>OX382237.1:4707378-5957378 GCA_947507525.1 Apamea epomidion | reverse complement strand
AAATGTTATGCCAAGAGGGGGATTCCCCATATCTTTATAATAATAATAACCCCACCGCCGTATCTCTACGTTGACGTCGTGGTGGGGCTTGCGTGCTCTAAACCCTAGGTCTGTGACGGAAGAGTTTACTTTGCCGGATCAGGTCTAGGGTGAGGAGCCAGACCAAGAGAGATATAGGAACCCGCAGGGCAGCATGTGGCGAGGTGTTGGGCAGTAGCGAGTCCACGGACCCTATCTCCCGGGAGAAGTCTTGTTCCTCACCTCTGGCTTGCCTTTATTGGCCGGCTTGAGTGGAAATTCGCAAGAGCAAACGTGCTCGGAGGAAGGAAGTATTTCAGTAAGATGCTGGTAGGGATCTTGACCGTACTTCCGAGATTGTCCTGATAGCCGTGGAATACCTCTCCACCCCTCACAAACACCTCAGGACATGTTGCCCCCTTGTCGCTACGACACTGTGCTAGCGACCGTTTTCGGGGGCCCATTATTGAGTGTGCAAGTCACCCCCTGCCATTTCATCTGTGAATATTATATTATCATTGGTCACGCAGGGGACAAAGTCCTTCCATAGTTCAAGGTCGATCCACTATAGCCACCCAAACCCATAGCCCAGTATATTTTGTTTCCATATTCTGCAATAGTCCTGCACCAACCGGGGGTTGTCCTTGGGTGCACTTGCATGGTGCATACAGGGATAATCTACGGTTGGTGCCTCCTCATCATTTAAAATTGTGTTAAGGGCCTTTGCGAGTTGGCTTCGGCCCCTAGTACCTACGCTTTTCAACGGTCCGGGACCCCAGGGTCCCGAGATATGTCAAAGACAACTAAAATAATAATAATAAAAAAATGTTTACTTTCTTCCACAAATAACATCCATCAATCAAAACTTAAAAACGGAAAAATAATAATTACGACATTACAATGTTCATTTGTGGGAGACTGGTGCCTAAACTAAGCCATGGCCTGTATTTCAAGACACCAGTGACCTGTAGGGGGACAGGTAAAATAGCATCATAACAATAGTTTCACCAGTATAGATATAATAGATATATTCAATTTTTTTGGAAGAGAAGGGAAACAAGGAAACATTAAAAAATAATAATAATAACTTAAACAAAAAGAAAAACCTATAATTTGTGTGTAGTGTAATTCGCGTTGTAAGCGGGGGGTGTGAGGTGTGTGTGTGTGTTATGGCGATTGAATGTCATATGTGTCAGTCAATTCTTGTTTAAATACTGATACTTGTCACCACCAGCATAATTTGAAGAACATTTAAGGTAATTTTGGGCTACAAATAAAAAACATCAACATACATGGATATAGAGCCAGTTACCTGAGCAAAACACAGTCCAATAGTGCCAGTTCCACAGCATATATCGACCACAGTAGAGTCGTTCTGCACTTGACTCATCTCTATCGCGCTCCGGTACAACACGTCGGCGCCCGCAGTGTTCACCTACAATCAAACTTGAAACATAAGACGTAGATTTATAAGTAGTGTTACTTTTTGGCTAAGCTATGTTTGTTGTTAGTTCTTTCTACCGTGCACTAGCGAAGTAAAACTATGAAATGACGTGTCTTTTTCGTGGCGTAGTAAGATGTGCGAGTACGTGGTGCGACAAGAAGCAAGCGTGGTGTGTAGGCCAGATGCCCCGTATTTTACGGTTTACCCCGTTTTTCCGGCTTTACTAATATAAAAACCCGTATTTTATTTAAATAATTTATGGGGTAAACCAAGCTCTAACTTTATGTCAAAATGTACATTTCCTTTAAAAAAACGAAGAGCTTTTGAAAGCTGTTTCTACAAACAGCAGTTAAATAAATTAAAAAAATAAAGAAATCGCCATTAAACAATGCTGTTGAATTGTCTCCCGTAAACAAAAACCGTACCGCGTAACCAGTATTTTTGATGCTAGGAACCCTTAAATCAAGAAGTGGTTGGTGGCAACCCTAGTGGTGTGAGAAAAGAGTGCCAACTTCAAACCACTATACCAGCGATCTTCAATGTGCAGGAAATAATATTTTTTAAACAATACAATTTTCAAAGTGAGGACTTAGTACAAAGCTTGCAATAATTTAGCAAAAACGAACATACACAGTTTTGGCCTGTTTAATATTGAGGTAGAATATCCCAGCAGTAGTAGTAGATGTTTATGTTTCATACACATTGCTTTTTAATCATGCACAGAACAGAAGATAATACAGTAAAACTTACCTGGAAGAAAGCCTCGGGCGATATCCTGAACTGTTTTCCGAGAATAGTGTCAATAATGTGTGTGGAGCCAGACAGATGTATTGGTTTAGATGGGTCTTCGCCTACCCGTCTGCAAGATAATATATATTTCAAGCATTCAAAATAAAATTACCGGACCTAACGCCGTAAGAATTTTCAGATTCTTTAAACATATTGAATCTCAGATAAATCTATTAACAGTTTAACATACCTTTTAACGATAAGTTCGAAGTACAAAGATTTGATGCCACACGCGATTGCTTCCTCAGAATTGAAATGTTCAATTAAATCCTTCTTGATTTCAGAGAGTTCAGATTCTGTCAGTGCCTTAAAAGAAAAATAAATATGATACAGGAATAAAAGATAGAACAGCAAAATAAACAAACATTTCCGCTAACAGACAGTTTTTTTGCATACAGTACCTGTCCGTCTAAATAGCCCCTAGGTTAGGCTTCGAAAGTTTTCCATGCCAAAAATTGTAACAAATCTACTGCTGGTGTTGTTGTGACAGATATCAGAGCTGTCTGTACCCGATATATTTTACTTTACTCTATGGCTCTCTGTTAAAAACTCAGAAGGCTAAAACAGCAAAGTTTTTTGCCGATTTTTTCCAATTAAAAAGTTTGAACGAACTTTTTCGATTTGATTATAAGCATAATTTAAAATACCGTAAGAAATTACCTGAGGATGCATAACCACAATCAGCATGACTTCCCCAGTCGAAGTTGAGTCCCGTACAGTAAGATACCTCCAATGTCCAGAGTAGTCAGCTGGAGAGAATGGTGCAAGCTTTGACTTGCGCACAAACTCTTGGAATATCTAAAATGCAGCTAAATTAATACAACATAATGATGTTGAAAATGTGTGAAAGCTAAGTAATATGGATTAATAATACGTGAATACTGAGAGCGTCATCGACCACAATTATCAAAGGGCGGCTTGAGCCGATCAGAAAGAGCTTTATGTCCTTGCAATAAATACGAAAAAGAAGTCATTCGTCTCGTTTCGCTTTGGACGACACGATTCGACCCTGCGTCGAACCTAGTGCGACAATTGTGGTGATACCTGATACGCTCATTCAAGTCAATTCCGCATCGATAAGTGTGGTCACTTCCTTACGCGCGTTTCCAGCGAGGGGATCGGTCATCACGCTCGCCCCGTGTGCACGTGTTCGAAACACGTTCGCAAATAGCCAGTTTGCTAAAGTTCCTAAAAAATCTGATGATGCATGTGTAAGCAGGATTTGGCACTTACTATTGTAAAAATAAATAGTTACAGTAGAAGTACAAAGATGAATGCATTGTGCAACATAAACCAGAGGTGTGATTTTTACATGGTAGCTGAATTGATGGCGTTCAAGGAATTAAATATCCCCAAAAAATATTCTCCAGTAAAAAGGAGTTACTTAAAAAAAAAACTACTTACCAAAACAGCCTTCTTGGTCTGCTCAGAAATGTGGATCATGCCTTGTATCGGACCAACTCCAACGGTACCCGTTACATAACTGCCCAGCCTGAACCCTACAGTAGGCAACTTGGACTCCTCATCAATCCCAACAGTGAACTCGCACTTGTTTCTGTACCCCTCAGTCACAGGAGACTTCTCAATAGGCCTTAGCTCAAAACTTAGGCCTGCATGTTGTTTCCGTTTAGTCTCAATTTCATGACGCCTACTTTTGTCTATTTTCCATATCTCATTGTCGAACTTCATTAGAATGATTTTTATGTCTTTTTCTTTCTGTTTTAGCTGTAATCAAAAAAAGTAAATAGGAAGCAAAACATTTTCTTTCTTCATTTTTTAGGCTGGGCACACATGCCAGCAGCTTGCACAATGACATGCAAGTAGGTTGAATGCCATAACCACTTCTTCTCAGAAGTAGTAGTGAAGTGGATATGGAAGTGGCTGCGGTGGTAATCTCTCGATTACCATGCACTCTATCAGAAGTGTCAGCCGATTGTGAGCTATGTGCAGTGCAACTAATGTAATGTCACTAATGGGAATTGAAAGTAATGTAATGTGTGTGACAAAGTATATATTATGGATGAAAAATCAAAGTATATATTATATTATTATTGTAATGTGATTAATGTTAATTGAAAACGAATGTAATGTTAATTTTAAATTCATGTAATTATAAACTGATTTTGCATACCGTTAAAATGGTGAGACATGTAGCACTGTGCAATTATGAACACCTTTATAACATACCATGTTTCTGGCAAATAAATAAATCCAAAATAAATAAATAAACTATTACTGCCAATTTTACCTACTCTGAACTTAAACTGCCTTGCAAATGATTGGCCCTGACTGGCAATAACAACAATGGCATTAATGGCATGTCAATGTGCAAGCTACAGCAGGATAATTGCGTAACACATTAACAGTAGCAAAGGGTTTCATTTTGGACAGTTCAACAACATTCATTCCGTTATTTATGTTGTTGAGCAGACAAATTTTTCGAACATATGAAGCAATGGATTAGTAATATCCTCAAATTCATTCAGATTATGATTGAAACCGTGTTATGCAATTATGGTGCTGGTGTTTCCAGCTTAAAAGATAATGATGAAAAAGGGTACAAACACACAGTATACCTGTTCCTCATAATCCATAAGCCAAAAAGGAGTGGTGGCATCCTTCAACCTATCCTCTTGGCTCCGGCTAAGATCTTCTTTCTTCTTCTTAGGGTCTGCTACTTCCTCATCTTGCTTCCTCTTTCTTACTAGAGGATCTGGAGCTGGCTTTGCTTCTTCTGCTATTAAGGTTTTTCCTAAAATGATAAATGTTTATAAAAAAATATTCTTTGAGTGATCATAACTTTGGTACTCAGTTACCTACATTTATTTATTATCTTTATGGTCAAGTAAAAATTTAAATTATATTTGTGTTGAAATTCATAGAAAAAGTGAATGTTAAGGACTTATGCCAATGGTTAGATCTGGGAAGTTGGGCTCATTCAAACAGGCAATCAATTTCGAAATTTGAGTGAAAAACAGAATCTTTGGTTTACCTTTCCGCAACCATTGTGTGCTGGAATATTATGTGAGGAAAAAAAATGTTGTTGTTGTTGTACCTTTCCATAAATAGCCGTTGAGGGCTTCAATGGCTTTCTTGCGCTCCTCATCATTCTGGAAGCATGCATACAACCAGTGGCTGCCATTCTTGGGTCTCTTGATCTTGCTTGTGTTTAGTCCCAGTTTGTGATTCATTAGTTTTTTTAATTCCTAGAAATGATGAATACAAAATCATTTATTTGCAAACATGAGTAAATAATATGTAGATGTTAAACAAAATACAAACATTTAAAATTAAACAATAAAATTAAGAATAGAGATCAATAAAACTAGTTAATAAAATCTTATACTTTATTCTGAAAATTATCCTGAAAATACTCAGATACTTATATAGAAGTCATTCAATTAAAAATACAGCCATATTTTAATACATTTTCCCTATTTAGAGATTAGGCACCAATACAATATTGAAACTTTTTAATAATTATCAGATAACTTGAAGGGGAATATAATTTTTGAAAAATAGATTACTGGTAATCATAGCGGTAGTATGCTGCCTTTTATTTATTCTTAGCATGTATGAATAGTGTTTGTGTGATTCTGTTCAATTCAACATTATCTAGTTTGATGTTCAATTCAATGTTTACACACATTATGTTCGATTTTTTAAATACACGTTTAGAAGTTTAGTTTGCAGTCCAGTGTAGTGTACATTTTTAATGTTCCAGCCATCAAAGATACTTAGCATAACAACATTAATTTAAAAAAACAAGTAAACATACAGCTATTCCGTAAAACTTGGGTAGTCCACGCAGTTCAATTTTAAACTTTTCCGAAGAGAACCCTCCTCGGTCTAAATAAGCATATTCTTCTTCAATTTTCTCTTCTTCAGGTATTTCCTTAGTTATCTCAACTGTTCCATTTTCCTCAGTCATTGTAAAAACTTAACTATAATAACAAAATAAAATGATTATAAACTTTAGTTTACACTTTCGTATCTAGTTTTGAGGTTATGTTACAGGTTACTGACGTAATTAATTTCAAGCATTTTCAACATCTATGTTTGGGGAAATCGTTAAAGTGGGACAGAGAGAGAAGAACTGCTAAATGCTTTTAAATCAAATATTTTAAACTGGAACACAAACTAATTACGCGGCAGTTGACAGTTTACGATCCGTTTAAAAATGAGATACTTATGGTGAAAAAATACGCCACCACAGAGGCCAGAGGCTGATAGATTTCTCCCTCAACGCACCAGGCATGAATCATGATGCAAGTTCATGATGGAATAGAACAATACTCTATATTATGTACACCTCACACATACAAGGACCAATGTTCCCACACAGATTTTATTTGCTTGGGGCGAATACACCCTCTAGTCTATTAAGTCTTACATTTAGGGATTCCAATACCGTGATCCTCAGACCAATAAAAAAGTATAGACGGAGCCGTCGTAAACAATCGCGACGAAATTAGTGAGGGACTAGATCAAAGAGTAATATAAGCTAGATGGGGAAGGAGTAATAGTGTTCTGTACGAGATAAGTGGAAAGAGAGAAGTGTACTGCAGAGGATAATCGGGGAATCCCCGGCCACCGACACAGAAAACATCGCAAGATCAGAATTCGGTCGGACCGTCGCGCGTCGGATACACGCACGGTCGAAATATTCATATGACGTAAAACTAAGCATTCGGGAGCAAACTTTAAATTATAGTATTTTAGCGTACTATCCATAGATGTGGATAGTATATAGTACAAAGGGCGAAATTATAGTATAAATACTATAATTATAGTACAAAATCCAACCCTAATTATATTACTCTTTGCTACTGAGTGGCCGTCTTTATATGACCGAATCGTCTTTATTTCATATTATGTTCCTCAATAATAGAGCGCAATGTTCCGTCTATGTGCTCCCGGACATTTTTTGTAATTTTTTAGGGTTCCGTAGTTCACGTCATGTCCATCCGTCCGTCCTCGGCTTACCTTCCAAACGGTTAGTGCTAGAAAGATGAAACTTTGCATGGATAGGTATGTTATTTACCACGTCGACAAAGTGCTAAAAGATAATCACGAAAAATATTTTTTTTTTTTTGTTAAATAATGGCGCCGATCCCCTTGTTCACAAACTAAACTAAATTTATGTTCAGTGCATATTTTTCATTCTTTTCATTAAGAAAAGGACAAAATATAATATTAGTTTAATCCTGTCAAATTTAGATACTCCATAGCAAGTTTAGACGTGATTAAAAACATTGCTACTAAAAATACGTCAATTTACGTCAGGTGCTGACTAATTTGATTGGACTAAACTAATATTTATCTTCTGTCCTTTTCTTAATGAAATAGAAAGAAAAAGATGCACAGAACTTAAAAGTTTAGTTTGTGAACAAGGGAATCGGCGCCATTCGTTATTGATTTAAAATCTAATACTAAAATAACAAAATTATATCCTAACTTAACTAGAACTATTTACAAACTAAAATATAGCGTCGAAAAAATCGTCCGCATCGCTGTCTACTGGTAATGTATCCGAGACACTGGCGGCATTGCCACGTTGTATGGCAATGCTTAATGGGTCATGGGAAGTATCAACCAGTCGTTTTGAAATCTCCTTACAAAGACCACATGCACTTGGACCCTACGGCCCCAAAAACCCTTGGTTTCAACCCCAAATGGCTCGAAAATATAATTATCAATAAAGTTATTATATTTACGCCGCTTGAGGTTTTCCGCAGCCGCAGCAGCACCAGCGCACCACGCCGACCCTGGAAAATGGGATGGCGCAAGAGTATCGATACAAGTTGCACCCCACACTAAAGGCCTACCCACCTTCCATGGAAATAATGACATGCCTTCCGGTCTCTTGCCACCGTCGCGTGCCAAGCTATTGGGTTCTAATACAGCTGGAACACCGACAGTGACAGCTCGTCGAATGATGTCGTTAATGTTTGCGAGCCGCGCTAAGCGACCCGCACTTCGGCTGCAAGACAGGCCGTGGTGTCCAAGGCTGTTGACAACTTCGCCACAGTGACAGCGATGAGGAGAACAACAAGGTGCTCCTAGTCGTAGGGAAGCAACGAGGTGGAAAGTATTGTCGTCGAACAAAGTGCCTATGTTCGACGACGGTAGTGCATGAAGCCACAGACCCGACTCCCATTTAGCCACAGCCAGCAGGCGCGTACGCTCCGCAGTGAATTATCCTGTAGTACTACTCTGCAGAGCGGCTCATCCCACCGTCTCTGGGAAAATGGATTACCGGGAAGATCTGAGTTCGGGCAAGCGAGTTTCCAGGCATCCATAGTCTCGGTGAAGCACGGCACATCAAAATTAATCAGTGTGGAGGCTAGGATTTTCCTGATTAATTTCTCAGTGCCGTGGACTGAGAATATGAAAGCGGATAAACTAATACTAGAAATTTTGCGGACGCCGAGGCCTCCGATACGAATGGGAAGAGTAGCTTGTGCCCAGCCTCGGTCGTCCATGGCCATATTAAAAGTCGAAGTTAATGTATGCCTGATAATTTGGTCCATTCTGTCTAAAAGGTGAGTATGATTCCATAAATGGGAAGCGCGAAGAAAATAAGTTAATTTAGGGCCGACACAGCAGTAACGAATTAAGGTGATGGCCGAATGCATATTAATTTGGAACAATCTTTCCGGAACGTCGTTGAAATTTTGTATTTTGTCCTCAATTATTAAATTATGATACCGGTATTGGTGATTTAATTTTATTTTCAGTACAAACTACAGTGAAACATTTCGTTCTAATGCAGATTATATTTCCAACCAATTATTTATCTGGGTAAGTTTTAGAAACTGCGTATTTTAATTATCTCGTAGTTTATTTAGATAGTTAGTTGTATTTTACTACACTAATACTTGCGCAGGTAATGAATGGATTTAAAAAATGGTGGTCTTTGTATTTGCCTCTCGGACCTCGGTTAAGGCAAGAGGTATGTACATAAGAAAATAGAAGTACTATCCTGAGGCCTGAGGTGAGAAGGTGGGAAACGGTGGTGGGGTGGGGCTCCCACGCGCTCCTACGGCAAAGTCACCCAATATACAAACTACAAAGTATACAAAATTTGATTGCAGGACAGGACAGGACTAAACTAAATATTTATCTTCCGTCCTTTTCTTAATGAAATAGAAAGAAAAAGATGCACTGAACTTAAATTTAGTTTAGTTTATGAACAAGGGAATCGGCGCCATTATCTCGGCATTGGAGATTTACTTTGAAAAAATGCGGTTTGAAACCTCTTTATTACCTACGTTGTCTACTAGACAACGTAACAAAAGTAATTTTTAGCCATTTATATATATCTATCTATGTTGAGAGAAGAAGTTTATTGATTTCCAGAGTGCGCTAACTGCTCAGGGTATGCCACCGCCAGCAGTATCGTTATTCCTGGAGAATTAATAGACCAAAGAAACATCTAATAATATTAAACAAGTCATATATTTTTAATGATAATATACAATAAATAAAGTTTAAAATAAATTAGGAATATTCACAATAGATTTTGAAAATTCTTGGTACAAAAGGTTAATCTAGTTACATGGAAGTACGATAGACTAGTCACGAGTACAACATTAGAATAGCACATTATGAGGTACTTATAAAGTCTATATTTTATTACTAGGTAAACTTATTTTAAATGTTCTCCGAGAGCCCACAAAAAGTAAAGTTCCATAAAACATTGTTTCTAGATTTTGGGAGATAAACATTGATTTACGATTTCCTATATTAGAGGAGAAACTCTTCTAATTTTACAGAGCTTTTTTTCCAGCCATCTAACAAAATCCTCTTGATATGTCGGTCCAGCGCCCCAATTTCGTGACACACTATCAATCTGAATCATTTTGAAGGATATTACTAATCCATTGCTTCATATGTTGGAAAAATGTGTCTGCTCAACAATGTAAATAACGCAATGAATGTTGTTGAACTGTCAAAATGAAACCCAATACTACTGATAGCGTGTTACGCAATTATTCCGCAGGCTCATGGCCTTTGGCCCCATTATGTTGAAGTTATTTTTATCAATGCGGCGCTCTCCGTTTTGCCGCGTTTGCTAGCGCGATTTCTTTCCTAAATAATTAAGCGTAGCATTAAATATATCTATATGTGCGTCTACATATTATTGCGTTCGATATTCAAGTAAATAACATACAAATAGACTTTATAGACTTGGTCTCAAATAAGGCTTAGTACAAATGATCGCGCCACTGTTGTACGCGGAATACACTGTCAGAAGTTGGCTAACGCAAGATAAACTTTTCAATATTGATAACAGGCAAATATCTGAACTTTACCTCACAAAAAAAATTGAAACTATATTATACTATAATCTCTGATTAAATTGTATCTAGCTAGCCATAAATATTCTAATAATACATGGAAGAATAGATAAGTATCAAAAATAGCAATACGCTGGACTGCCTCGTTGTCATTGAGGACTATTATCGGCGAGGCCAAGATTTTTCTCCAAGAAAATAAACACGACACAAAAACTTATATTATTATTACTCACAAATTATTTTACTAACCTTTTTTTTATTAAAAGTTTTTTTTTGGATCACAACGGTAAAACTCAACCACAGCTCAATCAACGACTCGTTCGGTCGCTCTTTGTCGTTTTGGTTTTAGATTCTTGGAAAGAAAAGTAAGAAGTATACAGATATACATTTACATATAATACTAAACTACTGCATAACCCATTGACCCAGTTGGGCTGCGACACACCAAAGAAGTAACAACAAGTGCATAGAAAAAGAAGTAATTCTTGGTATAGAAGCGAAACCAGGCGTATAAGTTGGCAAACCGCCCGAACTTGAAAGCATTCGGAATGGGGTTCTTGCTTCTACAAAAAAGTATTATTTTTCTTTTTATGGCAGTGTAAAGTGCTGCGTACTACAGCACTTTTACACTATTACTCCCCACACGGGGGAATGAGGTTTTAGTCTAAATGCTAAGTGGTCCCATTCTTTACAAACATATTCTTAAGCGCATCTTTGTCCTGATCCTCCTTCTCTCTTCGTAATTTCTTTATTTGTTCCAGTTCTTTATCGACTGTGGCAGCCATGGACGGATTCAGCGACTTCAATCTTCTGAAGTCTTCTTCAGCATCGTCAGGATTCCATGCACCGATGTGCGCCTTGCCTCTTCTGTATAGTGCTTTTTCATTATCTAAAAAGTCAAATTAAGAAAAGTAAAGAATATAAGTAAAAAAATGGTCACATTTTTTAAAGTTGCAATAGTAATTAATAAATAAGGTACCTACGTTGTTAGGTTAATTCCTCCCTCTGTAGCCCCATAATATATGCGCATCACATTTTCATTTATAGACTGGGTCCATCGCATGCGCGACACATTTCCACCGGCAGCTTGAACCCTGTTCTTGATGCCAATGGGCTACTGTTTTTTATATTTTTAAATGCTTTTTTATAAAAATATTTTAAAATGTACGCAAATGAAATAAAGAATGAATAAATACCTTTTTCAAATTCGAGAACAGTGTTACAATGTTCTATGACCGCATAATATTCTCCATTTAACAGTTTGCACTGAGCATAGTTGAGTAGTATGGGCAATTTTATTTTATTCAAATCTCCCCATTCCTCATCGCCTTTTCTTTCCCTGTAATGAATTACATGAAGAGATGACTTCGAAAAACATTCAAGTGAATCGTACATTGCTAGAATATTATACTTCCTGGAATAAGCATTCCCTAAAATGCATGCAATTACCATCGGCACAAAATGAATATTCAAAGGACTACCCATGCCCAAAATGTATGTTCAAAGAACCCTTGGCGCAAAATGAATATTCGAAGAATTACCCATCTCATATTTACCTGATCATAAGTTGTTCACAGATAGCTAAAGCCTCGTTGTAAGCCTCCTCGGCCTCTTTGTACTTCTTCTGCACATACAGCTTGTTGCCTTTCTCTCTGAGCGTCGGTATAAAATCTATCCGCTGCTGAGCATTTAGCTGCCACAACTCTTTCTCATACTCATCTGATCTTTCTACTTTTAGGACTTCTGGAGATAGAAAGGGAAAAGTAGTGTTAAAAATAGAAGTTGATAGTTTAATCTCGTGGCTAAATAATAACAGCTGTATGGGTCGATCGATCATGTGAAGCTACGCTTGCCGCAGTCGGTCTGTGGCTGGGTGACCATCTTTACATACCCAAGACCCCTACGTGCCTCGGAAAGCACGTTAAGCCATTGGTTCCGCTCGTTACGGGTCGTCAGAAGCCCGAAAGTCTGACAACCAGTATTATTACCAAAGGATCCTGTTACCCAGTAACTGAATTGTGGAGGTCAGATAGGCAGTCGCTCCATGTAAAATACTGGCATTCAGCTGTATCCGGTTAGACTGGAACTGAACTTATTTCATACAAAAGAAAAAGTAGTATTTTAATAAAAAGGAATATTCATCGTTGATTTTCATAAGAAAGTGTTGTATTGTCGAGATTACCAAGAGATGAGCCAGCGGAATCCCAGTATGATCTCTAGGTGAAGCATAATTTTCACCTATAATAAATTCCAGATCACAAGGGTTCTTCATCAAATCATCCAAGTCTGGGTGGCCCAGACCTTCAGTGTGCAGGGTCATGGTGCAAGAGTGCTTTATCCTTTTGGGGTCCTGTCCCAACTCCCTCAGGGTTTTTGATATGAATGGGTAACTGAAGACTAGCTGTGGGCACAAACGTAGTGGATGTTTATTTATTTATATATCTAATCACTTACAACTATTATTACAGGTACAACCCAATGCAAAAGTGAAGCAAACCTAATAATAACAACTCATTTTCCAAAACTTATTACACATAATGTTATCCTTGTGAATTCACTCCGTGTACAAGATAAAATGTCTAGTTCCTCTGCTACAAGGCTAAGAGCGCCTGCGTCCGGGGCGCCTCATTCAACAGATTTATTTACATATTTAAGATTCATGCACAACATTACAGAATTGAATCCTAAGGCGTTGTACAGCGCAATTTACAAACAACAAAGTGACACAAATACATACTAAGTAGGTTAGTTAGAAAATAAAATTTTAAAAAATAACACAAGATAACAACAAAATTAACGAAGCAAAACACAATACAATAACACTTGTAAAAATAAACCAAATGTAATGAAGAAGATTAATAGAATAATTTACAACATAAGATTTACACTTACAAACATATCACGTGTAACGTTGCCTTTGCGAACTCGCTCAGTGAATTTGAGAAAAAATCTAATTTATCAACCACCAAATTTAGTGTGCGCATTGTTCGCGTCAGAGGGACGTTATGCAACAGTTTAGTTCGACCGCGCGGCACCGCGAACAGGTTGGGCCGTCGTCGACGATACACGTACCCACCCGGCACACACAAGCCTATGCCCTGTAGCACATCCGGATTATTTATGTTACCCCGGAACACTCCAAGGATATACGACGCCAGTGATAGATCCCTCCTTGTTTCCAACTTGTTGTATCCCACCATGCCAAACACAAACAAGGTTGGATACATTAAGGGGTAAAAGGGATATACTCCATACCGCCTTAGGTATATGTATCTCGTAAACTTGTTCTGTATGCGCTCCAACATGAGACTATATTTAATCTCATGTGGAGCCCATACTGCCTCATTACCCTCTAACTGACTCCTTATATTGGATCGAATTGTGACATGTGATGAAAAGTGGGTTCTTTACGATAACCATAAGCGAAAAATGCAATGGCTGACCCCAGGTCAAAAGCAAAGCTTACCAATAAAAAGGTAATGGTAACTGTTTGGTGGTCTCAGCATGGTGCTATTCACTATAGCTTTCTCCGATCTAGTCAAACAATAACGGCAGATGTCTACTGTGCTGAACTCCGAAAAATGATAGCAAAACTAGCAGTGAAACAGCCCCGACTCATGAATCGATCTTCACCATTATTGCTCCATGATAACGCGAGACCTCATACATTACGAGAAACCGTTTTAACTCTACAGGAACTGCAATTAGAAACCATTTGTCACCCTCCATATTCACCAGACCTTGCTCCAACGGACTACCATTTTTTTCGTGAGTTGGACAATTTTCTACATGATAAAAAGTTTTCTTCTTAGGGGGCAGTACAAAATGGTTTCACACAATTTGTCGAATCTAGATCACGAGAGTTCTATCGCAAAGGCATAAATGACCTTCCTATTAGATGGCAGCAATGTATAGATAATAATGGTAATTATTTTGATTAAATAAATATGTTAAATTAAAAAAAAAAAACAATTTCAATTTTTCAGTACAAATCGGCAATTTCATACTTTAACCCCTAATACAAAGAAATTACAAAAAATAAAATGAAACCAAGAAATCTGAAAAGATTTTAATTTTACGAAAATATTTTAAATTTTTCGGTGTCTATATGTTTATATTCAAATTGAGTTTAGTCTTAAAAGTTTTAAATTGTTGTTTCCTTGTATATCCCCAAAATATGTGCTAAATTACAATACTTACTTATTATTTTATGCAATAACTAGGAAAAAATCAGCCATAGTATTATGATGTGACTCTGCATGTGATGCTTCTCTGCACATTCAACAGGTAAAAAGGGAGTGAAAACTTAATTGGAAATGAAGGAGCAACATAACACAATACAATTGATTATTTGTTTTAAGTGCTGATTTTTCAATCGATAGATAATTTTTATTTGTGAGCTTTATTAGATGTTTCACAGATTTTATGTGGAAGAACTGTCAAAAATTCAAAATTACTCCTCGGATAAAAGATCTGGCTTTGGAAAAATTAGCCCTTAGTGTGTTTACTGAGTCTGCTCGTTTTCTTCTACATGATAATAAGGTTGAACAGTCTCTTACCTCTTTCTGAACCTTAAAGCTGGACACTTCTCCAACAGCCATCATCTTCACTATAGTTTCCCAGACCTCCAGCTTAAACTTGTGTCCCATCACCAAGACCATGGGCTCTTTCTTTCCGATCTTTCTGCTATCATCGAGAAGGACTCTCTCCTTCCCAAGTTTCCATGTTTGGAAGTGGAAATGTACCTGTGGTGATAACTTTATTTTTAGTCAAATTGTTTACAGTTTAACTTTAGTTTAAGTTAATGTAAATAATGATTTTACCTTACTACCATTTGCGACGGGGATGTATTTTTGTCCAGCGTAGATAAGATTTTTGACTATAGGAGCGACTTGAGTCATTTCACTAGATTCATATGGCACAATTTACTAGGAAAGATGTTTGTTTTTATTCACTATCCTACGCGATTATGGTGAATTCATTGATGGATGGATGTCAGGATCCCATAAAATGACATTGCATTGACAGTTATCACAACAGTCCAATGTTGCTGTGCTTATTAATGTAATTATTACAACTAAATTCAAATGTGTACTATTCAAAGCTTTGGTAAATAAAATAGTGTTAGAAGATCGGCACCACTATTACAAGCCTCTATGATCGGCACTCACTGGGTAAAGGAATCGCAGCACTACACTCTTGAGCAGGGGTTCCCAATCTTTTAACATAACGCCCCCAAACTTTCTTTTAAAATCACTAGTATAGATCATCTTATTTAAAAAGACGCGCCCCTCCACTAAAATGTCTATATAAACATTTTAAATGTGTATGCAACAAGCTGTGGAGGGGCGCGTCATTTTAAATTACATGATCTCTACGCCCAGATTACTTAGTCAACGTACGCAAAAAAGCAGCAAAAAAAAAAACAGCGTGCGAAAGCTGGCTCGAAAATCCTGGCACCCCTTCGGATAGTTTAAACTTCTTTTGATCATTTAAATAAAAAAGGTGTAAATGTCGAAATATGCAAAAAAATAATAAGTACCACGCCTCGGATACGTTGGACTATTCTTATATAAATAGGAATCAATATTTTGTTGAATTATGCAGAAAACCTGAAGCCCTTTTTATGGCACCTAAGTTACGTTTGGGTTTTCGAATCGCTAGTCTTATTATAATACCAAAAATTTGTTTTTTATAAACATTAAAGAGTCTAGACTCTAAATAAAAAGTCTAAAGCAATGATTAGATGAGTTATTATTACAAAAGAATTGAAATAAAACAATCTTATTTAAAAACTTCAAACTCCGGACCTACAAAGGATACAACTTTATTTCAAATTCAAATATAAAAATAATAAAGTTATAGTATATACTATAGTTTCTTTCCGGTGAGCGATGACGAATGAGCGGCCTGCACTGCCCCCCGTCTGGCCGCTCACATACCGAAGTCGCGGTACAGCGGTTTTGGTCAAACTATAGTAGTTCGTTCCATTGATTATACACTATATGTTCGTTCTAGAGATGCGTCAACGAGACTAGACCGTCCAATTTCGGTCGGTAAAGTAAATTCAGTAAAAGATGTGCTAATGAAGATTTATAACCGTCAAAAACATTTCTTAGAACTCATAGCACCAGTAATCAACAAATTAGCTTACTTATCAGAAAAATGTGAATGCAGTCCACAGTTAGCATTGTTAAGCGATTGCAAATCATTTAATCATCTATTCAGACTTATTAGAAGATTAAATTATTGTAATTACGTAAGTAATCACTTGTTTTCAGAGTCATTAGCAGACTAACTAATTTGTTAAATCGTCTACTCTTACAAATTCAAATTTATTTAATTGTACACATAGGTGTAATGTAGTGAGTGGTACATACCTATATGATGGTATAAAATAAAAATAAATATGTTGTGTCACCATACGTTGCCTTGCAAGGCGTACAAATATTGTAAATACGTGAGCACCATATTATAATATAGGTATCACATAAATAATTTATATGTCATGATTTAATTTTTAATTATTTTACTTAGTGTGGTATAGTAATTTTATTTTAGGTGCATTGTCTTCACATATTATTATATAATGAATGTATGCAAATATTTTAAAAGAGTAACGGTGGAGTTTCTTGCCCATTCTTCTCCATACGCAAACTACGATTTGGAAGGGGCGACTAGAATCAATTCTATTTTATTTTAATTTGACGTTCAAAAGTGCCTTGTGCTTATTTGAAATAAATGCTAAAACTTTTACAAAAATGACACCCGAGTTAATTCTGCACAAAAACGAAGGATTTATAATTTTTTACGAAAAATTTGTATGAAGCTAGTATGAAAAATCTAATTACCTCTTATAAGGCAAGGAACACCGTAGTATTTTTATTTATTTTTACTTAAGAAATAGTTCCTTATAGTGTTTAAGTTGAGGAACACAGACTTTTAATAACATGTAACATAAAATAGCATCACCCCTAGATCCCCGAAGGAGTAGGCAGAGGTTTATAGTACACCCACACTTTAGACAACTATGTTTGAGCTTGAGCTAGATTTATTTATCAATACAAAATTAGTTTTAAAACTTTGCATTCAACCAAAATACCAACTAACAAATTGTTTAGTCTTCTAATCAGTCTGAATAGGTGATTAAATATTTTGCAATATCGCACAACAATGCCTTATAAGGACTACATTCACCTTTTTCTGATAAGTAAGTTAATTTGTTGATTAGTTGTGCTTGTGTTTTGATAAGGACCGACCGAGGGTGCGGTTTCGGTTTCGGCTAGTTTCGGCCAAAAAATCTAGTTTCAGCCACAGTTTCGGTTTCGGCTAATAGTTGGCCGACCCCTCGGCCCCGCCGAAACTAGGTGTTTGTGAATTGTCGCGCGTCATTCGGCTAACTTCGAGTGAGTGAACGTGATTGCCAGTTGAGTTCTTACCAGTGCGTCTTGCCAGTGATGATGATGACCTATGGCAGTGAAACGTGGTCGTTCACATGGGCTATATTGGAAGGCTTAAAATCACCCAAAGGGCAATGGAGAGGGCTATGCTTAGAATTTCCCTGCGTGATCGAATCAGAAATGAAGATATCCGCAGGAGAACCAAGGTAACTGGCATAGTCCAAATAATTGCCAAACTTAAGTGACAGTGGGCAGGGCACATGCTCGCAGAACAGATGGCCGATGTTTATTACACGTAATAAATGCGTATTTTGATTACTTTATAAAAAGTGGTTTCATTTTGTCAAAACATCATTACAAAAAAATTGTTCAATTTAAATAATTCTCCTGTAAAATTGGAAAAGTAGCAGTTACGTCGATATTTCTCCAAATGATATATGCGTAAAAATACAATAGATTTAACATGCTATAAAAATTCAAATATGTTTCGGTTTCGGCCGAAACTGGGTCCAAGACCGAAGGTTCGGTTTCAGTTTCGGTTTCGGCTGAAAATCCTGTTTCGGTGGACACTAGTTTTTGACGATTATAACTTATACTTACTCATAGCACAACTATTTAACAAATGCCTACAATTTCGCGTGGTGCCGTCGCCACTCCGGCAGTCGGTTGTCACCGCTCGCGTATTTTAGATTAACATATTGTTCGCAAATACAATTTAAATCCATTTTTAATGAATTTGATCCAGTTTAAAATAAATTTAAAGTTTGTTAAATAATTGTTACGCGTTTCATACATGTTAGATGTAATTACGAGAGCAACTTGAAAAAGTGATGTTTTGTTTGTTGAGATATCACGATTTTGGTGTCAATGAAAAGTCTAGGTCTAAAACCATTTTATCCGTTTGAATCATGTGAATTGGTCAACGCGTTTAGGAGATAATTAAGAATTAGTATCGTGAAAATGCAAACAACCAGAATTTTTGATGTTTTTGTTTTACAAACTTTTTAATTAATGCAAAATGGGAAAATATTATTATTGTAAGATAATGGGGAATGTTAAATAAAGAGGTATCTAGTAAAGATTAAAGGTTTATTTTCATTTGTTCATTACAATTGACGGATTTAAATATTTAATGTCTATCTACTTAATTAACCGTGTAATCAATCATGCGCATCAAACATAAGATAGATTACGTGGTAGATAGACGCAAGCGCAAGCCGACAACCCTAGCGCCACAGCTAGCGCGTCACTCCGCGCCAGACAGCGACAGAGTTACGCGTTAGAAGAGAGCGGCAACGTTTAGGTGAATATCGCGTTGAGCACTGAGCGCTTGTGCGAGCAGAATTGCACTTTGTTGCTTATTACCAAGAGTCGCTATTTCTATTAACTGTTGCGCGAAGTGCTTCTTCTCTACTTGTACTATTTATTCTGTGGTGTGGGGGCGTAGCTGTAACTGATGGACTAGTCGAATTCGTATTCGACTAGTCCATCAGTTATCGGTGAACCGTCGCGTCGATTCGTTTACAGTACGTCGACGATGACTAGTTCGTTCATTCATCGCCCATCACTAGTTCGTTCTCACTCTTTTCATTCGTGTCATATTTTCAAGCGAAAATTATAGTTTTAGGAAATTGTAGAATTTACAATTATTTTAGCATTTAATTAGTTAAACAATTATTTAAGTTTATAGTATTACTGTTTCTAGTTAACTCTAAGTTATAATGGCTGACTTTCTGGAATCTGAGGCGGAGGAAAGCGAGGTTAGTGAAAAACTTCATCGAGCTTGCGTTCGTGAAATGGGATTACGATTGCGTAGTTTCTCACCATGGGTGTTGGTTGATTGTAGGTTGATTCTGAAGATGAACAGCCAGCGGAGCGCAAGAAGCCAAAGCGCAAAGCTGCCGTGCAAAGTGACGATGAGGATGAGGACGAAGAAGGTATTGTTGACATCGTGCACTTTCTCTTGCATTACAAAGTCATTTTTATCATTTGGTAAACATAATTGCGTGACTCCGCAACGATAAGTTGATAGACGCCGTTTATGACGCTTAACTATTCTATAGAGATCATTTTCAATATTAATGTAATATGGCTTGAATTTGGTGAATTTGACACACTTTTCTAGCCATGTGACTAAATGTATATTTACAGTTACTTGAATGTTCTATACAGCATGACATTTTCTTTGTATTGCTTTATAGAAGTACATTAACAGTCTCCTATAAAGATGTCCTTGGTAATGTTTTTACTGGTTGGTCATCATCTCCACATATTGCTATCAAAGTTATCAACAACTTTTTTTATAAAAAGATAATGCTCTAAGCATAGACCCAAAGAAATGTATCAATAAATAGTCCGTAATTTATCATGAAAGCAAGATTAACAAAATTATCATAACCCAAAACTTACAAAAATTGAGAATGAAATTTTTTTTTGAATAGGAACCTTAATGTAAATATTGTTATAATTTAAACTATGCACTCAAATTGTTTCATAAAATTTTCTGTCTTTATTGTTAATAAATACAAAAAAAAAAAAATTGTAACCATTCACCACCATAGCGACACACCACAACATTAAAGCAAAAAATCTACTTTGTTGTTGTATACAATGAGAAGCAAAAGAATATAAATTTAAATATTTGTTATGTTTGAAAATCTATTTACTCATTAAAAATCCTTTTTAGATGATGAAGAGCGTCTCAGAGAAGAACTTAAAGACTTGATAGATGATGCTCCTATAGAGGAGTCAGGCAGTGATGGAGAGGATTCAGATGCTAGTGCAGGACCAAAGAAAAGAAAGAAAAGTGATGATGAACTGGATGACCGGTTGGAGGACGAGGATTATGATCTTATTGAAGAGAATCTTGGTGTCAAAGTTGCAAGAGTAAGTATTGTTTATGAGGCCTCACATAAGAATTTATGTCTGACTGTGTGTGATGTAAGAACTAGTACTGTCCAAAAAGGTGTTGGATTGATAATATTGTCAAAGTCGTAGGTAAGACCTAGATAAGGGATGCACGGAACCGGGAAGTATGGCAGATAAAAGGGCAGCCTATTCCCAGCAGTGGGTGATTCTGGACTGAAATGATGATAATGTGTGTTATGTCTATAAATGCACATCTTTATTATAATTATTTGTTCATTATACACATTCATGTAACAGAGGTTATTACAATTTCCAAATGATAATAAGATCTGGGACTTTCACTGTGACCTGACCACCACTAACCATTTATTAAAAGGTACATTTTAAAGTCTTTTGTCAATCCTAGCCTGTATCATTGCTAGTATTGTTACACAAGTTGTGCAAGTTTCCAAAACATAATTATTATAACAATGAGATGATACAATGTATTTTTATCCAACAGAACAAATTCAAGCGACTGCGCAGATTGGAGGATGATGACAGTGACAATGAAGGGAATGATGACCCTGAACTTGAGAGAGAAGTCATTGCTGAGAAGTTATTTGTTGGAGGATCAGATGATGTAAGTCATAATTAGAAACATATATTATTAATACATTTTTAAAGACTGCAAAACTTTGCTCCAACTGAGAAATTGGATAAATGGTTTATACATATTTTATTACAATGTTCAGATTCAGAAAATTATGTTGTAAATTGCAACATTATTTGTTACTCTGAGCTCACAAAATAAATCCTATTGTCTGTTTATTATTACCTATTGACTGCCCCAGTTGGTCCACGGCCTCTTCTTATACAGAGATGGCACGAGAATTGATCATCAGACTGGCTCAAAAGGGGCTGGCGATACGACAAATACTTTCGTGCCCGTGCCGTGCCGCCTCTGAGAATCTATGCTCGTTTTTTATTGTTTTATGTCACTACACGAACCTATTCGTCGTAGGTATTTATTTGTCCATTTATGAGCTGTGGTCAATTGGTTAAAAAGCCTCATCACTTGATTTAGTGAACGAAAAGTTTGACAAATCATATTACCTGTAGATGTGCTCAGAAACCAAATCGTCATTCACTCATTTGGCCACTGTAAAGACGCAAGTCTTATAATATTATGATTCATCTGTTTAAAATCCTCTCTGGTTTCTAAACAATCAGTGATTTATATATAGGAGGATGAAAACCGCTCAGAATCAGCTGCGCCGCGCGGTGAAGCTGAATACGATGATGATAATGAGGACCTGGAGTCAGATGCAGATGACTTCATTGTAGATGATGATGGAAGACCCATAGCTGAACGCAAGAAGAAGAGGAAACCTATATTTACTGATGCGTAAGTATGAATTACGGGACTATGAGAGTGAGAGAGTGTGTCTGCACCACACTGCACTATAATATCACCTGCTACGATCGCTAGTCTCCGCTTAGATTCGCCGCCGTTGCCGAAATTTGGTCAAGAGGACTATTTTATAAATAAGGGAACTATACTCTAAAAGTTAGGGCCAGTGTTTGGGAAACGTCTCAGCAGAACTCATTGGTCTCACTTGTGCTAAGAAGTATGCACTCCTGTTATCATATGAGCTTTATAAAGGCTCCTGAGTCCACTGGAGAAACGAGACTGCGAATTTAATTTCATTTAGGTTCATTAAGTAACAAGACACCGGGACAGGCAAAACAAGAATTTCAGTGTCGAAAGTTGTTTAATTTTATAATGTTGTTGTTTTTTGTTTTGTTAACTTTTTTGTATTTAAAGGTATTACTTGGTATATATACATGCTTATAAATAACAGCTTGTTGTTATTATCTCATTCTATTTACCTTATGTTTCAACAACAATAATAACTATTTAAACTTCAATAATAACATCCATACAGGTCCCTACAAGAAGGTCAAGACATATTTGGCGTGGACTTCGATTACGACGAGTTTGAGAAGTATGGCGAGGAAGATTATGAGGACGAAGAGGAAGAGGATCTAGATGAGTACATAGAGGACGAGGAGGAAGAGGGTAAGTCTCTATTAGTTACCAAAACCTGTATTACCTTTTGTTCTACTTTAAAGGAAAAGCCCTGGAAAGGCCCTTATATATCTGATTTAATTTGCCTTTAACATGTAATGATGTTTATAAGAATGATACACCGTATTTCATTAACTATTAAGTGTTATACTTTTTACCAAATCAGATTATATAATTTTTTTTTGATTCGGAAAAAAATCAGGCCGAATTTCACTTGAAAACTTTTAAACTCTTCTATTAACTTACTTGTGTTTTGTCTATTCAGGCGAAAAGCGTCGAACAAAGAAAGGCAAACCTAAAAGGCCGAGCAAGAAGTCTATATTCGAGATATACGAGCCCAGCGAGTTGAAGAGAAGCCACTTCACAGATTTGGACAATGAGGTTTGTTAATAAAAATAATACCAGCTTATTATTGTCATATATTAAGCCTATTATTGGACGCAATGCAAGTGATGGCCCCAAATACGTAGTCGAATTCTGGGCCGAGTCCATTTAGTTTGCCATCGACACGCTAGGAAGAAATCTTTCTGTCTCACAAAGTCTCACTGAAGGGCAAATTCCTCTTCTCATACAGATAAGGCACGAGCATTGATTACCACGCTTGCTCAAGAAAGGTTGGCAATTTCAGACTTATATTAACTATAAGTCACAACGATTTTCCTTCACCGATGACAAAATAAAAATGTTAAAGCAATCTCAAATATTCTCGACATACATTTTAAACACTTCCATACTAAGGTCTACTTATATGTACAATGACTACTTAAACACTTCCATACTAAGGTCTACTTATATGTACAATGACTACTTAAACACTTCCATACTAAGGTCTACTTATATGTACAATGACTACTTAAACACTTCCATACTAAGGTCTACTTATATGTACAATGACTACTTAAACACTTCCATACTAAGGTCTACTTATATGTACAATGACTACTTAAACACTTCCATACTAAGGTCTACTTATATGTACAATGACTACTTAAACACTTCCATACTAAGGTCTACTTATATGTACAATGACTACTTAAACACTTCCATACTAAGGTCTACTTATATGTACAATGACTACTTAAACACTTCCATACTAAGGTCTACTTATATGTACAATGACTACTTAAACACTTCCATACTAAGGTCTACTTATATGTACAATGACTACTTAAACACTTCCATACTAAGGTCTACTTATATGTACAATGACTACTTAAACACTTCCATACTAAGGTCTACTTATATGTACAATGACTACTTAAACACTTCCATACTAAGGTCTACTTATATGTACAATGACTACTTAAACATAATATTGAAATACCTTTTTGTCTGAACCAGTATATTATATTATGTTTGGCAGAAATGAAATAACTATCTTTTTTAAATAAAGTTATTACTAATTTCGTCAAGTGAGATGTCGTTCAAGTGACCTTATAGATTGTTGTATTTAAGTACTATACATTCTGGTATAACTGTTACAGTGAATTATTCCCTATCACACACCATTATAGTATCTTAATAGGCTAGCTCCCTAGTACATGGACCTTTAACATCACTGGAGAAATATGGGTGTACTATATGTACACTTCTACCTAACCCTTCGGGATAACAGGCGTTATGTTATGTTATCTTAAGTTGTTATTCTCTGTATAACTATATTGTAATACGGCTGTGTCCAACAGATTCGTAAAACAGACGTGCCAGAGCGCATGCAAACTCGTGAGGTACCCATCACGCCAGTAGAAGAGGGAAGCACAGAATTAGAAGATGAGGCTGAATGGATATATAAGCAAGCTTTCTTGAAGCCGCCCGTTTCTAAACCAGATGCGCAGGAGGCTAGAGAGAGGACCCGCAGGTTGGTTTAATAATAATACATAAGTCGTCTCAGATATTACATACAAGTGGATAGAATTCCTAGACCTCACACTCTGTGTTGTGAGATCCAGGCTCCTTCCAGGTTTATAAGAATGCCAGCTTTTGCCCCGGCTTCGCTCGCATATGGGGGTTGCTGTGTGAAAGAAGTGTTGCTAGGGAAATTAATAGTTTATCCAATTGACTACATGTATTGTATTAGGTTCAGTGTATATTCATGGCAAATTGACGTAGTGTGTCAATTTGATAAACAATTAGGGTCTTACTATAAAAACTTAAACATTTGTTCAACGTGTGTCTAATGTCAGTGTTACGTCAAAGTCCATATACGAGGGCGGAGTGATAAGTCTGGTAAAAATTAAGCAAGGAGTCAATTTAATTATTATTATTTATTTGTCAACGTAGTTTCTTTGAAACCCAATGCACTTCATCCAGCGTTTCTCTAGCTTTTCGATCCCATCCATAAAGTACGACTTAGGTAACCTTTCAAAAATAGGCATTGGTTTCGTGCATGATCTCTTCGTTGGAGTCAAATCTTTTCCCACCAAGCCATTTTAAAAAATTCGGAAACAGAAAATAGTCGCAAGGGGTTAAGGGCTTAAAGCGGCTCCTGCCCAACATGAGGGGGCCAAACGCCTCCTGCCGGAGGCTTTACGCGGGGGTCGTGCGGTCCATGGCCCTATATGGGGCCCCGGTGTGGGCGCGTTCATTGCGGCTGCGAGCCGCACACTATCTGAACACGCCCCAAAAGGTGGTAGCCGTAAGGCTTATCCGGGGGTACCGCACGATCTCGGGCGAGGCGGCAAGCCTCCTTGCCGGACTGCCACCATGGGATCTGGAGGCGATATTCCTCGCGCGTCTGTATGACTGGCGCGCGGAGGCACTACCACGGGGGGAAACTCCGCACCCGCGGCAAATCGCGGCGGTGCGGACCTTCGGCGCGGTCTCATGGTGGCATGGAAGGCGTGACTATCGCAACCCAGCGCAGGGCACGCTACGATAGCGGCGATAAGACCCCTCTTTGAGGAGTGGCTAGAGAGGCGTCACGGCGTTCTCACCTACCGCCTGACGCAGGTCCTCTCCGGACACGGATGTTTCGGGAGGTTCCTGCACATCATTAGGCGGGAGGAGACGCCCGGGTGTCATCACTGCGAGGATCGCCCAGAGGACACGGTGGAGTATACGGTGGAGGTCTGCCCCGCTTGGGCAGAGCACCGCCGTGTCCTCGTAGAGGCGATCGGCAGCGGCGGCGACCTCTCGCGTCCGGCCCTGGTTCAAGCCATGGTCCGGGGCGAGAGGGAGTGGGAGGCAGTCACCTCCTTCTGCGAAGCAGTAATGCTAGCGAAGGAGGTGGCGGGATGGGTGAGGGAGAGATCCTCACGCCTCAGCCGCCGCGGGAGACGCTCCGAGCGTCGAGAGCCGCGTGACGACTCCCGGCCACCGTAGGCGCGGGCCTGCGGGCGGAGAGCAATGGGTAGCTCACCGTCCGATCAGGACCAGGCCCGTGCCGGACGGCGCGTATGTGTTCCACGCGAGCCTCAAAGAGATGTCAGCATGAATGACGGGGCCCGACAGGGCCGAAGCCTGCCGGGGTAGCGGGATCGTCCGAAAGGGTTACCGCTGCCCTGGTACATAAAGGGCTAAGGAAGGAACACGGGTGGGTTTTAGTCAGTAAGAGGCCGACACTCCCTTCTGCTCCACCCAGAGCGGGAGGGGTAATTTGATGATTTCCCATCCTATCCATATAAAAAAAAAGGGGTTAAATCTGGCGAATACGGTGGGTGAGAAAGAAAATCATAGTGCAACTCATGAAGTTTGGCCATGGCAATCGCGCAGGTGTGCACTCGTGCGTTGTCTTCGTGGAAGAGGATTTTCTTCTTAGCCAAATGCGGTCGTTTTTACGTAAAATTTTGTCAAATTGGGCCAATAAATGGCATAATATGCGCCATTAATCGTTTTACCCTTCTCTAGCTAGTCAATATGGATTACCCCACGTGCATCCCAAAAAACTGTAGTCATTACTTTATTGGCCGATAAAACTGCTTTGGCCTTCTTTGGAGCTGGTTCGCCGGTAGCAATCCACTGTTTCGATTGTTGCTTGGTTTCTGGGGTATGGTGGTGGATCCATGTTTCGTCTACTGTTATAAAAAGACGCAAAAATTCGGTTTTATGCCGTTGAAACAACGCCAAACCTGTCTCCGAAGTGGTCACACGCATGCGATTTTGATCAACAGTCAGTAAACGCGGCACCCATCGCGCGGATCGCTTCTTCATATCTAAATGTTCAACACTATACCGTGGATTTTAGCGATGATCTCTGGAGTAGTGATCTCAACTGGGCGTCCTGGATGCACAGCATCACTTGTGCTTGTACGACCACACCGAAAATCGTTGAACCACTTATGAAAAGTTTTTGTTTCGTTTCCGTTGTAGTTTTTTTGCATAAAAAATAATGTTTAATCACGACACGAAATTCATTTTCCTCCATCTTTGCAAAAAAAAAAAAAACTAACCGGCAGTACTGGCTGAAAATTTTAATTTATTCCTTCAAAAGAGTTGTGTTGTTGCATGCAATTTGCGATCATTTTATTCGAAAATAGATTTTTACCAGACTTATCACTCCGCCCTCGTAATTATGTCGTGTTTAAAAGGTGTTTAGCCTAAACAACTGATAAACACTGTTTTGTGGTAGTAAGGTTAATTCCCATAATAAAAACACCCTTGTTTGTAACTCCGGAAACCCCACACAAGTTCACTAATAATGTTCAGTGAGTGAAACCTTATAAAAACCTCATCAGTTTACATAGTAGTCTCTGATGTTACTATTCTGTTATCGATCTATATTACGATATTAATTTTTACAAATATATTCGCAGGGGTAACAGCACAATAACAAAGATCCGTCAAGCATTAGACTTCATGAGGAACCAAACACTGGAAGTGCCTTTCATAGCGTTCTACCGCAAGGAGTACGTTCAGCCGGAGCTTAGTATTAACGATCTGTGGAAGGTGTACAAATATGATGCCAAGGTATGTCAACAAAAATTTGAGTTCAATGTAAACATTCGTACTCGAAACGGTCGTGTCATTTGTAATTTACTTATTTAGCACATAAAAGTTAATGCGAAAGGCGATTATCTCCTATTCCGTCCCTTCAAACTACATAATGTGCACTAAGCTTTATTTAGAACAGTCTGTATAAGTTTTGCATTTCATGAGCGCGCGTCAATCACAGCAATTTAAACCTTATGTCAATGCCATAAAAGTCACTCGACGCGCGCTTGTCATTTGCAACGACTATACTACTAAAGTTGTTAAAAAATTAAAGGCCCGTTTTGACATTGACAGTTCTAGTAGTTAATAAAGATCAAATTCGCAAAACACGTATTCGTTTATATGAAACTTACAGGTGTCAAGAACGCATTCTCAAATGTCAAAACAAGCCTTTTATTTTTTGACAACTTTACTATAACACCATTCTCAACTGGAATTCTTGTCTTACCCAGTGGTGCCAACTGAAGCAACGCAAGGAGAATCTACTAAAGTTATTCGAGAACATGCGCGACTATCAACTTGACAAGGTGATGGAGAACCCCGACGCGCCTATCCCGGATAACATGCGGCTCATCAGGGATGAGGACATTGAGAGGTATGGAAGATATGTAATGAGAAATAAGTGGTTAGGTAAACTTTTAGGTCACTATATATTTGTCATAAAAATATGAATCGTACTCAGTGGATCCTGATAAGTGGGTGATTATCTCATCGTAAGCAAACTTCAGCATTAGAGCATCCATAATAAAAAGCGTTATTCTTGACTTTACTTACCTCCTGAGTAAAATGAGCAGGATCTTTTGTTACAATATGAGTTGAAACAGTAACTAAATAAATCTTACTTCCTACTTATATAAACAAACGATACTAGGGATATTATAAACGTGAAAGTTTGTATGAATGGATGGATGTTTGTTACTGTTTCACACAAAAACTACTGAACGGATTTGGATGAAATTGGGTACACGGATAGTTTATAACCAGGATTAACACATAGGATACTTTTTATCCCGAGATTCCCACCGGATCGAAACTTATGAGGGTAAGCGGCGCGCAGCTAGTTATAAATAAATATTTTATTGAGTATTAAAATTGGTAAAATATTTACATAAAACAATAGACTCTTCTCTTGTACAGAAGGAATACATTTTAGACCACAGACTTCAATATAACTCTTGTGTTTTAGACTATACATGCGGAATTTTTCAGTTCATTCTTCTTCATCCGTAATCTATTGTCTTAGTAAGTAAATAAACATTATTCTCTCTAGGTTGAAGAACGTGCAGACTCCGGAAGAATTACGCGATGTGCACACTCACTTCCTACTGTATTATTCCACCGATCTTCCCGAGATGCAGAAAGTGCAACGCAATAAAGAGAGGAAGAGGAATTTAGAGGAGAAAAAGTGAGTATATGTTCTATTCAAGTTGAGCAGCGAAGAATTACTAGAATTTAAGCTTTATGTCAATGATATAAAAGTCACAGTACGCACTCGGGAACTGCAACGAGTTCACCATGAAACTGATTACTATATCGCCAACTCCACCTAACTCCTTATTCTACTTTAGCGGTGTGTATTCTAAGTTGATTTTTGAGTGACCTGTTGTACAAAAATGTCAGGGAGGAGCCACAAACTCATGATACTTTTGTCATGTGTGGCTCCAAAGCATGACAATTTCATAAGCGCGCCTCAATCGTCGTAATTAAAATGTCATATAAGTCACATGTATTTGCAACGACTATACCATCTTTATTTCCTAGGCGGCAAGCACGTGAGGACGCTGATAGGAATGGTGAGGACCCTGAAGAGGCAGCCGCAGCAGTGGA
This sequence comes from Apamea epomidion, assembly GCA_947507525.1. Taxonomy (NCBI): domain Eukaryota; kingdom Metazoa; phylum Arthropoda; class Insecta; order Lepidoptera; family Noctuidae; genus Apamea; species Apamea epomidion. The sequence continues at coordinate 5,927,729 of OX382237.1, read as the reverse complement.
AGCCGCTGCACCCGATGAGGAACTGGTTTCGGAGGTCAAGTACGCTGTACGCTCCGGACCTTATGAGTTGTGCAGGAAGGCGGGCATTGGTGAGTGATGATGATTGCCTTTTAACCCGATTTCAGCAGAGCCAAAGGAGGGTTGTGATTTTAGCAGGCTTTGTATGTATGTTTTTATTTATTTATGTCTTTGCACAGAGCCTCTGGTAAAGAAGTTCGGTCTGACTCCGGAGCAGTTCGCAGAGAATGTTCGCGACAACTACCAGCGACACGAGGTCGAACAGCAACCCGTACCGCCGCTTGAAGCCGCTGCTGAATATGTGAGTAACTACTACTTAACAAAAGTTCTAGGCCCCTATCACCTGCCTTATCCCGATGTGTTTAGAAACGACGCAGCACATCTTTCTCTTCCTTTCTTCTTCTATTAGCCACCATATCAGTGCTCACTACCTTTCTAGTCATATCATCTCGCACACGATCAATCCATGTTCCTTTTGTATGTCTCTTTTAGAAAATTAAAATTATTTTTCACTTTGTTGTCTTTTTTGGAAGTCGGTTGTTTTTTTTTGCAAAAAGGTTTTTATTTTTCACTTTTAAGTTGTAAATTTTACCAGTAATTTTGGTTTAAACACCAAACTACTGAACCGTTTTTGATGAAATTTCTATGAGACCAATCTGAAAGTATAACCTTACAAAATATAAAAAAAGATTTTGCAAGCAGGCTTATAAATAACGGAGTTCTGAGGTAACAAACATAAAACAAAAATACAGTCGAATTGAGCACCTCCTCCTTTTTTGAAGTCGGTTATAAAAAATTAAAAACTGTCCTGTTGGCATCGAAACGATATGAATAGATGTTATAAAGTTTTTTCCATCTAAATAGCTTTTTGCTTTGTACTAAACTTTAAACTTCAAAGTAATAGAGATGTATTTTTCCTATCTAGACTGGCTCAATCGGCTCAGCACAGGAAGTGGTACGCCGCGCAGTATACATGTGTGGCGTGCAACTAGCTCGCGAACCGTTGTTACGTGCCACGTTGCGAGACGCGTTGCGCGACCGCGCTACACTCACTGTGAAGCCGACGCTTCGAGGATTGAAGGAGATCGATGAGAACCACGCGTGTTTTGGGTACGTTGATGTAACTTGTGTTGCATATGTAACGTGTGTTGTGCCATGAAACAAAAGCGACGGTGTGTACGAATAAAGTCGTAAGTTGTTACCATGTTTGAATGAAAAGCTCGCCAAAACTGTCTGCCCTTAACTGCTACTTTTGTACTTATGACATCGTTATAATAACCTCAAAGGCATGGAGGGTTTACATTCTGAAGCTTTTCGAACCAAAAAAATCAAAAGAAATCGGTTTACAAAGTGTTCACCCATATTTTAAAGAACTTAATTTTTATTTTGTATACAGTTTAAAATACCTGAAAAAGAAGCCAGTTCGTGACCTAACAGGCGACCAGTTCCTGAAGCTGACGATGGCTTCGGAAGATAAACTGCTCGAACTGAACATCAGTGAACAGATTGAAGGGAACACCACTATCAGCTATCTTGAGGAGCTCAAAAATCTTTATCAGAAGGTATGTTGATTGCGCCTGTGATTTGAAATGCTCTGTAATTTAGGACTATGAAGAATAAGCTTTTTTGGAGGTTCCATGGTTTTATAAATTATTTATTTATTTCTCATCACATCATTGACAGGAAGTGCTTAATCTAAAAAAAAAAGGTTTAACATTTGTGAGAGACTGGTTTAGGACTTGTGTAACGTTATAATCGTCAATAAAACGGATAAATAACTAAAATGCTGTAGCATTAGACTGCTTACTGTACATTCTGTAACAATTTTCTTCATTATTTGTGCAGAATATAATTTCTTTCTTTCTTTATTATTCTGCACATAACTTTACGCTTGTATTCCCCGCAGGGTTAGGCAGAGGTGTGCCTATATTATATCCACATTTTGTCAGTTATGCTTAAGTCCCATGTAACAGAGGTCCAGGCTGATACTGAGAAGTTCTAGATAGGAAAACCCAATAATACTTTACCCTACCCGGGAATCGAGCCCAGGATCTCATGCTCAGCAGTTGCACTTGCGACAACTGGACCAACGACCCAGTCGCGGCAGCGGCGACGGTTTATTATTTCATTCTAGACAAACAGGAATAATCGTCCAGCAATGGGTATCTTTATGCAATTAACTGAACTCCAGCACCTAATAATAACAATCAATTGTTTCTTCCTCATAGGACGAGTTTGCAGCCACAGTAGAGGCGTGGAACGACCTGCGAGCCGAAGCTGTGACCATAGCTCTCACCAAGATCGTGATGCCGGAGTTGAGGAGAGAGCTACACGCTGTGCTACTGCAGGAGTCCAAGGAATATATACTTAAGTGAGTACACTGACAATAAGTGTAGGGTAGAGATGGAAGACTGAAAAAAAGTTATTACTTGATGTGATGGACACGCGGTGATACGTTTAGTACGACATTATAAAGCATTTTTTAAATACGTTTCTTTCCCACATGGCACCTTTCCAAACTGTCACTCGAACAAATAATTAAGACAGTACGTAGTTGAGAAGTGATAAGCCTCATGTAATGTGCAAGTAAAAATGACCCTAAAGGTAGTTTTTCCTTTATTTTTCTTTTCTTTTTTACCTAACATTTTCTTTTGTATTGTGTAGATGTTGTCGCCGCCGCTTGTACGACTGGCTCAAGGTGGCGCCGTATGAATCGAGGGTGTCGGATGACGACGATGAGGAATGGTCGGATTCGAATGGTAAGTTCACTTACTGTTAACGTTACTTGGAACTTTGTATATTTTTATAGTCGCACACCTTAGGATTCTGTGACGTCAGATCTACAGTTGCGCTATAACTAATTTTTGCCTCGGTATGATTCAACGAAAACAGCCGCTGTTTGACTGTGGAATTCTTTTTAAAGCCGTGTACAAATCTTTAGAGCAGCGTTCGCCCAGTGGGGGCTACGACTTACGAGTTGTAGGTTTTAGGCAGCTCGTAGCCTCGTGCCTCGTACGGCGAGGCACGGGGCTACGAGGCGCATTACTTTGTGTAAATTATTTTATCACCACTGCCCTCAAAAAGGTGAAATTATTTTATCACCACTGCCCTCAAAAATGTGAAATTATTTTATCACCACTGCCCTCAAAAAGTTGAAATTATTTTATCACCACTGCCCTCAAAAAGGTGAAATTATTTTATCACCACTGCCCTCAAAAAGGTGAAATTATTTTATCACCACTGCCCTCAAAAAGGTGAAATTATTTTATCACCACTGCCCTCAAAAAGGTGAAATTATTTTATCACCACTGCCCTCAAAAAGGTGAAATTATTTTATCACCACTGCCCTCAAAAAGGTGAAGGAAAACATTGTGAGGAAACGGCATGTTCCAGACCGAAAAATTCGAAGACATGTAACATCTACTAAAACCACAGTGGGCCCGCGTGGTGGATTACAGCCCACTCCCTCTCACAGAGAGAAGGCCTGTTTCCCAGCGGTGTGGCTATACAAATCTTTTTAACTTTTTCCTCATATTTCCAAAGGTCTACGAGTAATGTCAATCGCATACGTGCCGGACAGACAACACAGTGCGTTCGCGTGCGTCGTGGGAGGAGGCGGGGAGTTAGCGGACCATCTGCGTTTACCTCATTTACTATACAGACGTAATGCCTGGGACGCGCTCGAGAGGCAAAATAAAGAGGCTGATATGACCGCGTTGCGCAGGTAACTAACACAAAAGAGCAAATGCAGAAAGAAAAATATTTTAAAAAATATGTTAATGTTAATATTCAAGTAGCAAAGCGGTATTTAAGTGTAACCATCACTAGTAAAATAAACAGCACCGAACTTCTAGATACAATTTTATTCTATATTTTACTTAAGCATGGCTTCAATGCGGGCGACTAGAATCAATTTTATTTTAATTTTATTTTTGACGTTCAAAAGTGCCTTTTATGTGCCTATTTGAAATAAATGATTTGACTTTGACTTCAATAGTTTTGGTGCACGTGATATTTCAGCAGTGGGGCAAACTTCCATACAAAAGTTGGCTACCTGTACCAATATAGTGTTTTTCGCCTATGAATAAAAGCGTGCTTAGCATAGACATTATTATAGTCGTTTTAACAAAGAATTTTCTTCACAGATTCATATTACGCAAAAAGCCCCACGTCATAGTAATCGGCGGCGAATCTCGCGAGGCTATGAACGTTAAGGCAGACGTATCAGACTGCGTGCAACAACTCGTAGAAGACGAACAGTTCCCTAGGATACCTATAGAGATCGCGGATAATCATATCAGCAAGATTTATAGTAATAGTATAAGGGGACGGGTAAGTAATATTGCATTTTATCAATAAATCAGGCTATGGCAGCCTATTCGAAATTAGTAACTTGTTCAAGCTTCGAAAACTCCTTTAATATTACTATTGCGACCAGTCTATGCTGTCAGTCTATTTGTCTATTTTAGAGCTTTTTACCGCTTGAATGCCGTAATTACAGAAAAAATAAATAATTCATAGTGTCTCGCGTGGATCCACGTTCGAGTTCAAGAGTTCAAGTATTATACGAAGAGTTAAACCCAGGTTGCTGAGAGCCTATTCAATTTCACTGTCAAAAATAGAACCAGCAGAATGACTTATCACGAACTTGAAATCAATGTAACATAACTTCTCAAATTAGCTCAACTATTAAAACTCACTCTCACAAATAGTAGCGTCTATCAATTCAACTTTCCGTCGTATCGCATTTATTTGTTTGAGCGTTTTATTTGAATGGAAAATTGAATATTCATTTGCCTTGTCCACAGCACGATTTTAGAGAATACCCCGACATTCTCCGTCAAGCTATCTGCCAAGCGCGCTTACTACAAGACCCTCTAATGGAAATATCACAACTATGCGGTCCGGACGAGGAAATACTTTGCCTTAGATATCACTCAATGCAAGACCAAATAACTAAAGAGGATTTACTTGAAGGCATAGAGCTTGAATTCGTGAACAGAGTGAATGAAGTAGGTGTAGATGTCAATGAAGCGGTCTTAACAGGCCGAGGGACAGAACTTCTACAGTTCGTCTGTGGTCTAGGACCAAGAAAAGCACAAGCACTAATAAAACTCTTCAAACAGACCAATCAAAAACTAGAAAACAGAACACAACTCGTCACAGTGTGCCACATGGGTCCAAAAGTCTTCATCAACTGTTCAGGTTTCATCAAAATAGATACCAGCAGTCTCGGTGACAGTACGGAAGCGTACATAGAAGTGTTGGACGGTTCCCGAGTGCATCCGGAAACGTACGAATGGGCAAGAAAGATGGCTGTCGATGCGCTAGAGTACGAAGATGAAGACGCCAATCCTGCTGGAGCTTTAGAAGAAATTCTAGAAGCTCCTGAAAGACTGAAAGACTTGGATTTGGACGCTTTTGCTGAAGAGTTAGAGCGGCAAGGCTTTGGTAACAAGAGTATAACGCTGTACGATATTCGAGAAGAATTAAACTCTAGGTATAAAGACCTTAGGGTTGCTTATCGGTCGACGACTCCGGAAGAACTATTCGATGTTTTAACGAAGGAGACACCAGAAACTTTATACGTAGGAAAGATGGTGTTGGCGTCCGTAGTTGGCATTACTCATAGGAAGCCGCAGAGAGAGATGTTAGATCAAGCCAATCCTGTGAGGAATGATGAGACTGGACTGTGGGAGTGCCCCTTCTGTCACAAAAATGACTTCCCTGAGCTTTCTGAGGTAAGTCTTTTTCGTTAGCCTACGATTAAAAAATTAAAATATTAAATTCTATGAGTTCCATTTATTGTATTTCCTAACACGGTTTCTGGTACATTACTGACGTTGTGGGACCGTTCACACGGCGCTGTCCTGTTTAATATTTTACAGTAAAAAGTTGGGTACACACGTCAACATCTGACTGTTCATACAATTAAAAACAAATGCCATGTGATCAAAAAATTATACAGGATGGCCTTGGCCTTGGTCACACGGCGACGATCAGTACGATATTTTACTATTATACAGGGTGGCAGGGACATCGGCGCGCAAACTGTAACCATGAATTCCGCACTTGAGTTCAGACCCCATAGCGTCGAAACTTTGCGTCGGTTATAAAAAAAAAAAATCTGTTTCATAGAAAAGTGCAATACCTACGCAGTCAAAATGTATGGAACAGCAATATTTTTTTAATAACCGACGCAAAATTTAAACTCATGTGCTGAATCCATGGTTGTATAATAGTAAAATATCGTACTGATCGTCGCCGTGTGACCAAGGCCTATCAATTACTTGAATCTTTAGTGGTTATGTTTTTTTCTTTAGTTAATTATTTGTGACCAATAAATATATTTTCTTTATTTTTTATTTCATTACAAATAATCTAATTTCCTATATTCTCATCAGGTATGGAACCACTTCGACGCCGGCGCATGTCCGGGTCAAGCAACAGGCGTCCGCATTCGCCTCGACAACGGTTTATCCGGCTACATTCACATCAAGAACTTATCGGACCGGCACGTTTCCGATCCGACCGAGCGCGTGCGAATCGGACAAACCGTACATTGTAGGGTACTGAAGATAGATGTGGAGAGGTTCTCCGTGGATTGCTCGTCGAAATCGTCGGACTTGTTAGATAAAAATAGTGAATGGAGGTGAGTTATATATAATAGATTATTTTTGATGATTTAAAGTTAAAGGCTTGATATTTTATATTCTCAACTGGAGTTTAATTACACTCGGGTCTTGTTTTACTCATTCCTTATAAACAATTCCAAGAGTAACAAATAAAAAAAAGGTTTTGGTAGTTTTCGAAGTTACTATATAGATTTATTTTATGTAAGACAAATGGCTCGAAAATTACCATAGCATAAACAATCTGTTGAATATGTTTAATGTAATAACAGAAATGTCTATAAAAGCCTAAAGTAGCTACAGTCTATTCAAATGTATGTTTCAAATTGATGCTAATTCAAGTTAAACAAATATCAACTTTATTTCAATTAAGTTGATTTCAGAGTGACTAGCACTGTTGAAAAAGTTATAAAAACGTTTGAAGTTGAAGCATAAACTGAACTTTATTGTGTAGGAATTAAAGTTATTTTTCCATAAACTCGTATTTGTTTACATTTTTGCCAAATAAATCGCGAATGCAGATTATCTACCAAATTCGCTTAAATTTACCCTTTTACTTTTAGACCACCAAGAGACCCATACTACGACCAAGAAACCGAAGACAAAGACCTTCGCAAGGAGAAAGAGGCCAAACAGACAAAAGAACGGATGCAGTATGTGAAGAGGGTCATAGTGCACCCGGCCTTCCATAACATATCGTTTGCGGAGGCCGAGAAACTCATGGACAAGATGGCGCAGGGAGAGGTCATCGTTAGGCCGAGTAGCAAGGTAAGGCTTTGACCATGGTTCTCATTATGTTTCATTTAAGTATTCGTATTTTTATTTGATTAGGGAAAACAAAGAAATTTCTTATTACTTGCTTATTACGAGTACACAGTATGATGTATATCGAGATTATTACTTTATACTACGTTTCGAATGTGACTTAACATAAGTTTTAGTGGAAAAACTGAAACTCCCGAAAAAGTTTTAATTTAAAAATTATATTTAAAAAAGAAATAGCTTGTTCTAGATGCTTGTTGCGATGTGAACAAAATACCGAATATTTTTTTGATTTTAAAACAAAATAACTTTCTGGTTTGCATTATACTAAAAATTGCATTGTAAACAACGTGATACTCTGTCAACTAGCATTGTAGTGAATGGGATATTCTGCGTCAGATCCATATTTTTTTAGCAGGATTTTATAATGAATACTGATGTTAATATTGATACTACTGTTTCAGGGTTCGGATCACCTCACAGTTACTTGGAAAGTAGCAGAAGGCATTTATCAACACATTGACGTGCGGGAAGAAGGAAAAGAAAATGCGTTCTCCTTAGGTTTGTACTTATTTTTGTGTTTGTATGCTTCGATCAATAATAGTACTAGATTCCAGATAAGCGCTTCAAAAACGGTCCGAAAAATTAGACCTAGTCCAAATTAGTACGGTCCAATCATAGCCAACGTCCTATTTCAGCCAGAGTCCTATTTCAAATTAGTATGGTCCAATCATAGCCAACATTAAGACGTCAAAATGCCGCTGTGCGCGTTCAAAAACTGAAAATAACCACCGTAACACTAAGGTTTTGGAAGGAATATCTTTTGTTCGGTAAGTTTATATCATTAAGTGTTTTTCATAAAATAAAAATAGAATTAAATAGTAAATATAATTAAATTAGCTAATATTATAATTGTTTGGCCAATGTTTGCTACAACGCACCAACTATTGTGTCAAACATCGACTGTTCTTGAACAGGGAATGCATGGAGTAGTGTTGTTATTTTATAATGTTATTTTGGTTTGTAGATTTCCTAGTGATCCATTTCGCTATGCAGAATGGGTATCTTTTGTTACGAAATATACAACTCTTATAAAAATTCGAGAATATATTAAACTAATTATAGAAAAATTCATTGATGATGATTATATTATATTTGTAAAAAAGAAACCGCTCAAATAAAATTACTTCTAAAAGACAGCTTTATAACAAGCTGAATCTGTTTAAAGGTAATTAAACATACCTACATTACTATTTTAAATACTTGTGTATAAAGAATTCGCCGAAAACACGTTTCTTGAATCCCTTTAATTTTTTTTACTTTATTTTATTTTTTATTACCTATTTGTTGTATTAGCGGCAATGTAAAATAGTATCTACTACTTTTTTGAATCAGCTGTATGGTGGCAGATATTTTTGACCGATTAAAATGAACCTAAAAAAAATATTCTGCAACTCTACGTCTTTCAATACTTACTGTGTTTTGAGCATTGAAATGTAATACCAAGAACTACGTCTAGTTCCACAATAGAATAGGCACGAAATTGTAAACAAAATGTTTTTAACCTTATTACTTAGACTTTAAGTTTCATTTTAGAATAAACATTTTTGTACTGATGACTTTTTATTTTCAAGCGACATTTTAAATATATTTTGCAATGGTAATTAAACTTTATGTTTAAGCATTATAATAAACTGAAGTTGTTAATATTATTAAACTTTTTTCTAAGAAATGTAGATGTTTACTTGTGTGCAAACGTGGCCACTTGAGCCACTTATTTTTGTTTCTGATCCTTAATCTAGTACTATTGTTGATCGAAGTTTGTATGAGTATAATGAAAAAGCTTCGTTGGAAAGATATTTATTACACTTTTCTATTTTATAGGTCGAAGTTTATGGATCCAGGGTTCAGAATTCGAGGACTTGGACGAAATCATCGCGAGACACGTGACGCCCATGGCTGGGCTCGCGCGCGACCTTATCGGCTACAAGTACTACAAGCCGCTGCTGGGCATGCGCGACAAGGCCGAGGAGATCCTCAAGGAGGAGAAGTCGCGCAACCCCAACAAGATCCACTACGTCATCTCCGCCTCCAAAAACTACCCCGGTCGCTTCCTGCTGTCCTACCTGCCGCGCGCGCGCGTCACGCACGAGTACGTGTCCGTCACGCCCGACGGCTACAAGTACCGCCAGCGCACCTTCGACTCGCTGACCGGCCTGCTGCGCTGGTTCAAGGAGCACTTCCGGGAGCCGCCGCCCGTGGCCACGCCGGCCGCGCGCACGCCCGCGCGCACGCCGCACACGTCCGCCTACCACACGCCGGCCGGCCACACGCCCGCCTTCCACACGCCCGCGCACACGCCCGGGCCCGCCTACATCAACACGCCCTACACGCCGTCCGCGCAGACGCCCTACATGACGCCCTTCGCCGCCACGCCGCGCCAGCCCGAGTTCATGCCGCCGCCCAGCCGCGCGCGCCCGCAGCCCGCGGCCTACTCCGAGCCGGCCGACTGGCAGAAGGCGGCCGAGGACTGGATGCGGCGCAACAACCGCGAGGCGTCCGGCACGCCGCGTGCGCCCGCCACGCCGCGCGCGCCGCGCACGCCGCGCGAGCACCACTCGCACGTGCGCGACGCGCGCACGCCGCACGCGCACACGCCACACGCGCACACGCCGCACGCGCACACGCCGCACGCGCACACGCCGCACGCGCACACGCCGCACTCGGGCCGCTCGTCGCGCGCACACTCGCTGCGCTCCACGCCGCACACCAACACGTCGCCGCGCTCCATGTCGCTGGGCGACGCCACGCCGCTCTACGATGAGAACTAACGCGGCCCGCGCCTCCTCCGCGACAGTAACGCTGACACCGCGCGTGTCGACCGAGCGGCCTCGGCCTCTCGGCTCGAGGATGTATACAGTATATAGCTAACGTTATCCCCTGTTACGTTTCCACACCTGTATAAACTCCCTCGTTTATTTAGTTCCGAACTAGGCCTCGTTCACTAGGTAGGTGGTAGTAAACAGCTCGGCCGGCCGGAGCCGCCCCAGCCGAGCTAGTAGATAGCTAGAATCCATTTATGATGTATATTGAGAGGTTTGACTGTGTACTCCTGCTATCGTGCCGACCTTCGTCGTGGTACCGAGCCCTAGCTCTATGGCGTCTCGACAAACATTGTAAATGTAATGTTTTTATAACTAAAGCGTATTGTGTCCTCTCTTTTGAAATTATGTCAACTTTATTTACATTAATGTGTAAATAATTACAGGAAATACGTAGCCAATTGATTTAACTTTAAATGTATACCAAGGATGTTGGTAGTTAGGTTCATGACAATGGAAAATATTAACTGTTAAGACTGCTTTCATATAATGGTCAAATGCGTAAATGATCTATAACCGTGCGATGAATTAATTATATAGTTCGTTGAGCTGCATGTGGCAACTTTTGTAATGTGTTACGCCTTTGATATGTTGTAGCCTAACTTTTATTTGACGCTTATTTGAAAGCAAATATAATAAATTATTGTCATTATAAAAAGCAATTTATTTTGTAATATGACTAGATACGACTCAAATAGCAATAATAATATGATTTGTCGTGTTTTCGTGAATGATAATTTTGTCAAAAACGCAAACTCCACAGGAAATGCCTTAGCTATGGTTAGTGAGCAACGGGATCTTTCATAATTAATTCACGACACTACTCTTGAAAAATAATAAAAATTATGACAATTCAAAAAGCAGTTTTATTTAAACCGTATAGCAGAGGAAACCCGAGGGTTTTTAGAAAACATATTTAGGGAGTACTCACACTTATTCAGCTCCATTCGCGTTTCGCTGAACGATTTTGGTCACACTTATACAGTTCTGCTTCTATCACCCGCGTAATGCGTCGTAAGAATGAGAAAAGCCGTCATAGCGTGTTATCTCCGCTGAAACGCTTCTCTCTTCCCAAGCATTATTTTTTCTCTGTTGATCGCTATAATGTGACGAACTAATATCATACAAGCAAGAATATTTTTGCACTAGCAATATAAGTTTCTCTTAGTCCATCATTTTACTTCGTAAAAATAAAATAATTATAGTTACTTTACATTTAAAGTCCGACGTCGGAACTCTCTCAATCCTTGCGTGCATAATTAATAAGTAATAATAAATCAAATCTATGCAGGAACTATGCAGGTCGCAACTTGTCGATAAGGAGTCGAGAACCATCGGTGTACAGCGCTGTTCCGCCGCGCTCGACGCTGAATGCGGCGGAACAGCGCTGAATGCGGAAGAACAGCGCTAAACTCTATCTATAGCACTCGCATGATAATAACACATTTGTCCTTATTTTAAACTTGTTTGCCGCGAAAGCTGAATAGACGCGGAAAGCTGAACGGATGCGTACGCGTCTCCATACAAAATCGTTGTTTTCTATGGGCATAAGCTGAATAGAGCTGAATAAGTGTGAGTAGTCCCTTAGTACGCAAACTTTATAGATGAGTACGTGGGGCGTGATGAGAGAATGCCTAAAATGTATTTGTAAAGTTTCAGATAGGAGTCCTATGAGCAGGAGCCCGCTTTCAGATTAAAAAAAAAAAACAAAAACTCGGGATGTTAAATTGTGAAAATGACGGGGTCTCACACAAAACGACATACTTAAATAGGTAAATCTGACGAAGATATGTTAAGCTTTTACTGAATCTGACGACTCGAAGAAATTGAATTGGGACATATTTTTAAAGCATATTCAGCACGAACAAAAGTTCTCTGCGCTCCCAGTACATATCATAAACCACACTATTAATCTTGATGACAGTGAAAGATAAATACATAAAAGTAGACAAGAAACGATACAGCAGTCCACTGCATCCAGCTAACCTACTGCCTAACAACAGGTTTATCTCAGATCGATAGGGCATGGGTTTGCTTGTTCTATTCCCACAGAACAATACAGGGTCAAATTGAATTAGCTAGCGAAACTCCGCAGGCTTGATGGATATCGACATCTAAATATGATAAAACTAGAAAAATGTTTTGGTGATCATTAAGTTTGGGGTCAATGACCGTGGCCACTGTAGTTACTTAAAATATCAGTAAAAAAAATCTGTGGTTTTCGCGTAAACTTCACAGACGTGATGGGTAGCTAAGGATTTTTATTTTATCGTGTTAAGATATCGATACTCACCACGTCTGCGGAGTTACGCTAGCTAATTTAATTTCATCCTGTATAATACATATTAATTACATGAGATCTGTTCATCGGTTTCTGCAAACAAATCTCAATTTGTTTGCAGACGCAACTGCGATGCAGGGGAAATAAATGGATAGTAGGTACTTATACCCATATATGTATAGATATTATGCCAAGTTTAAACATGAGAAAGGTAATCTTTAGTTTTCTGTAAACATTGCATAAACTATATCTACCATAGATGCATAGATGTATACTTTTCGCTAAATAAGTAGATACATAGCTAAACTGTTCTAAAATCACAGGATGTATTACTTGAACCATAATCTTCTGAGTACCTACGAGTAAGTACCACGTGAGCTGTCGAGAGACATCAAGATTATTGCTCTAGGTAGCTAGTAATAGCCCGCGAGCATCGGAGAGTGTCGTGTCTGAGTTCAGTCAGTAAAAGACTCGTGGTCGTGAATCGCGCGTGCGGTCTTCGTTTGTTTTTATCGCATTTTCCGCGCGATTTTGAGTAATTGAATTTGATAAACATAGCTATCTAATTAAATGGGCTTGTCTTGTGTTCATTGTTAATAACTGGTAGGTATGTAAATGTTGTTGTTTTAGCTTTTTAGCGATATTTTTAAGTGTAAGATGAAAATCGTTAAAATGAATAAACACATTGTAAGATCACATTATTTGTAGGCGCGGGCTTGCGGGCGGCGAGCTATGGGCAGTTCGCCGCCCGGTAAGGACCAGGCCCGGGTCGACGGCGCGTTGTGTTCCACGCGCGCCTCTAAGAGCTGTCAGCACGAACTGACGGGGTCCGCTAGGGCCGATGCCGCCGGGGCTGCGGGTTGTTCGAAAGAGATACCGTGGCCCCTGGCACAGGCAACTGAAGGAACACGGGTGGGTTTTAGTCAGTAAAAGTCTGACACGCCCTTCCGCTCAGCCCAGAGCGGGAGAGGTCATTTGATGATTTCCCACCCAAAAAAAAAAGACTTTAGTTGGAGGTATCGGAGAGAACATATCTAAACGATTAAAATGCACTAAGCTATACCTGCTAAACTTCGCTAATTGTGACTGGATCCTAAGACCTTTTGGATGGCAACTGTACTGACGACTACTGAGCTAAGTAGCGCCTTGTTTAGCCCAATATCACACACAACACATCAGCTAAAGGTCTACACATAATCATACTTAGTTACTTATCCTCTTGTATGTCTACAAAAAATAATCCAATTTATTCAGCGGCCAACGACATTTAAAATAAAGAACATATTAATTTCAGGCGTTTATTTAAGCAGTTTTTTTTTGAGCTTCTTAATTTAAGTTTTTACGATTGTCCAACTGATGTCACTGACCTGTTGTAGGTGTGTACATATTACCAAGGTCAAAAAGGTGGTCAAGTGCACAACCATACGTTAGCCTACTAATCCACAGTTGGATGCTAACTAGCTTCATCAACGCTATGTTACGCTATGTAACATGATTCATTTCGCTACGTAAATGCTCCGCCTCACTACGTTCGCGTAGCTTAGCTACACGCTGCCACATGAAAACGTAGCAGGCAGTATTGGTATTATTTCAATCAGTTTTTAATAGAACAGCCGGCCTACAGGTACTGTAAAAGTCTCACCGTGAAAACATAGATGTAGTGAGCCTAAAGTGAGTTGAGATGGATCAGAGTGTCTCTATCAAGCAATAATAATATAAAAAGATGTTTTTAATTTGTCTATATAAGCAAAGCAAAATTACCTTGAATCTGGTATGCATCGTTGAAATTATAAGTACCTAATTAGGGTTGGCGACTTCTTATTGATAAGACTGAACATTTAAAAACCAGTTTATTAAAACAAACTAAATAAACGGTTTGAGATTTGACCTTTCGTTTAAGGAGACAGAATGAAAAAACTACGTCGTAACAACGCGTGACCTATAGGACATCATTGATAGAGTTTGGATGATTGCTAAGGCATAAAATTAATGTTTTTATGACAAAGCGTTGTAAGTGGTTAGACGAGTATCGTAACACTAAATTATTAGTTAGGCAAGTTAATGTGTGCCACGGCAAACATATAATTCTAATCTCGACAGTTGTATGTTGTAAGTTCTCTTATCTATAGAAAGATCAGCAAAAATGTTCAAATAAATAAGTTAAATAGATATGAAGCAAAAACTAAATTAAAAAATTGGCTGTATGACTTGGACTATTCTAAAACAGAAGAGCTACTCATCTTTCCTTGCTAGTCTCGCAGTTAAATGTACAATCACACTCCACTACGCTTGTATTCAAACATGCCTAAACCAAATGATTTGTCTTGCTAAATTAAATCATCCCACTCAAACATAATTGTGAATGTTAGTACTTATTTAAAACACACACAACACATACACACACATACATAAACACGCGCACTCACCCCCACTCACACGCATATTTACACACACAGTCATTGTAACAAACTACATAAATTCATATTCCTCATTTAAATTTTCTTTTGTTCCCTCTTATTTTTATTTTTTGTTATTATTATTTTTTATTAATCTCGGGACCCTGGGGTCCCGGACCTTTGAAAGGCGTGCCAGGGGCCGAAGCCAACTCGCAGAGGCCCTTTAGATAATTTTTAAATGATGAGGAGGCACCAACCGACGATTATCCCTGTATGCACCATGCAAGTGCACCCAAGGACAACTCCCGGTTGGTGCAGGACTATTGCAGAACATGGAAACAAAATATACTGGGCTATGGGTGTGGGTGGCTATTGTAGATCGGTTACCTTGAACTATGGAAGGTCTTTGTCCCCGGCCTGACCAATGATAATATAATTCACAGATAAAATGGCAGGGGGTGACTTGCATAAAGCGGGAGGAAACGCCAGGGTGTCACCACTGTGGGGATCGCCCGGAGGACACGGTGGAGCATACGGTGGAGGTCTGCCCGGCTTGGGCGGGACCCCGCCGTGTCCTCTTGGCGGCGATCGGCGGCGGCGACCTCTCGCGTCCGGCCCTCATACAGGCCATGGTCCGGAGCGAGAGTGAATGGGAGGCCGTCACCTCCTTCTGCGAAGCAGTTATGCTCGCGAAGGAGGAGGCGGAGCGTGCGAGGGAGAGGCAATCGCTGCACCCTCGCGCTCCTAGCCGCCGCAGGAGACGCCCTGGACGGGAGTCAACAGCCGACTCCCGGCCACCGTAGGCGCGGGCTTGCGGGCGGCGAGCTATGGGCAGCTCGCCGCCCGGTAAGGACCAGGCCCGGGTCGACGGCGCGTTGTGTTTCACGCGCGCCTCAAAGAGCTGTCAGCACGAACTGACGGGGTCCGCTAGGGCCGATGCCGCCGGGGCTGCGGGTTGTTCGAAAGAGATACCGTGGCCCCTGGCACAGGCAACTGAAGGAACACGGGTGGGTTTTAGTCAGTAAAAGTCTGACACTCCCTTCTGCTCCGCCCAGAGCGGGAGGAGTCATTTGATGATTTCCCACCCAGAAAAAAAAAAAAAAAAAAAAAAAAAAGGGGGTGACTTGCACACTCAATAATGCCCCCCCCCAAAACGGTCGATAGCACATAGTGTCGTAGCAACAAGGGGGCAACATGTCCTGAGGCGCTGTGCTTTTGAGGAGTGGAGAGGTATTCCACGGCTATCAGTACAATCCCGGAAGTACGGTCAAGATCCCTACCAGCATCTCACTGAAATACTTACTTCCTCGGAGCACGTTTGCTCTTGCGAATCTCCACTCAAGCCAGCCAATAAAGGCAAGAATGATATGGGAGCTCTGTTCCTCGTCAGTGTTCACTCCAGCCCGCCAATAAAGGCAAGCCAGAGTTGAGGAACAAGACTTCTCCCGGGAGATAGGGTCCGTAGGGTCGCTACTGCCCAACAGCTCGTCACATGCTGCCCTGCGGGTTTCTGTATCTCTCTTGGTCTGACTCCTCACCCTAGACCTGATCCGGCGAAGTAAACTCTTCCGTCACAGATCTAGAGTTTAGAACGCGCAAGCCCTACCACGACGTTAACGTAGAGATACTGCAGTGGGGCGTAGAGATACGGCAGTGGGGCGTAGAGATACGGCAGTAGGGCGTAGAGATACGGCAGTGGGGTTATTATTATCATTATTATTATTTTTCTTATTACACCGTTCATGTATTTAATTAGGTACACTACGAACAAGGTGCGATAAAAAGGACTATTTGTGAACGAAGTAACAGTAGAACACTGTCTCCTAGGCACAGGTTTCCCCTAGTTTAGGAGGCAGGGTTACCACCATTCCAGAAACCTTTATACAACCAATTGTTTTTGTAACCTACATTTACTGCTTATTGTAACAAAAGGTATTTAGTATCAATAAAGTATTATTATTATTAATTTGTGACACGTGAATCTGGCATATTAAATACAAAACGTGTGTTTGTAAAGACTCACCTTTGGATTGCATCTGCATCGATTGTAATTGGATTTTTGTTGTAGATTAATTTCTAGGCAATCTGTCCGTAGGTATTTCAGCGGTTGCTGTCCATAGTAATATGTTAGTTAATCTGTGTAAAAGGTAACTCTCCAATTTTTTGTTACGGAATTACAAATGGGGCTATGTTATTGTCAAACGCTATGAAGAAACGCGTTTTTTTCAGCCAAGAACATTTGGATACTGAAATTATATATGGGTAGCTTGCAATAACTTGAATTAGAATAAAGAAACAAAAAGGAATCAGTTGGCAGGGCAGCTGTAGGTCTCGCAACTGTGCTGATGGAGAGTTTGTTTCGCCACTTCTTCATAGCTAAAGCACTAGGAAGTGGAAGTTTTCTGTATAATTTTGACGTTCCAAAACTGCTCATTGTCAGCCTAATTTGATTAAATGACTTTTGATTTAGTTTCCAAACATGTATACAAATACATGTTTTTTTCTTTTTTGAGGATGGTAAATCATCAAATGACCCCTCCCGCTCTGGGTGGAGCGGAAGGGAGTGCCGGACTCTTACTGACTAAAACCTACCCGTGTTCCTTCCTTAGCCCTTTATGTTCCAGGGCAGCGGTAACACTTTCGGACGATCCCGCTACCCATACATACACCCTTTTTTTTTTTTTTTTTTTTTCAGGATGGGAAATCATCAAATGACCCCTCCCGCTCTGGGTGGAGCAGAAGGGAGTGTCAGACTCTTACTGACTAAAACCCACCCGTGTTCCTTCCTTAGCCCTTTATGTTCCAGGGCAGCGGTAACCCTTTCGGACGATCCCGCTACCCATACATACACCCTCACATAAAGTTCTGCAGCCTAATTACTTAACACACTATCAATCTCGCTTTGAAGGATACTGCTTATCCATTGCTTCATATGTTCGAAAAATGTGTCTGCTCAGCAACATAAAAATCGTAATGAATGTTGTTGAACTGTCAAAAACCCATTGCTACTGATAGTGCGCTACGCAATTACCTCGCAGGTTGCACTACGATTTAAAGAGATTATAAGCGGATTTGAGTAGACAATATATTATACGCAAAATGGCCAATCGTACACTTCTATTGAAGAGAATTAGTAATTGTGTTGCCTGTAGACAGACTAGCAATTTTTCTATTAAAGTACCTACAACTGATGTGGTAACGGCTGCATGGTTATCGAGGGCAAATGTATTGCAGAGTTGCAGTTCGTATAGCAGCGGGGTAATTGGGAGAACACACTATAAGTAGCAATGGGTTTTTGACAGTTCAACTACATTCATTGCGTTATTTACGTTGTTGAGCAGACACATTTTTCGAACATATGAAGCAATGGATAAGCAGTATCCTTCAAAGTGAGATTGATAGTGTGTTAAGCAATTAGGGTGCTGGTGCTATGAACTCTTTATGGCGTAGTTTTTAGTAAGTAAGTACTGAGTAAAATTCATTGTTTATCAAATTGACATACCACGCTAATTTGCCGCGTTATAGCCATTTCATACAACTGTCAACCAATGACAGTTATAACAATGAATATACGGTCAATTTAAGTTGGTAGCTTTTTAGATCCTGTTACTGTTGATGACCATACGGCTGAATAACTATAATTTTACTTTGTCTGTCTGTAGTATTATACATATTATCTGTGGTCTGTCTAATGCATCTTGATGAAGAACTTAGACGTTGCATATTTATTTAAACTCTTTGTTAATAAAAAGGTTACATTATTGTTGAGTACATAATGTACCGTTATTATTGTGTCGTTAGATTTCTTTTATTCGTTTTTACCAACAAGCATACTGTAGGAAGGTATCTACCTAATTAAATCGGTATAGTCGACCTTATAATTGCTTTGCACTTTTGACAACATAGCATAATCAGCCTATAACGTTCTCACTGCTGGGACGTAGGCCTCCTTTCAGTGACAGGGACGTAATCCACCACGGGGCCCGTCAGGACCAATGCGGGTTGGTAGAAGTCACATATGTCTTCGAAGTTTTGGTTTTCACATTCCGGTTTCCTCACGATGTTTTTCTTCACTGTTTTGGAGCAGTGAAATAATTTACACAAAGTAAAGCGCCTGTCTGGGTCGAACCTACGACCTACAACTCTTAAGTCACAGCCGTTACCACTGGGCCATCCAGCTCTTTTGACAACAATTTCCATTAAACTGAAACTTCACTAAGGTAGAAACTATCTAACTATCACATAACAAAATATAGGTATCGTGTCGTTTTAAACGTGCAAGTGACATTCAACCTTAGGGTGGTAAATCAATTACGAGGTCCACTGTACCTATTTGTTCTGACAATGCTAGACATCTCATCTCATTACTTAATTCCAAAGCAATTAATACAATAATACGTAAATAATTGACAGCTTCTAATTATAATCGAAAAGGTTTTTTCTAATTATAATTCTCATTAAAATTTTAAGCAGGATTAGTTCCATATAAATGAAGTAGAGTTTCCGTCTGGCCTCCACCACAGCACAGCCAGATGAACGGCATACTGTACACAGAAGCAATCAAAGCAAAATTGTTATCTTTAAAATGTCATATTCACAAAAATCCGTGCTCGGCAGCTCTGTGCACTTGAAGGTATCTCTATTATTATGAACGAGAGTAAAATTATATATCGATTACTTATTTTCGTCCCGGGAAGATAAAATGTTGGTGGAATAATTGACTTTTGATTTGCGATGAGAAAGAAATGTCTGATTTTTTAAAATTTTCTCCTTCACACATATTATATCCTTTCTACCCATAACTTCACCTGCAGCGCAGCATTTCTGTATACACAGTTTATTAGAACAATATTTCATAACATTGATTGGAGTATTATTTAGATTTCTATAATCATTTTTACACTTAGTTTCGAAGTCTTCCTCACTTTTTGCTACAGATAATGTTATAAGAAACAGAAAAGCAACGAACAACATTTCCTCGACATTGAATTTAACTGTAATGACTATTTGTAAGAACAGTACTTATTTAAGCAACACACAACCAGACACTGAAATAAATATCCTCGAATAATGTAAGCACAATTTGTCGTGTAATATCTAAAACTATTATTTAGAGTTAAAAGGCTATGGGTTGTAGACTTGCGCGTTGAGGCTAGGCACCTATTTTTACATTTTAGTTTTAAATTCCTTTTCCTTGGATTTTACTCCTGCAAAAACCAAAGTTATTATTTTAACAGGTTATGTATGTATGTTCATCTATTTTGTAATAACTCCTACATTCGTATTTTGACAAACGAAAACGAGGTATTGTTGGAAGCGACCACAAGAGTTGACGTCTATCTGACGTGATGTTTAACGTTGTTGAATTTCCCCAAACTCCAAAACAATTGAATTAAAACGAGCCTACGACAAAAACGCTAACTAGAAAGGCATAAATAAGATACCATAGACCTAAGTTTTTCTCGTAGTTGGGCTTTAGTTTTTAACTTTTCCACTTTTTTTACTGGGCGCACGTCGTATGTTTTATAGGAAGCTTCTAGAATGTTCTAGAAGCTTCGATTCGCTCTCATTGGCAGGCGGGAACGAGAGGCGTTTCTGCCAGAAGCGCGTGGATTGTGGCGGGAGCGGTTATGAAAGAGTTTCGCGTTATAAGCCTATATTCTCAACAATATATGGCTTTGAATATTTTATTGATAACTAGTTTAGTAAACTTTGTAAACTTTTGTTTAACAACAGTTGATGATCATCAACATTGTTGATGATCATCGACAAAGTTGCTGGAAACAAAGTTTATATCAATAATAGCTGTGCCTGCGACTTCGTTCGCGTGGAAATCGGAAAACAATAATGTGTCGCTTAGGAAGGGTGTAATTACCACTCCTTCATTGAAATGGAAGAATCTTCCAATCTTGCCTGGTTGGAAGCGTTACCTGGGGCTCTCTACCACAGCCCTTTCCACTGCAGTCACTGCGTCTTCAGGGTTCATAATACCAATGCGATGAAGTGTCACTTTGATTTTTGAGAATAAATAAAAATGAAAGCGCCTAATCGAGGCTGATTATCGGACCAAACGGCAACAGTATAGGCCAAGATAAACTTTGCTAAAGAGTGTATTTATAAATTGAAGTCGTCGTAGAATTCAAAATAGTTTTTCAAATACGGTCTTCAGGGCCGCTTCAGTTTACTTTTTCAAATTTCAAAATCCATTTCTATATCCATGATAAATGCTACTGAAGCATATATATTACTTTCTGAACAAAGAATTTATAAAGAAATAGTTAATATTTAATTGAATTTTAAATGTATATGAGGCCAAATCACTTAATTCGGTCCTAACTCTGACTTACTAAAACCATATTGGTTTTACTCGTAATTAGTTTAGATAATACGGATGTAACGCCATTTTGAGCTATGTTAAGTATGGACTTATTAGTTATTAATTTTGTTTTTCGTCATTTTAGACTCTATTTTTTATTTAACACAATTTTAAAACGTGTCACGAAATATAACACACATAAGTATTGAATATTGAATGACGGAATGACCATAATGCCCTGGAAGTTAGGCAGACCTTTGGTGTGGGATGCAACATGTGTCGACACCCTTGCGCCATCCCATCTTCCTAGCACGGTGGGCTGTGCTGGAGCGGCTGCTGCTGGTGTAGAAAACCGCAAACGGCGAAAATATTCCAACCTGATTGGGAGTTATGTATATTATTGTATATGTTCGAGCCGTTTGAGGTTGAAACACTAGGGCCATGGGGTCCGAGTGCCCACTTGGTTTTTCGAGGAATCGCCACGTGACCAGAGGACTGGCCTGTTTCTTGGCCAAAGAATTAGCATCGCCATACAACGTGGCATTGCTGCCAGCCTTTTGGGGCACTGTTCCTGTTGACAGCGATGCGTACGAATTTTTTAATTTTTTTCTTTTGCTTTTTTTTTCACATGTAAAAGAGGCAACGGTTTTAAAGGGTCTATATCCTACGGATGTGATGGGGCATTGCGTGTGCGAAGACTACACAGGCATATGTCATCATTCAACAACCGTCTTTATGTGCTCTGAGGAGAGGTGCTTGTCGAGGATTACACCTAGGCATTTGGCTCGCTTGTCCCAAGGTATCGCCTTGCCGAACATGGTGATAGGTCGGGGGGCGGGGGGGGGGGGAGTGGGTTTGACTCGTGGTTTCGAATAGAGAACCGCTTGACTCTTGTCGGGATTGACTTATATTTAGGGATACCGCTAGTGAACAGCGTGTGAAAGTAAGTGGGGCAAGCACAGAGCCTTGGGGGACTCCTGCTTGAGTTTATAGCGGAAGGTGCGGTTCGACAGAAAGTCTAGTAGGATGAGCACGAGACGGTCGGGCACACCTAGTTGGCACAGCTTATATAATAAGCCGTTGTGCCAGACTTTGTCAAAAGCTTTCTTAGTCGAAGTACATAACACCTGTCATCAAACCACGTTAGAATCCAATGTATTTATTCGGTGATACGGAGAACTTGCTGTACGCAAGAGTGCTGGGTTTGAAAACCGAACTGCAATTGCAATGGAAATGAGGCCCTTTGTTTCGGCATAGTCTTTAAGACGCTTATAAAGAAGCCTCTCATAGATCTTCCCGAGGACATTGAGCAAACTGATGGTAGTGTTGTAAAGTGGACAGGTATTAGCATAAATAGGAGAATTGGCGGACTTTGGGGCGTCGGCAGCGTCGGTTTATTTTGAACAGCATAATGATGAGATGAATGATGAAGGCACCTCCCTGCAAAAGAACTTCTTGCTGCTTGCGAGGCCCGTGATATAGGTAGAGTATACTTATTACGCACGTTATACTTTCCTTTTTTAGGCATTATTCATTTTTTGAATCAATCAAATTGTTACTAGAAATACACACTGCAGTACACACACATTAACAGAGAAGACCGGGGGTATTGCTCATTTGGTTTTACCGCCTCGACAGTTTGTCCGCCATTGAATAGGAGATATTTTTACGACCATTCTACGATAAATACTTACCAAAAGTTATAGTTCAGACTATATTCTGATTATTCTGTCCGGTTAGTAAATTATTAACATGTATTGTAATATTTTATAAATCCAACGTTAATTTTTATTAATGATTCGGCGAAAAACTGGTATTTCAGTTTTTTATACATTCCATTAGATAAATGTCAACATGTGCCTTAAAAAGTGTGGGTGGATAAACAATCGAGATACCTCTGCTAGAAAATTAATCATTAGATACTGGTTTTTGCAAGTTTTCTTGTAACCTTTAAAATAAGTGGAAGAAAAACTCTTAATAAAAAGTGACACCATCTCAACGTCATCTAATCTTAAATATAAATATAAAGCATTGACCGACTTATACCTAACTAAGTAATATGTACAATATGTACAGACTCCAGCATATCAAGCTACTACAATCTGTCAAATTTCTTTAATAGATTTTCAACTTTATGAATAAAGCATTAAGGTTCAAGGTTGATTCGGAAAAGGACATTGTCCGGTATCGCCCTGTGCACAAGAAATATCGGACATACACGATAATTAATTGTTTTTTTTATTATATTAGTTGCAAATACTTTTGTAACACGGAGTAGCTGCGGTCAAAATGAATTTTAAATTATTTTACGCGACCAATAACATTAATCGCCGCCATCTTCGCCAAATGTCGTGCCGTATCGAAGACGATTAGGGATGCCCAATCGATTGCAATCGATCGATCGAATTTTTCATGAATTGTTGCATGTTTTTATTTATTTTATTTTTTTATTTTTTTATTGTTACTAATTTATTTAGAATATTGTACAAAAACAAATTAACACTAATATATACTATATACAATTATATACAAGTATAGAATACGAAAAAATATAGAAAAAGGCAGGAGCTCATTGGGCATCAAAAAATTCGTCCGCATCACTGTCAATGGGATAAGTGCCCAAAAGGCTGGCAGCATTACCACGTTGGATGGCAATGCTGATTGTTTGGGCTAAGAATAGGCCAGCCCGAAAAATTCGATGAGCACTCGGACTCCAAGGCCCTAGTGTTTCAACCCCAAACGGCTCAAACATATAGCTTCCAATAAGGTTGTTATATTTGCGCCGTTTGAGGTTTTCTGCTCCTGTAGCAGCCGCCCCAGCACAGCCCGCCGTGCTAGGAAGATGGGATGGCGCGAGGGTGTCAACACAGGTTGCATCCCACACCAAAGGCCTACCCAACTTCCAAGGCATTATGGTCATTCCATCGGGCCTCTTTCCATCGTCGCGTGCCAAGCCATTGGGTTCTAAAACAGCTGGCACCCCGGCGGAGACAAGAGCCCGACGGATGATGTCGTTAATGCTGGCGTGCCTAGCCATCCGTCCAGCGCTCTTGCTGCAAGATAGGCCATCGTGTCCGAGGCAGTCGACTGCTTAAATGTTAAACTTGCATGTTTTTTAATCTGAATCACTAGAACATTCACTCAAAAGCGCTCAGACATTTATCAACAATACACACTAACACCATCTATTTACCGCGCTACATCACCACTATCATCTATGGAGACAGCAAATAATACACACAAATATTTTATCTCATTCCAAAACCAATACTAAGAATACAGGTACCTATGTTAATTCGATTCTATGCATATAAACGTTGCAATTACTCGAACATACACTTAGGCTTTA
Source organism: Apamea epomidion (assembly GCA_947507525.1). Taxonomy (NCBI): domain Eukaryota; kingdom Metazoa; phylum Arthropoda; class Insecta; order Lepidoptera; family Noctuidae; genus Apamea; species Apamea epomidion. The sequence goes on along the minus strand of OX382237.1, from coordinate 5,903,093 downwards.
GAAAAAAACTGCATATACCTAATTATCTAGGTAGGTACCAAAAATAGCTAAATGTATTATGTTATTGTTTTTAGTTTCTTAAAAATCACTCGGAGCTATCAAAAACTATACCTAATATTCGTTGTTATGGTTCGATTATAACCTCAAAATCTGATACTTTTTTTGAAATATATCTATTCTGCAGCTAGTCCGCTATACAAATAAGATCTTATAGGAGTTTACTAATGATTGACAATATGTACAACACATAATTTTCCGATGCTCTTGGTTCCAGGGCGAACAATGTATGGGCGCAGAGCAATGTCCTTTGACAGTTTCGGATAGCTTGACCTGCTGGCGACTGTACCATTGTGTCACCCTTTTGTAAAATTTATATATTTATGTCTGTAATTTATATGGTGTACATAATAAAGAGCATTCTATGTATTATTAAAAAAAATAAAGTAACTACCAGCACCCTAATTGCGTAACACACGATCAATCGGAATCTGTTTCATCTTGACAGTTCAACAACATTCATTGTGTTATTTACGTGTTGAGCAGACAAATTTTTCGAACTTATGAAGCAATGGATTAGCAATTTGCTTCAAAATGATTCAGATTCCGATTGCTCGTGTGTTAAATTTAATAGAAATTAGAGTGCTGATTGTTCATAATCATCACCTTAATCAGCCTATAATGTTCCCACTGCTGGGACACAGGCCTCCTCTCGATGAGAGGGATTTGGATTGCTGATTGTTAGATTAATAATAATAACACAAGCCTGTAACCATATCTCACTATACAATCAAATATTTAAGAACTGAAATTATTCAGCTGTGCTCAAAACCTGACCCCAACCCAGCTAGAAGAAAGACATGAAAGACTTAGACAGATCTGCATCCTAATTGCGTAACACATAGTCTGTTACGCAATTAGGGTGCAGAACAAGCACGATAAGAACCATTTTGAAGGATATTGCTAATCCATTGCTTCGTATGTTCGTAAAAATTGTCTGCTCAAGTACGTAAATAACGCAATGAATGTTGTTGAACTGCCAAAATGAAAACCATTACTACTGTTAGTGTCTTACGCAATTACCCCTCTGATGATTTTACTGCGTAACTTGTGTAGTTTAGGAGCTTACGGCATTACAAAATAATCTTGATGAAATAACTTTTAAATGTGCGTTTATTGGCGTTGATACCTACGACGGCGACGCGACGGTTAGAACATTGATTTACATGTGTGTTCTAAAATTATCTTCATACCTACACTTTAAAAGTATAATATGATGTCATTTATGCAGGTCTATCATTAAGTTCTTGATCTTCAAACAAGTTACGCAAAGTTAAGCGGTTTTCACGTGCTTTTTATAGCATCGGTCACGTTTGCCGAATATTTTGGGATCTAGAAGATGTTGAGAATGTTTCATTTTTATCCTGCATATTTTTTTGCGAGACAGTTTGTTGTCAGTTTTTATTTTACAAATCCGAGGAATTACAATTTTATATATTTTTTTAATGAAGTCAAAATACCTATACTCCATTGGTTTAGGTAATTAACGATGTTACGTTTACGTTTTACGTGACGTGAATGAAAGGTAAACAAATCGTAAAAAGGGTTCTTTATAGATGATTTTTTGTTTAAAAATACGTTTCCCACCAATTAAATTTATTTAAGATATTTACGATAGTTTCCTCTTTTATTATCTAGTGAGTTAAACATTATAAATTTTTCTTAAACTATTCTTCGTAGACGTAACTGCTTAAGCTAGTTAGATTTATAATAATAATATAATATTTGGTAATCTGTCTATTGTAAAGACCCCAAAAAGACAGGTTCTCTAAACCTTTTAAAAAATGCAACAAATTAGATAACGTTGTTACATTGAAGAGTAGGTACAACTGTGACACTGTAATATTATCTATACTCTGACGTACGAGTAGTAGGACAACTAAAGTGACAGTTCACAGGTGACAGGTCGTTTAGTAGTTTTTTTTTGTTTAGTATAAATCACTGAAAACATAGCCGGTTACCATGTGAAACGTTTGACGTTTTCATTTAAAAGGCCTAATTATATTATAAAATAACTTCGTTAAAAGTGCGTGTGGATAGGCTTTGGTGAAATTTCGGTATTTATGCTTGTAGCATTGTTTAATAAATAAAATGATTCTAAAATTTGTCACAAAAGGTTGAGCACACATGAAGCACGTGGTTTTTTTGTTTACGTTTAGTTAAGTACCTATCCAACTGAGTATAGGTACTTACACATACTTATAGCACCGTTGATCAACGAGTTTTGTAACAAAATTTTCTCCGGTATCGAAATCCCATTAGGAAAAAAGGATCCTGTCCACAGGTGGGTTCATACAATTTGAATGTAAAAATAATTTCTACCACCTCCATAAAGGTTCCTAAAATACTAAATAGGTACAGATAAAGTATACAGGGTCGTCGGATATAGTTGAAGTTTAATAAGAAACCGATCGACATTTTCGAATGAAATTTAGTTTGATGAATGAACTGTTTGTTTTCTATTAATTAAATAAAAGTTCATCCGAAAACATCAATCCGTTTCTTACTAAACTTCAACTATATCCGACGACCCTGTATACTTTTCTCTTTTGTTGACTGTACACACGCATTTTTTTTGCTACTACGATGTAATTGCGTAAAATATGACGAGTTCCAGCATCTGTTAATCCAAATATCCAATCCCAGGCACTTATAAAAAAATAAAATAAAGTGGACAGTCAGGCTATTTTACCACTAATTGGCCACAACACTGTAGCTGTTACTATGGTATTTACAAAGAAGCCATTTATCTTAATGACGTAAAACGTAAGTTTTACGATGTTCACGTGACATTGGATTTGAAGAACGTGCTAGTTTAAATTATATGTTTCACAGAGCGTTCACACTATCATCGCGACAAATGTTTCTATCTTTGTATCAGTAACTACTAGATTAATGTTTAGTTCATATACCTAAAAGCTTCACGTACTATATATATCTGACCACCGTAAGGACAATTCCTGCTTGCAGTACATATTATTAGTCGACCTAATAAAAAGGATCCTCTTTAGTTTTACTTACAGTCGCAGCTGTGGTCATCATGTGCACGGGATTTTGTTTTCAAAATGCTCAGATATAGGTTTTGGTGATAGTACTTATTTATGTTTTCCGAGGCACTTATCACACCGCCAACTTCCAAACTCCGGTTACTAAGGAATTCCTAATTGAAAAACCCAAAAACACTTTGACTGACCTCGGAATCGAACCCAGGACCTCCCACGCTCAGCAGTCGCGTTTGCAACCACGAGTAAGTTAAGCCATTGTTCCTGTGCCTGTCTCTCTCTCCGGTCGTGTTGGATTGCCGTCCCATCGGACTATGAGAGTGACGGAAGAGAGTGTGCACCTATGTCAGCGCACACACTTACTGTGCACTATAATATCTCCCGCGCCGAAGGTGCACAAAAGGGAGTTTGTGTGCAAGTGCAACGTGCCTACGGGCTACAGCGGGGTAATTGCGTAATACACTAACATAGTAATGGCTTTAATTTTGACGCAGTTCAACAGCATTCATTGCATAATCTACGTTGTTGAGTAGACACTTTTTTCGAACACAGGTATGAAGCAATGGATTAGCAATATCCTTCAAAATTATTCAGATTTTGATTGAAAGTGTGTTACGGAATTAGGGTGTCGGACTGTAAATAAGATGGTACTCTTTTTTGCTATCCAAACAGAACAAACATGTAAAACTGATTATATCTAATCACTCCATTTAGGGTTCGAATATGTTGATGGCATTTACCTCTAGAAAAATGTCGTGTGTGCTGCAGAAAACTTTTACTTATTATGTAAACACAATGAGCATCACCTATTGTTCAGTTTTGTTTTTTTTTATTGTCTTTTTATATATGTATGTACATAAAAGGTTAAATAAATAAATAAAAACATTATCTACAAAGTATGCACGCATATAATTTACGAAGAACATATTTTTTTTTCGAAAATGTTTTATTAACCTTATCACGGTTGAATTGTTTGTTTTTGTAATTGGTGTAGAATAAAAACAGTTGCACGAAGGAAAGAATCCAAGCTGAACTAGAAAATATCTAGATGAATTAGAGAAAAAAGAGTAAATTATGGTGAATTTACACTTTTTCCTGTAATGTTTTGCCGGAAGAGCTGTGGTGGCCCAGTGCTCTCAAAACGGTGAAGGAAAACATCGTGAGGAAACCGGCACGTCCTAGAACCAAAAATTCGAATACATCTACCAACCCGCACTGGGTCCGCGTGGTGGATTACGGAACACTCCCTCTCACAGAGAGGAGGCCTGAGTACCAGCAGTGGGAATGTTATAGGCTGATTATGTGATGATGAATGTGAAATGATTTGATGTATGACGAGAAGAAATCGATTTTGTTGTAGTTAAGAATTTAGTCAATCTGATCCGCCATAAGCACAAGCAACTCTAATCAGATTTTGAATAGTTCTAGTACTTCTAGTCAATAATTATAGTACATCAGGTGGTTATCAAACTGCCAACCTCGCACTGACCAATCCGACATTTAAACTGTTGGGTATTCCGCTTCTTAATGATGACTTAATTATTATCTAAGGTCAAGGTGAGCTACATCTTCCGCATTTATACTCAAATGTCAGTTTAGTAGATTACGGAGATAAGACTAATGCGCTTTTTACACCATTTTTAGAGTGACTAGCTTTTTCACTTTTGAAACAATCTCACGGGAACATTGCGTCCGCGCCAATCCGGAACATATATATCCAGACAAACGGATGAACGCTCTTCGTTACTATTTTATTATATGTATAGATGTTGAAATATGTTCACGGAAGCTAACGGTTGTTTGGTGAATAGTTGAACTGAGACAGATATTATTGGCGATAAAAAATGAATACGGTGGGATTTTGAAAACTTTTTTGAATTGATTTATTCTCAAGTAATTATTTGTTTTAAGTAGGTAAATTGCCTACGGTTTAACTATAGTGTGATTGTTTAATTTTCCCGCATCTGACACTATGTCAAGTCAACTAGGTATTTATATTCAGGGACAAAATTGGCCGGTACATTATCTACAGCCAGATTTTTTATTTTTTTTTGGGGATCCGAAATCATCAAATGACCCGTCCCGCTCTGGGTGGAGCAGAAGGGAGTGTCAGACTCTTACTGACTAAAACCCACCCGTGTTCCTTCCTTAGCCCTTTATGTACCAGGGCAGCGGTAACCCTTTCGGTTTTCGATCCCGCTACAGCCAGAAAGGCTGACTTCTAATTCTACACATAAGGGTTTCATATTTTGATCTTCTAGTTCAAACCATGGACCCTAAAAAAGGTTATTATGGTTCCAAGGCTCGTATTCTCTAATATTAATCTAAAGCTAAAAAGTTGGTTTGTTTGTTTGAACGCGCTAATCTCTTTGATACATTTTTCTTTTGCATTTGATAGCCCAGTTCTTGAGGAAATCTATTTAACATCACGCTAGGACCCCTAGGAGCCGAGCGAGGCGAGTAAAACCGCGGGGCACAGCTAGATAGGTACGGCAATAACCTTGTTGGTACATTATAATTCAGGATAGGATATAATTCAGGAGAGGATATAATTGCTCTTATATTATATGTAAGTGTTACATGTGATCGGCTTTGTAATTATGTCGGTCAATTAGACAGACTCGATGCGTTCGTGATTTCGTGCAGTTTTCCGATTTCAGTTTCCGTGTTTAAACTCAAACTTATTTCAATTATAAACCAGTTACAGGCACTTTTGAATTGCCAAGAAGCCTGTCATTCAGAAATATAAAGCACAGAGTAGGTGTAGTCGTTTCCAATGATATGTAGTCGTTTCCTATACATATATGAGAACGATCTACTGTTTTAATCATTACTTTTAAGTGTTTGATATTTTCAAACTTCTGAATGCCTACAAATCTGCACAAAAGGGTCAGCTCTAAATGCAAATAGCTATCAAATACTCGGTTCGTATATTCGTTCCTGTTTTTATAGGCCAGTCATATCTAACACTAAAAATCGCAAACTAATGGCTAGTTCTGAATTGTAAAATGTTGCTAGGAACACTACCAGTAGCGTATATCCAAGTTTGCAGCTTCGAAAGACCTGTGCTAACTTTGCAGCACTCGAAAAACCGCGAAATTTTCGCACGTTTTTTGGTATTCTCAATATAAGTCATAAACTTTCCGTTTTTTAACAAACAAAATTCATAAAGGTAGACTAAAATTGCTACAATTTGAGATCAGAAACCAGCTCTGTAGGTCCAATACTTACCGAGATACACCTCTCCAAAAATGTACAACTATTAATATTGTAAATATTTACTAAGCATATTTACAAGGCATTACAAGGACATTAATATGGTTAGAATTGTTCATTTTGAACGGTTTATAAAAATTATCTGATTCAGCCTGAAAAATCATACTTATTTAGTTGAGAATTTTTTTCTGTCCTATTTCAACATTACCTATCTACTGTTCCTAGTTACCACGGACAAGTAAAGTAAACTGTAATAAAAGGTTAGTTCAAATTAGTAATAAAGACTTATCTCGGGATTAGCATTCATCCTTAAACATTATCCTTGTTAATGCAGTCTGTGTAATACAAACAACTAAAGTCAACTTATTAAGGATGGTTTGTTAGTTTATCTGTTCATGTGTGCAGAGGTCTTGTGAGAGTTCAAATAAGAAACTAGACAATAGTAAATTACGATACGTGTGACTTAAGTAGTCCATTATGCACGGCGTGAAATTAGCTAAACGGCGAGTTCGATTCCCACAAGATAACACACATTAAATAACATAGACATGGACCCTAGTATTCTAGTAGGTATATTTTTAGGTGTAGTGGGAAGAAAGGCATAATTATTTACTGAAGAGTAGGTACCTAATACTGGTCTTCGTACAAGACTACACTTGCTGCATACTTAGTGCTTACTGATCTCGAAGCCCAAAAAGCGAAAGAAGAATTTATATATTTTTTTTATCAATTTAATTATTTCCATACCGATCTCTCGATGTGACTGTTTAATGGGTGTTTACGGCGAAACTACCAATCTGATTTCGATGAAATTCGCCGGGGAGCTAGCATTTGTTGAAAAACCAAATAATTTTTATCCGGCTGGCTGTGATGTTAATGGATCATTATTGCACGTGCGACCTAAGCCCGCACTTAAGTCACGCTTATCTATGACTTAAGTAGCCCATTTTTACAAAGAAAAGCGTGACTAAAGCGTGTTTAGGTTACACGTGCTATAAAATAGTATACGATGGTCGTCCTGTTATACAGGTACGTCTTATATTTAGGCCTAAATCGTGGAATAAATAAACCTCCTCCTCCTCCTCTTCCTTAAGTGAAGAAATAAACAATTTTTTTTTTTAATAAGACTTTTTTGTGTATTTTGAGTTTACTACGAGATATTTAGAATATTTTTATCATGAGAGTATGTGCATTTTGTAAAACTCACTATCAAACATATTAGTTCCACGGACGCTCACGTTGTTATCAGTACCAAAATGGCGAAAATCAAATGTCTTCGTTTTGTCAACGATAGTATGATGTCCAGCGTACTTGTATAATATAGGTAATTGCATTTACAAGTCTACTACCTACTTGGTAGGTACTTGGAATATTTATCGATTCGTATAAATCCTTTTCCTTGCCCTGTGATGACATAAGATTCGTGAATATACGGATAGTGTCCTAAAAATGTCGGAGTTATTAGTTTTGTGTGCACTGCTATACGTCTTACTACTTTCTCTAAAGATAAGATTAACGCAGCTGGCTTTTCTTATACATGCAGTTGAAGTTTTTTTTTTGTGATGTTTACCTAGGCTTAGTGTTTAGGGCATAATATAACTGAATAGCTCAGTAGCCTGTGCTATGTGCATTTCATTATGATACTGATGATGAAGAGCCTTTGAAGCAACATTGGCAATGCCATGTCACTTTCCTTGTGTCCAGTAAGGAAAGACTGCTGTTATAATGACCCGGTCTAAGGTTGGCACAGAGGAAGTATCTCCGACTGAATAACGAGCACATTTTTAACTTGCACTTCCTCAAATAACTCCAAAGTAAGGTTGACTTTAAGGAAACCGGCATGTCCTAGAAACCAAAATTCGAAGACTGGTTGGTTATAACCTACTCCCTCTCGAAGCGAGGAGGCCTGTGTCCCAGCAGTGGAAAAATTATAAACTATTAAGAAAGGTTGACTTTTTTAATATTTTGGGAAATGATCGCGAAAAATTAATGAAATTTTGTATAGCCTGAGGATGACATGAATGTAAATAAATGAATAATAATGAATGAATTATTATGAATATTAATGATGAATGTGTCGATACGTTGATGTATTTCGGATATCGCATCCGTAAACATTGATAAAAAATAAGAATAGTTGTACAATATTATAAAATAATCTGGTGTTGACGTCACGAATGAAGGCACGTAGTAACATAAAAAAAATATTACTAGAACGATTGATATTTGATTATATATCATTATATGGCATTGATATCCTCTCGCTACAAAGGTATGAGTTTAAATAACTACTAACCGCTAGTCATTACTGAACATTCAACTGCTGTAAGCTATTACCACGGGAATTTCGAAGATTGTTAAAATAACATTGTAGGTAGTTATTGGCTTCGGTAAAATACATTGAGATGAAACAGATATAATTACGTAGGTATAATTACCGGTAGATTTTACAGACATTATTGTAACAAGTACCTAAGTATATAGATAGTCTTTATTATGTTGCTAAGTTATCCTCAGCGATAGCCTTGATTTCGGGTAAAAAGCAACGTTATTTCAAGACAAGTTCTGTAAAGGTACTCGTAAGAGGCTAGAGTTTTAAGCAAAAGTCTAACAAATGCAATGTACCTACCCGTTTTTAAATATGTATATTACCCACAATTCCCGCAAACGTCATATCTATCTAAGATTACCTAACTTCAAGTAAACCTTGGAATTGAAATTACGTATTAAATGTTTATGCTCTTGCCTTTTCGATTACACCAAGTATTTCGAAAGCCGTGCTGGTCGTTTTCCTGTACCTATATGTTTCTTCAAGTAACTCACGTGCCGGTAAAAGGCAAACGCATACAGTGTAATTTGTAACGTTAACTACTCGTATTCAGTAAGATTTGGCCATTCTGCGGAGCAATTGCGTAAGACACCGTCAGTAGCAATGGGTTTTATTTTAACAGATCAACTACATTCATTGCGTTATTTACGCTGTTGAGCTGACACATTTTTCGAACATGTGAAGCAATGGATTAGCAATATCCTTGAAAATTATTCAGATTGAGATTAATAGTGAGTTACGCAATTAAGGTGCTGGTCTTCTTCTTCCTATCGCTGGCACGATAGTTACAAGGTGCGCAGGGTGAGAGCCAGCTCCAACGCTGTCCTGGCAATGATTGCGGGGAGGCTTGATTGTCCCTCTATGAGGCACTGTTGTAACCGGCATGGTGTTAAGGTCTAGCTATTATTTTATTAATCTGACATTTAATCATATATCATCATTTTATTTTATTTTTTGACATTTTGTATTTTTAATTATATGATTATTTGTTTTGACATTTGTATTCTAAATTTGTTTATTTTACTTTGGACTTTTATATTTTTTTATTTAGTGTAATTTTGACATTTAGGTTTTAGTGTGTTTGTATTTTTTATCTGTCGTTGTTTTATATGGGCCTCGGACTTGAAATAAATGTTTTTTTTTTTTATATAGAAATTTTGTTGGCTCAAAGATTCCCCATTTCCACGGCCTTATTGGTGGCAGCCTCTGGCAGAGGTTACTTTGGCTGCATGTTTAGGGGAACAGAGAGCAGGATGCGAGGTGGAGCATAGTTCGGGCATTTTGCTAGAAGTATAAGTTAGTGCAGGTGTGCTTATAAGAGATCGCATAGATTAAAACACAGCTATTACTAACAAACATATTTCATTACCTAACTTAAACGTAAACCTTGGAATTTCTGTTTAATGGTTCCCTTGCCCTTTTGTGAATGCCAGTATTTTAGTTTTTAGTGATGTGCTGGACATTTGCCTACTTCTTATATGCTCGTCAAATAAGTCACGTTACGCGGCAGGAGGTGAGTAATTACGTAATTGTGTTTAGGCATTGTTTTTCCTGTTTCTATAATTACACGTGTGAAAATAAAGATAAGTAGTCATAACAATTGTCTTTAGATGCTTGATGGTAGATTATAACAGGATCTTCGTTGTGACTTGCCCACCTTCTGTCTGTAACGACAACTTGATAAGATGCAGTAGACTACATCTGCAGTTGATATAATAGTAATACTTATTGACAGTTTAAAGAAAACCTTTTATCTGGTTCTTCAAAATTAGTTTATTTTTTACAGCTATTTTCCTTTAGCAGGCGGTACCTACATAATATGTACGTATATCATTTTCCATTGCACGGCATGTCATGACCTAGTTTCCCTACTTTTTCTGTCGGTAAACCTGAAAGTCGGTTTTATTTAATGGTTTGGTGGTATGGTTTTTTGGTTTGTAATATGGGTTTTGTTTTTGCGGAATAAACTATTTTCATACCGAGGATATTACACATGTCTTCCTCAAGACAACTAAAACAATACATACGTTGAAAATCCGAAACAATTATACCTAGGTACTTATACCTACTTATATTAAAATTAATATGAAGATGATGATATTGCATATTAATAGGGATTAACAGATTGTTTTCATTGATAAGTCAACAGACAGACAGTGATTACGATGTTCGCTATTCCGTCAGTTCATTCCAAATTCCCAGTTAATTGTAATCATAACAAAAAACTTTGTTATAACATAGCTCGCATCGTGAACACGGTAGAGGAAAAAAAATGTTTTGATTGACTTTGTAATACAATTACAATAGCTGCCTGAGCATGTTTGATGTTATCGAGCGGTAAACTTTAAACTTATTGTTAGTAGGCTATGAAAATGGCGCGAGAGAAAACTAAGCAGTCGTAGATCGACTGCTTAGTTTAATTAACCTTCAGATTAGCGGTTGGTCCGAGGATGGGTGACCATCGTTACATACCGAGACCCCTCCGTGCCTCGGAAAGCACTGTCCCGGCTGTCATTCGTGGATCTTTGACAGTCTTTACGGATAGTTGGACGACCGAAAATCTGATAACCAGTCTTACCAAGAGGTATCGTATTGCCCAAGTAAACAAGTTGTGAAGGTCAGATAGGCAGTCATTCTATGTAAAATACTGGTATTCCGCTGCATCCGGTTAGATTGGAAGCCGACCCAACATAGTTGGGAAAAGGCTAGGGAGATCATGTAGTACCCCGCAAACTGCTACACAGATCGCCACAGCTAACTTCATGGCCTTAACCGCAGTTACATCAAACAATGGGTATCGGTTAAAATCTTACAATCAGCGGGTAATCCCACATTAAATGGGTTTTTGATACACATACTCTTAGCCGGATTTTGCGTTAAAAATTGAATAAAAAAATTGCGCTTCTTATTAAACAAGGCCGAGGATGTTGCAGATATATTTGTGATGTGTTAGCGCCGATTCAGTCTATGGCTAGAAGATCTTACGACCGGTCGCGTGTCGCGTAGCAAGTCGCAGCGAATTGTCGCATAAGTTAATAAAAAAAAGATGATTTAAAATTAATGAAAACTTAATTGAGTACAATCAAATTTAAATCAGTAGTATTCCAAATTAGGAAGTTAATGACATTAAAATTATATTAACACGAACTGCTTGTGGTTTTTTCAAAAGTTAGTTTTAGTTCAGATTTTTTTCTTCCTTTCAATGTTATTGTTGACGGTAAATCACAAATAAATTAAATTGTGTTAAAACTTGGTTTTATTCTTTTAGCTGCCATTATCAATAAGTTTACATTTTATAACATTTTTTATGCTGGTTTTTATTGTTTGCCGGCGTATCTAATCGGCAGTTTTCAATGAACTGTATTTATAGAAGAGAACCAATATCATTAACAAAATAAAATCATTTTAAATCTCACCTTTAGTGCATCTAATATAAAATAATAGTGATAAGCTAAGTGGACAGTTTAATTTTTCTTTAAATAAAGTGTCATAGTATTCGTTGATACTAGTGAAAGTGCTGAAGTATGACGACTGAAGAAAAGTCCCCGGCGGACAGTCTGAAGCCACAAGAAACATGGAGGATCATGAAGAATGTGGTGGTCATCAGCCTGGCGTTCATGGTGCAGTTCACAGCGTACCATGTGAGTTCATTCATTTGATGTTAATAGTACAGACGCCCGCACATCAAGCTACCCGAAACTGTCAAATTTTCCCAATCAATTTTGAACCTAATACTTTAGCGATAAAGTTGAAAATCTGTTAAAGAAATTTGACAGATTGTAGTAGCTTTGATGTGCTGGCATCGGTACATACCTACAGTCGTCAGAAATGTTTTGAGTATGAATGTGTAGGTATGGCTATACTACGATTAGGGGAACATTAAGAAATAATGAATGGACTGTGTAAAAGATGATAGGTAAGTAATTTATTTTTTAAATTAAATGACAAAAGCAGTGAGGCCCCGTAGTAACTGCCGCGTGTACAAGTTGTATTTAGGTCGTGGGTTCGAACCTAAGCAGGCTTTTCACTTTGTATAAATTATTTCATCACCACTGCTCTCGAGACGGTGAAGGAAAATATAGTGAGGAATCCGGCATGGCCTAGAACCAAACATTTGAAGACATGTACCATCTACCAACCCGCACTGAGCCTGGTAGATTATAGCCTACTCCTTCTCGAAGAGAGGAGGCCTGTGTCCCAGCAGTGGGAATATTATAGGCTGATTATGCTAGTGTAGCACAGTTTCAATAGTGTACGAAGCCAGCTTATACTCGTTTTTTACGACTGACCTGCGTCCTACTGTTGGTATGTACTCATTTCCCTGCCCTTATCCTAGACATATTTCATCTGGGAGTCAACAGCCGACTCCCGGCCACAGTAGGCGCGAGCTTGCGGGCGGCGAGCAATGGGCAGCTCGTCGCCCGGTAAGGACCAGGCCCGGGTCGACGGCGCGTTGTGTTCCACGCGCGCCTCAAAGAGATGACAACACGAATTGACGGGGTCCGCTAGGGCCGATGCCTGCCAGGGCCGCGGGTTGTTCGAAAGAGATACCGTGGCCCCTGGCACAGGCAACTGAAGGAACACGGGTGGGTTTTAGTCAGTAAAAGTCTGACACGCCCTTCCGCTCAGCCCATAGCGGGAGAGGTCATTTGATAATTTCCCACCCAAAAAAAAAAAAGACATCATCTTTCACACGGTCCATTCATCATTTCTTTGGTCTTCCCCTACTCGAAGGTATAGCCATACACATTAATATTCAAAACATTTCTGACGATTGTAGGTATGTACAGACGCCAGCTGCACATCAAGCTACTACAATCTGTCAAATTTCTTTAATAGATTTTCAAATTTATATCTTAAGCATTAGGTTCAAAATTGATTGGGAAAATTTGACAGTTTCGGGTAGCTTGATGTGCGGGCGTCTGTACTATTAACATCAAATGAATGAACTCACATGGTACGCTGTGAACTGCACCATGACCAGGCTGATGACCACCACATTCTTCATGATCCTCCATGTTCCTTGTGGCTTTAGACTGTCCACCGGGGACTTTTCTTCAGTCGTCATCCTTCAGCACTTTCACTAGTATCAACGAATACTATGGTACTTTATTTAAAGAAAAAATTAAACTGTCCACCTAACTTAACACTATTCTTTTATATTAGATGCACTAAGGATAGACGCTAAATCACAAACAAATTAAATTGTGTTAAACTTGGTTTTGTTATTTTAGCTACCGTTATCAGAAACTTATCATTTTACAACATTTTTATGCTGGTTTTTATTGTTTGCAGGCATATCAAATCGGCAGTTTTCAATGAAGTGTATTTACAAAAGAAAACCAATATCATTAACAAAATAACATTATTTTAAATCTCACATTTAGTACATCTAATAAAATATTAGTGAAAAGTGAAGAAGACAATTTAACTCTTTCTTTAAATAAAGTATCACAGTATTAGTTGATACTAGTGAACGTGCTAAAGTATGACGACTGAAGAAAAGTCCCCGGTGGACAGTCTGAAGCCACAAGAAACATGGAGGATCATGAAGAATGTGGTGGTCATCAGCCTGGCGTTCATGGTGCACTTCACAGCTTACAGTGTGAGTTCATTCATTTGATGTTAATAATACATACGTACAGTACCTAGTCAGGAATTTTGAAGCTTATAAAGAAGAGTGCCTCTGCAGCCGGCGCCGGGTCTGAAAACAATGCGATTGAGAACCGGCTACAGCACAGATTTAAGGACTTGGAAATTTAACCTTTGCAGAAAGGCAAAGACTCCAAAACTCCTATTAAAAAAAATATGAATGTTACCGATAAATGTATTGTAGTAAAATGAGTTGGAGTTTGTTAATTTGTCAAAAATCCAACCAAAAAAAAAACCAAACTCTAGGGTTCGAACCTAACTTGTCCGAGCGGGGTTGATAAACAAATAAACTTACATTAATTTTTTAAGGAAAAATGAAAACGTTATTTACAAAAAAGTGGTGATTTTATTATAATCTTCCAAGTGTTTCATCATATATAATCTTATCATTTTGCACATACTCGTATACTATGTAGTCTAGGTTTTCTTAGTACTTTCATTTAATTCTATAAATTATATAATACCTACTTTACTATTTAGAGAATATATAATTCTATAAATAGGAGAGTAGGTAGGTTTTATTGAATGTTTTGAGGTAGGTATCTACTCCTTGACAATTTAAGTGCTTTGAGAAAATGCTTTGGGATTGATAAATTATTTTATTTCTGTACGTAGGCTTATTTATCTTTGATTCAAGCACATTATCCATAATTTTGTAAGTATTATTTAAATCATATCAGTATAATTAACTAAGACGTAAACATTAAAAAAATAGATTGTAATTTACATTACAATTACATTATACAAACACTTTTATGCGTCAATAATATTTAAAACCTAGATGAGGTCGATTTGAGTTTGTAGAGATTTTAAAATCTTATTAAAGTACAGACTTTTCTATTAACGTTTTAAAAATCTAAATTATTGTTCATATTTCATTATTAATCAGGCTTTTATAAGTCTGACTAGCCAAAAATTTTATTAAAATAACCGTGGTTATAACCATTAGTTACACGCATAGATATAGGTTACATTCCTATGGTTACACATTTATTGTATCCTAACTTATACGGGGCGTGTGAACGTAACCATAGCGCGATGCAGCCAGGAGACCTCGTGGTACAACGCCATCTATCGCGTTTGATGGAACTAGTGCAGTAGTCAAAGATTTTATGGAAACTGTAAGTACGGCGGGATAATTACGTAATACACTATCAGTAACAATGGGTTTTGTTTTGATAGTTCGACAACATTGGCGCCGATTCCCTTGTTCACAAACTAAACTAAATTTAAGTTCAGTGCATCTTTTTCTTTCTATTTAATTTAATCTAAGTATTCAAATTAGTCAGCGCCTGACGTAAATTGATATATTTTTAGTAGTCATGTTTTTGATCACGTTTAACTGTCTACGGAGTATCTTAATTTGACAGGACTAAACTAATATTTATCTTTTGTCCTTTTCTTAATTAAATAGAAAGAAAAAGATGCTCTGAACCTAAATTTCGTTTAGTTTGTGAACAAGGGAATGGGCGCCATTCATTGCGTTATTTACGTTGCTGAGCAAATACATTTTTCGAACATATGAAGCAATGGAATAGCAATATTTTTCAAAATGATTCAGATTGAGATTGATAGAGTGTTACGGAATAATTAAGGTGTGGGTTGAAGATTTATGATTATTGCGGGAAAATACTTGTAACAATGTTGTGCTGTTATTTTGAGGATCAAAGCTGCTATATGACCTAACATTACGCCTGTTTCCCCCGTAGGATTAGGCAGAGCAGTACCTATAGGATTAGGAACTATAATACACCCTTACAATGGCTAAATGGGTAATATAATACCATAGCTAGCGATTTATACGTAGGTAAACTATTTTTTAAAATCATAAGACAATGTTTGGGCAAGATAAGTTTTTTTTTTCAATTGTGTGTCGGTTTAGGCACTGTATGTGGGTTCCGTACATGAACTGAGTACAGTGGAATGCTAATTTTACCTTACCGACCACAAAATCTAAATATGTATATAGTGAAGTATGTACAAAGTTATTGACGCACCAATACATAACTAATTGAGTTTGGGTTTCAATTTCAACGGACAATTACCCCAAGTGTCGTAATACTCGTATGATACGGCTAATGGTAATAAAAGTAGTTTTCCTTTCCTTAGGGGTTCTGGCAAAACGAGGTCACCAGATAACCGTAGGTAGTGTAATAGATTTACCTCAAGAATAGAATAGGTAGTGACCTAGTAGTTACTTTTATGTATAGTTTACTCAATTGGCGTCACAATGCGAAGCCACCTCTTTTGTTTTAGAGGGCCACACTGGCAGGAGCTTCGCTTGGGAAATCAAAGGACTGTACTAATACAGCCCTTTTTACAGCCATTTTACCTCTGACAGCTGTAACCCAACAGCCACCTTATAGTAACGAGAATAACGATCACTGTGATTTTGACAGTGATACAAAATCAGAGGTACCTGTGAAAGGACTGTACGGAAGTTCGAAACGTGGAGTGTGGCTTGCTAGGTGACATTTGCTGGGTACTCTGCTTTCGTATTTGGGTACGTATGTAGCGCAATGCGCCTGTAAACTCGTAGACTCACGTAGTGACTTATTAGTCAGTGTGGCCATTGTAATAGTATAAAACCATGCTAGCTAGAGTCATCTAGAACCAAGGAAAGCTCAAAGCACCAAGCCGAGCTCCTCCTGCCTATGCGGCTTCAGCCTTCAATCATTCACTTTTTATGATTTTTTATTGAGATTTCCCGGCATGTCCTAGAACAGAAAATTCGAAGACATGTGAGATCTACCAACCCGAACTGGTCCTGCGAGGTGGCTTAGGGACTACTCACACTTATTCAGCTCCATTCGCGTTTCGCTGAACGATTTTGGTCACACTTATACAGTTCTGCTTCTATCAGCCGCGTACTGCGTCTCAGAATGAGAAAAGCCGTCATAGCGTGTTATCTCCGCTGAAACGCTTCTCTCTTCCCAAGCATTATTTTTTCTCTGTTGATCGCTATAATGTGACGAACTAATATCGTACAAGCAATAATATTTTTGCACTAGCAATGTAAGTTTCTCTTCGTTCATCATTTTATTTCGTAAAAATAAAATAATTATAATTACTTTACTTTTAAAGTCCGACGTCCGAACTCTCTTAATCCTAAGTGCATAATGAAAACGTGCTAATAAATCAAATCTATGCAGGAACTATGCAGGTCGCAACTTGTCGATAAGGAGTCGAGAACCATCCGTGTACAGCGCTGTTCCGCCGCGTTCGACGTTGAATGCGGCGGAACAGCGCTGAACGCGGCAGAACAGCGCTGAAATCTATCTATAGCACTGGCATGATAATAACACATTTGTCCTCGTTTTATACTTGTTTGCCGCGAAAGCTGAATAGACGCGGAAAGCTGAACGGATGCGTATGCGTCTCCATACAAAATCGTTGTTTTCTATGGGCATAAGCTGAATAGAGCTGAATAAGTGTAAGTAGTCCCTTACAGCCCACTCCCTCTCACCGAGAGGAGGCCTGTGTCTTAGCGGTGGGAACATTATAGGCTGATTATTATATTATATTATTTTATGTAAGTTTAATATTGATGATAAATCTTCTGGAATATTTTTTTCAAATGATGGTGAAAACCGCATCACAATCCGTTGCGTAGTTTAGAAGAACAATGTGGCCACAAAGACATACACGAAAAGCGATTGTAATTTATACAGGTTGGGCAAATAAGAGATTTACACTTTATTTTACAATTTTATTCTATGAAATATAAAAATTATTAAGTATTTTTATTTAAATATAGTATTGAGGGCCTGCAATTCGGTATGGAAAATAATATGAGACAAATGTCCACCTCTAGCAGCATGGCAGATGTGAACCCTTTTCAATGCGTTTTTCATGACATTTTCATACATTTCCTGCGTTATTTCAGTGAGTGTGTCTCAGATATTTTGTTTTAATTCTTGAAGGTTCATTGGCCTGTTAGCAAAGACACGTCCTAAATCCGGGGATCTTGGGGCGACGGCCAATCAATGTCACCGTTTCTCGAAATGAATCGACCCGGAAACATTATTTTTAATGTCTCGATTATGGCTCGTGCCGTATGACATGTGGCCCCGTCTTGTGGAACCACATGTTTCCTAAGCCCAATTGATTCACTTGATGAAACTGCTTAATCTGTTACAATGCCATGCTGTTAAAATTTAATCACTAAACGAGTTATTGTCAGCCGCGAAGGTAAGTGATTTCTACCAAAAATTGGCCGCAATTTTCTTAGAGTTTCCGCAATACATGCATTGGTTTGAGTAGAATGGTTTAATAATTAAAACACGTTGTTCAGTCGTAAAACGCACCATAACAAATTTGCCGTATATACACAAAATAATTTTCATGAAACAACTGTCATATTTGCCGCCAAAACAAAATGGCGGCAAAAAAAGTTGTATACCTCCAAGTTGGCCACCCTGTAATATGTATAGATTCTCACGCAAACAGCTGCATTCGATTTAAAAAAGTGGATCCTATAAGACGCAGTTGTTCTTCATACCACTAGGAACAAATCGTGACATGAAGCCAAAAGTTAATGATAATGATGATCATGATACACTTAAGTCATTCCGGAAGTGTGAAGATCGGTCGGTTCAATAAGTTTTTTCAAGCCTTGAAAAACTTGATAGTAGGTACTTTTTATGCGGCGCTTCCATCTGTGGAGACCTTTGCAGTCATCATAATTATTTAGGAGACAACTTTTTTTTGTTATGATGGTGTTAAGGCGTTTAATTGGTTTTAGTTTTTTATAATGGCACAGTCTTAAACTGTTGTGTTGATGGAAGAGTCTTAGTCGTGACTGATGTCCACACCTGCGCACGTGCACGAACAGTGCCGTTCGCGTGCCTCTTAGGAACATAGTATGGACACATTTGGACATGTTCGACCGGCTCGCGTGCTACTTGTAATATTGACGTCGTGCACTTTTCGGGGTTTTGCGAAGTGTTCTGGAAAGTGTCTATACCAAATCAGCCAATAAAGCATATCACAACAAAACAATGCTCGCGAACTGCACGTAAGCTGTTTGCGACGCGCGCGCGGATTGTTACGCGACCGAGGAGGTTAGTGTGCACGGCTCGCGCGCCTGCGCTATACGTGCACAGGTGTGGATCTGCCTTTAGACCAGATGTAACATTTTTAATAATTAGCTGTAGCTATATTAACCTAAGTCGTCGCCGTGTCTACCTACTACTGATTAACCGGTCTGCAAGGTAGGCTGCCTGCCAAGGGTATGCAAGGGTAATATACTTATGGGATTCCTCCTCATTAGGAGGTTCTCTTACGCCTGGTTTCTGGTACAAAAATCAACGGCAGTTTACATAGACCATTTGTCAGTGGTTTTTTTCATTTTCGGACTGTTAATATAGAGCAGCGCCCCGTGGTTTCACCCGCATACGTTTTGATCTGATAATGTCGGGATAAAAAGTCAAAGTCAATATAAAAAAGTATCCTATGTGTTAATTATGGTTATAAACTATCTGTGTGTTAAATTTCATCCAAATCTGTTCTGTAGTTTTTGCGTGAAAGAGTGACAAACATCCATCCTTCCATCCACACAAACTTTCGCGTATATAATACTAGCTGCGCCCCGCGGTTTCACCCGCATAAGTTTCGATCCCGTGGGAATATCGGAATAAAAAGTATCCTATATGTTAATCCTGGTTATAAACCCGTACCATCTGTGTGCCAAATTTCATCCAAATCCGTTCAGTAGTTTTTGCGTGAAAGAGTACCAAACATCCATCCATCCATTCATCCATCCATCTATCTATCCATCCATACAAACTTTCACGTTTATAATATTAGTAGGGTTAAGTAGGAAATAGGATATTTATAGCCAGCAGCTGTGTTGCAAAATAAAATCCATATTGATAATTTTTCTTTTCATTTTAATTGCAGGGTGCAGCTAATCTACAAAGCTCTATCAACGCGGAGGCAGGACTGGGGACCGCGTCGCTGGCGGCAGTCTACGCTGGACTCATCTTCTCTAACATATTCCTACCTGTTGTTGTTATAAAGTAAGTTGTGAGCAAACTTTATTTCACGTAACTGCCTCGGTGGTCTAGTACTTGCAAGAGCTACTTCTGAGAAAAGAAGCTAAATCAAAACTACGTAAATTCCTTATTGGCAATTGTTATACGAATTGTTTTGTTTTTGTTTGTCTGAACTTTAATTTCGAAACTCTGTGTCAAAAAACCAAAATGTACTGTTTTTTTTTGGAAGTTGGTTGTTTTTTTTGTACCTATCTATTTTTGTAAAGAATTCACCAGAGTTATTAGATATGTTAGAATAAAAAAATTAACTAATTAATATGTTGTTTTACATTTTTACATTTACATCTTTAAATATTTGTATGCCAATCCTTGGCGCAATATGTAAGATAGCAAATAAATATATTCTATTCTTTTCTATATGCTATCTATGTTAGAAGGTTTGGTTTCCGCACTTAGTCCTTCAAGTGGATCATTGTGCGTGGGCCATGGCGGCCTTATGTAGTTATTCCAACCAGCCCACCAGAAGTTGATATGTCTCCTGGCCTGTTGAGAACATCTGTGTAAGATCTGGGTGTCCCAAAGGGTTTCCGACCTAATCTGGGTGGCACCTGTGCACTCAAAGAGCACATGCGCAACGGTTTCTTCAGCCTCCATGCAAGCCCTGCATAGGGGACTGTCCATTATGCCTATTGTCTATTCTGTTCTGTAATTACTTTTCTAGAGCTTGACATATCATACCTCTTCCAAGTAGTTTCAAGTTGGACTACACAAATGGTCGTTACGGCGATTCTTGGAGGAGTCCTTTGTCTTCCAGTAAAAGTCTTTTGGCTGCAATGATGATGATGATAAGATTCAACAACTACATAAGTTTGGTGATTGATTCTAAATTCAGTCATGCCGTGATAGTCTTCCAAATCGACATAGCTGACAGAATAAGCAAGCTGAAGTGACAATGGGCCAGCCATATTAGCCGTAAAACCGATAATCGATAACCGACGTGTTCTTGAGTGGCGACCGCGAATCGGCTAACGTAAGTTAGGACGCCGTAAGGCTAGGTGGAGCGACGATCTTTGCTGGGTGGCTGGTGACAGCTGGATGAGAGTTGCCGAGAATCAAGCTGAATGGCGTGCAATTGAAGAGGCCAATGTCCAGCAATGGACTGCTGTAAGCTGATGATGATAATGTGATTGACTACTGGGCTTAAAGTCAAAGGGGAGGAGTTTGAGATCCCAAAAACATTTCGTTTAGTAAACTATTAACTTACCATAAAAGATTGTTGTTTGTGATAAAAACATGTCTTCTCATAATATTTTGAACGCAGTTTCCACTAACTTATGATAATCCTCTATTCCAGATGGCTGGGCACAAAATGGGCGATTTCTCTCTCCTTCATCACATACATGCCGTACATAGCCGCACAGCTGTACCCCACCTTCTACACCATGATCCCGGCAGGGCTTATCGTGGGCCTCGGCGGGGGTCCACTCTGGTGCGCCAAATGTACTTATTTGTCTGTGGTAAGACTAAATTTTCTTTACATAATATTTAATTTGTTGTAGCTATAGATTCTTGGGAGTATGAAATTCCGACATGATATACTTAGCATTCTTCACCACACTACCACTTGTCTCTTTCTCCTTTTCTCCAAACATATGACAATACCTCGTACATGTCATGGTAAAACAGTGCCAGTCAGCAAGGTGGCGGAACTGACCACACCACGGTGCGTCAAACGTAAGTGGATTACACACTACAAAGCGCCACGCGACGGGGCGCGGGGAACGCGCTTTTATTAAATTTGTATGTGAAAAATCACACGCGGGGGCGCGTTAACTGCACCCTGTCACGTGGCGCGTTGTAGCGTGTAATCCGCCTTTTGTTCTTCTTAGATATAGA
Organism: Apamea epomidion; assembly: GCA_947507525.1. Taxonomy (NCBI): domain Eukaryota; kingdom Metazoa; phylum Arthropoda; class Insecta; order Lepidoptera; family Noctuidae; genus Apamea; species Apamea epomidion. Next base: position 5,880,945 of record OX382237.1, on the reverse strand, counting down.
TGTAGATCAGTGAGTCATTCTTTTTCTCCCTTCTGCCATTACTACTCTATAACAGTCTCTCTACATCAATTGAATGATGGTTGAATGTATTGATGTGCCCGTACTAGCCATCTCTAAAAAACTGCTTATTTTATTTTCAGGTATCAGAAGCACACAACAAGATATCCAATATATCAGCTGAGGCGCTACTGACTCGTTTTCTGGGCCTGTTCTTCATGATCTTCCAAATGAACCAAGTTTGGGGCAACCTCATCTCTTCACTTGGTAAGTCAACTTATGTTCGAATAATATTTTAAGTCTAAGGTCTGAACCTTGGACTCAACATCATAGGTATGAACATGTTCACTTGTGGTCGTAGGCAACCTGGAATTATAACTGGTCTAACCTGGTCTCCGATAAGGAATACTCTTGAAAACTTTGTGCCACCTCAAAAGACAGTCCCTAGTGATATGACTGGGGTCCAAGATCAGCCAGGAGGTGATGATATATATATCTGTGCAACTCATTTCTTCCTAAAGCAATGTACCTACTGTATTATTCATAAGTCTTTCATACGATCTGCTTTTGTTTCCAGTGCTGTCGTCAGGTAACAACACAGCAGCAGTGACGTCAGTGAATGAGACGATGATTCCTATCTTATGCGGGGCTAACTTCCTGCCCAGTGCTGATGCTGGAGAAGCTCTGCCCACGCAGCCGCCAGAGAAGATACAGATGATTTCAGGTAAGAAGGAATTTACAAGGTCAAAGTCGATTGAGTAAGGGTAATTACATGCCCAAGATACCTCACTGTCGCGGTGTAGCTCGCTACCTCCATGCCACTCACTTCCATGTAAAACAAACACATGCTAAAAGACACGCACGCACATGCTGTAAAGCTACAGATTTTTCATAAAAAGTACAAAATAAAATATATTATGTTAAGTCGCTAAAAATAAAACTCAAACTTCTTTGTTTCAATGGGTAACAAAGTAATAATAGTAAAGTACTAATGTGAAACATTGGAACGAATATTTTTACAATAGTTAGTACAATAAACAAGGTTATTAACACAAATACGTCTCGTACTGGATATGCAAATTCAGCACGAAATCGTAAGAAGCCAAGATTTTCACGGTAATCGCCATTCAATTTTTTACAAATCGACAATCATGTCATTTGGGTGAGGACAACATTTTTCCTTCCAAAGGTATCCTTTTCTCCTATTAGTAATTTAAAGGTCTAAAAAACCTTAAAGGTCTTGTTTTATGTACCTTTTCCAGGCATCTACCTCGCTTGTATGGCCGGGGCAGCCATCATTGTTGCTGTAGGAGTGGATTCTATGAAAAGGTGATTTTATTGCTTACGTACTTTGCGCTTCTGTTTCGTTTATCTGTCCGAAGAGGCATTCATATTTATGTTGACTTATGTGCATGAAAAATCAATCACATTACCTAGAGTATGAGAAGGATTTTACTACCCTTTTACTTCTCCATTGGTATTTCATTTTTCATTTTGGATTGAGCAGTGGTAGCTCAGTGGTGGCCCGCCCCGACTTACGACTTGAAGGTCGTGAGTTGGAACATAGGCAGGTACTTACTTTGTGTGTATAATTTTACCACTAATGCTTTAAAAAGGGTGAAGAAAAACGCCGCGAGGAAACCGATATGTCCTACAACCAAAGATTCAAAGACATTTAAAAACCCGCGCTGGGCCCGCGTCGTGGAATACGAGTATGGCCCATTCCCTCCCAAAGAGTGGAGGCCTGTGTCCCAGCAGTGGGAACATTATAGGCTGATTATGCCATTAGGTATAATTTAGTTTAGTTTAGTAGTTTAGGTTTAATTTAGTCTCATTCCGGCTTCATAATAACTCTTGGCACAGATACGACTCAGGACGCGCGGGTTCCGGTGGAGGGATGTCAGGCATGGCCCTGCTGGCTGTGACCCTGAAACTGTTGATAGAGCCCACACAGCTACTGCTCGTCATCATTAACATCTTCATCGGACTGCAGCAGGCTTTCTTTGGAGCTGATTTTACTGCGGTAAGCTTGGTTTCGTTGCGGAATAGTGTGAAACTCTACATGTCGAGTTCGGACGGATTCAAGCATGGCCGTTTTAAACGTGAGGAAAAAGATATTCTTAACCCGCCATAGTGAGGGGTGCAGTAAAGAGAGGTTGGTTAGCACTGGAACACTTTCACAGAAGCGACGACTTAACGTTGACTTTTGTGAAAGTGTTCAGTCAAGTACTACAAAAAGCTAGAACTAAACACAAGTATACAATTTGCTGTGATATGTTTGCAGGCGTTCGTGTCGTGTGCTGTTGGTACCGGTTCAGTCGGCTTCGTTATGATGACCTATGGCTTGTCTGACGCCATTGGATGCGTTCTCACCGGGTACTTGGCAAAGGTAAGAAAAACACGATGTAGATGCATTTACAAGGATATTTACATGTCACATCTAAAATAAAAAAAATATATACTGGGTGGATTTTGAAACGGTCAGAGGCAGGTACCTTAAAACCGTTGTACCTACGGGAAAACGTTCAATGTCTTTAACTTTCAGAGTATGTAATTGCTAACTGCAGTTACAGATTTTGGAAAAATGGTATGGTCAGCTAGAAAAAACTCAATTCTCACGGATTAAAAGACTGTTCTGGACAAAACTGAAAAGTCATAAAACACAAAATACTCTTCATCCCAAGGAATGGTAATTCGTACGTAGGTCCTGTTAAAAATAAAAGCAGCCCTAATCCTGTAAAAAAATTGTAGAAATACAAATCAAATCAAATCAAATTTATTCGTAAATGTAGGATTCATTGTTAGCGTCAAGACGGAGGGACCAAGTCTTCGATCTCAAATCAGCCTAGGATGTTATACTAAGATGGTCAGTTCGCTACATTTTACTCGAGAGCATACAAATAGTAATTTAATTACTTGTGTCGAAACCACAGACACACATTTAAAATAAAATAACTCAATTATGTACTTACATAGTAACACACAATTCCTTACGTGCTAAGACACAATTACCTATGTCAAAATAATAATAATCTAAATGTAAGAACAAGAACATAAGAGAGTGTAACTTAGAATATACTTAAATCTATATACATTGAAACTGTTATTACGTCTAATTGTAGCTTAAAAAAATGCATTAGGTACTATTGAAATATTTTGCTGAGCTTCTGCCAGTGGCATTTTTTTTTTCTTTTTTAAGTCCTTGTGGATTGCCTCCTTATGCGGAGACTGGAGGGTTATGCCGGACTCCTACCAAGTAAAACCACACGGTTCCTTCCACTATCACGAGTCGGGGGCCTGGCAGATTCTCGTACATACGCACGCGCCCCCCACTAACTCGTCGAGCCTACTACACAAAAGCTATCTAGTGATACTATTATTACGTCTAATATCAGCTAAAACACGTAAAATTAAGTACTACTAGAGTATTTGAGTGAGCTTAACTTCTGCCAGTGCCAACCTAACTATTGTGACGAAGTCCTTCTTTCTAATAACTCATTTGTTTGGTAATTTTTCAGCTAACTGGGCGTATTCCTCTGATCTGCGGCGCGACGGTAGTCCAAGCGGCATTGTTCAGCGCTGTACTGACGTGGCGGCCTCATGCAGGAGAAGAATATGTGCTGTACATCATAGCTGTGCTGTGGGGCCTCTGTGATTCCATTTGGATTGTGCAGATCAATGGTAAGTGAATGTTAATACTAAATGGATTTGTGGCGGCATCTCCAACACTACATCACATGCGAACTGCGCATCACATTGACGTCACGCTTAATCCTGCATCGCGCAAGCGAAGTTTACTTCGCAACTAGCATATATACCACGTCCTGATATCAATATTCGCCCCAGCCCGACCCTTCATTGTTGATGAAGAGCCAGCTCGCGTTGCAGCTGAGCTATTAATTGTAAATTCACGACGACCGTAACCTCTGAGATCGTTTCGGCCTTTCTTCTCAGAGATAGTCTTAGGAAACGCCGTGCTCATCAAAGCACTAAAAATATAAATTCGATCCAGCCTGTCCCTTTGCTGCCCTCTCCCAGCGACGCCCTAAGCCGAGGTTCGTACCCCACAGGGGGTGCCCTTAGCGTGCAGTCGCCTAGTTTTAATTAGTTTTAGCCCTGGCTGGAGGCTTTAAGATTTCTTAAGGCAACCACAGGATAGTCCGGTTAAGTAGTCACGACCTCTCAAGGTCAACTACGAGATGCCATATTCTAAAAGAAAAAAAAAAAAAAACAATATTCGCCAGACACCGTTTGACACTCGCCGCTAGCGGACGTGCCCAAGCGCTCCCTCCCGGTTTAGTGCCCCTCGCTGTCGCACTACCCCGACTACACTCGATTTTTTCGCTCAAACTGCCTTTTTCAAGGCTACTACTATTTCTTTGACGTATAGTTCGTCGTAGAGTCACTTGGCCCCTTCTGGGCTAAAACCACAGTTTCGTGGTCCTCGGAGGAAACCTTACGGTGCCAACGAATCCGAGTGGGGTGTTGTCCCAATCACACCCGCCGAACCCCTTCAGGGCTAGGCAGTCAATTGGACGGGTCCCAGTTCCCGGCCTTGGGGGGTCTCCTAGTCGGTGCTGGTGACAGTTTTTCTCCACAGCTACACACCTAGTGTCTCTAGGGTGTCTCTACACCCTTCGCGCTAGACTGGCTAGGGCCCCGTTCGCACAATAAGACTGGCGACGGGTTACAAGCTTAGGGCTCACCCTTAGGCACTCACCTCCCTATCTACACCCGACAGGGAGGGTACACACCCCCGGGCCCATCCACCCGGGGAGTTAGGTATAGGTTTTTTCAAAAATCACGGATTAAACTCCGTTCCCCCGCCCCAGACTATGGCAGACAATGCCATAGTAATCTTTCTAAAGGAGGTCGTCCTCAAGGACCCCGACTTCCTCGCCAAATATGGCTCCAAATTAGCTGCTCTGCAGCTTACCTCCCCCGCCACGACTGTCAAAACGAGCCTGCTCGTTGAGTCGCCCACCTCCCCAGTTGAGTCGCCCACCTCCCCAGTGTCAATGGACGCTGAAGAGGCCTCGGGTAAACGCGCCCACGTCTCTTCGGACGAGGATTCTCTCCTCGTCTCCGACTCCTCCTCAGCCACTTCCTCCGACGAGGACGGCTTCACGCTGGCGTCAGGGAAAAAAAGTATGAGGAAGAAGAAGAAAACTTCTACTTCTTCTCCTATCAAAATAGCGGCCCCTGTCTCGGTCGCTACCCCTCCCTCCGCCCCCGCTTCCCAGGCCGCCCGCGCCACTACCCCCGCCCCGTCCGCCCCACGCGCCTCTCGCGCCGCTACCCCCACTCCGACCGCCAGCCACAGCGCTGACGTCACCCCCTCCACCCCTCGGAAATCTCCCCCGCCACACCCTGTGTTCATTCAGGACAAAGGGAAGTGGACGGACGTTTCCAAATGGTGCACCGATCTCAAGATCGGTTTCACCAACGCGAAATCTACCCAACAGGGTATAAAAGTAATAGTCCCTACGTCGAAAGACTACAGGGAACTAACCCGATTACTCCGGCAGAGAGGTGTGTCATTTCACACCTACTCCCTCCCGGAAGAACGCCAGACCCGAGTGGTGATCCGTAGGATCCCAAAGGAAATCCCCGTCTCGGACATCAAGGCCGATCTCCAGGCACAGGGCATCCCTGTGTCCGACGTCCACCGAATGCACCGAGCCAGAGGGCAAGTTGCATTCGATATGATCCTTGTGGTCTGTCCCGCTGCAGAGGGTGAATCTTACCACCCTATTTTCAAGATTAAGGCGATCTGTGGTCTCACAGGCCTTATAATCGAGAAACCCCGCAAGAGCGGCATCGTCGGGCAATGCCACCGATGCCAGCTCTACGGCCATTCCCAGGCACATTGCCATGCCAAACCCAGGTGCGTCAAGTGCCTGGGTGAGCATGGTACGTCTGATTGCCCCCGTCCCAAAGACCGTTCCCTTTGCAAGGAACCCCCCAGCTGCGTACTGTGCGGCGGAACAGGGCACCCAGCCAACTACCGTGGCTGCCCTAAGGCCCCTAAATCCTCCTCCCCTAAGTTGGCCAAGCGTGCAGACGCCCGCCAACAGAGGGAATCTCCGCCCCAAAACCCCTCGACCCAGCTCCCCGAGCGACTAAGCCCCCACAGGCCTAGTCCCTGGAACATGCTGAACCACCAGAGCGCTTTCCCCGCTCTCGTGACAACCTCACCCTCACCCACCCCTGCAAGGGTGGATCCCCGACTTTGCCCCCCCTCGCTACAATCATATTTAGCGACAAAACCAAAGCCCCCCACCCCCGCTCCTAAAGCCGCTCCCGCCGCTTTAGCTCCCCCCCCTCCCACCACCTCTACCCAGTCAGCGGCTCTTGATCCATTCAACGTGATCAGCAGCACATTCCTGACTTTCCTCACTCCCCGTGCCAAGCAAATGGCACAGGAGATCACTGCCGCTAAGGCCTCCAGCGACCTCTATCGCATCCAAGCGATATACAACGCGTACCCGGAGATTACGCAAGCCCTAACATCATTCATTACAAAACCGTAATGGATAAATCCATAATAACGCGAACGAAACCCCGATCCCTCAAGTTGGCATCTTTCAATGCTAACGGCCTCCGACCACACCGAGATGAGATCGCCACCTTCCTCCGCGATCATCAAATCGACATCGTTCTCGTCCAAGAGACCTTTCTCAAGCCCAACCACCGCAGCCCTGCATTTGCTAACTATCGTCTGGTTCGGAATGACAGGACGAGGTGTCACAAGGGCGGTACTCTAATATATTACAAAAAGGCTCTGTATTGCATCCCTATGGACCCTCCCCCCCTCTCACGACTCGAAGTGTCAATCTGCCGATTAGGCATGACAGGCCACCAGCCGATCACGCTGGTCTCGGCCTACCTTCCTCCCTCTACCGCTCCAGAGAACCCACAGCTTCTGTCTGATGACCTCTCTACCCTTCTTGGCTTGAGTGACTCCGTTATCATAGCGGGTGACCTCAACGCTAAACACACTGCTTGGAACAGTGTCACGGTCAACACCCGGGGCAGATAGCTCTTTGACCTCTGCCCCCTGCTCAATTTCGACGTCATAGGCCCCATGACTCCCACTCACTTTCCCCACGACCCCTCCCACACCCCTGACGTCCTGGACATAGTGCTTCTGAAGAAAGTCAACCTACGGTTAGACTCTCTAGAAGTAGTTCAAGAGCTCACGTCAGATCATCGACCAATCATCATTCGATTGGCCCCTCGCTCTGGTCTCACCGATCCTGACCTACCTCCCCTGACAAAAGTGGTAACGGACTGGAGGAAAGTAAGGGAATGCCTGAAATCCACCACATCCCCCCACCTGGACACCATCCCCGGTCATTTCAGCTCTATCGCAGACACGACGGCCGCGATCGACTCATTCACGGAACACGTGCAGTCAGTCATGAACGATTGTTCTAGGGAAATTCTAGTGACGGACGACCGTCGCTGGAAATTGCCTGACGACGTGCGTGAACTGCTGAATGAGAAGAACGCGGCCGTTCGTGCCTACAGTAGCTTTCCCTGCGACGCTAACAAAGTCCATATGCGTTACTTGCAGCGTGCTGTAAAGTCTCGTTTATCGGAGTGGCGTGAAGCTAGCTGGAATAAGATGCTAAGCGAATTAGAGCCCACCCATCAGGCCTTCTGGGAGCTTCAAAGGAGACTCAAATCCCGCGAAGTAGTCACCGTACCACCCCTGGTCCGCCCTGACAAAACCATCGCTTTCGATGATGATGAAAAGGCCGAGTGCCTGGCCATCAGCCTCGAAGCTCAATGCTTACCCAGCACTCAACCAGTAGACCAAGCTCACCTCTCAGAGGTCGACGCGGAAGTCGAACGTCGAGCCTCCCGTCGAAGACCCTGAAAATCCTCTGCCTCCCGTCACTCCAGACGAAGTGCAGGATATCATCAAAGGTCTCATACCCAGAAAGGCCCCCGGTTCGGACGGGATCACCAATAAAGTGATCCAGCTCCTCCCAGCCCCCCTTATATTGCTACTGGCCACCATCTTCAATGGCGCCATGGGCAATAACATTTTCCCACAATTGTGGAAAGAAGCCACAGTCATTGGCATCCATAAGCCCGGAAAGCCCAGGTCTGAACCGACAAGCTACCGTCCCATCAGTCTGCTCAAAGTCCTCGGAAAGATCTACGAGAGGCTTATTTACAAGCGTCTCAGGGTCTATGCCGAATCAAAGGGCCTCTTTCCAGACGAGCAATTTGGTTTTCGAACCCAACACTCTTGTGTTCAACAAGTCCACCGCATCACCGAACATATCCACTCAGGATTCCTGCGCGGCATGATGACAGGTGTTATCTACTTCGACATAGCGAAAGCATTCGACAAAGTCTGGCACAACGGCTTATTATTCAAGCTGTACCAACTCGGTGTGCCAGACCGGCTCGTTCTCATCCTACGAGACTTTCTGTCGAACCGCACCTTCCGCTACAAGATCGAAGGAGCGCTCTCATCCCCCCACCCCATCAGAGCAGGAGTCCCCCAGGGCTCTGTACTCGCCCCACTCCTTTTCACGCTGTTCACTAGCGATATCCCAAAGGACGCTAAGACCCATCTGGCTCTGTTCGCAGACGACACAGCCATTTATTACACTGGTCGCAGCCACACCCAAATACGGCTTCGTCTCCAAACCGCAGTCAACAAGTTGGCTGCTTGGTTCAGGAAATGGCGCATCGAAGTCAACCCCGATAAAAGTCAGGCGGTTCTCTATTTGAAACCCAGACTCCAACCCACCCCCCCTCCGCCCATCACCATGTTCGGCAAGCCAATCCCGTGGGAAAAGCGAGCCAAATACCTCGGTGTTATCCTCGATCAACACCTCACCTTCTCAGAGCACATAAAGACGGTCCGTTCGCGCGCCGCTTTCGCTCTCGGTTGTCTCCACTCCGTCCTCAATGAAGGCAGCAAGCTGTCACTCAAGTGCAAAATGCGCTTGTATACAGCCTGCATCCGTCCCATAATGACTTACGCTTGCGTATTCTTTGCCCATACCAAGCCCCGCCACATCCATAGGATGCAAACACTACAGAACCGATTCCTCCGCAAGGCCACAAACTCCCCTTGGTTCGTTCGCAACGAGATCCTCCATATTGATCTCAAGATCCCCACCATCCAGCAGTTCATGAAACGCCTCTCCAAGAGTTTCTTTGACACAGCCGCCAAGCACCGCAACCCTCTGGTTGCCGCGGCCGCAAAATACACCCCCTCCAATATCAGTAAGCTTCGCCGTCCAAGGCATGTACTCGGTGACCCCGATGACCCCATAACCCTCCTCCAGGAGAGCGATAGGGCAACCAGCACAGCTCACAAGAACAAAAAACCGACATTCCGACCCCGCCGCCGGGGTCCATCGCGACGTCCCCAAGTAAATTCACCACCAGCCCGACCCTTCATTGATGAAGAGCCAGCTCGCGTTGCAGCTGAGCTATTAAATGTAAATTCACGACCGTAACCTCTGAGTTTGTTTCGGCCTTTCTTCTCAGAGATAGTCTTAGGAAACGCCGTGCTCATCAAAGCACTAAAAATATAAATTCGATCCAGCCTGTCCCTTTGCTGCCCTCTCCCAGCGACGCCCTAAGCCGAGGTTCGTACCCCACAGGGGGTGCCCTTAGCGTGCAGTCGCCTAGTTTTAATTAGTTTTAGCCCCGCCTGGAGGCTTTAAGATTTCTTAAGGCAACCACAGGATAGTCCGGTTAAGTAGTCACGACGTCTCAAGGTCAACTACGAGATGCCAAATTCTAAAAAAAAAAAAAAAAAACAATATTCGGGCAGTTGCCCACCAGACAAGACACTCGTCTGGTCGGAGGATCCTCCCGTTTCTATGGAGGATGAGGGAACTTTTCAACCTGTTCCTCATACCTCTATAGATTGAATAGATGTATATATGGATTTTTGTGAAAGCATATAACACACTTAAGGTCATGTGGCCAAATCAGTGGTGCTATCGCATGAAGTAGCTGGGGTTAGGCCTCTTCTAAAAAAAGAGTGTTGAAGTCCTTTTGCGCTGTTGAACCTGCGCTGTAACAGTCACTCTAAGTCTAGTACCTGTAATTAATATGGTGTACCGACATAATAAAGAGTATTCTATTCTAGACATATTTTATGAATGTAGGCCTGTAGATCCCACTATCGACTTAAATCTCTGGGAAGTAAGATCTTGCATTACTGGTTCTACCTACTATGCAGATGGTAATGCAATCTGTCAGTTTTATCGGTCACAGCATATTGCGACATTGCTCTCATCCAAGCAACAAAAAAAAAACTCTAAACTTCTACATCCAAACTTCAACATCACCTTATATATATTCTCGTTTCAGCATACTACGGAATCCTCTTCCCCGGCAGAGAAGAAGCAGCCTTCTCAAACTTCAGGCTCTGGGAGTCCGTTGGCTACATCATTGCTTACGTTCTGTCTCCGTACCTGAGGACCAGTGCCAAGACCTATCTCATCTTCGGCATGATGATTATAGGAGTAGCATGCTACTTCGTAGTGGAATACCAGCAGTATAAGATGACGAGGAAACTCGAGAATAAGAAGAAGGACTTGTGTTATATTAGTAGTAGTAAAGGCGTTGATAATATTGCGTTTCAGACTGTTGAGTGATGTCCTAGGACGATATGCTTGGGGAAAGTGACCATTTTGTTTTGTGATGATAAAGTGTGTCAATTGTTTTTAAATAAACTTTGGGTGTACATAATGATAGTGTAAACTGAATGATTATTCATGTGACAGCAGCTGGAATATCTTAAAGCGAGGTCGTTAGGATTGTAAATAGCTGTGAATATTATTGTCACCGCTGATGATGACTTTCTTTGACAGTTAGACAACGTTGTTTATTACAATAAGCGCCTACAAAACATTTGAAGCAAACATTTGATTCGTAAGCTTATGTTGTGGGTTATGTCCTCAATGATGTTAGTGCAGATTTTAGTCTTAAAGGCATGATAACAGTACGATCTACGAGAAAACGTTTCAAATTGTTTGTTAGACCCGATATTTTCATCCAGGGGAAGGACAAAGGCTACTTTTGTCCCGGTAGCACGTTCCCGTGGGATAATTTCTGACATCCAATAGGCAAATCCGTAGGCAGAAGCTCGTTCATAATTTTTTATCGATAAGTATAGATATTAAGTTGTGTTGATTTTTGTAGTAGGTAGGATATGTAATGATAATACTACCAATGTACAGACTTTTAGACCTCTATGATTTTATTGTAACTTTTAGGTTTAATTCTCGTAATTTAAAACGTTCAAAATCTAGTCGCAGTCTCATCTCGGCGACAAATGTTAAAAACTTGTCAAAAATGTAGGGTAATTAGAGGTATTTTTGACAGATTGAGACTGTGAACGTTCTTATGATATATGACATTGCATAACTTGACATTCTTAAAATTACGATAATTGCCCCTCTGTTTGTACGACATGCTAGAAATATGATATTTTTATCTTGGCCCATTAATAAAAGGTACGTAAATAATAGATAAACGTACATAATCGTTGTTACGTTTAATAACTAATTTTAAGTGAATATTAATTGTGATAATAATTTTAAAATAAAGAAATGATTTATTTATCGTTTTTTTATTTGTAACCCCATATTTTTGCAAATACCTGCATTTAAACGTTTGTAGTAGAGCCGCACATCAGTGGATTGTCGGCCACAGCGCACTTTTAGAGACAGCAGTACTTATACAATTCCTGTGTGCATACACACGAGCGGTACGTGTCAACGAAAACTGCTGCTGTCGACAGCCGTCGACACCCGTCGACAACGAGTCACACGTATATTTGATTGCGTTGCTCAAATACACGAGCGGCATGTCGTCGACAGCAGCCGCCGACAGGCGTTGACGGCAGCCGCTGACATTCGTCGACGGCTGCAGTTGACTCTGTCGTTGATGTGCGTCTCTCGTGTATGAGCACTAAAGTGCGTTGAGCTATTGAGCGCACCACTTCCGTCACGGACCACCTTCGAAGCCTTCAAAACGTCATTTGCTTCGTAGTGCGAGTAAACATTGACACCCTTTTGGTTCGTATGGAAAGTGTTGACAATCCCGCCTCTAGCAGCGGGCGCCAAGGCATCTCCATGCTCTGTACTGTACACGGTCAACTCTTGGCAACTGGAAGGCTCAGAATGAATGAACGAATGAAATGCACGGACCCCAGCGTGGTATGACCAGACTCGATTAATATAATTAACCCCAAGATTCGTACTAGGTTCTGTAGTCTCATGTTTCATGGTGCTATAGCGACCGTTGCATATCAAGGAGTAGACCGGGGGGAAGACGTGCCCGTAGGATAGGGAAAGATTTAAGAGGCGTACCGGATATGCATCCTAGAGTAAGCATTGGACTAGTGGAGAGATGGGTAATAATTGTGTAGCAAAATGCTCGAGCATGCTCTTCTAACTTAAGCTTAATTCTTCCACAATTTATTTAATAGGTTTAAGGAACCGCGATTTGCATACTAGGAAATACCATAAATGTACCATAGTTACTTGATACAAGTCAATTAAAACTTATGAGCGTTTGCTAAGTCATTAACGTGGGTAGATTTGTGACTACCGTGACTATAGGTACAGTATAATATAGGTACATGTAATTACTTTAGGTATACTTGGTCTTATTAAATTATGTATTGCAAATAACTTATGGAAAATATGCGTGTTTCCACTGTCATACTATTTATTTACGATACGATATAAAAACGTAAGACGGATTATGGTTTCTGTTCGATATTTAAAATCAAGACGCTTTATTATAAAAAAAAAATAACAGTGTGTTTGATAAGGCTGAAAGAATTTAAAATCAATATTTTTCATTATTTCACCAGAACATATTTTTAAAGTTGGCACCAAATTTTTCGCATTTTCCTTAAGCATACATTGTAAAGGGTACGTCTTTTTAAATTAATTAATTTAAGTGCACAACATTTCTCTCGTGCATACAAAACAATGCAGAGAGACTTATTTGACCTTACAATGAAAACACGCCAAATCCTTCGTACAGCTGCACAGGCTCTCTAGCTCCATTTACTTAGTTAGGCACCTATTATCTAGTGGTTCGGACACACGGATACACTGCCCAGTCACCCTTGCGGTGACGGACACTCGAAACAATAGCTGGCTGAATAAAAAATAATAATTAAATGTTGGGAAAAAAAACAGCACTGGCCGAAAGTGACATATTTTGAAACTGTGGTTTATTTTTTTTTTGTTCAAAATTGGCGGGCAACACGAAAACAAATGAAAATCAATTTTCAGTTGAAAAAGTTCATTTAGTTTTAATTACGAAAGTGGTGTGTTTTACGTAATAGTATAAAATGGATAGTTTAACGTGTTAACGTGGACGGTAATAATAGCAGAATTATTTACGTAATTTACGTTATTCAAAACAAACGTCCGTTGTTTTGTAAAGTGAGAGTTTTCGAAGGACATTTTAGGCATAGTTGAATGAAAGGTGAGTTATTTTTTTTTTATAAAAAAAAAAATAGTTTCCATTATTATTATTATGCATATTATTATTTATGTCGCTAGCTTAACAGTCTCGTTTAAAATATCCAATAACTATGAAGATATTACTTATTACGTGTGAAATATTAATAGAACAAAAACAATAACTAGGACATAAAATATCTTACGCAAAATGCGGAAGGCTGTTGTAATTCTTGTTTATAGCCTGGACGCAAACACTTAGGTACTATTTACCGCATCTTAGTAGTAACACTTACACCTTGGTACGGAGTTTCAATAGAAAAACGGGCTAGCTTATACTGGTTTTGTTAGCAATGACGTGCGGCCTACTGTACCTACGACAATGATGTAACGGGATTTCACCACAGTTTTTATTTTACTTATGTTCTTGCTCAATCTGGAATTGTAGTCGGGTTCAGAAGGTTGCCTTAGGTCTTAGTGGCAAAAGGCTATCATTATTGAAGGGGTATCTTACATGAAACGCCTAATAAAGATGCATTAAGATGGATGTACTATATAATACGTCTCTACTTACCCCAAGACAGGGCAGCCTTGATGTTATGTTTTAATACTCAGACCAGACTATTTCCGGACCAAATCTGTAATCATACTGCTAAGAGTGCCTACCATGCTCGTTTACTGCGGTTATATTAAAGCCTTCGTGTTTTGGTAGGTAGGTACTATTATGAAAGGTTTTACGTAGAGCAATATGTATAACGATGATATGTCTTTTTTTTTTTTTTTGTGGGTGGGAAATCATCAAATGACTCCTCCCGCTCTGGGTGGAGCAGAAGGGAGTGTCAGACTCTTACTGACTAAAACCCACCCGTGTTCCTTCCTTAGCCCTTTATGTACCAGGGCAGCGGTAACTCTTTCGGACGATCCCGCTACCCCGGCAGGCTTCGGCCCTGTCGGGCCCCGTCACGATAATATGTCTTGACGGATATTTCGAACATTTTTGGACATAGGTCGCGTCTCGTCGTGACACATTCCTTATAAAACATTTTTACTAGTACTTTCATTATGATCTGCAGACTGCAATGCTCATGGGTAAAAATATAGAGGGTGACAGGAACATCGGATTCAGTACATGATTCTGGACCCCACTGTGTTAAAATATTTCGTCGATTATTTAAAAAAAACCGCTGATTCATACAAAAGTGCAATACCTACGCGGTCAAAATGTAAAGCAATTATTATTTCTTTAATAACTGACGACAAATTTCAACGCAAGGTGTCCAGAATCGTGTACCGAATCCACGGTAACAGGTTGCGCCTCGATATCCCTGCCACCCTGTATAGGTATGTAAAATAAAACCCTTCTTGGAAGCCGGATAAAAAAATATGATGATGTAAGGACAACAGTGTTGCTTTGCATCCATTACTACCGTCAGAGGGTGCTATAGATTAGATATGTATTAGAATAACACCAGTTTATGATTATCAAAATGAATTATCATAAAACGTGTGGTTTACCTACTGACAATATTTCCATCGTGTGAACCTCTATGTAAATAGTGTAGATATAATAAAAATACAATAACAAAGCTACGATTAAAATAAATTAACAATAACTAATTTAATCTCCGAAAGTCATAAAAATCCTAATCAGATCTTATACCAGGTTTTGTGGCGAGTTTTATAAAAATTAAAATATCCTTCAAGTACCTACTTACATAGGTATTGCACAGTTTTTTTACATACACAATCAACCTATAATGTTAATGGCCGCCCAATGTATATTTTGTAGTGTTTCATGTATTTTTTATGCTATGTATTTTTGTGGTGTACAATAAAGTATATATAAATAAATAATGTTACCACTGCTGGGACACAGACCTCTACTCGGTGAGGGAGTGGACCGTAATCTACCACGCGGGCCCAGTGAGGGTTGGTAGATATCACATGTCTTCGAACTTATTGGTTGTAGGCCATACCGGTTTCCTCAAGATGTCTTCCTTCAACGTTTTGAGATCAGTGGTGCTGAAATAATTTACACAAAGTAAAGCGCCTGTCTGGATTCGAATGTACGACCTATAACTCGTTAATCACGCAGTGGTTACCACTGGGTCACCTTTACTCTCTTTGCATAATATAGCCTATTTTTGGTTGAGGCCACGCGCGACTAAAATAATTATACAAAAATAAATTATGTTTGTCACAATGAAGTGAATGAAGTTATAATGTCATTGTTGTTGAGACCGTAACCTGTGCCTGTCACTCTGACAGTCAAGGTCATGGTTTTTCGTAGATTGACACTAACAGCCTACCATGTGCAGTGCATTGTGTCACGTAATAATATAATTTTCCATTCCTAGGTATAGTAAATTAAGGTGCATAATCCTATGCTTACCGGCGGCGACGAAAACTTTTTAGCAGCTTGTCAAAACGACGATTATGACAGACGTTCAGACGATTATCTAAATACGCCTGAACATCATAGTCTCGTTTCAAAAGAAAAAAATGAAGATGTTTTCTTATTTTATGAAGGATTTTTGACCAGTTATAATTATGTAGATATGATGATGAGAACATCAATTGCTTTGGATTGTATCTTTTCATTTTTCACTTCCACAGTCGTCCATGTATCGTAAAAAAAAACGTTTTCCGTATGAAAAAACATCTAAAAATATGCACGCATACCTAATCAAATTAGTTTCCATTCAAATAAGAATTCCGTAAAAAAAAAAAACGTCGCACTGTTCTATTTTTGTAACAATCCCTTATTTTTTATTGTTCTTTGTTAATTACGTACTTAACTAAAAAATAAACAAGCAGCTTGCTTGAAAAATACGTAGGTAATTATGTACCTTTGTAAACTTAAAAAAAAACTCGGTAAACTTTTTACACGCGTATCTATTATTATATTATTTTTATTACTAATTTAATTAGGACTGTATGGATCAAGGCCTGATCTGAAATAAATGAATTTTAATTTATTGTACATTGGTAGGTGCTTACTTACTGTATTAAGTAGGTAACTCATTGCTTTGATTATATGGTGTATAATTTTAAATGATGTTTTATTATTATATCATTCATATCGTTAATTAGTAGGTATACTTTCGTTTATAGTAACCTAATCAATGTCATATTGCAAAAAAAACTAACAAGTGTTTATACACTGTTAATTGGTAGGTCGGGGCCACTTAGGGAACAGATATGTGCCTTACCAATTAGCGAAAACGTAATAATTAGGTGCACTTGGGAAAAAAGATCTTTGTTGAAAACCAGCTGCATAGTTAAAGGGAACATAGTAAATAAGCTAATTATGTTACTGTAACGTAATAATAATCACTTTCTTCAAGAAGGTTCGGTACATGCATAATATCTGAAATAATGTTTGAATGACATTTGGAAGAAGTGTAATAGATTTTAGCACGTTCTGATTGTCTTGATAGTGGAAGGCCACGACAGACATGATTGACATGAACCTGGTTTTCCAAAGCCTAATCAAAAACTTTTCGGTATGGGTTAACCGTTATGGGTGTGGGTGCAGGACGATACAGAATGTATTAAAAAGGACCAGGAATTTCAATCAAAGCTCTGTTTAACTTAATAAAAATCGTAATAACTAATAAGCATGATATTAAACTTATGTATTATTAACAACAACGTTGCTTCCAATTACCAATTCAAATTAATCAATCATAGTCGATAACTCCGTTCATAATTGATAGTATTCTGTGCAAAGTATTAAAATCAATACACGATCGCAAAGTCTATAAAAAACAGTGATAAATAATATATATCGTACAACAGTTGACGTTTATAATGCGTAACTACTTAATGGCAATATGAGAAGCAAAAAGTGCTGGCAATATTAACAATCACTCATTTCAACAGGCCTATATTGTAGCTCCGATTCAAGTTCCAATGGAATAATGGAATTTTATTTTTTTATAACTGAATTTATGTCGTTGCGTTCTTTTAAAAGGTTATTCAATACTAAATACTTTTATATTGATAGAGACATAGGCTTTATATCTATAAGTTATTACTTATTACTGATAGAACTCACTCTCTACTCTGATCACTTTTTTTTGATTGACTACCACTGATAATCAAGAAGCTTAGGAACCTGCTTATATTTTTTTATTTAGTTAAATTGGACCACGTAACATAGCATTATAAGTAGTTAAGTGATTCAGCTAACGATTTTACGCAATATTATTTGTGTTCTGCATAACAATTTAAGAATCTGACTTGATTGTCGTATTATTGTGTAATGTGATCTACACACATAGAATCGCGACTGGTTTTTAACAAGGAACACGAAGGTATTTTTATTGATAATGTTAATTGAATCAATAAGAGCTACCTATAGCTTTTTTGGGGAAGAATCCTAAAGAAACTTCATTAACTCTGTTTAGTTACATACGCCACAAAGATATCAGGAACAAGTTAATTAACATAATGTGTACTATGATTTTTGTAGCCCGCGAACACGCAAAATTCAATTATTTTTATTATTTTCAATTTGCTTTATTTAGGGCTGATTTTTTTTTCATCGCCAGATAACTTTTATGCGAGGAATAAAATTGACGTTTGACAGTTTTTGTATGAAATAACTGTAAAAATGTCAAAATTATTCCTCGAATAAAATTATCTGGCGTTGGAAATATCAGCCCTAAAAGATCAACATAAAACCTGATACTTATATTTCCTATTCCTTCCTAATTATGATTTCCGGCTGTAAAAAATATTTATTTATAGAATGTTAATCATAAGAATTATCAATACAAGGCTCTAAGTTCATATTATCCTATTGAATGACTATTTCATGAAATTATGATATTTGAGGCTAGTAATTCTAACTCAAGGAGTTGTATTGCTGTTTCTGATGATTATACACATAATTATGTAGTCATATTTCTTACGGCCGCGAATTGCAAAAAACGTAAAAAAAAAATGAATTTGGCGTGCTATCTTAGCGCATCTCCCTTAACAGAGGTTAGGGCTCTGACGTATGACTTGTAGGTTGTAGATTCAACCCCAGGCAATTCTCACTTGTTGTTTTATCACCACTATACTGTAAAATCTGTTGAGGAACACATTGTGAGGGAACTTGCAGATCCTAGTCATGTGACGTTCACCAACCTGCACTGGGCAAGCTTGGTGGATTACAGTTTTATTCCCAATCGCACAGAGCCTGAGTTCCAGCAATGGGAACATGTATATTTGATTTACAAAAAACACTTGCTATTTAAATCCTACAATATTTTCATCATCATCATCATCATCACTTCAGCCGAAAGACGTCCACTGCTTGACATAGGCTTCCCTCCCCCAAGCACCTCCACTTCGACCGGTTCCGTGCTTGTTGCATCCCTTATTAGAGGCCTTATTAGAAGGCTTAAAGTCACCCAAAGGGCAATGGAGAGAGCTATACTTGGAGTTTCCCTGCTTGATCGAATCAGAAATGAAGAGATTCGCAGGAGAACCAAGGTAACCAACATAGCCCGAAGAATTGCCAAACTTAAGTGTCAGTGCGAGCAATGTGCCCTGCCCGGGCACATTGCTCGCAGAACAATATTTTAATTAAGCTTAATAAAATCGTCTTTTCGCACGGGTGTGTCATGCTAAGTGTATAAATAACAAGTAGCTATTTAAGATACAATTAAAGCTTTGATTTATTTAGTTCGTGCAAACAATTGACCTCAAATGTGTACAGGCAGGCCAAGGTTACCAAGCTTGTATTGTATCCGTGCGAATATGTTTATAATGAGTATTTGATTTATTTAGCCTAGCCACTTAGATAAGTGCGACACAGATTAAAGCAAAATAGACGTTAAGCCTAGCAGCATACGAGAATTCAATTTTGTAGATCATAACATAACATCACGCCTGTATTCCCCGAAGGGTTAGGTAGAAGTGTACCTATCGTACAACCATATTTCGCCAGTTATGTTTAAGTCCCATGTAACAGAGGGCGAGCCTACCGCCATTAACCAGGCACAAATCCAGACTCCAGGCTGCTACTGGGAAATTCCAGATGGAAAAACTCAATAACAATTTGACCGACCCGGGAATCGAACCCAGGATGTCATGCTCAACAATAGCGCTTGCGACCACTAGATCAACGTGGCAGTCAAGTCGTGTAGTAGAAAATTAAAACAATCACTATATTTCCTTTTCCAGAGCCTTATGTGTCTATCCTCGCAAATTCTAAGCTAGCTACCGAAAGGCTGACATAAATGGATCCTTCCGTACTGTCATCTGCAAAAGCTTTACCTGTGAGCAGGCAATTTTTTTTTTTTGGGTGTGTTATCAAATAACTTCTCCCGCTCTGGTCGGAGCGGGTGACTTTTACTGACTACAACCCACCCGTGTTCCCGTGTGTGAAATTGGATGTGCCAGGGGCCAAGGGGCCAGGGTAACTTTGTGCTGACATTCTCTTTGAGGCGCGCGTGGAACACAACGCGCCGTCGACTCGGACCAGCACCCTAATCGCGTAACATATGATCAATCGGAATCGGTTTCATTTTGACAGTTCAACAATATTCATTGCGTTATTTACGTGTTGAGCAGACAAATTTTTCGAACTTATGAAGCAATTAGATTAGCAATTTGCTTCAAAATGATTCAGATTCCGATTGATCGTGTGTTACGCAATTAGGGTGCTGGTCCTTATCGGACGTCGAGCTACCCATTGCTCGCCGCCCGCAAGCCCCGGCGGTGGCCGGGAATCGGCTCTCAATTCCCGACGTCACCTTGTGAGCAGGCTGGATTGTGATTTCCGGCAGGCATTGTTATAACGTAAACTACCGGGAGAGTACGAAGCCTGCGGAGGGATGGATGTGGACTACTTACCATTGGTTGTGGGATTCAGAAGCTTGATATTTGTCAAATATAATAAAGAGGTGGATGTACGTGAACAGCACTATTTTTACGGTATTTTGGCGCATCTATCACTACCACGCGCCCTTGAGCGTGATTTCATACTACATAAAAACGCATTTCCGCGTGGGGCATTTGGCTCCGTTTCCCGCGCCCCGTCGCGTGGTGCGTTGTTGTGTGAGATCCACTATAGTAGTTATGTAGCATTTTCATGATTCGTTTTAAAACCAAGAGGAGATCAATGACTAGAATTGTTACACAAAAACAATTAACATGGTTTTTATAGTGCCATTACTCATACTTTACAAATACTAGATAGATAATAGATCATTTCAATAACATTACGGTCAGCAAAGTA
This sequence comes from Apamea epomidion, assembly GCA_947507525.1. Lineage (NCBI taxonomy): Eukaryota > Metazoa > Arthropoda > Insecta > Lepidoptera > Noctuidae > Apamea > Apamea epomidion. Next base: position 5,860,239 of record OX382237.1, on the reverse strand, counting down.
GGTGTCAACTATGCTCTACAAATGTAATAAATGACTAACTCCCATTCAGCTTACAATCATAAATCGATTAGTAACTTGTATTGTCGTGCATACTAATTTTCAAAGTAACGGTCGGATCCGGCTTAGTTACTATGTGTGTAATAAAATAATTTATAAGAAAAATGTAACGTATCTATAGTAGTAAAACCTAACAAGTATTTTCTAACTGAACAGACAGCTGCTGGGGAGTTTGTTGCGCTACTTCTTCCCAGCGATAGCACTAGGAAGTGGTGAAGGGCGGGCGTTTTTGGGGGACTGTTTTTTTGTAATTTTGACGTTCGAAAAGTGCTTATTCTCAGCCTAATTTGAATAAATGACTTTTGATTTTGATTGATTTTTTATTTTGATTTATAACTAGTTTTTCTACGTGTGTAATAGAAACTAGCAAGACTCCCGGGAGTCTCACAACAATAATTATAAGTATATTAAATATATTTCATCTCAAAGCTTCAGTAAAGTGGGTGGGAGGGTGTTTCTAGCTTGTCTTTATAAAATAAATTGAACACCATTTGCATGTTATGTTTAAACTTCAAATATCTTAGAAGACACTGGCAAAAGTACTCTAAGGCGATTATCACACTGCCGCGCATCACGCTGCATGTTGCGTGTTTTCTGTGTGTTGGACTGTGCGTGTTTTCTATACAAACGGAGATACTTACAAACAACGTTCTGCCGCGCATCACGCTGCATGTTGCGGGTTTTCTGTGTGTTGGACTGTGCATGTTTTCTATACAAACGGAGATACTTACAAACAACGTTAAAACACGCATTCACGCGCTACGCTGCGTGGTGCGTGGCAGTGTGTTAATCGCCTAAAAAGCATTCTTCACTACATAGATTGGTTAGGCCATTTATATCCTCGATTGATAGACAATAGGCTACATTTTGTTTCAGTCAATGGTGCATATAAACCGGTTTGCACCAGTAGTATCGAGATATATACAATCAGTTAATTCCGATATCCTTGAATGTAAATTAGGAGAAGGGAGTGCTCCGCACGTATTGTGAATTGTAATACTGTTTTTAAATGGGATAAATAAATCAAGAGTGTGTTATTGATTTGACCTGGTAGCCTATCACGCTGTATGTGACATGTGCTTTAGGGTATATATGTTCTGTGGACACGTGTCACGGTTTAGTATACTGTCTCATGCAGAAATCGAAGAAATACATTCTGAATTCGGATTTAAAATCGCTAAGCACACTGCCTGGCGTTTAGTCTAATCTAAAGTTAATTAAAGTATCGATACAGCTGGTGGATTTCTCGCAAATATTCGATGTAAGAAGGGCCTAAAAAGAAGTGAAACGTAGTGTTTGGGATACTTTTCATAGAATGGTGGGTAGAAAACATACATTTTGACAATTTCGTTTTGTGTTGGCCAATAGTGGTTGTCGCAACACTCGTCATCGTTTTATACAACTCTAACTTCATCTTCTAATAAATAAAAATCTTAAATTCAATGACAAACAACGTAAACTCTAAACCGTTGGGTCTACACGGATGAATAAACAGGATTTTTGAAAATGCATTCCCTAAAGGGGTTAAATAGGTGATGAAAGTTCGTATGGAATTCTGTCATTTTGGCAGATGGAAAATATCCCATCGGGCGGAGGCTCAGCTTGTAAACCATTAAATTATGATTGAAATGATTGGAACCTTGTAAATTGAATAACCATATTATTATACATTTCAGATTAATCAACCAAAATGCCAGAAACATCGGTAATCTTCGGCACCAACGAAAAATGGCGGATCAATCGAAATATTCTGGTCCTAGGGTTTGCTTTCATGGTGCACTTCACTGCTTTCCACGGAACTGCCAACCTCCAGAGCTCGGTGAATAGCGATGCTGGTGCAGGAGCCTTTACCCTGGCAGCTATCTACTTCTCGCTTATACTGTCGAATATACTGCTGCCTGCTATTGTTATCAAGTAAGTTCACCTGAAGGCCAATTTCCGTAATTAAAAACGTTCAAATTCTAGTCGCAATGTCATCTTTGCGCCAATTAATGTCAAAAACTTGTCAAAAGTGTAGGGAGATCAGAGTTTTTTTTAACAGATTGAGACTGAGATCAGACTGTGAACGTTCTTAAAATTACTGGGATTGCCCCTCTGCCCCTCTGCTCTTGCCACTTTGCCTTGTATGTATGTAAAAACATTGTCGTACGCTAGTAATGTATATCATCGTTCGATGATAAATAATAATAATAATAATAAAGTTTTACTCACAAAAAATACAGAAACACATTTACAATGCACATTACAATTCAATGCAAGTTGCAAAATCTGTACAAAATGTATATAACCCTGTCCCCTAGACTAGGACAGCCTGTATTCTAAGAGACAGTGTTCTGCCAAATGATTAGTTACATTAAATATAAATTTTTATTTAAATAAATATTTATTTATTCAATATAAATTAAGAGAAGAGATTTAAGGTAACATACTAATCATGCTGTAAACAGTAAAGAAGGTTTTTAAGTATATTTAAAAACAAAGCTTTGAGCTGTTTTTCAAGAACTCTAGGTGCTATTTCAAAGGTTTCCGATAATCGTCCTAGATTTCATTTAAAATGCGAATGACTACAACCCAGTTTGCAAACTGCGTGTACTATGCGTGATAAATACTATGTTGTTTTTACAAAGTTTGCAAAAAATATATATCTTTAAAAAAAAAAAAATATTACCAGCACTACAAATACAATGACAATTAAAGCGTCCTCTGATTGACTTCGCAATGATATCATTTTATTGTACGTTAGTACTGGCTACCGGTTGACTCAATTGGATTTTTGAATTACGACATTCAATGGGTTTATGTTACCGCTTTACGAACAGTATATTATATCTCTTTGATCTGTATCAGGTAGATATGAAATCATGACGTAGCTACATCGATCTAATGAATATAAAGTATCGATCCATGTAGAATTGCAGAAAAATAAAAACTCTTAACTGTAATAACTTTGGGGTTTATTTATAAACGTTGTTTAAAGTTTAGAAATGTTTTAACGTCAAAATGTATGATTAAATAGTTGCTAATCATGAATTAAATTTAAGCAACGTTTATATAAAAACCTCTTAAGGATTAGTTCTAATAAAATATATACCTTGGCAGTTTGACAGGATAAGGTTTTGCATTATACATGAACTGCTGACGGTGTGAATTCAAATCCGAATTTTAACAATACTGATTACCACTTTTGTAAAACCTCGTACCTATAGCTACATTACAATGTGTACTAGACTGATGACTAGACAAGGTTAGGTACTGTACATACCAGCAGTAGGCTGCTACAGGCTGGTGGTGATGACTTCGAGCCTCAACCTTTTCATCCTGACGTTAACCGCAACTTTGCGAAGACTACCACTGTATTTACGATGTGGTACACTCAGATGGCGATAGCGTGGCGAGTTATACTCCTATCTAAAGGAATCAGCTCAAATTGTAAAAGATAGAGAAAAATTAAAAGACGGAAGGGACGCCTTTGCCATGCAGTGGGATACAACAGATTCCCGCGCAACCGCTCTATCGAACACAAATGACTAAATATGTTTACGCTAAACGAATTTGAAACATGTTCTGTCTCTACCATCTTCAAAAGTTTGACATAAACAGATAAATACGTTTAGCGCTAAACGCAACTAGTGAGCTATGGTACAAGTGGGCTTAAATGTGATTAATTACCTAATCTGCCACTTCTTTTAACAGATGGCTAGGCTGCAAGTGGGCTGTGGCAGTATCTTTCATAGCATACATGCCGTTTATCGCGGCGCAGTTCTATCCCAAACTGTATACTCTGGTGCCAGCTGGTATGATGGTGGGATTCGGTGGTGGACCGCTTTGGTGCGCCAAGTGCACTTACTTGTCTGTGGTAAGATACTTTAAATTTTACGTTCAACTATAGACCTCATCTATCGCTTTCTATCAGAAGGCCAATTCTCGTAATTTAAAACGTTCAAAATCTAGTCGCAGTCTCATCTCAGCGACAAACAAATGTCAAAAACTTGTCAACATGTAGGGAAATTAGAAGTATTTTTTGACAGATTGAGACTGAAATCAGACTGTGAACGGTCTTAAAATTACGAGCATTGCCCCTCAGGTGTGATCGAGTTCAAGAACAGGTCCATTCAGCAATTAAAAACAATAGTTATAAAGGAAAATTGTTTTTAGTAGGTACAATAGGTTACATCTTGGGGTGTTTTCAAGGAAAAGCATAGGTTGCAATCGCATCTAGCGTTAGTTTACGCATTGACTCTGCATACACGCTGTGACAGCATATCGTGGACTTGATTGTATCGAAATCAAAACTCACCGCGTCGCATTGACGAACGACAATGCCGTATGAAAAGGGTGGTTTTTGTGTATTACTGTGTATCGTCATTGGGGTAGACGTGTTCTTGAGTGGAGACCGCGAATCGGTAAACGTAAGGTGGGACGCCCTCAGGCTAGGTGGAGCGACGATCTTCGCAGGATGGCTGGTAGCAGCTGGATGAAAGTTGCCGAAAATCGAGTTGAATGGCGTGCAATAGGAGTGGCCTATGTCCAGCAGTGGGCTGCCATAGGCTGATGATAAGTATCGTCATTTCCAATTTTGAGAAAATGCAAAGCAAGTATTTTGGTTGTATACACAATTTTATGAAAACTGTTTAGAAGACCAAAACGTCCGTTTATAATATGGGACAAAGGCGTCAGCCATAGCTGTTTAAATTCAAAGCAGTTTGATTACAACGTTTATCACGAATATACTGGCTAACGGCCTCCATGGAGGTGCTGAATATGTATGCCATGCCAATACTTACGTTTTGATACACATACCTACAGTATATTATACGTACCTAATACGAGTATCTTATTACAAATATACTGTGCGTAATACTTTTTATGCCTTATGCTGCGCTCGTATACGATTTCCATTCAGAATTAAAATGGGAATTAACATAATATACCTATTTGTACCTACGGAAGTATCTATATAATGTATTTTTTACAATATGAAATCGCATGCCTCAAGAATATTTATTGCTTCATAGTGACCCCTTGATACTACTTGATTAGATTATTTGGTACTCGTGAAAAGAAGCAGCGGTCACTGTAATATTGTAAGATGACATGTTTTCTGCACAGCCCGAATACAAAAGTGATTTGGTGTCCAGAAGCACTGTGTCCCATATCCTAAGAAAACCAGTATTAGGTATTTGAAAAAGTTATTATTACACAGACTGGCACTGAGGACACCTTTATAAGGACATCATATAATCTTATTTTTATTTTTTTCATAATATAATTTAATTTTGACCAAGGGAGAAGTGTCTTTCTACACCGTTACTACATTTATTTCTTTAACAATAAAAATCAATTGACGGCACGGTTGGCGCAGTGGTTAAGCGATTGACTGCTGCGCTGCGTGTCGCGGGTTCGATTCCCGCCCGGAACAAATATTTGTATGGCCTACAAGCAGTTGTTCCGGGTCTGGCTGTTTGTGTATGTGAGTTTAAATGTTTGTAAACGCACCCGCAACACAGGAGAAATTCCTAGTGTGTGCAACGTTTTTTCTGAATAATTGATAATAATGACATAAAATGTTACAGGTAGCTGAACCGTACGCCAAGCTGTCAGGGGTGTCAGCTGAAGTGCTGGTAGTTCGGTTCTTCGGACTGTTCTTCATGTTCTACCAGATGGCACAGATCTGGGGCAACCTTATTTCGTCAGCCAGTGAGTTATTCGGTATTTTATAGGATGCAGTCAATTCAAGGAGTGGCTACAACAACCTGCCACCCACCTACCAGCTTGCAAAATAGAAATAAGTCAAAGGTACGGTACGGTAAGGTAAGGTATTGGGCATCAGCTCAGAGGGTGGCTATGGCCCTTGTAAGGCTCAAGCCAATAGTTATAAAGTATGCCACTATGCTTAAGTCGATGGGAAGGACAGTTGTATCTTCTTAGAGTTCAATTACCTGGGACAAACATCGATTTCCTCGCAAAATCCTTCATAGTAGTAGGAAACTCATGTTCAACAAAAAAAAACCGCATGATTAGTCAAAAAGCAACAAAACAAACATTCTACATAATCCTACCACAACACAAGGTCACAGCAATTCGGAACCCACTTCCTTACAAAGTCTACTGCCAAGTGAAAGTTAAGACAAAATTCACGACTTAACCGACCTTGCGACAAAATAGTGTTATGCTGATCAAATTGCGATAACAGCAGGAAGTAAGGTGGTGTGTATATTATGAAGTAGAATTTAGTCTTGTCTAGATTTTTTAATTGGTTAATTAGATTCTGTTTGTTTTGCGATTTGTAATTTAATTTTATTCGAGGAACCGGTATTTCAATTTTTTTCAAGTGCTACAGTCCAACGTACAAAGCACAAGACAAGCAAAGAGAGGCTGTGCCCAGCTGTCGGTGAAGTGGGGCTATAGATGATCCCTATATTTGTGGTTGCGAACTGGATTCACTTCAGTAGGCAACATTTTTCGCAGTATGAGAGAATGCAATATTGTGTCAATAATTACATAAAAATAAATGAAATGCGAAAAACTGTATTCCAAAACTTTCTTTTATTAAGGGCTGATATTTCAATGTCTGATAACTTTATTCGAAGAATAATTTTGAAATTTTGACAGTTATTTCATACATTAACTGTCAAACGTCAACTTCCTTGAATAAAAGTTATCTGGCGTTGTAAAAACAGCCCTTAAAAGCATTTACCAATGTTTGTGGCCAGTACGCACGATAATTACAACAGGGGAAGGCAAACCTTTTTTGCGTCCCTCTAAATGTCCATGAGTGTATATTTGAACTTTTCAGTTCTATCCTCCACCCTGGGCGATGCACCGAAGCTTTCGAACGAGACCACTCCAAGCGTTGCTGCACTGTTAGCTAACGCCACCAGTTCACCTACTGTGGACTTTGGAGCAACTTGTGGTGTCAACTTTTGCAGTGCCAGTGCTTCACATGTATGTGTCTTTAACTTTTTCATAATTATTAAGAAGAAGTAATTCTTAACCTAACCAGCAACCCACGTTCGCACGGACGAAATAATATCGCGGAAGGATTTTATCGCGCACTGGATTTTGAACTCTCGGTATTGAGTTGAGCATTGAGAATCAAACAATAATCATGTTATTTCCAGGGCAACTCTAACTTGGAGCCTCCGTCAGCTTTAAAGATCCAGGTGATAGCCGGCGTGTACCTCGCGTGTATGGCTGGCGCTGTTCTACTGGTGTCTCTGGGAGTCGACTCACTGACCAGGTTCCCGGCAATATCCTTTGGCCATAATTCTAACAATAACTAGAGTTGCAGACATGCTAAAACAAATATAAGAGCGTAGAGAAGATATTTGCAGAAGACTGTTTTCTTTTGGAGGGTTTAAAACTTTGCGAGGACATACATAATAATTATGTGGGCAGTGCTGCTCATAATTATTTGAGTTATATGTTCATCTGCATGCGTAAGGAGGTCATCTTTGATAGATACAGCTGTGAAAACGGTGAAGGAAAACATCGTAAGGAAACCGGAACGACCTAGAACTAATCTAGAAAGGACTTAGAACCAGGAATTCATAGACATAATAATAAGAATTAAGTGAGCTGTTCCCTGAAACAGAAGGGTTTATGTTAGCCATTCAAGACCAAGTCATTAATACGAAAAATTATAGGAAATACATAATAAAAGATAGTACAGTAAGAAATGTTTTATGCAGAAAATGTCACAGCAAACCTGAAACAATACAACATATCACAGGAGCGTGTATCACACTAACCCAAAACGACTTGTTAATATCATACACCAAAAACTCGCAACTAAGATAATAATAATATTTTATTCAGAATTAAATTGGTACACGTAGACACACGTACGTCACGTACATGTAGATTACAGCCCACTTTCTCTCACAGAGAGGAGGCCTGTGTCCCAGCAGTGGGAACATTATAGGCTGGTTATGTAGCAGTTGCATGATTACACCTTCATTCTTCTTGAATCTTACAATTTTTTTTTCATTCTAGAACAATATTTAAGGTTCATTTCGATTCTTCAAAATATTTACAGATATACAGGGGGTCGTAACACAGCCTGCCAGGGCAAGTCCGGAGTCCGTCTATTAGCTGTAACTCTTCGCCAGCTGCGACACAAGTACCAGTTACTGCTACTACCAGTCATTGGGTACATTGGTGCTGAACAGGCTTTCATGGCTGCTGACTTTACCCAGGTAAGATTAAAGAGTGCATATTGGTGAGTTATGATTATGACCTTCAAAGTTTTACTTAAGAAAAAATAAACACTGATTTTTTGAGACAATGGCACCGATTCCCTTGTTCACAAACTAAACTAAATTAAAGTTCAGTGCATCTTTTTCTTTCTAATTCATTAAGAAAAGGACAGAAGATAAATATTAGTTTAGTCTTGTCAAATTAGTCAGCGCCAGCCCATTAAATTTAGTTTAGTTTGTAAACAAGGGAATCGGCGCCAATGTCTTATAAAACGTACTTAACAGGAATAATTTGGTAGGCAGTTAATCTTTGTGAGCCTATCATATATCTTAGAGCAACGATTTGTTATTGCCTTTTGAATTTCTTATAGCAATCCTTGTATTGAAAAAATGCTATAGCTTCTTCTTCAAGTGGTGGTTAAGGTTTGTACATCAAGCTACTACAATCTGTCATATTTCTTTAATAGATTTTCAACTTTATCGCTAGAGCATTAGGTTCAAGGTTGATTGGGAAAATTTGACAGTTTCGGGAAGCTTGACCTGTTGGCGTCTGTACATAACTATGCAACATTTACTTTGTACGCCATTGTCCGTGGAAGTAGGTAGATGTAGGCTATTATTTTAAACTTAACAGCTTACATCATTCAATTTGTATTTTTATCTTTTCATCATTTATCTTGCAATCTGTTGATGGATAAAGTTCAGGATATTGTGATATCTAGCAACAAATTACGTGTACACATTTCGTTTAATAGATTTCTATTTAAAAAAGTTTCTAACTTTTATAGAAAGTCCATAAGTTTTGTGCAAATATTAATTATGATCATTATTTGAAACTACTGTTAAAGCCAGTTATTTTTAAAACACTAACCATGGAGTTCCTCGCCGGCTCTTCTCCACAGGAAACAATGAATTAGAACCGTGCACCTAGCTTCTGACGTTTCATAAGTGCATATAGGTTTATGTGACATAAAATATTTTGATTTTTATGATGCGAATATCTGTTTTGGGGGTGTATTAAATTTTCAGCTTATCAGTCACTTACGTCTAACATAATTCTTTCAGGCGTTCATCGGCTGCGCGTACGGCATCAATAACATTGGTTTTGTGATGATCTGTTTCGGCGTGTTCAACGCTTTGGCGGCTCCTATCGCGGGAGCACTCGTCAAGGTCACCGGGAGGTTCCCTGTCATGGTCACTGCACTGGTAAGTAAGATACGTTAGAAGTGTTGCCGCCGCAACAAAGATTACGGACGAAAATTGCTTGTCGTATGTCGTGACAAGGACAGGTTTATACCTACAAATAAAATACTTAATTGCTCTTAATACTTTCCAGTTACTCAACCTGTGCCTCCTGTCGGGCTTGCTGTCCTGGCGGCCCGACCCGGCGCAGTGGCTCGTGTTCTACGCGCTGGCTGCCATCTGGGGCACTGCTGATGCTGTGTGGCTCGTGCAAGTTAATGGTTAGTATAATTTTCTTTAATTTTTCGCATTATTAAATGTAGAAGACCAAAGTTAGCAACTTTTTTGCTCAGATGACATCATTAGATAGTTTTGTACATCCCAAGTCCGATGAAATGAAATAACAGATGTGTGAAACTTAACGCTCCCCGTTTTCTCTCTCTTTTCTACTCTCTCTAGACTTTTCTTTATTGAAGAAATTAGAAAAAAACCTAAGTCCCATCATCAGAACTACAATTCTTCCTTATTTATTTATTTAACTCTTCAACCAAGGAAGGGATCTTTTTTTGTGGCAGTAAACACTAACAATAAAAAGCTTGCATACATTCTACGCGTTTAAATTTTTTTGAGAAAATTCATATCCATTTAATTATGTTGGTCTATTTCCAGCACTATCGGGCATCCTGTTCCCGGGCCACGAGGAGGCCGCGTACTCCAACTTCCGGCTGTGGGAGGCCACCGGCAGTGTGCTGTCCTACGCGAGCGCGCCCTACCTGTGTGTGCGGACTAGGTAACACTGATATGAAACGAAAATGTTACCCAAACAGACCCGTCCAACATAAAGGATATTGCAATAACGACGGTATTTACAACCAGCGTATCCCTGTATAGTAGCACCCCGGTGCTAACAGTACCAAGACCAGTGGTGGCGCAGTGGTTACGGCTGCGACTTACAAGTATTTTTTATTTTTTTTATAAAACGTTGCCCCACACTAGGAATTTCTCCTATATCGTGGGTGCGTTTACAAACATTTAAACTCACATACACAAACAGCCCGGAACAACTACTTGTAGGCCATACAAATATTTGTTCCGTGCGGGAATCGAACCCGCGACACGCAGCGCAGCAGTCAATCGCTTAATCACTGCGCCAACCGTGCCGTCGTGCAGTTGTAGGTCGCAGGTTCGAACCAAGGCAGGCACTTTACTTTGTGTAAATTATTTCATCACCACTGCTCTCACAACGGTGAAAATAAACATCGTGAGGAAACCGGCATGTCCTAGATCCGAAAATTCGAATACATGTGACGGCGTGGTAGATTACAGCCTACTCCTTTTTCGAACGAGAAGGGCTGTGTTCCAGCAGTGGGAACATTAAGGGGGGTGGGGGGGCTCATTGGTTTGATTATGAAACCACCTCGAATAAAACTCGTTGAGACGCAGTCAGCGAGTTTTAGGTATTAATACCATATCATGGAACTAGCACAAACGCGCGGAGTAACGTAACATACTCGTAAATATGAATAATTTTAAATGTCAAAATACGCGCTCAGCACATAATATTTACTAAGTTTTAAAACTTTATTCATATCTATGGGTGAAACAAATATTGCTGTTCGCAAAAATTTAAATAAAAAATGCTATAGGAAAGTTGTATTTTCAATTCAAAATTCTTTCGAAGTACGTTACTTTTTCGTTGTGCGAAGTTAGGGCATCTCTATCGCGGCGGAGCGGACGGACCTCCGGCGCGATCTCATGGTGGCATGGAAGGCGCGACTATCGCAACCCAGCGCAGGGCACGCCACGATAGCGGCGGTAAGACCCCTCTTTGAGGAGTGGCTAGAGAGGCGTCACGGCGTTCTCACCTACCGCCTGACGCAGGTCCTCTCCGGACACGGATGTTTCGGGAGGTTTGAAGAGATGTCAGCGTAGTTGACGGGGCCCGACAGGGCCGAAGCCTGCCGGGGTAGCGGGATCGTCCGAAAGGGTTACCGCTGCCCTGGTACATAAAGGGCTAAGGAAGGAACACGGATGGGTTTTAGTCAGTAAGAGTCTGACACTCCCTTCTGCTCCACCCAGAGCGGGAGGGGTCATTTGATGATTTCCCATCCTGAAAAAAAAAAAAAAAAAAGTTAGGGCATCTGATCTGAAAAGAAGAAGTAAGTTTTCAGTTAATTTCCGTTTTGTGTGATGTATCTGTGAAACAAGATCATACCCACATGCTAAACAGAAGGCTCTTTAATTTAGTGGAACCTAGTTATTTAATGACTCTTATACGTTAGGCCGCTGTGATGAATGAACGCTATCCCGAGTCATTCGGGATAGAGTGATTCTGGATAGCGTTCATTCGGGATAAAGAGATTTGGGATTTCAAGTTTCGGCCTAACGTATAAGAGTCAATTTATTTCGGGGTACCTCGTTTGTCTTTAAATAAAATTATATAATGAATGTGTACATATTGTAGAACATTTTAAATGAGTAGGTAACTGTAGAGTTGCTTGCCCATTCTTCTCCATACAAAACTACCTTTTTTGAAGTCGCGACAAAAATCAATACTGTTTGTTTTCTTGTTAATTTTGACATTCAAAAGTGCTTTTATGTCGAAATAAACCAAGAAAAACAAAATTTGACTTTACAATCATCAGGAAAATGTTTTAATGTCTATTCCACCATCTGTTTTCAGGTTGTACTTCCTCTTCGGATTTCTCATAGTTGGCTTTATAGGCTACAGCATCATTGAGCTGATAGAGTACAAAGCGAAGAAGGCGCATCACCTTGAGAGGAACTTCGAACTCGTCAACAAGAAGTCAGAAAATGAGTCGTTGAGGAAGACTAGGGATGCTGATAGCGATTACTAGATAATAATCTTATGTTGTACTAGCTGTGCCCCCGACTTCGTTCGCATGGAGGCGGAAAACAATACTCTTACTTTCTTACTTTTTCTTTACTTATTCTTTTTCTAAAATAAAAGTAAGTAAGCCTAAGTTACTTCTTATAACATTAGCTACCAGCCAGTGGAAGTCTCCCGTCTGAATCGGTCCAGCCATTTCGGAGATTAGCTGGGACAAACGGACAGAGAAAGACATATTTTTTACTTTCATATGCATTTACTAAAAAGCTGTTATTTTGACACCCTATAATGTTCCCACTGCTGGGACACAGGCCTCTCTGTGCGAGGGCGCGGGCCGTAATCCACCACGCGGGTCCAGTGCTGGTTGGTAGATGTCACATGTCTACGAATTTTTGGTTCTAAAACTTATCCCTTTGTAAATCTGAATTTTATTAAAGTACTAGCTTTACCAACGGCTTCGTCTGCGTGGAGTCGGAAATTATCCGACGAGAACGTACTACCAGGGTCAAAAGCCCTATGCTGTGTGCTAATCCAGGTTATAAACTATCTGTGGGACCAATTTCATCCAAATCCGTTTAGTAGTTTTTGCGTGAAAGAGTAACAAACATCCACCTATCCAACCTCACAAACTTTCACGTTTATATAGAAGTAAGATAGTTTTAAGCTATAAGTATAGTTTTAAACGAACGACTTTAACTTAATGGGTGTATAACTATATTACAGTCGAAACTCTTAAGGAACCGTGCACGAGATAAACAAATTTTGGTAAATTTTATGTGAAAGCTAAAATTAATTGAAATATAGGTCCACACGGGTTTGATTATAAAAGTATAGCTTCTTTCGTTAGTCATTTCCTTTTCATATCCTTCTGCACTCTCGAAAATATAGCTATTTTCGTCTTTGACTGACAGTGTCGGTCGCTGTCTGCGACGATATAGATCAAACTCAAAGCATTTATTTCAATTAAACCATTTTTTGTATTGTCAAAAAGTCGGTCAGTTAGTCAAAAAACGTGATAAGGAATAACAACACAATGTAAGCGTTTAGTAGGTATTAAACGCTTGGTGATTGATGATGACGCCTGTCTGATTTTTTTAAAAGTTTCGCTATATAATAGAGAAATATATGTATATTATGTACCTACATTTGTTACATATTTTGTTAATGATATTTTTTACTGATCAGAATCGAATAGTAGTATTTTTTCTTGAATAAACGTATTTCTTTTTGTTTCGAGATTCTTTTTATTTACAAAATATATCACTAATACCTAGAGTATTTTATTAGATACTTACTTATTTTATTAGATACTTATTTGTACACATATTGTAGTATTAGCTTGTAAATTGTAATTAAGGTGTTTTGTTACGAGTATCTTTTAGAGTAAAGTATATTATTTTTAAAAGTAAGTGAAATCTCCTCGCTAATCGAGATCTCGCCAAGTTGCCGGGCGAGATCTCAAATGAGTTGATTCGATCGGGGGCTCAGTTAAGATACTTTTAAAAAAATAAAAAAAACAATGTTTCCTTTGAGCAAAACTTGGTAGCATCAATATTTAAGGTAACTACGTACTTCAACTTCAGCGATTCTCGTTGGTTTTTGTTCAGCGATTTTGGGTTTTGGGCTCATACGTATATCTAAAACGGGATGTCCTAGGCGAAAAATAATGACATTTTAGTACCGCCCGCGAGCTACACCCCCAATGGGTTGCAAAGAGCTTAATAGACGAATGACCTTTGATTGACTTTGACTAATTCGTTACCTTTATATTGCATTAGGCTGTGTTAACAGAGCATCTGAATGCTTAGACGGCGACTTGTTTGTGCAAAACGACCTTTGGCTATTTTATTTATAATGTAATGAAAGAGTTGGCTAACTAAGATTTGCAATATCCCTTTTCAAAAAACGATCCTAGGCAACGACTATTATTTATATTACGGTATTTCAGCAACGGCTGCATCACAGATCAGTAAGGAAAAAGAAATGCTTTTGCTAAAAGAAATTCGTTACCGTCTGAACAATCCAAAGCGTTATTTTAACACAGCCTCATGAAAGTTAAAGGCAATAAGTTAATCAAAGTTAGGGTCAAGGTCAATCAAACGTCATTCATAGATCGAGTTCCTTGCCCCCTTGTTTTTTTTTTTTAATTATTTAATTTTATTACTCCCACGGATGTGTCCGTGGCAGTACTACAATTTCATAATTTTTTGTCCAGGACGTTCCATTCCCGAGATATGAGCCAAAAACTCGAATCGGATTTCTGATAACAACACGAATCGCTCTTGAATAAGGATGCCACTTACGTTAACTCCTGGGCTAAATTGTTAGTTCGGTAATTTTTGATGGGGTGGTTGCTGATAAAATTGGGATGTTGAGTCGTTCTTTGTTTAGGGATTTTGCAAATCTATTTAGTCAACTCTTTCATTAAATAATAACTAGATAAGGTCAGCCAGAGAAGGTCGTTACAAAAACTAGTCGCCGTCTAAACATTCAGAAGCGTTGTGTGAACACAGTGGCAATATGAAGGCAACAATTTAGTCAAAGCCAGGGTCAAGTTCATTCAAAGGTTACTCTTCTCCCTCCTTGCACCTCCCTCCTCCTTGCACCACAGGGGGTGTTCTACAACCACAAGAGGGTTCTGAAATGTCTGAAATGCATACGTCCCGTTTCTGAGATATGAGCCAAAATCTCAAAATCGGATTTTTGATACAAATGAGAATTGCTCTTGAATTAGGACACGACTTGCTTTGACTCCTGGGCCAAATACTTACTTCGGCGATCTGTGATCTTGCCGTTACTGAAACACCTGGAGCTCGACACCCGACTACGGCAAAGCCAAAGGAAATTTTAACAGGCTACCGTTGGATGTATGTATGTTCATCTGTTCCCTCGTAACTCCTACACTACCCGTCGTATTTTAACAAACGACATATCGTTGGAAGCGTCTTGTTGTTCTGTAGGTTATATGCTATATGAGGTACATAAATTCCAACATGGCGGTTTACAGCAGAAGAAAGGTTTTACAACGTAACAAATCGTCGTAATTTACATTGACTCTTGGGGCAAATCGTGACGTCGGCGAACTGTGATGATGTCGTGGCCAAAACAACGGCTCAAAGATTAGCAATATCTCTAATATTGCTAATCTTTGTTGGCCGACTCTTTACTAAACTGATATTATAAAGAAAATAGATTTGTTTTTTTGTATGTTTGTTTCTTGCGCTTTCACGTTAAAATGGCTGAACAGATTTGGATGAAATTTGGCACGTGGGTAGACCATGACTCACAAACGTGAAAGTTTACATTACTACAAAGGATACTATTTATCCCGATGTTCCCACGGGATCCTGACTTATGCGGGTGAAACCGCGGGGCGCAGCTAGTATTAAATAATCATAAGTGGGTCCTATTCCATGCTTTTTGGGTCCCGAGAATATGGATTAGTGCGTGAAGCTATCGAAAGCCTGAAAGCCTTTCGAGTATTTCATAAACGCCAGGTATAGGTAGCGGTCGGGAGGGGTTCACATCGGCGTCGAGCTGACGATGAAGTACCTGGGACTCGTCCTCGACAGCCGGTGGAATTTCGTGGAGCACTTCCGACGTTTGGCTCCCAGACTGGAGCGGGCCGGGGCTGCCTTGAGGCGGCTCCTTCCCAATCTAGGGGGACCAAACGCCTCCTGCCGGAGGCTCTATGCGGGGGTCGTGCGGGCCATGGCCCTTTACGGGGCACCGGTATGGGCGCGATCTTTGAGGCGGCGACCAGCCCGCCGGTTGATCGCGTCCCAAAGGGTCATGGCGGTCCGGCTCATTCGAGGATACCGCACGGTCTCCGCTGAGGCGGCGAGCCTCCTTGCCGGATTGCCGCCATGGGATCTGGAGGCCAAAGTCCTCGCCCACATATGGGAGTGGCGAGAGGAGGCAAAACGCCGGGGCGTTGCTCCGCTGCCGCGAGAAATCACGGCACAGCGGACAGAGCTCCGGCGGGATCTCATAGCGGCATGGAGAGTGCGATTGTCGCAACCCAGCGCTGGGCACGCCACAATTGCGGCGATAAGTCCCCTCTTTGAGGAGTGGCTAGAGAGGCGCCACGGCGCCCTCACCTTCCGCCTGACGCAGGTCCTCACCGGACACGGTTGTTTCGGGAGGTTCCTGTTCAGGATAAAGCGGGAGGAAACGCCAGGGTGTCACCACTGTGGGGATCGCCCGGAGGACACGGTGGAGCATACGGTGGAGGTCTGCCCGGCTTGGGCGGGACCCCGCCGTGTCCTCTTGGCGGCGATCGGCGGCGGCGACCTCTCGCGTCCGGCCCTCATACAGGCCATGGTCCGGAGCGAGAGTGAATGGGAGGCCGTCACCTCCTTCTGCGAAACAGTTATGCTCGCAAAGGAGGAGGCGGAGCGTGCGAGGGAGAGGCAATCGCTGCACCCTCGCGCTCCTAGCCGCCGCAGGAGACGCCCTGGACGGGAGTCAACAGCCGACTCCCGGCCACCGTAGGCGCGGGCTTGCGGGCGGCGAGCTATGGGCAGCTCGCCGCCCGGTAAGGACCAGGCCCGGGTCGACGGCGCGTAGTGTTCCACGCGCGCCTCAAAGAGCTGTCAGCACGAACTGACGGGGTCCGCTAGGGCCGATGCCGCCGGGGCTGCGGGTTGTTCGAAAGAGATACCGTGGCCCCTGGCACAGGCAACTGAAGGAACACGGGTGGGTTTTAGTCAGTAAAAGTCTGACACTCCCTTCTGCTCCGCCCAGAGCGGGAGGAGTCATTTGATGATTTCCCACCCAGAAAAAAAAAAAAAAAAAAAAAAAAGGTATAGGTAGCGGTAGATTGAACTCTTAGCAATAAACTCGGGAAAAAATTACGCTAAACTAGCATAAGTTTCGATCCTGTAAGAATATCGGGATAAAAATATCCTATGTGTTAATGTAAACTTTCGCGTTTATAATATTAGTAGGATATAACCCCAAAAATGTATCGTAAATTTAAAATTAAATGCTGTTTGTATCTTTACACCGCGTTTATTAAGAAGGAGTCGAGGTTTTAATAACCTGATTTAAATGTGTTTGTCTGGTCTTTGTTCATTTAATAGTCACCAAAATAGAATAATTCAATAACATTTCAAAGGAAACCTCATCATATAAATAAAACAATAAAAATAGTTTCATTAAATTGTCGCTTTTATTTCTCTTCACATAAATACTTAAAGGGTTGGATCAAACTCGACCGGCTAAACAAGCTAAATCATTAACTAAGTACAAATGTTCGCAAGGAAACTAACAAAGTGACTAAAACCTTGTTATACACAATAATGATACATTACAAATAACAATAACCAAAGTCTTGTAGATAACAAGTCGCAAAATTACAAAAAATGTTATCAAATCATAAGAAAATCACGAAGATTTTCATCAGTATGATTTTCATCAGTATGATTTTCATCAGTATGATTTTCATCAGTATGATTTTCATCAGTATGATTTTCATCAGTATGATTTTCATCAGTATGAATCTTTAAGTCCGGACTTGTGTATCCCTTATTGTTATTTTCATACGAGTACTTAACATAGAATATCTATAGGTACAAATTTACACACTGCATATACTCAGTAAGTCACTGATCCATTACAACGTTAGTTACGTAATAAAAGCTGTGATCAAATCTATAAAGTTCTATTAAAATAATCACTTATCAACAATAATTCATCAAGTAAAACTATTAATTATTATCATTGTATTATTATCGTCCAATTTAAAGCATACAACCGTAATACTCTTCTGAAAGTGAGTTATGAATATTATAATATTATTGTATATTCTAATTTTAAGGAAGACCGTTTAAGGCACAGTTTTTAAATCTACGTACCAAAATAGCACCCTAAGCTTTTGATGATATGTTGGTCATAATACGATTAAAAGGTCACTGGTGATCGATTCTTATCAGGGAACATTATTTATCTGGACTTGTGAACCCAATTTTGCCTCCCAAAAACACTGGGATTCGAATACGGCTATGAGATCCTGACTTTGTGTAAAGACAATATCATAAACATCCTATAATGTTCCCACTGCTGGGACACAGGCTTCCTCTCTTTGAGAGGGAGTGGGCTGTAATTTACCACCACGCGGGCCCAGTGTGGGTTGGTGTAAAGACAATATAATTTAATATAATGTATTTTCTTCAAATTCTTTAAAATTGGACAAAATTGTCATGAGACATCACTGGGTGTTCCAAAGATGATTATTGAAAAGGCAAAGTTTTTAGGCTCTAAGTCAAATGTCTTTTTAAAAGTATTTTAATAATTTTTCGCCCAAAATAGAGCAAGTTGTAATTACACAAGTTGTATTTTAATCACATTTTGGTTATATAAATGTGCATCCAACAACCCCAGTAACCCGTTTTACCTACTAAATAATTATATTGTTTATTTAACCATTCTATTTTGGCAATTAAGGAGATTACCACAGGAAAACCAAGTTGTTTTATAACAATATCTGTAGGAATTACCATCTAGATCTATTTTAAACGACGTCTGTGATCGTAACTGGCATATATGAGTTAAAAGAAAACGACAAAATTAAAGTATAAGACGTATATTCAAATGATACGAGAAAATTATAATGATAAAAGTTGTATTAAGATAAGGCACTGATTTCAATTAAAATATCAGCCATGCAGGGCAAAAGTCTCTTTTCACAATGAAAAGGAATTATTGTCTTGTAAGATTTTTTTTTTATTTTCAGTAAACCTCCCGTATATTTAAATAAAAAATAATATCCAGAACTGAATGATTGTCTGTCAATCCAGTTACGTCACAATAACCTGCAGTCGTTACAACATTTATTTACATAATCCTCCACATTACAGAAAAAATAATTACATACAAAGAAATTATTATGCTCACTGTGAAGTTAAGTTCTTTATACAGCTAACTAAACATTTTAAACTACAATACATACTGTAGAACGGTATTACTGAGCTTTCTTCAGGTGTGGTGTAAGTAAATGCTATCATAAATCCACGTATTTATAACTATACATCTATACAACTATTGTATTTATATACACACCGTTTATAACTTTGTGACCCTGTAGACGTGTAGCCTCGATTATTTAAGCAATATTTTTTACAAAACGGCCATTATATACAATATATTTAAGTTAAACAGGGTCTTAGCACCGAAATAATTTCGTTGTAAACAAAATATTTTTGTATGCAACTTCGATGTGGGGCGGATATAAAATTTTGAAAGTGACCCTATAATTTATACTTCAATTATTAATTAACATACAAAAATATTTCTTACGCAAGTATTACATTTAAAACATTTGGACGGCAACTCGTTTACTATATACAAAACAAAAATCTTATGAAACTAAAAGTAAATCTAAAGCGTCTTATAATAACTAAATGCAAAATCTATGAACAGGAAGACTGTACGAATGCAGGCAGATGACTATAATTAAACTAGTATTATTATGATTGTTAAAATTGTTTCGAAATGTGTCAAATGAAAGTCAGGGGCCGAGAACAATCCTTATACAACACTAGCGACCCCATCAATTGGTTCCAGATGTCAATACGTCTTAGATTTATGTATCTTAATACAGCTCTTTATTTCCACAGAAAATATGAACAACATAACAAGTGAAAAAAAAATGTAACTTAATACAAAAATTCTCATCTGAAACACGTAATTCAAGATCGAATTTTAAAACAAAGTCTTCTACATTTTCTATGTAAACAAAAAGCGGTTGTGCAGGAACGATACGCATTAAAAATACTATTTTATGCCCGGAGTCCTAACTGGGGCTGGTCGTGTTGCTCCGGGGCTCCGACTTGAGCGCGGCGCCGTTCATCCTGGGCGCTATAACCAGGTTGCTCGAGTTGGCCTGGCATTGAGCGCAGGGCCCGAGCCGCCTTGCTAGGACGGCTCGAAGTTTTAGAGCAGGTCCTAGCTTCATCTGCAGCATCCCTGTTAGGTGGTCCTCTGTGAGAAGGGGCAGGCCGGAGCCATCGATTCGCTGCTCGCGGAAATTCTGGAAAAGAGAGCGTGGTGTTATTTGGCTGTATAAATTTTTTGAGAAATGCATGAGGATCTGTAAAATGATTGGTTGACAGATAATAAAGGTACAAGTATAACTCAGCTCTGAGCTTATCATTAGTTCTTATTTAACGGATTATTCCATGAACTAATCTTACACTTATTATAAAATAACCAAAAGCAACTAAAGCTAATATTTAGATCTAAAAATTATGAAGTTTTCGATCCAAATAATTTGAAGATTACAAGGCCTTAACAGTGTATTAGACATCAACGCGTTGCCGGCCGAGGTGCACCTGTCTCGGGCATTCTTGACGACTACGAAACATCTTGATATTTTATTAGTTTCTTCGGACCTTCATTAAAATAATTACTGAGATTTATACTAGATCACATGTAGGTACTCTTCTACATGCGTATAATTAAAAATACTGTGCACGTCAACATTAATTACCTATCTAAGAACGGTGTCAATTCTTGTACTACAAATGTGAAGTGTGCTACTCCATTACTCTAATTATAGTGCATTACCAACGTATTCATATCTCATCATAAGCATCTGAGTTAATGCTTCATAGCCGGATAAACTTAATTTATATCGGATGCCATGCCATAATTGTTGAGAGATATTAATCCATAAAAATATGGTATCTTCTATTAATAATCGTTTTGTGATAATTACATACTGTATTGTACTCGTAGTAAATGGAAAGCATCAAGACGGCTTGCGGACAGGTCGCGGCGCGTCCAGCGACCTGTCATCTCCGCGGGAACGTTGACAAAAACCGCGCCGCCTACGTGACGTCCTGTGCCCCCGCGCCCCGCGCCTCACACCCGCGCGCCCGCTCGCCGCGCGCTCGACCACTTTTTACTGCGCGACATTTGCCCGGAGTTCGATCCGTGTCATCCGACTTATTTCTTTTTTAAATTGCGCCGGCGTTCGATTATTTTATTTTTTAATTTTATAAGGCTTCGACCGGCCGTCGAGCGGTAAAAAGCGATAGCGTATAAAAAAGTCTATGAATAATTAAAGTGAGATAGCTACTGGCTAGATGATGGGAACGGAGCGGCGACAGGTCGGCGGCTCGGCTGAGGGACAGGTCAATTTGCGGCGCTCGTTTTGTTCCTTTTGAGATTGCCATTAGCGTTATCCCGGGCTTGGGAGCAAATTTACTTTTATGCAAATGTGAAGCCATTCCGCCGGCGAGCGAGATTAGAAAACTTCACGTTCTAATGTATTGAAATTAAATAAAGTGGAACGAAAAACGGAGCATTGGGACGTTCGGTGCGAGTGGTTTGGGGGCATGTTTATGTTTAATGGGGTTTATGGAGCCAGGGAATCAGAGCGGGACCCTAATGTGTGCCCCGGGGTCACGAGTGACCCCAACCGCTCAAATGAAGCGGAATGATATTCGAGAAAATTGTTTAATTGTGGCTCAAATTACTGGTTCGGGGAAGCGAGCCAGACCTGTTTCGGCTTTGACCTTTTTATCTGGACGGTTCAAAGTCAAAGGGAGAGTCTATGGTGGTTTTTTGTTGGAATATATTACCATAGGAGACGTAGGTCTGAAATTATATGGGTAAGAGGTAATGTATGGATATATCTACATGTTGTAAAGAAAGAAGATTGGTATTTAATATCGGGGTTTATAGTAAAAATTAAATGTTGATGCAAATAAAAATAATGAATATACCTAGACTACATTATGTTTTTACTGCTTTAGTAACGAAATAACGAAGTGTACTACATATCGATATCAATTATATTAGCATAGGTTTGTTCGATATAATAAAACTTAAATTCATCTAATAGCATGTTCTGACACTATTTCGTATAAATGAAATGATGTTAGAATAATATAAAGTTAACCTATAATAATTATCTTTAAATTAAACTGTTCATTTAGAACAAAAATCGAATAAGTACACCACTTTAGCCTTGAAAAACTACGAATTTTTTAAATTCGACCCGAAATTCGTGACAACATTGCCTTAATTAAGAAGAAATCGTTCAAAAATCGAAACACCAATCATCCTTCTGTTTCCACAAAGAATCATAAGTTAATATCACATTTTGACGAGGACAGCTGGCTTCGATATAAATTGGTTATTATCACGTAAGGCTGCGCCTGCGCTTGTTTTGTGCGCACTGTGGGAGCCTGTGGGTAACTAACGTCGAGCCTACGTTATTACGCGCCCTGTGCACTTAACAGGTTGCGCAGGGTTGCTGGGTACAGGGACTGAAATAGTTTAGATGTTTGTAACACCAAATTATGGTGGACAAAGTTAGATGAATGTATATTTTTTGGTATGTGGGAAGAGTGAGTGATTATGCTTTTGGACTAGTTATCACCTTTTAAAGTTATAACATTTTTACATTTATGACCTAAGGCTTCTGGTGCAAGATAATCCAAAAATTAAGCTTAGTCAAGGTACAAATAGATCAAAAAGATATAAATATACACTGCACCCAACAAAAAAAGGATATTTAAAGTGCACTTTTATAGCAACATTCCCTTCCATCTCCATATAATTACAACCAGTTGCGGACAAAAACAAACGCTTAAACTTAGCAGCCCTATTTTGCAGATACTGCGTATCGCCCGCGGCCATGAACCGCAGCGCGCGCGCAGCAGCCGCGTCCCGAACAGGTTGCAGGGGAGCAAAAAAGGTTAAAGTATGTTCCCCTGAGGTCGAGAGGGGGGCGGTGGGCAGGGAGGGCGGAGGGGCTAATGACAGGGGCGGCGCGGCGCCCGCGGCCGCTACCGCGCGCAAATTGATGCCTGCGCCCTCTGCCAAACCTTTGCTCCCGGCTAGTGATGCGCCGCCACGATAAATTGTGACAAGCACGTTCTCGCCAGAATTATACCGACGTTTATCGACCGGTCGATCCGAGCGCGAGTTATTGAAGTGCTGTTTGCTGCTCAGTTAATTTTACAAGTGAATATTTTATGGTAAATAGCAATCAGTGGTTTGAATTTTAAATTGCTGATGTCTAGTTTGCAGCGTAATTTATAGCAAAAATAAAAGGTACTCATAAAACTATGAAATAAACAGAAAATAACACTGAGAGCACAAATGTATTTTGCCAAAGCACATATCTGAAACGTATAATTAAAACCTTTAAAGGTTATATAAATTAAACCGCAAACGACAGGTAGCGCACACTAGTAATTTAATCAACACACGATAATTAAGTTTAGAAATTGGTCGCAACAATTAAACAAATGTTACAAAGAACAATACGTAACACGCAATTGTACAATGTAATAACACATTATCGACATCGGGTATCGAACTATAACATCACTATTCGGAGGCCGGGCTATAAAGATTGCTATTAAGTTTAAAGCATGGAACGCACAGGCTTTGGTTAGGGTTGGCACACATAGTTAGAGAGTAAATATAGCACGTAGTAAAGTGTGCTGGGAAAACAATGGGAGGGCGGAATTAGACTGGCAAGTGGTGGGTTTGGAGTTATGGGAAAGGGTTTAGAAGGAGTTTGTTACAGATATATTTTGAGAAGTAAAAGGGCACCGCTTAAAGTCTGAAACCATGTGAAAAGCAGAACATGGGCAATGACATTGTCATTGTAATCGAAAATTAAAGATGTGAATTACCATACTCTAGAAGCAAGAAAATATAAAGAAGTTGATTTTCTTCATAGAACAAACTCTAGCAATATGATAAAAAATAGAATGGTAAAGATATTCTAAATTACGCAATGGCAAAAATTTCGTCTGCATGTATCGAGCCGGGTAAATCTTACAAAGATGCAAGGAATTTCAGTTTCAAAATCCATCTACTCTTAGGTGGAGGATCGATACTTTAGATGTATTTTTTTCCGAGTAACATAATGGTATATACATACGTAGGAATCTAAAGATTATCAAAAAGAATGACTGGTAACCCTGTGTGTGTTATATTTAGTGGTGAGTGACGGTGCGCGGGTGAGCTCTACCGACTCCACCGTAATTATAATCAGAGACCATCGCCATTTCTCAAGCAAGCCTTTTATTTTTAGAGTTCCGCACTTAAATGCTCGAGATTACTGTGTGACTCAATATTTGTAGGGCAATTCTGTTTTGGCATTTGAAAAGATCGATCTTGGGACTGAGATAGGTTGAGATGAAGATAAGGATGCTGAATTGGATGATATAGAATTTAATGATGCAGACAATTTCGATGTAGATAGTGACACCGAAGAGTAAAGGATAACCGGTGTAAATTGAGAACTTTAGGGAGAGAAGTAGTCCGTTGACAATCAGAGACTGAAAAAAGACTCTTCTCAGGATGGGATTAATGTGATGATGAGAAGATTTGGATCTATGTAGATAGAACTGTAGATAGATAGAACTTTAGGGAGAAGTAGAAGTATTTTGTTGACAATCTAAATGAGAGAGTAAAAAGATCTCTTCTCAGGAGCAGACTCATGAACGCATCTAAATTTAGATGTTCAACGCTCTTAGCTTTTAAAGTAACATTAAATAACTGATCATGTTCATTATTATCATCATCCACAGCCTGTTTCAATCCACTACAGCTGCTTATATCGCCACATATACGAAAATTTCATGTTTCGATATATCGATGTTGACGACACTTCCATCTTCCTATTCCTTAGATACAGCCTTCAACCAATTTAATAGTACTCGTAAGTGGTTAAATTGAAATGAATTCTTTGACTTCTTCTATTATGAAGAGGCTTATAGAGTTAGTAACAAAGTAAGTCTAGTCTATACTTTATCCGAACTATTTAGCTCAATGTAAGATTTAGATTGTTTTCTTATCTAGATCTGTATTGCGAAGTAAAAATATTTAGGTTGCAGTTTGTCCAGATGTGTAGATTAAATAATTACAGCGTGTTTCTCTTATTTCGTATTGCATTCATCTTTTATCATTTTTGATTTAGGTCATCATCACCATCACCTTTTTTATTTTGTCTATTGCAGTCTACGGATGGAACCTGAGATTTTGGTCCTTTTTTGCTGTTTTGGATTTGTAATCAAAAACGTTTACTAATAAAATACTTTTCTTTTTAATCTAGATCTTATGACAATAGCATAATCAACCTGTAATGTGCTGGGACACGAGGAGAGGGAGTGGGCCGTAGTCTACCTCGCGGACCCAGTGCGGGTTGGTACACATGTCTTTAAATTTTTGGTTCCAAGACATGTCGGTTTCCTCACGATGTTTTCGTTCACCGTTTGGGGAGCACAGTGGTGATGAAATAATTTACACAAAGTAAAGTGCCTGCTTGGGTTCGAAACCACGACCTACAACTCGCAAGTCAGGGTCGTTACCACTGAGCGAGCACTGCTCATCTCGCACCATCGAAGTCGATTCTTTTTTTTTTGTTTGGGATTTCAAATTGTAAACTTTTACAATCTAGATCTTATGACAATACACATGGAATCAATCACGTAACACAACAAAAGTTTCCCAAAGTAAGAGGTAAGAGGTCAGGGCGTTGGATCGCCATTTTTTTATCAATTGTCGTTTTGTACTTTTGTAACTTTCTAACTTTTACTCTGTAATGGTCTCCATTAGTACTTCGGCACTTATGTTATTAATTTTTTACGTCTTTAGTATAAAAAGTCGTTTAATTGCGTGAAGGTATGCCACCGCGTGAACTATCACTTTGTTAATAACGCCTTTGCTTCGTTGCTGTTTTTTTTGTGGTTGTATTTTTAATGGCACATCAAGCTACTACAATCTGTCAAATTTCTTTAATAGAATTTCAACTTTATCGCTAAAGCATTAGGTTCAAGGTTGATTGGAAAAATTTGACAGTTTCGGGTAGCTTGATATAGGTATAACTGGCGTCTGTACCTTTTTTGGGATCTTTTGAGGGTACAGCAGAAGTGTGTTTTGTGTTTCAATGTGTCATTAGTTTGAAGTCCCATAGTTGTATGGGATTTATTGAAACTTCGCGGACAGAATTAATATTGAAAGGCCAAGTGTATCTTTAGACACAAAGATTTCTTATAATATTCTGCATTTTGCTCTTGTTTAGAATTTATTCATGAATGTAAAACGCTGCTTTATGTTACGATTACAAATGTTACATTCTTCGGTGCTTGTAATTTGTTGTTATTCAACGTGTTATGAATGAAATATTTGTTTTTAAGTTTGTTTTTATTTAGGAATATTTACAGCTTTTAAGTGATAATTAGAATTTCGTATATATTTTTTACGTCATATATATACAAATTACACTATTGTAGGTACCAATTGTTTAAAAAAATGGGTTCCATAGAAACGGCTTGTCTACAAAATACCTAAAACAATTTAAAAAATAACTCCAGGCCAAATTGTTGTCTTACAACAACAACATTACCTCACTCATTCTGTTACTAGAAAGCTTATCATTGTTGGCATCGGCGCGCGCGCAAAAAGCTCCTATATAATAATTGGAAAATAGCCTAACGCTGATCTGTGGGTGTGGCGACCGGCTGAGCTAGCGGCACGAGATAGACTGACGCAGGGCCACAGGAGGGACAGAGATACGAACAGGCGCGCGCGCAGGTAGGCGGGGCTAACACACCCGAGTGTTGCCGACCATTCCCGATCACAGCCGAATAGAGAACGCCCAGTCGCTAATGTTAGCATACTATCGTTTGGTTTACTTGAGCTCTTGTTCTTCACTATTGTTATGTGTTGAGAGGTCCAGGTTATACTGGTGTTTTGAACAATGCGAACTATGTTTGAGCAATGTAGTGCCATTATATAGGTATTATCGGGCTAATACAAGTCTGGATAATAGATTGTTTGGAACAAGCATGTGTTTAGATATCCCTTATTAAATAAATTACTCGTGTGTAATAGCATTTCTATTGTTAATTTGTTAAGTTATCTTAGCTACTTATCTTAGCTTGATTGGTTGTTTGAGAAATAGTTTCGTTATTTATCTCTAAAGTGATTATACTCTTTTCCAAATTCGATTTGGATATTGTACCTACTTACTTTTCAAGAGAGTAAGTAGGTTCTCATATTTAGCTTTCAAGTTAATTCAAGACACGGAAAATGTTAAGTATTATATTTATTTTTTTAGTAAGTATCGTGTCGTTAAGGTTATATTAGATTAGTCGATATGAGTTAAAAAAGTATTGCTGCAAAAAGCAGCTGCAAACAAAATTACATAGTCAGTGATAATATTTCCATTTCCCTAACTAACTAGGCACTGTCCACAACGGTTAATCAAATAAGCTATTCGAAGCAACAGCGTTCGTAAAACATAATTGATTAACCCGTTGCAGCTTAAATGAAACAAGCTGGAGGTTAGGATAGGTTATTTAATAGTTAAACTTAATTATTGATTCTGAGGGTTTACTATGAACTTCGTTAAGTAGGTAACTATTGGAAATGTTTGTTACTTACGTTAACAGTTTGAGTTTTAACGTTTTTGTACCGAGACGTACTTACCGAAGTGTTTCTAATTGAATTCTATTTTAATTTTACTTATGACTTTAGTTGTTGTTTTAAAGTATTTGCTTTTACCTATTTAATTAAAGAGTTTAACATCTCTTCAAATGTAGTATTTTTTGCAACTCGTTACTCAAGTTGTCAGGGCAGGCACGTTCTGAGCAGGCCCATTTCGCAATAAACAAATAAAGGAAAGATTGCTGAAAACTTTACGACTTCATATGTCTTTTAGACAATCAGTAAAAGTATTGTGAAACCTGCACAGGTAAGCACACTAACATAACACTCACATAAGTGCTTAATATGATAATATCATGGTGCCAACATGTTTAAACAAATATTGACTGTATAAATCTATATTTATTTTCATTGCTTATATAACACAGATTTCTGTATTATTACTATAAAGCAAACTACATACTAGTGAGTTCATAATTCCATACCAAAACACAAGACCTCCTTTTTTTAGAAGTCGGTTAGTAAAACAATATTTTTCCACATCACGTCCATAGTAGCCCCCTTCATAAAGGAGGCGGCGCGACTCCCGTTAAGTAAGTAAACAGACTTGCGCTTGCGCAGCCCGTTATTCAACCGCACCGAGTTATTATAAGTTATTGCATTGTTACACCTGCTTTATTATGCACAACTAAGTGATTCCATGTTGTTACTGATCATCGCTAAGTGTGGAGAAAGTTGGAGGGGAATTCAAAGTCAAATCATTTATTTCAAATAGGCACATAAAAGGCACTTTTGAACGTCAAAAATAAAATTAGAATAAAATTGATTCTAGTCGCCCCTTCCAAAAGGTAGTTTTCGTATGGAGAAGAATGGGCAAGAAACTCCACCGTTACTCTTTTAAAATGTTTTACAATATATTGCATACATTATTTATATAATTATATGTGAAGACGATGCACCCAAAAATAAACTTACTATACCACAATAGGTAAAAGAATTAAAATGGATAAATGTAACCATGACATATAGATCAACTATGTGATAGATACATGGTGCTCACATATTCACAAACATTCCAAACGTAGACGATTTTCATAAATAAATAAGGAGTAATAAGTCCGGGTGTGACCCCAAGTAATTACAGAATGTAAATCAAAGTCAAAGAAAAAAAAAAAAGAATAAATTATACAATTACAATTATACAATTAAGTTAGTAATTTTTTTGTTTTTGGTAAGCAGAAGGGTAATTGCGTAACATACTATCGGTAGTAATTGCTTACATTTTAACATTTCCACAACATTCATTGCGTTATTTACGGTGTTGAGCAAAAAAAATTTTTTGATCATATGAAGCAATGGATTAGCAATATCCTTCAAAATGATTCAGATTATGATTGATAGTGTGCAATTAGGGTGTAGATCATAAGTATCCATCAGTATCAACTTGTAAACTACAACTGTGACTGTCACGAAACTAATAAAGGTTTCAGAATCAAATAGAAATGGAGATCAATAGTAACTAAAATTACTTGTGGTAAATGAGTTTAGGGTAATTCTACCTAATGATAACCATCTCTGTACCAATTACTAAAAAAAAAAAACTACGAAACCAACAGAAAATAACAGTATAAATTAGCCACTAACCTCAACCAACCTTAATTCAAACCACATTTTATTCCTCTATTTAAATCAAAAGCAGCACTTTCGAAACGTGAATCGATACTCACGATTAAATCGTATTATTAACAATCGAGTAAATAGTTCTCGGTATCTGCAGCACGGTGTTCCGGTGAAACAATCTACTTGTATCATCGGTTGCTAGATACTATCGGCTCGTGCCACTTGTGTAGATAGTGATGTCAATGATTTATTGCACGTTGTTTAGTCGATGTTTGGCCGACGGTGTATCGACTATCGATAGATTTTGACTTAATGTAAACTGAAGGTTAGATAAGGAATGTGGAAGTTGGGTATTGTGGTAATGTGGACTTTTATACATTGTTCTGACTTTAAGGTAACGTTCGACTGAGTTTATAGTAAATGCTTGCTATTTAAAGTAGCCGACCCCAAGATAGTTGAGAAAAAGCGAGGCAGGTGATGATTTAAAATTACTTCACTTTGACTATTTCTGGATAAAGCTATGAAAATCTTTGATAGAATACCATAAAACGACACAAAAGTACGATTTAGCGTTCATTAGCAAAGTGATATTGATGCTAAACATGATGTTAATGTTAAGTTATTTTAGTGTTTTTTTTTAAATAGGTAGTTTAAGAAACGACTATGTTTTTTAGTTCAAGATGAAAAGACCTACCGTATTTGTCTTTACAAAAAAATCACGTTAAAACAAACATAAATAAAAAATCAACAACTTTATCGACAAATACTAGGACGTCCCTCTGTTGGCACGAGTAGCGGTCGCGTGCCGGCGCGCCCTCTCGCGGCCGATTGAAGAAAGTGCGCCGACACTCGACGCGGGACGTACCGCGGATTGCTATCTATGCGTTTTACTTTAATCGAGCTCTTTAGCCTTTAAGTAGTCGTTAGCCGGTGGAAAAACTACTGAATTAAGTCTAGTAGAATTAGAGGAAAAACGGCTGAATTAAGTGAAGCTGGTTTTGAAGAAAACCGATTGAAAGTCGTGTTTGTGTGATGTCTTCGAAGAGAAAGATTTGCGAAGCATGTTTAGGTTTGAAGAAAAACGATTAGGTGACTTGTCAGAATGGGTAATGTAATGTTTGAAGTTTTGAAAGTGACAGGTCAGAAATCTTCATTCTACGATCGGATGATGACTTCAGAGAAAAGGGTTAAAAATCTTCTAACGGTTTATGATTCTTAACATTTGAGACACAGATAGTCCAAGTACTTTAGGGATTGATCACATGAATTTGAACTTTCAACACGTTGGCTGCCAAACATACACAATAGAATGTCTATTGTTGGCGGTCACCGGTGACTTCGGTGGTAGTAAAGTTTAACAGTTTGTTTTTACACCAAATATATTTTTAATTACAAAGGAAACTGATTGAAGTTACTATAAAATTGCTTCACTTTTAAGTGTTTTAAGTAGCTTCAAGTTACACACACACCCAATCAAGAAATTCCCAAAAAGGACTTCCATTTTCAGGCAAGTTCTCAAAGTCGCCTTATTTCCAGCATGTACTGGTAAGTGGGTTTAATGTAGAATTAGCTAACACGCTCCGCTTCGCAAGGAACCCTTGTTGTGTGCCTGGTATCCGATACTTGCATTAGCGGCCTTGTTTATAGCTAGCTAATGATATGTAGGCTCGCTTTCGGTACCGTTAGAGGTGAAGATGAGATGGTAGGTTGGTTTTTGATCTAGAGTTTAATAAAGATTTAGTAGTTTAAATTAAAATGTTGGGTTCTTTGGTGTCAATTGTGGCTTTGGTTCTAAGGTTTCTGACAGTTTGTTCAAGTCCTTGATCATTTTTTTTGGGATTTGCTCATATCCCATAAACAATGTTATTGGTTGACCGAAATTATAACTCTTACTTTTATTTGTCAGGAGTCAGGATCTTAATTAAATTCAATCCTTAATGGATAGAAAGAAAGATATAAAATTCGTTTATTGGTATTTTAATACCAGAAAAAATTACTTTACAGGTTAAAAAGGTGAAATACTTATACCAAAAAGTCAATGCAGCCTTTCTTTCCAGGAAATTCTGCAACTGGCATTCATTTCATTTGTGTAACAGGCTTTCTGGAACTCAAACTCAACTTTAAAATCTTTACTTTTTAAAAAAAAGGTCCCTTTGTCCTTTCCCCCATCCCCCATCTTCTAAGCCTCCCATTTAATTACAGCTTCAGCTTACTACTAGCACATAACTGATCGGTGTAGGGACCAGCTAGATATCGTATTATAACTGGTATAGTTATTAGCCGCGCGGCTTTCATCCGCAACTAGACCGGTGGCAGAATTCATGGGCCTTATACGGAGCACGCGGATATGTCGGCTGGAGGTGACCATGGTGAACGGGTTCACTTTATTGATACGGGTAAATTGTATTGATAGGGAAGATTTGAGCTTGTTTAAGTTGGATTTTAGTGATTTCGGTTGTTGATGTAAAGTTAGTTTTTGCATGAAAGTGGCTGAGGTCTACCCCTTACAATGTTGAATGGTTGTGAATACGTGTGCAGCATCACTTAGTTTTTCTATATTTTCTTAAGAAGAAGAAGAAGAAAAAGTATTTATTGCGACTCGCACAGGAAGATCATAAAACTAAACTAAACACAATCAAAAATAAAAAAAAATCAAATTAAGCTGTCCAAACCTTTCCTTTTATGGACAGTAGGGGGAGAATTTTATTCATGAAAACGATATTTTTTTAACGAAGTAATTAGGTGTTGGCACAAGAAAAGCGAGGCCTCTGCCCAGCAGTGGGCGAAGTCTGACTTTGGATGATAATGACGATGTATTTCCAAGAAATCATTCTTCTTTTTATTTTCTCAAAGTATAAATAGGACTCTTTTAAGAGGTACTCTACCTAGAGCACTGATTTCAACAGCAGTTGACCGAACCTCACCTGAACACTACCACTAACCGCACTGAAACAAAATTTAGTAAAGTTCTGTTCGGTGGAACAGTTTATTAATATTTGGTGGCGACCAAACCAAACTAGGGCCAATACTGACAAGTGATACAGTTTACCCATAAAACAGCATGGATCCCTGCTCACAATTCCCTCGTCTGGTCCCCCTACAAATTACAAGTCCATATCTCGGGGCGGTGTGCGACAACGACAAGATAGCTCATACGTTTGTTTGTACCATTGAATATACATGAGGCTTGCTTTATTTGCGGAGCTACGCTGTCCTACTACGCATTAGTGTCGCTTCGCGCATTGTATATTGTAAGCGAATTGTTTCGGGAGCGAATTTGTACAGAGATTGCAGCGGGATTAAAGGGTAATGAGATACGAGTAGCTATCAGTTTAACTATAATTTTGACTCCGGAATTTTACTTGCTGTTTCCAGGTTTGTGATTTCTAAAGTAGATCAAGTTTTCTGTAACTCGCTTAGCTTTAAACTTTTGTCATTTTACCCTTTAATGTATTTTATATGATCAAGAAAAGTATACAAATATTTTCAATAAAAAATATTCATGAATAAAGTCACACCTCTAACCATAACTGCGTACCTTTTCACCTCAGACTAGTGGGGGATATTACAAATCACCTTTTACGGGTTAAACAGTCGATAAATCTGCTCAATACACCCACAGAGCGATACTATCGCACCTCTAGTGGCTTTGTGGTGTCTCAGGCTCTAAACGAACTTGCCTTTGGCCACTTAGATTTAAGAACGATAATTATAACATTTTCAAATTCAAAAGTGCGTTCTGAATTCTGGTTTAGTAGTAACGTCATGCTTGTTATGATTCATTCTTTATTTAAATGGTAGTCTGTGTGGCCAGTTTTAGATAAAGGAATTTGGTTGGTGATTTTTTTAGGCAATGGTATTGTATGAAGTATTTTTTGTTGCCAGTGTGAAAAGAAAACTTATGTTTCTTTATTTATAAACTCGCCAGACAGCAAAATACGTCCGTATGATTTGTCGTATATGTGCTGCAAAAAGAATAAAGTAGGTACACACACTTGAAAAGTCCCCACCATTATTATTAATTTTATTTTAAACAGTAAGTAGTTAACTTTAATGACAGTTCTTAAATAAAATAGGCTCAGTTTTCAGTACAGGATCCTACTAAATTACAAGAAGCACTGCATCGATAAATGGCGGCATTAACTCGGGTGCTAGTGTTGAAATTATAGCGAGTTAACGAACTACTAACTGTGCCTCGTAAAAATAACCAACAAGCTCGTAACCCAGGTAATGACACGTCTGCAGTTCAGCTCATTATAATTATAACTAATAAATACTTTCAATTAATGTGGCATTCTTTGTGCAGAGTTATTTTACTCTCGTATTTTTCGAATAGTTCATTTAGAGGTGAGGCTTTTATTTTACTGCAAAATGTACGATCTTAGGAGATTCTATCGGCTTACTGATAATTTTTCACGAGAAATAGTAGAAATTTTCTTTACGATGGGTTCAGTTTAAATAAATAGAAGGTTTGTAAAATGACAGAATTTGACAAGTTCACGGACTTGAACACAGACGTTCGCGATCAGCAGTTTCTATTCATACAGTTAAACATCTTCAAAATACTTATCTATTTTATTTACATTTATAACTTTCCTCAGAACACACTAAAACAACCGTGGCATCGCGCGCGCACCCAGTAATTTGTATTAGGTACATGTAAAAAGCCGCGCTGCGCGGGCGCAAGTAAATAATGACATCTATAACGCGTCGGGAGCAACAATCATGTAGGTTTCCTTCTACAGAGCCATCGACATCCGGCCGATAAACGGACCGGCCAGGGTTGCCACGTACCTAAATACGGCTATTAGACTAGTGTTGCCATAGGAAAACTGTTTTGAAGTCAATAGACGTTGAGAGAGTGAAATGTTTCAGCGGCCATTTTTTGAAGATGTTTTTGACGAAAGAGCTTAAGGCGTTTGAAATAAGTTAGTGTAAGCTTGATGTTAATGTTCTTTCTAAATAAATCCATATAAAATCGAACAGTTTCGCAATATCTACCATCTGTAAAAGTTAAACCAACTAACGCAGCCGTATAGGTACCGTCTATACATATTTTCCAATAGCCCTCCACCACAATACATTACCGTTGCTTCTTCATCAAATCATAAATCTGATAGTCCAGGAGCCCAACCCTGCGACCGATCGGATCGCAACGATCTCTCTTTAATTATATTGTTACGGCGGCCGACCGGGAGGTCGTGAGGTTACCTTACCAAATAGATTATCTTTAGATGAGGCCGGCTGCCGCTGGTGAATAGTCCCCTTTCATATCTGTTCCATCGGATTCTTTTTCTACCCGCGGGTCATTATCGATACTGAGTGGATCACAAGACTCTCTGATTGCTTTTTGTAATTTGGACCATTGAATGTTTGAATTATTTTTGAGAATTCTTTTTGTGGTGTTGGCACGATACTCTCTGGTCAGTGATCGATATTTTTTTTTCGTCGTGAATGTTGGTTGATTGTCTGTGCTCCAGTTTTGAAGTTTGTGTTAGTTGTACGGTTGATATTTCCAATTGTATATTTTTATGAAGATATCTTTGCCGTGATCTTTGAGCGGTTAGATTGAAAAGCTGAAATGGTTTTAAATCGACGCACAATGTTTTACTTTTTTGATCATCATTGCTTACTAAACCGACCATACTTATACAGGGTTATTTTGAATCGGCTGGCTAAACTCCGCAACACGATGGGTAGCGATATTTAAACATGATAAAACAAAAAATAAATAATTGATAAGTTCATAAGCATGACACTTTTAGCCAATCATGATGGGGACTCGCTTACAAATAAAATAATGCATTGCTTATATACCGAAGCTTTATTAGCCGAAATATATTCGTTGACGTAGACCATAAATTAAGCGAACATGGCACGGTTAATAATAGGACATATTTCAACAAATATCTGCTACCAACAGATGTTCTTTATGATTACACAAATGTCAAACGACAGCAGTATTTTATTACGAAACATGTTCTTCTTGCGGTTGACATTACAAAAAGAATATCACACAAAGGTAAATAAATTACCACTGATTAATATCGACGCAAATAATATATGCGAGAAGGAAGTGGACCGTTTGTTGGTGCGCATCTGTGATTTGCGTAAGGCCGGATGTTGGACCAAATATTTAGCCCAATGGATGGCACAAAAGTTTGTAACCAATGTTGGTTGTCCGTTAATCTGGTTCACCATTTGCCAAATCGCTCAAATTTTCTAAAGAAATTATTCTTAGGCGGCGCCATTAGTGAAATCTTACGACTTTACGTCATAGTCGTACCACATAACACATACATACAGACGTGAAAACCATTACCCTCCTTTTGACCAACAAAAAAATGATTTTTTGTCACAATAAATAACTTGGGCAGTTCGGCTAATGACATCGCATATTTTATATCGCGGTTATAAAAAGAGTATGACCGCACATTCCATGGTTTGCATAGCTGTTAGTGCTGTTACAAAATCGCTGCGCAGACGCACCTGCCGTATGATTACGAGTGGCGAAACGCACGGCGCACGCGACTGCGATGTAAAAACGAACTAATTTCGGGCTTGGTCGTTTGGATGATTTAGTTTTTAGTAGTGTGGGTTTGAGAGTTCCACTTTGTAACGTCGGTTAAAAATATGATGTGATTAGGCGCACGATTATTTGAAAGCTTCCTATTGACGCGGTTTCCATTTTTTTACGACTTTTTATCAATGAATTTTTATAATGCTGGCAATTTTTTGTCACTTACAAAAATATGTTGTAAATCAAAATCAAAATCAAAAGTCATTCAAAATCAAAATCAGAATCAGCACTTTTCGAACGTCAAAGCTACAAAAGACAGTCCCCCAAAAACGCCCGCCCTTCATCGTTCTAAGTCTTAAAATAATTAACCTCATTCACTTTCAAAATATGTAAGCACCTTTTGTGATCAACATCAGTTGCTAACAAGGAGTGGCCGCAACAAAAGATGAGGTCTGTCCGCTAGCCTTTTGCCATGCTTAAAGAGTAATCCATTATTCAAATACATCATATTGCCACGAGCCAAAATAACTCATATCTAAACGTATTGATTTACAATTAATAGCCGCGAGGCTTAGACAATGCGACCTCGCGTGTTTCATTTGACATTTAGCCCGAGCGACCTTTCGGCTTCTTTCGGACCACTTCGGGTACACCTACGGACAAAATTACTATTCAAAGTAGGTGGTATGTTGAACTATTTGTGAGCTTTTTTATTAGATAAGCGGTACAGTCGTAAGGACAAGCTTTCGCGAATTTAAATATATTGCTTTGTAAAAAAAAAAATGATATACTGGAACAACGGGTTAGCAAATGAATTCAATCAATCAACGCTGCCTATTAATTAAATACAAATTAATTAGCGTACTTATTTTTGATTACCTACCTTAAAGACAAATTACCGACGGGACGGGAGTAAAAAACTTTAGGTTATTTTTATTAGATTATTTATGACCCTAGGACAATTTCGCTGTTTCAGAAATCTAAACTCTTCAACCGTTATTAAATAATACAAGAACCTATAAGTTCACCACACTCAAAAGTATGAATAAATAACAAGTTACATATCGGTGTAAAACATATCTTTTCGCAGGTACAACGATGTACCGGCCGACCCACACCACCCCCACGTGTCCCACAAACTAGATCTTCAATTGTTGCCTGCACCAGTTTTTGCCGAGAGAAATCCTGGTATTTATTAGCCAGAGGGCTTACGATAAACTCTTTGTGTTGGTCAGATTAGGTGCTAATGATGTGCTCAATTGTTCTACATTGTGTGGATATTGATGAGTGGAAATATAATTATGGTGTTTGGTATTTTTAAAGAGTGTAGAGCCTACTTAGAAGACCTGACTGGTTTGATTGGAAGAAATAAATAAGTGAAAAAATTACTGAAAATAAATCATTGTCATCATCTTTCTTGGGGTCGGAGCAATACATTTTCTTCTTCCATGCTCCCCTGACAACGTCAACGTCACGCGAAAATTCACTCCTTTTTCTTTCATATCATTCCTCACACAAATTCATCCATCTTTTCTTTGGCCTGCCAAAATAGAGACTGGAAATACTAAAAAGAAATAAATAAAAATTTGCCTTACCTACTAGATAAAAAAAACCTAGTGCTTCAGGCTTATTTTTCTTTGTTTCTTCAGA
This sequence comes from Apamea epomidion, assembly GCA_947507525.1. Taxonomy (NCBI): domain Eukaryota; kingdom Metazoa; phylum Arthropoda; class Insecta; order Lepidoptera; family Noctuidae; genus Apamea; species Apamea epomidion. Next base: position 5,822,741 of record OX382237.1, on the reverse strand, counting down.
CGCTTCCTTTTTGTTTCCGGCGGCAGTAGAAATCATTCATATGTAGATCAATATTATGACTTCTAATGTTTTACTTTAAAATTAATGAATTAATTATGTTATGTCTAGTTTTTAACAATGTTTGAAAAATCTTTTGCCGCTATCTTACTAATTTGCTTAAAATCTGTAATAAACTTAAGGAAGTAATCTAATTAGTGATAATTAAGTAGATATTTAAATTAAACCATAAAATGTTCTATTCCGTTATTATGGTTTCCTACTGTATCAAAACAGTTGTTCAAAATGTGAGAAATAATTTCGCATATAAATAAATAATCAATTTATACCAATCACGTAAACCATTAAAATATATTTATGTTAGAATAAGATACGCGACTGTTACTTATAATTAAAATGCTTGAGTAAAAGTCGCTTAAACCCGCAAGCGTTGACATCTTTGCATTATAAAATATGTAAGTTGATCAGTAGGTACTGACTGTTTTATCAAGTATATTTTTGTTTAGAATTGCTCTAAATAATAATACTTCGTGTTTTTAAATAAAGTTTTCCGGTTTTTCTGTTTACAGATCGAGTTTTCAATCATGCTTACTATACTATGCAGGGCAAAGGCCTCCTCCCTTTTCCACATAATTCTGTCTTTTGCGAGCCAGTCCAGCCCAGGCCAGTCCTTTTGGTAGGAGTCAAGCTCGTCTGGACATCTTCGTCTTGCCCATGTATACTATACTATGTAGACTATAATCTTGAATGTACTAGCCGCTACTTCCTTTTTTGATATTAAATACGTATTACATTACAAAGTAAAGTAGGTATACCAAATAAGTTAGCCATGTATACGAACAGAATTTCTCTTAGCAAAAAATAAAAATATTACTAATCGAACAAAATCGAATTCAATTTAGGGCTTATTTTCCATAGCCAGATAACTTTTATTCGAGGAATAAAATTGACGTTTGACCGTTTTTGTATGAATTAGCTGTCAAAATTTCAAAATTATTTTCGAATTAAATTATCTGGCGTTGGAACAGTCAGCCCTTACAAAATATAACCACGTTATCAGTCGATCATTATCATAAAATTAGCACATTAATGGCTAAGATGGACACAGAAAATTGCGCGTGAGTGATCTCCGGATCTGCGGTAGGAAGCGGCATCCGCCATACATCATGGTGTCCAGTGTGTCGGCGGAAGGAAAGCTAATCTATTACCGTAGCGTCATTAAGGCTGTTGTGTTCACTTTTAGCTTTTTCTTTTGAGATTGATCGGTTTTTGTGAAGTTAATTGTTATTTGGAAACATTTTTCGGGAAGTTGAGCACAGGACGGACACTGTGATGCAGAGAGTTAAAAAATCGAGAAAAGTTTCAAAATCACTTTTGTGATAAAAACCGCGCTAACACATGGAAATCAATGCGTGGAAAATGCCTGAATTGATTGAATACTGAATGATAATTTATTCAATATCTTGGTTTTATGTGGGCATTGGCCTTCATCTCTCAAAGGACGTCTGCTGCTTTCAAACGCGTTAAATTATAATAACTGCCAGTCCATGACCATATTTTATATTAAACGGAAGGAGATGCGTCATGCAAACTTTTTGCCACCGCCATTTTCAATCATCGCCTAATCGACCATCACTCAAAGCCTGACGACCTGTCCAAATATTATGAATTAAAAAGAAAAACTCCATCAGTTAATAAAACATCGTACAACCGATAGTTGGGCACCGTTATAGTTAGTAATGGCGGTTGGCGCGAGCCGCGGGCGAGCGGCGCGTGCTCCGGCCGCGGTTTACAACAAATATGGTATAATAGGAATAAGTTAGAAGTATCCGTTTGTTTGTTTCTTTGATGGGATTGGAGAAAGGTGTTAGTAGGGTGTTGGTGGCTCTGTTTTGGTAAGTACGTACTTATGAGCTAAGGGAAATTGAGAGGATTTGAAAACCGTAGCACTGTAACGTTTACTATTGGAGAAGCCTAAGAAGTAAGTATAGGCAGAATCGTTGATTGATTGGAACCATTATGTAGGTTTTGAAACGAATGAACTTTGCTAGGACAAACCAATCGATGAGTTAAGTATTTGAGTTTTACAAATGGATACAACAACGATAAGTACGCATCCAGTCACAATCTAAAAGTGCACCATATAAGGCAAAGATCTGTGTATCAAACTCAACATTATTCTATAATCCATAAAAATTTTGGCTGCAATGTATGACAAAAAAATTGGAAAATCATTTCGGTACCAAATGTTTAAATTTCTCGAAGCACTTTATAAACCTACTACCACAAAAAGCATAAACAATTTAGTATTCAAATGTCTTACTCTAGCTTATACTATTCTATAGCTTTTATACTAATACATAGCACATTGTATATAGATAGGTGCCTAGTGGACTGTTACTGGCAATTTATTTACTTTCTACCCGACCGGCGACCGGCCGGACCTTTGGTTTCACTAGTGATACAGTTCGGTTGTTCTCGCTATATTGTTGTTGTAGATTTAGGTCTTAATTGTTAGGTCCTGAGGTATCCAGTACGGACAGGTTTTAATAGATTTTTTCTTGATAGTATAGAATAGAATTTTAATAGATTTTCTTTACGTATAATGACGATGATCGATTGTCTTTTTGTGATTTATTACGGAGTTTTAGTTATATTTGAAAATGAAAAACTATTTCCAAAACAAAGAAAACCAAGTTCAGTTTTTTCTGGTTTAAGGTAAATAAGCATGTTGGGATGTTTTGTTGTTTTATTCGTGTACACACGGTTACAACACCTCAAGCTATAAATTTCCAGTTTTAGCTGACCTCGCATTGTATAGATTTTTCATGCAATCAGAAGTCAGTTTATACTGGTTATGTATCTATATTGCTTGATATGTAGCCGTGCGTACATGTTGTATTCAAAATTAATTGAAAAAAGATATATAATTAGTGGAATTTTTAATCAGAAACAATTTAAAAATTCTCTTCAGACTTCGTTAACAGTGCACACATAAATCGATATTTTGTCTCGAATTCCAAAAACAAAAGAAGGATCAATCTTACAATTTACAATCCAAGCAAAACCTTTCACTTTGCAACGAAAATAAGAGCTATAATCTATATCGCGGCGGCCAGAGCCATGAATCTGTGAAACGCGACAAATGCCCATCATCTGGGTCTGTGGCCATCTCAGCCGCGCCTGCCTTATGTATGTCATTCTGTACACTGCCTGTCATTTGCCTGTCATTCTACTTTGTGGGTGGCGGCAAGTATATAGGGTTATGTAAAGATTGTGGTTCGGTTTTGTTGAGTAAGTATGTAATTCTATGAACTGTTTTTGTTCGGATTGCACTGCGAGTCTCCTTTTTTATGATAGATTTAGTTTCTGGGTGGCTACCGTAACTAATGTTTTGGGGTTTTATTCATAAGCACATCATACATAACATTACGCCTGTATTTCCTGAAGGTTAGGAAGAGGATTAGGTATTCTTGCGTCAAAAGTCCTGTGTCAGTAATTTATCAAACTGAGTGTTAGAGGTAACAAGAGAGTATAGAACCTGTTTTTATTGTTATTAATTTAAAATATTCAACAACTTCTTTTGATTTTTCTTCTATAAGTGACAATCCATGTATGCACAAAAGCTAAATAAATATTTTATAATATTTCATTTATATTTTGTTTGCTTATGTCTAACAAAATTGGTGCCGAAACCAGGGAGCTTTAAAGAAACATAAAAATACAAAACTGATGATAACCTAGCAAAGAAGTTCCCTATAACTACGTCTATCCTGATAACACAAATAATAAGTAACTATTAAACCACATAAACTAATACGAAGCAAAATACATGCAATTAAAGCGAACAGCCTCAACCGATACATTTCAGGTCAATTTCTAGTAAATGTACCACGTAAAGGCAGTAGCTAAGAAAACCTAGCCAGCTATAATTTATGATTTTCCAGCTCATACCTACAAGGCATAGCCAGGAGGTATCTCAGTAATCAGGCGAATACAAATTTATGTAAAAGTATGCAAATTCTACAGATTATTGTATCAAATTGCTGGTTGATGTATATAATGTTGTGTAGTATATAATTAAGCTACATATGACTACATGACTAGTGGAGTTTGTTAGTTTTTATGGGTTTATATTGACCTCTTGTGTTGAAGCTAATACGGGGACGCGCTCAGGATAACATATACACGATAATTAACATTCCGTATGTTACTTGAAGATTTTTTTGAAAAATCAATCATTTTACAAAAAAACCTATGAACCTAGACTACAGTCCCAATAAATGTCTAATGTTTACCTATACTAGAGTATATATAATGTCACAACTATAGTGTAACAAAATAAATGTCTATCTACTGGATGACCAAGGCGGCGGTGTTTCTGTATAGCCAAACCAAAAATGTTTAGTGAATTCAAAAGGTATTCTTTAGGTTTCAATCTGAATCCCGATGTCCATTCTCAAATTCTCCGGTTTTCTACAATTATTCACGAAGTGACCGAGGACCGAGGTCACATAAGAAACTCCGCCAAACATCACTTTGAAATTCCTAATCAAGCCGTCGAACCTACATTCAAAGGCATTTTAATACTGAAATACTACTAATGAAGACCTAACTAATATGGAGCTGACATTGCCTCCAATATAAGAAGATGAGATTCGAATTTCCATGAACGTTGATCCTTAACATATCGTCGAATGAATATTGGATTTCGACTAGGAATGCTGCATTTTCCAAGGTAACTATCTCTCAATCTATGTTTAAGTCTAGTTTAAACTGTGCTTGTAAGAAAATGCAAATAGCCTGTGATCAATGATCGGGGGATCAGAGAAGCTAGCTGCGGGTGGCGTCAGCTAAGGGACTGTTGTAGACGCGAATGTTGAAGTAAGAGCTGCCTTATTTCGTATCGTTTTATACCTAGTGAACATTGTTAAACCGTCATAATTATGTTGTGAAAATACTTTCAGAAGTTATAGATTTTCAATATCTCTCTATCCAGGTACGAAAACCAGAAGGGCAATTAAACGTTCAAAATCTAGTCGCAATCTCCTCTCAGCAACAATCAATGTCAAAAACATGTCAAAAATTACGAGAATTGCACCTCACATAGAAGATGCCAGTTAAAAGACGCGTTTTCAACAGGTGCATGCATGGTTTTTAGGGTTCAAAATCTAATCCGTATCTAATCAAAATCACCATTTTTCTACAAGCATTTTGAGGCTGGCATGCAATAGATTAGTATCACAATATTTTTGAGGAAACGTAACGGAGACCGACTACGATATTCCCCATGTCAGTAGTAATAAAACCAGTATAATCTGGACCCTTATTCTATTGAAACTGGGTACTTCGCTAGGCCAGTTTAAGATCAAAGTGTTACCACAGATGTGAGGCCTATAATAGTACCCAGATGAATAGCATATCTTCTTGATAGTCCACGATAAGGCCTGATGATGATCGCATATATAGATTGAGACTAATTTGAGATATCTCACACTTACTTTTTAATCGTTATGGGAGCCATAAAGTGAGTAATTAAAATATTCAATTTGGTTTGAAGAATTTTGTGGTGAGATATGATCGGTTAATCTTGAATCTCTTAAGAGATAGGTGGAAATATGGTATAATTCTATAGCTTATGTTCTGTTTCGGAGATTTTGTGTTTTATGTAGCTTTAAGTATTATCTGTAAAATTTCTTTCATACATTGATCTTCACTTAATTCGTTAAAAGTTTTTCAACTTCAATTGCGAAAATTTTGTTTTGCCAAAAACTGACATAGGGTTCGATTGAAAATGTTCAAGCTTGACCGATTTGGAGCAACGGTAGCTACCAGTAAACAAATAAGATGACCATGAGGATACGGAAGACGGTCGCCATTCTATCTAAACACACTATGCAGATTAACTATAGGTACATACCTACATAAATTTAGTGAAAGGCAGACAATATATTTATCTGGCATCGTTATCATTGACGCAGGTTCGAGTCCTAGTAGTGGAGGTTTGAATAATGAGTGTGGTCTAGAGATAAACTCGTTTTGCCGGCGACAGATGTCACTGTGCGACTTCGACAAATGATAGCGCCTAAAGCCTCGCTGTTTTACATAACGTACTAGCTACTGGATGCTTGTTGTTACTGTTGCTCTACATGGTAGGAACTAGCTCTGATTTGCGGTTTCGCTTGACCGATTGGTTGTTGTTTCTTCATCAAAACGCACTTTGGTGATTGTCTTTTGTTTCTGGCTTATCGCAGGCTGATTGTGTTTTGTTTCATCATGAAGAACTCTGGTGATAGTCTCCCTGTTTTGTCGTATAAAGTTTTACCGTGATATAGCTTTTTTTGGTATACTTGGTGGGTGGTGTGTAAGTCTACTATTTTAATTGATCTTAAGTGTTTTTTTTTGCTTTATTACTTTTAAGAAACCTGACATATCTACTGACCATTTGATAGAATTACTGATCAACTGTCAAGGGTTATACATCCTTAATGAGGTAATTATAACCATAGTTTCAGTTGCCGCAGAAGCGGAAACAGGTGAGCTTGTGTATCATGATTTGAATATTAATTGTAGCGTTGCCATTTTTAAGACGAGAAAGAGATTACTTTTAGGAAATGCTCTTTATGACAAGGTTCTATTGTATTAAGGCTTAATAGATAATTAACAGAAAATCCTAGATTTCAGATCAATAAACATTGATTTAAAACCGTAGTAGGCACAGAGCACATAATCATATAGAAGATGTTATCTGCGTAAATAACGAAAGAAAGTATTTATCAGCTCATAAACAAAAACGACGTAATCAGATAGATTTAAGTTAATCTCGCTTTTACAACACCACATAATATATTAAAAAGTGAAAATCTTGTTTAATTTAAAACATTAACTTCAACTTGTTAAAATTATAATTCTGATACGTAAAAGATAAAACTGGGAACTACGAGTATCTTACTTCTGAGGTAACTTGTAACTTGAATATTATTTGAATAAACAAGGTTTATGCAACAATATTCATGTCAATTCTAGTTATGACATCGTTCGCGATTTTGATAGTAGGTAATGATACTCTTACTAGGAAAGAGGGAGAAGTAAATACAAATAATGATAAGACAGAGTAAGATGCAAAATCTAATGAAGCAGGTAAATCCAGAAAAGGAACTGTAGCAACTAGTTAGGATAAAGCTTGTATGAAAAAGAAGGCATATGAAAGAGTACAAGTTGAAAAAAATACATTAAAATGGTAATATGAACATCTTCCAAAGAGTTAAGTGAATAATTTAACATGATGAGTACCTGTTAATTATTGGTTTAAAATGAGTGTGAGGAACACTGGAGAAATTGTTTTTAGAAGGATATTTCCTTTCTTCATTACTGTAGTTATTAAATACGAATAAAACATGTGTAATAACCGTTATTAAACGTACGAAACGAGGAGAAGATTGTGTATGCCGACAAGATTTAACCATGTTAACTAACACTAAATTTAGTTTCTCTACTTTCGCGAGTGTAATAAGTTTAAAATACATGGCTACTAAAGTTTTCCCGTTTACTAGAAATGGTGTTTATCAAAAACACGATTCCATTAAACCAAAAGCAGTAAAACATGTAATTTTGATCATGATCCTATCATACAATGTACACTTCAACTCAAAAATGGCCATACAAAATAAATATCATTTCGTCGTCAGACTTCTCCGAAAAGAGGGAGATAATAAAATCAAACTAAACTCAGATTTTTTATTTGCTAGACCGAAATGACCACTGCGATCATTACATTAATGTCATGTTGCCAAAGAAGGTCGATCGCAGTTGTCATTTTTGTTAGCAAACTATAAATCAGAGTTTAGACACTGTGTTAAGCGCTGAAGCTGAACCTGCCAATCACCCTAATGCCAATAAGGTTTCTCCCGTTAAAGTAAACTAAGCGGTTAAAAGTAACACGGTTTACCCGGTAATCGAACCCCACAATGAGATGAAACTGTATCATGAAATAGCACCGGACAATCGCGGTCGTTACTACATTATGACTTGACATGCCAACAATACTTAGATTAATGTAAAACAGACTTTATTAGAGTGTCATAAGGTGCATGTTGACCGCACGTGAAGTATAGCAGTACTTTCGAAAGACCACGGGCGACGTCATGATAGGGTTGGTGGCTGTTGGAAAATAGAAAATTTATGAACTGGTCATAATTTTATGGTCATGTATATCTCTAAACGTAAGTAGCATCTAATGCGATCATAGTTCAGAAACATGGATTTCATGTATTATTTAGAAGGTAATGTTAGACTAAAACGAATTGTCGATTTGCATATCAAACCATCCTCAGTGATCACATCAATGAAAAGAAAATTAGCATGATAAATGTCCGTCAGCTGTATGATTTATTACGTTTCTGGGATCATAAATAACCCATAAACGGCAGCCCTGCTCTAAGTTGACATTCCTAGATTGAAAGGTCGCAAACTGGTCCGACTATTACCACAGCCATTACTGGCGGACGCCGGCAGTGGTCGCGTAGATTGCCGACCATTCCAGCCATCTGCGACCATCTGCCGGGATTACCACGCCACGGTATTACCACCGCCAGATTACGGCGTATTATGCCCGCACGCGTCCTCTACGTTTCCTTTCGAAAGTCGGTAATACTGATTGGTCAGCGTGAAATGATCGTCTGAAGGTATGCGATCGGTGCCATTGATGAGTTTTGTACGTCATTTTTCACTGTCAGTACGTTTCTGTTGGAATGTATGAAGTTTCCATGAGACCGAACCAGTTACTGAACATGGAATACTGCAAATAATTTCTAGCACAGTTTTTGTCGCACTTCGTTGGCCAGGATAATAATAAACGTGTTTTTTTTTAATTGTTACAATACGAAATAGCACTGTTTGAAATCTTGAACTAGCACTGAATAAAACAGATTTGTTTTCGATATATTCTAAGAGATGTAGATAAAACAAAGGAGATGACTGACAACGTGTGGTCGACGATATAACGATGCTTGTTTATTCTCCGTCACACGCCCACGTGGGTGGTGCGCTATCTACATAGCACTAAATAACTTGTTCTTCTGCCAAAACTGTGATTGATCTTTTGCAAATCTCTATAGACGATGTATATTTTATTATAGATGGCTTGAGAACTATGATCAAGAAAAAAGACACAAAGAATCAAGAAATACTTATTAAATAAACATAATTAGCGACACAACCTACTGCTAAAGTTAACGTTGTAAATCAAAAATATGAAGATAATCCATTTTCAAATGACTTTTCACCCTTCCGGGGTGAGCACATCCAATATGCTCGGATTCCAAGCTGCATCCATCAAATTCTGTGCAAGATTATTCCACATTTAGTACGTGATACAATTACCTAGTGCTCTGTCGGCCACATGTCCAGCGGTGTCGCTTGAATCCGAAAGGAATTGCACCGAGATGAAGGATGACCGCCCTACGTGATGTCCGACCACTGGCCGATTTAGAAAATTATTTTATAGTTTAGCAATCTTACAGGAATTTGATTTATAACGTCATATACGATGTAGTAAAGTGTGGTATTTATGGACATAAACCCGTTCTTGTATATCAAATAAGTACAAGTGATGAAAATGTTTAAAGCTCTTTAAAAGGTATACGTGTCAAACACTGAAATATAGTATTGTGCTTGAATAAGCATAAGCATAATCAGCCTAAAATGTTCCCACTACTGGGACATAGGCCTCCTCTTCAAGAGGGAGTGTGCTATAATCCACCACGCGGGCCAAGTGCGGGTTGGTAGATGTCACATCTCTTCCAATTTTTGGTTCTAGGACATACCGATTTATTCACGATGTGTCTGAATACCGAAATATAAAAGCTTAGCAGTTTATCTTGAGAAAAGAACTTGCATGCCTCTAAGAAAAACGGTGCAGTGATAGCGTTATAAATACCGTAGCTACTTTATTTCCTCACTTAGCTTTTATGATTAGTGCCGTAAGATATGTATAACGCTCTAGTGCATTCTACCTCTCTCTATAACTTACAGGCCAGTGGACTTTTGAGATAGTTCAAATTACAGAATAGCATACTTAATCTAGAAAATAATTTAGAAAAAATAGTGTCAAAAGTACAGCGTTCTTCTAGAAATCTTTGTAAGCAAAATCATCCAACATACACAAGCAAGACTTAGAAAAACGATGGTTGCCTCTCGTCTCGGAGAAACTTACAAACGAGGGCTCCAACTCCCGAGATAGCATCTCCGTAGCCCGCTCCCAGCTCCTATCTCGGCATCTAGACGTCTCAATTTAAATACACGCCTTCCGAGACTCGATTGAGCTAAATTAAATGTTCTTACGTATATAGAATCTTATTCTATACGCTATTAGCTTGGGAAGTCATTAGATGGCCCGCTCAATTTATGGTTGAATATCGCTTATGTGGTTAGCATCTGGGTGGTGGCATTTTACTCAGCAGTTTAGTTTTATTTCCAAAAGGGCATTTGATTTTCTCAAACGATGTTGTTTATTCACGCAATAATGAGATCATCTACATATGCAACGCATTTATGGTCTGTAGAATGTAATTAATACTCTGATTATGTCATAAAATTGTAGTTGCTTGCTAGTAATAACAATATTTTTAATTATCTGCTTTTTCTAGTACATTGAAGATGACTTCTACTAGTTCTTAATATGCTATAAGATTTCATCGCTACTTGATAATAAGCCGAGGTCGAGATCGTATATCTTCGGGAGCGCAGAGGGGGGCAGCAGTTCCGTGGCTTCTCAAAGATTATTATTATAGCCGATTATACTAGTCAAGTGTAGCACTGTAACACCGGGGTACTTTAATTACACTCCCTTTCATGGGCTTGCTGCGAGAGGAGCAATTCTATAAGGGATTTACGATCCAATATATTCGCAACATCAGCGTGAAAGTAGTAGGCGAATAACTATTACAGCAACGATTGAGCTTGTGAAGGTATAAAGTACTGAATTATAGCGAAATTAACGATTGAATAACAGATTTATGTAATGGTGTTACTGCTTGTTATTAATTATTACAATTAATGAAATGTGCATTGTGTTCGGAGCTTGGACTTAACTTAGATGGAGATGAATTTAGTGATATCGGGGCGACAACTTACTATTGATCCAAGAATATTAATCTCCAACAAACAACTAATTTATCAACCGTGCTTCTTAACAACATATGTATTTAAACTTAGGTATTAGATAATTCCAATTAATAAAACAGTAAATATCCAATGATCATTGAACATGGCAATAATTATAAAGATATTAAAGCCGATATCATGTCGCCGTTAAGTTAGAGCTAAGTTCAACTTAGTTCACGGCTTGCATGTTAATTAGAATTCACGTTCAATTAAAATAATCTATAAGTTACCTTACTATAACTTCTGGGTTTAAATTAATATATTCTTGTTCAGATAACAGCTATTAAAGTTCTATCTCATAACTTTGTATGAGGCATAATAGCAATTTAGTTTTAACTTTACACACGCGTGATAAATATCTTCTGGTGAACGTTATTATTGAGATTACACTTTAGGACGTTATAATAACGTCTTCTTTACGTTTTTACCGCTCGTTATTGGTTTATTAACATTTAGAGAGGCTCATGAGTAATATTAATCTGAATTTCCAACACATCGTTTGGAGAAATGTACCTAACTACCTAAACTATTTGAAAGCGATAATTTAAAAGGCCAATACTTGCAAACTAGCTCTAAATTAAACCGGAAGAAACACAGTAACAGCATTAAAACACAAAACGCAATCCCGACGACCATAAAATAGAACTACCATTTATAAATTGCGATTCTAATACACATCTGAGTTGCGATACCGTGTCGCAGCGGTCGTCGAGTCAACTTTATTGGTGGTCCCCTATTAGCCGGCTCTTATCCGGCATCAGACGGACACACACGTTCCACAGACATTCGCTTTTGCAACTTTTATTACGATATAAGACATTGAGAGGTTTTCGGGATTGACAGTTTGAGGTTTTTACGAGGGTCTTTCAGCATCCGTCCTTCTTGTGTTGTGATTTTGGCATTATCTTGGGCGTTATTATCTATTTTAGCAGTCATTAAGACGCCTCTGTTCAGCAGTACACCAGTTAGAAATATATTTATCGTTTCTGGAACTTTTGTTGTCAATACAATAGTTGTCCTTGTAAATGTTGTTTTATTATTGCAATAAGGTACAATTTGGCCGTCTACTGTTTCATTTTTGTTTGTATTATCATGCTCTAAAACTTCTTGTCCAAAAAAAGCGCATATATCTCAATTTTTTATTTTGACCATGTACGACCAGGGAATTCTTATCTGCTTTCGTTCCAAGTATGTCGAAGGGACACAGGTGTTAGCAAGGGCTATAGAAAGCTGTCATTAATCACGCATGCGTTATTGCATTCTTTGAAGACTTGTCACATCACACGTAATTGATCAACGAGGTTCTGAATAGTGTCAATTCTTGTTGATATTATTGTACAATAATTTGCTGAAAAAAGAGGAGATTGATGTGATTTGTGAACCATTATGGAAGAAAGGGCCTAGTATTGCCCCTAGCGGTACCCCTTGATAGTTGGATTTTAAAGTTATTTGAATATGATTTCAGTATTTAAAATAGTCTAATGCAGTCCATTTCGTAGATACTGTATAAATTTATTGTCTTATAATCCTGTTAAACTTACATAAAATCACAAATTACATTACTTTCATAAATTACACCTAATAATACAGTAATTATTTCATCAGATAAAGTTAACCAATATCAATATATTCAGTCTAAAATACATACAATTAATTGGACCCAATTTAACAAATTACACGTTCCATAAATATGGATCGAACGATAAAATCGATTGTAAGTAAAATAGTTAATTAATCGATTATTTTAATTGACGGTGAATATCAGTAATAGCTCAGAAGTTACTCGATACAGGGCTACAGGGCTGCAGGCATGTCGATTAAATGAGCGAATAAATAGTTTCTGTAAAATCGTAGCTGAGTTAGGTCGTATCGGGGTATTTAATTGAGGTCAGGGGTCGGACGATACGCTCGGGGCGATATAGATGTCTGGACTATCAAGCAGATTGTCAACGGTAGTTTCGTTTCGTGCAGAACGTTTTACTGAAGTGCCTCAGTTGACGTTTATTTTTATTGGGAAATAATTGAGTCATTGCTTGTTAGACTTGTTGTAAATATTGTGGTGGATGCAGTGGAGTGAGGAAAAATACTATTAAATTAAATTCATAAGATATTGTAACTTTTTTGTTAAGTTATAAGAAAAATGAACAATAAATGAAATGTATTGCTGTTTGACATTGAAGACATCGATCTAAAATAAGGTCCAATTTTAGATTGTCTCTTGATTTTAAACTAACAGTACAAAAACAAAATCCTATAAAAGTCGAACATGAAAATCCTGAACTTCTGCCCTACCCGCACAGTCAATATCTGTCCAGCAATCCAACTGTCTAAACTTGTTAACGACGAAGACAGTGACCAGACGACACACTTCTAATGGATATAGTGCTCTTGTTACGTATAATGCATACAATAAACACTGATTGATTCCTGAACTGTTTACGGTTTGCCCGTGTTTGGTCTACTGAACTATGCGGTACTGTTGAACCAAATGATTGGTAATTTAATTCTCTCTGTTTACTTATAACGTCAGGGCTGATCAGTGGGGACTTATCTATGGAGAAGTTGAAAGCAAATACGGTAGTAATGTTCTTGTTTAATGTCTTACTTACTTTAGTTTTAGCGTTAACGTTTCCGTTTATTTCGTGGTTTGCGTTAACGTTTTGATCTTTGGCCCTTTGACCTTTGTGTTTAAAGGGCGGCTTGTCTTCACTGCGTCAAGTGTCATTTGATGGTATGAGCTGTTAATATTTACATACGTAAAGTCAAAGGGCATTGGGAACTTGAGAATTAACATATAATTAACATATAATGTTGATGCTTTTATTTGGATTTGTGTTATTTCTTGCTTTCTGGCTTTGTATTACCATCATCTCATCATCGTCATCTTTGTGTTTGTATTACCATCTGTTGTTTAGATGGTTATACCATTGACGATGTTTACGGTTTAAGACTTGTTATGTGAAATCAATAACCTCTTATCTAACATACTAATTACTTGCAATCAAAAATTAAGTGCCAAACATTAATCTACTTAGCCAAAACGCGATATGCAAATATGGTAGGTGCGCAACAAAAGTCGTCTCACTACAGTCGTCTCACGTTACACAATGTCAGGTGCTTCAGATAATCGCGGGTGTGTGGCAAGCCTTTAATGTCATCATCTCTTCAGCTGTCACTAACTGGTAGAGAAAGCTGTCATGATTAAATTTTGTTTATTTTTTAATAACGTTTAAGATTGTAACACTTGGTACAATCGGATCGGATCTTGGTAATAAGTTGAAGGAAAATTAGTTGAGTTGATGCGAAAAACTTGGTATGAAAAATACGTCCTGCTGGACTTTAGAATCACCGTTTGGGTAAGCGTCATGATATGATATTTTCTTTATAGCTTATGAATGAAAATATTTCAACGATTGACACACATATGCAAAAGTTTCAGGACTGTATGTGACGAATTAATCAAGACAGGTTTTTTGTTTCCATAGAGATAACACGTAAAAGATACGCTCTATGAACAATTTTTTTTAAAATAAACAAAAGATTGGCCATCTGCCACGGAACCCAAAGATAAAAAAGCGGCCTCGCTTCTCGCACCTAATTTACTAGATTGCAATAAATCTAAAACATCATTATAGAAAAAAACGAGATGAGTAAAGCTGCGATCCATGAGCGTCAATTTATTAGTGTCGCGGAGAAATTCTGTTCCACAGACATTTTATGACGCTGTGCGATTGATATATAAGAAATAAATTTATGTTATGATTTAATTGAGTGTGTAGTTAGTTTCTGAACTTAAAAAAATATATAGAAAATATGTACTAACAGAAAATCACGGAGATCAATGGTGTTTTGTTTGTACAAGAGTTGGGCAGAATAGTTTTTTTTTTGTTTAGTTTTTATCCGATTTTGTTGTGTTTGGTTAAAACCGATGAAAAAAAGAAGTGTATTAAAAAAAAAAAGTGACTAGCATCTAAAAGTTTTCTTAGTAACTAATAATTTCGATACTAAAGTAAACTTGAATTTATTTATTCGTTTATTTATTATATCTTACTACCAGTGGAAATCGTTGTTACCCAATTAATTCTTCATTTGTCTTACTTTCTTTTACCAAAACTAATCATTCTAACAACGTTTTAGTCGTACATCGTGTGCGCAAGAGCATCGAATTATAGTCGCTTCTTTTGACACGACACGTTATAAATTGAGCACATTTACACCTCACGACGCGAGAGTGGCACGGTTGCGATAAGTAGCAATATTGTCGTGTTGTGTAAACGGGGTCTAATGAAGGGTTTATTGTATTGCATATAATTATTATTGTATAAACAAATACAAAGTGTGGATCTGTCTGTTTGTGTATTTAGATGAATAGAGACTAGGTGGAGACATCGTGTTACTATCGTGATTGAATCATATAAACATTCATTATTTTGAATAAAAGATCAATTTAAAGTTGAAAATGAGATAACTAAGTAGTGAATGTTTGATTAATTTATCAAACATTTTTAATTGTTTTTTAACTCTTCTCAGAAGAAATTAAAACGTATTAATGATTCCTGAAACATACAGCATAATACAGGCCTCCTCTTTTCGAGAGCGAGTGGGCTGTAATTTACCACGCGGGCCCAGTGCGGGTTGGTAAATGGGATATACAAGTGACAAGTTTAAAACGTGACATTTAAAAAAATTGTTAATTCAATTAAGAAATTGCATCAGATTTAATCGTAAGAACTAGTTTTCCTTTAGTGTCGGATAACTCAGAAGAAACCTTGGAGTCAAAGGATATATAAAGAAATAAAATACTTGCTTTACTATATTTTTGACAATATTAATAAGGAAATGCGATATAAAACAAAATAAAGTGGTCATAAACCTACTGTAATTTTTAACCAGTAATTGGACTGAAATTATATTCGGTTGAAAAGAGACGAAATCTCAATTTCGCCACATTTCACATAATGTCGTGATAAACGTTGATAAACTAGTAATAAAATCGCTGGACGAGTGACGTAGTGTTGGGACAAGGAACAACCACTCATCATTGTCATTCGCATGACGATTTAGAATCGATTATTTGGTACGCATTTCATGCATTTTTTCTGACGTGTCTAGAATGAGAGTTAATTTGCGAATAGGTGACAAAGTTATCATGATAGATGATGATATCTTCAGAACATAACACATAATTCATGTTACAACTCCATTCATTATAAAAACCCATTCTCAAAAACGATCAAGCACCATTCAATCCGCCAGTCTAATTTCGGCGATCGATTAATCGACTAGGCATATTCGAAATGAATCATTCGATCGCCCACCTCTAAGTGAAATCGTGTTAGCCCCAATCATTTTGCGCAACGAATACTCACATGGAGATGACCCGTGACCATTTTCGATTTCATGTCTAAAATCATAACAATATACGTCGACTGATCACGATACAACGCCCATTATAGTAATTACATCTCAGACAATACCAAGTTCCACTTGCAGTTGAGATGACGAGGAGAACGAAATTGTGGAGCAATTTTCTTTTACGTGGGGTTTTGGCATGTGAATGTTTAAGTTTGTAATCTGTTTAACAATAGTTGAGGCTTTTGCCGTATGAGTCGTGTATGGCTTCGGGTGATGAACATTGTTTGTTTTGGGTGATATTAATGCTAGTAACGGATGTAATAACGTGATTATGAATAGCACTGATGGATTGTCTGTGTGTGGCATTTTGTGGACGTGATCCGCGACTTAGAAGGGCTCGTAGAGAAATATGTTCTGGACGTCCTTTCTCTTTGTTGCTAACATTCTGAAACACTACATATATTGAAACGGTTTTCTTAAGTAATTGTCAGTGCCATACATTTCCTTATCCGAGATTGTGAAATTGCTACAACAGCTTTGAGACTAAGTAAGATATATTGTGTTACAGTTTTCGAAGTGGAATTTAGAGAGCTTGTTTATCCCACAGATACATTATAGAATATTTTACTGAAGAAATCTTACGTAGTAGAAGAAGCAGTAGCGTAATTGGGTAACACACATAAAATGGCAACTGATCAGAATTTCTTTCATTTTGACAGTTTAGCGTTCATTGCGTTATTTACGTTGTTAAAGAGGCATTTTTTTCAAACCCATATGAGGCAATGGATTATAATATGTATATCCTTCAAAACGTTGGATTGCGATTGAATGTAAATAAATAAATAAATATTGCACAACTATCACACAACGCCATCTAGTCCCAAGCTAAGCAGAGCTTGTGTTATGGGTACTAGACAACTGATAAACATACTTATATATTTCTAAATACATAAATATTATAGATAAATTACACCGACACAGACACAGAACAAATGATCGTGCTCATTACACAAACATTTGTCCTGGGTGGGAATCGAACCCACGACCTCCGGCATAGCAGTCAGGGTCACTAACCACTAGACCAACAGGCCTGTCAAATGTGTGTGTTGTTAGATGCTGGATTGAAGTAGGTACAGTGGTGGTACTGAACCATATCCTTAACAATTCCCTTCAATCTTGCGAAACCTATAGCGATTAAGAGCACTTCTATCGACACTATATTAATGGGCTCCTTTCATCTCAATCAAGCTTACAATATTTATCATAGTGTTACAAATGCGTCATTTATCAGCGCCCTCTGTCGCACGCTCGCGTCGTGCGCAAACACTTAGCTCCGACGCTAATTGCGCGGGCGCAGGCTTCGGGCCTCATTTATTTTCATACGGAATTCCAAGTCACTGATATGTATTGCTGAGAGGTAAAGTGCGTAATTTACAAGTATTTTAGACATCTTCTACATGGCGGTAAATTCGTACGACTACTCGTAACTTTTGGATTTGTTTCTTGTTTACCCCGCAACAAATGAAGGTACGTGTACTTTGGTATACAGGATGAAATTGAAAACTTGCGACAAATCGAAATAGGAGGTGCAGTACCTAACTGTTACATAATCATAATAAATTGTCATTTTCCAAATCTAAATTCTTGAAAAAAAAAACGTGTACCTAATTGTAGTCTTAGACAGTACAAACTAAGTTATTAGCTTCAAGTAGACACAAATTACCGTCGTTTCAATAATAATATTTTTTTTTGAAAGAAATTAGAATATTACAGTATCAGTTTTAGCGCGATAAGCAATCCATTAATGGCTGAATTCAAACCATGAAACAAGTTGGCAACGTGTTGAGCTAGCGGTATTTACCTAGTTTTGACCGTTCCTACGAAAAAAACCGAGCGCGCGACAAAGCGACGTTGCAAATCGCTCGCCTACGCGCACGTATGTGCATCCCTTTCCTTAATTATAATTTTCATGAATATTCAATTTCATCCTGTATAGACAGTGTAAACAAGAAAAATGTGCAGTGAAGACCACGTTTGGGCTATGTTTACAGTTTACTGCATATCTAGACTAGAGGCTAAGTTCAAAGAGCTTGTTATGGGCGAGGAGATGAACTCAGGGTGAAAATGAATTTGAACTGCTTTATATTTAGCGGGGTGACAGTTTCTTCCGTTAGTGCTCTGAATGTTATGCGATTTCTGAATACTCTTTTCGGGTAGTTTCAAGACATTTCCGCCAGTAGCAATTAAAAATAATTATGATATTTCCTGAATTTTATATTGTGCGCGCTCGATAATTTTGCATGGACCTGTAGCTTAGTTGAATTATGAATATTGGTCATAATTAGTTTCACAAAATTCCAGAACTAAGAAATGTATGCAGTAAAGTAACATTGAATAAGGCGTCAGTTTATGCACGTACAGGTATGTATTGAAGAATCTCTCGAGACATTTAACCCACAGACCGTTTGTCCGTGCGCGACTCAGGTAGCGTAATAACGCACAGCACAGGTAAAAGGTGCAACAAAGAACATCATTTGCCACGATTATGGAAACAATATTACACACGGCCTTATTACACCACAATCTGTCCCAGTGCGCAAGCGATCCCGATCGAATATTGCTATAATTTAAACGTTATATATTTCGCATACACAGTGGTAATTTGTATAAATCACGGTTCGTTGCGACACTGCGTCACGATCGCACGAGGATCCGACGGTGCGCCTGCGCAGGTGACAATGCGCAATTAGGATTATGCGCATCTAGATCGAAGTATTTCAAGTCATATTAGAGGATCGTGTGATTTGTGATCGGGATTATTTTTGCGTGCGTGCAGTGAGTGGCTTAATGGGTTGAGCAAGGACTGAGAAGCTACCTGTGACTGAAGTCGGTCGTAACTAGTCCAGGGGGAACTAGACCAAAGGTTTCAAGCCAAGTTATTGTTATTTTTAACTACCAAAAAAAATCTCACCGTGAAAAGGTAGGTGAAGTGTGCTGTCATTCCACCTGATGCTAGGGATTGACACTGTTGACAGCTCACTTCAACTAAGTTTTCACGCTGAGAATGTACAGAATAGCACCGCTGGTATTCTACTAGGTATATAGAACCCGCGGCCCCCGCTCCCGCGCAAGGTCGGTGCAGCTCTGGTGTTCTACTTGTTGTTTTTTGTGTTCTTTCTCTGCGCCATGTTTACCGCAAAAAAACTATTTTCTTTGTTTATAGAGCAATTTCAGTCAGACGATTTCGAATAGTGACATTTGAATTGGGGCTCAACATAAACCTGCACTTATTAACGCCGCTATTTCGACATACAATAGTCACAATTGAACCCTAAATTCAATTATTTCGGTATTATTAAGATCCACGTGATAGGTTCGGTGTCAACTGCATTCGTTACTGATGGTGTGAGCGCAGCGTCCCGCACGACGTCTTGCGCAAACGCACGGATTGACTGACGTATACCTACGTGGCGCGGGCGCAGAACCCGATGCCATCTACAAATTCGTGGGGCAGGTTAGTTTGCGTGTCGGTTTGTTTATTGCTCACGACATCCACAAGACGAAAAGCTTCAATTTCAATTGAATTTATTAGAAGTATTATATTTTGGTGGTAGTTTTATGGCGCTCCCTGCTGTTTATATTGCCAGTTAAGTTAAGTACCCTGGTTTCCGGATCTGTACCTACCGAGCAATGTTTAGAATTATTGGCTATCGTTAAAATTTGAGTGCTGTTTTGTATCCGTTTGTAGATATTTTAATTGAGGCATCATGCAGCTACACTGAATTATTCATTTCTAATATTTAATAATTATTTTATTGATAATATATTCATGAGTTTTCTATATTTTCTCAAGTTTCACGCCCTAGGGGACAAAAACGAGGTTTTAGTGCGAAACCGCGGGAGATCCCTAATTAATGTTTTATAAGTTATAAAAGTCGATTATGAATTAATTTATTAGCAATTTATGTTATTGAAATTAGTCAAAATTGGCCGAAACTAATTTTCACACGGTTGTTATTTTTAATACATACAGTAAATATTGCATAATTTCTATGTAAATAATATGATAGTAGTTACACTCAAGCTGTCTTCTTACTGGTGATGGTTAGTTATAATTACAAAAAAAAACTCAACTGATTTCACAAACGCTCGTCTGTAATCTGACTGAGTACCTACCTGTATTACCTATGCGTACATGTTGGTATAGCGTAATGTAAGTGAAATGTATATATGTTTCGCATTTTTTGCCAAATAAAATGTTACTGCCCTTAATATTCGAACAACACCAGCTACTACCAAACCGCCTTCAACTCCAACTTAGGGTATTGTTTTAATCCAGTAACTGTCATTTATTGCAAACTATAAATAAATCACTACTTACCAGGATAGCCAGCCTACAAAAGTCTACAAAAACATTAATCATTGCTGGTTAAACGATATTATTATCTGGCGAACAATTAATTCAGTTGCCACAGTTCGCCACGACACTTCTGCGTATAAATCATTTGGTAATCCGATATTGCTACCGTAATTTTCTGTGATACAGTGTTGGATTGGCTAGGCGACATGCTTGTGAATTGAAAAGTTTTGAATGGAAAAATGTTGACAGATATCGTAATGTGTGAATGAATTAACTTGTACTCACGGCTACATAACCAGTATAAGCTGACTTCTGATGTACGAAAAACCTATACAATGCGAGGTCAGCTAAACTGGAAATTATAGCTTGACTAGCTGCGTCCCGCGGTTTCACCCGCATAAGTTTCGATCCCGTAGAAATATCGAGATGAAAAGTATCCTATATGTTAATCCTGGTTATAAACAATATGTGTGCCAAATTTCATCCAAATCCGTTCAGTGGTTTTGGCGTGAAAGTGTAACAAACCTCCATCCAACCAACCATACAAACTTTCGCGTTGATAATACTCGCCGTGTGTACGTACGTGAAAAAGCCCGTTTACACGAGACGGCGTTAGCACCGCCAGCATTTGTGTTTTTGTAATTAATTTACACTCATAAAATTTTAATGAAATCGTCAAAACGATATGTGTGTCAAAACGGATTTTGACTTAATTTATTTAAGGTAGATTTAACTAGTAAGTGAGTCGTTAGTTCCAATCATAAAAGGATAAATGACAAATTAGTAAAAATATTTAGGAAATGGGCAGAAAAAGTATGTGAGACGGTAGTGTGTGACAGGATTTTCAGAAAATTATTTTAACTAAACTACTTACAAAAACGTTCATTCGAAGCGTTTCTAATTTAAAGCTTTGTTCTTTCCCATCCCTAAGGTAAGGCATCAAAGGTTATTTTCTATGGAGAATGCGTTACGATGTGTCATTTCTACTAGTTAATGACGTCACGACTTGCGCGTGGGGAGTCTTGTTTTAAATTTACAATTACATTGTCGTCATACGTCCTTAGTGCATGTTATCATGTATGTGAATTTATTGACCTGAACACTGATTAGCATATTTAGATGTATTTGTGCTTGCTATTTTAGTATTTGCATGAATGAAACTGCCTATGTGATTTAAATATCGTCGTACGACTTGGTATTTTATACGAATTAAAAAAAACTTTTTGTCTAATTTGACAGTTGTGTTGGCAGAGTACACGAGCCAAGTTCTCGAAAAATCGACGAGTGCTTTTTGTTGCCCTAATTAAATTTCCCATATTTCAAAACATTGGTTGTTCTTTACACCTGTATGTAACAAGGGCAAGTGTCGCTCCAGGTCCCACTCACCAACATTGCACAATTTCGCGATACAAATATTATGGAAATTTAAAATCTTCAGCTCGTTTCCCACGTCTTTGTTGCCTCACATTGACATAATGCATGCGATGCCATGCTCGACGCTTTGTGCATTATACTTTGTTGTGTAATGTGATGCATGCAGTTAGGGCTGTCATGTGCAAGGAACTTATGTGGTGGAGTTAACGAAAATATGGTTGTGATGAAGATGTTCAAGTTCTGATAATAATTATTGTGAAATAAAGGTTTATTTTCCAAGAGAACGACAGGTTGTAATTTTTCCTTACTAATTATAATATGTTTTGGGAAGAATAAGAAAAGGCTTAATTATTCTGACTTCTTTAGGTCATGTGTCGAAAATAATCTAGGTATATTAGTAAAATTTAATTTGCAAGAGTAAAGGCGAAAGCTGCGTACCATAGCAAAATACGTAGTAAGTTGTAACTGTTGACTTTATTTGCTTTTATAACGAACATTCAATACTGCCAAGCCAGCCCACCTTTTCATACTCAGTTTTTTTCCCCGCACAAGATTAAAAAATCATCTACCAGTTTCTAATAACAAGTGAAACTCATGTTTTACGAGTACATCGTACAGCCCTAAATAGGGAAATATTATGGGTATGATTCGCGTCACGGCACTCATTGTGCTCAGGCGCCGCCAGAAAGCGATGTTTATTTTATTACTCAATCAGCTAATAGAAATGTTTTATAACAATATGCTTGTTAATGTTAACTTGCATCTGTTTTAATGGCAGTTTAGTTTATTGGCTTATGTTTGTTGTTTATTGTTTTGGCTTCTTGTTTGTACATAAGTTTTGTTGGTATAGGTTGATGTGTTTCTTAATTGTTATATTTCTGAAAATGTCTTTTTCAAGTACTGAGCATGTGACACGAAAGTGTTCAGTTCGAATGTGGATAGCTACAAGAAAGGCAGACCAAAGAAGATATGGATAGATTGTGTGATAGATAATATACATATGTGGCTAGAAAGGATGTGAAGACTGCGATAACGGTTCATAGAGGTGTATGAAAGAAACAACGCTCTGCATCGATTCCAAAAAAATTGGATAGTCTTCTTGAAATTAGCAGCATACAAATGACTGTTTTTTTTATTTCATACAAAACGTGCATAGGGTTCCCGATTCAATTTCTTAGGTTTTGTTCATTATTCCTCAATATCTAGATGATTCATATTATTTGACAGGGTAGGTTATCTAGATTTCAATAGTTTAAAGGACAGTATGAATATAAATATGCAAGTACTCCCGAAGACGTGTGACACAACCAGTTGACAATAAGCCTTGGCTACTTATAGCTGTAAACTTTACTAATACTCAATAGAATGCCGAGTTTATTACCGGCCAATGACCGTACAATAATGAATTTGACACAGAACCAATATTACGCAGAAACTTGTAATAAATATTGCAAAGGGACTCGGTGTTATGTCGCGAAAAATTTATGTTTCGTTATGTCTTAGATATTACGATGACACGAAGTCATTAGGAACTTTGGAAGTGAATTATATGCTTTCTCATTTAAATTGTTTATTGTTTGTTTAAGTAGACTGCGTATTAATATGATGTCATTTTGTTATTTAGTCATTGGTCAAATAACAATATTTATTATTTATTTTATTTTATACTTTAAGCACATAAATGTGCAAAGGCGTATTTAATGCCATGTGCATTTTCTACCAGTCAAACTTTGATGATGCAGAGGCAAACAGTGATAGGAAATAACGAAAATTGTGGAATAAATATTTATTTAAATATAACGATATAGATATAACTGTATTAACTTAATACTGCAGTTATAATCAAAAGTCATTGCTATAATTACGCTACAAACACCCTAAAAACGCCTATCCCTCTCCACGGCTATGTTTATACATTAATTAGTGTCATCAAATTTAAACTATTTTTACAGTGGCGCCAAATACTTTCTAGCACAATGCACAAAACCCTCTATAAAACAGAGGCAACACGAAACATATTTTAACAAATGAGAATTAATACTTCTTTTTTATGACGAAACTCGGTAGCTATAGAAAGGTACGTTAACAAAGATGAACTTACATAACATCAGCCTCCGGATAATTAAAGCAAGTTATGATTATTTTTCAATACTCTTGTTTTATTTGGCCCCTTTCACCGCGGTACGCCATTAAGATTTTATAAAAAAAAGTGTACAAATATGTAACCGAACTTGGCCAGACTTTTTGACACTTGAGTTTGTGTGACGAAGTATGGAGGTCGTATGGCCGTGATGGGTCTTGATAAAATGGTGGTATGGTGCGGAACGGTGAATGATTATATTAGTAATCATGGTTATGGGTCGATGTGATGGAGTGACGTTTTATTGTAGTGACGTGCACGTCTCTATTGTTAAGCCGGAACTTATAAGGGCGTTTCGTATGTTGTCGGAATCGTAAGTTTACTTTTATTGAATGTACAAGTGTCTATTATAAAAGCACGACTTAAAGTGACCGTCCAGTGTTTGGAGGAAAAACATCCCATATTTAATCATCCGATTTGAAACAATTTTTAATAAGAAAATGCTCTTATAGTATAAACGAATATTTTAACGACAAATATAAGTGCTAACATATCTTAAGTATTAGTATAGTTGACTATAATATATATATATATATATATATATATATATTTATATATATAAACATATATAATATATTATTAGATTGAGTTCAGAAGACTGATAAAATAAGCTTAGTTTTTCAAAGCTTCCTCTACTATTTTGCAAAAAAAATACGGATGAAGTTCAAAAACATATTTTAACGTTAATAAAACACAATAATTATCCACTTTTCTCTCTTTGCAAGTGACAAAATAATTGTAAAGATTTTAGTTATGTGAATATATTTTATACCTTAACATTACTCAGGCTGCACGTTTGATTTTATCTGCGCACGCTTCTTCAAAGATCCGTTGGCGTGTAAATCGACCCTATCTGCCTCCGAGAACGAATTCGTATCGACTTGCACTTTATACTATGATTGGATCCGCTGAAAGTACTTAATGGTTGATGAAGAGTACCTTATTATAATTGTAAAAGAACTATATTTTAGTAACACAATAATTATTGAAGCACCTGATTGACGCCCTTAGCTGAGCTCTCTCGGGATATTTACGGCTCATCTACCTGTTATAGATCATGGCGTTATAAAATTTATAGATGCAATTTCCTGCTTGTAAAATAATCTGCTAGATTGTATCGATATCGATCAATATATATTACGTTTTACTATTAATAAATAACATTGCTCCTCTCTATAATATCTGTCAACCAATCAGAATGTGTTCTACATTTGAATTTTGAAAAAGTGATGTGCACTTACCGTTGCGTATTCGGCGCAGATATCGATGGAATTGATAAAGTCGCAGACTTCATCGACGGACCAGGCGGAGAGCCGTGCGCGCGCCTCGGCGCAGAGGCACTCGCCGCGCGCATCACTACGATCTAAGGGAAAAATTAACGTCATATAAATTTAATTTATTGCTACTTTAAATCACATTTTGAAACGATTTAAACAGAAATTAAGTCTATCAAGTTAAGTAATCGAACATTAAACTTGGTTTATGCTTTAGTGAGGGATCGTAAAATTAATTTATCCATATGATCATGTCTTGTTTAATAATTAATACTTATGTGATAATATGACAATACTACGTTATAATTAGTTGATATTTGGCATTTTAATAATCTTATGATTTATTATTAACACAGAGATGCTGTTGTTATTATGAGAATTAATATTATCTATTCGCTTTAAGAGTATTATTTTATAATGAGTCATGAATTATGGTATTGTATTGGTGACACATGGATAAATTCAAAGCTTTTGTAATAGCAATATTTCGTTGTCTAATTAATTCAGAACCTACAAGGAATAATACAATATGTGATGAATAATATATTTAGATATTTGACATTGTATTTGAATAAAAAACAAAGTGCCGACAGAGACATGCTAACATTTTGAAGAATCATGTGGGATACAAGAAATGCTTCTATTTATGATACATGTATAGAACTGAAGCCAAAGCCTGTATCCATCATGGTTACAGTCTGCGGCTTTCGGCTTGGTTTGGCTTCAGTTCGGCTTCGATTCTAGAGATCGCATTCAATATTGATCTACCACGAACTCCGTATGGTGAGATAGTCAGCAGAAGGTTAATCCATTGATGACACTACTGAAGCCTACTTTGTGTGGCTTATGAACACTCGTCTCGCGACAGTGAAGAAAATGAAATAAGTTCTTTAGAGCATGCCACGAGTTATCGCAACGCGACTTGTGTAGCGACAGACGAAAACAGGAGTCGCGTGAGCGTGTCACTTGCGCAAGTCGCGTCGCTAGCTTACATACAAAACTTACCATCATTGGACACCCTGTCCCTCTCGTCGCTGTCACTCCTAGTGCTAGGGCTGGCGGAGAGACGCGCGCGCTTGGCCGCGCTCTCGCCGGCCGCTGATAGGTCGAGTGGTGAGTGCTCGGGTGCGCCTGCGCCGTTGCGCTTGCGACGCGACCTCCCACCTCGACCGACCCGCGATATTGCTAGTAGGGTCTGCGGAGAAATATAGGTGGTTAGGTGTGCTGGGTTAAAATACATGTGGCAAAAAGAAATTGATAGTATTGTTGGCTCATGATTTCATAAAAGCGGTTTATAAATACCATGTGGTTCTGTCTATGATTCAAAGTTCAACCAATCAATATTAGATGGACTTCGAACTTGTTCAGAAAGCCGGTTTCGCATTAAAAAACTCAATTACTCAGAAGTCCATCAAGCGGCGCATACAGTACAATGTTAAGCAAACATGAAAGGCGAGCCAGTAGGCTATTATCTGATCGAGAGCACTCTCGTATCGTAAGTGGCGAGCATTCATCATAATAACGTTCCGAGCGTCACGCTCCGCGCCCGCGGGTCAAATTGCAATCTATCTTTTTTAATTGCCACGCGTACTAAAAAAGGCGAAGCAGGGTAATTCCGAATAAAATTCAGACGGAGGCGCGCGCGCGTGAAATGAACACGGCTGTTATAGTGCGCACGCGCCCGCCCGCGCCCGGAGTACCGGCTACGTGCTGAAGCAGAGCACCCGCCATAAATCTTACCGATTTATTTCCGCGTCGCCCCTGTTTCTCTTTATAGGTGAAAATAAATTTAAAGTACTATTTATAGATCGCTTCAACCGTAAAGAGAAATGTAACAAATCACGCCCTGACGGCAATTTGATCTCGATTGCGTATCATATGAAATTACGAAAAAACACGTGATGATCACTTTATGTCGCTGCAATTTAGCTAGAAAGTCGAAATCGAATAACTGTTATGATTCCACGCTGCAATTTTATCGTGTCTCTTATTGCACTCGTGTGCAAAAAGTCAACTAATTTTAAAGTCGAGTTGTGTTTCGATTTCACATCCCATCACTAGCGTGTCGCGGGGCGAGCCGGCGCGCATGCGCGGCGCGTGCCGCGGCCAATTAGTGCAGCTCCAGTTCCTTTTACAGTGGAGAGCCGAGTCGAGTCGGTTCGCTGGCGAGCAGGGGGCGGGGCAGCACTATTACCCTGCCGATTGTGCGCGCACCACACGCTCTGCAGACGAGCGGCAATTAACACTCTCTCCACTATGTCTATGCAACACCGAAGGAAGTGTAAAGGTCGTGAGCCTTATCAGATTTAATTGCGTCTATTATTACTGGAAAGGAAGCGGGGTGCTCACCGCGCATTATGATTTTAAAGAGGTTCAAATTAACATAAACGAGGCTCGCTCGATGGAGATGGGTCGCACGATAACGCCTTATGAATTTTACGAGACATTTTAATCACAGCTGTGAACTATGGAACGGTGTACGATGTGTAATTAAAACAGGAAGGTCAGTGAGCACTTGTGTATATAATTAATATGAATTACAAATGTACTCTTTTGAAATGAAAACTCATCTGAGCGTAAATGATTTCATAGGGGCAGTGGCCTTGCCTTAAGTAACGTACATTATGAAGTAATAAATACGAAACTGTATTTTTTTCTTAAAATATAATTACCTTAAGAAATTGCTTGGAAATAATTATAGGGATTTATGTAACGTAACTTTTTCAATTGTTTATGATTTGGAACTTCCTGTTTGGGAAATAAAAAATATTAAACCAAAAATTGAATATTATAAAAGTAGCCAAATTGCTTCTTATTATCTCAAATTAAAGAAAGTAATGTTTCGTTTATATGGGGGCAATAGAAACCACAATGTTTTTTCAAATTAAATGTAATAGGTACGACAATCCATTACTAAATTGCTTTAAAAGTTCAAACAAATTACTACTAACTTAAACAAAAATAGTTAGTTTCCTGCTTCCAAAATGATGAAATTCAATTTTTAAGGAAATGCTTAAGTATTTTCTTTCTATCAGGTTCATTTTAAAACACGATTTGCTTTTCATAAATGAAACTGGTTTTGGAACCGTACAAGATCCATTGATACTTTATACAGAAAAACCCTAGAGTTCAGCCGTACAGTCAACTCAGCCTATCGCAGTCCACTTCTGGATATATGGCCACTCGCAGGCTGCGCCACAATACCCTGTCCTTCGCCTTCAGCATCCAATCTGTCCCAGCAACCTTCTTAAGGTGGTCTCTTCAACTAGCTAGGGGGCGGTTAAAATGGCATATCGAGCATTAGAATAGTTTAGCAGGAAGCTCGATGTTTTATATTTAGGTACGCTCGAGAACTGAAGGCCAACGTTCAGAATCTAGTCACGCCCTCATCTCAGGGACAGTCACTGTCAAAATAAATGTTAAAGATTTTTCAAAATTCTGCTTACCTTAGTAGAACTCATATCCAGCATGACAGGGAAGGCTGGCAGTCGGGGCGGCCCCCCCTGCTTGCTGGCCAGCTTCGTGAACAGGCCGCCGAGGGGCGCGTCGGTCGCGTCCTGTGCAGGCGCTGCGGTGCGCACCTCGCCGAAACCATTCATGCGGTGGAAGTAGCTGGATGGAGAAGTGTATGGTTTGAAGATTTAATAAATAAAAAAAAATACTGCAGCATACGTAGCGTGACCACATTAGAAGCGGAAGACACGAAAGACAAAATTACAGATTGTAAAAAGATTTTCACGGCGTGATTACAAAAATTAGGAATATAAATGCCGGTTTGTATGATATTTCTTTTCTTCATTGAGTAAAGATAGAAGTGTTCATAAGACGTCATGTGCAAGAATATCATTGACGACGAGAATATTTGATAAAATGTCGGAAAACTAGTTTTTCAGAAAACAGAACAGCTTACTTTTTTTGTAAAAGCTTATTTCATGGTCAGAATTAGTTTAATCATCAATTGTTATAAAATTAAATGGCTGCTACGAAACCTGGAGTAAGGTCCTAAGATGTGCTAGTCTATATCAGCTTAATTATGCTTGATTTATTAGGTATATCATTTTTGTAGTTAATGCTAACAAGCTGCTTAATGATATCAATTTTAGATTTCGTTTCTCGTGTTAACTTGATTGAGTGAAAATTGACAAATTAGATGTTTATGACATCCAATTTTTAAATTTTCTCATTAACGAATAATTTTATTCCCACGGTGAGTTTGTTATGTAATAAATTAGAGGTTACATTAATTATTTGTAGTTAATCCGGCTCCAGGGAACTAACGTGTTTCTAATAGTATATTTTTTCTTCTAAGTTACAAAGACTTTTGAAATTGATAATTGTAGTCGTTATTGATTTGATTGTAGACGTTGTTGTTTGTATTAATTTAAACTCAATATTTATAATTGGACCAGTAGCAGCCCAATGAAAACGGTAGCGATTTACGATTTGTAGGTCGTAGCCTTGAACCCAGACAGGCACTTTACTTTAAGTAAATTATTTTATCACCACTGCTCTGAAAACGGTGAAGGATAACATAATGAGGAAACCGACTTGTCCTCGAACCCAAATTTCGAAGAAATGTGACATCTACCAAACCGCACTGGGCTCGTGTGGTGGATTACGGCCCAATCCCTCAGACAGAGAGGAAACCTGTGCCCCAGCAGTGGGAACATTAAAGGCTGATTATGGTTATGATTGATTTATGTCATAACACGTAAGGAAGGAAGACGCGATAAACTAATGAAATACGACAATCAGAATATTTATGCTAATATATCTGACTCAATAAATTCAACAGGCCAGTGATAATTATCTCGCTATCAAAACAATTCCGATGTTATTTGATGGAAATTAATGAGTATCTGTTTAGAAGTTAATGTCTCCCGGTCCCAATAAAATACTGAATTTATAACCTTATCTTACACCCTGTTTTATTTTACATTTAGTTTTTACCTAAGAGTTCTTTGATGACAAATCGAAAAGTGACAAATGCTTGCGATAATTTTATTGAGTCGACAAAACTATAAATAAGAGAACGGAGCTACGAAGTACACCGCTTATTTTAATTTATTGTAGAAAAGTGAAATAAAACATGTATCCTCAATTATTTTCTTGAAGTTTTATTCATTTTCAAGATGCGATGCGAACGATTCATTACTTAGAAATTCCGTTTTAAGAATGCAAACAGATGCGACAGCCGCGCTCACGTTGTCGTATTTGGTAATTAAAATAGACAAAGTTCAGCGACCGCAGATGACCAATTCATTAATATAACATAAGTTCACACGGACAGCTTCGGTTCTCACGAATCATGTAAATTTGTCGACTAAACGTAAGTTTTCAAATCGATTAATATGCTAATCGATGTTGGGCATCACTAGCATCGGTCGGTGAACCGCGGGTCGCATACTATTGTGACACCGACCGTGTGAAAAATGATTGATGAATGCGAGTATCGAATCAGGAATCGATAATCGGAAATGGATTATTCGATAAGGACAGCGTACTAACGAAGGAATTTTATACATGTATTAATTCTACAAATGAACGTAGGTAATAAATTAAAATGGAGGCAAGGTTAATGTCGTAATTTCGGACTACAAACGAAGAGTGTAATTTGCTTATTCTTTTTTGAGTATAAATTTAACATTAAATGAACTGGATTAGTGGTTTATGCCTCTAATTAATTTGGATCCGTCTACAATTACGTTCGTATGTGTAATTAGGGTGTTTTAATTGTATTTCCAGCCTCTTATGTCAGTTACGTTTTTTAATTGGACTTGTATGATTCTGTTTTATTAATTGTGCACACATCGGAAAATATTTTCACAAAATTATGTTCATAGTAGCATTTTTTGTAACATTTTCAGAAGTATGTATACCAAATTTTTTACTTTATCCAAATTATTATTTTGCGTCCAGAGAGCCTAGATCAATGGCAATTCCGTTCAAAGTGTTTCGTATTCATACAACGACTTTCAACAGGATTGACATGAGCTTTTCAGTAGCGTACGTCAGTCCCATTCCCATACATTCTTATCTTTCAACAGGATTGACATGAGCTTTTCAGTAGCGTACGTCAGTCCCATTCTCATACATTCTTATCTTTCAACAGGATTGACATGAGCTTTTCAGTAGCGTACGTCAGTCCCATTCCCATACATTCTTATCTTTCAACAGGATTGACATGAGCTTTTCAGTAGCGTACGTCAGTCCCATTCTCATACATTCTTATCTTTCAACAGGATTGACATGAGCTTTTCAGTAGCGTACGTCAGTCCCATTCCCATACATTCTTATCTTTCAACAGGATTGACATGAGCTTTTCAGTAGCGTACGTCAGTCCCATTCTCATACATTCTTATCTTTCAACAGGATTGACATGAGCTTTTCAGTAGCGTACGTCAGTCCCATTCCCATACATTCTTATCTTTCAACAGGATTGACATGAGCTTTTCAGTAGCGTACGTCAGTCCCATTCCCATACATTCTTATCTTTCAACAGGATTGACATGAGCTTTTCAGTAGCGTACGTCAGTCCCATTCCCATACATTCTTATCTTTCAACAGGATTGACATGAGCTTTTCAGTAGCGTACGTCAGTCCCATTCCCATACATTCTTATCTTTCCATCATCGCTTGTCTCGGCTCTCAGGATTAATCACGTGATTTGAAGACAGGATTTATGTAGCATAGCATGTAGCTTTCAAGGAGTTCCTTTATTTACTGCCGCGCTTGGGTGGAGTACGATGAGCTGGATGGAGCCACGTTGTTATCCTTATTAATATTATAAATGCGAAAGTAAGTTTTTTTGTTACGCTTTTACGTTAAAACGGCTGAACGGATTAGACCATGACCTGGAGAAGGATGTAGGCTACTTTTCATCATGAATCGCAGACAAAGTCGTGGGCAACAGCTAGTAAACTTATAACACTTACTCGTTATTATTGTGCGTGTTGTACCGCGCGGCGAGCGAGCGCATGATGTCGGAGTAGTTGCGCGGCGGGTGCGCGGACACAGGTGGTGCGGGTGCGTGCGGGCTGCCGCGCTCAGGCGGTGTACCAGGGTATGATGAGGTTGAGGGAGTCACGCTGCGGGACCTAAGGTGAGACGGTCATGATGGTTTAGTGAATGTGGGATTCTTTACAAGACAGGCTGGTTTATGAGAATGTATGAATAAAGACTATTTTGTATATCAACCAATTTCTAGCATCAGTTGTTTTTCCAGCTGGATTGGTAAAATTCAACATCAACTCAGCCTATTGCAGTCCACTGCTGGACCTAGGCCTCTTCCAGGCTGGCCACAACACCCTGTCCTCCGCCTTCCGCATCTAGTCTGTCCAAGCCACCTTCTTTAGGTCGTCCGTCCATCTACCTGGGGTGCGTCCCACACTGGTAAAATTAGGTTGTGCCTTATACCTTGCATCAGTAATGTTACTGCGCGACTCCTTATTAATCTGCACTGTAGCAATACCACCATTTCGGAGCACCGGAAAACAGTGCTGGTAAATTTTTCAACATTCTTGGATTACAATTACTCTCCATTA
This sequence comes from Apamea epomidion, assembly GCA_947507525.1. NCBI lineage: Eukaryota > Metazoa > Arthropoda > Insecta > Lepidoptera > Noctuidae > Apamea > Apamea epomidion. The sequence continues at coordinate 5,789,534 of OX382237.1, read as the reverse complement.
CATTACTACAACGTACGCCCTCTTTACTTAGCATTTAGCACAACTGTGGGTTCATTTTTAGTATGGATGAGGTTTGGTAAGGAGCATTGCTCCGCTGCACTGACAACTGTCTGTATTCACTTTAGAGACTGTCTACATTAAATCTTCTCATCTCGATCTTACCTGGATGCGTTGGAGTCATGCGGGCTGAGCCGCTCGCTCTTGACGGGCGCGTGCGGCGCTGGGGTGGGCGTCGGCGGCGGTGCGTGCGCGGGCGACGCCGCATCGCGCGCGCACCGCCGCGCGCCCCCGCCCCCACCGCCGCCGCCTTCACCTGTAAAACAAAAAAATGTTTTATTAGTATCGGAAAATATGCAGTAGATAAAATTTTATTGATGGGGAAACAGATCAAAAAAGAGTTTGCTCACATAAAATGGAACAGAATTTTCGCGGAATTACTTTTAAATTATATAAACACAGTATTTAATAAACATCTGACAGGATGCCTTAACCATTAACGCGTCGTCGTTTGCTTCTAAAAAAATACGAATTCGATATTGTATTCTGTAGCTGATGATGCGACTCCTTAAATGGATCTTCAGCCTTTACAATAGTGCTGAAAGTGTCCGTAACTAAAATAGTAGAAGATAAGCGGTAGCAGAATGACTACCACCATATTTTTCCACCGAACAGAACCACCTACCTACGTCCGAAACATGAAATTTGCAGGCGTTAAAAAAGTTAACCTCACGAACAATTAGTACCGCACCGGCTCGTGTTGGTACAGAATCCGGTTGGCGGCATTCACTGACAATAGTAAATAAAAAAGCGTGAACCTAGATTTTAATAGTAGCCGGTACCTACTTAGATTCGAGTTGGATACCACAGCCTCTTGGCCTTTCGACTTTATCGAAATCCGCAAAGGAAATAGTAATAAGTTTGATCTTAACACGATAAAAAGTTATACTGTACAGTTGCCGATCTACCCAGTCGGCAAAACCATATCCACCTGTTTTATACCTATACTTTGGCACATAGATAAACCACATAGACACAACTTGACTTCAGCCGCGGTACTTCAAGGGCGGACCTAAAGTTTATCTCTTACTCATATTTATTCGGGCACTGGCACGGATCTGAGGTGTCAAAAGCTCAGTGGCCGAAGCATCTTGAGATTCCGATAGAATCTCGCGGCACGTTTGAACGTGAACCGGAGTGCGCGAAACTCGAAGTACTCGGATACTTTCGTCCCGATCTCGGCGATCTTCGGAATTAATGAGCAGCGAGGTGTGAAGTGTCGCACTCGCTGTTGATAGCGAGCAATGTGACGCACAGGTTTTCCAAATTCTTTAGTGATTTTGATAAAGATTGTTGGGTTTTTGCGTGATTTTTTGGTGTTGTAATGTTGGGCTTTGTGATTAATGGGGTATTTTTTTGTTACAAATATGTTTTTTTTTTTTAAAGCTTTTAAATATTTCCACATGTGAAGAAGCCTTTATATAATTTCTATTAGTTACATTGGTTTAACTAAAAGGTAACTGTTGTAATTGATACGATTAATAAATTAGAGAAATCTTAAAAACATGTCATATCGGTCATATAGCTACCTCCTTATCATACCATAGTAATAAAAATCAAGTGAAAGGATAAACAAATTAAAGTAAGCCTACCAAATAAACTAACAAAACTTTTGCTCTTTAATTACGGCTGCGGACATAACTTGAAATGTCACAGTAATTATGCAAGCTTGTCACATCCAGTTGTTGTCTATAAATCACAAATGATTCATTGTGAGAATAACCTGCTACTTGTCACAGCGAAATAAGCTTTATTAATAACACCTTTTATGTCAGTAACCGTTTCACTCTTGTTAAGGCTTGGTTACACGGTACGAGCTGCTGGTCTGATAGTGGAAGCTAATGTACTCGCATGGCAGGAGCTCTATTTTATTCTATTTCTTAATATCATAAGCAAAGCCGATGTTAACTATTCTGCCAATGTTTAAAGTGAATTGGAGAAGCAAGTCTGCAAAATAAAAAAAAAAAGAAGTAAAAAAGGCAGTAGCTCGGCCCGCAACGACCACTGACACGATGACAGTAGTTGCCATGACACTGACAAATGACTGCTCGAGAAACTAGATCTGCTGCATTGTGGCCTGACGTGTAAAAACGAAAAATATTGTAGTAACTGGGGTGCGAGCTACTGGCCCACTCGCACATGATTGTAATTCATCTGATGCACGGTGCGAGTAGCCTCACTGCAGTAGCTGCCTGAGCTCGCACGCTATCTCTCACTATGTAACCATGCCTTTACTTAAAAACTTGGTAACATAATATTTTTCACAGGTGCTACTTTTGATTGCAATTATGATAATCTTAATGTCATTATTAATGTTGGTAAACGCGGAGATTTGCATGTCATTTGTGAGGTGTTGACCTGAAAGATGTTTTTGTGAGGTCAAAAGAAAGTGACGAGAGTATTTAATGTGAGAAAAGGTGAAGTTTAATGGATTCCCTTGACTTTTTAATAGGTAATTTATGTTTGTTGGTTTAGGAGATAATAAATATGCCAGAGTTGCTAATAGAAATGTTTGAGTTGACGCAAATGTAGGTATGGTTTGGTTTTAGTGACGTTGTGATTCAATTTAGGGCAGGAAGAGTTATGTTACAAAACATGGTCATTCACTAAAGTTTTGTAACTTAAACGGAAACATAAATAGCCGATAGTATAATCATAAGTTATCTCCCTCTCTCACATTACTTAATAGATGTTACTGACTTCTTAATAAGTAATAGCAATATAACATTTAAAAAGAGACCATTGTCGGCCATCTAAATACGAATATTAACCTCTATTGAACACGCACAGGGCAGCTACCATAGCGTATAATGTTATGAGAAAATTATAATAAATTGACGTTTTTGTATGAAAAGAAGCGCCCAGCGTAGGTGGCAGCCATTTTGTTAAAGAATGATATACACTAGTGTAATGATAACATAATAGTTATAAAGAGATTATGGACCACATGCGTAGAATAACAAACGTAACAATATATGGACAGATCCGGGTGATATTTTCTAAATTTCGGACTTAGGATGTCAAAGTGGGAGTTCCGTGGGCTAGATATATGGGTTCACGAAGTTGATCAGCATAATATGTTGTATCTGTCATTATTACAATAGAAACGAGTTGTAATTTATCAGGTTTTAAGATCAAATAAAAGGTGATAAAGTTTTCCGTATTTGTCTAAAGTGAGGAATGGTGTTTCTTATAGAATGTTATCTGTGGTTGCTCCGATTTCCGACAGATTTATGCTAAATGATGTATTAAACTACGTGGGTGTGAATACATATTATTAATTTAGTTAGGGATCATCTGAATTACCAATGGTCGTTAGATTTGGCGACAAATCTTCTCTTAGAGTGTTATTAAGATGTGATGTGTGGGGATTTCCAAAATTCATTCAACATTAGAGGCAATTTGTGACTTCTATATTTATCTCTGTTTTTTTTATTAACCCGGGGTTTCTGAGTGTGCTAAAACTCTTATGGCGCGGTTATTGGTAGGCGGCAAAAAAATTGCCAATCGAGTAACTTAAAAAAAATCTGATTTGAATAAAAATTACATTGGCTTTTAGAAATCGAAGGAAATGGAAAAACGTCACAAAATCTACAAAATAACATCTAAACTCGATCCTCATAATCATAAAACAAACATAGTATACCTACAATATTTATCAAAAAAATATTAAATGTTGAAATTTTGCAGGAAGTGATCGGTATTTACGACGGCGACCAATGAACGGTGGTTTCCGGCGCCGAAGAGAGTCTATAATGAGAGGAAATGATCCGTTAGAGTTGTAGCCTTGTGTGGCCGTGAGCACTGGCCAGCTGGCCATGTCAACTGATTATCCAAATACTTAGCATGTGAATATGAGAATACTTTGAATTTTAATATGAAAGGTTTGTTATTAAATGGCCGTTTGATTTGGTGGCGTTAAAGGGTCAAATTGTAATGTCTTGGAAAGTGATGAGATATAACATAGTGTTACTTACTTAATTATTTTTGGATTATGCGAATAATAAATAGTATTTTTGAAAACTTTATGACTTATCTGCGAAATGAGGTTGTTATGGATTGATATTTGCTCAACAATCTATTTGATGAACTGAGGGGCAATTCTCGTAATTTTAAGAACGTTCACAGTCTGATCTCAGTCTCAATCTGTCAAAAATACCCCTAATTTCCCTACATTTTGACAAGTTTTTCACATTTGTTTGTCGCCGAGATGAGACTGCGACTTGATTTTTAACGTTTTAAATTACGAGAATTGGTCTTCTGGTGTTTCAATGTAAGCATAACCATAATCAGCCTATAACGTTCCCACTGCTGGGACATAGGTGAGGCGATGAGAGGGAGTGGGCTATAGTCGACCACGCGGGCCCAGTGCGAGTTGGTAGCTATCACATGTCTTCGAATTTTTGGTTCTACTACATGTCAGTTTTAATGTAAATAGTAATAATTACAAAAGCAATGATTTCTTCTTCTCATATAAAATATGCTTGTAGCGACATCTATTCAATAAAACAAACCACGGATATTGAAACAAACCCATACTAAGTCGCAATAAACTTAACAAATCTATCAACAAAAGAGAAAACTCGTAACAATTGATTAACAACTAACTAGACAGTTAACCAATAGCAGTAGAACGAGATTCAATTAACCTTTGGCAAGAATAACCGATGGTAATGCCGCGTGTAGCACCACATTGTTACCGGTCGAAGCGTTTGACTTGACACCTTAGTAGCGCGTGGGGTCCAAGTGAGGGACGATGGCGGGGTTCGTTGTTAATTGAAATATGTTTGTTGTTTGTGTTTAGTGTTTTTCTAATACGAAATGCATTTTAGAAACTGGATTTATTTACTTAACTATACATTATCTAAAATGTACAAACTTCTAACACTAAATAAACTACAAATTATTAAAATAAAAATATAATATCTTAGCCGAACTAAAACTAGGTATTAAAAAACTGAAATATTGCGTCGGTAAATATTTACTAAATTACACTAAATTTTCAGTTATATTCTGAGTCCAATAAACGTATTTTCTTTTTTTTACAGGTACCAACTATTTAGTTCGTCAGTACTCAGCAGTATTTGTAGCTTCATAGATTGTTAAAATTTCTAGAATTTCATATTGGACAAAGCTTTTGGTTTGTGAGACTTTTCAGCTTTTTCACTTCAGATTTGATATTATAACGTAGAAACGGGTGTTGAATCGGTGCACACGGCACATGACTTTAGTGTACAGGCTTCTGAATTTTATTACGAAAAAACATTCCTTTACACGTCGCCGTCACCGGTGTATTACGGCACCGCCACTGGTAGGGTCAGCACCGTCGTCAAACAAGGTACCGTTGGCAGCGCACCTGACACGAATGACGGCACGTCTACCAAACAGACTGCCTAAGTGATCGGTACCGTTCACAAATATGTGCTCGACCCGCGCGATTATCGTGTGCGGGACTTTTTACTGCTGGATGCGGTATTTAGCAGATGGTACTTTAAGTACCCTAGGGTACTTAGAGAGAAGTAGTTTTAAGTAGGTACAGCAGGCCGCACGTCAGTGGTCATTAGGCCAGCTTAAGGTTATTTTGACCTTCAGCTGGCCTAGCGTAGTACGGAAACAGACGTCAGCTTATACTGGTTTGTAACCACTGAAGAGCAGCCTAGTGTGCGTATGATATTAATTTTTTATATACTAGCATTTGCCTGCAGCTTCGCCGGCGTGGAGCTTAGAAATTATCCCACGTAGTCGTACTATCTAAAAAATATCACCCTTGTCCTACCCCAGGTTATGTGCCAAATTTCATCCAAATGTGTTCCGCCGTTTTAGCGTGAAAGCGTTACAAACAAACTGACCACTGTTTATTCCAAGGTTGCCTGGAAGAGATCGCAGAAAACGATAAGGCCGCCCATTGTACGTTTTTTAGTGTTAATTGGATTTTTAGTTATGTATTTTCTGGTGTAATATATAGTATATATAAATAAATAAACAAACTCACATTCGCATTTGTAATATAAATATACGTAGGACTGTTTTGACGAGTGGTGATGATGACAATTATTGGTAAACGTAGTGTAGGACGATCTTGGCTAGATGGAGCGAAAATCTTTGGCTGGTAGCAGCTGGATGACAACCGCTGAAGGTCGAGTTAAATAGCATACGACTCGAGAGGCCTATGTCCAGCAGTGGATTGCTACAGGCTGATGATGACACTGAACGTTTCCACGTATCTACCCTACAATGGATTCGCGGAAACGCATGTCCGAGAATCCACCCTAGGCCTAGTTGGATAAACTGAATTTATAGGCTTAGGGTACATTCTCAGACATGCGGGTGGATTTTTTGGGGTGGATAAACGGAAAGCGCAAAAAACTATTGACATTTTTTCTCAAATTATTTATCTATGGGAGGCTAAAAGGTTCTAAAAATAGGTTTCTTAGATGTGTTAATAATCCTATCAGCCTCTAACACAAACATAAGCATAACTAATTCCACCCACTCAAATACCCAACTAATTGATTGCCTCAATAATCATGTTTTCTTAATACCTCCTCCACTCCTGCGCAGTTTGAAGATGTTTAACGTTGATCAAACAAAGATGCCGTCCGAATGTTGACTGAGTATCGGTTGAGAGGCTGTATGCAGTGAACCGAGGCTGGTTCGGGGAAATGAAGAGGCTTTGGAGAATGACAAACTAACTGTGAACCTTTGGACTTTGTTGGTAGATGTGATCATGTTGACTTGGTACTTGGTAGGTAATAGATAGTGAGGAGGGGACAGAAACAGTAAGCTTATAAAGGTTTTTTGTATCTTTTAAGACACCTGAAAAATGGATTATGATTGTGGTATAGTGTAAGTTGTAACATGTGTATGGTGGGATGTTGTTGAAATCTGAACTAATATTATTTAAACAGAAAAGATTTGATTTTTTGTATGTTTGTTTGTTACTCTTTCACGCTGAAACGGCTACACGGATTTTGATGAAATTTGGCACATAGGTACCTAGAGCATGGCTTGGATTAGGACATAGGATATTTTTATCCCGATATTTTTACGGGATCGAGATTTATGCGGGTGACGTGAGACGTAGCTAGTATTTGATATTTTTGGAATGTGAAGTCGTATTGAACTAAAATTCATAGCATTAGCCAAAACTTCTCAATAGGAATGTAACGGATACCTCTGGACAAGCATGTAGAATTGTAAGTACATAGTTTACGAATATTTCAGTTAAGCAACTTAGGGTTAAAGCTCCAATGTTGGTGGATGTCAAATACATAGTTGATTGATCAGGAAAACTATTAATAGGTTCGAGTTCCTCAATTAAAAGCATGACTCAGATTTAATGAAACTTACGTGTAAGATCAATATTATGATCTGAACTGATTAAGTATTTATTTATCTTAAATACCATCATTATTACGTCAAAACGTTGGCATTAAAAGCGATTAGCGAGCTTCCGTCCTTCGATAAGCTAATAACAAAATAAGACCATGAAGATATTTCTTAGTCTGTGACTCTGGAGAGGTCATCATCATCATTCCCTTATCTTCTTCATCCATACTGTCTTCTCTATTATAGGCCGACCGCCTTAATGTGACGTTGCCTGAGGTAACTGCGCAGTGCGGGAGGGGTGATACATACAACTTTAAAAAGCATGACCAACATAAACCATTTTAAATCGCAACTTAAAAAATTCTTTATTGAAAAGGCTTACTACTCTATCAAGGAGTTTTTAGATAATAGAAGCATAAAATAAAAAATGTCCGATCCACTTGTTATTCTATCTTGTTTACGATGTTACTTGTTTGAAACAGTTTTATTTAGTTTGTAGTTTTTTTACGCCTAATTTGTACGCCTTGCAAGGCAAAACATAGTGATACAACGCAAATTTTTATACCACGTACCATATTACCTATGTTCAACAAATAAAATACTTTGGCTTTGATAGTTGTCACAAATTGCCGAATCACTGAGCTCTCGCATCATGTCACCGCACCCCTCCCGCACCGCGCTGCTACCTCAGGCAACGTCTCAGTTAAGCGGTTGGCCTATAGTCGTCCTTCCTAACCATATCATCTGTCACACAGCCCATCCAGTTTCTTTGGTTGTGGAAAGGTCTTAAACATAAAACGTCCTAGCTTATGCCCAATCATCATCTTCCTGCCCCTATCCCATGTTACTTGGGGTCGGCGCAACACGTTTTCTTCTTCCATTGTCCCCTGTCAACCGTCACGCTATCATTCACTCCCTTCTCTTTCATATCATTCCTCACACAATCCATCCATCTTTTCATCGGCCTTCCTCTCCCTCTCCATCCATCAACATGTATATTCATTACTCTTTTAGTCACATGCGTTTCGTCCCTTCTCATCACATGCCCATACCAAGCCAAACGATTTCCTTCAACTTTTCTGTCACTGGCGCCACTTTCAAACTTCCCCTTATATACTCATTTTTTACTTTATCCATTCTCGTCACTCCACACATCCATCTCAACATTCTCATCTCCGCTGCATGCAATCCTTTGCCCACTAATATGTTATTATTTTATCTATGCCCGCTACATGCCACTGCATGGGGTGGTTGTGACCTCCCAAGAGATAGGGTTGTCTCGTTTCTAGGATCCATAATATGATGTGACTTGTCCACTATTGTCCAGTCGTGCGCTTTGTACCGAAGAGAAAGACAGAGAAAAATCAGAGTAATATTGTTTCTAAGGACACATACATACATAAATTCACGCCTTCTTTTTATAGGGGGGAACGCCACGTGCTAGGATCCTTACATACTCGTTTGGCTTCGTTTACGCCACGTTTGTAAGTATTAATTATATTATAAAAATGGGTTTTAATGTCAGCTAAAGTCATACATCATTATATTTATGATTTATGATTTTAGCTGACCTTAAGTTTAATATCACGATACTCTTGGAAAGCAGAAGCATATGTAATAGCGTCTAGAACATATGTAGGAGTACCTATGTGATTAATTTTATGAGATTTGCAAAACGTCTCAATTATGTAAGAATAATATGATTAATAAATAATAAAGTCAGGTCTTTCCGCCGATATTTCATAATGATAACGTATCAATTTGCGTCGAATTATTGATAATTGAATTCTTTTGAAACTTGAGTTAAAGAAGATCTCAAATATTATATGGATCTTTTTAATGTATTCCGTGTGTTGGAATTGCTTAATAATTTCATCCGTTTCATTTTAATCGAATGTTTTAATCAACTCAGCCTTTCACGGTTCTCTGGACTTAGGCTCGTAAAATATATAAATTTATATCTATTTGAACACATAAAAAGATGTGTTTAGTGTGATTTTTGTACCTTCTTATAGGTAAATTTGACTGATTAAGTTTCATCAAAAGTTTCAATTAAAAACTTTTATAAACATCAAAGTACAGGCATAATTATTTCAAGACTACTGACAATGATGACAATTTAAATAAATCTTAATTGCTTTTTTATTTTTATTATCTTTATAATTGTCAAGTAGTCTGCAGTTTAATCAATAAGTTAAGTAGTGGCTGTGGGTATAAAAATCTCTCATAATAATAACATATTATTATTATTAAACATTGCTCAGGCAGGGGCTATAGACTTTCCATAGTCCTCAATAACCGGTTCACTTTAGCCACCCAAACCCATAATCTAATATCTTTGTTTCCATATCCTGCAATAGTCCTACACCAACCGGGGGTTGTCATTGGGTGCACTTGCATAGTGCGAACAGGGATAATCGTCTATTAGTGCCGCATGCCATAAAAAACGTCTAAAGGCCGGCGCCCACTGACGGCACGGCACGGCAAAGGATTTTTATGCGACGAATAGAAATATAACTTAAATGTATGACAGTAAAATTGAAATTTTCAAGCGGCATGCCTAAGTATACCACGGCATCATTGCTGCCGATGAAATTTCAATTTTATTCTCATACTTTTAAGTTATATTTTCTGTTAGTCGCATAAAAATCCCTTGTCGTGCTGTGCCGCCAGTGGGCGCCGGCCCTAACGGGGTTTCTACGAGTTGGCCAACTTCCAAGGGCCCGGGACCCCCGGGTCCCGAGAATTGTCAAAAGACGTAAAAATAAACATATTATTATATTATTTTTATATCGCTGACGTATGTGCAGCATTATACCTCTGTAAGTTATTTCTAAGACTTTATGTAAATATTTTACCAATTTAATACTAAAAAAAATATTTATTTATTTATTTATTTATTCCAAATCAACCACCATAAAACTCATTTACACACCACCTGAGTAATATTGCCCAATCAATAACCAATATCTACAAATACATTTTTCTATGCCCACTCCACGCTATCCCAGGCACGTCTCGGCACCTGTTGTTTGCCCAGTCGAGGGCGGTCCAGTGTTCAAACAGCTTTATTTGTGTTTGGACAGCAACCACCTGCATGTTGCCGGTAGTGGCTCGTTGCTGCGACCTTGTGGGTCGAAGCAACCATACGCTTAAGTCCGGCAAAGAACTCACGAGCCCGTTCGAAGTAGTTGATCCGTCCAAACAAGTGACAAATTGGGAATTTCCGAAGGGATAAAAACACATCGGGATTAGGGACACCTGTCAATTCGTGTTGTCACTCAGTCCAAGTTCGGGCCCCGAACTAATCTTATACCCATAAGTGATACAGAGAAGAAACGCCCGTAACTTCGGCCGAATTTACGGATATCGTGATTAGGGTGTGGACGCCCAAGACGGATGGAATATTTTACGAATGCGAATTTCCTTTTCGGAAAAACTTTGTCACAAACTAGGTTTTCGCTTTGCGGTTGTCCGGAACTACTTGGTGGAGTATTCTAGAAGCCATGCAAATATTTGCCCCTAGCAGGAATGATACCTGTAGTGCAACAGGAGGGTCTATCATAGCACGTGGTATTTTTAGTTTTGTGTTTATTCTCATGACAAAGCGCTATAAAATTATAAGGTCTTGTACGAATCTATGATTAATTTTAATAGAATGTAAGCAGTATCTAAGTAGGTATATAAACATGGTACCTACTAAGAACCTGTGATAGCCAATCAGCCACCTGCGTTGCTGGCAGTGGCAGGTTGCGGCCTTGTAAGGCAAGCAACCAAACGTTGTATGAATGCTTTTGTTTGTGCAGATTGTGTAAAACAAGCTTAACTTGATTTAGATTGCCATGATTAACGTACAATAGCGTAGGTATTGGGTAAACTGAAATATTATTTACCAGCTAAGTATTTAAAATGGAAGGTAATTAAATTTTCCGATATATCTTCAATATTTCTAAAATGTTGTGATGCTCTGTGGTTTAGTCTACGCCTCTCATGCACGAGGATGTGGGTTTGAATCCAGGCAAGTACCAATGTGACTTTTTCAATTCGTGTGTAACTTCTAAGTTTATCTTGGATATTACTGACATCGGTGCAGGAAAACATTGTAACGAAACTTGGACTTAAACCTTGTTAATTTCAGTCTGAAATCGCCAACCGGTCTTGAGCAAGCGTGGTGATCAATGCTCATGCCTTCTCTGTGTGAGAAGAGACCTTTACGCTGCAGTAGGATAGTAATAGGCTGGTATTATTAATAATAATACCAGCCTATTACTGTCGACCCCAAATAAATTGGCGATGCCGGCCGGTAGAAGAGTGTTGACTGAACAACATAGGGTTCCACTGGATCTAGTATTTCATAAATTCTACGTTCTTTTTATTTTAATTATGAAGCTATTTAGTATTTTAAAATAATATATAAATAACTTCGAAAGAAACTAGTTTGTATAAAAAACGCGTCACCACGACAATTGTTTCAAAACAACTCATACAAATACTCTTGTCACCGCTCCAAAAACAAAGCAAGCACTTACTAAGTACCTCCCTACCTACCCACAGGCAGTACTAGCATCCCAAGCGTGGGGCACACAAACTAATGTAACACACAACACAAACATTGACTCACTACGTCACCTGCTTAGCACTAAACTGTTAGCGTCGTTAAGATTCCGAGAAACGGCTCTCGGGAGGTAGTGATGCGGTTAGGCGATTATCTGAACGGTTATCGATGTAGTCGATAGTCGGTAGTTAGAGGTTAAGTTTTTTTTTGTTCAATGGCGCGACGACATAGACTGGGCTTTTAAAAGAACGGAGATAAATATTTCTTTTTTTATTATTTATTTATTATTTATTTATTTTACCATTTATGTACACACATATATAAACAGACATATGTATTTTCTAGACGAGTTATCATCATCACTCCAGTCAATGGACGTCAACTGGGGACCCGTTCATCATCCAAGTTTCACCATCACGAGTTGATTGAGAATATGAAATACCGAAGCTGTTTATACATTAAATAAGATTTTGCTAACGAAAAATGTGGTTCTCACAGATGTGTGAATAATACATATTATTTGGAAAGATGTCTGGTTATATGATCAGATTTCTAAAGAGAGAACATGATATTATTTATCTAGGATATTACAAAAAATTAATTCCAAACACACATTTTACTTCCACTTAAATCATTTTCGACACAAATATTTCAGTCACGTCCCCTCCCTAGGCCCTTTAATAAGGAGTGCCCTTGACGTGTGGTCAAACGTTTGTGTCCAAAGGAAAACATTTGCTCCAACGAGGGCCAACCTCTCGACCGGACGAGAGAGCACCTGTGTGGTAGCGTGTGTAGGGTTACGCGATGTTTCGTATACAAGGCGGGTTTTAAACGGTATTTTTTGAGGACGGAATATATTATGAGGATGGTCAGTACCGTCTTCCCAAAAGGAAACTTAATAATCTCCTGGTTGTTGAGACAAGAAGGATGATCATTCCCAGAATTAGCGCATATAGCCACTCTGTGCCTCGGAGAGTACGATAATCCGTTGTTCCCGACTGTCATTCGTCGATATTTGACAGTCGTTAAGGGTCGTCAGAAGCCCAAAGTCTGGCAATCAGTCTAACCCAGTAACAGTAGTAAGGTTTGTGGAGGTCAGATAGGCCGTAAAATACTGGTATTTATTGTCAAATTGATTAAGACTATGTTTTCCAATATATAGGTACTTTAAAATAGTCGGCATCAGACTGTTTTGAATAAAATGAGAAATAAAAGTAAAGCAGTGAACATAACAGACTGCTAAACAGCTATGCTAAGCCACATCATTGCTCGTATAAAAAACTTTTTAACACAACAAAAAGAAGTTTGAATGGCGAGTTAAAATTCCACTCAGGTCTCCGTTTTTTAAAGCAGGGTCGTTGTAAATCTGCAACTAACCCGTATTTGAATTCGAACCGACGACCCGGCCCACGAAGGCGATTCCAACAACTGCTGGTCATACCGTTGGGTGTTTACACTGTACCACGCTGACGGTAAAGCCGCGAATCGTGGTATTCTTACAAGCTTTTATTTACCTTGTCTTGTTAGTTAGTTAGTTTGTATGGGTCAAATCTTGCAAGCTGAATTAAACCACTTCCTCGTATAATACGGAGTTTTTTCATTTTTTTTTTTCATACATTTTGTTTCTGATAAACCACCCTGCGGGGTAATTGCGTAGCATATAGTAATTAATAATTGTGTATCAGTAGCAATGCCTTTCATTTTGACAGTTCAACAACATTCATTGTGTTGCTAAGTTTTTGAGCAGAGAAATTTTTTCGAACATATGTAATAACAATGGATTAGCAGTATCCTTCAAAATGATTCAGATTGTGATTGATACTCGTAGTGTGTTACACAATTAGGGTACTGAAGCTTACCACTGCAGCGAAAGCGTTTCTTTTCTTCAGGACCCGCGAATTGCAGTGTGTAAAACGCCTTAGCAATGTTCGAATGTTTTCGAGATCCGTCGGTACTTCTTTTGTTTATTTTTTCTTGAAGATTGAGAATGTTTTGGATGCGCATTGAATCCGAATATGGTATTATTCTGTACACCAGAGTAAAAGGGTTTTTTCTTGCCACCGACAAAACCGACATCTAGCGGACGTAAAAAAATGTGATGCGGTTAACGTAAGTCGGGCTTCTGAGATAGTTAACTAAGGTGGAAATTGACTGGCTGAGTTTACTTCCTTACTGACACTTCAGAAGCCGTCTTTCACACTAACCTTATAGGATAATTACGTCCGTTAGTTAGCGGTAGGCCTGAGTAAGAAAATCCAAGCTTTTATTTGCTACATTATGTTTTCAGGAACTTTTATTTATATTCAAGAGTTATGAGTACCTTAAGTAGATCTTGGCAAGACAAAGGCGTTGCAGACCTAATTTATAATTATATTTTCTTTTTTCTTCTATTGTACTTTTTTTAAGACAATACTGTCCCAATGCTGTGCAATAAAAAAACTTTCATTAATTCTTTAACCTTTTGATTAAGTATCTTAAGCTACTGTTTATTCGATTCTATCTAAAATCAAGCAAAAAAACTTGAAAGACGACAAAAACAAACAGTTTTTTATACGAAATGAACTTTTGAACTTCATACGACCCGTGTGAAACGCTGTGAGAACCGCGGAAGGTCAAACAAATAATAATACATTATTACCATCAAAACGGCCATACTCTACGGGTATTTAACCTTTTAGCCATTTAGCCATTCAGCCTCCGATCATTTACTTAGATGGGCATTCAAAAAACCATCTCTACGTAGATTAGACCCCGTTAAAACAAATAAATGTAAATATTTACATGGAGACGCTCACAAAACGATAAGGCATTAAATTAAATGATCACATTGATTAACATTAAAATACTGTTATATCACAGGGGTCATCTACGAGATACGTGGAGTCATGTTTTTTTTGTTATTTTATGCTACATTCGGGGAATCATTGAAAGTAAAAGCTTGCACATGATTTCGATGTAAATATAAAGGCAATGCAAGACATTACCTAATGCCTGAATTACCCGGTACTGTAATTACACACACTCACACACATAACTTCACGCCTTGAAAAACGTATAAGTACAAGTACACCTCTGCCCAACCCTTCGGTTGGGCAGAGGTGTACTTATAGTACACCCACATTTCGCCAGTTAAACTAGTATTGCCAGCTAGCCAGGCAGCCAGTTATACTGTAATTAGTTTACCCATTATGCCAGCTGTCTTTAAGTCCCATGTAAAAGCAGGCGAGCCAATTGCTACTAACCAGTAAACGGGTACAAGTCCAGACTTCACGCTGCTACCGAGAAACTCAAACTCAAAGCATTCATACCAAAAAAACCAATTACAGGCACTTTTGAATCAAAATCAAAAGTCATTTATTCAAACTAGGCTGAGAATCAGCGCTTTTCGAACGTCAAAATTACAAAAGACAGTCCCCCAAAAACGCCCGCCCTTCACCTTCAATTGTCAAGGGGTCGGTCTATCAGACAGATGAATCTTGTTGGCCATTCCATAGCGAAGTAGGTACCTATAGAATGGGCAAGAATGTCCACGGACACTCTTTTAAATCAAACAAGATCCTAATGGGCATCCCCATAACACTTTTCCCGACCCAGGGATAAATTAAAGCCCGGAATTCAGAACCCCGAGCTCCATGGTCGCGCTTTTCATTTCGTATTGTTACTTATAGAGCAAATTTTTCCAACGCCAGATAATTTTATCGGACAAATACTTTTGAATTTTTGACAGTTCTTCCATACAAAAACTGTCTGACGTCAATTTTATTCCACGAATCAAAATTATCTGTCGATTGAAAAATCAGCCCTTAACGGCAAAATATACAAAAAAGTATACAAAACATCAAGATATACAAATAAAACAAACAATAAAAATTTGAATTTCAAATAATTTTTGGTTTCTTTCATTTATTTTGTATTAACTTCAGTCATCTCGTTTGCAGAACAGCTTGACGTTTCGCGGCAAAATGTCAGAGGTTGCCAACCTTCGACCGGCTGTGAATCAACAGGCGTCGAACCCGCGTCTCACGACCCGCATGCCCTTGAACCTGACCTTGGTACTGATGACGATTTTGTGTAAATATTAAGAGTTTTGTGCCGAGTAGGATTGGAGGAAATCTTTGTTTTGTGTTAGGTTTGGTGAGTTTAGGTAATTGCTGTGTCATTTCAAGTATTATATTGTTTGCTATGCTATTACCTATGGGCATTACAAGCCATGACCCTAAACCATGATGTAATTAAAGAGTAGAAATATTTTCAGAAACATATCTTTAGGTTCACAGTAATAAATAAATACTACCACCAACCTCCGGGACTTAAATGAGCTATCCAGCACCCTAATTGCGTAACACAGTATAATTCACAATCTAAATAATTTTGAAGGACATTGCTTCATATGTTCGATAAATTTGTCTACTCAACAACGTAAATAACGCAATGAATGTCGTTGAACTGCCAAATGAAAGCCATTGTTACTGTTATGTTGTTACGACATTACCCCGCAGGTCACTAGGTATGTACCTACGTACTGGTGGGACAATATGTAATAAGTCATCGACACAAGAAGAAGAATGACAAGCAACAATTATTCTGTAAAGCTCACTAAACAGCATTCCACTGAATTGAAAAAATAAAATAAAAATACATTAGAAAGAAGAGAAAGGAGAAACATTACATTTTCCACGTGCTAAATATTTTCCAATAAACCATCAAACATGCACTCAAAATTTACGATACATTTGTAACTAATACACATTGACAATTACATTTCTGAACAACATTGTATGTGGATGTTCCGTTAAGCGGTTACGTAGAAATGTCAGAGGTGCTGAACCTTTGGCCCGAATGAATCAGCGCTCATCTCACGACCCCTGGCCCTGATCCTCAACTTGACCCTGACGACCAACATTTTTACGTTTTCAACTGGTTTTACTGTTTTTGTTGGTTATGATGTGACGCAAGTTATTCTTTTGAAAGTATTTATTTATGTGTACTACTTTTCTGTTGTAAATCTGTAATTTCAATGTCAATCTGTGAAGAGTAGATTTGTATTTATTTGTCTTTCAATAAATTGGTTTTAATTAAATTCAAGAATTATGCTCATGTATAAAACTTGGTTCAACATCACGCCTGTTATCACCGATCGGTTAGGCACCCCTGCCTAACATGTACATTTTATACACCCACATTGAACTTGGTTCAAATTAGATGGATTTCAATCGTTCTTAATTTGAAATGACAAAGTGTCTTTTCAATCTAATGATAGTGTCATTTTTGAGTGACCGACACGAAGCCTGTTACCTGTACCTGATATTGAGGGTTAATAATTATGAAATTAACCATCTGAGTTGGTACAAAAGGGATGGTGGGTAGTAAAGGCTGCCGATGACGATGATGATTCATCGCTTGATGATCTTGTGACTGCGTCAGTGAGCGGAGTTTGCGCAGCTGAACTTTGGACCAAAAATGTTTGAACTTTTGCCATCGTTACGCTAAGAATAAAAAAGTGATGATGATCATTGACATGCTTATTTAACGCATTAAGTGTGTAAATAATATGTTATGCGCAAGTTGTGCATAACACATCTCACGTCACAGTGTCATTGAGAGTGCAATGATTAATTTTATACTCTGTAGATGCGTCATAGATGTGAATCTGTAGTTCTTGCAACGACCTTTTGCCCTAACTATAACCTTTACCTTGACTAACGAGTTATATTTGTAAAGATAATACAGTTTGCCTGGTTTTTATATGAAAAAAACTATAATTTTGTTGACAATAGTCATCATTCTTTATAGCTTATTTATTTTTTTAATTGCTTTTTTTATGTCACAAGCCGTAGCAAAATCAGCCTGTTCCCACTGCTGTGACACAGGCCTCCTCTCGGTGTGAGGGAGAGAACCGTAATCTACCACGCGGGCCCAGTGTGGGTTCGTAGATATATCACACGTCTTCGAATATTTGGTTCTAGGACATGCCAGTTTCTACACGATGTTTCAGCGTTTCCTTCACCGTTTTGAGAGGAATGATGACGAAATAATTTACACAAAGTAAAGCGCCTGCCTGGGTTCTAAACTACGACCTTACAACTTGTAAGTCACGGCCCTTATCACTTGACCACCGCTGCTCCTCAAGAATAAACTATCCCAAACGAAAAAATAATTCATATACAGAATGTCAATAGCGATAATAATAAAAAATCTGTAGGATTATTGCTATTACGTTTGCTTTTAATTCTAAGTCAGCATCCTAAGATTCAAATTAACTGGTCCAACTTCTAAGATACCGGTAAAAGCAGAGACACTTCTTTTTAATGAACGTCATGTTTAATTTTATCGCCTGATAATACTTACTCGTAAAATCTTGTCATGTATAACATTATAAATCTTTTATTACTTGCAACACTTGTACTGTTAGAGGTGACAAAACATCTTGTTGGATGTTAATTAATACAGGTAATTAATTAAAAACTAAACGTTTTTGTTAAGGATTTCTTTACGCTTTGTTTTGTTCGACCAGAATCTACATGCACTCGGATTTGTACTTTTTTCAATAGAAAATAGAACAATAGTGATCCTTAAAAAGTAATAAATAAATGTTATATTCATTGTCTGTAAGACACTGCACTGGTGTAACAATGACACCGCATCGTTTCTTGGTAATTTCGTTTTTACATTTTAGTTTAAGTGATTATAACCAACGGAATCCTAAGGATGATCTCGGAGAGACTCTGCAGTGCTGGGGAGATTCATCCAGCTTCATGTTTCATTTTGACATGAGTGATTTTATTATTTGAATATTATGAATGATATTTTGTTTTGATTTGATTACTGACTAACATAGTTTTAAGACCTTTGTAAATTTGTCCATTGTGAATTGGTCCAAATTTGCACGTAAATAATTAGTCTGAAATAAATGGATTTAAATTAATTTATAAATATTATTTATCTTTTTGAACTTGTCGGGGGCACAGCGATGCACCCACGTCATTTTTCAGTACAATAATATTCAATTAACTTGAAGTTAAAGTACAAAGAAGACGGCCTTTACTTGATTGATACACCAACTTGTTGATGTTGAATGCAATTAAATAAATTATTACCTTTCAAGTTAAAACTTATTCAGCACTTAGTTTTGTGCTTAATGGCTTTTATTATGTTTTAATTTGTGTTGTTGAAGTCTTGATATAGACATCTTGGTTCTTTATTGCTTAAGTTAACTCTAGAATTTTACACTTTTAGTAGCCTTTCAATTATATGTGTAAACGTCGCTATTTTTTTCTAATGTTAATGTATTTTCTGAGGTAGCTTTATAAGCTTATATTATTGGTAAATGTATGAATGAAATGGAACCGTAAAAATTCTAAACGTAATGATTTTATTGGATGATACTGCAAAGAAATACTACTCCGAGAACGTTCACAGTCTGATCTCAACCTATCTTTCAAAAATACTTTTAATTTCCCTACATTTTTGACAAGTTTTTGGCATTGATTGTCGCTGAGATAAGATTGCGATGATTTTGAACGTTTTTAATTACGGGAACTGGCCTTATGATCTGCAAGTCTATTTATACAATATAGTTCGCTGAGCAGCTCGTAAAGGTCTAATAAACTCTTTACAACAGTAAGGCGTGTGTACCACGTACAGAAGTTTCCAAATACTATAATAATATACATACAATGTATGTACTACACTCCTACAAACTGCGTGACTCATTTCCAAAAAGGCGTTTTACGATTCAATCGCACTTTACAATAGATCTTTGCTCCATTGTTAAACTCATGCGCACTTATCCCAAACTATGACCGTTTCGGCCGTATTGTCGCGATTTCCTGCCTATTTCGAAAAAAATACACTATGCAGGTAAGGTCAGGTACCAAACTACCCAGTTTTTTTTTAAAAACAGGTATATAATTCTCAGAATTTTGCAAAAACTTGGGTAATTTCTGTGTCATTTATAATATCAATAGAGTAAGGTTTAAAATTGTGGATTGTTTTCCATGTAGTTTCTGTTGAGAGGTCGAATGTTTGAGGGAGCAATGTGGGAATGTCAGGTAAATTACTCGTGTTATAAGGAAGTTATACGAACGGTGTTTATAAGAAACTATGAGTGTTTTTCATGGCGTCCCGTGTTGACATTACAGTCGGTTGTCGCTACAACATTCCTCATGGTATTGCACGAAGTATGGTGTATAGTAAACGGGAAACTTATAATGTAAGTCTTATAATGTAAACTTATAATGTAAACTTATAATGTAAGTCTTATTCGTGCAGAATCAACAATTATTCTTTCTTTCTTTCCTTTCTAAGCTACCGCAGTAGCTAAGTACCTACTAATTCTTTAGATCATTGGTAATTTAAGTTTAAATGGGTTTTATAACATACTTTTTGCATGACAAGAGGTTTTTGATAGTAAATGACGATTGAACAGCTTACTTTTGTGAACGCGCCTAAAACGCCTGCTGTAGATTTTTTACCCTGTCAATTTGCAATGCAACCATATATTGAAAAGATGTACATCAAAGGGAACAACAATAACCTTTTGATAATCCATCAATAGGGTTTGACACTTTAGAGTAATGTCAACTTAAAGTCAGCAGAAATACTTTTTTAGCCAAAATATGTAGAGTATTGACTGCCCTCATTAGCAAATGATCATTCGTTTATATACACAGCATGTTCTAGATCGCGAAATGCTGAGTGTTTCTCATTAATAACGTCTCCGACACGACGGTCATTTTCATTTCACCACGCAAAGAATTAGTTTAATTAAAAACCTGAGACTAAGCAATTCTGTTGCCGTTGTTATATTGATTTTGCAATATTTAACTATTTAAATCTAGAATATTCCTTACCGCAAAATCTCAAATCTGTTACACGTTTTTAAACAGTGCGGTGGGTCCAAAAGCCCGAACAGGAAATCGAAATCTTGCAAACAATTGACTCTATTGTTTAGCAAACCCTTGAACTAATCTCCTGGTCCTTTGTACCTGTCCCTTTCCCTGGAACTTTCTTTGTCTCTAATTGGTCTGGTCCGAGAAGCCCTTTGTACCATTCGCAGGGTAAGGGTTGACCACGAGGGATTTTGTTTCGCATTTACCTGTTTGCTATTAAATTTGAAGATTATTTTAGCTTTGTGCTGCTTTTTTATGGAGTTTCTTTAAAACGTGCCGATGCAGGTGCAAGTAAGGTGTAAGGGGTATGAAAAGGAATTGATAACATTGTATGTATTGTTTTGAGCATTAGTGCTTTTAGCCATAACTATAATCTGTTCTTGCGAATTGCTTCTTAACTTACCAACTTTATTGTGTTTAGTTTCTATTGGTTTTGCTGAAAAACGTCACCTCTTATTCAAAGTTTAGGAACCCTTAGCGGTTCGGTTAAATATACCTAGTTTGTTTAATATTACTACTAGGTTTTAAAATCTTTTACTCAAGTCCATCAGTTTTTTATTCAAAATTAAAATAAATTACTTTTATTTCGCTAAAATAATTTACTCCCATGAATAGTGTTAAGAATTAATTTGATAATTATGGTGAAACCTATATAATAATAAGAATTATTAAACGTAAATAATAATAAATAACTAGCCATATAAGTTTAATAAGACAGTTTGTTACTTTCCCGTCGGCAGCATTACGACGCATACAAAAGACATCAACGCGCAGACACAATGAGAGCTTGCAATTTTATTAATAGTTTTATTATTTCTCATTTTAATAAAAAAATTATAAATAAGTAGCATATGGCGGGACATGGTAACATGTATTTATTAACTGCAGTGTTTGAAATAATTGGTTAAACATTAAAATCTAGTAAAAGCGCATTGTCTCGTTGCTGTGGTTTAAAACAAATCTTAAATGTAGTATTTACTTGTAAATACATCTTGAATACGTTCTGTTCTTCTAGCAATAAAGTTATGTAGTTAAAAGATTTATCAATTTTTCAAATAACATAGTGTTACAGTTCTGAAAGCGCATGAATATATACGTAGGCTACGTCATCGACATAATATTCATGTAATTTTTTTTTTACAAAAACTTTGAATTCAATATTTAACCATTTTTTTTTCAAATTGAATTAATCATTCAATATATTTTAATCCTTTTGTAGTAAAACCATGTTTTCTTTTTATAAATTATGTACTTACGGTCGTCTAATTCCTCCTCATAGTCTGAGAAGCACCTGTCTTCCTTGAGCGCCTGATTGTCAGGCTGTTGGTAGAATCTCTCCGATTTTATGTACATTTTCAGGTACATCCCTAATCACAGCATACGCACATATAGATAATGTTATAAATTCAATTTTATTGTTATTTTCACTGAGAAATAAAAGCACTTTAGTTTTTCCGAGTTCATAAACAGTATCACTTATCAGCACAGTTCTACACATAAAATAAGTTTAAATAAAATAATAAACAACACGTTACCACTTCAAATATTAACAAAACGGAATCTCAAAATTATAATCACCGTCCAATGACATCACAGGTCACAACCTTACGTCCTTAAGTCCAAACAAAACTGTTTGTAACTAAAAAGTTTGCATCACAAAAATACACTCAAATTAAAAATCTATTACACTTTAAAAAAATACTCAAAAACACTAGTAGTGAAAAATACCGTGTATTATACAGGATAGTCGGGAATAATACGATGTGTTCGAAAATGGAACGGTACGCGCGCCCGAGCCGAGGTGCGCGCAAACACTGGCGACCCGCATCACCCGTCGAATCGGACCTTTGACAAAAAAAAGCACACAGGTAGTGGACGAGGCTTCGGCCGGCCACAGAAGAGCCTATACGGCCATAATATAGCCAGTGTTTATGGTTACGTTCACGTGGTGTTTTGTTTGCGAGTTTAGGTGACGGTTTTTAATTGATGTGGGAGTATTTTTATAGGTTTTGCATTAAGTGAAATATCGGTTTTATATTTATTGGGGTTTGTTATGAATGGCTCATTGTATTTTTGGGTTTTTTTTTAATAAACTGGAGAGCGCCTTAATGATTTCAAAATAAAAGAATATCTACTTCGTTTCTATTGTTATGATTTTTGGTACTCAAGATTTAGTTAGATTAATACAGAATTTCACTGTTATACCTCATCTTTTTGAAAGATTATTAGGTACCCAGGTAAATAGAAGCAGTGACCAGCAGTGATTGGATTTTAGTAGTTAGATTAATTAACAAATAATTCCACAATAACATAGCATCCTGATGCAGTTTCGCGACGCTAACAGTATTTTGCTTCACTTTTAGTCGGTCTATTAACATGGCCATATAAATCACTGGAATGCGACATTTAAACCGAACTTAAACTGTCCAGTTTTTGAGTGAGAAACACATTTGATGATATACGACAGCTATTTAGCTAAACACAATATTAAGTCGTTATTGCTGTGGTTTCCGCCTAATGTTTGGAAAACCAGATCATTTTGTTAAAGCTTTGGTTTGTACGCGGCTTCTGTGAGTAAACGCATCGTGAGAGTTACGTAAAGTAACGTCATCAAATTAACGGGTAAATATTTACTACTGATTATGGGACTTCCAATGACCGCAACACGGAACGGTTATAAAAAAGACATGGCTAGAGGTAATTAGATCGAAATAGATCGCTGGTAGACGTATTTTTGAAGACAATATATTTCCATTTTTGAACAGTTGCAAACATTGAAACAAACCCTTGACAATACACTTCCAGACACCTGAATCGAGCCACCCTCCTTTTCGTGTATGACCCTTCATACACGAAAACGTTGTATACGTTTTCGTGTATGAAGGTTACGCCTTTACTATTTAGAAGGTCGTAAGTTCCAAATAATGACACCAAAATGATGGCCAGTATGTGTCATTGGCTTCAAAACTGCATACATTTTTTTTACTTCTTATTATTTTGGTGTTTTAGAACTTTAGATTTTCCACGGTGGCTTGACTTAGGAGTATGGGAGTGTTCTCCCGGACTCCGGGAGAACACTTCCATGAGCGCTCCCACGGTGTGAGTTTCACGTAAAAAGCGAAGGATTGCAGGCTTAAGTGTACTTAAGCCTGCAATCCTTCGCTTTTTAAGTGAAACTTAAAGAACCTTCTCCCTCTCCAATTTGCAGTAAGAGGAACAGCTAAAAAGCATGATGAGTTTAGACGATAAAAATGTATGGTTAAGCAGTCGCTAATCATTACTTGACGACGTATATAATTAAGAGAGCTAATGTTCAAAAGGATAAACCACTATATATTCAAATTATACTTCATCCAACCTCGTGCGCCGCTAGATTCTGAGTTACAGAAAGACCCACTACCACTGTGCCCGAATTATCAATAGAATGAAAAAAAAGGTAAGATTTGGTGTATGTTTGTGCATCCTCGGGTTTTTATGAATAAGGGTCAAACTAACGGGATCTTGCTCTTTGTGAAGCAAGCAAAGAGAGTTTTTTTGGATATCCTTTAATACTACATATCCAATAATATACTAACTATTTTACTCTACTTTCGCTACTTTGTATTAGTGTGTGTGTTTTCCTTTTTCTTTGTAATGTACTATCGCTAAAATCTATATCTGACCACCGTAAAAACTATTTCAGAAGGCCAATTCTCGTAAATAAAAACGTTCAAAATCTAATCGCAGTCTCATCTCGGCGACAAACAAAGTCTTAACTTGTCAAAATGTAGGGAAATTAGAGGTATTTTTGACAGATACTGAGATCAGACTGTGAACGTTATTAGAATTACCCCTCTGCTTGCAGCGCATATTATTAGTCGACCTAAAAATGATCCTCTTTTGTTTTACTTACTTTACTGTGGTCATCATGTGGGATTTGGTTTTCAAAATGGTCAGATATACCTAGGTTTTGGCGATAGTACGTCTTATTTGAAAATGTCATGTGGAAAGTTTTGCGTATAAATGTGGAAGGCTATAAAAGTAGGGAAAGACCAAAATAACGATGGATGGACTGCGTGTAAGATGGTATGGCTAGAAAGGGGGTGACTACCGAGATGACGACTAATAGAGAAGTATGGAAGAAAAAGACATGATGCGCTGACCCCAAAATAAAGTCATAATAAATTGGGATATGGGCAGTAGAATAATGATGATCGTTTTAATTAAGTTAAGTTGAAAATTAATGAAATTAATTATCATCATAAGATTTTATTTTTGTAATAAATAACGTACTCGTAACGAAATTTTGGCACATCAATTAACAGAATTATCCTTAAGTAGTAATATTTATTGTTAGTACTTATTATGGGATGGAAAATAAATATGTCATAATATTATGGTGATATTATCTACAGATACCGTACTGATCGAGTTATTGCTATGAAAGATGATGTAATAAATGCTATAGTAATTAAATTAAATTTAAATTACATAACATCACGCCTTGTTTCCCCGAGGATTGGGCAGAGGTGTACCTATAGTAGGTACACCCACATTTCGCATGTCATGTTTAAGTCCCATGTAATAGGGGATGGGCCTATTGCCATTAGCTAGGCACAATGCAAACTTTGGGCTGTTACTGAGAAATTCCAAAAAAAAAAAAACCCATCACTGCCCGATCTGAAAATCGAACCCAGGACATCATGCTTTGCAATAGCGTTTGCGACCACTAGCTCTATCTACACTAGACTAGAATTACTGTGCGATTTAATTACAAAGGTCAGAGGGGAAATTCTCGTAATTTTAAGAACGTTCACAGTCTGAGGGGCAATTCTCGTAATTTTAAGAACGTTCACAGTCTGATCTCAGTCTCAATCTGTCAAAAAATACTTTTAATTTCCCTACATTTTGACAAGTTTTTGACATTTGTTTGTCGCCGAGATGAGACTCCGACTAGATTCTAAACGTTTTAAATTACAAGAATTGGCCTTCTGATCTGTCTCATTCTGTCAAAAAATACTTCTAATTTCCCTACATCTTGACAAGTTTTTGACATTTGTTTGTCGCTGAGATCAGACTGCGACTAGATTTTGGACGTTTTAAATTACGAGAATGGCCTTCAGTTGGCAGTATTAACTCTTTGACAGACACATACACTTCCCACGGGGGTAGACAGAAACTACAGAACGCCACCTGCTACGATCCAGACAGACACATCGCGGACAAATATTGTGTTCAGTCTATTTACTTCTACACAACCCTTTCAATAAAAAAAGACTCGATGAATAGTAGTTTTAATTTAAGCTATAAAATTAGTTTTCCTTTATTAATATCAACCACAAAAGATCAGTAATAAAACCAATTTAAACTCCACGGGGTATCTATCACATTATTATGTTCACACTCAAATCATTGTCAACGTTAATCAAGGCTAAATTAATAATCACATCATTAATAATTTACATTATTAGTAGCCCATAATTGTCTGGACAACACTAAACGATCAATTTTTATAATTTATTTTGTAAATCAGTGTAAAATGTATAACACAATAAGGTCGATATTCTATTAAATTATTCGTTTATAAATTATGCATTGATTCGTAGTTCTAGCTACCGTGTTACCGCCATTATAGATTTATATTGATAACATACTGGGCTTACGTTATAAGAATCGATTTGGTACCGATAGCCGAATAATATAACGATTATCGATCTGGCGATCGTTTAGATATCGGTCTATGGTATGGAAGAAACCAATCGATTGCTCGATTTACATAAATATGCAGTGTGATTCAGTTCTTCGTTTTTTTTTATTGTTTCGAAGTCGGTGAAAAAAACAGGCAAGTTGTATACCTGTAATTTTAGAAAAAAAAAACAAAAGTTTTTTTAAAAATAATTTTATAGTCATACTAGCTGCGCTCCGCGGTTTCACCCGCATAAGTTTCGATCCCGTGGGAATATCGAGATAAAAAGTATC
Source organism: Apamea epomidion (assembly GCA_947507525.1). Lineage (NCBI taxonomy): Eukaryota > Metazoa > Arthropoda > Insecta > Lepidoptera > Noctuidae > Apamea > Apamea epomidion. The sequence goes on along the minus strand of OX382237.1, from coordinate 5,762,744 downwards.
TTATATGTTAATCCTAGTTATAAACTATCTGTGTGCCAAATTTCATCCAAATCCGTTCAGTAATTTTTGCGTGAAAGAGTAATAAACGTCCATTCATCCATCCATTCAAACTTTCACGTTTATAATATTAGTAGGATTCATATCATCATAGTCAGCCGATCTATTCTGTAAAAAAACGTAAGTGAAGTGAGCTGTCAGTGTCAAACACTAGCTTTAGGTGGAACTACAGCTCCCTTCAAGCTCACCTCGACTAAGTTTTTACGGAGAGATTTTTGACAGGTTTGTCGTGGCGTATACTAAGCATGTCGAAGGCTCTATATCGCTGGTTTATGGTAAAGTTACAATAGGTTGCCGCGTGGGCGCTGTGATACATTCTACAACTTATCAAGGAAACTTAAATAGATATCGATTTTTAGCTAATTCGGACAATAATGGCCGGTGCGACAAAACTTGCTATTATTAAATCATAATAACTTTGACTTATTTAAATAAATTATAGGTTTTTATAGACAGGTCGCACTCTAGAGTCAAAACAGTTTTGTCTGTGGTAGGTAGAACAGTTTTATCTTGAGTTGATAGAGTATTTTCAGCACTTTGGCCATAACTCACTCTATGGATGAACGTGCACGGTGTATCATCATTGTTTTCATAAGAAAGAAATAAAGGAAGAAAGAATAATATTTTATTTCGTACACGCATAAGAAATACAAAAACCGGCCAAGTGCGAATCGGACTCGCACACAAATATTTCCGTACCACATGGCAAAATCTCCGAAAAAAGAACACGTTTCTTGGATGGAGACCCCTTTAATTTTAATTAAATATTTTTACTTTAATTATTTGTTGTTATAGCGGCAATAGAAATACACACTCTGTGAAAATTCAACGGTCTACCTATCACGGTTCATGAGATACAGCCCGCTGACAGACGGACGGACAGATAGCGGAACGGAACTAAGGAACAGAAAAGTCACCATGAATGCCTAGTGTTAGTGAAAACGGACATTAGTTTAACAAAATGTTGACTCAGTCTGCCACCCAGCCTTTAATGAATCAATAACTTTGACTAATGAATAAATTGTACTTTTTTGTAAGCATTTAGCGTGAATAATTACTTTAGTTATTTGAAGTTGAGATTGTTTTGTTTTGTCGTGAAGGTCGAAGGTTGGATGTTGATACAAAGAACTGCTGGCATTTGTGTCATTAACTGTACTTTTATATTTATTTAGCTGTAAGCATTTTGTTCCCTTTTGGCTGGAATGTTTGTGTATTATAAAGTTACTGTTAGCCTATATCATCACACAGCTGGGCAAAGGCCTCTCCCCATGACTTCCAACTCTTTCGATCCAAGGCTAAAGTAGACCACTGGCCGTTTGTTTTGTCCAGCTCGTCCCGCCATCTTCTACGGGGTCTGCCGCGACGCGTTCTAGCTGTGTCAGGGCTCCACGCGTGGTTTTTTTGGCCCACAGCTTATTGGGCATACGACAGACGTGGCCAGCCCAGTCCCATTTCAGCTTAGCGGCTTTTTGTAGTATTACTATAAAGTATGTTTAGTTATTGTGTTTATAAGATGAAGGTACCTATTACACATAACGAAATCGGCCTATATCGTTCCCACCGCTGGGACACAGGCCTCCTCCTCTGTGAGAGGGAGCGGGCCAAATTCCATCACGCGAACCCAGTGCGCGTTGATTGATGTCACAATCATGACTTCGATTTTTTGTTACTAGGACATGCCGGTTTTCTCGTGATGGTTTTTAAGATGCATAGTTTATAATTTGCAGTTAAAAACTTTATTGAGTCACATAATCACAGGTGAAGCTGGACCAAAGCACCTGGCCGCGACGTCTTTAAAAGATGCCCATCCATAGACAAATATTACCCATCTCTCCACTAGTCCAATGCTTACTCTAGGATGCATATCCGGTAGGCTCTTAAATCCTATCCTTTCCTACGGCACGTCTTCCTTACAAAAACCGCGCCTCCCGGTCTACTTCTTCATATGCAATGGTGGCTGTAGCACCATGAACATGAGGCTATAGGAGCTAGTGTGAATCTTGGAGTTCATTGGATTAATCGAGTCTGGTCAAACCACGCTGGGATCGGTGCAATTCATTCATTCATTCAAAAACTTTATTGAATCACATAATATTATATTTTCTGTTGACTTTCACCTATTAGAGGAAAGTTGATGATCTGTAACCACATCGCATACCATTTGTAGTAGTTGTATTGCGTGTACGGTCGCTTAGCATAATCAGCCTATAAAGTTCCCACTGCTGGGACACAGGCCTCCTCTCGGTGAGAAAGAGTGGGCTGTAATCTACCACGTGGGCCTAGTGAGGGTTGGTAGATGTCACATGTCTTCGATTTTTTTTGATTCAAGGGCATGTTGGTTTCCTCACGGTGTTTTCCTTCACTGTTTTGAGAGCTGTGGTGATGGAATTATTTACACAAAGGAACCCGCCTGCCTGGGTACGAACCCACGACCTACAACTAGTAAGTCGCGGGCGTTACCCCCGGGCCACCACTGCACCACTCTCGCTTATTTCTCATTAATCTCTACGTTATATCACCTCCGTTTGTACAGATCAAGCCTGTTGACGGCTGCTGTCAGGTCCTATTTCCCCTAGACACGACTCCGCGGGATGAAGATATTACAAGCCTTATTCCTACATCTTTACGACCTAGAACTGCCACCAAAAGTAAAACGTAGGTAAGGGGTTTAGATACCATCATGTCATCATGACCCATGATGACATGATGCGTGACAAGCTTTAATATATGACACTATTGTAACGGTCACTCAACGTACTTTTTATAATGACACTTTTGTCATTCTTATTAAAATATAATCTATGTTTCCTTAAAGCACCAAGTTATATTAGCACATGTTACTTTTTCCCTTGTATGGAAAAATAATATTTTTATTTTAAAGTAAACTACAAAATTACAAATTGATTTCACTCGTTTTATATAAAACTAGCTGCACCCCGCGGTTTCACCCGCATGAGTCTCGATCCCGTAGGGATATCGGGATAAAAAGTATCCTATATTCTAAACCAGGTCTATCCATGTGCCAATCTATTCAGTCATTTTAGCGTGAAAGCGTAACAAACAAACATACAAAAAATCAAATCTTTTCTCTTTATATTATTAGTTTAGATTTAGGTAACAATTATGCAGCCTACGTTTTCTATCTCCCGTCTAAAACTTTTGCTTGACCATTTATATGAAAATCAATTATAATATATTCGGTCAGAGAAGGCAAGACGACATTTTCTAACACTTAACACGACAATAGCCTAACGACTACGAAGCTGGCTGGCGATCGAGAGGTCGCGGGATCAAATCTTAACCCCTCAGACTAGTATGGCGAAACCACATACTTTGGGGATAGGCTTGTTCATAAGACTATTGCATATTTTACATCATTAGGTACTGTAAGTTGTACTGTGTTGTATAAACTCAAAAGTAGGTACTTATATGTTTTTTGTCTGGTGTGGTTTTACATTTTTGACAATAATATTTCTTTATGAATTTGTTTTACGTATTTTTTTAGAAGGCCTGCACTCATCCTGGCCTTTTTTAAAGTTTGGGCCATCAAACGGGCACAAAAACAGACTCCGGGCTGACCTGAGATTCGAATTTAGGACCTCATACTAAGCAGTAGTGCTTGCGACTACTAAAACAAAGATGCAGCCATTATTTCAACAACATTCTTGAATATCGTCAAATTAGAAAAAAATAATAAGAAATACAAAGAAAGAAAGAAAATACATTTATTTGCGGCAAGCATGACGCATAAAAAAGAACACAAAAAAAAAACAACAAGTTGGGGTTAAACATGCGTCCCATCCAGGCAAAACGACCATCGCTCAGCATAATGCTAAGACTCTATACGAGACAGAGCCCCAGCGCTGGCTAAAAGCTGGCTATTCAAAAAACCTCTTAAGTATGAATTAAGATACTTGAAATCATCTCAAAGCGCTGTCAAATTCGTATTATTCGAGTTAGTCTAAATTCTAGCGCTTTCTATCGATATAAAAACCGCATTATTTCGTGAATTCCAACTTAATTGACCCGTCCACCTTCGGAGAGTTCGTCAGTTTATTTACGAGCTGTCTGAATTATATGGAGTGGCTCGAAAATTCGCGATTCCGTGTTATTTTTTTATGGACTGTGGGAAAGATGTAAAAAGACAGACAGATTTTGACTTTTGAAAAGAAATAAAACTAATTAGCTAGTAACTAGTATTTTTCACGACATTTTTTTACAAGTTTTATTTTTGGCGTGTGAAATTTTTTCACAGATGTCCTCCAGCCGCTCCAGGGTTTTGTCTGACTCTTCTAACACGACTTTTTCGGAACACAGACCTCCTCTCTGTGGGAGGGAGTGGACAATCCACCACGCGGGCCACGTTCGGGTTGGCGGATGTAAAATGTCTTCGAATTTTTGGTCCTAGGATATGGCGGTTTCCTCACGATGTTTTCCTTTACCGGTTTGATAGCAGTGGTGATGAAAAAATTTACTCAATGTAAAGTGCCTGCTCGGGTTTAAACCCACGACCTGCAACTCGTAAGTCGTCCTTGGGCCACCACTGCTCATTAATCTTGATAGTAATTAACCATTAATCTTTGTAAAAAAACTGAGAACCACACAATCATGTATCTGCCTTTTTTATTACTATTATTTTAAGAACTCCCCATCCCGCATGTTCAATGGCCCGCCTGTCAAAAGTAAGTGGACCGTATTTGGACATTAATGTCAATTTTAGCGGAGGCGTTGCATTATAGAAAGTATCTTAGATAGCCGATATCCAATACTGAAAGTGTTTATTAAGAGGCTGGGAATTTGAATAGAATATCTATGAGAGACACGTGTCGATGTAATACTTATAATTATTGGTTATGAGGAACTTTGGCTCCTGAGATATAATTATACAGGGTGGCAGGGACATCGACGCGCAAACTGTAACCATGGATTCAGCACATGAGTTTACACCCCATAGCGTCGAAATTTTTCGTCGGTTATAAAAAAAAAAAACTTCTGTTTCATAGAAAACTGCAATACCCTACGACCTACGCGGTCAAAATTTATGGAAGAGCAATTTTTTTTAAAATAACCGACGAAAAATTTCTGTCAAAAAAAAAGTCTAAACTCATGTGCTGAATCCATGGTTACAGTTTCCGCGTCGCTGTCCCTGCCACTCTGTATGTTTACTTAGTTCAGGAGCCAGCTGATCAAGCGGTGTTTGACAACTGCTTGTGTAATACAATAGTATATATAATATAATTCAACGTTTAGTGTATGACTAACTTTATGTGTTGTTCTTAGTACAATAAACTTATTATTTATTTTATTGTACATAAATTTTATGTCTATGATACAATTTAATACAAAGCTATCAAGTATAAGTAATGTCCTAACAGTATTTATTACATTGAGGATATTGTTACTAAAGCAAAGACAGGAGATTTTTTTCAGATTTAGTTGATTTCGGACGAAATATTTTATGTTATGGGCTGACCGCTTAACTGAGACGTTGCTTGAGGTAGCTGCGCGGTGCGGGAGAGGTGATAGTTGTCACAAGTTGAAGAATCACTGAGCTCTCGCATCATGTAACCACACTGCTATCTGTGCTGTCCTGCACCGCGCTGCTACTTCAAGCAACGTCTCAGTTAAGCGGTTGGCCTATAGTTGGATTGAATTGGCAATAGACTGAGAGCGAATTTCACCAACTTAACTGAATGCGTTCAGCACATCTAAACCGCGTTCAAGAGCTGTCATTATCAAAATTGTTGTGACATATTGATCTTGAACGCGGTTTAAAAATGCTGATCGCTTCCATTTCATTGGTAAAATCCGCACTACTGCGTTCTGATTCCTTTAATTGTAATGTGATCGTAAAAAAAGTTATTGCAAAAACAACTTAAAAGCATACTAACACACCATGTTTCCGTAAAATCATACCTTAAAATGCACATTCTAGTTTAAAATTCTAATGTTATTTACATGTCCGGTGAATTACGATCTTTAGTCTTATCAAAAAATACGATGTCGAATCCATTTCATTTTAATCGTCGTTAAATCATTGTGGCGGTAAATCCGGAAAAAGGATGAGTCGAAAGATATTTACTACTTAGAAGTGTTAAAAACGTTGGATTTGTTATGCATAATAGAAATATATTATGAAACATAATATTGGTTTGAAATAAATAAAATAAAAAATAGTGTGAAGATTATCTGATTTTGAAAAACAAATGCACACATAATTTTTGGTTTAATTACCCATTAAGGAGTCTGCCAACTTAATATTTTTCTTATATTTTAAATGTCATTATATTATTATTATTAATAATATCATTGGCATTTCAGAGCATTTTTGCGTTAATTTGTTCCTTATCAAATAGAAGATCACATTGAAATCTAATCGCGTTAATATTTTATTGGACCGGACCCGTTACCGTTCTTCAATACTTAGAACGAACCGACTTAAAAGTAGATATCCAACAAACTGGCACCAATGCAAGCGTTTAGCATAAAATGTAACCGATTAAATTCATCTCAGTTTATAAATCAGTTCCCCTATAAGGCTTAGAAACAACTTCTAATATATAACCGATAACCGCAATTGTCTTAAGTGTAAAATACTTCAAGATTAGCATCTCGCAAGCAATCATTTATTTACTTTACGCTGCGTCTGTCAAACAATCTATTTATTCTCTCTAACGTCTATACATTCGCCATTATCAATTTTAAGGACAATATTATAAAGTGTAAAATAACCATTATGTTCAAAAGATTATCATTTGACAATTTTATGGTCGTGGTGTGGTTATAAACAATGTGAAGCAGACAACGAAAGTTGTGCTTGTAACTTGAGATTTACGTAAAAAGTGTCTCTTTGACAAATAGACGAAGACGCAGAACGTACTATGTGCGTTCTGTGTTGTCAACCGTCACGGCGACGATTATCGCGGAGTTAGATGGAGTTATTATTTTGCTGTGTGTATGTTTAGCTTGCGTGTGTTTTTATAATTTATACGGTTTAAAATGTCGTTTTTATCTGTCATTATCATCATCTGCGGTCTGAAACTACTTACTGCTGGACTTAATCCTCTTTGCATAATTTATTCTCTTTAGTCTATCAATCGGACTCACATAAGTCTTGCGAATCTGCCCCATCGCGTGGCTACTGTGCAAATATTATCGTCATTTCTTTAAATGTCATAAATCAGAAGGGCAATTCTCGTAGTTTTAAGAACGTTCACAGTCTAATCTCAGTCTCAATCTGTCAAAAAAACCTCTAATTTCCCTGCACTTTTGACAAGTTTTTGACATTGATTGTGGTTGAGATGAGATTGCGACTAGATTTTGAACGTTTTTAATTACGGAAATTGGCCTACTGCTATATATTGTCCTGAAAGATCCTTCATTTTGCGATGCAATTGATTTTATGTTGGCATAAGTGCTACTGGTTCAATAGTCCGCTGTGCTATGAATAGTTCTAGCTTATTGCTTGCTATAACAATAACACTTTTTATTGTAACTTAACGTAGAAGTGCGGCAGAAATCTGAAAATTCACTGCGTAGCAAGTAGCGGTAACTTGTCCGTCTTTTAGCTTACATTGTCTTTAGAATAAATCTTTCTCAAGTGGACGGGGATGACTTGAGCTTTTCCTATAATAGATATTAAAAACAACACTGGTACCTACTAACCTACCTAGATAGGACATAGTGTTGTTTTTAAACACACGTGAACCAGAGCAATTGAAATTAAAAATCAGACTCATTTATCATCAGTAAACTTTTCACTAGGTTTTTCGTTAGGAAAATTGTAGTGACAGGCGGTGTCTGGATTTTTTAATTTTTTTTATTAGCCTAAGCTGCCTTACTCCTGGGTAAAGACGGAGCCTCCACTCGTACCATCTGTCGCGAGCCCGCGCGTCTCCCTTCTAGTTTTGACGGAACCTATCCAGCTCGTCTAGAAATATCCCTAGTTAATTATTGGCAATGTGCTCGCTCGCCATGCACTTACAAACAACATAGCTGGAGAAATGTGCGTGCAATAAACACCTCTGGTTAACCATCGGAGAATACTGGCCTAATGTTATGAAGACCAATCAACACTCATCGATTCATACGTCACTATACATTATGCGGCTCCAAATACAGTGCTCAGTGGAAGGCTCTATCCCTCGTAAGGGAACTATGGCAGCGCGCTCATTGTTCCAGCAACTTGCGCCCACATTACATTTCTATAACCTAAACCTGATAGAATTGTTCGTTTGCACAATTCTAGTTTAGTTTATTTTACTTTACGACCGATATGGGAGAGCTGGGTGATTTTAGTTGTATATTAATGGTGGAATAATAAAGGACTGTTGTTTGAACATTGGGACTACTTTGGAGCTTAGTTTTGAATAGTTCAATTTATCATCAGATGAAGTAGAAGGACACCACGTTATTAAAAAAGGCCTAAAAAAAAGTGTAGGTATGTGTATAAATATAGTTTTTTTTTTTTTAGCCTTTATTGTCCCACTGCTGGGCAAAGGCCTCCCCCAAATCCTTCCAGGAACTCTTTTTCCGTGCCACCTCGAACGGCGCTGCCGAGGCCGGCCCAGAAAGAGATGGCGAGATGACCTGGACGCGTACCGCGAATTACAGTTACATACACAAATATAATTCAAGAACTCTTTAGATTCATTAGCTTTGTGATTAAATATTCTTTTCAATAGGTTTGTGCGCTTAGAAAACATTATAAGTAGATGCTTATCACAGAATAGAATTAGTGAAGCATACTTGAATTTACACTCTAGTCAGACACTATTTTTATTATCCATTTGAACGATATCGCTCTTAAATCGACTACGAAAGTTTTTATAAACTCGAACCATTCAAACTATTAAAACATAAGGTCACCAATCGCCATAATTTCCGGGTGCAGTGGTGGCGTTCATATGTTCTTATTGTGCGGCTGCGCGGGCGCCGATTAGCATTGAGAAGGTCGCAGGGTGCGTAGGCTAGGCGCGCCGAGGAATGCCGAGCGCGCTTCGTGGCATTTCGGCTGAACCGACTGGTTATGTGATTTAAATCGCCTGTTTACACCCTGCTGGACTGGGTTGACTGTCATTTGTTATTATGAGGAAAGGAGAACCTGTTTTTTAGCTGTGATAGCTGATATACATACATAATTACATACGTCTTGACTAATAAGGAAGATATACTTTTATCTGCAGGCTGGAATATCTGGCTGTGTTGCTGTCGTAGGTGGACTACATGGTAGGAATAATAAACTGTGCTGACACTAAGCTGAACTGCCAAACCATTATCAGTTAGGTTCAAAACTCCTGGACGATTTTCCTGAAGTAATCCGTCAATCAGTGGTGGACTCCCAAAATTACCTGGAACAATAAAAAAATGTTGATTTAGTAAAGGATTAATTTTAAAACCAGGGTTTTTCTCTATACGCTTAGGATGACTCACTGATAGCTCTATTTAGAACTGACCTTCGAAACGAGAGCGGTGAAAAAACCTACTACGCTTTGGAACGGTCAACTAGCTTCATCTAACACTCTGACTGACCGCGCTTCTGACTGATCAACTCCTTTGAACATTCAAAAGTGTCTGTAAGTGTCCATATACACGAGCGACACGCTTCAATGGCAGAGGAAACAGCAGCCGTCGACAACGAGCCACTCGTGCAACTCACATACACGCGCGGCATGTTATCGACTCTCGACATGCGTTAACAGCAGCCGTCGACACTCGTCGATGGCTGCGGTTCCTTTGCAGTTATCGCGCGACACTCGTATGAAAAAAATATGATATTAATAAGTATTATATAAATAAATTATATGAGTTTGAGTTTGAAAAAAACTCTGATGAATTCGGGGGTCAGTGTCCAAGTTTATTTATTCCTCCAATTAAGCCTTAGCTGGAGGCCTTAATTTATTGAGGCACCGGAGGCAAGCCCGGTTAAGCAGCCGACAACCTTCTAGATTGACCTGCGAGATGCCAATTACAAAAAAAAAGCCTGTACCAAAGTCTGCTTAATAGTAATACCTATTTACTTTCGCAACGGAGAGGTCATCGTCGTCTATTTTTTTGTAACAAAACTACTTGACAAATGTCGAAGTGAAAGTCTCATAGACAGGTCGGCTGTAAGGATTATGTTAATGTGGCCGTTGATAATCTGGTGATGGGCGTCCATTAGCCGTTTGATAAGTAAAGGTCAGATTTGAAACGGCGGTGGCCGCCAATGGATTTTTGTTGTTTTTTTTTCCTTGTGGTTGGCATTGCAGGGTTGCATAATGCATAATTGCTGAGACACAGGCCTCCTATCTTCGAGAGGGAGTGGGCTATAATCTATCAGACCGTGCCCAGTGCGGGTTGCTAGATGTCACATGTTTTTCGAATGTTTGGGGACATGCCGGTTTCCTCACGATGTTTCCCTTCCCCGTTTTGGGAGCAGTGGTGATGAAATTATTTTTTCAAATCAAAGCATTTATTTGCATAACACAGGTTCACATATCATATTTATTACGTATTTTACTGTGTGTACATAAATAATAAAATAAATAAATAAAGATGGATACTTTGAAAATTCGAGTTAATTTTGAATACGAGTTCCGACGCGGAACTAACGCGGCAGAAACAGCTCGCAATATGTTGCGTTTGGAGAGGGGACTGCTAATGAACGCACCGTGCGATTTTGGTTTAAACGTTTTCGTGATGGAAAAGCAAAGCTTACCAATAAAAAGGTAATGGTAACTGTTTGGTGGTCTCAGCATGGTGTTATTCACTATAGCTTTCTCCGATCTGGTCAAGCAATAACGGCAGATGTCTACTATGTCGAACTCCGAACAATGATAGTAAAACTAGCTGTGAAACAGCCCCGACTCATGAATCGATCTTCACCATTATTGCTCCATGATAACGCGAGACCTCATGCAGCACGAGAAACCGTTTTAACTCTACAGGAACTGCAATTAGAAACCATTCTTCACCCTCCGTATTCGCCAGACCTTGCTCCAACAGACTACCATTTTTTTCGTGATTTGGACAATTTTGTACGTGATAAAAAGTTTTCTTCTCAGGAGGCAGTACAAAATGCTTTCACACAGTTTGTCGAATCTAGATCACGAGAGTTCTATCGCAAAGGCATAAATGACCTTCCTATTAGATGGCAGCAATGTATAGATAATATTGGTAATTATTTTGATTAAATAAATACGTTAATTAAAAAAGAAAACGAATTTCAATTTTTCAGTACAAATCGGCAATTTCATACTTTAATCCCTAATAATAATGTCATAGTAATTGTAATTACAGCTTACACAAAGTAAAGCGCCTGCCTGGACTCGAACCCACGACCTACAACTTGTAAGTCGGGGCCGTAACCACTGGACCACAACCCACACGGCACAACACATGCAGGGTTGGGTTCAGAAACATTGTGTCAAGTATTTTCATTTTTGACCACGTTCCTATTCGAATAAATGAATTTAAATTCAAAATTCAAAGTAATTTATTTCAGATAAACCACAGGTATTTCACAGAGTTCCATACAGGTAGTCAATGAAACCTCGGAAGCGCGGTGCACGGTGCCAACCGGTCGTTTTCTACGGAGAAGCACCGGCAAAAAACCCCATGGAGTAATCGTGGGGTTTTTTTGAAATAATTGTCTTTTACAATGTTGTTACAAAATAGTTTTAATACTTAGGTATGAGAGGACAGAAGTCAGAAGCTATCTAATACAATCTATTTCCATTAACATTTCCTTTGGCTTGTATTTCCATAACTTGGACTTATGTTAACCAACTTACATATCTGGCCTGCTTTCGTTATTAATATCCACCTTGTAAACGTGATGATTTACATTAAAGATGCTGCAGCATTCATTGTAAATAGTGTTCGGAAATCTGGTTATGAAATTCAAGAAGAAAGTCTACGTTTCTGAGATTGGATACGGATACCTGCATTAATTGGTCCTGTCCTTTTGATCGTATTCTAATTCATGGTTTTGAACCCACAACTTAGGGTACATGAAGCGGATTTGCAAACCTCCGGGTCACCACGACATCCAGTGGATAACGAACAAAATTTATTACGTTGCTTGCCTTCTATTTCGATTTCTATTCGTTAAATTTCAACCTCGTTTATAGCAACTGTTGGACAGTTGGACACATGCTAATCTGTCGCAATTTTAAAGGTTAATGCAATGCAGTATGCGTCGCTTGTCTTCCGAGAAAAATGTGATCCGACGCTGGACTGCCAATTGGTTTTCTATTGTGGTTGCTTATTAGGAATTAACAATTTTATTTCCTAAAGGTTTTTATTGATGTCGGAATATAGGATGGAGATTTTGGTGATCAATTTGTAAGGTTAATTCATGCAAATGTGTTGCATCAGAAAAAGCAAGTAAATCAATGTACTAGTGTTTTGTTGACACTTGGTCTCATGGCTTTTAAAAGATTGTTTTGGTCTCTTCTTGCCCTTGCATTGTCACGGCTTCAAACGTACATCAGCAACAAACAGTGTGGTCTGGCGGATTACACAATGATTTTTATCTGATTTCAGCACTACTAGTTAGGTAGTATAAATACCCTCCGTGAGGCGGTCAGTAACATGCTCCATAAACATAATTGAGCCACGAGCACTATACTGTAAAGCAGAAATGATGTCCTTTCAAGGCACACCCACATTTTTCCTACACACGACTCCAACGACTCCAACTCATAACTCGGGGCCATAGGCCACACCACTAGGCCACCCACACAACTCATATTTCAATACCTCCCATTCACCATCCGAATCACCCATAAAAGCATTTAACTGATTCCAAACACTTCCGATCAATTAACTACCGTTAAACTTAGTTTATGGAGCAAAATATTCTATTACAAAGCTCTCGTGCCTTCTGTAATCTATTAGATATTTCATTAACCGGAAAATTACGTTCGCGAGCCTGATAACTATCTAAAATCCTGGTTCTGGTGGCTGTTGCAGGAGTTGAACCGTTGCCCCCACACTCGTACGGACATAAAAATATCGCGGCGGGATTTTATTGCGCACTGGATTTTCAACAGTCAGCGTTGAGCCGAGTGTTGAGAATCCAACAGAGCGCATCCCAGCGCGTCTAGAAAATACACTGTTGAATTTTCAACTCTCGGCGATATGCAGTCAGTTTAAAATCCAGTACGCGAGAAAAAATCGTCGCGGATAAAATGCGCCCGTGCAAACCTTGGCTTAGTGGTTGTAACTATGTACAATAGGCTGTTGCGTGGTGAATTGGTTTTGATTAGTGGCCGAGGTCACTGCGGCTTCTTTGGTATTTAATAAGTCGTGGTCATCTCTCTGGGCTGATGGCACTGTGGTTGAATGCTCTGCTGCTGATCGTGAGAGAACTGATTTGATCCCCAGACTATTAAAACAAACGCCAAAAAAAAAAACGTTCCTTGTATGTAGACCCGCTTTAATTCTGAATAACTTTATTTTATTTTTATTATTTGTTATTTTAGCCGCAATAGAAATACACACTGTGAAATTTTCCGCTGTCTACCTATTACGGTTCATGAGACAGTCAGACGGTCGAACGGACAACAGAGGCTTAGTGTTAGGGCCCCGGCGGCATCCTTTGGGTACAAAACCATAAAAAGTACTATTAGAACATTACCTCCATTGTATTGGTTTTTCTTTTTGCCTAGTGAAGGGTGATAATCTCAGCCTTGGTCAGTAATATTGGCTTTCCGACGAATTCTCTTTCTTAGAAGATAATCTTTCTTTGATATTTGAGAAGGAAATCCCTACACACTACGAAAATTTCTAAGAAATTCCTACTGCTACTTGTACACAAAGCAATGTGAACCCCACCATATACCCACTTGTAATGACAAACGCGTCGTTTAAAGCTGTTTTAATATGTTTTACACGCAAAAGAGCATATACATATTTAGGTATAGTCACGCAACTTCAGAAATAACACTTGTACTACGAAAATCATCCTTACTGCTACAACATAAAGGTGCTGTTAATGTCAACTTCTTACCACGTGCATGTGTGGATGGCGGTACTTACAGCTTGGTTTGTAGCCTAAGTTTAGTGCTAATAGTTAGAACTAATGGCGGTTCATCCGTTACTCACGCTAAAAGGGATATTATTTTGATTAATTTTATTTCCGTTAATGTGTCTTTAATGCTGGTAATTTTGTCATGTTTTTGAGATGTGTGACTACCTGGAATGTGAAAGGGATTATATGATAGTCTTACTTAAAATGAAGTAATTAGGTAAGTAAATACAAATATATCTTCATAATCTGCCTATAATTTTCCCACTCCTGGGACACAGGCCTCCTCTCTGTGAGACGGACTAGGCGTTACGCCACCACGCGGGCCCAGTGCAGGTTGGTAGATATCACATGTCTTCGAATTTATGGTTCTAGGACATGACGGTTTCCTCACAATCTCAAACTCTCAAAACTCAAACTATTTATTTCAACTAAACCAATTATAGGCACTTTTGAATTGTCAAGACTCGATCAGTCAAAAAGATGAAGCTAGTTGCCTATTCCAAAGCTTAATAGGTACCTATGGAGAAGAACGGGCAAGAAACTCCATGGACACTCTTTTAATTCACAATAATATGCTTAGAAAGTATTGGTTACATCATTCATGTTAAAAATGATGCATGTGAGAACGATGCAGAACGTTAAAAGCGTCCGTAATGAAAAGATAAATAAAAAAAAAATCAAATAAAGAGAATGACAAAACAATTCAAAGAGTTGACCAGTCCCTACTGACGGCGCCCGTTCACGAACATGACGCATAGATTAGCACCATTCAGGTCAACTATTTTGAAGGGAGCTAAATGATCCAACACATGCGCTACCATCAGCGAGACATTAGAGTGAGCATGACATACTCTCAGCCGCCAAGGCACATTCAAGTCATTGAAAGACCTAGTAAATGGTAGCTTTATAGTATGTGCATAGTACTGACATATGTGCTATGCAATTATACAATACTAGGAGATTGAATATATATAATGCAAAAATAGTATTTTAAAATCTTCAGCAGCTTCAACAGCATGTAGGTAGGGTAGGCGTGTGTGAAGTATTTTCAAATGCTAATCAATTTATTTATGCGTCTTGTGGAGCAGGACCAGCGTTTAGCCAAGCATTTTTGTCAGCGATGTAATCCCCAACTTATAATATGCTTGGCTGCATAGATTGCTGCAATGATTTCCTTCTGCGTTTTGATGACAAATTACACAAAATAAGGTGCCTGTCTGGGTTCGAACCAACGATCTACAACTCATAAGCCGCGGCCGTTAACACTATGCCACCACTGCTCAATAAATAGAATATGTCTTATTAAATCAAAATAATGGCGACGTTCTTGTCAAGACTAAATTACGATATTTAACCCAAGTACCTAATCAGTATAAAATATGTTTTCAAGCCATTATCATTTAAAATTCAATTCCTTTAGATTCCATTTTACAAAGGCAAAAAACACACTTTATACCCACTATCAGTAAACATAATAATTTGATATTTCCATATCAATAAGTCTTGTAAATCAGTAATGTGTTATGCTAAACGTGTCGTTAATGTATATGGTGTAAAATGTAACGATATTGGTAGCTCTTTGACGACGCCATCTTTAAATGAAGACGGACTTCGTAAAGTACATTTATATGTAAATTGATTTTAATAAAAGTGATGGATGTAGCTCGTTTGAAGAGGGTTATGTTAGTTAAGTTTTAATAGTTAAATTATTTGAGAAAGCTTGTATGAGTTTCGTTCCAATCATTAGTTGCGTTATGTTGATTTTAATTCATGTAGTACTATTTTGCAGATTGAGATTTTTGTTACGACGTCATTACAAGCTTTTTTTTATTAGCTTGTACGAGTACAACTCACACCTAAAGAACTTATATTTGGAAAATATCCACTAACTAGAAATTGAGAAAAGTAGGTATATTTATAATTCATTATGATGTATTTTATCATGATGTATTTTTTTGCTTTTTTATCATTGTTCCTCTCAGCCAAAGCCCGTGTCATCTAATTTCTTCACCACTCTTGGTTGACTGGTAGAGAATGCCTAAGGCATTAAGTCCGCCTTTGTACCTAATTGTGTGCGAAAAGTTGAATGAAATAAGTAACAGTCACTTATTAATACACATACTTTGACTGCATTTTGAGATCATTCATAACTATCTAGCTTGTGTCTTAACTAACAAATGTAGAGCACAATCAATTTAAATAATCCGTCTTTTATACCCTTTTCAGTCCTAAATCTGTTCTAATAAATACAACAAACAAATGAGAGATGTTGCAAAATAAGTAATGTTACAAAAGTCATAAACGTTTTGCACGTAGGCGCAGCGGTCAAAAGTCGCGGACGCGTGGGATCTTACGGTCGGGTCCTGGGTTTGACACTGGGGTGTTGCGTCATCGTCACCCACTGCTGGGCCTCGTTCCCACGCCAGCCCTAAACTGTTTTCAATTAGTTCTGTTATCGAAGAGATTGTTAAGGAACTGGTAATCGAAAGTACCACTAAGATGTGATTAACGGTGGAGATTTAAATATTGTGATGATTTTTGAGTTACAGGATAAACAATTTCTGTTTTTAATTTTACAAAAGGTTTCATTTCGTAATATCAGCGACATAGACACACACAGGGTAGCAAGGAAAAACGCGCAAACTGTAACCATGAATTCAGCCATGAATGTAAACCCCCTTTGTTTCTCTAGCGCAGAAATATAGCATCGGTTATTAAAAACAAATCAGCTGTTTTATAGAAAAGTGCAATACCTACGCGGTCAAAATATATGGAACAGTTTTTTAAAAATAAATCGCGATAAATTTCTCACTGGGGATTCAGAATCATATACTGAATCCACGGTCACAGGTTGCTCGTCGATGTCCCTGCCAGTCTGTATATACCATAACGTGTTTAGTGTTGTCGTCATTGTGAGCCTAGGTGTTTCTAAAAAGTCTTAATTTATGCTTTTCGTGCTTTAAGCCATGTTTGTAGGAACTCAGTGTTAAAAGTTACAGATTATCCAAGTATTATTATTATATTACTAGCTACGCCCCGCGGTTTCCCCGCATAAATTTCGATCCCGTGGGAATATCGGGATAAAAAGTAGCCTATATGTTAATCCTGGTTATAAACCATCTGTGTGCCAAATTTCACCCAAATATGTTTATTAGTTTTTTCGTGAAAGAGTAACAAACATCCATCCATCCATTCAAACTTTCACGTTTATAATATTAGTAGGATTATTTACAGAGCATATAATATTAATGAATTGCCACCCACGGAGGTGACAACAGACGACACTATTATTCTTAAAACAAGGGACACACCTCGCGTGACACCTGGGTCATAAAACAAATAAACTGCCGTTATACCTAGAAAATGCTGTCCACATTGTAGTTAACAATCAAAAAGTAATATAATATAACATCGTGGCGCATAATTCTGCATAGTTTATTCGCGACAGACATAATAAGCCGCTAACGCGGTGACCTGCGCCCACGCAGCCGCGGACGTGTTTAGACACGGTCGTGTTGCGCAGGGTTAGGCCGATTGCACGGTGACGACTTTTAAAGGTTGACAGATTTGACTGGAGAAAGAGAAGTTTCTTCTTTGTAACTTCTTCTAAAGGCTCTGTTGTGTTGGGAAGTCTACCCTGTATAATTATACACTGTATTTATTAATTTATTTTCCCGTAAGAACCTTCTACAAAATATTAGAAAACTTAAAAAAAAAAGATAGATGAAATCGGTAAAGTCGTTCTCAAGTTATGACGTGACCAGGGGAAATTCATTTTTATATATATAAATTAGTAGGATTTCGTTAGGTAGTCATTTAATTTAGTACATAGTGTAACGTTAGTTGCGTTGTATATAATCATTTTATATGAAATACACGTTTGTCGTTAAGTGAAATAGATGAAGCATTGCTTATTTACTTGCTGTTGACTTTATCTGCGTGTCTGTTAGTGGGTGGGAAATTCACTTGACTGAAGAAAAGGAGCGATGTTGTTTACATAACAGTCGGTCTAAGAGACGTGAAGCGTAGTCGCATTGTTCAGTGCGAAATGGTTGTCAACAAACAACGCAACATAGAGACAAGTAAAAATGCCACAAAACGATTAAAGAAATAATAGGTACAACATTTTTCACCGTTGTATATTCAGGGAAATTAATTGTTAATAATAACACCCCACGCCAACTTGCCGTATTACTCGTACTTGTAGCAATTTCATACAATGTCAAAGAATGACAGTTGTCATTTGATTATACGGACTTTTTTTTTTTAAATGATATAAACTAGTGCTTGTCTGCGATCCCGGCTGATGGAAAGCAGTGATGCAATCGTTGATGGTAAAGCGCAGTAATTTAAACTTGACTTAAACTTTTAACCTTTTTCTCATATCACATCTAACATTGACAGAATTGTTGACATCGGCACCATTGCCATAGAGAAAAATAGAATAGTACTTTCAAAACATTCACAACACTGAAATTAAACGGCATAAAGACAAAATAACACTCGCAATTTACAAATTAATCTTGAAATATACATTTCGTATACAATTTAACCGAATAACAACACATTGTCGCCGGCGCGGTTTTGCGACAAATCGCCGACAATTATAATTTACTAGTCGCCGTGTCGCGTAGGCGGACGCTGCGGACGGCTAGCCTATTCAGATCTTAATGTCGCCTAAACAGTCTGGATGGCTTTTCAACCTTTATGTTCAACCTAAACTTAGTTATGTAGATATTCGAGCAAGTTTTGCATCAAGCTAAAGTTATAAATTTTTATGTGTTTTTCGTTGGATATGTTGATTATTGGCTGTAAAAATGTCGTGTTATAGGATACCTAATATATCTATACCTGTTGAAGATCTGTTTTCGGTACATAAATTGTGTGATAGATTGTTTAAAAATAATAAAAATATAGAAAACAGGTAGGTATCACTTACCTGTATCTCGTACCGTTTAAATTCCAGAAAACGGTTGACGAAATCTTTTTTGGCCAAATCAACAAGACTTCGTCAAATGTTTTCATTTCCAACCGGGTAATTTGATAATATTCACCAATCCATGAATTCCACATTAACAAATATAAACCTATCAGACGCAAAGTTCATCAGATAGCACAATATTAGTAGATCCCCGGCAACTTATACACAACAAAGCTTACTTAATCCGGGCGACATTACCAGAGATCAACCACGTTTGCCTATAAACGGTCTCTAATAAACTCCTAACATTATCGCCTACAACTACAATATACAACATGCGGTATATGTACTGTAGGATTTGTATATGTGCGGCGATGACGTCAGACGCTGCACTTACGGGGCAAATGTCACGCCCGCGGCCCACGTGCGCGCCCTGACGTGTGCCAGCGCACACAGGGTTGGCATGATCAAGTTTATTTTGTTTCTTTTTTTGAATGAATGTTATGAGTAGGTTGCGAGGTTGTATGTGGGTTTTTTGTATCATGTTTTGTTGGAGTTGTAGGTTAAAATATTATATTTTTCTTTGTCAGTAGGAGTATTAAAATATCAAGGTAATGCAGATCTCGATACTTAAAGGGACATAATAATGTGACAACAATGAATAAATAGGTATCCTGAGCATCCTAGAATTTCTGTCTCGATGCCATTCCTTACCTACGCTTAAATTTTCAACTAGGTGAGAAATATTCCAGAAATGCTCGACCTAGAAAAACACGTCTTTTTCGTCTTATTTGCTAAGCTTTTTACTGAATGAAACTCAAATAATGCCGCCTCAATTTGATTCTCAAATTGGAATCAAATCAAACATGGTAACGGCCCTAAAATTTCGAGTTCAAGTTAAAGTTTCGAGTTAAAGTTTCGGGTTCGAACCTAGACAGGCGCTTTACTTTGTGTAAATAATTTCATCACCACTGCTCTCAAAACGGTGAAGGATAACGTCGTGAGGAAACCGGGCCGCTTCCTCTCGAAGAAAGGAGGCCTGTGTCCCAGCAGTGGCATTATAGACGACACATTATAGACGAGACACTATAGGCTGATTATGTAAATTGAATTTAACGGCTAAGATTATTTTATCTAATCTGACCTCGTTCAGTGCCAACCCTACAGAATCACCTAAACTCCATAAACGAACATCGTGTAGGATTCAAGAATGGAAATTGAGATGTTTCTTTTTAGATATTTGGATGTTTCGGCTCTTCTGACTCATGTGTTGTCCTATTGATTTCCTCATGTTTTGAGTCATTTTCACAGTTACTATAATGGAGGATGACGTGAGGTTATTGTTAGATTGTTATCCTTTAAAGGTTTTATCGATTTGAGGTTCATTAACCTTTCAAGAACGAAAATGTCATTTGGAGGATAGATCGACAGCATCCTGTTTTCGCTTTGCATTCATGCTGTGATACATATTTCATACTTATTCTGTGACCGAACTGCAGTCGTGTAGCAGTTCTGGCAATACCGGGTGGCAGGGACTTCGGCATGCAACCTTTTACCATGGATTCAGTACATGTTTCCTCCTGCGTTGAAAGTTTTCGTGGGTTATTTAAAAAAACAATTGCTGTTCCATACATTTTAACCGTGTAGGTATTGCAGTTTTGTAGGAAACAGCTGTTTTTTTTTAACTAACGACGTTTCATCGTAGGGCTCCAGAATCATGTACTGAATCCATGGCAACAGGTTGTGCGTCGATGTTCTGCCACCCTGTATACCATTTTCCATCAATTGCTTCTTGTACGATGTTATAGGAGACCTATGTTTAGCAATGAACATCTGTTTCTTGAAGATAATTATAGCTGCGATAACCAAAGAAGAGATCAAGTCATATAAATCATCATTAGAGGTACATAAAGTAGTCAATTTTGATTGACCCCAACTTCGTGAAACCGTCAAATCATTTATTACGTTTATTACGTGATTATATTAGACAGCTGAGCCGAGGTCAAAATACAGCGATTCAGGTAAAACGTAATCAATTTCTAGTGCGATTTGTGACTGAACATAAATGTGCCTATGTCCATTGACCCGCTAATTAAGATACAATCTCTTCATTTGTGAATACCGTGATAGCATGACTGACAAATTATAACGGAATTAAGTGAGATCTCCAAAAATCTAGGTATGTGCATCACTTACGCTTTCTAGATTAAAAAGTTGGCGCCTTTTTTACGCTTTCTCGAAATTCTGCGCGCTTAGATTTGCCGTAATTGCGCTCTGTATCTTTGATTGGGTAATGAAAATACATTTTTGGTAAAAAAACGTTAACGTTTCGGAATTATTCCTGAGTAATTTTCCTTAATGAGTAATTTTATAAATAATGAGCAAGCGAGGCGCGAAGTGTTATTAATACAGTGACATTACCAAATAAGTCTGTGTAATTAAATACTCTACTAGGTAAGGCAATAGTCTGCATTCTTAACAGAAGGTATGTAGGGTTAATATTTGCATTATTGTATACACTGTTCAAGTTAAGAGCGAATACGAACATTCTGTGACCACGAATATTTTTCCTACATTGCCACTCTTCCACCCGTGTAGAGTAGGTATTTAAGCTCAGAACAAGAAAAACAAATGAAGCACATAATGTAGGAACATAAACAAGAAATCTTGACACTTTAATCGATCATAACCACCACCAACACAAAGACACATTGACATTTCTGTGGAAAAATGTCACGATGCATTACCAACATAATAATCTCGATCTCCTGACGCATGCGCCCTACCGTTCTCGGAACTGCCCGCGCGCACCTTGACATTCGCATGTCAAATGTTAACCGGCCAATGACCCCGTGCGTGATAGTTCACCACAGATTATCGAGACTTTATTTTGATTTTTTTTACTTTCGATACGTCTCCGTTAAGAGCTAAGACACCGTGTGAAGCTTTTCGATATTTGACATTTTAAGACATGGGGATTAAGTCAACGGTCGATGGATTATGTATATAGTATACATTTATTGATTGGCTGTGATAAAACATTATTTGACACCATTAAAAATTTAGTTCCTCCTCAGTAAATTCCTTTTGAAAAATAGTCACCTAAGCTACTTTCTAAATTGCTGTCTAGATTTCTAGCATTGCTCTTCTCAGCTTTTATATCGTAAGCCTAATCTCCACTTTAACTAGAACTGGTTGCAAACTAATTAGCAAGTCAGAATAACAATTTCTTCCTAAGCCAAATGCAGCCAGCGATTCGTAACTGTATCAGAATTGAGGCGGCACGAGACGAATCGAGAATCTTAAACCGATTTAAACCAATTTGGGATAATACTCTACAATTACGTAAATGACTTAATTATTGACTTGTTTTTACGTATCTGTAATTAAAGCTTCGTAAAAAGGATGAACTGTGTATTTTCTACTTGCTTTGCGGTGATAACCTGGCCCTTTGAGCACATACGTTTTTCTTGGCGTGAAAAATTACTAACACTGGTCGAAGTGGAGGTGCTTGGGGGAGGCCTGTGTCCAGCAGTGGACGTCTTTCGGCTGAAATTATGATGATGATGAAAAATGACGGTTTATTTGCTGTGTGTGTCGCAGGCACGGTCGTCAGTGTTGTGTGGATCGCTATGGAAGCTTATTGACGACACGGCGGCACTACGGCATGGCACCCGTCGCCGTATACGATACAATCGTGTCATATACAAGGTCACACGATTTTTTTACAGCGCGATTAAAACGCCGGGCCGTAAAGAAGCCGTACCGTGTACAAAGGGCCTCCATTCTGTGATATGATGTTTGTCAATTATTGTCTCCGGACATAACCCAAACCATAAACCTATTGTTCTTTCTTTCTTACATTCGAGTTTTCTGTGCAGGCTGGCTTTACAAATCTTGTGAAGTATTAACAGTTCAACAGCTATTTATTATGGGCATTGTATTAAAACAACACAAAGCTCTACCCTACAGCGCTAGATATACTAATAAAAGATGGCAGAAGAAAGGGGAGGCCTACATCAAGCAGGGGTTGATTTCGGACTGAAATGATTAAATGATCAACTTTTGTCAAATCGTTTAAACCATGCGAAGCAGGGGCGAGTCACTAGTAGACCTATAAAAATGATAACCGTAGCAGTTATCAACTCCTTTTATATATAAGACCACCAAAGAATAAAAACATCGTACGTTTTCTGGCACTTGAACTAAACAACCAAAAAAATGTGGACCAACTATCTCTGAATAGGAGTGAACTGTAAAAAAGGTCAAACTTTTAAAATATAGCCTGATAAATTGTCACTTAGGTATATACCAGACTACTTAAGTTAAAACCGCCATTACATATCACATTCAGATTGTCAATTATATTATACATTATTTAGGAAGCTAAGTATTTACCGTAGTTCAGTTAAAAGGTGAACCAGTTTTTACAGCATTGCTTGGTATATGAATATAAAATGCCTATTATGTGGCTATTTATTGTGACGGGAAGCATTTCTGCGGGGTACTTGCGTAACACACTTACAATGGCAATGCCTTTCATTTTGACAGTTCAACAACATTCATTGCGTTATTTACGTGGTTGAGCAGACGAATTTTTCAAACACATGAAGCAATTGATTGGCAATTTCCTTCAAAATCTTTCGGAATGCGATTGAAAGTGTGTACGTGGTGCTGGTGTAACGTCTATTGGTTGGTATTAGACTAACAGTAGTATACTGCATCCTGTACCCTAATTGCGTTACACACTCTCAATCTGAATCATACATATGTTCATGACTCGCAAATGGGATACATTTCTTGTAAATCACAGGACACCCTAGTTTAGGCAATTATTTATTCTGTGATTTAGGAGGCGCATTATTACCCTATTTACAGTGCGGTTGACTAGAGAATGCGTTCTTGACACCTGTTAGTTTCATACAAACGAATACGTGGTTTGCGAATTTGATCATTATTAGCTACTAGAATTGTCGCACTGACAGGGGTCAGGAACGTATTCTCTTGACGGAATTTGTAGTAGTTTTAAGCTTACTAAATTCATTTCTTTTCTACAATTATTAAGTCTTTAATTTACACAATTAAAACGCAAAAGATGTAGAAGGTATGTACGATTTAATTTAAAATTCATTCGATTTATCAACTTTGATTGGAAACTATCCTTTTCAGTTCGTAATAACAGACTTAAGACAATGTTCTACAAACCACACATGCTCAAAACGACAATACCACCAATATCGAGTAGATCGCAGTAAATTCAATACACGAAATATTTACGATCTGTTGGCTGGGACTACATAACAGAGACATTCAATGAGCTATTGTAAATTAGTTGAGCTGAAGTTACGCGGCGCTGAGAAGCTCGCGATATATGGCCGGAGTCGGTGTGGCGCACCATGTAACTTTTGAGAAACGGGATATTTATACGAGGTGTTGTTGAATGTCAGAAAATCATACAGTGGCCCTGATTCTTTATCTGTATGTGTTTTTGTAAATCTCTATGTTTATATCTGTAATTTCTATAGTAGGTACCTACCTAGACAATAAAGAGTATTCTATTCTATTCGAGGGTTCGACTTTCAACCCGATTCGAAGGTGTGCGTGAATTTCGTGATATTAAAAAGATTTGGGTGAAATATTTGTACAACGATCACTTCTAAAATTCTACAACCACCATACAAATATAGGGCATTACATTGCTCGCAGAACCGATGACCGATGGGGCCGAAAGCTTCTGGAGTGGCGACCGCGTACCGGAAGACATAGCGTTGGAAGGCCTTTCATAAGGTGAATCGACGACCTTGCTAAAGCCGCAGGAACCCGTTGGATGCGAGTAGCACAGAACCGGTCGAATTGGACGTGCTTGGGGGAGGCCTATGTCCAGCAGTGGACGTCTTTCGGCTGAAATTATGATGATGATGAAAAAGATTTGGGTGAAATATTTGTAGAACGATCACTTCTAAAATTCTACAACCACCATACAAATATAGAGGTTAAGTAAAGATTATGATTTTTAAAGAGATTATTTAAAGAAACTTTACGATTAGATATCCTACTAATCCTACTATATTATTAATATTATAACCGTGAAAGTTTGTATGGATAGATGGATGGATGTTTGTTACTCTTTCACGCAAAAACTACTAAACGGATTTGGATGAAATTTGGCACACAGATGGATTATACCCAGGATTAACACATGGGATATATTTCACCCCGATATTCCCACGGAATCGAAACTTATGCGGGTAAAACCACGGGGCGCAGCTAGTGAAGAAATATGTATTAGGAGATGTACAATTAAAATGAATAGACCACTTTCGAAAGTAACAAGAGCCGAAAGATTACATCATTTCAGCCGGAAGACGTCTACTGCCGGAGACAGGCCTCCCCCAAGCGCCACTTCGACCGGTTTTGGGTTTCCTGCGGCCTTCACAAGGTCATCGACAAACTCCCCAAAAGATTACATCGAACTGCAATCTCTAAGAACCACCACCAATATGACTCTCATAGTAAAAAAACCTGTCCTGCAAAATCGAACCTCATGTCCCCTCTACTCATACAACCACAGTCCTGTATCGCAGCGTCAGTGCGATTGTTTCATTACGCACAATGTGTGGTTACCGTGGTCCCGGGGAGCGCTCCTTTTCTATGGTATTGAGTTATCAAATATGGCGATATGGCAGCAGTGTGGAATTCTAGTTTCTTTGTAAACGCTGGAGCCTAAGTAGCTGGGATATGTATGTATTCACAAAAAACGAATCGTGTCTACTATGTCAATAGTATTTAGGAGAATTGTCAGCGTTATCATACAACGTGGCAATGCTGCCAGTCTTTTGGGTACTTTTGCAGTTGACAATGAAGCGGACGAATTTTTTGATATCCTGTGAGTCTTTCCAGTCCTTTTTTATGTACTTGTACATATTATTATTATTATGTATAATTACTTGTGTGAAAAATTCATTACAATTTAATAAAAATCTTATTGTCATTTTCAACAGCTGAAAAAAATAATTATCTTTGCTGGGGCTAGATATAAAGGTTATATATCTAATTTGTAACGGAGCTTATGGCTAAGAAAACAAGATCAGGCATGCATCTTATTTTGTACAATTGGTCTGTTAGAATGAAACCTCTTCCTCGATATACTAAGATCAGAGCTCCTTTAATCACAATCTAGGGCCAAAAACACGCCTACACAAATTCCAACAGTTATGTATCCATGATTCCAGACCGTGTTTGTGTGTAAACAAATTTCGCACATGTTTGGCTCTGACTAAACTTATTGACATAATTCCTACCGTGTCGGAGCCGACGAGCGAGATGCCAAAACATCGTTACCGAATAAGATAACAAACAGTGAGGTAATAATAGATGCTGCACATAACAATGATCACATGTTATGGCCAAACTTTGTTAGTAAACAATCATACGTCATGCTTTGATGTATTTTTGTTGAGGTTAATGCTAGTCTATAATCACTTTCCTATATTATGTTGATCGAAGAATTCTACAGAATTTAAATAGCTGATTAGCATCCCTCTTTAATTGGTTGGCTTACCTTAAAAAATGGATCTGATGATGTATGGATGAGGGGCTAGTGACTAAGTATTAGCAGCCGCACGGGTCCATCGATCAGGTTAAGCTACGCTTACCGCAGTTGGCCCGCACTGGACCCGCGTGGTAGATTATGACCCACTCCCTCTTACCGAGGGGACGCTTCAGTCCCAGCAGTGGGAAACATAGGCTGATTATATTAAAGATTTGATTCAGTTCAGTTCATTTTAAAGCTAAGATATCTTATGTAAATTTACTCCGATTTCACCCCCTTAAATCTTCAACCGCGATGACTATCAGACAGACTACAAGTCAAACTGCATCTTACACAAGCAATGAATCAAAGGAGAACGACCTCGACAGAGTGACAAGCCTTCGATCATTGCACCTCCATTGTTCAGCAAATACGTTATAGGTGTAACCTTTGGGAGTGCGCGTGGGCAGCTCCCGCCCTGGGCGTGACCCGGCCATAGATCAAGTGGGTGCGGGAACCAGTTTGTGCCTATGGAAATTAGGATGGCTGGAGTATAATGTTATTGTCACGGGGTATATTTCAAAGGGCAGAAATAAATAATAGTATTGCCTGGGTGCTTATAAATTACCTCTGACTAAGGTAGATGAACGGGTACTTCGCACTCTTGCTGATTAAACCATTCCATGATCATCCTTAGCATATCAAGAACCGAGCTCCGAAAACTTTTGTTGGAACGCAGCAGCGTCCCCATCATTTGTTAAGCGCCAATGGCACGTCCCGTGAATTGAAAAAACTCATCAAATATCTCTTAGGTAGGTAGGTATAGTTACTGTAAGTGGTGTTTGGTGAGTTTAGAGTCGTCCCTATTAAGTTAGATCAAGCTGTAGATCGTAAATAAATGAATACATTTGTCAAGTACATTAAGTAGTTTTTCGAGACATCGCCAAGCGGTTGGTCGACTCCTCACGTGACTTGGCCAAAGAATCAGCATTGCTATACAACGTGGCAATGCTGTCAGCTTTTTGGGCACTTTTCGTATTGACTGCGATGCGGACAAATTTTTTGATGGCCTTTGATTGATTACCCTCCTTTTTATGTACTTGTACATATTATTGTTATTATTATTTTAAATTAAAAATAATAATAATATGTACAGCTTTTTAAATTATTTAAATATAATTCAATAGTAGATTAATTTCCTTTGTCAAGTCTAATGTTGATAAAATTCCAAGTTCAAAGACATTGTAACAACTCCGCCATTAAATTCAGACTGAGCTTCCACGGTCTCTAAGCGATACTAATACGCGTCATAAACAAAAAACGACCACAATCAAATCAACATTCACGCCCAACACCTACAAACTTAGTCGTTGTCACAATAAATTCCTCTGTCGTATCTGCGATAATAAAGTCAGCTCTTTGGTAATAAGCTGTGCTTAGCGCGTGGGCCGAATAATGAAGACATTTGTCGCGAGCCCGTACATACATATGTTATCCCCTTATAGTTCTTGTATTGGGATAACTCCAGTTATCCTCGTTTGCTTTCAAATTTTGAGGTTGTATTCAAATTGGGACTTCGGCGGTGTCGTATTACGGCCACACACGTGTTTTTGATGCTAAATGTTTAGTTTAGGTGAGAATTTGTGTGACTATGAATGAGTTTAACATAACATTACGAGTACGCCTGTAATCCCCGAAGAGTTAGCCAGAGGTCGACCTTAGTACACCCACATTTCGCCAGAATTTAATATAAGTGTTTTGCATTAAAAGCCTCATTAGTTAAGACTCCAAAGATAGTCTTTTATACAAGAAAAGTGTAGTGTTTACGCTAAGAAATGCTATTCATCTATCCGTAAACTACAGGGTTGAACCTGACGGAAGAAATATACGCAATGAACTTAAGTTTTCTATAAAATTATACCTCTGAAACAGGAAAATAGACTGTCCAGCATTTGTCTTGAGTCGCTTAAAAGGTATAAGTTGAATGGTAAGTATACACAAGACACGCAACGCCCCGGAAGCAGTACGCCAGAGATGGTGAACCTTTTCACAAGTGAGAAAGACCTTCATTTTTTTACCCATTTGGTATATGCCACGGACTTCTTAGAAAAGTTACTGAACACAAGAATTCTTTAATTCCTTTCTTGATTAATCATTAAAGAAATAAAGAAAAAGTATTTATTGCGACTCGTACAGGAAGATCATCGTCATCGTCAGTCTACAGCAAGCATTATTCTTTCAATTGTGGAGGCCTATGTCCGGCAAAAGTCATGTAACTAAATGATGATGTGGCCGCTCTTAATTATTATCGTTCATAACTTACATGCAACAATGCGCTGAACATCTGTGGCATTGAAATTGTATCAATTGAATGAAATGTCGTACAATTTCGTTCTAAAATCAATATCTAGAATTTTCAGCCATGACACACGTTCCAAAAGTTCACCATCCCTGTCACCATCGATTTTTACCAGGCTTACATAAAATGCAGTAGTATTTACGTCATATAGAGCAGGTATCAATTTTAATGCGACATAATGGCGAGGTTTCACTTATTTGGAGCAAAACCGATCGCTCGGTGAAAGGTGGCGATGGTATCTGCGGTACTTTCGAGCGTCTTTGTCTTGCTGTATATTATATTAACTGTGGACTACTGCGGCTGGACGCTCGGTAAGTGGACGCTGCGGTTTTGGTTGACTGACTGGGTTTTTTTTGGTCGTAAGTGTGCCTAGGTGTATGTGCCACAACTGGTCTTGTGTCGCGTTTCTTATAAGTAGCTACTGATCAAAAAGTTTTGCGGCACTTGGCTTTTTTATTCATAGAACAGCATGCTTGAAAGTTAACACTTTCTTTCGTTTTTCGTCGTCGTCAAGATCCTCAACATAATTTCCTTGCTTTATTGGGACAAAGCATGAAAATTATGATGACAATTATGGTAGGCCCATAAACACAGTTGTGACCCTGCCTACGTCTTTTTCTGCTAGTGACCTCATCTTTCACACAATCCGTCATCTTCAT
Source organism: Apamea epomidion (assembly GCA_947507525.1). Lineage (NCBI taxonomy): Eukaryota > Metazoa > Arthropoda > Insecta > Lepidoptera > Noctuidae > Apamea > Apamea epomidion. The sequence continues at coordinate 5,733,200 of OX382237.1, read as the reverse complement.
TTTAAGATAACAGGTATGTTTTATTACATACTATGATACATATTAAAACACCTGGCAAAGCGCAGTGATCACAGATGGGGTAAGGCAGTGACCGAGTGGCCTCCATGGTCTGGGAGAACAAGTGTCGGTCGTCCGGCGACGAGATGGGTGGACGATGTTGTAGCCATCGCGGGTAGAGCCTGGATGAGGCTGTTACGGGAGCGTGGGGATTGGCACATGAAAAGGGACGCCTATGCTCAGCGTGGGTAAAGTCGGGCTGTGGGTGATGATGATACAAATGGTACAAGAATTGTGTCAATCAGGGTATTTCTAGTTACCATTGGTAATTTACAGAATTTTCAGCATTATTTATTTATTGTATACCAGTAGAAAACCTAACAACAAAAATACATTAAACACCACAAAACATACAATGGGCTTTACCACTTTCTGCAATGTCTTCCAAACAAGAAAACCATTCTATTTAGTCTGCATCAATATGTTCAGTGGTTAATTTCAGCTCAGCTAGTTTGATCCGTTACCCATTTAATGGCCCTGTGGATTAAGTGTGAAATTGAGATGAGAGCGAACATTCCCCGTTAAACTTAGAAATGGTTTCACGGTTGGTTAGTCAAAGGTCGTCTGACAGCGGGACGGGCTTTGAACTTTGATGGGCGATACTAAATTAATAGGTACTCCCAGTACCTATTAATTGGTTTGGTAAGTTGGTTAAAATATCAGGTTAATTACCCGGCGCTAGGGGGAAGAGGTAAGAGGGCCTCGACAAGGTCGAGGCCCAAGGTATCTAATCTGCATTCACAACTTATTTGCCAAAAAGGTAAACAAATATAAGTTTAAGGAAAAATAACTTAAATTCCTACACAAAAAAGTCCAGTTTACGCTACACCTACAACTTCAAACATTTTTATAACTTTTTCCAGAGTGCTAGTCACTCTGAAATCAACTTAATTGCCATTGAAATAAAGTTAATATTTTTTTAACTTGAAATAACACCAATTCGAAACATAAATTTGAATAGACTTTATTTATTTATTTAGGATCTCCAACAAAAGATATACACAATACGTGACACAAAAAACGGGCAACATTAGGTATACAGTATACCTGAAGGCTAATTCTCGTAATTTAAAACGTTCAAAATCTAGTCGCAGTCTCATCTCGGCGACAAACAAATGTCAAAAACTTGTCAAAATGTAGGGAAATTACAAGTATTTTTTGACAGATTGAGATTGAGATCGGACTGTGAACAGTCTTAAAATTACGAGAATTGACCCTCTGATGTTGCCCATTTTTTGTGTGGTAAAAGTGGAGAAGTGTACCGTATAATCCTCCACTTTTACCACAGCATGCACAATAAGGTAACAACTAAGCTAACAAAGTTAAAATATTAAGAACACTCTAAACGCTCAAAGTGAAATTGAAACAATTTTGGCAATATTTGGAAAAAGTTAATACGTGAAAATATGGTGAAGAATGTATCGGATTGACATAAGCTACCGCAACGCTTATGTCAGTCCTGTTGAAAGTCGTAGAGATACGAAACGCTTTGAAAGCGATTGCCCTTGAACAGTTTTAGGTATGAATATGGAAGACTATTCTTATCTGGAACGAACTACCCTCTCACTAGGAGCCGGGCGTTGATAGCTGCGCCACAGTTATTAACTTTTGCAGTTATCATAGTTTAACTATTTTTATGATTGTGTCTGTTTTTGTTCCAAAATAAACATTTTTTTTTTTACTATTAAAAAAAGAGCCAGATCAAATAAACGTATAAGTCGTGTGAAAGATTATATGAATCTGAGACCACGGTTTATTATGGCCGATCCCTATAATTTACGGACTACAATTGGTTAAAATTAAAACTCTTGTATCTTTGCCAATAATGAAGCAAAGACCTCATAGCTTTGCATAGTAGACGCTTCCATTTGGCAGTAGCTATCACTGGTAAAATTACCTTACGAATCTATTTATATGCTCCAGTTTGGCAATAAAAAATGTTACCATTAGTAAGCAAAACGATTCGTTTTTGTTTATAGGAACCGAGCATTCGAGGATGTAACAAAACCAAATGCTACGTGGATCCAAAAAACAATGGGATAAGAACAGAAGAAAGTTGATGCCAAACGATACGATGGTTACTTCATAAAAGTTACAAAGTTCCTACCGTGAAGCTGCTGTGTTTACGCGAAAATCCTTCCACACTTAGCATGCTCTGTTAATTTTACTCCAGCATTACCTTATCACTGCAACCGACACCCACAGTATATCGCCATCCAAACTAAACATTACCAGTCTATTAACTATCGACACATGTACCTTTGTACCATAAACTGATGGTGTTTAAGCCCCGAACTAGTTTCTGTCCTATCTGAGGGACAAATGGAATGTACAGTCAATGGCAAAAATATATGCACGAGCACTGACGAGCTGTTTTTAATGGTTAGAAGCTTTTTTCTGTGAAATAAGTATGATAGTTTGACAGCTGTTATGTAATAAAGCTATGTTTATTCTTCAGATCAGAGTTATAATACGATTAAAAAATCAGCCCTAAAAAAATTAAATAGTAACATAAGCAAAATAAAATTCTTGTCAGAATGACAGTAGTAGAACATTACTGTGTGTGTGTGTGTACACAAGGGCTGTTCCTGGAACAGCCCTTGTGTTATTAAATATACTTCTGCAGTTTAATTTTTAAGTTGTTCTGATCGTTTAGAACAGTTTGCTTAGGTCATATCAGATACGATACTTCGCAATCGGCGATATTTAGCATCGGCCATCGGCATTAATGCCGACTAAAAATCGCCGACACTATTGACATCGCACATGCACATCGGCTATAGGCGATCCTGTAGCGTCAGCTTTGGCCCTTTGTCCATATATTTTTGACGCTGAGTGTACGATCGGCTTACAGACAAAACAATGGGACTGTAGGCGAACTGGATAGCTCGGAGTACTTTGTTGGCTCGGGGGGTGATGATAAAATGTGGAGTTATACGTTTAAGTGGATTTGTGTCGCGAGTGGGGATTTGAGGATTTATATGGTGAAAGAAAGATGATATTGATTGGTTCAGATAGAAGACTGATCAACTCAATGGTCATTATGAAATAATAGTAACGCAGCAGGAATAATGTACAAGCTTTAATTATATTCTAAGGCAATTATTGATAACAAGCTCTTAATTTTTCAGACGCCTTTCAAAGGCTTTATATAAAACATTTTATTTCACATAAGCTTACATAGGCACTTATGAAACTTCAAAAGCTTGCACCTAGGTACACCTACTCGTAGGTGCACGGTTCCATTTGGTCGTTTTCTATTGAGAAGATCCGGCGAATAACTCAACCGTAACGGTGACGTTCTTAAAAAAAAAATTTACAATGTGTGTTTAAGATGCTTAAGCCTCCGTAATACTCGAAACTTTTGAAGAAATCAATGTCGTCTTTTAACAATCCAGTCTAATGAGTAACAAAATCACAATTAATCTACCTAGAATTTTCCCAACTATGTTGGGGTCGGCTTCCAGTCTTACCGGATGCAGCTGAATACCAATATTTTACATGGAGCGACAGCCTATCATATCTGACCTCCACAAATAACAAAATCACCTTGATAGCAAACCCATTGAAACACCATGTGTCTTCCCATGAATCAAATACCACAACATTGACACATCACCGTTCCTAATCCCACGATGCTAGCCTAAATAAATTAATATTTAATTGGCGCGATCGTATCTGTCTTCAAATGTCGGGCCGATATAAAAATGTCACAGCTACTGACATTTTGGAAGGTAATCCGAGCCAAGAAAGTGATCTCGTTAGACCTTTAGCGAGCTTGCGCTTGCGACAAAATTTTGCTGTCATACTATCTCGCGTCAGAACGAGACATGACTATGCGTAACCATGTGTACGTGTCTAACGGTTCTCGGTTTAGTGCGAGATAAAGTGGCGACAAAATTTTCTCGCGCTGTGCTATTTGCCTGGCATTAATTGACTGACGAGTCTGCCTAGCCTTGGTGGCGATGGATTGAAGATATGGATCGGTCTCATTGTTGTCAAATGTCGGTTCATGAGTGATCGGGTTGCTCGAGTGTCGTAAAAGTTGCGTGTGATGAAAAGGTGTTGCGAAATTGCTTCTGTAGTTTAGTATGTGGATGAGTATATAGAGGGTGTTCTGTGAAAAGAGTATAAAAATACAGACAGACAGGGACAACAACGTGAAAATTGCAACCATGAATTTAGCTCATGATTTTAAACACCCTAGCCTAGAAGTAACAGGTATCCATGGTAACAGGTTGTGCGTAGATGTCCCTGCCACCCTATATACTATCTTAATACAATTACAAGCAACCCGTCCTTGTGCTTGTTTCGTACGGGTGATATGACATGTCAAAACAACAACACATAAACTTTCCGGAATAAAAAAGAATTTTCATATGATTTTCCCCATGAATTGGATTGATGGGGAAAATCATATCAAAATTCTTTTTGTGGCTTAGAATATCTGAGCGGTCATACAGAAAGAACGGAGAGTGAGTTTGTAAAATACTTTTTTTTTGTGTATGGCATCTCGTAATTCGACCTAGGATATTGTCGGCAGCTTAACCGGACTGTGGATGTCTTAATAAAAGCATAAAGGCCTCGGGCGATAGGTACTGTGGATGTCCTAATAAATAAAGGTCTCCTGCCAGGGCAAATATGATACTATAGATTTGGTGTTCTTAATCGAACGAATATGATTCGCAAAACTTTTGCGTTGATATAAGTCCAATGGGCAATACTTCTGTCCTTTTATGTCACACAAGAGGTTTTTTTTTACCAACAATCAGACGATATCACCGCCCAACATTATGCATAAAATATGAGTTCCTATTATTCACAAAATCAATCATATTTCGACACAATAAAGCCATTCATAGCTACCAATAAACTACCTATATCATTTGCATTGTTTTTTTTTTACTGGCAAACAAAAGTATTCTAAACGGCCAGTTGTCACGTCCTATATAGAACCAAATAGTCGATTATTAAGTCAAGTCTGGTGAGGTCTCGAATCGATAAAGTTATTCGATTACGTCCATTGTTCCGAATCGATATATATCTAAACCAATAATTCAATTATACTGTATAGATATTCGAAACTGATATTTTGAATTGTTTAAGCATCAATACTTCGAATTATGTTAATGTTCAGTTAAAAGACGTTGAAAGGTTTCACTTTTATCTTCAAGGATTTTATATTTTAATTAGAACTAGGTTTTGACCAAGGCTTCGCCCGCGTGGATGTCGCAAAATATTCCACGGGAACGTACTACCGACATTGAATTGTACCCTATTTGAAAATCCAGGTATAAATTATCTGTGTGCCAAATTTCTTTCAAATCCGTTCAGCCGTTTTTGCGCCAATCCAAAACATACATCCAAACAAACGAACAAAAATTATAAATACGATATTTTCCAAATTAAACTCGTTCTCACACCTCGTAGCAAATACTTTTTTTCAAAAATATTCAATGTACAGTTACGATTTCGTTACTATGTTACTATATGTATAGAATAGAATTGATATAGACAGTAAAAATTTATAAGTGCAATATATATTGTTTTAATGTATTGTTTGACACAACAATGAAAACTAGTTTACATTGGATACAAAAACCTTGTTATTCAAACCTTTTTGTAGTTTTAAACTACGTTTAAAAAACACTGACTACACAACAGATGCTCAATTATATCCAAAAAAAACATTTGTCACTCAATTCCCTTTTAACTTTTTCAAGTACAGTGCGGCCGCGACGAGAGAATACGTTCTTGACACCTGTCAGTTTCATACAAACGAATGCGAATTTGATGTTGATTAGTTACTCGAATTTGTGTAAATAATTTCATCACCACTGCTCTCAAAACGGTGAAGGAAAACATCGTAAGGAAACCGGTATATCCTACAAATAAAACTCGAAGATATGTGACATCCACCAACCACGCAGAGGACCCGCTTGGTGGACTATGGCCCACTCTCTCTCTCAGAAAGAGGAGGCCTGTGTTCCGCAATTCTCGTAACCGTCAGATTTCAGTCTCAATCAGTCAATAATACTTCTAATTTCCCTACATTTTTTTAAAGTTTTGACATTTATTGTCGCTGAGACGAGATTGCGACTAGATTTTGAACGTTTAATTACGGGAATTGGCCTTCAGTTACTAGAATTGTCACACTGACAGGTGTCAGAAACGCATTCTCTTGACGGCCGTACTATAGGCAAGCGCAATAAAACCACAGGATCATATAAAACATTCATTCAATTACGGCTCGTTTCACACTACATAAACTGCAAAACAACAACATTCTATTATTTCCCATTTATCCCTAACAAGTATAATTTGCGAATAAATATAAGGCCGTGTAAACTATGGCTGGCAACCAGCACCCAGGCACCCGTACGTTAGTACATTATATAGCTTTGGGACTAACAACGTTTGAACTTATAATAAAATTGTTTGAAGTGAAAGGGTTGAACGTGGGAAAAACAAAAGAGGTTCTGTGTTAAACTGTCTATTTGAGATTTCACAATATTTTCAGAATACTTTTTAGATTTCTTAAGGTGAATTTCATCAATGAAACTGAACGTGATTAGTGCATCTAAACGGCGTTTATAAAATTTTTGAATATTTACTAATAGCTTTTGCACATGACTTCGCCGCCCACGAGGATGTCGGAGAATATTCCACAGGAACGTACGAAAAACATACAAAATTCTTCGTTACTAATTGGTTATACGAGTATGTATAGATATAAAACATGTAGTTTGTACCTAGGTGTAGTTTCCATAATGAATGCAAAATTAATAGTCCATATTGGTGTACTGGGCCGGTGTAGGTACACTTTTGCACAGGAATAAGAAATAGGCTTTAAGCAATTATTGTGTAACTTATTTTATTTACTAACAAATTACTAACACCTTTTTATTTTATTATTTGTGTGTACTACTAACAACCCTAATAATACCTTCTTTGTAACTATGTAATGGACTGTGTGTCTGAATCAAAACCTGCCTAGCCTTTTCCCAACTATGTTGCGGTCGGCTTCCAGTCTAACTGGGTGCAGCTGAATACCAGTATTGTATATGGAGCGGTTGCCTATCTGACCTCCATAACCCAGTTACTGGGTAATACAATACCCCTTGGTAAGACTGGCTGTCGGACTTTCGGACTTCTGACGACCCGTAACGACTGTCAAAGATCCACGAATGACAGCCGAGACCAACGGCTAAACGTGCTTTCCGAGGCACAGAGAGGTCTTGGTATGTAAAGATGGTGGATCCATCCACGGACCAACCGCAGCAAGCGTAGCTGAACCTGATCGATCGACCCGTGCGGCTGTTATTGCTTAGCCACAAAACAAGACTGTGTGTCAGAATAAGAGATAAATTAAATTAAATTTCAAAAGCTAGTCGCTACATGCGCTACACTGCCGCCCACGCAAATTAAAGAAAATTAATTTTCCCGATCATCGCTACACCATTATTTACTACAACCAAGTCCCGTACACTGGTGGCTACAGGATAGTATGCCCCGCCTACGCGCACTTCGCACAAGGTGCAGAGCCTCCGGTCAGCATAATACTTACGTAACATGTGATCTTCGATCCTGACCTAGAACTTTGCACACCCGACCCCAGGGTAATATGTTTAACAATAAAACTGTACGCGAAAATAGCTTGGGACGCGGAAGGAGGCTTTTTACTAGGTATCTACATGGAATTATTTGCATTGTTTGCACTTTAATTTGTCCTCTAGTGTAATGTGATTAGGAAGTTGAACTGTTTTAAAGGTAAAAAATTCGAGTTTTTTTTTGTTCGTATTTTAGATACGGTACATTAATTTCTTGCCTCGGGCTACTAATATCACCTAGTTTATCGTTAGAATCGCCGAGCTGCTCGAAGTGGACAAATTCGATCAATATGTTTAAGTTACCAAAAATGATTTGTCCTACCTATGTAATAAAATTGAAAATCACGTAATTTTTTTAGAACAACAGGAGCGTCTATCTAAGTTTGGCTCCTCATGTCCTTACTTTTAGGAAACCAGTGAATTATGATGTTTAGATCCGGTTCAGGTTCGGCTCCATAACCTGCACCCTAATTGCGTAACACAAAGTGTGTCAATCACAATCTGAATCATTCAATCAATTTTGAAGGGTATTGCGGATCCATTGCTTCATATGTTCGAAATATTTGTCTGCTTAACAACGTAAATAACGTAATGAATGTTGTTGAACTGTCAAAATGAAAGCCATTACTACCGTTAGTGTATTACGCCGTTACCCCGCTGAATCGTTTTAAATTACCTACACTACATTTAATACTTGTATTATATCAGACATTCAACTGAGGGATCAGATGGATCTTTATTATGGTCCATGATTCTGGTTTTTCTTCACATTATAAAATGTAAGACAAAAAATGCGGGTGTTGAAGCTGAGAAAAATGAGAGTCTTGTCCGTAAGGATCGTAGCAGGTGGCGTTCTGTAGTTTCTGCCTACGCCCATGGGGAGAAGGCGTGAGTGTATGTATGTATGATGTATGTAATTATAAATCCCCAATTTCCAGCACTAAACCCTGGTAAACTTAGCTAAACTAATAAAGTAACAAAGTATCAGTGCACGAATCGCCTTTGGCCCAACAATATCACCTGCTGGTTATAAATCTACGTCTATTGCAAACTGGCACATACAATCCAGAGTATTGTACAATGTCGAACAGTAGCCGTGATTTGTATCGCTAAGTATCGACGTGATAACAAGAACAGATAGTGAGAATACATCGATAACACCTTGGATTTATGGGCGCAGCACTAGGGCTGATCAATGGGGCAGCTCTAGCGGCTGATCAATGGGGGCAGCTCTAGCGACTGAGTTTTGGAGAGAAGATTAGTAGAGGGGTACAGGTGAGAATGTTAGGGTGTGGGAATGGGAATCTTAGACTGGAAAAGGACCAGTGATATATATTTGATTAATAAAAGTAGCGTTAAATTAATGCTATACAAATGAATTCTACGGGAAACACTTACGTGACAATGTCAAAGTCAAACTCAAATAATTTCAAATAGGCACATAAAAAGGCACTTTTGAACGTCAAAATTTCCATATAAAAATAGAAGTGGTTCTAGTTGCCCCTTCCAAAAGGTAGTTTCGTATGAATGTTATGTTATGATGAATCAGTGGGAATCTCAACAAAACTTGTAGAGAAAATCTGTTTTGACGATCAAAGGAGTTCATTCTGTTTTGACAATAAATAGCTTGTCTAGGTAGAATAAAGCTTGGTTACCTAAAACCAACAGTTGATACTGTTGGTTTTTAGGTAACCAAGCTTTATTCTACGCTCCACAGCGCAAAAACAAACTCCCCAAGAGATCCAAAAGCACCCAGCGTAATAAACCGAAGTGACGATTACAATTTCTGCGAACATTTCCCTCACTTACATAACTTGCTGCATTGTAGCAGGTCCCTCCGGTCCCCAGTTCGTAACGAGAAGCACAATAATTTGCACCTAACTAAAACCGGAGACATTTTGAATTTCAAATCGAAGTATTTATAATCAGTTTGATCGTTATCCGAGCGAAGGGAAAGTAACAGAAAATGATCTCTCCCGCGAAATCTAAGTTGGTCCTATCATAATTTAGCACTTGATTCTACAATAGCGAGTCCTGTCCGTTAGATAAAGGTCTTAGGAACGGTGCACAGATTAATGTACGCACAGAGAGCGCAGTGCGGACTTATTTCATCAATTCCACGGTTGTCGCAACGATGATTTCTGGTCTGTAACTTATCTATGCATTTTAGCGTACAATGGACGTTGCAATTAGAATTTAATGCCCGTATTCTGTGGGTAGGTTATTTAGATGAGATTTTTTGTGGTAGTTTTTATATGAATTTATTATTGCAGGTAGTTACTCTGTGTCATTTTGTTGTTAAGCTAAAGGTTGTTGCTGTATATATTTGGAATGATAAAAATACTGATTAGTTTAGGAGTATTTTTAAGAAAGATGCAGAAATAAAAAGAGAGCATATTTCTGTAATTACTTTACTCCTTGACGATATCTATTTAATTCTATAGCGTTATTAGATAGGTATTAATACTTATTTCAATCAAATATTATAATCAAATCAATTGATTTTCAATTACTAATACGAGATTTATTGATTCCCCTCAGAAGGTCGTATGCAAACGATATCTTAGTGCAACTGTTTTGCTTACTCTGCGGTGTTAGCCGCCCACGCCTGTCGCGGCCCGCCGCGTAAATATAGCGCAGAATTAGAACTACCCGCGGTTATTTATCGCTTGCGCGCGCGCAGGAGAAATCGACGCACGGACCGCTCAGTGTCACTTCCTGCTCGGACGCCGCCGTGAACGCACGCTCGTGCCGTAACGCTCATGTAATAGTCCTTTATTTGATGCCATAAAACTATATCAGCCTGCCCCGTAATACCGATCGTAATCGTTTATCTGATTGTTGTTTGATGTTCGTTATTTATATTTTCGTGTTTCTTACGAGTTCTCAAGTGAATGCACCCGGTTATGTAATCCGTGGCGAATTGTGCCGGCAACTTTGTTGTGCTGTAATAAAATCGTTAAGTGCTCCTTATGCCTTAATTATTTTATTGCAATTTGCATATTTTGTTATTGCAGTCACGATATTGATGGGTCGTGTTCCACGGGTTTACTGTGATGACTAATACCAACAGCTATCTTAAACAAAGCGTAACGATTAACCTCACAAATCAGTTACATATAATTACCGTACAAAATATCGTGTTGATTTTACTACGGACTTAATCACAAACATAATGAGTGTAGAAAAATGACTCCAAAACACGATTAGGACATATCATGTCATACCTTATTTAATTTATTACACTGTACATTAAATTCTACAGTTTCGCGTTATTCATACCGACTTAAATGCCCATAAAAAGTAGCGCGGTATTAAATCTAAGTGGAGAATTGTCACAGTGTAGTTACGATGTCAGAGACAGCTGCCATAGAGTAGTGACGGAAGTAGGTCCTTGTGCACGCATGACCGATGGCTTTTTATGTGTTGGCATTTACTCGACATTTGACATTACCGCCCGCCATACGTCTAATTATTATTTGTGGGTGTGGGCTGTCTGTCGGTGCTGTCCTAACTGGGTTATTGGGGTCCCACAAGTATTTGGTTCAAGTATGTTAAGTACTTTTTTGGTCTAGTTCCAAGAAGCTCTCTATTTAGGTACTCAAAACCTACTTAGGGCGAATTGCGCCATACTTTTTTATCTAGAGTAGGTAAATCTTATTCTGAGAATAAATTTTGAATTTTTGACAGTTTTCCATACTATAACTGTCAGAAGTAATTTTATTCCACGGAAAAAAAACATCTGACAAAAAAAGCCCAAAAATATCATTCTGATATTTTCTGGCAATAATAATTGCTCCAGGCAATTATTATTGTTGTGATAATTGTTTTCCATCTGCATCCAATAACTGAGATAGCCAAAGAAATAGAGTTCTCTTTTATCTGCTATGCACATTATTACGAGACCAATACAACAATATTTATGTCGTTATTAAGCCAAACACAGTTTGCATATTTTCGATAAACTTTGAGCCGACACGCGACAGAGGAAATCGAATAATCGTACTGCATTGTACCCCCGGAGGAATACTAAATCGAGTTTAAGGACACCAATAAAACAGGCTGTGGCAGGTTATTAGTTTAAGCCCGCGAACACTTTAGCGACCTAGTTTTATTAATTGTTCAGATGCTGAGCATGCTCAGCCTGTGGCCAGAGAGCAGGCAGTGACAGGTTAGTGGCCAACCGGCGGATTTTATGGACTTTACATTATTTAACACCGAACCACCTCGGGCAGTTTAGCCGAGTTAATGTTGTGTGCCTCTTGAATTTTGATAAGGTGTCCTAAGAGAACGAGCTTCGTATGTGTAAGATGAGAATTATTGAGAGATTTTACTGATGTGTGTGTATTACATAGTTCAATCAACTCAGCCTATCGCAGTCCACTGCTGGACATAGGCCTTACCCTGGCGGGGCTACAGCACCTTGTCCTCCGCCTTCCGCATACAGTCTGTCCCAGTCACTCTCTTAAAGTCGGCGGTTCATCTAGCTGGGGGCGTCCCACGTTACGCTTGCCGATACGCGGTCTCCACTCTAGGATTCGTCTGCTCCACCGGCAATCAGTCCTTTGACAAACATGGCCAGTCGACTACCACTTCAGCTTGCTTATCTGCAAGCTATTCGGTATTACATAGTTATTGTAGCTAACCATTAATTTTTCAAAGATCTAATAAAATAAGTCATAGCAAAACTAATAATGGGTATTACGTTCGAAGCATCATCAGTATAATTCACTGGTTTTTTTTTACTGTCAGTGAAGCGAACCCGAAAATTGAAGAAAATCAAAACTACCTACGGAACCTTAGCCCAACTCCAAAATTCGTGTCCCACGACTTTTTATGATGGATAAAGTCGTCGCTTTAAAACCTGTTCGTGTGATTAATGCATTACCCGGTGAATGTCATGCGTGTGTTTTGCTCTAATTAAATCTCTTCCTTTGTGAAGCATTGCTTATTATTTATTTTGGCCGATGAATATTTATAAGACCTTCGGCTCCAAGTGTCCAGTGCTGAACGGGTTATAAATCTCAAGTCGTGCTGCTACTGGTCTATTTTGTGAGCTTAAAGTTCAAATATTGTTATTGCCAGTATAGTTTATTTCATCATGAATGCAGTTTGATAGTTCAGGAGTGCGGTACAAATCAAATGAGTTTACTGTTTTGTCAGCCTGTATGCGTCATTAATTTGTTTTGTCCCGCCATATTGATCAATAAAATGACGTGTAAAAGTGTCTTAAAATATCTTCTTACATATAAACATGTCATTTAATTTAATTATTAGATATTTTGTATGTTAATCCATGTTTCGTACTATTTCATATTATTCAACTGTGTGTGTGTGTTTAACTGGCGAAAAATGAGTATACTATGTGCACCACTGTCTGACCCCTCGGGGCACACATGTTATATTATTTAAAATATTATTCTCTTATTTTTAACCTGCACTCCTGAAATGTCACGAACTGCCTCTAACAACTGTCAAGTTTCGAATATAAACTCAAATCCCATCAAGTGTGATTTATGTTATGATGCCTACAGCAATTCCTAGTTTAACGGCCAATGCAGTAGGCCTTATGTTATACTAAAACGGACTGGGATGTATATGTTATGGGCTAAGACCACAGGTGGTCAGACTTAGTGCTGCCTTGGAAGAATTGACAATGCTCGTAGCCACTGGGCATAGCTGTTTAAGGGTGAAATATTTAGCCAGGTTTAGCCGATTAATTATGGATAGAGTACATAGTTGCTCTACACATATAAGTCTATAAGCATAAGCAGTTTCGTCAATCTCCTCCTTGCCTATACAAGGTTATTTTAAATTGGCTAGCTAAACTCCGCAGACGCGATGGTTATCGATATCTAAACATGATAAAACCAAGTGGATACCAAACTCATTGAATAGAATCATTTGAGCTATAAATCGTCAAAATATGTCTCGTCCTTCTGGCTGGCATATTGGTCTTATGTCGCAGCGTGCCCACTGAGGCAACGTCTCCACTTGAGGCCGCCTCTAATAGATACTTTATACTGACGAAGAATTTTGTGTATTTGTGCACTATGCCAACATCATCGTCCGATTAAATGAGCCCATACTCAAAAGAAGAATGTAATATCTATCTAACTAGCCTGTATTGTCCCATTGCAGGGCAAAGGCCTCTCTCTCCCGTTTCCCCACAATTCTGTCTTTTGCTAGTCCTTGCGGTAGGAGTCCAGCTCGTTCCGCCATCCTCGTCTCGGCTTGCCACGATGGCGTCGTGCGTTTAGTGGGTCTCCATCGGTGGTTCTCTTAGACCAATTGTCATCTGACGTCATCCGAATGATATATCATAAATGATAAATTGTTGGTGTAGGACGTACTTAATTATGTAAGTGATTGTTCTTCATTAAAATTGGATCAAATCCGCTGACAGGCACGGAAGTGTGGCGGTGGTTTTTATCACCTGTTATTGAGTTATGTCTGTCGACCTCGGCCGTGTCGCGGGGCCAGTAAAAAGAGGAGATTAGTTTTAAGAGTAGGTGTCGTACGTTTGAGGTTTATTAGTAGACACTTTTAATGACTTTTTATTTTGACGTCAATTTAGGAGGTGAGAGGGAAAGAATAAGGTATCACAAGGGATCACAGGATTTTCTCAACAGGAAATTTTGGTCCTAAGAGATGTAAGTTCAGGTAATTTATTTCATAATTAGTTTCAGAATTTGGATTCTCTTACACAGCCTTCTATGACCTTGCACGTAATAAATAAACTACTAAAAAAACCAGCTGTCTCCGTGTTTTGAGGACGGCCTTTCTCAGCTGCAAAAAATAAATATTTGCTGCTCAATATTTTACCAATTACCTAACGAAATTGTTTCTAGTTTAAATCTTGTTTATTAATATGGTCACATTACAGGCTTAGTCATAATATCGTTTTGACAAGTTATGCCTACGAGCAATGGCCAGTGGCCAGTGGTCAATAGGTTTTTTGTTTCAGCATAGTATCGGTTACAATATTATGTATGTACGTAGACCTGGACAAGTATCGAGATAAGAATAAATAATGTATTTAAAATAAATGAACTTGCATACTTTGTTGTTTGGACCAGGATCTTCTTAATAGCTGTGACTCAGAGAGGAAAACAATTGGTAACATTTTTGAGTTTGTTCTGATTGGGTAATTTTATATTGCGTAGTACCATACGAAGGGCTGATTTTTCAATCGACAGATTATTTTTTTGTAAAATTGACGTCTGACAGATTGTGTATGGAAGAACTGTCAAAAATTCAAAATTTTTACTCGGATAAAATTATCTGGCGTTGGAAAAATCAGCCCTTAGAGTTAGTAAGTTACGCTACTTAACTTAAAAAACGTTTTAAAACTTATATCTACCTCACTAATATAACAAGGCAAAACTAGTTTTGTATCTAATTAAATTAAAGACTCACGGCCAGAAAATGGTAGTTCTAAGCTAATGTATAAACAACTTTATTGAATAGAAGTAGAAAAATATAATCCTTATTAATTGCATAACTGAGGACTGAGCGATACGACTGCACTTAATTATTTCTGACTTCGATTCACACTATATTAAAACATGTTTATTACCCTTAAACAATCTAGTTCACATCTCCATAATATCTCAATATGTATGAACAGCAGATAATAATTACACATGCTAATATCTTTATCAACGAAGAGACGCGACAGACAACTTTACGGTTCCGATGTTTATTGCCGAGGTAATTGGTATTCGGTATCGGTACCGGTATCGAGGTTGTGGCGCGTCACTAGCCGATAAAGTGTAGTGTCAAACAACGCGGGCTTAATTAAGGCGTTCAGTCAGTTTGATTAAATATACATATTATATGTGAACTTTTATTATGTGGGTGGAGTGTGAGATTTTGTTAAAAGCCCCGTTTCGTATGGTAATTACTGTATTTATTACGTATCTGTGCCCGCTGCACGGGAAGGTGGTAAGTAAAGGTTTTTATTTTCTGGCAATTACCAAATGATGGACGTTGGTTTGTGACGACCCGGTGGCACACAACAAAGTGTTATGGCGCAGCTTGGGAGAGACCTATATCCAGCATTGGACTGAGAGACGGTAAGTTATCGCTGAGAAAAATAGACTCATTTTATTTATTTCATTGTTTCCAATATTGTGACCGTTCCCTGCTATGAATTTTTTGTTCGTGATGTGAGTCGAAATTGGTACTAAATGAAATCACTAAGACATGAAGATGGTCTGCAGAATCCTCCAGATTGCTAATACGGTTTAGACAATAAACATCCTTTTTAAAGAGCCAATGAGAGCAATGTCCACTTTTTTAAAAATATTTATGTTCCAAGTTTAGCAGTCAGAATTAATGATAGATTTGATGATGATGACTAAGATACAGAGTATTGTGATTTTTCCTTGATTGGAAATAATAATAGAGCTAAAGGAGTTGCCCCTCATAAATGAAGATCTCATACATTGACAGTGTGTATTAATATGTAACTAGAGCACGCAACACGCAACAACTGCATCGGAGTTGTTTGTTGAGGACAAACACAACAACACGTGTGTGTATGAGACAAATATGGCACAATTATGTTGTTTGCTAGAACGAAAGTGTTTAAAAAAAAAGAGCTAACACGAACATTTTTTTTAAAGAGGTTCTATTCAAAATCTTGTTTTTAAAGAGCTGGTAAGAAATGCTACTTGAACACACAATAAAGTTTAAAAACCTACCTAATGTAGATGAACGGGTCACACACGTCATCGAATTGTGAACAAAACATAAAAGGTAATTTCAAATTCATTAATTCCTTTATTCATCGAAATTCGAAAATTAAACTCTGCTCTATTCGTTTTTACCCGACTACGGCAAAGCCAAAAGTATATGTATGTAGATATGTTTGTAATTACGTGTGTTCCACCGTAGCGCCTAAACTAATGAACCGATTTGATAAGTGAGGTATCATTATATGGTATGGAACGACTTACACAAACCTAATCTGCGCTCCGGTATTTGAATGATAGACACACTCAATGAAATATTCCCATTTCAAACGCATAAAACGGACAAACTCGACAGACTCAATTCAGACTCATCATAAAATTCCGACCATTCCGTCATTTATCGCCCTCAGAATACAGACCTCACATGAATCTACATGCCACACCTCACGAATGAGGTATCCATTTCCACCGGCACTGTTCAATGAAGTGTAATTACGAATGTTACAAAACACAACCGCTCCAGTTTCCAGAGGCTGTGTGACAGGGTGAGTGTGTGTGTTAGTGAGTCGGGGTGGTGTGAGTGAGGGGACAGTGACCCGAGCTATCTCGAGATCGCAGCCTCCGACCGGCCAGATGCCGAAAGATGTCAGCCAGGCACGGACTAGAGCGGTTGGCTTGATTTTCTTCTTGATTATAAAAATAAATACTTTTATTAATTTTGTTGTTAACAAAATTCACTTATCCTAAGCTTCATTAACACTTATAATAACTAAGCCAGTTTGTGACTGATATATATTTATTTGCAAGAATATAGGTAGCTAACATAAGTTCTTAAGATCTATGGGTTTCACTATATTCGGCATTTCTGCCGTGCAAATATTTAGATTTTACATCTTGGTGAGGCTAGCGATTCGAAATACTTTTATTAAAGTTAGTCAGAAAGTGAAGTGATTCTGTCCTAATAACTTTGCAGTAGTTAACTGACAGATGTCTAAAGTCAACTGGTACCGTGCTACATCATATTTTGACTCCTGTGTAAAAGTTGGAAAACTTTACTGACGGAATTTTTGCACTGTAGATTTTTTAGAAGTTGACCTATCTAATTCACGTATATAATTAAAAAATGCTATTGAAATCACATCACCTTGATAAAGTTTATCATCATATCAAAATTAATCTTATCGAAATTATTTTAATTTAAAACATAAAGTATTTTAGTCTAATTTACATACATTATAGCATTAGAAGCTTTCAAAGTCAGTTAGTGTTATTGCAAAAATCATCACATAGAAGAATAATATTAATTATTTTAACTAATTTGATGATACCTCATCAAAAACGATCCAATTTATAGTCATGTTATGAATTAATCGATATGCTAATATTTTTTTGTTTTAGAATATTTTTTCTACATTTCTATACATAGTACCGTAGAATAGATATTTAAAAACATTTGAATCTTAAAACTGACGTCCCTGAAAGGTTATGCTAGGTGCTCAGTTCATTAACACTAAAATCAAATTGTATAAACTGGATTTTGGATTACAAAAACATCCATAGGTCATTCAAGATTAAAATAATTAATTGCAAACGGGACAAAATTGATCAAGAATTAGGTAACTTTAAAAAAATATGTTTTAGTCACCTCACATTCGTTTTTCGCGACAAGCGCTAAGACAAGCGCTGCGTGCAGGAGACAAAGTTTTCTTTCAAAATACATTGAATTGTGGACGGATGGATTGAAAAATAACATAAAAATAATAAAAACAAAAACAGTTTCTCTGTAGTACAACACGCACAACTACTGTTCAAACATCAAGCGGAAGCACAGTCGCAAACCATCAGTCAAAGACTAAAATTAACTTCAAAGATGAAACATAAATTCCAGACTCAAAAATTCCAAATCGGAATCCGTCGTCAGTCCGCCTCTGGGTTAACCTTTAGCTCGCGGCTATCGCATATAAAAATAAAAGTAGTTGTGTTAATAACGTATTTTTAGTGCGCGTTTGGTAGGGAGCTACCGCAGGTGCGTTGCCCTGCCCCCGCGCAGCCCAGCGACGCCCCCTGCGCTTGCGCACCGCAGTTTTTGTTTGTAATTAATTATGTTTTCGCGATGCTGCACGATTGTCTAGGTGATTGGTCGGCTTGGAGGTTGTTCAAGAATTAGTTTTTGATTGATAGTGAGATTAAAAAGAAACGTTTTATTACTTCTGTAGCCAAACTTAATTAGATTTGTTAAATGGTTATTTAATTAAATGTTGGCGTAAAATAAATCATTTTTGTTATGCTCAATATTCATTACTGGAATATGAATATGTATCTACATGTCTTTTGTAAATTAGTATCTATCTATCGAGCCTTGATATTTTTACGACCGAGAGGTTGACACTCGATATCAATATTCATAGTTTTCTAAAATCTGATTAGTAATATTTAAATCACATAAGGAAAACACGATTCGGAGGAAAGCGCTGCATAGTTTCGAAGAAAACTCAAGGAAATCCAACTCATCGAAACATAAATATTTATACATCATAAAACAATTTTTAATTAAAATCTATTCTTAGTATCATTATCGGCTGTCGTTTGAGAATGGGTAGTAAATTAGTTCAGTGTTGGGGGACAAGATGTCGCTACCGGAGGCACGTCTCAAGCGCGCAGGATGGCAGATATTCATCAGACGGGGACGGACGCCTTCCGGCCTGCGCGTGAGTGTCTTATTAGCCTGGCTTAGAAGTCGCCGTCTACGGAATATGTTGGCGCGATGATCTGCGCGGATCTGCCATGTTTGCATGTAGAAGAGACAGGGTTGAATAATGATTGGCTTTCATAGATTTTACGGAATTATGTATGAAGAAGGAATTTGCAAAGCAACAGTCGGGGTTGAAAAAGATTTTGGAGACAGACGTATCTTTTTCTCTTATCGATTTAAGTCCCTGTTAAAGCATGACAGAGAGCTGACAAACTGAAACTAGACACGTCGATGTTCTCGACGGTTTTTAGCCCCTTATTTTCACTGACTTTTGATTGTAGCTCCTCTGTAGCTGTAACAGTTTCCTCAGCGAAACATTAGCGTACAAAGATCCGTAGGCTTCTAGTAACCTCGATGAGTCTGAGTCCAATCCGGGAACGTAAAGAGACATTGAAAAGTCCGTTTAGAATTACACCATTCTAGTGATAATGTGAACACTATAGAAAAAGACAATGAAGGTGTCAATCAGCTTACAGCTCGCATCCTTCATGGCTGTTTTTCTCTATAGGAACATACTATGCTTTGGAATGGGCTACTAGATTTTTCTTACCGACGACTGACTGACCGCTTTGAAACTCTGCGTTTAAGTTTGGGGGTAGGTAATCTTACGAACGATAAGCCCAGTTAAATATAGGAATGAATGAAATTATTTAGATATATAATTTTCTCATAAATTCCGAAGAATGATCTAAGTATCCTTCAAATATCTGCGATAATACTTTTCCACATAACTATACTTTTCAACAGGTATTTAATAAGATTGAAATAACATACACCTTAGTCGGAGATGTTGATACCACTGACTTTTAGCCGTAAAAGCCGGCTGTAATCAAAGTTATGATAAAATTATGATAAGAGTACCACTTAGTACCAAGAATCGTAGATTTTTTATCGTAACCAGCATCCGATGAGATGATAGTATCCGATGATTTTTCACTTTAAAATCAGTATGGAGATTATGGCAATTGAATTTCTAATTTTAATTGATAATGTTTGCATTAAGTTTGTTTATAGTACTTTAATATGCGGAGGCTTTGAAGGAAGCTACGGATTTCTTTTAGTTTCCCGGGTTTCTAACGTTGAATTTATTCTGTCGTCAAAAATGTGAAGCTTTATGATGAAAAAAAAAAAAATGAAAATATCTGTTATCACAGAGTTCATTAATTCAGGAACCTGCACCCTAATTCAGTAGCACACTATAAATCACAATCTGAATAATTTTGAAGGATATTGCTAATCCATTACTTCATCCATTCGAAAAAAATGTCTGCTCAACAACGTTAATAACGCAATGAATGTTGTTGAACTGTCAAAATGAAAGCTATTGTTACTGTTAGTGTGTCACGCGATAACCCCAGAAGTGTGTTTCGGGGCACAGAAAGGGTTGCTAGTATTTATCCTGTATAAGCCGAGCCGAGAAAGAGTTGCTATTCCATCTCTTTCTCATATTGGCTCGCTAGATACCCAGTAAAGTAAGTAAGTAAAGTAAAATAAGTAATTAAGGAAAGTAGTTCACTATGACACCGTAAAAACCTATTGTCAAAATGTTCAAATACGCAGCATCAAATGCGATCTGCTTTATAAGAGGACTTCCTCTTATAAAGTACCTATCTATTATCTAAGTATATGTACGTACCAACATATAATTGCAACGTTCCAATATATATAATTGTAGCTGCGATACCAGTAGCAGGTGCTGAGGAAGTCCCTAATTTTATGGCCATCATAATACCTAATGCAACTACTTTATTGATCAACTACTTTACTTTCAATGATTGCTACTGTTGGTAGAGTTACTACTAACCTAGAATGTTTTGTAATCTATACAAATACATAAAATTGAAGTAACTCTACTTTGATTTAGCATCAAAGTTATTACGCAATTATGAATATTTTGAAAACGTTTCAATCCCTAAAAAGTACACTGAAAAAGTATCCTACAATTTACAGGATTTTTCTAGTTTGAAGGGCAGGGATGTCGATGTCCGCGTGGATGTCGGAAATTATCCCACGGGAACATGCTACCAGGATAAAACGTATGTCCTTCAGTCCCCAGGATGCCATCTATCTCTTTGCCAAATCAGAAGTTCAGTGGTTTAGGTGTGAAAATGTAACATACAGTTTCAAGTTCAAATCCTCCCCTTAAAAATCGAATAACCCCTTTTTGTCCCGTCAGGGGTCAATTTACGACAACTTTACATACTTATTATTAATTATTTTCTGTCAAAAGTATAAATACTGAGTTTCAAGTTAATCGGACAGCGCGCTACAATTCTTCCATACAAACTTAGAAACCCCACAATCCCCTTTTAGGGGGTAGTTTAGAAAAACATAAAATGGAAAACTTCATTATTTACTTAGATTAGTATTGTTGCCAAGTTTCAAGTTTATTAACTCAAGAAATAAAAATTTCCATACAAACCAAAAACCCTTTCTTAGTGGATACCTACTGTTCACGAAGAATAGACCCTCCAAATTTCATGTCTCTAGGACCGGCGGTTTAGGCTGTGCGTGGATGTATCAGTCAATCAGGACTTTGAATTTTATATATCTATACACATATAAATGGATCACCTATATCCTTCAAAATGATTCAGATTGTGATTGTTAGTGTGTTACGCATTTAGGGTGCAGGTAATCATCAAAGAAGCTTTATTTTAACGGTTTTCGGTAGAAATAAACCAGATCCATTTCAGTCTTGTATATTTGTACGGGGTTACTGTTATCGTAGGTACATACCTGTTAATATTCCAAGTATAATATCAGTAATGACTGTCATTATTATTCAAACAATGGCTATGGACAGAACTACAAAAAATATTTTTGCCAGATGAAATCTCAACCCTAAACTGTCAGGATCTACAGTATTGTAAACATAATATAATTTAGCCCAGCGGATGCGTTAGTTTGCTTTAACACCTATGAGTATCGTTTATTTTAACCCTTTAAGTGCAGTGGCGTTGTATAGGTAGCCGCTAAGTGTTAATTACCATTTGATAAAATCTTTTGAATTTTAAATTATTACTTTATTATCTAACTTGTGGAGATGAATTTGGATGAGGCATCATAAATATATGAGTAAATCCAATAAACGTTGTAGGAAAATCTTCTTTGCATTTTTCTTGTTAAATTTAAATAGTTTTAAAAAAGCACTTAGAATACAAATATTTCGAACACCTTCAAATAAATGTACGAAGTACTAATGAAGAAAAAAGAAAACACATTTCACTTTTATCTTCTTTTGTCTTCATGACGTTTTTAAAAGGCCTTTTAGCTGGATTTCACACACTACAACGTGGCACGTGACGGGGCGCGGCATGGAGCCAAATTCCTCAAAGTTTTTATTGAATTTGTATGTAAAATATCACGCGCGGGGGCGCGTTACCTGTAACCCGTCGCGTGGCGCGTTAGTAGGTATGTGATCCGCTTAAAATATATGATTTGAAAACCGTTTTTCTTTAAGTTTTCTAGGATAAATGTACCAATTACTATTCAACTTATCCAATACCACTTACCAGCTATCAATATGTAAGAAATTATTACGAAAAGCTGCAATAACCAATAATTATTCATGCAAGCCGTCACGCAATATTTATCATAGCTCTAATTATATCTGTTATTAAGATAAATAATGCAAATCTATTGCAATGATAATAAATCTAAGCTTTCTTCGAGTAAAGTGGAGTTATAAGGTTGATAGTTGCGTAACAGTTCCGTCTTAGTGCAACTGAGAAATTGTGTTGCACCTTTATGTAATACAGGTCAATTGATTTGTTGTAATTTTTTTAGAATGCAAATTAGTAGAAATCAATATTGTTCATTTATTTCTTAGCACAAATACTCGTACTAACATTGTAATAATAATAAATGTAAAATTGATTTTTTGATGTAAAATTGTTTTTTTTTCTGGGGCATTTTATTTATTAACGTTTCTCCACCAGCCATCGGAAGACAAAATTGTATGGACAAGGGAGAGGGAGATCTTTGCCCTGCAGTGTGACAATACAGGCTACATTAGATTAGATAGATTAGTTTCAACTAGACAGTCTGATCGGCAGAGAACCAAAGTTGTCGATATAGCTCACAGAATAAGCAAGCTCAAATAGCAATGAACCGGCCATTTTAGCCGTAGAACCGATGACCGTTGGGGTAGGCGTGTTCTTGAGTGGAGACCGCAAATCGGTAAACATACGGTGGGACGCCCTCAGGCTAGCTGGAGCGACGATCTTCGCAGAATGGCTGGTGGCAGCTGGATGAGAGTTGCCGAAAATCAAGTTGAATGGCGTGCAATAGTAGAGGCCTATGTCCAGCAGTGGACTGCTATAGACGGATGATGATGATGAGACAGTCTGATGTCGTTTGACGGATCCGATCAGATAGTGAGGGTCTTCCTTCTTGATATTGATAAACTACAAATACTTTCCACGACGGAACATTCAGAGAGAGGTTACAACCTGAATAAATCCCATGCCCGCGGCTTCATAAAAGACCTCGCCATTCATTGTAAAATAGTACCATGACTTTATTTTATTTTCCATTTAACGTAAAGGTTTTATTTCGCGCCATTCAAAACATATTTGCTTATCATTACTTCCAGCTATTCAAAGTTACGCCAACAAGATAAACGTTCCTCATACCACTCTTGCGCACGCCAGACATCCAGATTGTGCTGTAACCTACACATTAATAGTTCCATTCATTGCCAGGTGAAAGTCCTATTATTTACTGGCAACACTAATGTATTTAGCGACAAAGAAACTATTGCAATTTTATTGAGAACCCAAGTATTCCCGTGCTGTCTGTTTACTTGGGCCTGAATTATGTGGAGAGTTTCTGAGTTGGAGGCTGTATTTGTGGACCTTGTGTGATCGTGATAAGGTTGGTTTTAGTAAAAGGTGTATTGGAGAGAAGGATTTTGTAAGGCAAGATTTGTCTGCAAGCGGAGGCGGGGCAAGATAAGAGGCTTAGATGTGATCGCCTGTTAATGAAATGCGTCAATGGAGATGAAGTTTTATAAGAATGCATTGAAAAATCAAAACGTCAAAATGTTGATGTGTAAACAGTTGCTGGTTAAATTACCAAGGTACAATCGATTGCACATCGGTGGAATCACTTTGACCTTGAGCTAGTGTAGCGTAGTACGAAGTTTCAATAGAATAAGAGGCCAGGTTATACTGGTTAGTTACCACTGCCATGCGGCTTGCTGTCGGTACCTTAGGCTTAGCTTTGCCGGAATTTGCAGGTATGAATTATCAAACATTATTTCTATCTGAACAAACCATCGGTATTTAGATATCACTAATTTTAATATCGGGCAATTATCCCTTTCTTGTGATAATAGCCCGCCCACCTTAGCAATTTCTTGACTGGAAAGGACAGACAATCTGCTTCGCTCATAGCCGGGCTTACCATCAAATGTAGCATAACCAATAAACCTACTCGTTTAATGGTGTACACCCGGTATGTGTGAACTGCTAGCGACCCTGTAAGTACTCTCTAAACGGTAATGTCGCTAATATGATGGTAATATTGCCGGTAAAGCGACAGCATGCCACATAAGACTTTAACTCTGTCGGCTAAGTTACGCCAACGCCGCTTTTGACATTAATTTTTCCGACAAAGTTACGGCAATGTCGCTAATATGACATTAATATTGCCGTCAAAATGATAACTCTATGTTTCTATGTTTATTTTAGAAGAGGTATACCTATGTGTTTTAACTTTTAAGAGAAGAGCAAATTGTTTATCTTGTATAATATGTAAATTAACTGTTTAGCTTTGATAATAAATTCATTGAATTTCGTACAAGAGACTATTCGTCACTTAGTCAAAGAATTTATTGAGGAGACTTATGCTAGTTACTACTTTATTTCTCTATATTTAATTTCAAAAAGTAAAATTACGTTTTCCACGTTTTTAGACCAGCCGGTGTATTTTGTACAGGTACAGTCCTTCCATAGTTATTTTACCTTTGATTTTGAACACTGTCAAAATCACAGTGATCTTTATTCTCGTTACAATACTGCTGTTGGGTTCCTTTTGCTGCTGGTAAAATAACTGTGAAAGGACTGTTGAAAGCAGCTGTTGAAACCTCCTACGGAGCCCGAAGTCAGCTTGCGTGCCGTAAAGCCGAACACACCGGTGTACATCTCCCACCTACACTACACCACTGAGGCGGAGGACATCGTGGAGTGCGTGCGCCAGAAGACGAGGTACACGCCGAGGTATTGGAGTCGCACCGCAACGTCAACTTCAAGGCGTTTGTGGTGCGTGTACCGAATTGTTATCTGCCCGTTGTCATGGACGAAGACTTCTGGCCGCAGGGCGTGGTGTACCGTTGCTTCCGCGGACAAGTACCACAGAACAGCACCAGAACTAGCTAATGAAGTACTATTTTATAGTAAAAATATGTATGTTTAGGTTAAGGTATTTAACTATGGGCCTGCGTTGCCTGAAATAAATAAATAAAATGAAATAAAAAATTTCTAGCTGAACTCGTCTTTAATCTAAACACAGGCTCAGCAGAAGACTCGCTTAAAATTCAAAGGCGGTTTTGCATAAATCTGGTACAATTAATACCAATATATTGTAAAATTAATTGGACCACTGATAATATGTAAATGGCCGCGGTACTTTGTTCTCTAATCTGCATAAACATGTGATAATAGAGCCTCCGTATTGAGTCTATGTAGCTTATATTGTATTGAGTCTATGTAGCTTATATTGTATTGAGTCTATGTAGCTTATATTGTATTGAGTCTATGTAGCTTATATTGTATTGAGTCTATGTAGCTTATATTGTATTGAGTCTATGTAGCTTATATTGTATTGAGTCTATGTAGCTTATATTGTTATTTACATACTTATCTTGAGGTGGGAAGATACTTATTGTATGTAATAAATTCTTGTCACAAGATATTCACATTAACAGGTAATTTATATGGTATACATAATAAAGAAATCTAATTACTTTGTTTACCATAAAACAAGTTTTTGAACAAGCGTTTTTCTGTTACCGATTTATTGATTAATTTGTATTATTAATCTATGCTACTTACAGCCGAAAATTTGTAGTTAACTGCTAATATTTACCTGTGAACAAAAATAAAACATTGTTAGTCACACCACAAACATTTTAACGTCTTAAAACTCTGTTTCACACATAACAACTAGGAGTTCGGTAGTTTTTTTTTTAGTTACGAAAGAATTATTTGAATTCAATAATTAATAAAAGAAAAATTAAGGGTTAATTTTTCAATCGACAGGCAATTTTTATTCGTAGAATAAAATTTACGTCTGACAGACGTCTTTCTCTCATGTTGAACAGTAAAATAGTTACTTATTTTGCTACAATGTAAGTAGTTTTCGACGCCCAAGTGATATTAAATAATTAAAATATTGCCTAACCCAGCATTGCACATTGCAAATGTACATAAATTACTACTGTATAACCTCTTTGGAGCAAGATAGTTTTCAATATTTTATAGTTCATAAATATTTTTCCGCACTGGGCCCGCGTAGTAGATTACAGAACGCATTTTATGTACAAATAACAACCGACATGTCCTAGAAACAAAAATTCGAAAATATGTGACATCCACCAACCCGCACTAGGCCCGCTTGGTAGATTACAGCCCACTCCCTCACGGAGAGAGGAGGCCTGTGTCCAGCAGTGGGAACATTATAGGCTGATTTGTATTATTTTTTGTGACTTTATTTTTCTACATAGTTGTTGAAAATTTTGTAAATCGTAAATAAAATATTATTTATTCATTGTTAGTTTGACTTGTGCTTATCGTCTTCACATATTATTATTCTATAATTAATGTATGCAAAATATTCTAAAACATTTTAAAAGAGTAACGGTGGAGTTTCTGGCCCATTCTTCTCTATGCGAAAGCTACCATTTGGAAGGGGCGACTAGAATCAATTATATTTTACTGTAATTTTTGATGTTCAAAAGTGCCTTTTATGTGTCTATTTGAAATAAATGCTTTGACTTTGTTTTTGCTATGAAACAAGCAATTAATCATGATTTATATCGAGCTAGATAATTGCCTGAGATTCTTTACTTTTAATACATTTTCCCATTACTCAGATAAACAGTAATAAACCAATTAAAATTGCATTTAACAAGGGAGAGTAACAATTAAAATTTTACAACTGAAAAGCTTAAATTAAACTCAATCGAAATAATTTCATATGTCTTAAAATCAAACATTAAATGGTTAATTCATTTATCTTGATCGTGCACTTTCGAAAACATTTTGAGTGCACTTTCTACAACATTTATAATATGTCATAAGTTTCTTTTTTCGTCACGATGCGCGTGTTAACTTTGTAATTGTATAAATTACTAATTAGTTCAAACGCCTTCGTTAACACGTACGACCCTGAAAGCTCAACCAATATTTACTCGTATGGCAGAGAACTTGAGTTTAGGCGGTTTTGCATTCACATTTTAAATAACTTGATCAACTCAGGATGTCATTTTCGATTCCGACCAACGGAAAACTAAAAAGTTGACCTTATTGTGACGTTTCTTAAGTACCGATGTAGGGTTATGTGAAATAAAATATTTTGATTTGAACCGCTGACATCGAAAAGAGTGTGTATCAGTGAAATACTATCTTTTTATTTAGATCTAATATATCATTATTTTTTTCACGATTTTAAACTAATTAATAGCTGTCACACACAAAAAAACTCGCAACCAACTATTACCAGTTTAAAAAAATAAAAAGAAATTACCTACAATCTTTTTTTTTTCAACATGTCATGTCCATGAGTCCATTCAGCTTGTTTTAAGCCTGAGGCTACAACTACGAACAACAGTTGCAGCTCATTGTTAAAAACAATTCATTGTGTCGAAAGTCGCGACACGGCAGCGAGTGGCGGCAATTAGGTGATTACAGTATTATTGTTAGGGCGGGGACACATTGAAGAAAAATCACTACGTTTTTGGAGCGACTGTCGTAAGGTAGGACGCCTTCAGGCTAGGTGGAGCGACGATCTTCACAGGCTGTTTGCGGCTGCATGAGAGGTACTGAGAATCGCGCTAAATAGCGTGCAATGGGAAAGGCCTATTCCAGCAGTGGACTGCTGTAGGGTGATGATAAGAGGCGACTGTCGTGGAAGGTCGAAAACAGAAATGAAAAAAGTTATACCCTAATTAAATGCTCCTGTCATAATATTTTGTGGTGTATGTTACAAATCACTGTTACTCACATGCTATACAAAATGTGATCCAAGCCCTAACTCGTCAGCTATGAGACTAAATAAGCCTAGTTGTTACTTCAATTTGCATAATAAAGTGACAAGTGAATTTTCATTAGGAACTTACTAATTGAATATGAAATCAGTTAACAAGTCAGTTAAAATTAAAATGCGATGAAATTAAGACTCATTAATTAAAATAACGTAAGTTTATTTCCTTATTTTATTAAACGTGCCTAATACCATTTAGAATTAATTAAAATGAATGCCTGGCATTCAATGCCCCATAAAAGAACTTGCAACATTCAGATTTATCATTATCTATCTCAAACCTCAATGCAAATCTCGATGGAACATATTAATTATTAAATTAATTAATTTTCTTGAATGTTAATTGAATTCGCTTTTAAAGTGCTGGTCATTCTTAAGTAAACATTTAACAAGATTTAAATAAATTATCTTTTAACGTTTGACATAAAATTATGCTTTCATAAATCATAATCATAACAAGTTTACCATACCTTTATTAAAAACAAAAGCAGATCAGACAACTGTGACGTTATAATTTCCCGAAAACAAAACCGCAAACCAAGCAAAAAATACCCTACAGTCCGTCGAGAGAATGCGTTCCTGACACCTGTGAGTGCGACAATTCTAGTAGCTAATAAAGATCAAATTCGTAAGACACGTATGAAACTGACAGGTGTCAAAAACGCAGTCTCTCGTCAGCCGAACTGTAGGAATAATTCTCCTAGTAGGAAAACATTGTGTACTCAGCCTTAGTTTAGCAAAAACACTAGATAATAATATAAGAGGCGCACGTACGGTCAGTAGGAATGATTATTACTAATGATAGTGATTTAAGAGAGAGGACTACTGACTACTGGAACAGGGTTAACTAAAATAACACCTGCTACACAATGTGGGTCAGTTGCATTAGGTGTTTTGACATTAAACTGTGAAATTAGTGTTTTTTTTTTGGAAACGAACGATCGCTTCGACTTTTGCGTAGGTGTATAAGTACATCAGAAATCAAATCATTTGAAACATAGTGTAAAATACACTGAAGTAGGTAAGTGCCATTTTCTTACCCACATAAAATCTACATTATTTTTTTTTCACACTGAAGTAAGTAAGTAAATTATGTGGATCTATTAATATTTAAGACCTTTTATGTACAGATAACAACCGACGTGTCCTAGAATCAAAAATTCGAGGACATGTGACATCTACCAATCCGCACTAGGCCCGCGTGATGGATTACGGCCCACTCCCTCTCACTGAGAGGAGGCCTGTGTCCCAGCAGTGGGAACATTATAGGCTGGTTATGTTATGTTATGTACAAATAAAGATTTTCTATTCTGCATTCCAATATTATTATGTGCAATAGTGCTTGCAGGTAATTCAATCGATGAGTTCAATAGGTCGCTCGTAAAACTAAATCTGTCGGAAGAATAACTGTTGAACTGCAAGTTGAAGAGGTAGTAAATAAAATAACCGAGGTACAACACTATTTACGAAGTAATGCAATAAAGGCGCGACCACACTAACGCGTTGGCGGAGCGGCTCGTTACCGCGGATTAGTCGCGCCTCATCGCGACATTTGAGCGCGCGTGAATCACATTTATTGTGACAACAGAATGTTCCTCCA
This sequence comes from Apamea epomidion, assembly GCA_947507525.1. Taxonomy (NCBI): domain Eukaryota; kingdom Metazoa; phylum Arthropoda; class Insecta; order Lepidoptera; family Noctuidae; genus Apamea; species Apamea epomidion. The sequence goes on along the minus strand of OX382237.1, from coordinate 5,703,215 downwards.
TCTTTGACTTTAATATCCGCTTGCTTCAGATAAGTTTCTTATGTCTCCTAAAATTACACGATAAAGATCTTTATGTTTATTGATTTCATATTACAGGTATAATTTACACATTTTCAGGTTATAAATTGTTACGCGCGGTAGCACTTCGTTGTTAATTAATAGACATGTTCTCTGTCCAATTAAGTGTATTATTTCCTAAAGTTTCAGTTCGGTTATTTATATTGTAAGCAGACACCTGAAGGCAGGATACCCACTCACACAAATCTTACTAAAGTATTAATTACATCATTTTCCCTTCTCCTTTATGCAGAGGCTTACCTAAGCTAAGGTACAAAATAAGACTCTCTCTCTATTGCATTTTGTAACATTATAATGAGTTGCAATTTAATAAACATGTGTACCTTCAAATCCATCTGCTACGGCTCTTCAAACGAATCGCTTGTAAGGGCTTTAGTGGACACGGCCGATTGTCACGCGTGCGCCGAACGTAATCACGCGGAACAAACGAGATGTGACCGCGTAAAATAAAAATTAGCTTTATTGTTTGTGTCAATAATACCTACTTCCTTTGTTTGGCAATTTTTTTTTAATCACCTTTTGTTCTGCTGACCTATCATCTAGTAGATTCAAATGAGAAAACGATGTGGACTTTTATAATAAACTAGCGTGACCCGCCCCAGTTTCGCACGGTGTTGACGAAACTATATGGTGTAAACTTGCTATAGTAGAAATCTCTTCATTATAAATGTAAGTTTAATGTTAATTTATTACTATAACCTTGCGATATAATATATAATAATAAATTCTTTAAATAATGGTGAAAACTGCAAAATCCGTTGTGTAGTTTAGAAGAGTTACGTGGTCACACAGACAGACACGAAAAGCGACTTAATTTTGTAATATCTATAGAATCATAGGTTCATTCAATGCAAAATGGGCACTACGCAGAGACAGGCAGAGAGTCGTTACGTTTTAATGTACATGAGAAGAATGTGGTTGTGGTTGTCCATAATACTATTAGATACACATTTTTGTATCGCTAATCTTATTAATGCAACTTTAAAAATATTTGTAGCATTATCCCTCACAAGGGGTAAATCAGGCATGTTATATCGATTCAACTACATTAGAATTGATGTGCCACGGACCACGGTGAAAGAGTAATTTCGAACAAATCGCTAGACGAGCGTCGTCGATCGTTCGTCGCGCGTGCGGCCCGTCATAATCATGCGTGTCTGATGTGGTTTGATCGCGTAAAACAAAATTCGCCTTTATGTGCCGTGAACGTCGTGTCGTAAATCATTTTTAATATACGGAAGTTTAAATTTCTATCTCACGCGTTTTTCTTTCTGTGATAGAGAATTGTTGGTGTATTGGTGTGACGATGTTGGTGCAGTTTTCTGATATGATGGGTTTAGTCTAGATTGTTGGGACAGACTGGATGCGAAAAGCGGAGGACAGGGTGTGTAGCGCAGTCTGGAAGACCTAGAACGCTTATGTCCAGCAGTGGACTGCAATAGGCTGAATTGAGTGCAAATAAAAGCTCCCGCAGACAGGTAGGTTAGCGCAAGGCGATTTTGGTAGTGCTATTTCCATGAAGTTTTCACAGAAATTTGTCTACTAGAGTCGCGTCGCTCCTTTCTGCGGGAGCCTTAAGTGGGTTTTAGAAACATGTGATTGGCAATCCATATCATTTGTAGGGCATTTCGAATTTTGTATCTAACAAAATGCGGATTAAGTTATGGGCTGAAGTAGGTGCAGAGAGGGATTACTTTATTTACTTTTTTGCATCAATTGGGAAGGAAAACATGTAAGTAAGTAAATAACTTATGGCCGGTCAAATGCACCGTGCGGCTAACTATGATTTTAATTTAATTAAAACATTAAAAATAAACACCGTTCCTTTTCACCGTTTTGCGAAATAATATAATTCACCTAATGATAGAAAGTAGGTACTCAGTCATTAAATGAATAACCTTGTATGACTGCTTACCTCGACGAATCAAAAGCAAGATGCGTAAAACTGTACAATAATCTTCAGAAAAAGAAAAAAAAACGTAGTTAATAAAACGTGTTTTTATGTTTTAATTTCAAAAGTGAATCTTTATGGCGCTCTTGCATTGAGTTTAACTGTTAACTGTTTTTGTGAAAAAAAAAAAGTGCAAACCGTTACCCGATAATGGATAAAAATAAAAATTATTTATAGTAGCTGTAAATGCGATGTCGTCAACTGCAAGAATGTGTTATTTTTAACTGTTTTTATTGCAGTGTGAAAATGAATGCCAAATTATATTTTTTTATTAAACATATTTTTTCTGATTTTTTGCAGACTTTCAAGTCATCATGACAAACTATTACACTTTCTCACCAACAGCCTTTATCAACATAATATTGTAGTCGGATTCATAGGCTTTGACATTGAGCGTAATTGCCATTTAATTTCCACAATTCAGATTCAACGAAATTCTAAAATGAAACCATTTGTGTATGTGACTTTATATTATTTAAGAGGATCCTCATACTTATAATTAATACTGATGGCACGTGTATTAGAACTCTAATTAGACGAAATAAGTCAAATTGCTACTTAACCGTCGCTTACGTAACGCTCGTTAAAGTGTTTGTGTAATCAGCTGAATTAAGCAGCTCGTCAGATTAGGATTGGCCTAATCTGACGAGCTGCTTAATTCAGAAATAGAGCCTTTGATATTATAGCCTTTTTTTAATGATTAGCCTTGCTAAAGACAGACTACCGTTTAGGTGTCCAGCATTATAAGTTTTTAAAAACAAGAGGTAGCGTACCTTAAATGATGTAGTTATTATTTTGTCTCAAACAAAAAAAAAAAAACAAAGGGGTTTGAGTAAAGTTAGGCGTCGCCGTTTTGAAGTTGAGCGGCCAGTAATGAAACTTGGATATTATGAAAGAACAGAATAAAGTGATCAAAAGCTATTACGGATACATTTCTCAACGGAGATATTTGGTTTTGTACTGCTCATTAAATCTAAGAAGTTATTATATTCTACTGCACTCTTTTCGATTTCTTCCGTATTTTGTTTAGAATTCCAAATAAAATTAAAACAAATGAAATGACGTTGATGTATGCACGTGTGGCGTTTGGCATTTCCTTGGACATTGTGATTGTTTGTGTATTGTGACTGACCCAGCATAGCTCTTTGGACTCCGATATGATATACGATTTGGATGTATAACGCCATGGATGCAATTAACAGTGCATTTTTATCTGTTGTCGACGAAGTCTAATTAGTGATGGCGGGACTCATCGTAGATCATATAGTTTAACAGCCTTGTTCGTGCTAAGCAATTCGTCTTTAATGACGTATTTGGTGGAAATCGCGAATGTTTTCCAGGTTATGAAACGGTGAAAGTTGTGAAACCTAATACCTGTATGTTCATAAATCAAGAGCGACAGACGAAAATGCGTGAACTCACTAGCAATATAACATCTATGTGAATTGTGAGTTGAAAATAATACATGATTCCTCTTTTCAGCTTAGTGAGGAGGACAAAATCTGTAGACCTTGTCTACAACATGCTCACTTATATCTCTAATATCAACCTTCTAAAAACATAACTCAGATTTCTTTACGCTGGACAGTAATTGATGTATTTATATTGTAGACATTTTTAAAATCTTCAAATCAAATATCTCATCTTCGATATCACTTAGGACAAAAATAATTGAACATATATGTGTACTGAACACAGCACAATAAAGTAACACGAAAATTATTGGTGGCCTCTGAAAAAAAAAATGAAGCGACTAGTCCATACAAAGTTACTCAAAGCCCTTTATATGTAAGGGCTGATTTTTCAATCGACAGATAATTTTGACGTCTGGCAGATTTTTTATGGAAGAATTGTCAAAAATTCAAAATAATTCCTCCGATAAAATTATCTGGCGTTAGAAAAACAGGCCTAAGTGAATAAATTAATACATTAAAGTTTCATTTTCACCACCGACATTGAATCTTCAGATTAATTTTGACAGCCTAAGTTCTACAACTAGTAAACTGTAGCTCTTTTCCCGTATTGAGTTCCAATCACTTCTAATTGGCGCCATACTTACAAGTATTAATAAAATCCTACTGAACATTAACACTTCACACGCATCAAAGGTCCGTGATTGACTAACAGCAGGTAGCGAAGTGGTAACAAATTTCTAGATATCAATGTAATTTATTGAGTGAAGAAAAGCGAGGTTATTTATGGCAACATTTTATGAGCATCTCTACAACTCGTCTAGATTGCTACATGATTTGAACAAGCAAATAAAAATAGTCTTAAAAATCAAAGAAATAAAGATTCTCGTGTCCACACTCTTATCTTCTTAGAACATTTAAAGAACACAGTAATAAAAGAATCGATGTGACATGGAAAGGTTGCGCGGCGTAGGATGCTGAGCGCAGCTTTCACGGTTTATTTGCATCGTAAAAGCCTAAAGAGACATCCCTACCGGAGTCCCCACGGCACAAACTTACTCACGAATAAAAAAAAAACATTTTTTACAACCTTAGTGCTCGCGTAAACTTTCGCAAATCGAGAGAAAATAGTGTGGCTCCACTAGCTGCAGCAACAAACATCGATTTCTACCTCATATCGATTACTATCGATACACATATCACACTTTATTACTAGAAATCGATTAAAGAGGTCAGAACTTGAAACAGTTTAGTACATCGTAAAATAATTTTGCGTACACCATAGTTAATTGCTTGTAAACTCTGCTACGTTAGTGTCCACTCTCCAATTTAATACGTCCGCAATTGTAAACTTCATTTGTGTTAACATTCTATAAAACTTTATGGTAACACTGTAGCCATTAAAACAAACATGTACTGTCGTATAAAACTTAACGGTTCGCGTGTCAAGAGAATACGGAACAATCTCTATAGTTAAATTAGATTTACGTCGACGACACATCGCGTGGTGTTACGATTACACGAGTTACATAATACGACACTAGGAATAATCGTAAGTGAGTAAACAAAGCACTTCTCTATGCATTAATAAAGCTATACTCCAGTGACGGTCGCCATAACATGTCGAATTTACGACAACCGTTAGGGCTTGACATAAAAGTCGATATAAAGGCGTTTTTATCGATACCCGCAATCCGCGGCTCGTTATTGACTCGATAATTTCTTCATTTTCATAAAATAAGTATCGGGTTATATCGAGTGAGTCCAAGTTTGAACCAGTTTGTTTTTATTATTGCATAATACCTGTCAGACGTTTTTGGTAATTAACTAAAATTATCGTTAATGTCAATTTTTTATTAACGCTCTCGCATTAACAAGTCGACTAATAGTGATGTAACGCTAATGTATTCGATGTCAAAGCCATTCGTTATATTGTAACGATTATACAAGGCAGAAAAATGCCTTGATTGATTTTATATACGATTGATATGATGTTTACGCGAATTTTATACGTTATATTCGATTTAATTTGATCGATCGACTCATAATAACTTTACTATTGTTGGTTATGATATTTATGATAAAATAATTCACTTATAAACAAACAACATGAAGTATGAGGGAGACCTTTGCTAAGCAGTGGGCCATCCATAGGTTAAAAAAAACAACCATAGCGGTTAATTTTCAGCAGTGGCCTGTTCTAGAAAGTAGACATATTTATCAACACATTGTAAGCTTGTATATTTCATATGCTTGCCTGAGTTTTGATTACCAAATTACATAAACCTATTTTGGAATAATGGTCCATTATACAGAAGTGCTTTAGCATTTAAGTACTAATTGAGGTTGGTAATTCAATCGAATGATACTGTAATTGTGCTATATAATCGATTGTTCTATCGATACCGGTAGCCACTCTATACGATTAGGTGAAAGTCTCAATTGTAGAGCACTATTATTTAATACAATTGTGAAATGGGGTATTTATTTACTGTGGTCTTGAATGTTTTTTTTTTAATGTTGACTGGAAAGGTAATAATAATATTAATATATTTTCTCACCACAATATGCTTATAAAATAATTAAAAAAAAACAATATTGTACAGTCATGGGCTGGTAGATAAACAGACAGAATGCTGTGACTATTTTGGGATAGAAAGGTATACTGTCGGTAGGCTATCAAAGTCTTCTATTTCATATAAACCTACATGGGGGGCCCCATGTTTATTTGAAATGAAAGATTTGACTACTACTTCTTACTTTACTTAAATAAAAAATAAAAAATGTATATTATTATTATTTCCTTTATTTAAAAGTAAACATATAAATAATATTTTTAAATATTAGAATATAAAAAGTATAAAACATTTAAAAATATAAAGAATAGTAGCCCACAGGTATCGGGAACAGGGTCCAAGCTACCCGCCGGCTCCAGAGAGGAACCTCCTGACAATGCGAGCTGTGTCCAGATGTACCTACCGCTTTCTGAATCAAGCCCTTGATCCAGCTGCCGAACGAGAGCCTCCTCAGGTGTTGGTCGAGGCTCTTGGCTATTAAGCCATTGGCTGTCACGACTATCGGCACAATGATCGCTGAGTCTACATCCCACATGTCGCCAACCTCGCGAGCCAAGTCAAGATACTTGATTTGTTTATCTTTCTCGGCTTTCACGAGGTTTTCATCATGCGGGACGGTTATGTCAACAATCATTGCATTATTATTATTCTTATTAAATTATTAATTATTATCATATCAATATATTTTATACTACATAAACCTACGTGCACTTATGAAACGTTAGAAGCTAGGTGCACGGTTTTAATTGATCGTTTCCTATGGAGAAGAGCCAGCTAGAAACTCCATGGTTAGTCTTTTAAAAATAATTGGCTTTTTATAATGTTTTAAAATTGCAGTGTTAACTGGTATGGGAAGACAGTGTAGGCCTGTCAATCACTTACTGTCAATTATTTCTTTTGAGAAGTTAATACAAGAGTCGAAAAGTAGTAAGGTTTATGAATGTTTGTGCCACGTAACTACGTATCGTATCTATCATAGATAGACAATGTAGTGCTATAAGTCAAGTGTCACAGATTGCCGCCGGGGCTGCGGGTTGTTCGAAAGAGATACCGTGGCCCCTGGCACAGGCAACTGAAGGAACACGGGTGGGTTTTAGTCAGTAAAAGTCTGACACTCCCTTCTGCTCCGCCCAGAGCGGGAGGAGTCATTTGATGATTTCCCACCCAGAAAAAAAAAAAAAAAAAAAAAAAAAAAGTGTCACAGATTTGTTTCAATTTAAAGATTATTAGCTATTTGTCATAAAAACTGCTAAATACCCCACGAAACTTAGGCACTTCAATTTGGCGTGTAATATCCGTTTCATACAACTGTCACAAAATTAGAGTTGTGTTTTGATTATACGGACAATTTAATTTGGTAGTCAACAATTTTTTCCCCTAACATTAAATAAAGATAAGGTATAGTTTCCAAATCTATGAAACCCGTCATTGCCATTTTAAATTAATGTCTCAATTACCTGATTAGCAGCTTTTACTACAGTATACACAAAATAAAGGACATATAACGACGCTAGCAAGCACTAGTGATATCCGAAGGCAGTTTGTTATGTTACTATGTTGCAGGACTGGTATGCAAGCAAGTTTCACCCTTATGAACGGAATAAACATACATTATATTAAGTCGCTTTTGCTTTCTATCTAAATTGATAGGTTCTGGCGCCATTTGTATGACAAAGTTTATATCCTGTAGTGCAATCTATAATTAATTGATGTGGCTCAAGGAATGCTGTGGTGGGTTTGAAAGCAATTCTACGCAAAATGAGACTGTTTACGGAAACATATCGAGGAAAGTAAGTGACACTAACTTCAGATTCAAATATTATTATCATCTTCCTAGCCTTTACTATGTTGGGGTCCGTATACCTACAGGTTAGGTTGGCAGGGACGTGACGCGAAACTGCGTTGAAATTTTTGGTAGGTCTAAAAATAAAAATTTGATGTTCCATATGTATTGCACTTTTCTATGAAATATCAGTTTTGTTTTTTTGATAATCTACGATAAAATTCTACGTTAGGGAATCTAGAATCATGTGCCGAATCCATGGTATCAGTTTGCGCGTCCATGGAGATGCCACCCTGTATATTGTATGTGGCGAAAATAATGCAAAATGCCCTGAATTTTTGAATATTTCTGCTACGCTAGCCTACACCGACTAAGCAGAAAATGACTATTCGGTAATATCATATTTCTGTTGCCAGTTTTTAAGGCATTAAATTATCCTGGTGATCATTTAACTCCTGCAAGTCTTATGGATCATTATCTCATCGACCTAGCCTTTTCCCAACTATGTTGGGGTCGGCTTTCAGTCTCACCGGATGCAGCTGAATACCAATATTTTATATAAAGTGACTGCCTATCTGACCTAGTCTCAAGTCTTATGGATGAGCATCAACAATTTTCTACCCACCTGTTAATATTCTCACGAAAAAAGTCTCACTACGACTCCCTTAAAAATAAAATAATGACTAAAGAACAAATGAACGCCACTTACCGATATTTAACGCTCCTTAAAAAAACAAAAGCAAGTCTTAGTGAGAAACTGAGTTTTTGTAAAGTAAAAGGAATGCCCCCGACTGTCCATATACATAGGTACGTGAACGGGTTCCGTCGAGGTCATTAAGGTTATATTCGGGTTTCCGCGAGTGTACATGAGTGTTTATGTCGCGTTAATGTGGGGGCTCGGTAGTCCTTGTGGAATTAGGGCTGGCAGTTCTGAGGCGGGAAAAAGTATTGTATCTTTTTTACTGTATCTTTTTTATGATATTTTTTTTCTGTTTTGTATAGTTTTAAGGTGTTTTTTGCTTTAATGCTAATAAAGGAAGTTTTATTTCTTTCTTTCTTTATAAATAAGTCCGCTATTTTGTCTGCTGGCAAATAGGCAGTCTATTCATTTTCGCTGGACAAATGCAAGCGTAGCGTAGTAGGAATATTTATTATTGTATTAGAAACTAAGTAGATATAATTTATTCGAGTTAACTTATCTTTTTATATGCACGTATTTCTGTGACAGATAAACCAATTTTTCTCTTTCTTTCTTTTATTTTTACCGGGCTGCCAGATAGTCAAGTGATCAAAGAGCTAAATCTAATACGAGGGAGATTTACATAATTACCTACCTGATCGATGCCTCAAAGAATACTTACTACATATCTCAAGATACGGAACAGCCAATTTGATGAATTGTACCTATTACAAAATGTCAGTCGTCGTTTTGTCAAACAAAACATTTGTGTCGCTTCTGTGATACCAATAACTGCAAGAAAAGGTTGTGTGTAACCTACATAAGTAACGGTGGTCTGGGACCAACAAATAACAATAAATTTAAAATGATACGCACTAAAAATACTGCGCAGAAACTTTTACTACAGCCCGAAATATAACGTACTCTCGTAAACGCGTATCTTATTATCAAAATTCTCCAGTTTACATACAACTCCCTAAGTCCAGCCATAAACAGGGCTATCACCTCAAATGGAGACGTCCGAATACCGGCAAATACCGAAATGATATCAAAAGCATTAAAACGGAACGGAGAAAATAAAAAAAAACGCCAAAAATTTTAATTGTGTCGTAATTTTTAGTGGCAATTACGTTTTAAAATATTTTTAAAGTAATGCCTTTGGTAAAATGACCGAACCATAATGTATCGGAGTTTTCAATTTTTCTCTCGTGTGTTATCGTACTATCGGTGACCTCGATTAACCTTATCGGGTGGTTTGAGCGAACCTTCAGTTTATTGTTCTGACTTTGTTATTGATTTTGTTACTTTTTCATTGCTGTAGAATGTGGCGCCTTCGTGATCTGAGTACTTAAAGTAAAGTATGTGCCGTACAAGGATCGGCGTTTATTCAAGATATACACGATTGGCAATGCTGGATAAGACCTGTTTTATTTTTAGTAGCTATTGAAAACAGAACGACAAAAGATCATTGTCGATAATTGTTTAAAGTCACTGTTAACTATTAAATACATGACTTTGATTTTTAGGTAATTGACAATAGCGCATCGCGGCAACAAATACGTAAGGTTAAAAACAGCGATGCGGCGATGCGTTTTCTTTCTTTCTTGCTGTGTGCGTTTGATGTTAGTTGAATAGAATGACCGCCAAAATAAAAGTTATTTTGCAGTTTTAATTAAATCCTACTAATATTATAAACGTGAAAGTTTGTATGGATGAATGGATAGATATTTGTTACTCTTACAAGCAAAAACTACTGTACGGATTTGGATGAAATTTGGCGCACAGATGCTTTATAACCAGGATTAACATAGAGACTTCTTATCTAGATATTCCCACGGCATCGAAACTTATGCGGGTGGAATCGCGGGCGCAGCTAATTAAAATATAAATTCAAGACTCAATAGAATAATATTTAGTTATCTTTAGTCGATTGAATGCTTTTATTATCACTACATAAAATATGATAGTTTACGCCCCAAATTTTGAGAATTATACGACGAAAAATATTTGTTTTTTATATAATGGTACTATTTTATATTTATGAAATATTTTTGAATAAGTGTTTTCTATGAAAATTTGACAAAACACTTATTTTTTTTTGGCTCGTATTATGTACCAAAACGCCTAACTGTACAATAAAAAAACTGAGCGTTTTACGGTATCCTACGTTTGGGCAGTGCCTTAAGGTGACTTTAGTTTAATTTATCTGTAGTAGCTACAGATGAATGAAACTAGTACTTTTAACTAAAGGAATGTCGTTAACTAAACACTAAACCTATCGACTACGTAATTGAACGGCAAGCACGCAAAAAGTGAATTTAATTAACCTTAGTCATGAACTTGACCCTTGCTTGTCAAGTGCCTACTGCTGTTTATCGAGTCGGTTCTGTATGACTCGACGGAATATGGTTTAGAGGCGTAAGTAAGTGACCCCATGCGTGTGCGTATCTATTATGAAATAACAGTCCACTCATTCATGTTTTGAGTGTCAATGACAGCGTGGTGTATTGGTGGGTAAGATTTGTGTCGGGTTCTGTATAAATTAAGTAATAGTTAGTTTAGCAGATGCAACATTAAAAAATAAATACATAACTACTTGGAAGCAATTTTAAATGTAGCTAAAAATATGAACAGACCGTCCTTTGACCAAGGACTGATTTTTATCCGTGGAGTAATTTTAAATTTTTGATAGTTTTTCTATATAAAATCTGTCAGACGTCAATTTTATTCCACGAATAAAAATTATCTGTAGATTGAAAAATCAGCCCTTGTCAATGTACACTAATAGAGTATGATACAAAAGTATTAACTGACGTAATATTTTCATAAGTTGGAAAATGTAGGGAGAAAGTATACCCTGAATTACATGATGAGGATATTATAAGAATTCCGTATTTGTTACAGTGAATATTGCAAGAATAACCGATTCTAAACATAATTCACCAGACCACCTTGATCACCAGTACGGAACTCCAAAAAACCTGACCGCGATACTAGGAACTATTTGGCTTTTCCATTGACACTGTCACTCAATAAATAATAGAGGTAAGGTGCGGCGCGTGCGCTGCCCACGCACACATTACCAATGTAAATATCATAGCAATTCATGTTATAAGGCAGCGCTAGGAAAAAATGACAGACGGCTTTTTGTTGAGCTTTTTTAAGTTTGGGTTCTCAAGAGGTGTGGATTTTTCATTATAAAAAATAGTGATGAGTTGCTCGAAGAATCTTTTATTGGTAAGAATTGGTAGAAAAGGGTTTACTGGAAATTATTTGTAAAAAAAAAAAACTGAATTAACAATATTACTGATTTTGAAAAAGCTTATTTTAGGTTTGCAATTTACTGAAAATAACGTTGTTTATTTACATAACCTACAGGAGAACTACAAGTCATATTTTTCTCAGATATTTGGCTAACACAGCATAATCAGCCTATTGTGTCTCCACTGCAGGAACATAGGCCCTTCTGTGAGAGGGAGTGGGCCGTAATCCATCACACGGGCCCATTGCGGGCTGGTAGATGTCACATGTCTTCGAGTTTTTTGCTCTAGTACATGCCGGTTTCCTCACAATGTTTCCTTCGCCGTTTTGAGAGCAGTAGTGATGAAATAGTTTACACAAAGTAAAGTGCCTGTCTGGGTTCGAATCCACGACCTACAAGTCGTAAGTCGCAGACGTTACCACTAGGCCACCACTGACCTATTGATTACCTACCTCAACATGTAGATTTTGACAATGAATCTACTTAACATTGAGCAAAAATGCACCTACTCGATCTCAAAAACCCCGTAGCCTTGTAGTCTAACATCCTAGACCAACCGGCAGTAGCCACTTAGCCACAAGTACACGCAATCTTACTTTTCATCATTACGGGGGCTCGTAAATCATGGCTGAACATAGGCCTGGGGGGCTCAATGATCGATCCTGCAGAAATATGGCTGTAATTACCACGCTTGGCAGGATCGGTGATTATTGCGTGGTGTTATTACTTCGATTGGTAGCTCGTCTTCACAATAATTATGATTATATAGAAATTGTTCGCTTAATTACTCACTGGAATAAATAGAGGATGAAATTAGGAAGGGGCTCATTTGAACGAGGGATAGAAATAAAGGAAGAATTTGTACTCATTCAGGAAATATTATAAGCCAGTTGTGTCCTGTAATGTTAATTACTTTATATACCTAGTATTGTATACAATCAAGTGTTTTTTAACTGAACCGACAGCTGTGCTGCTGGGGAGTTTATTGCGCACTTCTTCTTCCCAACAAAAGCACTAGGAAGTGGTGAAGGGCGAGCGTTTCTGGGGACTTTTGTAATTTTGATGTTCGAAAATTGCTGATTCTCAACCTAATTTGAATAAATGACTTTTGATTTTTATTTGATTCCTAATTGCTGAAGATAGATCTCAAAAATAACGAGGTATAATCAGATAGAACGACTACTAATAACGTATGCCATTATTTTATTTCGCATTTATTAGAGAGGAGTCTGGATTAGGATGGCAATAGGTTCTTCCCCGTAGTTACTATACGGACACCTCTGCCTATCCCTTCGGGGATTACAGGCGCGGTGTTATGTTATGTTTATTAGAAAGGGTGCTACAAAAAATACCGAATATTTCAGATCACAAATCACTTGCATCTGACATATCATTACTTAATGTTATCAAGGTTTGAGAAAGAATGAAAGAAAATACATTTATTTAGCACAGACTAAAAGACACACAATAAACCAGATACATACATCAGATAAAAACGCAAAAAATCAAATATAAGGTGTAAAGTCCGAAAGTGCCTCACGGCTGCGCCAAAAAGGCCCAGTTCAGCAAAAATGCCAGACAACTAGTGCCTGACGCTAGTTTTCAACTGGACCCTGATGTGCGAGGTGACGGATGTAAATCAGTTGATAAGTACGTTTATTAAAAGTAGACCAACCCATTTGTAAACGACTGTTTGTTCATTATCCGTATCAAAACATTTAAGTCTTTTGTGTTAGTTCGTACTTGAGTTATGTTAAATTATCGTCATATTATGCTAATGCACTGTGCATTTAATTTGCTAAAATAACCATGACAATCTAAATTATATTACGATAGTAATAAGTAGGTGAAGCAATCGTTTTATTCGGTGCAGCAGTAAACAAGTTTTTGTTTTAGAACTTAATATAAATTTTGCACAACATTGAGAGCAGTTGTGGCCCAGTAGAAACGGCCGCGACTTACCGAGTTGTAGGTTGTAGGTTCGAAACCAGACAGGCGCTTAACTTTGTGTAAATTATTTCATCACCACTGCTCTTAAAACGATCAAGAAAAACCTCGTGAGGAAATCGGCATATCCTAGAACCAAAAATTCGGAGCCATGTGACATCTACCAACTAGCGGGCCCGTGTGGTGAGTTACGGCCCACTTCCTCTCACAGAGAGGAGTCCTGTGTCCCAGCAGTGGGAACATTATAGGCTGATTATGCTAGAACTAAATTATGATAATAGACACGATCTGTGAACAAGAATGAAATAGTCGATAAATGCAACATCAACATAGGTATGCAATGTAATGCATCGACATATGAATTCAAGGTAAGGACTTTTGTAATTTTGATGTTCGAAAATTGCTGATTCTCAACCTAATTTGAATAAATGACTTTTGATTTTTATTTGATTCCTAATTGCTGAAGATAGATCTCAAAAATAACGAGGTATAATCAGATAGAACGACTACTAATAACGTATGCCATTATTTTATTTCGCATTTATTAGAGAGGAGTCTGGATTAGGATGGCAATAGGTTCTTCCCCGTAGTTACTATACGGACACCTCTGCCTATCCCTTCGGGGATTACAGGCATGAACCTTTAAAAGAGAAGTCTATCAGTAACCCATTAGTGGATGAAGTCAGAACATGGATGATGATGACCCTCATAAATAAATGTTTTGAACGAAAACAAAAGCCGGTCTACTTTACTATTGTATGAGCGCATAGGACATGCTCTAACTCAACCACTACGGAAACACGAAGCAAAAGGAAGCCACCATCTATGACAAAATGAATATAGGTAGTTGCGTCGTCTTCCATGAATAGAGGAAGACTCTAAGACAGGTTGAAATACCGTTCAGCAACCAAGTTTAGAAAACATTAAGTGTTAATACACTAGTAGGAACAGTGAAAATAAATCTATAATACATGAACGTTTAAACTCGCTTATAGAATTAAAGCGACAAGTAAGCTTCCTCTTGGAAAGATTTCTACTCATTGTTTTCAATGGCTTTTCATGGAGTTTTATCTTACTTTGAAATGGCCGAAGAGTTAAATATTGATGATGTTTGAATGGAAGAGGTTTTTGTGGGTGTTGTTGTAATTAGTTGGGGTGAAGATGAAAGGGGGAAGGAGTTATGAGACAGAAAGTGGATACAAAGATCAGTTAGAATGGAAGAGAATCCAACAAATACGAGGAAAATGTATAAGGCTTTGAAGTAAAGAAATACCGTGTGGGGTGTTAGTCTTTAGGATTCCGATATAACCTTCCGTTTTTCCCGGACAGAGGAGCATCATAAGGATTTATCCACGACAAAAAGGCTGCAAGTAAGCTGTAATGCTCATACTAAGTTATAGAACTTGACTTCTATAACAGTTAATTTTATTTCCCCGAACTAAATAATAATATTATCCTTCATAATAATATTTTGACGCAGGAAACAGTTCAGACATTTGTTCCGAATCCTACTAATATTATAAACGTGAAAGTTTGTATGGATGGATGGATGGATGGGTGTTTGTTTGTTACTCTTTCACGCAAAAACTACTGAACGGATTTGGATGAAATTTGGCAGAATGATGGTTTATAACCAGGATTAACATATAGGATACTTTTTATCTCGATATTCCCACGGAATCGAAACCTATGCGGGTGAAACCGCGGGGCGCAGCTAGTAAATCTATATTTTAGTAAAATTACGTGATGTCGTGACCTTTTACCAGCCATTAAAGTGGTTTTACCAAAATTATAAATCAAATCCAAAGAAGTCTTGCCATATAGGAATAATGAATGGACGAGTAAACTTGAAAATACTATGATAAAAACATTAGCTGACAATGCTGTTGATTTTATCGATGATACTAAAGATGTGGAATGCAATAAAAGTATTGAGTATGATGATGTCTTGAGAGGAGGGTTTTGAAGCAACCAAATGCTAACTGGTGAAGAAGAAGAGATAAATCTGACTTTGATAAGAAAATACACGTGACAAGTGTTGTGTAACTAAAAGTGAGAATAAAAGTTCTCAATTTGGCATGCGTACCATATTTTTATCATTAGAATCTAGCTTAACAGCCCAGGTGGAATCACTAGAAGAAAGAAGAAAGAGAGAAAATACATTTCTTTGAAGACTTTCGGCCGAACCGCCGAACCCAATGACCTATTTTCAGTTAAAAGATCGCTACTGATGATAGCCAGTAGATATGTATGTCACATAATCATTACAGATCGCTACT
Source organism: Apamea epomidion (assembly GCA_947507525.1). Taxonomy (NCBI): domain Eukaryota; kingdom Metazoa; phylum Arthropoda; class Insecta; order Lepidoptera; family Noctuidae; genus Apamea; species Apamea epomidion. The sequence continues at coordinate 5,687,248 of OX382237.1, read as the reverse complement.
GATACAGATTATTGGGACGTTAAAACCATAGATAGATAAGTTTTTCTACCTCCAGTATGCCAAAACTGGTGATAGATAGATAATTTCACATTAATGGGGCACAATATACATCAAATCAAATAAAAAGGCCGATGCAAGAAATTAGCAAGAAAGTGAGCCTCACGGTTGCACCAAAAAGGCCCAGTTCAGCAAAAATGTCAGACAACTAGTACCTACACTGATTTTCAACGGGACCTGATGAAAACCAGAGAGATACACTGCCTGCTACAAACGGCTTTGTTTACTCTAAAATAATATCCACCAGAATATTTAAACGAGACAGAATATAAACTCACAAACTCTCAATCACCGATCAATGTCTAGCTATTGGGCTACTAAACTTCGTTCCAGTGTCTCTGTATCGTAAATATAAAATCGTGTGATGCCAGATGTTCATAAATCGCTCTATGAATACGTCTCGACATTGGAATAAGTTATAAGTAGAACATGGTGAAGAACTCATAAATAAGTAATCAGGTGATGCTCTGGCCTCGGCGGGATCTTCGGATGGCTTAGAACTGTACTCTGAGATGAGATGTCGAATAATTTTGAGTAAAACGTTGGGCAATCTTTTCTTGGTCTTTCCTTTTGATTTTAGTGGTATTTTTAGACATGTTTGTATGATTTTTCTCAGGATTGTTTAATGCATTATTTTCATTTGTTTTTTGCTGCTTGATTGAGTTTTTTTTTAAGTTCAAAACCACATAAACATGCAAAAAAATATCCAATCTTATTCAAGTGTATTGTCCCACTATTTGAGTTTTTCGGTTTGCCCCGCTCACTCTCCTTTTTCCACATAGTTCTGTCTTATGCTAGTGATGGAAAAAAATATACTGATTAATTGAAAGAAACAGATAAATGCGTACTTTTCTTATGTTATATTATTTTGCCCAACTGGCATGCAATAACCTAATATTTTCAACTCGCAAATCTAAATTTTAAGATTGAATGAGTAATAAATTGAATTTATTATATTATCGTTAAACACTTTAAATGCAGAACTTGTTGAAAAATAATAAATAACAACACAAGTGTGGCAACACTGGCAACATATAATAGGCTGCCAGTTTTGACTGTACCGAATTAGTTAGAACTAGAATACCGCGAAACGGAGAAACGTGATTTGTTTAATAATGCCTAGAAAAATATTTATTATAGCTTACCATCAGCCTATAATGTTCCCACTGCTGGGACACAGGCCTCCTCTCAGTGAGAGGTACTGGGCCGTATTCCACCACCCGGCTCAGTGCGCGTTGGTATATAGGTACACGTCTTTCGAATTTTTGGTTCATGCTCCGGACATGCTCCGAAGTAGTATCGGCCGAATGTTCGGCCGTTTCCTGCTACGAAGTTACTATTTGGTTCGGTCAGTTCCGATCCTACACTCCTACACTCTTTCGAATATTGACTATGGTCCCGACCCAACTAAGCCAATCCGAACTTTTTTCGCATTTTTCAATAATATTCGGTTCGGCCATGTGTCAGTCCGATCCGAACATTCGCACTTTGCACTTCGGAGTAGGCCCCCAGGTTTCCTCACGATGTTTTCCATCACCGTTTTGAGAGCAGTGGTGAAATAATATACACAAATTAAAGCGCTTGTATGGGTTCGATTCTACGACCTACAATTCATAAGTCGCCGGAGTTACCACTGGGCCACCACTGTTCCTACTATTATATCTTGTTTAATGAAATTACTCTAAATAAATCAATTACCTAGGGTAAAAAATAACAATAGTAAGTTCGTTATTGAACAAAAAGTCGTGAAGCAGAACTAGTAATGATTGGCATAATTAAACAAACAGACATATTGCGTAATTAAAACCACATATTTTTTTTAGATTTACGTCATCAATTTCTTTTTGTAGCAATAAGCTATTTTCTACGTCACACCTACGTATTACTTTGTACTCGAATTTCAGTCACGAACATCATGATGACTGTCAAAATCTGTGTGAGAATTGATCAGTACAAAGTGTTATATTGCCTCATTTGCCGCCTAAAGTGACTAGAAGGTGGTACATTCTGGTACCCACTTAGCACCATAATTGGTATTTATCTGTAATTTTACGGCAATCGATTTTAAGTACAAACAACAAGAACCTTTATAGTTTTAGAGAGAAATTCTTGCTGTAGTTTGAAGTCAAACTCTCACGATGATTAACTGAAAAGTATGTTTATTGGAGAATGTATGGGAATGCGAGAAGCCATTTCGCACGTTATTTTATTACATTCCTTTTAAAGGAAATAAATTACCAGACTATTGTGCTTTAACAATTTTCTTGATGACTATGGTTAATGAAATATCTCACCGTAACACATTTAGAAAAAATAACAAAATGGATATATATATTCCCACAACGAAATCAATCATAAAATTCCTGCAAGCAAGGCTTTCTAGGCGTACCGAAAAAACTCGAGCGTCGCGTCACTCGCGTCGTCGAGGCGTGCTCTTGCGCACGGAAGACGTATGGAAATGCGCGCGCACCTGCCACTCCGCCACCCACTGCGCGCAGATAAACCAGACTCAGTTACACCACGAAAAAGGATGGGGCAGAAGTCTGACTCCGGATTTGCGTTAGTAAAAAGACCTCAAGACTACATGTCGCCAGGACAGGAAAACAACTTAAGGTTAAACAGGTGTTCAGTCTACGATGTCATAGTTTTGCCCCCGCTGAAGGGTATGAAAAAGCACGTACGCTACGATAATAGAAAAATATAGATACGCTACTTTTGACAGAGATCAAACCTTGTATTTGTCTCTTTTTGAATACTTATTCTACTGCTAAATCCAGCTCAGAAACCTATAGTAGACACGAAGTCAAAATCACTACTATTCGCTGATTGAATGCTCCTTAGTCATACTTTCGTTCTGATTAGCATTATAGTTACAGCTGTGCACTTGAAGTACTTAGTGGATCTTCTAACCCCTGTCTGTCCTGTGACACATCTCCTTGTTGCTAACTACCTGTTACAGTAGATTGCCTACCATTTTTTCACTTACGTCCGCTACCGTTTTCAAGAAACATTTAGATGACTTATGGTGTCTAGATGGTTAGCAGCAGTTTCCTGGGCGTAATAATTGAGGTTCATTGCCTATTCGTTACCGATATTACGCTGGGAATGGTGAAGAACGAGGGAAAGGATGTGAAATGGGTTTTAGAAATTGTTTTTCTAAGTACGCCTCTAGGCGAGATGGATACTTTGAAAAGGAAACTGAGGTAACAAAATTAGTGGATACGGAAAACCAATCTTGGTATCTAAAGTGACAACTTCCATGTTATGATGGGTTTTGTTTTACTGTTTGTTTCAAAAGCATTTTATAGGATCTTGTCTATATCTATACTAATAGTAAAGCTGAAGAGGTTGTTTTTTTTTGTTTGCTTGAACGCACTAATCTCTGGAACTACCAGTCAGATTTTAAAAATTCTTATTTCCTGTGATAGCCCATTCAACATCACATCACGCTATGGCACTTAGAAAACGAGCAAAAAGAAAAATAGTCAAAAAGAACGCTAAGCGAAAACTAAGTTATAGCGGGCGGGCGACAAGACGCGATGCGGTGGATCGGCCGAAATTTCACGCGGACGAAGTCACAGGCAGAAGCTAGTTTGAAGATAAACATGTCAGTGGAAGACAACATCAATTCGTTAGCTTGTGGTGACTATGAAAATTATCTAATCAGCAATTTGACAACCATCAGCAGTGACGCTGCCTTTTGTGACCCGGGTTTCGAGTTCCAAATCTCTAAATTCAGTTGCTTAAGATCCGTCATTTTTATATTACGGATTTATATATGATTATTAATTTGTGTGTATTGCTTGGCGACCGTTGAAGATCCTGGCCAATGACTTACGGAAGCAAGTAACAGACGTAAGAATACGTTATGTAAGACCTACCTAACCTTTGAACCTCTTTCAGATTTTCAACGGCTGTTATTCTGCTTCCTACTTTTTTTGTTATTCACCATGTTTAATACCTGAATAGCACCATGCGGGCCAGACGACCGGCGTTTCAGCGTCCACGTCGCGGCGGGCCGACAGCGAGGCGATCATCAGTGCTGCATGTCAGCCGCCGTTGCTGCCCGACATCGCAACACCCTACAAATTGATATCATACACTGGTCTTCAATGGCCCATGGACTATGGAGATCCCCGTTAGCTTTATGGTCCTACCCTCAGGTGTAGGGTGAATGTTGGTTAGCACATTTCGTTACGTACAATGTGCATCTACTCATAATACGTTATATGTAGTTTGGTGAAGTCCCGTAATTGGTCATAAGTCGAGAAACATTATGATTCGCGTTTGAATTCATAACGTTGCAACAGATTATTAAACCACAAGTAACCATGGTATTGGATCGACGATCTGCATATGAAAAGGCTGTTGGTGATTTTTTTACTAGGTGCAGTTAGTGACATTTATATTAAAGTGACTAATCTTACATTATATAGAATATTAAATAATAAACACATGTTTTCTAGAAAATGTCAAAAACCTACTCATAATTTTTCATAAAGAAAAAACAAAGGGAACATCGTCATAATTGGTATAAACTTGAAAATTGAAACAGCTGTTAAAAATAATACTACTTTATCAACAAATTACAGCGTTTAAAGTCCATGATGACAAGCCTCATTGCATCTACAATTAAAAGGGAGTTAAAAACGACAAATTACAATGAAAAAAAAAACACATTTTTTACGCGATGACAAGGCTTATTGAATCTACAATCATAAATTAGTGTCTAGTTAATGTCCTATAACAAAAACACATGTAATCGACACCACTCACACGCTAGTTACACATTAAAAACTACTTATGTACATCGAATTCGGTCCAAGTTCATTTAGATTCCAACATGCGCGCGCGCAAGCTACTGTACGATGAATCGCGACCACTAAAATGGTCTACGGAACTAAAAATAAGTGTAGGTAATTATCAAGGTTGTTTTTAAATTGAAAAGGTATAAATAAACCAGTAATTAAAATTTTAAAAGAAAACTGTGATATAAAAGGGAAAAAAGTTAACGATTTTTTTTTATAAATTGAAAATTATATAATTACATAAGCAAGTAAATTAAAATAATATTATTCAATTAATAGTAAAGTATGTACTAATAATTGTGTTTTTTTTGGTTTTTCACTCGAGGAAAAACTGTACTGGGTCCGAAAAGAATGCGTGAAAAATCGATCATTTACGGTTCGGATAAATTCTTTGCCGGTGATACTTTACCGAGACACACTCCATTATTTTCGATTATGATTGGTCAACTGCAAAAAGCTAGCTCCTAGACTAGTTTGGCAGCTTTGAAGTTTACGTTTATTGTTTTTTTTTTGTTGAGTTACGGTTTTTGCTTATTAAGGGGTAAGATGAACTATGAGGGTGTTGACCTCTCATTTAAATTGGAATAAACGGAATCTTTAGCTTCCGTATTTGTTATGATAACGCCCAAAAACATTATCGTATCAACATGCCAATCTTTACATAAAAAGAGTTTTTGTTTGACTGACAGAAGTTAGATATTTTATTTTCTTGTGGGAGTTTAATTCTTAGATGTGCATTACCTTATTAGGTAGGGATTTTACGAAAATCTATGGTTTTCGTCACACCTACTAATATGCTTTAAAATGTCCATTATTAAATACACTCCTTTGTGCCTATAACCCAGAAATTCTTTCTAGCTCATAATCAAAATTAATTCCAAAACGACTTTCGTTTGATTTCGTGGCCTCTGTTTCCGTGACAATGGTCAAATTTAAATGGCGTCGGTCTAGTTTCCGAAGGCGTGTTCGACGCACGCGCCGCGCCCGCGCCGTTGTGTGCCCGCGAGCGTTTGCAGGGTTGCCAGTTGCAGGTAACTGGCAACCCTGTTGCAGTTTTCTTGGTACTTGAGTAATGTAACGATAGATACAGTAGTGGGTCACGGTTGTTTATGATTATGCTGTTTATGTTATGGGTTTAGACTACTTGTACCTACATACATAGAGTTCGTTTCTGTTTTGAATGAGAATTGGAAACAATAATGCACCTAGTTAGGGGTTCGTTCAGTACGAAAATCACTAAACATGCCATCTTAATAGAGCTTTTGAAATAAGCATTCCTCGAACCATTCTTTTGGACTTACGGAGCCGAAACATGGGAAATCACGGTACGGCTGGTCGATAAATTCAAGGTCGCTGAGCGAGCTGTGGAACGAGCTATGCTTGGAGTCTCTCTGGGGGATAGAATCCGGAATGAGGTGATCCAGCAGAGAACTAAAGTTGTCGACATAGCTCACAGAATAAGCAAGCTGAAATAGCAATGGGCCGGCCATATTAGCCGTAAAACCGACGACCGCTGACGGTTAACAATACATACAAAAATCGAGTTTTATTACGAAATTAACTAAATATAGTTTTGGCTGTTCTAAACTCTATAGCCAACATTCTATTAAATATCCACAAGTAAGAATAGGCGTCCTTACATCAGACCATTGCGTCACGCTTCGATCAGATTATAATCTCCATTAAAAAAAAAACATCACCAATGTCAAAACACCGTTCAACAAAAAAAAATCTAACAGTTCTATTTCAGTTTTCCTAGCGTGAACCCTGCGCTCGCGCCAGGTGCTAGCGTCGTGCGCAGATCGCCGGTAACTCGCCGCCCGTCAATTGCGCGCAATTGAGGCTTTTTTCCGAGCCGCCATTAGATACGACACGCGAGCTAGGTGACAGTATGTGTACAGCATGTTTCATTTAGTTTTCTGAGATTTTTCTTACTGTTAGGCAACATTTTAAACATTTAGTTATGTTGTTGTTGAAACCGTTAAACGTTACTAAATCGTAACTAGAAACAACAACTTTTGCTTTAAGCAAAAACTACATAGTGATTTGTAAAGATTTAAAAAATAAGTCTATTATCTTTATAAAGCGCAACTTTCTTACCATTAATTTAATTTATTTTAAATAAAATTAAATGTAACTTGTTATAAAAAAAAACATACCTACAAACCTTAGTTGTGTCAGATGTGTGTAAAGCACGTTACGCACGCAAAGAATGTACTTAATAAATAATTTAACAACGGATTTTGATAAACCTAGTTGAGTGGTCTTTGAATGCCTTTGAACAACGGTTACTCGACGAAAATATCAAAGCACCACGCTGTATACGGGCCCGCAAATAAGTGTATAAGTAGAAAGCGGTGCCAATTACGTGGCACTCCGCTGACAGACCACCGCTGCCAACTGTAGCATCCTGTCTTTATCGTGATGCATCTCTATATTCACGTGTTGTCGTACTTACTGATTCATCTATTTTGTTGATGGTTTGGTTAACAACTTAACATAGTTGTTAGCGTTCGATGAATAAAAAAATAAGAAAATTTGTATGCCAAAGTGAATAAAAAAATGGATTATGAAATTGAGGTTTTTGGTAGATCAAAATATTACGCTTGAGGAATAGGAATGATAGATGACGAATCATCGAAAGAATGATTCGGAATTTGGTCCTTGATTTGCACATTTGTGTTTTATCGTGATGCATCTCTATATTGACGTGTTGTCGTAGTTACTGATTCGTCTATTTTGTTGATGGCTTGGTTGACAACTTAACATAGTTGTTTAGGATTGACGAATACAAAAATTGAATATTTCTAAGTGGTAAAAAATTGGTGATTTTATGAAATGGAGATTTTATGCAGAGCTAGTAAAAAGCGTTTCATTGGAAACGAATTATGCGATGGTTAAATGAGACCAAACCATCTAGAAGAGATTACAAAGGTTTATTTCCAGACCTCCACAACCCAGGTACTGGGTAACACGATACACCTTGGTAAGACTGGTTGTCAGAGTTTTGGGTCCAGACTACACACGTAACGATTGTCAAAGATCTACTAATGACAGCCGGGACTAACAGCTTAACGTGCTTTACGAGGCATAGAGGGGTCTCGACTCTCGATATAAGTAATGGACGGTCCTATCCACAAACCGACCGCGGCAAGCGTAACTTAAGCTTCGATTGACCCGTGCGGTTTAACCTCGAGGCTCTCACTGATGTTAAAATCAAATATGATACATTTATTTATATCAGTTCTGATGGCCTCTGACATTATACCATAAATTATATCATTTCACTTTGAAATAACCACTGGAAACATACCTAAAATATTTCAACACACTCCAATAAATTCAGCTTTAATACGTTAATTTCTATGACATAACTAATAAATTGGCTTAATTTAAATAAATAAACACTTATGTATATAACTGCAATACTAATTTCGTTTTATTTCTGAGAACACGGTAGCTCACACAACCCATTTATGTGGGTAGAAAGCCACCTGGCGGATTATTTTATCTGCAACGATTTGTTGAACCGATATTTATGGAGGTCTGCCAAAGACCAATCATTTTTTTTTGACACCTAGAATATTCACATGACAACAACCAATATGCCATGTTAATATTTTAAGGGTCATTTTGCCAAATGTAGCCTGTAATGAAAATAATACAACACGGGAGCATCTGCAGCTGAACTAGGTGATAAACCTGTATCTCGGCATAGGTACAGCGCCATACTCGTACCTTTCTGATAATGGACTGGAAAATTTTTAGCCAACATTTTCAATTTTGTTAAATCTAACAGAATATTCATTAATATATAGTTTTTTTATATTATTTTAACTGGAGTCATAATCTCTTTCCTGGTGGTTTACAGTCTGATCAAAGCAATTCTACCTTTCTTTAATATCATGCTTTTAATAAATCGTGAGGAAATCCGGACTGGTGTGGATAGTTAATAAAGTCTGAAATCGCCAACCCATCTTGAGCAAGCGTGGTGATCAATGCTACGAGCCTAGTATGAGAAGAGGCCTCTAGTGGGACAATAATAGGCTGGTATTATAATCCCTCACAGGTCGAATTACAATATCAAAGACTCAGGCATTTGGAAGACTTAAAAGTTCAAATTGAAAAAAACAACGTTTATAAGACATGAAAAGACCAGCCATGTCAGTACATGAATTTCTTCTAAACATCGATTATATCTTACAACATTCAACTTTTTTCTGGAAATCTATCCACTCCACAGGAAAATCTATTAGGTACTGTAATACCCTATAGCTAATATTGTAAAGATAGTCTACGCAAATATATTTCCGTAACCTCTTAAATAATGTAACAGGTATAAATACAACCTCACGACTAAATCAGTCGGTCGACAGTCGATATCTGCTAGGGATGTAACGGTGTTGTTCCTGGCCGACTAGATTTATGAATGAGAGCTCCAGCGCGGTAGGTTCGACTAACATTAAGATCAGTAGGGATGGGATAAGGTGGAATAAATATCGATATTTGTTTTTTTTATATTCATTGCATATAATATGTAGGTTATATATTTAGAAAACACAGGGATTACTGTATTTGAAAAATGTATAAGTATTCTGAAGTGTTAGGTATATTAGTCTGAATCCTACCTGTTTGTTAATTTTAAGTGTTGAACTAAGTAAACAGGTTCTTAAGAAAGTTAGCGCATTAAGCACATTACATCTTTGCTAAATCGATATAGCAAAGAATGTCGATCATAAATAAAAAAATAAAATCGGAATTTGGTAAAATATCTACCTATAAAAATTATAATGACCTGTGTTTTTGTAGATTGATTAATTTCATAGTTCGATGCAAAAACACTAAAGTATTTAGAAAACAAACTCCCATATTTAATCTTGAATAATCATAGAAATGAATCTCCTAATAACGTGATTTATATTTTTGGAAACTTATAAAAATCTATCACCAACACGCGGATTATTCCCATATTCAACGAATTAATTCATTTATTCAACGAATTAAAAGATAACATCGTTATTCGAATTTATTTTTTCTTAAAATCGTAAATATAAAAAAAAAGCAAAAGAATTCGATTTAATCTAAACCATCGACTAATGTATTCGTGTATTTGCATATGTCGCATCACTGCGGGCCCTCACAAGTGGTCGCTACTATAACTATCGCAGGTTGTTAGAATCCTTGTCTTTGTATTTCATTACCCCCCTGTATAACAAGGAGGGAGGTTAGTTTCTCAGCTGGTCAAGATAGGAATTAATGTTATAGCGAAATTAGGGCGCGATGTTTTATACTTTACTGTGTAATGAAACTTAGGTCAGTTTACACAAACTTTGGGCCTGAGTTTCATTACACAAACCACAAATCACTAAAAAATACTTTTGGCGGAAAATGAGTTTAAAACATCATTCTATTTCTGTCTATTTTTCGAAGATGGAATGATGTTTAAAATATATTTAGCGCGAAGCGCATTTGGTCTGGATGTGCCTTATTTGAAAGGTCGTTCAAGGGGCCTTAACGTTGGTGCTGACTCTCACACTATAATGACTTGTGTTTCCAAACGCAATGACAAAGGTTACATCTGACGGCTACCTACCTAGTACACCGCTGCAGCTGACAGCTGAATTGAATGAGATCTTGTCTAAATATGATTTATGAGAAGTTTCAATTTTAGTTTGTATCCACGATTTTCCACTTTCGAGCGATGACCACGCGTCTCAATAAAGAAATGAAAAGTGTTGAACTATCAAAAGAAAATTAAAAACTTACTCGCCGGTTCTATTGTTAACCTGTTATTGTTGCCTAGTTTTTCTCGGTCCTTAAATTACAAGCTGTACGACTGATAGGAATCCCCATCGGCATATATGACGAATTTCCATACAAATTTTCATCCCTTTAGGGGATCAATTTTGAAAAAATCCCTCCTTATTGCTCACCTTCGTTATAAGTAACTCATGCGCAAAAATGTATTCTTCTCAACCCGATGGTTTAGGTTGTGGGACTGATTGATAGAATTAATCAATTTAAGTTTCTTTTCCGTTAGCCTCTATTGTCACACTGTATTCTTCCACCCTGTCCTTGTGCTGTACCTTCTCCGTCCAATCGGTTAGAAACGAGTCCAAATCGTCACGCCAGCGTTTCGTAGGTCTATTTTTATTACGTTGATTTAAACGTTGAATGCCTAACGTGTGAGAGAGAGACTGCGGATCTTATCGACAAAGCTAAAACAAGGTTCTATTGACCAATACTCTTCGTCAACCAAATCAATAACAATCCTTATAAAACGATCTAACATACCTTCAGTGTGGTCTCCGAACACGCTAATCGTACTCGTAACATAGTCGGCGAGCAATTCATTAAGGCTGTACCGAGATTAATGGTCGGGTCGAAGGTAATACCGGCAGATATCAAAGCGGGTCAGACCGCAGGTGGTCGCGATCTGCTTCGCACGTGTGTCTGATGGAGTAACGAGATGGTAGGGGTGGGCAACAGTTTTTGCGTCAGCGAGTATGCTGACAATTGTATGTTTAAGGTAAAGGTGTTCGCAGAAAATAGGGAAAAATAATGAGGCAATGGAGTACTAATTCAAACGAGTTTTCGTTTGAAGAGTTAATCTACGCAGCGACCTGGTTGACGTCCACGCAGACTCAATATCGACGTTTGTCAGACGCCATTAATATTAGTATTTAATCAAATTTAATATAATCTAGAATTTAAGTAAATACAATGACTTTTTAAATTGAATTTATAATTACAAAGAGCATTTTGCATGTGGTGTTTGCCTGTAATTGGTTGTGCAGTTAGACTTAAGACACAATTACTTGTATGTAGCTACATATATGTATAATATCTGTAACAACTGTTGGTGAACCTTAATTAAATAAATAAATCAATAATCTAAGAAGCAGTAGATAACTACTTAGGTTTACGGGGTAGTTTTCTGATATATCGAGGCTACAAGCTTATTTTGAATAAGTTAACGAGAGTAAGCAACATGGAAAACTTTTGTCTTTAAGAAAATCATACCTTTTTAGATAAAGCCAGTTAGGCATCAATTTGAAAGGTTTTCCGGAAAACAGGCCGGATAACGTCAATTGTGTAGTAAACTTTCATTATGTTTAACATCCCTGACTTCTCTTACTCAATACTGTTAACAGAATATTTGTTTAACCAGAGTAGTTTCCTGGCTAAAGAGAATAAGATTGGACCACCCTGTTGTAGGTTCGAGGGGTTATAGGTACCAGGAAGATAACTAGCATAGCATAAACTACTTGTCAAATCGATTATCAGCATCAATCGACCAGATATAATAAGAAGTGGCTCGGGTGAAGAAGTGAAGATCTTGTTTAAATTAATTTAACTTGTTATCGACAGGCACTACTTGCCTGGATTTTTCATAGATTAGGAAAAAAATTAAATTAGCAATGTATTTTCTATAGGTTCTGAAAAAACAATAAGTTTCTACACTGTCAAGTGCACGACAGTTAAATATGCCTACGATTTATTTATTGATTTAGGATGTATATGTAATGTGTACATCTTTTGTTGGAGACAAAAGATGTACACAATACATAAGCATCATCAGCCTATAATATTCCCACTGCTGGGACACAGACCTCCTCTCTGTAAGAGGGAGTGGGCCATAATCCACCACGCGGGCACAGTGCGGGTTGGCGAATGTCACATGACTTCACAATAAAGGGCAACATCTGGTATTAAGTAGGTGCGCTCCTACACTTATAGGAGACCACAGCAGGCACAATAAAATTGACAACCAAGCTAACAAAGCTAAAATAATAATCATATTAGGGGTTAAAGTATGGCTCCGTATCCGCCCTCCCGATACGGAAGCCGTGCAGGCGGAGCTGTACGAGGGGTACAGAGCGGCGAAGACCGCCCTCCGAGCGGAGATCTTGCGGGCCAGGGGGCTGGCCCGCGAGGAGTCGCTGGGGACTCTGAACAGAGACCCGTGGGGACGCCCCTACAAGATGGTGCGGAATAAACTCCGCCCATGGGCTCCCCCGCTGACGCAGAGTCTCCGGCCCCAGCTCGTGGAGGACGTGGTGAGCGCTCTGTTCCCTTCGCGAGGGGAACATACTCGCCCGTCCATGGCTCCGCCTCCTGCGATGCCAGATGCGGACCACACCGACGACGACGACGATGCTCCGGAGGTGACCGAGGTAGAGTTGAGAGTGGCGGTACGTAGGCTGAATGACAGAAACACCGCCCCAGGACCCGACGGCTTACCTGGAAAAGCCTGGGTCCTGGCCTTGGAGGCTCTCGGGCCTCGACTAAGGGGCTACTAAGCGCATGCTTGGAGAGGGGCCGGTTCCCACTTCGTTGGAAGACGGGGAAACTGGTCCTCATCAAGAAGCCGGGGCGCCCTGCGGACTCTCCGTCCGCTTACCGGCCCATCGTGCTGCTCGACGAGGTGGGCAAGCTCTTTGAAAGAGTAATTGCAGACCACCTTGCCGGGCAGCTGGTGCGGGTGGGGCCGGATTTGGCGGACAGCCAGTTTGGTTTCCGCAGGGGGCGCTCTACGGTGGATGCCATCATGCGCGTGCGAGCCCTCACGACGGGGGATGCTGTGGCCCGGGGTGGGGTTGTCTTGGCGGTATCTCTAGACATTGCCAATGCCTTCAATACTCTGCCCTGGAGTTGCATCAGGGAGGCACTCGGGTATCACCGGATGCCGACCTACCTCCGTCGTATTGTCGAGGCCTATTTGACGGACAGGGCCGTCATCTACCCCGGTCACCGGGGAGAGTGGAACCGGCGAGAGATGTCGTGCGGTGTCCCACAGGGATCGGTCCTAGGGCCGCATCTGTGGGATATCGGGTACGACTGGGTGCTGCGCGCCGACCTCCCTGATGACGACACGCTGGTCCTGGCGCAGGGGAGGTCGCACCAGGCGGCGGCCGAAGCAGTTACACGCGGGGTTGCGACAATTGTCGAGAGGATCCGGCAATTGGGACTCGAGGTGGCATTGCACAAATCTGAGGCCATGTGTTTTCATGGTCCTCGGGACGCGCCACCGTCGGGTTCACAAATAACGGCGGGAGGGGTTCACATCGGCGTCGAGCTGACGATGAAGTACCTGGGACTCGTCCTCGACAGCCGGTGGAATTTCGTGGAGCACTTCCGACGTTTGGCTCCCAGACTGGAGCGGGCCGGGGCTGCCTTGAGGCGGCTCCTTCCCAATCTAGGGGGACCAAACGCCTCCTGCCGGAGGTTCTATGCGGGGCTCGTGCGGGCCATGGACCTTTATGGGGCACCGGTATGGGCGCGATCTTTGAGGCGGCGACCAGCCCACCGGTTGATCGCGTCCCAAAGGGTCATGGCTGTCCGGCTCATTCGAGGATACCGCACGGTCTCCGCTGAGGCGGCGAGCCTCCTTGCCGGATTGCCGCCATGGGATCTGGAGGCCAAAGTCCTCGCCCACATATGGGAGTGGCGAGAGGAGGCAAAACGCCGGGGCGTTGCTCCGCTGCCGCGAGAAATCACGGCACAGCGGACAGAGCTCCGGCGGGATCTCATAGCGGCATGGAGAGTGCGATTGTCGCAACCCAGCGCTGGGCACGCCACAATTGCGGCGATAAGTCCCCTCTTTGAGGAGTGGCTAGAGAGGCGCCACGGCGCCCTCACCTTCCGCCTGACGCAGGTCCTCACCGGACACGGTTGTTTCGGGAGGTTCCTGTTCAGGATAAAGCGGGAGGAAACGCCAGGGTGTCACCACTGTGGGGATCGCCCGGAGGACACGGTGGAGCATACGGTGGAGGTCTGCCCGACTTGGGCGGGACCCCGCCGTGTCCTCTTGGCGGCGATCGGCGGCGGCGACCTCTCGCGTCCGGCCCTCATACAGGCCATGGTCCGGAGCGAGAGTGAATGGGAGGCCGTCACCTCCTTGTGCGAAGCAGTAATGCTCGCGAAGGAGGAGGCGGAGCGCGCGAGGGAGAGGCAATCGCTGCACCCTCGCGCTCCTAGCCGCCGCAGGAGACGCCCTGGACGGGAGTCAACAGCCGACTCCCGGCCACCGTAGGTGCGGGCTTGCGGGCGGCGAGCTATGGGCAGCTCGCCGCCCGGTAAGGACCAGGCCCGGGTCGACGGCGCGTTGTGTTCCACGTGCGCCTCAAAGAGCTGTCAGCACGAACTGACGGGGTCCGCTAGGGCCGATGCCGCCGGGGCTGCGGGTTGTTCGAAAGAGATACCGTGGCCCCTGGCACAGGCAACTGAAGGAACACGGGTGGGTTTTAGTCAGTAAAAGTCTGACACTCCCTTCTGCTCCGCCCAGAGCGAGAGGAGTCATTCGATGATTTCCCACCCAGAAAAAAAAAAAAAAAAAAAGTGGGTTAAAGTATGAAATTGCCGATTTGTACAAAAAAAATTGAAATTTGTTTTTTTTTTAAATTTAACATATTTATTTAATCAAAATAATTACCATTATTATCTATACTTTGCTGCCATCTAATAGGAAGGTCATTTATGCCTTTGCGATAGAACTCTCGTGATCTAGATTCGACAAACTGTGTGAAAGCATTTTGTACTGCCTCCTGAGAAGAAAACTTTTTATCACGTAGAAAATTGTCCAAATCACGAAAAAACTGGTAGTCCGTTGGAGCAAGGTCTGGCGAATACGGAGGGTGACGAATGGTTCCTAATTGCAGTTCCTGTAGAGTTAAAATGCTTTCTCGTGCTGTATGAGGTCTCGCGTTATCATAGAGCAATAATGGTGAAGATCGATTCATGAGTCGGGGCTGTTTCACTGCTAGTTTTGCTATCATTGTTCGGAGTTCGGCACAGTAGACATCTGCCGTTATTGCTTGACCAGATCGGAGAACGCTATAGTGAATAACACCATGCTGAGACCACCAAACAGTTACCATTACCTTTTTATTGGTAAGCTTTGCTTTTCCATCACGAAAGCGTTTAAACCAAAATCGCACGGTGCGTTCATTAGCAGTCCCCTCTCCAAACGCAACATTGATATTGCGAGCTGTTTCTGCCGCGTCAGAACTCGTATTAAAAAATAACACGAATTTTCGAAGTACTTCTTTCTTGTCTAAGCTGAATAAAAAAAACAACTGAAAGTCGATAATCGAATGTTGCACATTTTTAAAAAGAAGAACTTCCACGTGAAAGAAGTTTCACTCAAAAATCTCAAACCATGAAGGTTCTATGCCAATTCGAAGTACCTATTACAATAAAACGGCAATTTCATACTTTAACCCCTATTATTATGTAACATTTTGAAAAGTTAATAAATTATTAAAAGACATAAAACATAGACATTTAAAAAGAAATAAATCAAATCTATAAAAACTTTCTTATATTTAGACAGATACTCGAAGATGTCTAAATATTAGATTTAATTTTATTATAAATGGCCAGCTAAATATTGAGGTTTTGATCAGAGTGGCAATATTGTCGTAATTTTAAGAACGTTCACAGTCTGATCTCGGTCTCAATCTGTCAAAAATACCTCTAATTTCCTTACATTTTTGACAAGTTTTTGACATTTGTTTGTCGCCGAGATGAGACTGCGACTAGATTTTGAACGTTTTAAACTACGAGAATTGGCCTTCAGCTTCAAAATGTTTTCGGCCAGCAAATATAGTCAATTGAGACGCTACTGGCCAGCAAGAGTAACAAAATTGATCAGCAAATAATATTGGGCAGCTCTGTTCCAGTTATTGCGGCCTATTTCGATGTAGATGTGGTTGGTCACAGCTCTAACCTAACCCTTGGTCGGGGTGCCCTAATTATGGAGTGCTAACCAATTATATAAACTGGCTGGTCAAGTAATTATTTTGTTTCTTTTTCTATTATTTTGCAAACACATACATCATCCTTCCTTTTGGCTCCTGTAAAACAGGTGTTGTTACCTAGTGCAGGAGTCAGGGCTTCACTTTGTCTGTACACATATCTTATCCCAATAAAGAATGTATTATTATTATTATGTTTTTATCTAACGCTATTATTATCTCAGGCTGAATAAATATATGTACCTACTTCGTGCTTGTTTTTTAACGGTCTACAAAAACATAGTATGATGTCAAAATAATTTAATAGCTGACTTTTCTTGCTAACCTGTTTAAATGGCAATTCATTAAATATCCATAAATACATATTATTGGTGGATTTTTCCAGAAAGGCTTTATCCATTTTCCTTAGATTTATTTCTTAGAATTAAACGCAATTCACGATAAGCGGTGCTGTATATTGAAGCAGTACCTATTAATGGAATATTAACATTGCTACGGAAGGACATAACTTACGAGTTAATGAATAATTAATATACAATTTCCTTCATTTATTCAGCGTTGAAAGTTGTGTGAATCTGTTGAGCGGTGTAATCACCATCTATGTGATTTGTTATGTTGTTTTTAGCTCTTTCTTGCAGACGCAAGGTGAGTCAATGTTTTACTTTAAACAGATCAATAAAAATATAATTTCCTAACGTAACTAAAAATTTTAACAAACTAAAATATATGGCGTCAAATTATTCCTCCGCATCGCTGTCGGCTGGTAGTGTACCCAAAAGACTGAAGGCACTGCCACGTTGTGTGGTAATACTCGTACTCTGGCCATGGTAAAAGCCAGCCCTTGGGTCACGGGACTGTAACACAATTAGATAATGAAAACTTAAAAATTATCTAAGCACAGGCAGGGAAAATAATTGTTTTAACAAATTGACACTTTACGCCAATTTGCCGTGTGCCGTTGAGTTTGTGTGTTGTGATTTGAATACAGGTAGACAGACAATTCAAATTGGTATAGTTTGACCAAAACCGCTGTACCGCGCCTTTGGTATGTGCGCGGAGAGACGGGGGGGCAGTGCAGGCCACTCATTCATCATCGCTCAGGGCGTCCCGCCCCCCGCCTCGCCGCGCATTCCTCCCGCCTCGCCGCGCATTCCTAAGGCGCGGTACAACGGTTTTGGTCAAACTATAGTCAATACCTATTTGAGCTGCTGGGCACATTTATTGCGCCACTTCTTCATCCCAGCGAGAGCACTAGGAAGTGGTGAAGGGCGGGCGTTGTGGGGGACTATCTTATGTAATTTTGACGTTTGAAAAGTGATGATTCTCAGCCTAAGTTGAATTAGATAAGATAGATAAGTCTTTATTTGCCTTAAACATGGTATAGTGGTGTTACAGTCTTATTTAAATACAATGGCGCCGATTCCCTTATTCACAAACTAAACTAAATTTAAGTTCAGTGCATCTTTTTCTTTCTATTTCATTAAGAAAAGGACAGAAGATAAATATTAGTTTAGTCCTGTCAAATTAAGAGACTCCATAGACAAATTAGACGTGATTAAAAACATGGCTACTAAAAATACGTCAATTTACATCAGGCGCTGACTAATTTGACAGGACTAAACTAATATTTATCTTCTGTCCTTTTCTTATTGAAATATAAAGAAAAAGATGCACTGAACTTAAATTTAGTTTAGTTTGTGACTAAGGGGATCGGCGTCAATGTCCACCTGTTTAGCTATACAGAATATGTATCAATTGCATGCAAAAATACATTATATTTTTGATTTTGATAAACAAACCAAAATTTGACCTAATCGTATGCCGAAGAAAAATAAAATGCAATTGAGTTTGTCTTAGACGTTGGTACGAAACCTAAAGTCGTTTTATGATTTTGGCTCTATCAAATACGGACCTTAGGACTTAGAAACCTCTATTAAAAATCTACTTGTGTCTAAAATAGTTTCTCTTTTGAATAATGATTTCTCCATATCACCACACAAAAAGAATCTTACATCAATCAGACATTAACATAGCTCCAAGGCATCATGTATCAAAATAACCATTTTTTATTATACCCCATTACACCTAATTAAGTATTCTCCGTAATACCCGCTTACGTTACGCACATTGACCGGACAAAACAGCTGTCATTATGGTGATTGATGCTGGTTATAGTACGAAATGACCGCACCGACTTTAATCATGTTTCTTAACCCAATTAATAATGATATCTGTAGTCTATCATTAATTTGAAGAAAGTAGTCATTGTTCATTTTTGTTAAGGCGGTGGATGTTGCATAGAGACGTATTGTAACAAAAAAAAAAGAAACTTGAGTTGTAATTTTGTGGTGCGATTTTTTTTTTAAACCTCTTTTTTTATAGTTCATAATGCTGAAAGTGGACCGCCTTTGAGCAGTTAGTTTGGGATATAATTAATTAATTAATTCAGGCAATATTATCAGTTTTATTAGTAAAAACACTGCTTAAAACTATGTTAGTTCAGACATACACGCATGCAATGCTTGAAGAACGGACCGTCATTGCTGTCCACTATCACAGGTATAACTGCAAGTTCTTTCAGACTCTTCACAATAGGATTGACTAGTGTGTAGATAGTCTATTCAGGAGCTAATCATACGCCCAAAATTAAGAACAAAAGTATACGTCCAAACACTTTTTTCTTCTTTTATATAAACAAGCCTACGTATATCTTACTTAAATAAAATCAAGCAATTGTATTTGTTCACATATAAAAAACTACATGCGCGGTCGAACTTCCCCTTAAAAAATCTTTAAAATTATTTTGATAGGCGCAAAATCTATAATGATTTCTATGTGCACGGAATAGAACTTTTATTAGACAACTTATGGAGCCAACAATGGCTCTTTTGGTATTATCACAGTGATAATTAAGACATGGTTTAACAAGTCAATCGATGGTATAACATGATCATTTGGGAGGTCAGACATTAACATAATTGTTGTTTTTATGTGCGTAAAAGTTTTGATTTATGAAGACCGCAGATATAGAATTAAATTAAAATATATAAAAATAACAACTGGATAAACTCCTAATAGGTACTAAAAAACGAAAAAACTTATAAAATAAAAATATAATATAACTAAAACTATTAAAAAACTAAAATACGAAATAGCAAAATTCCTCCGCATCGCTGTCGATTGTCATCAATGTACACACACACAAGACAAGAGACTCTGGCCAAGGTAAAAGCCAACCCTTGGGTCATGGGAAGTGTCAACTAGCCATTTGGAGATTTCATTAAACAGACCATGAGCAGAATCGAAAATATAATTACCGATAAGACTATTATACTTATACCGGTTGCGGTTTCCCGCAGCTGCAGCAGCACCGCCAGCACAGCACAGATGAATTTGGAAAATATTTTCAAGGTACATTGTCTTTTCATTATCTACTCAAATCCAACCCAAGTATCTACTTACAAGTGGGTTAGCTAAATATATTATTCTCTGCGGATACACCTGCTGTTTCCTAAATCAATAGAATTAAAAGGTGCTAGGTCAAACTGGTATACAGACAGACGCATCCCGCTAATAGCTTGTTTACAGTCATATTATAATATATTCTTAGTTTATTTAAATTAGCAGGCAAGGAGGAGAGAACAAACGGAATGCTAATGCGACAAACGTGTGCAGTAGACATATGCAGAATCACTGCGTCTGTTGGTGACAGCCGACAACGGAAGCTGCGAACACGATGCTGGTCGTGGTGGTCTTATAATGGGAATGTTTCATTTTAATGTCCATGTTTACACGAACCGATTACATTTAACATTTAATGAGAAAGACAACAAGACGTAGAATAAAAACAACTATTTTTCTTATAGGTAATCTTTCAAAGTGATACCAGCAGGTCTTGTAACATGGTAGCTAACTTAAAAGATGCTTACACACCTACTCACATTATCAAATTGAGACAGTAGATACTTAAAATATTTAAGTACATTGTATTACTTAGCAGCTGAACTTTTTTGGGCAGTCTTAGTGAGAAGACTAATGATGCAATTAGCATTTCATTTCTTACTAACTCCGTGCCGCAACGATGCGGGTGCCCATCTAAGACATGGTCGTACACAATTATCGGGCTAAAGGTGTGTATGTCATAGTTATAATATTATACGTTGACCTCTCGATTTCGCATAGATATTCACTATGAAGGAGAAGTTATTATGTTTCATTAGAAGGACCGTCAGACAGTTGTGGCAGGATATTGTTTAGAAACAGGCTGTTAAACAGGGACGGACAGGGAGAGTGGAAACCATTTTCTTTTTCCAAGAGCTATTGGCAAGTTATTGGTATCTATGTTGGATTTTCATGATTACCTATTGTGTAACATGTGAAATTGATTCGAGTAAATGCTCCTGCGACACGCGTGAACCAGAGGAAACTGCAACCGTCGACGAGTGTTGACGACTGATGTCAACGTGTCGGTGGCTGCAGTAGCCTCTGTCATTGGCCTCGTGTGCACACTAACAATATTTGTTTTATCACAGGTATATTTTTAGAAAATAATGTTTTTTCCAAATATAGTAGGTATATTGATAAACTGAAGTGTTATGAAAAAACTAACAGCGCCCCGCGGTTTCACCCACATAAGTGTCGATCCCAGGATTAAAAGTATCCTATGTGTTATTCTGATGTAAAAGCTATAAATATTACTATAAAGTTTCATCAAAATCCGTTCAATAGTTTTTGCGTGAAAGAGTAACAAACATCCATTAATCCATCCTCACAAAGTTTCGCGTTTATAATATTAGTAGGATTACCGATTATTATTACACATTCATCAGAGAGTCAGTTCACAGTGTCCTAAAAATAGAATAGGTGACCCGTGAGTAGCCTCAAATACTACATATAATAAAAAAATCCCCTTCTAATAGGTACGGTCACCAAAGGAGATATAATAATAATAATAATAATGTTTATAATAATAATAATAATGTTTATTCACAGAAAAAAATTGTACATTATTTCACAAATTAAGTGCTTAGTCTAAAGTTACTGTACACAAAAGTATTAGCATTTGGGGCCGAACTAGGCATAGCCTGTATTTCAGCCCTCAACGCCGATCCCCCTGAGTTACATATAAGTGTTCAAGTTATTTATTTTAATGAGCCCATATTTAAATGTACGTGCCTAATATAATATAGGAAAAAAAAAAAAAAGAAATGAATTAAGAAATAGACTTACAAGTTAGGTAGCATAGCATGGCAAATGTGAGACCAGTCCTCTCTTTGTGTGAGATGTGGGCGCGCATGAGTGAGTGTGAGAGGGTGTGTGTGATTGCGGAACCTTGGGACTATGGTTTTTTTGATAATTTTATAAATGAAAACTATTAATTTGGGACCTGAAGCAATTTTTCTGTCTCTTCGTACGTGAGCTTTTGAAGGTAATCACTTACTTTAATTTTGCAGGATTTCTGAGTCAACGGGTATATGTTGAGAATTTTATTTACCTTGTTGTAGATGTAGGGGCCAATGAACGGACCAAATCGGGTGCTGAATTTGGTTTTGAAAGTGATAGGTTGAGGGCAAACAAAGTGATTCATGCGTCGATTTAATACGAGTGGGTCGTAGTTTAGTTTCCTATGTTGCATCAATATTTGATTTAGAAGATAGAGCTGCCTTACGGATAGGACCCCACAAAATTCGTAAAGCAGCGAGGTGGAGAATAACCGTGTTTTGAAGGTGCATACCTTCAAAATGGCTCGCTGAGCGACTTCAACGGATTTTATGGTGGACTTAGGGGAACCCCCCCATGCTTTTATGCAGTAACTTATGAGGGACTGGCAGAGCGCAAAATATATTCGCTTCATTACCGAGGGTTCGGTGACGTATCGTAGAGTCTTAAAAATGTAGATTAATTTCCTCACTCTACCACAGAGGGATTTAGTATGTTCTTTGAAGTTGAGATGGTTGTCTATTGTAATGCCAAGGTATTTTATTGTTTTTACATGTTCTAGTTTAGAACAGGAACAGTTTTCTTTAGAGACACACTCGTGTGGAATGATATTAAGATGATCGTGATTTGGACCTGTGTTAGACCGTATACTGAAGCAGACATACTTGGTTTTCTCCACATTTAAAGTTAAAATATTATCCCCGAGCCATTCCCTCACAGAATCGAAACCACATTTGGCAGCAGCAAAGGCCTCTTCCCATGTATTGGCAGAGAAAATCAGAGCAGTATCATCTGCAAAAGAGATTATTTTGCCGTGGGGAAGCTTGAGACTCGTGAGATCGTTTATATATACGAGAAATAAGGTTGGACCTAGGATACTACCCTGTGGAACTCCGTGTGTAACTGGAAGGTCTCCACTAATGTAATTACCAATCCGAACACTCTGGAGCCGCCCAGACAAGTAACTCCTAAAAAGTTCTAGTTGAGTGCCTCTGATTCCCAGTGCTTCCAGCTTGTTGAGTAAGATCGGGGCAGAGATCGTATCAAAAGCCTTGGCCAAATCAAGAAAAATTGAAAGGCAATTCATTTTTTTATCAAGATAGTTGCTAACATTGTCAATGAGGGCATTAACAGCTTGATCCACTGATCTGCCCTCACGAAAACCATATTGATTTGTAGAAAGTAGGTGTTTAGTCTCTAGATAAGTCACAAGTCTTGAATTAATTAGTCTCTCTAGAAGTTTAGACAGTGCTGGGAGAATTGAAATTGGCCTGTAGTTAATGATACGACCCCTGTCCCCGCTCTTGTGAATAGGTATAACTACAGATTTTTTTAAGCTGTCGGGGAAGACACCAATTTGGAGGCAGGAGTTAAAAATGAAGGTAAGCGGAGGAACCAGAAACTTTTTATATGTTTTAATATGTAACAAGGGTCGTCGGATATCGTTGAAGTTTGGTAAGAAACCGGTGGATGTTTTCGAATAAAATTTAGTTTAATTAATAGAAAACAAACAGTTCATTTATCGAATTAAATTTCATTAGAAAATATCCATCGGTTTCTTACTAAGCTTCAACTATATTCGACGACGCTGGTCACTTATCTCTTTTGGTGACTGTACATCTCTGTGTGTTTCCCACGTAAGCTACTCATCATAGCTTGCCCTCCCGCGGCTTTATCCCGAGTGTAACTTGAGAACAAGCACTAAGTTCCGGTTGTTGTGTCTTTATAGCTTAATATCGAAGAGTTAAGTATAAATAAGTAAGACGTTTTCATATATACCTGCCACAGAACTGCTTTCTGGGGTCGCTACGAGGGCAACGGTAATGTTTTCTCATCGTTTGTCGCATTAGTTTTTAGTATATTCGTATTTATGTATATATATTTGTGCTTATATTTATATATGTGTATACATTATATTAATAAATTTTTATCGTTAAATTTTCATAATTGCACCTACCCCTGTTTGTCTCTGCATCACCCAAGGGTTGACTGGTAGGAAATGCTTATGGCATTAAGTCCGCCTCTGTACCTTTCTGTGCTCAAAATATTAAATACGTAAATAAATAACTAGATATATTGGTAGAAGGTGAAATTAGAAATCAAGGTATACATTCATTGCCTGCCAGGGTCGCGGGTTGTTCGAAAGAGTTACCGTGCCCCCTGGCACAGGCAACTGAAGGAACACGGGTGGGTTTTAGTCAGTAAAAGTCTGACATCCTGTTCCGCCCAGAGTGGAAGAAGTTATTTGATGATTTACCACCCAAAAGAAAAGGTATACATTCATAGGTAAAGTAGTGTACCGACGCCAGCACATCAAGCTACTACAATCTGTCAAATTTCTTTAATAGATTTTCAACTTTATCGCTAAAGCATTCAGGTTCAAAGTTGGTTGGTAAAATTTGACAGTTTCGGGTACCTTGACCTGCTGGCGTCTGTACAATAGGTTCCACCTGCACATTTTTCGATCTTTTAGATGAAGCCTTTAAAAATAGCAACGACAAAAAAAAACTGAAAAAAGCACTTAATCCTGCACTTTGACCAAACAGTGCTAAGTTAAGTGTTTGCTCTAATTAACTAAACGACAAAAGGCCAAATTAATTGAACGATTAATTAATTTAAAAAAAATATAATCTATCTCAACATCATCGTGTAAATTACTCCTCATTACAATTAAACAGAGTGGCATAGTCTTAAATAATTCTTTTACCAAAAATAAATGCATGCAAAGGCTCGATACTTGACTAAAATCGCTTACATATGATGCAACTGAAAAACTTGTGGAAGTGTAACACATTCACACTTACACACGCTAACACACCCTCAGACACACACACACATATACCAGCACCCTAATTGCGTAACACACGATCAATCGTAATCTGAATAATTTTGAAGCATATTGCTAATCCATTGCTTCATAAGTTCGAAAAATTTGTCTGCTCAACACGTAAACAACGCAATGAATGTTGTTGAACTGTCAAAATGGAACCGATTCCGATTGATCGTGTGTTACGCAATTAGGGTGCTGGTCACACTTACACTACACTTATCCCGTAATTTCATTGTCTCTGTTGTTTTTTCTTTTCTTTATTATTTTTAACTACTTTTATATAGCTTAAAATATACTTTTCTTATCTGGAACGAACTACCCTCTCAATAGGAGCCGGGCGTTGACAGCTGCACCACAGTTATTAACTTTTGCAGTTATCATAGTTTAACTATTTTTATGATTGTATCTTTTTTTTGTTCCAAAATAAACGATTTTTATTATTTTATTTTATGAACTTTCACAGTCAAAAATGGGTTGTCAAAAATGTAGGTAATTTAGAGCTATTGTTGACAGATTGAGACAGATCAGAATGTGAACGTTCTTAAAATCACGAGAATTGACTCTCTGATTTCAATTTGTCTAAAATACCTGTAATTTCCTTACATTTTTGACATTTGTTTGTCGCCGAGATGAGGCTGCGACTAGATTTTGAAGTTTAAAATTACGAGAATTTGCCTTCTGATTAAAACCTCACCACAAACCATCGAAAGGAAAACATAACTTAACTCGAACTGAGGATGCTATTAATTATGAATTATTAATTATTATTAAGCAGCTTCACCCACACACAACCGGAACGAACAATGGTGATGTGGAGCGAGGATGCGCGGAGGTCGGGCCAAGGTTCGATGCCGGCCGGTGCCTTTTGTTCCTCACAACGCTATGTAGGTTAGACATGAAAACACTTCGTTTTATTGTTTTCAAGTTTCATGGTAAACGGAGCGTCGATGAGGTTATTATTAACATTCAGTATTAAACTGTCAAAGGTAACAATAGTTCTATAGAAGTGTTTACTGTTCAGCTTATACAGCTTCATCCTTGGGTCAAGGGCAGGAGGCTGATGACCGTCTCACAGACGAGCAAACGACTTGTTCGAAATGGATTATTTTTTCATGTGCTTAGTGAATTTTAGAACAGTTTTTTCATAATAAAACTGAATTGACAGTAGCATAATCAGCCAATAATGTTCCCAGTCTTGGAACACAGGCCTCCTCCCTGTAAAAAGTAGTGGGCCGTAATCCATCACGTGGGTACAGTGCGGATTGGTAGATGTCACATGTCTTCGAATTTTTAGTTAGGACATGCCGGTTTCCTCACGATGTTTTCCTTTACCGTTGTGAGAGCAGCGGTGATGAAATAAATTGAACAAAGTTAGGTAACTGCCTGGGTTCGAGCCTACGGCCTACAACTGTTAAATCGCGGCCGTTCCTGCTGAGCCACCACTGCTGCTCTCCAAAGGACTTGCTGCGGAAACAGATTATTTTTTCTCTACTACTATCTACTTGGTGAATTTCAGATCACAAATACACACACATAAACTCACGCCATCTTCCCATGGGGGTGGGTAGGCAGACACGCAGGACGCCGATTTCAGATCAGTCTTTTCATAATAACACTCAGCTGACACAACTTAAATTAAACTTTATAATAATGAGTTCTATGAAACGTTTGACGATTATATCAATAGACCAATAATTCTGAGAAACATTTGAGTAATAGGTAGTTACTCTTTCCCTATATTCTTAAATAGATCCGTTATACATTCAGCCACATAATCATTACATAACTCTATTACCAACTAAACCCATAGTCAATAAGACTCAAATTCCCGTGCACATAGCATCACGTTCGAACGACAATCCTTCGCGAATCGTCGGCGCGTTCCGTCCTACAATCGACCTTCGATCCTGACAGGTCGCGGCGGTGACCGGCCATCCACTATTAGCATACAGACAAAGCCTTCGCAATGAATAAGAACACTTGACGCACGGCAGTCCGTGAGCGGTAAAATGTTGCTTTACTTTGCTGGTTAATGATCACTGGCTTGATAACAGCATTTGTAAGTAAGTATAACGTAAGAGAGCCAGTTTATTGGCAGAAAACTAAAAGTGGCTGTCTTTTGATGATGATGTTACTTAGTTAAATTGATAGCCGATGAAACCATTGACTCATTCGTGTTAAATATTTCTCAAGTAGAAAATCACCTAAGATACTTAAGTTGCAATAACAATATGATCGGTAACACCAGAATTTGTGGGGTAAATGACGAAGGATAAAGGTTAAAAACTGTTGGATAATTTTCCTAACTAACAGAACTGAAACTGGATGCTGCAAGTCTTATTATTGTTAATGGCCACTAAGTACTTTTACTACTTTTACCATTCCAGCTGATAAGCGTAAAAATAGAACTTTGAGTTTTGCACGAAGTTCAAAAGGACATGGAATTGTCGGCATTGTTTGTGTGAGTCATCATCAGTATTCAGCATGAAGGCAGTTTTTTTCTTAAAAAATATAATAATACCACACTTGATATTCCCAGTGCATCATTTTAGCGGCGCCATTGTGAATCGGCTGCCTTTATCATGCAAACGCGACACTTTTGACTCAGTTCAGATTTCTCGGTCGAAACAATGTTACGGTTACGACAACCTCACGGAAAAACCGACCATTGCGTTTCTACAAAATAAATATGTCGTAATGAAACCATTTTTGGGCTTTGAAATTTGAATTTGGGTGTGGTTTAGAATAGGCTTCTTTGGTTGAACCATTATCTAGTTGTTGTTTCACACAAAATTGGTATCGGAAGGTAGGTAATCGGTGGTAGGTATTGGTATTGGTATATCGGTATTACAAAATTGGTAGACCTACTGCTTGTTTATGGGTCTTAAGTTATCTATATGGACATAAGAGTAAGGGAAGACCAAAGAAACGATGGATGGACTATGTGAAATAGAAGTTAGAAATGGGGTGAAGTATTAAGAAAAAGACATGTTGTGGCTGCCCCAAATAAATCGGGAAAAGGGAAGGAGAATGATGGAGTTATCTATTTGTTAATTTCTCCTCATGCAAAGACAATCTCAGGCTTTTTAATGTTCCATCGAGTAATTTATTCTATAATCCAAACTATCACTCTGATCACTTCACTCTTACTGACTCTCCATTTCTCCTTTTCGAATGTTAAAAACACACGAAGACAACAGCACTCACAAACACCAACGTTTTAACAGAGTGTGATTGCAGAATAACATTTTCCAGAGCAGAAAGACCACCACACCTCACCGCACCTTTTACTAATTCCTCAGTATTATGTTACCTTTCAACAATATCTACATTGATATAGCATCCAGAAATTAACGTTAACATGTTTATTGCGCCATATCACCTTCGTAGACCTTGGGGTCAGGAGTCAGGTGGCGCTGAGGGCACGGCGACGGTAACACTTCAGCAGATTATACGTATTGTTGGGTTCAGTTTGGAATTACCACGAAGAATTTTGTAGAAAACCCATTCATATTACAACTAGGGAATGAACAGGTAACGTGTAGACGTCGACGATCTCCGCTGAGTAGCTGGAAGCAGCTGGATGAGAGCAGCCGTGGATCAAGATGAATAGCCTACAATAAACTGGATTGATTTTTCGACGCCATATTTTAGTTTGTTCATAGTTTTAGCTAAGTTAGGATATTATATTTTTATTTAAATAATTTGTTAGTTAATTTAGTACAAGAACTTCATCCGGTGTATATATTTTCATTCTCATTAATAAAAAAGACAGGGAGGTTTGGAAGGAAATAGGGGAGACCTTTGCCCAGCAGTGGGACACAATATAGACTCACGAAAACCGAAAAAAAAATATGAAGCAATAAATTGGAGGGGTCTATATCCAGCAGTAGATGGTAGTAGATGATTGATTATGCAATAAATTCATCTGATAAGAAATTGGTTCCTAATACTTTTCGACATTACTCCATAACCACTTGCAACCGCTTGGCTGAGGAAAGATGTCCCATACGCATTCCGTTGACAATAATTACCCGTTAGAATTAATACATGCGATCAATTAACTCTTGTTCATTGCATCACATTGACTTCGAGCACCTTTGGGTCAAGCCCCAGGTTCATAGCATAAGCTAATGGCAGAGGAAGCACTTCATCAGTATACGTTACTGAATGGAATTTGTTTTGTGAAATACTTAATTAATATGTTCTCCATTATGATTATTACGATACATCTTGGGTTTTGCGTGCATTTCATTGGATAGCAATCATTTTAGTCGGATCAATTACGACTTATGAGTTGTAAGTTCGAACCCAGACGGGCGCTTTGCTTTGTGTAAAATATTTCATTACCACTAAATATAACTAAATATCACGAGGAAACCGACATATCCTAGAACCAAAATTTCGAAACATGTGGCACCTATTATCCCACACTGGGCCCGCGTGGTGGATTATGGCAAACTCTCTCTCGCCGAGAGAAGTCCTGTGTCCCAGCAGCAGGAACATCATAGGGTGACTATGTAATTTTTGCCACGTTTTGGCAAAAAACTCGTAAATAATTAGGAAATGAAATATCTTACAACCATTAAAAAATCATTTATTCAAATTAGCCCGAGAATGTAAAAAAAAGTATCACTGAACGTCAAAAGTTACAAAACGCACACCCATCAGCACTTGCAAATATTTATCTAGGGAGAAGTAGTGGCGCAACAAACTCCCCAGCACGAACACGAATATGAAACATGGATGCCTTCTACGCATTATAACCAAAATCTAAGTAATCACGTACTCCTTCAATTAAATCAACACAAGTTTATTGCATCATATCCACTTCGCAGACCCCCAGGTCAGACTGGGGTGCGTGAGGGCATGGCGACGGAAACACTGCATCAGAGTAACGTATTGTCTGGTTCCAAGGGTCCTGGGGGCACCAGCTCCTCGAAAGTGGATTGTTTATTGTCATTGTTGCGTTGCTTTGTTGCCGTTATGTGATAAGCTTCGGTGTTGGTCGAAAGTGATTGTTTTGAACTTTTGACAAGTGAAAGCCGGTTACGATTAGCTGCTGGCTTCCGAAGTTTAACAGGTTCGCGGGGTAAAAAAATTTTGTTTTGGTCGTAAAACTCTGAGTTCTCGGTTTTTTTTAAATACAAACATGTTCAAACTCAAGAGTTTCAACAATTTTTTAGAGGAAAGAAAAACAGAAATACATTTACATATTTAGCACAGACTAAAAGGCGCACAATATTATATACATCAGATAAAAAAAAAAACAAATAAAAAGTGAAAAGTCCGATGTATGAAATTTGCAGGAAAATGTGCCTTACGCCTGCGCCAAAAAGGCCCAGTTCAGCAAAAATGCCAGACAACTAGTTTTACGAAATAGTATTACATGACTTATATTGAAATTCCGTATGTTGTATTAACATTGTGCAGTATTAACTTTGTGATGGTTAAACTAACCTGTCATTGACTGTTGATAAGGTTAACTTTGAACAGTTCGCTTATGGATTAATAAAGACGCATTCGAGTAAAATTAAAAGTAAAAGTGTAAAGGACACGAAGCTGACTAAAATTCTGATAATTTATCGAATAGGTAAAATAATAGGCTGTCCTGATCGCGTCCTATTGACGCGATTTATTCACATTTATGAAATGTACTAGCTAGCTACGCCCCACGGTTTCACCCGCATAAGTTTCGATCCCGTGGGAATATCGAGATAAAAAGTAGGTATCCTATGTATTAATTCTGGTTATAAACTAACTTTGTGCTAAATTTCATCCAAATCCGTTCAGTAGTTTTGGCGTGAAAGAGTAACAAACATCCATCCATCCATCCATACAAACTTTCGCGTTTATAATATTAGTAGGATGACGATATACAAAAAAATAAAAAACCGAAATCAAAGCAAACTATTAACAGCTGTTGCAAGAATAGTTCAACAACAATAAATATTACCGTGACAATAATATGGCGTTCTTACCTGAAAAACACAGATGTATTATTATAAAAACATTTTCACACGCATTTGTACATAATATAACATGCTTATATACAAACAATGCACAGAAACTAGATGCATTACGTGTCAAACATGAGTGTTGCGACCTTGCAACGGGCGGCAACCGGTAACAAGGCACTGCAAAATACTGTTACAGAAGTTCAATAACGTACAAGTAACTTGACAGGCTTACCTACGCAAAATAAATACAGAGAAGTTAGAACTGGGGTCCTTACGTAACACACGATAGTGGGTTGGGTGGGTTAAATTAGCAATCGGTAGAAATGGGTTTAATTTTGACAGTTCAACAGACACATTTTGCGAATATATGAAGCAATGGATTAGCAGCACAGTGACTACACAATAAGGGTGCTGGACGCTGGTCTATAACGAAGTTAAATATTTTTTTGTGCAATTGAAACAGTTTCGGAAGTTAGTTCCTTCAATTTGGTTTGATTCTACATTGACAAAAGATAACTTGTAATGAATGTAGTCAAAATCAAAAGTCATTTATTCAAATTCAAATTAGGCTGAGAATCAGCACTTTTCGAACGTCAAAATTACAAAAGACAGTCCCCAAAAACGACCGCCCTTCACCACTTCCTAGTGCTATCGCTGGGAAGAAGAAGTGGCGCAACAAACTCCCCAGCAGCACAGCTGTCTGTTCAGTTAGAAAATACTTGATACTTGATTGTATACAATACTAGGTGTTAAGTAATCAACATTACAAGACAAAACATAAAATTAAATTATTTGCCATATGGCAGCTAGCTACGCGAATATACCAACAGAGAGAGTCATGTATGATGTAGGTCATCTACAATATTCTACAAAAGTGCTGATTAGAAGTCATCATCCAAAGTCCGACTTCACCCTCTGCTGAGCACAGGCCTCTCTGTTCTTGTCTTCATCTCCACTAATTATAAGGTGTAAGTAGTTTTTAAGTATAAACCATGGAATTCAATATATTTTGACAGATTGATAGATTTGGAACGCATAACAAAAATAGGCGTAAATGACAGCGATGCTGATAATAGCAACGATGTGATCAGCGAATCCTATGATTTTCTTTGCTCACTGATATGCGTTGATCTTATCGATAACACAAGTAAGTACTAACAAGTACAACATAAACAATGAACTGAAACCATGTAGAAGCACTGCGTGTGGAACATGAGTGTTGCAACCTTGCACTGTGCGCCTGCGTCGTGCGGTAACCTGCCGCTAGAGAAGTGACTCAGAAGTTTAGTGCAAACTATAGGTAATTACTGGTGTATGTATGATACTGTTTTTATAAAGATATTATAGTATTTTTATCTCACAAAGCGATGCGCGTTTTACTTGTGTATAACAAGTGTACAAACACGCTTCGAATATGTGTAAGAGCAGGAGCTCTCGGTATCGTCCTAGACAATGACGGAGTCGGAAGTGTGTGTGTGTTAAATGCTGACACTACTCCTCTTCACGCACACATTCACATCGTGTTTGTACACTTTGTTACCACAAGTAAAGCGCGTGTCGCTTCGTCAGATAAAAATACTTTACGAGATTAGGTTTCTACTTAGGATTAAGTATATTCAAAACAAGTTCGTGCCATATGTTCAAGGCTTCAAAAAGTGACATGCGGAAGGTCAAATAGAGGTTATTTTTTTATTACGAATTCTCAATCTTGTTTGGCAGGTTTTGCCCTGATGTCCTCGTCAGGGCAAAACCTATGACGACCTAATAAGAGATGAGTCATGTCATGTCAGACTGAGTTAGAGAAACTCTACAAACATGATCTATCTATATCTAAACATGATAAAACAAAACAAAAGGAGTTTCGTTAGCTAATTTAATTTGACCCTGTATGCATCAAAAATATCAGTTAGGTAATATTTTTTTCCGTACGCAAAATACGCGCATTGACGTGGAGTTGCGGACACCAGCCTATATTACCTATTACCTAGGTAATATTTTCGTCAATGCAGTGCTTAAATTAAAGAAAAAACCCCTTTATTAACTTACTGTATAACCTGTTCAGTGTCTAATTCAACATGAAACCACTAACAAACGTCCACGATGAACTATTTACTACCAGATGATAAGCTGCATCGTATTTATAGGAGCCACTGCAAAGGACAATGCCCTACATTTTCCTGTGACCTCTCGTGAAATGGTTTTTACAAGGACTGTTATACTGAAACGGTTAGTACTTGTTTACTGATAAACACAATACCTAGAGTACGGAGGCAACAAAATAATTGTTATATTTGCACAATAAAATATTTGGAATTATTTTATTTGTGGATTTTCGAGATGGGGTTTATAATTAATATGGAAACTGCTTGATATGGCAGCCTAGAAAGAAAAGAAAGAAAATACAATTAGTTGCGGTAAACATGAACCAGAGAAAAAACACACAGAAAGAAAAAAAAATTGCGCCTAATCCACGCAAAACGGCCATCGCTCAGCATAATGCTACGACCCAATGAGAGACAAAGCCCAGCGCTGGTTTGAGTGCCATTTTGGCTGGGTAACAGTTAGTTTCAGGTATCTTCTTACTCCCATAAGTATGGTCATCAGATACAAAGGTTCGAAGAACCATGGTAATCTTGATTCAGCAATTTGATATTTATACAAGTCTTTTTGCCTCTTTGCACAGTGAATAACTCTCATGCCTTGATCTCTTGAAAATGCTATTAAGTAACTGCCATTGGAACATTTTTTAAGAATCCCTTAAAAATGATCAAAAGCTGCGTTAGCAAAACTAACTATTGCTTCTATCTACATGACAGACGTTGGCTCCAAAGTTAGTCGTCGTGTTTAACTGACAGCTGCTTAAATGTATCGCCACACCAAGAACAAAACACAAAGCGTTAATGATATCGATTAGCTGCTAACTAGTAACTACGCACAATGATAAAAACGTGACGTTCGTAGACCCGTCGTGTCAAATAGGGCCTCCTGAGCGCGGCATCACGAGTGTCCGTGAACCATTACCGGTATAGGTTTTATTAATACGCGCGGGAGGAAAACGCGCGACCCGGCGACCCGAAGTGCGGGCGAAGGTCGAACTAGTATGTGGTGTAAGGTGTAAGTGATTAGCGGGGGAGACTTTTCTTTTATTATTATGTTAGCTGTTCCAATGCTGGGGAAGTCTGTGTGTTGACATGCACTTGTGTCATGCAGTTCTGCAGCATCTTTACACTTGAGGATCTTATGCTATACTATTTGAATTATCACAACAAAATTTGCCATCGATACGCTAACAAGATGCAGTTGTAACATAAAAAAGGGGTTTAGAATGATTCTTATAGTCTGAAAAACAAAAACACTATATGAGATCCACATCACGAAGAATACATCAATGGCCAAAGGCACAATGTATGCTGAAGGCAGTGATATTTTTTGTCGAAAGAAAACTAGTCAGAAAAACTGCCAATATTTCAGCTGTACTAAAACTTCATACAGTACAAGTATTCTGTGAATGAAATCAGTATTGTCTTATGACAGTCCCAACTCGTACACTTCTTTCTTTCCTTCCAAGTTCGAAAGACACTTTTTTACCTAAAGACGAAGAATATCTCTACTCCATACAACTATACATATAAATAGGCCTCGGGTGAAGCTCACCTTAGTACCTACCTACAATTAAATCAACCCGGAAAACGATTATCACCAAAGTTCATATTTAATTACAAAATGTATCGTTTTTTTTCGCTGTCGCTTCCACCATTTTACCCACATATTTATCATTTATCGTGAGGTATGACAACTAACGTCACAGATTTGCATGGTAAAGTATATCAAGCCACATTAACATAGTACTTTGTGTACTTGAAGTGAAACTGGGCGAGTGTTGATTGGATCAAAAGGTCACGGGTTCAAAGCCTGCATAGTTGAACTGTTGAACCACACCTAGAGCAAGTTCCTATGTTAGTACTGTGCTAGGTATTGCTGCAATGGTTGGAAGTTTTAGCTAGTTTGATTTTTATCTAGATTTAATTTCTTAGCAGGCTGAGCTAAGTTCAAAGTTGAAAATGGAAAGATTATTATATATTAGAGAGCTTGCCAGTTCAATTTATGGATACTTATGTTCTGGGCCAACTGGATGAATGCATTGGGTCAACAACAAAATAATACAGGATAGAGACAAAGACATTGGCGCGTAAACTGTAACCATGAATTCAGCACATAATTGTAGACCCCATTCTAGCTATAGACATTATTTTTCCATAAAAAAAATTAGCTGTTTCATAAAAAAATGCAATACCTACGCGGTCAAAATCGCGAAACCGGCTTCTGAACCAAAAATTCGTAGACATGTGACATCTACCAACCCGCACTGGGCCTGCGTGGTGAATTACGGCTCACTCCCTCTCACAAAGAGGAGACCTGCGTCCTAGCTGTGGGAACGTTATAGATTGATTATGCTTATGCTATGCTATTTCATAGTTATGCGGTCCTTTCGCTCGAAACAGTACGTGATTTATAATTATATTTTACAGCACGAAAGAGTCAAGACCAGCCCTATTCTTTATTGAGCATATTTTTCTCCGTTTCTTCAATACTAGCCAATCGCTTATACCTCATTCATCAGACACAACTGCGGATGCGCTTGCGATGCACCTCGCTGTTATGTAACACAGTAAAATATGTCAATGGTGATGCTAGTCGCAGCTTGTGTGAGCGCGGCCTTAACCCGGTCGGGTCGTCTGTACCGGCCATTACGACAGGCCCGACTCGTTTGATTTTATGCTTATATTTAATGTTGCAGTAAAGATTACATCTATAGGTTATAAGTACGGAGGGTAGTCTGTCTGGGTAGTTGTCCTAAGGTTTTAAGGGCATACTAATTGGTAATTGGTATGTGTTGATGGCTTCATTGGTACTTGCTACTAGCTTGCAAAGATTTTATACCTTCATTAATAAGATGTCCTGTTCTGCGCATTATCTGATGGGCGCTACTAAAGGCGCAAAACTCATAGTCAAATTTTGGGCTGACTCACTTTAGATTGTCCTTTACTCGCTGGGAAGAAGAGAGAATTAGATACCTCATGGATAGAAGACAGTTGTTTTCATTGATTATAGCGTTCATAACTTAATAGTCATTGTTCCAGGTGAGATATATAACTTCTTTTAAGTGTCTACGGTATCATGTATCATACTTTATTTACCCGTAAGAATTTCTGCGATCTAAGTGTCCAATATAATAACACGTTTAGGATACTGTTGGGGCTGTCGTGGCGTTGTAGTGCGTCCACAATGTTTGCGGAGGCACGCACAGACAATTTTTACGCCATAATAAGAAACAGGGCCGTCTCCATAGCCAGCCGGGTACGCACCACCACTGACGGTCTCCTGAACGTTTTTTCAGATCGGTGGGACTCCCCTGTGCTGCGCCACTAGGTAAAGAATCCATACCAGGGGATATTTGAAGTATTATCTTCTTATTACCAACACTAGTTATTAAGTTATTTTGTTGATACTAACACTATGGACTCATGCCTGAAATAAAGAATTTGAATTTCGCCACATGAGCAACGCATTTGTCAGTGTTCCTCGGTTCGGTTTCTCCCTATTTTGGCCCACTCCAGATCCATAATAAGCATTATCAGAATTCATTGCAAAAATGACCTCATTTATTAACAAAAACGACTGAATGCGGCCTTATCAATCGTTTTAATGGGTAATGCCACATTTATCAGTCACTACGAAGGTCGGTCGTGGTCACCTTTGAGGAAAATGTTGACACCTACATTATTAGTGTTTATTTAATGACGATTAGCGCAAAATGACAAGTTTTTTATAGAGTTAGTTCTGTGTGTTGACACGGATTATGATCGCTGTTGGTTGAGGGTAATTAACTTTATTTCTGCAAAGACTGCCTCGTTCGCTAGTTTATTGTTCGCAAGCGACTTCTAAGCGTGGGTTTTGAGGGTACGATCCCGCACCCTGATTGTGTAACACACTTTCATTCACAATATGAATGATTTTGAATAATATTGCTAATCCATTGCTTTATACACTCCATCTCCTCCCTTCGTCGCTTTCCCTCTCACAGAGAGGCCTTTGTCCCAGCAGTGGGATCATTATGGGCTGATTATGATGATGATTATGATTGCTTTATACGTTAGAATTTTTTTTCTGCTCAACAACGTAAATAACGCAATGAATGTTATTGAACTGTCAAAATAAAAGCCATTGCTGCTGTTAGTGTCTAACGCAATTACCCCGCAGGTCGAGCACAGTGTGGTTGGGGTTGACCATGAGGAATTTCTTAGAAGCGGCACAGATTCTTGATTTGCCCCATATCACATGAAACTCAAAAGACACAACATGGTAACTAGCGAAGTGTGGGAAGTAGTTAGGTAAATCCTATAGCTGTACCTCTTAATGTGTGTGATGCATGAAATGTAGGTACTACGAGTAAGTAGGTATATTTTTAGTTGATCGTCACTCTTACATAATCCATACTGATATTGTTACTTACAGACAAATACACGCCTAAACCACTGAACGGATTTCGAAAAAATTTGGCAAGAAGATAGATGGCACGTTCCTGTGGGATAATTTCTGACATCCACGCAGGCGAACCGCGAGCTGAAGCTAGTTGATGAATATGGCAAGAAACGGATTTGAACCCACTGCTGAAAAGCAACTAAAGTCACACCTACACAAAACAAAACGTCTTCAATCGAGGAATGTTCCCATAAGGTGATAATCTATAGGAAATGGCAACCACACCTCAGCCAACCTCACGAAGCCTACTTACTCCATGTGAGGTCGAAGTTAAGCTGGTGTTAAGGCTAGTCGGACAGATGCGATTAATAATCGTCATGCGATTATAAAGTCGGCCATGACAGTTGTTTTGACATGAGTGGAGTCGCGAGTGGATTACTGAACTGAATGTATGCTTTTCGATTCCTACTGTGCATGTTATATTCATGTATCTATCTATACTAATAATAAAGCTGAAGAACTTGAGTTTGCTTGTTTGAACGCGCTAATTAATCTCTGAAACTACCGATATTGTAGTTAAGAGTCTGGAGTCGAAGAGCGAGACCATAGAGTCCAAGATTTCCCACGATTCATCATTGATTTCCTTTGTTATGTCATTGCTTAAACCATAACCTATAAAGCTAAGAAACCAGTCCGCTAGTCTCTACGAATAACAACAATATAACCCACACTCACTATACAATGCCTCGGTTTAGTGATTTTATCTGTTTAAGCATAGCTATTTACATTATTTTACTGCAACAAATCCTACTAATTTACCTAAGTCACACATGCATTTACTCATCAAACATGTATGTAAAGTTAAATACAGCAATTATACACAAGCACGCTTCAGCGGGCTACACACGACGCGACAAGTCGTGCGACAAATCTGTGCGACTGTCGCGACAAAGGGTTCAAGTACTAGGTGGGTTCAGGCGATAGGTTGGCGCTGTTTACGAGCGACTCGTTACACGGACATGTTTATTCGGACGCCCACGAATTACCCCACGCGTGGCTCGTGCCGGGTTGAGGTGCAAGATAGAAGCGGTGGGTGAATGGGTGGCTTTATGGTTGAGAAGGTGGAAACTTGCAGCGGTTTTGGGTGTATGCTCAAGCTACGGTTTCATAGAAGATCGTTTCTGTGATATTTATAACGGACGTCATGGAAATCTGTCATATTAACTAAGTAGTTTTTTTTTTGTAGTGTGTTGCGAACTAAGTTCTAAGAGCCTACCTATTGTTAACACCTTCAAAATTCTGTACACTTAGTTCGCAATAAAGAATTTGAATTTGACATTAAGGTGTCCGAACGCTCTGTACCGTATTTGGAAATTACGGTCGTATGTAACGGTCACCGCTTTTTTTTGGAAACCGTAGCTTTAGTGGTGCTTACTAACACGTTTTTATTAATCGATTTTTAGATATTCTTTTGTTTAGAGATCCGATACTTCAGTATATGAACTCTCCAGTTTTCATTTTCAGAAAGATATAAGTAGAAAACCGTCAAAAACTCTCCTGTATTTCATAAGAACGGAATTCATTCAGCCAAATCATTTTCGCTGTCAGTACATACAAAAAATACAAATGAAGGTATCAACGAAGGTAAACAATCTTAACTGCCCACTGTGACAAAAACATGGAAAAGAAAACAGTAAGATATCTTATCTAGTCGACTAGTTTACCATTCATAAAAGCCCGAACAATGAGCAAGCCTACTCTCTATTGAGCCATCATCATCACCCACGCAATCAAAAATCACCCAAGTGTCAAATTGCATAGACAATCTTATCTCGAACACTTGGACCACCATAGAGTCTGGTACACAAATACCATAAACAATGCTAATATAGTAATCTAAATTCATCCTAACACCACGAAGGTTTTCTTATTTATAAAGTTGACATAAAACCGTCTAAATACAACTTAATACTGGAAGGCTTTTGTGGAAGCTACGTGTGGGTCCGGCCTTAAAAATGTGTGTGTATGTCTGTCCCGATTGTGCAGGAACGGCGGGATCGATTTGAATGAAGTTTAGCGTTGTGGTGCGAGGGATTATGGTGTAAGCTGGGGAATATGTAAGAGTATTATTGTTAAATTATGCTTAAAGGTTGTGGAAACGTCAATATTTTGTATATAAGTTGTGTAAAGTGTGACTCAGTGTATCTAATATTGTTTTATTGAATAACAGTAGCAGTGAGTGGTTAGGTTTAGGTGTAATATATATTTGTAGTAAAGGTTAGAACAGCTGTATTTTATAAGGCAGTAATTTATTTATATCTGTAATGTGTATGGCATACAAAACAAAGAGTAAATTACGTAAAAACGAGGGATTTAAAACAAAATAAATATCAACAGAAATATATTTATATCTACTTAACTTAATAAAGAGTATTCTATCACTTTACACACTGAGGCAACATAACGGCAATTTTTTTATAAAGTAATACTTTTAACAATCGTCAACAACAATGAGTAATAAAATGCTATAATAAACAATATTCCCTTTTTCAATTTTCAGACGAGGAATTTTCAACTTTAGCTCTTTTATTCCAAAGTGTATTTTTGTTTAAAGGTGTGTGGTAGTTAAGTCATTTTGTTTCAGGAGGTACAGGTTGGTAAAGGGGTCATGTGATAAGCGTCAGTTACAAAGGTTATGTGGAAATGAGAAAAACCTGAAAAAGTTAAATGTGTTAATTAAATTATTTATCGTGATGGCTGGTTTTAGTGTACTTTGATTATGAAGTCATTGATAAGGTAGGTATATAGAGTAGGTATGTGTGTTAAATATGGTTGGTTTAGTGTTAACTGAAATCAAAACTGGATTTAGTAATAGGTAATTAGTATAATTTTGTTAAAATCCTGTTGGTAAATGTTATGATATAGTACGTAAGTACCTATTCTTACTAACTATTTATTAAAATTGTATCAACTTGTATCGGTTCCATTTTACGGCAAGTAGCACTCTCATAGAAAGGGCTCTTTTTCTTTCTACTTCATCCCCATTTGCCTGTTTTGTTTCAGATAATCGATTCACCATTACATTACACCCACATCTTCTAATACACTTGAATATTCCTATTTTGGCTTACCCAGTTCCCCAGCGACGTGTGTTGGCAGTTTCCCACGAGTTTATCTCGATGACACGCGGAGAGCCGGTGACACACAATCCATCAAAAACGTTTGACACTAAAATATTATTTGCACGTTTTCACGTCATGTCTCCAACGGAATCATAATAATATCTAGGTAATACAGTATTTATAATGGCGTAAAGATTTACTGAAATTCTATGCCCTGTGTGACTGTTTAAATAAAGTAGTAATAAATCTTAGATGATAAACGGGTGAATGATGTACTAACCTCATTCTGCCCAGTTTGATATAGGGCTGATTTTTCCAACGCAAGATAATTTTATCGGAGGAATTTTAAATTTTTGACAGTTCTTCCATACACAAACTGTCAGATGTCAATTTGAATCCACGAATAAAAATTATCTGTCATGTGCAATTTTTTTATAGAATTTATGAAATGTGAATTACTTTATGTTTTTTGTAGAATAATTATTGTTTTTTTATGTGTTATTGTCTTTAGGTGTATTTCATTGGGGCTGAAACCTTTTTCAAATTCAAATTCAAATTCTTTATTTCAGACGGAAGGCCATAGTGTTAGTAGCAACAAAATAACTTAATGACTAGTGTTAGTAATAAGGAAGAGATAATAGAATATATATAATTTCAATTGGTATTGGTATTGGTTTTTGGTTGATCGAGATGTAATACTATGTAGCTATGCAAGTTGATTCAGTTGATTCATTTGATTATATTTCTTATTTTTACGTTCATTAAAATTAATCTGCTAACCCATAAGTACAGAACATCCAAAACACACGCCACTCGTCATCGCTCATATGAATGCTTTAAAAAACAATTAAAACCAAAACAGAAAAGAAGTTATTTTCAATAAGAAACAATATATCTGTGCAATTAGTTTCGAAGAGGTCGCTCGGACAGGCGTTGGCCTCCACCAATGTCAATTACCACAATAGCCAAGTGTTTGACAAAAGAACAGCCTGTATGTTGCTACAAATATTATATAGGGTACAGTCACGAGCACCAATATTACATTTGGCAAATTTCAATTGCGATTTTTTCGTGAAATAACGAATGCAACGTTGAAATACGACACGTTACATAAACCTATGAGTTCGAAAATGCTATGTTCGTTACAACATAAAATTTCATTAAAAAATAAAGGAGTAAATCGCTTTTCAATAAAGCCGAGTGTATATACATACTTTTGGTCGTGACTGTACGCATATTAACGCTATCGTAGGGATTGTCATGTATTATGACGTACAAATCATAAATACATGTTGTGGTTGCCACCTTGTCAGCCAGATTAGGATAATACTGTTGTGTTTTCAATGGACTGACATATTTTTTCGTATTTTTTTTATTTCTTAGTACTTAATTTAGTACGGTGCTCAGATACACGAGCGACATGTTGTCGATAGCTGCAGTTGCCTTTGCCGTTGACGCATGTCGCTCGTGTGTATGCCCACTAAACAAATTGCAGATTTTGTGAAAATCCGACTATCACGACCAGCAAAAAGTTCCATCAGAAGTAAATTATACCTACAGTAGGTTCAATTCACCCAGTAGGTAACTAAATGAACTGAACCATGAAATCAAGATAACTTTTCTTTTGGTGTTGACTCGGGCGTGAATCTAACAACACCTATATTCCTAAGTTCTATTGTTAAATAGATTGGTTCCATCTCCTTAACTTTTTTTGTCAATTTTAAACCCCCGTTTTAGAAAATAATAATAATCAATTATTTATCCAGATCTTAAAATCCAGTTTGTTAGTAATTACATACACATCTTAAACACTAGTGTTAGTACTTACATTTGGCAAATTTTGATAATAATTACTAATAATGTCAAAACATTCAATAATAATGTGAAAATAAAAAAAAACAATAATCATACACAAAAAAAGTAAAATAAGTTGTAAGTAAAATCTCATTATTTTAAGTTTATTCTCGATATTTATGGTTCTATATTCCGCAACACACGGAGAGCGCAATTAAGACAAATGTTAACTTAGATGAGGTTCGTAGCCTTCGGCGCGAGAGCAAGGTCGGAGCACGACGTTGTATGTCACAACCTATTGTATACCAGGTAGCCATAACTTTTGTATATTACGTATTTACGTCTCACGCTGAAAATGAGTGGGCAGAGACCTTTGTAGTTTTTGTAAGCAAGTAAGTATTATACTTGTGTCACGTAATCATAAAGTATATGTATAAAAACGGGCCTTTTATTTTTTGACAACTTTACTTGCAAAGCTGGAAAGATCTACTATCTGAAGCCCTTCTGGCCGGTAGCCGGTACCATAAGCTATCCCCTATACCAGAGATCCATTATTTTTTAATAAGTATTTAATCGAATCATACAGTATTATATTCCTAAAGTAACTTATTTATAAATGTAGGTATCGAAACTTAAATCATGTCTCAGTTAAAGTTTTCTTTAAACCGGGGAAACAATAATAACAATTACGTGTCAGAACCGACCCAAACCAAGGTTTGCATAATGTTTCCGGCTTGTATTGATACACATCACAAAACTATAAATAATATTTAAACAAGATCGGCCTTCACTCATTATGAACCTTATTTGGGGCCAATTCATACTACCGTGTCAACATTCTGGCTTACTTTCCGTAGTTTGCCGAGTAGGTAAATATCGTATAAATTCAATATTTTGGTTATTTTTCGAAGGTTAATTTATAAAGATGTAATAAAATTATAGTCCTCTAGACCGAATTTCGGTCATGGCAGCCAATCTCAATGGACAGTAGCCATCTACGCGATCGGGATCGATACGATAGCAACGATCCCTTCGTCCGATAGGTATAGCATAAGTATAATCAGCCTATAATGTTCCCACTGTTGGGACACAGGCCTCCTCTCTCTGAGAGGGAGTGGCCCATAATCCACGCGGTCCCATTGCGGGTCGGTGAATGTCACATGTCTTCGATTTTTTTGGTTCTAGGACATGCCGGTTTCTTATCGATGTTTTCCTTAACCAGGTTGGTTAGGTATAAATCCTACTAATATTATAAACGTGAAAGTTTGTATGGATGGATAGATATCTGTTACTCTTTCACGCAAAAACTATTCAACGGATTTGTATGAAATTTGGCACACAGATGGTTTATAACCAGGATTAACATATAGGATATTTATCTCGATATTTCCACGGGATCGAAACTTATGCGGTTTAAACCGCGGGGCGCAGCTAGTATATATTCATGTTATTTGATCTAGGAGTCTGTTCTTTATGGCAATGAAATTATTAGATTGGACCCTCATTAGCTGGCAATATCATCCATTTTTAATATCGCCACATTTAAACAAATTTCTCAATGATTTAACAGCTAAACTTAAAACCAATTTTGACATTTATGTAGCTAATTAACTTTTTAATTAAACATATATTAGTTGATAATCAACGGATGTTACAACAGAATATTCTGTTAGTTCTTGGTCAGAGATCGTTAGGCAGGAGTTTCTACAAATGTCAGTGTCAACCACATTGACAGGGCAGCTCAAATTGACGGCGCACGAGTCACCTTAGTCATATGACATGTAAATGTTCGCAAGTTAAGTTTAAAGGTTAGTCGTCACATTTAAGCGATTAATGCTATACATATTTTTGATTAATTTTGGAGTCTCAAGTTTTCTAGAGCAGCATGTCTAAAAAGTACATTCGCAGCAATTATTATTTATTTATTTGTTCAGTAGGTAACCCAAAAGTACAGAGGTAGACTTTTTTTTAAATCTTATTTTATTTTGGGGTTTTTATCAGAGGTAGACTTAATGGC
Source organism: Apamea epomidion (assembly GCA_947507525.1). Lineage (NCBI taxonomy): Eukaryota > Metazoa > Arthropoda > Insecta > Lepidoptera > Noctuidae > Apamea > Apamea epomidion. The sequence goes on along the minus strand of OX382237.1, from coordinate 5,642,979 downwards.
ATCGATATTTTTTTGCAGTTGACCTTTGGGTGAAATTTTGCATGAGATACTGGCAATTGAAATATATACCTACTGAAAATGTAAAAAAAACAGGACGCGTACTTGTATTTAAGTGCAACCATAAACGAACTATGACCTCTTTCAGAATTACTACATCTTTGTTATGTATAAAATGATTCAACATGACCTAATCATTACCAAGTTCATACTTAATTCAAACCTTCCTGAAATAGCTCGAGTAGATAATTTGATTATATAGTGTTACTACAGCATGTCAAATCACTATACGTGACGTCACTGTCATTGCTTGTCATTTACACAGATACATAGATACAGACACGCAAATAACATGTCAATGTGTAACATTTGCGTTATTAACAATCAAAAACATTGAAACAAAAACCACACTTGAAAAAAAATGCCGTTTTTAGATGTTATCTAATTGTCCCGTGACGCTGTCTTCATAATCAGTCGTTTCTATTATTCAATAAGTTTGTAAGTAGAGCTACTCTTTACAAAAAACTGTATGGAGTTTTTAAAGTCAGCACTAAATAGGTTATTTGTATAAAAATAGATGCACCCGGGAGTTGGGTACAAACGCACAAGCTACTACAATCTGTCAAACTTCTTTAATATATTTTCAACTTTATCACTAAAGCATTAAGGTTCAAGGTTGATTGGAAAAATTTGACAGTTTCGGGTAGCTTCATGTGCTGGCGTCTGTACAACACAGGCTTGCCCTTTGTTTAGGGAAATAAATATAATTCAAAATCAAATCCTCGTATATAATTATATTGCTCTCATGCGGTAATAAAGGTTTAGTTTTAATTCCAGCACCTGATATGAACTCCAAAACCTTAAACCCCTAATTGTTTTACAAACAGATAAACTACAGCAAGTGATTCTTTTCGTCCCACAAATCAATTAACTTCTTACATGAATACCTCACGACCAAACAGCTACAATACATCACAATAATTTAACCCACACCGATATTTTTCAATGTAATGCCTTTTTAAAGAACCATAAATAAACTAAACGTACTGTCTAAAGGACATAAGGAATTAATAGTTTGGTGGCTAAGGTTATAGGAGTCACAGAGGTCGTCTGCGCGTACGCAATGCAAAAACGTTAGAAATCAGTGTTACGTAGGTGCTGTGTCATGTTGAACGACTGTTTTAGTTTAAATTGAGAATTGTTTGACTACATTATTTTGGAGAAAACTACATATAGATCAAAATGTTATACCCTACTCAATTTTGATAATGACAAATCAATCAAATTAATTGATAATGATATTTTTTTAAACATAGCATGATGCAGTACTTAACGGATTTCAACCTGCGCATTTGAAAAAAACTTATGTATGCTCCAATTATAATATTTTTTTATTCTTTATGTGGTAAATAAATCGGATTTTCTACATAAATATTACAAAATATTTATGATAAAACATAGTCATCAGATTTCATCTTGCACGTTTTCAAAAACTTATGGATTTCCATAAACGCCGCATTTTTTTTTATGCACTTAGTAGGTATGTGGTAAATAAATGAGAAGATCGATCGGTTTTTCCACTTAAATATCACAACATATGAACCACAAAGTTATGACTGATAGATATATCAAATAACCACGTTTACTTCAACAAAAACTAGCATTAGACCGCGTTGGATTTTATATCAGAAATAAATCAATTATAATTTTTATGTTTTATCAATTGGCGGGCATTAGTGCCAGAATCAATTGGCGGGCATTAGTGCCAGTATCAACTGACGAGCATTAGTGCCAGAATCAATTGGCGGGCATTAGTGCCAGTATCAACTGACGAGCATTAGTGCCAGAATCAATTGGCGGGCATTAGTGCCAGTATCAACTAACGAGCATTAGTGCCAGAATCAATTGGCGGACATTAGTGCCAGAATCAATTGGCGGGCATTAGTGCCAGTATCAATTGGCGGGCATTAGTGCCAGAATCAATTCAGCCTCCACTCGGTTCACACATGGCCACGTGGCCTATCATTAGTTATGGCAGCTACCTTATAATTGTATATTTTATGTCTGTATGTATTTTTGCGCGTAACTCAAGAATTGCTAGCCCGCCTCGCATGAAATTTATACTAATTATACATAGATTTGTTTGTTCATATTTGTAATTATCGTTTAGTTTTTAAGCTGTATTGCTTATTCACGATTCACGATGTTTTTATATTGCAATCTTTGCACCGTCTTATTTCGTGTATGATTAGTATAATTAATAAGCATTAAAATAACTTTTTTTCTGTACTTTTAATTTTTTTATAGAAATTATTTGCATAAAAAATAAAAGTATCCGAACATTTTATGCAAATATTAAGATAATTACATAAAACAGGCGTATTTTTACAACTAAATAGAAAAATCGTGCAACAATTCCACTTTCAAATCTTATGGTAGGTACACAGATCGTGAAACCATTACCAATACACTTGCGGCTACAATTACTGGTACAGTTTTTATTAGCTCCATTTATTAGTACGTTTGACCTGCAGTGAGAGAGCAGGGTTACGTTGACAAGGTCAATACACAAAGGTGTTGCTGTCATTTGTCAAGCTGTGCTCGCCGATAATTACCTGTCAGTGTTCACATGATGGCGAATTAATGGCTATAATTAAATGAGGAGACATAAAGTTAATGAGGTTAGGGTACTACCGGCTTTCTCTTTATTCATATTTGATTTTTAAAAGCAGCTAATTTGATCTAAGATGCTTGCTTACCTAGGTTTATTAGTTATAGTTTTTAGAGGAATATCGGTAGTCGATAACAACGCGTTTATTTATAAAAAAAATCATCTCGAGATTTTTCAATAGTAGGTAGATAACTAATGTTGAAGAAATTCATGATAGAAACTCTTTGTATTGTACACCATAAAAAATACAGATATATATATGTAATTTTTTTACAAGGAGTGACACAATGGGCGGTCTTATCACTAAAAGCGATATTTTAAAGACAACCTTTGGATGGATTTAGGGGAAAAAAAGAGACAATACTGAAGGTCTGTGGTCATGAAACGTTATTTAACGGATATAATTTGCGCTACTAAACCATTTTAATCTTTATTTATAAATCAATGACATTATATTTATATTATACGTTGACCTTTTAGAAATAAATAACCCTGCTTCAACCTACACCCAGACTTGAAACAAAAATAAAATTAATTAGTTTTCATTTTATTTTTGTAGTTACACTTCACCTCCGCTACAAGTGTGTGAACTGTGAATGACACCGATTTTCCGTCAATTAACTCTTTCTTGAGCAATTCACTAGTGACGTTAATAATATAATTTTACTCTATGATAAAAGTAATAAATAACGTTACTCTACATTTTAGAACCACGGGGTAATTGTATAACACACTACCAGTAGGAATGGCTTTCAATTTGACAGTTCAACAACATTCATTGCGTTATTTACGTTATTGAGCAGAAAAAAAATCGAACATATAAAGCAATGGATTAGCAAAATTACTGATTTTAATAAATTGATAGTGTGTTTCGCAATTAAGGTGCCGGTTAAAAGTTCATAAAAAAATACCACAAAATCGGCAAAAAACCGCAAGATATATGTAACTATATTGTGAAAAAACATGAGTTAGTGCCAGATATGAGACATCTATGACATCATAGTATCAGTACCTCAATGTGAGAAGATTTCTGCATACCACGAAAGAAAAGAGCGTGAAGGAGAAATTCATTGCCTGCACAATAAATTACTTTAGAATGCTTACTGGCAGATATTACTGGCTGGTCATAAGTCTACCACCCAGGACTGAGACAGTATAGGTCTACGGTATTCTTGGCTAAAATCTAGCCATCAGACCTATAGGATCATTGCTTGTAACAAATATTAGCAAATTGTTGGTGCAGATATATATCTACATTGCTTACTGTACTTAGGGGACCTTTATCTAGGGCTGTGCACTCTGACAAACTATTTATACAAAAAAAAGTGGTCGACAATAAATTCCGTAGTTTTCTAATAGACTTCCGGAATTTCTGGTCGCGCTGAAGGCTATATTTACCTGTTTTATGAAGATGCCTTCTCTAGTTCCAACAGTTTTCTGGGAAAAGTTTCTATAGGAAAACCTTTACACCGTTCCCTGGAAGTTCTTAAAAGTAAAACAAATCCGGGGAAACGCGATCTTACCTAACCCTTCCTGTAGTACAAACATCTACGTTTTAACTTCAGCCCACGTTCACACGGACGTAAAAATATCGCGGCGGGATTTGATCGCACACTGGATTTTCAAATCTTGGTGTTGAGTCGAGCATTGAGAAGTCAACAGAGCACACACCAACGTCTCAAAAAAACACACTGCTGGATTTTCAAGTCTCAGCGCTAAGCAGTGCGTTGAAAATTGAGTGCGGGAAAAACGCGTTCGTGCGACATAACACGCCCGTGCTTAATGCCGTTTGCCTCTTTGATTACCTCAAGTTATCAGCTGTGAATAATCAGAAGAAGGTGTACCTATTACCAATTAATCCATTCCACCAGTCCGGCTAACGATCAATTTGATTCTAATTCGTTACCCACTAAGTAATTTATCACTTGCACTAAAACTTAGGCAAGGTTTTACCTAATTAAGATTCACAGAATTACCTGTGATAAGTGATCGGTTAGTTTTTAGTGGTACTAAATATTTTATGTTTGTAAATAGTATGTTTTCACTAAGCATCAGAACTTTCAGGGATAATGAAAGTGTGATGAGTATTTTGAAAATAGGATTACGGGCTCTATTCTACATCAAAACACATCTGTAATCCCCAAAGTTACTTACAAAGGCAGTTACTTATAGCAGGGTACACACATATAATTCTCACAACCAAAATATTAACGCTCTGTTCGACCGTTCAAATATCAATTCCCTCCAAAACGTGCAAAAGTCAAAACTGTCACAATTTCAAATAATGGTGGCAAAAGTCTCAACTTTTAACAGCCTAACAATATTCATTAAATTAGTCGATCAATACTTTTGTGACGGGCATCTGTCAATGTTCCCAGAAGAAAAATACAAGATTGTTTACGTGCCTATGACAGCTGACAGATACTTGTCACTGGTACAAATAATAACAATTGGATAACCTAAATCGTGAATATAATACTGTTAGTCTTACACAAAAATTATAATAACTATTATAAAGGACGTCTTACACATATTTTGCCAATAATGTTTAAGTCCCATGTAATGGGGGCCTATTGCCGTCAAGCGGGCACAAATCCAGACTACGAGTTGTTACTAAGAAATTCCTGATGGAAAACCCCGTAATATTTTTCTCTTATACCAATATAGACTCTTGCTGAATGATAATGCAGTGCTAGCACTAGGAAGTGGTGAAGGGCGGGTGTTTTTGGGGGACTGTCTTTTGTAATTTTGACGTTCGAAAAGTGCTGATTCTCAGCCTAGTTTGAATAAATGACTTTTGATTTTGATTTTGAATGAAAATCGTACTCAAGATTTTTCTTTTCTAGAAAATAAACTACTAACTAAAATAAAAAGTTTCTACACAAGTACCTACAACCCAAGGAATACGGTGTATTGTACATACATATATTTCATCCACGTTATACCTCGTGGCAATTGCAAAAAAAAAAAACATTCCACTCAAAAAACACTTTTAGTGCTACAGGGACCAGATCTTTTGACGCGTGAATGACATTGACAGGGGGGCGCTGTTAGTAAACATTTGTGGAATCGCTTTGAAAAAACAAGATGGCGTCATAGGTTCCAATTTTGGCCACGCGCCAAAAAAACCTTGTTCAGTTTTATTTTACCCATTTTGTATCAAGTGAGAACCCTATGAAAATAGCATTTGTGCAGCAGCTCACTTTCTCTGATATAAACGGTATTTCACTAATGCGATCGGTCCTGGCGGTAGTTCCATTATCAGCACTTTGTAGGCGGATCCATGATTATAGTGTAGTGCCTGCACTGACAGGGTGCATGCTACTACTTGAACAGATATCCTTTTAAAACTACCTAGAGGCCGGCAAACTTTATTATTTGTAAGTGCAGTTAAAATTAACTGTGATTATAAGTAAGTCTATCAGTTTGATGGAGCCTCCAGCCGTGGCAGTAGACTTAATAACGTCCTGGGTACACTGACTGACCCGGCACTAGCTAAGTTTTTGGTACGAGTTATTGAACCAGCCTATTGTTGTCTTATTGCAGGGCCAAGACTTCTTCTCATACAGAGAAGGCACGAGCATTGATCACCACGCTTGTTCAAGATGTGTTGGCGATTTAAGACTTTTTTTTTGAGACTTTACATAATAATAAGGTAAAGAACTACTAACACCAAGTGATCAATTCAATGTTTTAAATTTCCCTTCAATGTCCATATAAGATCGCATTTCTTTATTTCTCAGTTTTACTAAAGGATTTATTTATATACCTTGCTAAGAGACGTTCGAACGTTAAAAAATTTATGATTCAGCAGACATTAATCATTACTTAACTTTAAGCAACGTTTATACCTAAATACACCTCTAAATCACAAAGCCTTCTACTTGATCTTCTTCCTGTTTCAAACCTTAGTTTCCACTGCAATGTCCTACCTACTGCAGCCAAAATAATATTCTAATTAAGTAACTAACTTAGCTGACAAGTCAATCAACACCAGGTGACTGCCCTTTCACCGGTGACATGCACCAAGCCTAATATCCGTTAAGGTCACGCCACACGATATTCGTTCTGTTTGTTAAACAGCGCACGCGCACACCGCTTGTGGAATGTTACGTTTTCTCTGCGTAAGCGCGCATTATGCGAAAAGATAAATGTGGCTGATGTCGAATTGTGGTTAAGAATTGAATGCAGATTTAGCTGGAGTTTTGTTGTTATGTTAGTCGGTTTTCACTTGAGTTTTAAGAGCGTTATTAACACAAGTCTGAGCACACACTTGTATCATTTTGGTGTATCAGATCCATCTTGCAGCACCGCCTTGGATTATTATCACTAGTTTGGACGCAAAATGGTACGCGATCCTTGCCGGACGTGCACAAATTTTCATAAAAAACAGAAATTTTCATGCAAAATCATTTTTTACTGCCTTTTCTTCAGCCACTCTGACATTTCCTGTTACCCTTGCTATTTTTCAAGATCGAAGCAGGAAGACGGGTAAGAATATACGAATAGACATTACTTTACAGTACAATCATGAGAATAAAGGACTAAAGAATATTTCCTGATACTACATAACTACAAAACGAAACGTTATCCAACAGCAAACGAACAAATTCTAATTCTAACGTTCACAAGAAAAGTTACTACGAAAGATTTGAAATATCACACTCATGTTTACTCAAAGTATCACGTAAGATTAAGTATCAAACATGGTAATAGGCCATAATAATAGAATCTATTGAACATATGTTAAAAGCCATAGGTCTTATACACCTTGTCACATACTTATTACGAGAATTATCCCCATGAAGTTAATGAAGGTAATCAATATAATAACAACAGTGAAGTGTGATCAGAAGCTAAGTTATAACGGGGGTCTTGAAGTTACAAGTGAATAGTTGATTTTAGGCAAGCGTTCGCCATCTTAGAGTGTCATTATTGTGTATCATGAGGACAGATAGTACTCAAAGGCAGGCCAATCCAGTATGAAAAGAAAGGCACAACCGTTATTTTAGAAGACTTGGGAAATTACGTAACTATCATTATCATGGTATGACAGCAGTGATGGCCCAGTGGTAACCGCCCAAACTTACGAGAACTTACGACGGTCGTGGGTTCGAACCCAAGCAGGCGCTTTACATTATGTAAATAATTCATCACCACTGCTCTCATAACGGCGAAGGAAAACATCGTGAGGACACCAGCATGTTCTAGAACCAAAAATTCGAAGACATGTCCCAGCAGTGGGAACATTTTAGGGTGATTATGATATGATCATTATAAATAAAGTTATTGATAGTTATTAAGATGTAGCTCCGTCTCCTTCCTCCTTCTGTCTTCTCCGCATTGTCAACGTCAAAATATTTATTATTATTTATTATATATATTTTATTATTTTTATATTATATTATTTATTTATTTCCCTTTTTATAAATAAACGATTTATTATTATTATTATTTAAACTCAGTTAAATCTTGATGCCTCATGATGCTTTCTCAGCTGCGATGGATCTCTTTCACAATTTTTTTCCAGGGCCACCTCGATCCAACCCTTGCGGTACGCGTCTAGGTGAAATCTCACCACCTCTTCCTTGGCCAGCATCGGAGGCGCCGTCCATCCTCACTCCATCTTACACAATATGACATCTTTTATCCTACAAAATCAGCAAGATAAGAATCGAAATAAACATCATTTCGATAGTTTCACGCACACAAGAATTATTATCTAAGAAACTCGTTTTGTTTTGATACGTATGTACAGATGTCAAATATGCAATAAAACATATTTTATGTGTCCTGCATGTAATGGTTTCCGCCAAGCAAATTACGTTTTAAACAAATTCATTAGCAATGCGAAATATATCGTTGCCAAACATATTATTAGGGCCGATGATAATAATCGATTCAAATTAATCGATCATAAAAACTGACTAAATGTACTAATCGATTAAAAATGTGTATGATAACGATCTTAATTTGACACTAGGGTTTAGCATTGAGGTCATGTTTGTTGGATGAGCATTAAAAAAACATCTGAGGGGCAATTCTCGTAATTTTAAGAACGTTCACAGTCTCAATCTGTCGAAAATACCTCTCTCTAACTTCACTATATTTTTGACAAGTTTTTACATTGCTTGTCGCTGAGATGAGATTGCGACTAGATTTTGACTGTTTGAATTACGTGAATTGGCCTTCTGGTATTCTAGATATTAATTTCTTTATTATAGTTCACATTAAAGTTATTTTTATCTTAACTTCGCTTCAAAGTTCAAATAAGTTAAATTTTACTGTAAGGAAAATGCTTAAATATTGACTTATTGCTGAAAGAAGCCTGTTATGTAAATGTTCACATTACGAAAAACAAAAGAAATGTAAAAACAAGTGCTAAAAGCTTCAGCGACTCAGATCTACACTGGATTGCCATTTCAAATCATCAATTGCTATCACGCTGTAATCAAGAGCTGCAACTGGTGCAACGCACTCCATGTCCAGGTCCGCATCCAGGTGACACGACTAGTCGCTTCGTTACCGACCAATCGCGATTAAACGTCAATTAGACCCATTGTCGCACGATCCCCTCATAAATAACCTAACAGTCAATCCGCTGCAATCCGGTTCAATCTAGTTTGATCTAGTTGAGTTTAATCGCGTTAACGACTTCGTATCCGACACCGCTGACACCCGGCGTCCTTAAGCGACGAACTGCTGTCTCATTTACTTCGTGAACGAAAAATAAATTGAGCTGTGACTAAATTAAAGTATATTGTTATTGGGTGGAATGCGGCGGCCTTTACAGGAGTGCCCAGTTGATGGATTGTTTGAAATTGTGGAATCGATGTTGTGTTGTGCCTGGTTTCCTTGTCCATAGTTGTCATCGTTAGGTGCGTCTAATTTTGAATAACAAGGTAAATTATTTTTGAGGTTCATCATCGTGGTTTACCTGTAAACAGGGGCTTTTTAATCAAAACTCAGGAAATCCATGAGCGAATAGGTACCTACTGCACCACCCAATGCAGATAAGATTTAAAGGAAAAAATGTAGAGATACCTAATATTATGGAACGGCCTATTTATGTTAATGAAACTAGCGATTTAAATAAATGTAGGTGCACTATAGGTAAGTACACCTCTGCCTTACCCTTCAGGGGATACACACGTGATGTTATTTGATATAACCTTTTATGATTATTTTAATTCTGACTGATCTGATGAAACGGTTTCCATAAAATCTATATTTTTCCAATAAAAACTTTATATTATCATGGAACGTTTCGTAGAATACTAAAATTTTAGGCAAAATAAGATCGTCGTAAATATTATGGGCTATAAAATCTAAGCGAAATGAACCAACTAAATTATTTCATTGAGAAAACCCCCAAAATATGAAGGTTTAAAGTTTGTTTTGATTATAGAATTTATTTTAACCTATAAATTCGCCATAAAAGTTTTATAGTTACAATACGAATTTTATTCAAAACCGTTTATGTCATAAACTTAATAAAATTGGTATATAAACACCTTATATACAGAGTTTATTAAAGGATTTCTAAAAAGATAATCTGACTCCTATGTATAGGTTTTATAAACATTATGGAAATTATACCTACCAAAACACTGAATCTTGTTTTCCTTTAGTGGGGTTCACCTTTTTGGCCAGCACGATATTTTCAGTAGACCTTTTTCATGTAAATGATCTTCAAATCTAATCACTCGACGCAATCAGCCTATAATATTCCCACTGCTGGGACACAGGCCTCTTCTCTTCGAGAGGGAGTGGGCTGTAATCTACCACACAGGCCCAGCGCAGGTTGGTAGATGTCACATGTCTTCGAATTTTTGATTCTAGGCCATGCCGGTTTCCTCCCAATGTTTTCCTTCACCATTTTGAGAGCAGTGGTGATGAAATTATTTACACAAAGTAAAGCGCTTTCCTGAGTTGGAACCCACGACCTCCAACTTGTAAGTACCGTTACTACTGGGCCACCATTGCTCGAATTTAATCACTCACACATTCACATCATACTCACATCAAACACACGGAAGTAGAAATCAGCAAAATAACTAATCTCGATCACTCATCAACCTACTAAATATCGTCACGAATACAACAATGTAAACACAATCTAATAGTCTATATAATTGAAGACAGTATAAGAGAAACTACGTTTAGTTCAATGACCGTACGCAGTTTTGTGCAATGCAAGCAAAAGTTGCTTAGGTATTCTGGTCAGTTGCGCTTGCGTCGGTGACATGGCGACCTCGATCTGACCTGCTAGGTAAACGACCGACTATATAGAGCATTATCGCAATAAGGACATTCTTGACGTAGCTGAATTAGAGTTTAGGACGACTCGACTATCACGCTTTTTATTTAATTTTGTTTATGAGCTAGATTGACTAAGGGGTGACGTTTGTGTTTTGTTTCATGTGTTGTTTGTATGACTGGTACGGAAGTGTCAAGTGTTGAATAATCTATACTAATAATAATCCTAAAGAGTTCTAATCTTTGAAACTACCAGTTGGATCTTTTTGCATTTGATAACCCAATTCTTGAGCAAGGCTATACAACACGCTGGTACCCTAGGAGCCGCGCAAAAAGAAAAGAAGTCAGGAAAAACGCTAACCGAAAAGTAGAAGTAATAGCGCGGGCAGGCGATGCGATGGGATGCGACGGGATGGGTCGGGGGAACAAGACATTTCACGAGGACGCAGTCGCGGACAGAAACTAGTTTATGATATATGTAGTTAATCATACCAAACTCATTCGAGTAAGTGTGATTCATCTTTGGGGTTGATTTGAATTTGAATCAAAGGAGCAATTCTGGTATTTTTATTAACGTTCGCATTCTAATCTCAGTCTCAAACTGGCAAAAATACCTCAAATTTCCCTACATTTCTGACAAGTTTTTGCCATTGATTGTCGCTGAGATGAGATTGCAACTAGATTTTGAACGTTTTTAATTACGAGAATTGACCTTTTGCTATTAAAAACTGTCAGCCCTGTGTGTCTTGGAATCTAAACTAAATCTTCGTAGTCATAAAACTCATAATGTCCCTTCTTTAAAGCCATATCCGGAGTAAGTCCAGGTTTGACAGCAGATATTTATAATCTGTTATGATGATGCCATTGCGGCAGGCCAAGACGAAGATGGCGGGACTAGCTTGACTCCTACCGTAAGGACTCGCAAAAGACAGAATTGTACGGAGAAGGGAGAAGGAAGCCTTTGCCCTGCAGTGGGACAATACAGACTAGTTATATTAGATAGATGATGATGAACAGCAGGCATAAACTCGTTTTCACTATTTTTCTCCTGGAATTCTCTGCCTGCGTCTGCATTCCCGAGTTCATACAACCCGAATCTCTTCAGGGCGAGAGTGAATAGGCTTCGTCTGGGCAAGCTCGTTCCACCGTAGATCTCATCCCTGCCTCTGGGCTGGATTGAGGTAAAGAGTGAGCCCATTGTCATAAAAAAAAAAAAATCTTCAAGAGTGTGATTCTACCCGTCATTCCTATACGGTTAGATAAGTATAGGTTTCCCAGAGAAAGTTGTTCAGTATGACAGATGAAACTACCCCCTTAAAGATAGCAAATAACTGAATCAACAGGCTATGTACTTAAATTTAGTAGGTATATGTATTTAGTATCATTACCCCTTAGTTTTATAACAGCTGTTAAATTTTCCAAGCAGCATACAAATCTTATGAAGATATAAACCATGTAATCTGATTTTCTAGTAAAGTTGTTTAAATGTTTGGACGGTATAAGTTTTATGATTAAGACATAAAACGAGAAGACTCTCCGTTAACAACTTTATTATTTTGTATCGTAAAAATACAGAACAGGTAGGTGATTTTCTGAGGGAGGGGGAGCCCCGGTTTCTCCATGTCTCGGAAAGCACGTTAAGCCGCTGGTTCCGGCTGTCATTCGTTGATGTTTGACAGTTGTTACGGGTCGTCCGAAGCCCAAAAGTCTGACAACCACTCTTACCCAGTTACTGGGTTGTGGAGGTCAGATAGGCAGTCGCTCCATGTAAAATACTGGTATTCAGTTGCATCCGGTTAGACTAGAAGCCGCTCCTAACATAGTTGGGAAAAGGCTAGGCAGCTGATGATGGACATTATACTAGAAGATTCTCCGTTAACAACTTTATTATTTTTTTGTATCGTAAAAATACAGAACTGGGGCTGCAGTCTCGACATTCATAATAGCTTCATCTTTTTGACTGACTGACCCTTGACAATTCAAAAGTGCCTGTAATTGGTTGAGTTGAAATAAATAGTTTGAGTTTGAGCATAGCACGATATATACATACATTTTTACGACCGAATTCGGTCGCAAAGTCCCGGATCGACAGGTGAAATGTATGGAGTGACAGGACTTTGCGACAGAATTCAGTTGTAAAGCGATCGCTATGAATGTCGATACTGCAGCTCCAGGTATAATGTTCCGAGGGTTTCCATAGTGATCGTAACTGACACAAAGGCAACAGTAACTCAATAGTAGGAAACCGTATGTGTTAAGACTCAATGAATGTCACACAATTGTATTGTAAAAACAATTAATGGATGATATGCATGAAAGAGAGGGTGAATGATAACGTGTCGCCTGACGAAGAATAGAAACACATTGTACTCCAAACCCAATTAACATGGGATAAGGGAAGGGAGACGAAGTAACTTAAACTATGGAGATAAAGTTTTGTCTGCGGCGAGAAACCAATAACAGCTCTTAAGAAGTAAACATAAAAAAAGAAATAATATTAAGATACCCCCGGTAGATAACCTATAACTACACATTTCCAAATCATCTCCACGAACTCAAACGCACACAGCTTAAAGCCAACAATAAAACAAATGATACACGGTTTCTAGTTTTACAAAATCGCAACGACACAAACGATTACCTTCACAAAACGATGCAGCCAATTCTCTTAGTCCATCTAACATAACTGTCGCGGTCTGAAGCCGGTGACATGAGCCATGAGCCATGTGTGGATAATTGTGAGCTATTACGGCCTGACAATAGAATTGGGCGGGCTACAACCAACTCCCCATGAAATTGCGTTCTTTTTTAAATACTTTCTACGGTGCACGCGACGTTTGTCGAGTTGGCGGAGGTCTTAGTAAAAATATTGTTGTTGGTGATAGAGATAAAGATGCTAAAGTTGCATGAGAAGATAAGGAAAAAGATGACATAAAGAAAGAATAAATTAGAACAATTAAAAACATATTGCATCACCAGAATATGGAAATTAATTTTAGTAACAATAAATCTTCGTGAGGCCTTACTAAATTAGTGTTAGACTTGGTTAATCTGCATTGATAATGAAGATAATCACTTACTTAATCACAGAAAATATTATTCATCGCTTGTACTCTGCACTCTATTATGTATTTAGTCGATGGTGACGTCACAGTCATTATCGGCAGCAACTCGTGAACTTTTAAGGAAAACGGTAACCTTTAATTAAAATCTCAAATCACGTGACACTCTAATAAATCTAATCAAGTAACATGACAAACAGGCCAATTTAAAACTGAGCCAGTTAAACAATCGCTCTATATTTAGGCGAGCGCTACGTACAAGGCTTATCATTCAATCTAAACGTGTCCTAAGCCCAGCAAATTAAAATCGACGACAAATAACCCGAGGTAATTGGAGCATGGTTTTAAAATAACGTAATTATTTTATTATTATAACTGGAATGACGTAATTTTAAGCAACAAAACGTAATATTTACTGGTTCATTTCTCATCCATTTTTGGAGCGTTTTCGATGAGGCCTTCGATCGCTCGGGTCGAGTTCCGCCAATCACTTCGGTCCACACTACTTTCGCTCAGATTTTTCTCGACCTCTATACGTCTTGTAATCTCAAAATGCTCTTGTTTTGACTGCGGTAACTTTCAAAAACAAACTGTATCGTGTTGGCTACCAGTTTGCGTCGATATTTTAATTTATGTAACGAATTCATATCGTGTGCGGTTGAACCCAGAAGTAAATGTCTTATCTTTCATGCTCCCTTACCTTAAGGATTGGATATGTCGTCAGCCGACAACGGGTCATGGTCTTGCTAGCTACTGATCTACAGCTAGATCTTACATTACTGTTGTCTATATCTAAGCGTACACTGTTATTAGTAAATGTACTATCTTTTGATCTTTTGATCTACCATTAACAGAACAGATTATATTCAATAGAAGAAAAAACATTAATGATATATAAAAGTTACAGCCAACTTTGCAAAAAAAATCTAATAATATTTGCACAAGACACCAATAAACTAAGTTACAACTTTTATTAGCCAATTGATGATCATTGAAACAGTAAAGTGCTATGCAACAGTTCGTGAGATACAATTCTGTACAGGTCTTAGAGCAATCATGAATAAGCGTTTATAAATGTAATAAATGATCTGTGATCTGCGCATCGTATGAGTGAAAGTATCATGGATACATAGTATGAATACATACAGATATAAATATAATAACATTGTTTGCGCCATATTGGGAACATTTACGAAATAAATTATCTACCCGGCCTTTTTGCAAATAATGTAGCCTATCACCCAGTATTTATATGGCTTCCTACGATGAAAAGTTTTAGCAAAACATTCACTACTGTGGCTTCACAAACATTTTCTCTTTGTTTGACTCTTAATTTAGTTGCTATTATTTATTCATTACTCTCAATTTTTCTCATTAATATATTCCCCAAGTCTCTATTCGTGTAGTTTATCTTACAAACTAACAGTTTCTTCTTTGTGATGTGACAAGCCTTCTTCATCTTTCTTCCCTATTTGACATTCTTCAATATTCAAAATCCATTCAAAATTAACGGCATCATCATCATTTATATTCGTATCCAATTTTCCAATAAAACCAGCCAGTGTTTTTAAATATCTCAAAACTAGAGGTGTAATAAATTAAATGGAGCACGGCCCATTGATCCGTGTCATGCGATCGGTCCGTAGGTATGTCTCGATGATTTTTTACACAGTTTCCATCGAAACCAGTTCAAAGAGCACACGAAACTTGAGATCGTAAAAAGAATGTAATGAGCATTCGTCTTTTGTTTGGTTCTGTATAAAAAGTGGAGTGAATTAAGACGGAGTTGAAAAAAACTTGGTAGATATTTTTTTCGTTGGAATGGGGTGAAACTTGCCGAAGTAGGCATTATTGAGTACATAGTTATTACAGGTCTCAGGACTACTGCACTTATATGTAATGAAGGTATGTGTGCAGGATACGAAAAACACACAACCAATAATAACTAACACTGTAAACGTTTTCCTAATTTCAACCTGTTCGGAATCTAAATAGATCACGTATCTCCATAAAAAAACAAAACGTTTAAAATCGAATCCCCGATCACACTCGAATTATGAATGGATTACATCCCAAATAGCCCTAACGTGGCGTTACAGCCATTTACAGCGCATATCAACGATTCGTCGCTCGTGACTTCGTGCACTTGTCGCGACCTCCACCTGTAGCCGCGACTAATCGCCCAAAAATGTCTTTTCACTTGACAAAAACGCGATCCGACGCCACTTGTCGATGGTGACGGAGCTTTTCGTGACGCTAGAACGTGACCCGCACCTGCTATGGGACTCTCAAATATGTCCCGGAACAAAAACAGGCCATGGGACAAAAACGTCCCAATTGTAATTGTGTCACGTTTTGGATCAAATGCTCCAACAACATTTAGTAAATCATGAACAAGTGTTGACCTTCGTCGTGGTTTCTTTTTTGGACCTAATATCACTTAAACCGAGAGGCTGGTTAGTGCACTACTACAAGTACCTACTTAGAGAGACATATACTGTAAAAAAAAGTTAAAACTTGACTTAGACTCGACCTTCAGTTAGTCGCTAGTATGCTCTAAAGACTGCCTATGGACTAGATAAAGATTTTTAAAACCTGGATGCTCACAGCAAAGAGTACCCAACGTTTACATTAAAAAATTCTACTGATTTTCAGTATTGACACTTCAGGTAAACCAGGTAATTTCAGAGAATAATTTTATTTCAAGCTTTTTTCTAAATCAAAAGCCTAAAACCTCTGGTCCTGAATTGGTTGCGCAACCAGGAAGCGATCATCAGGTGCACCGTAGCAAGAGTTCCCATCGTTCGGTCACGTCGTGCGGTCGCCGTGCGGTCGCCGCGCTGCCGGACCGCGGTCGTGACCTCCTGCGACCGACGGGCCGGAACGACTCGTAAAAAACCTATCATGTTACCACTCAGCAGCATTTTGCTCTTATTTCGAGACAGTTCATCAAGCCCATTTTTTTTTCTTGTTTCCCAATCGAACGCAGCGGTTGGACAAAAAATTGCATTTGAATTCTAAAAATCTTGTTTGAAGTAGCTTAGTGAGTAATCGTGTTCAGAAAAACTGCTGAAAATTGATGGCATGCTTACTTCCTAATCTTTTGTTGGTACATGACCGGGCTTGTTAGGTTCTATATAACATAATATAACAAGTTTACTAAATCGATAAACGGGAGTTTTTTGAAAGGATATGTCAACTTCGTTTTTTATTACAAAAATAGCAAAAATAGCGTAAAATTACCAATGTATTACAATAGCAGTCTTGTAAATTCTAACACAGTTTATATTTTTATTTAATCTGACGTCATCTGCCTCTTGTATTCTACATGTTTGTTATTTGGAATGCAGGTTACTCCGAGAAAATAAATAAGTATGTAAGACAAAAGCTGATCCATCCATTCCATTTCATTTTTATGGTGTACATAAAAAAGTAGATATTCTATCTGATCCAAAGCATTTTATCAGTCACTACCATTAAGCATTACTTAACCAAGCACGCTTCCCTACTGCACAACATAGTTGCTATCAATATAGTAATATTGCTGAAGAGGATCTCTTTGCGATCAGAAGGCTAATTCTCGTAATTTAAAACGTTCAAAATCTAGTCGCAGTCTCATCTCGGCGACCAACAAATGTCAAAAACTTGTCAAAATGTAGGGAAATTAGAGGTATTTTTGACAGATTGATACAGATCAGACTGTGAACGTTCTTAAAATTACGAGAATTGCCCCTCAGTTTTCTGTTCATCCTAATGGATTTCCTCAGGATTTCACTGCAAACTGCCTCTTTGGTCTGGTGGTTACAAGCGCTACTGCTGGGCATTAGTTCCTGGTTTTATTCCCAGGTCGGGCAAAGTGTTATTGCGTTTTTTCATCAGGAATTTCTCAGTAGCAGCCTGGAATCTGAATTAGTACCCGGTTAATGGCACTACGTTCGCCTACAGCATGAGACTTAAACATATCTGGCGAAATGTGTGTGTACATATAGGTACACCTCTGCCTAATCCCTAAGGCTAATACAGGCGAGATATTATGTTATCACTGCAGACAAAACTCTCAATGATTCTCATAAGGCCGACGTTCTTCACGTCTTGTTTATAGGACCTAAATCTTCTAGTCTGATGAAGCACTAATTACGGAACTATGGTCTCATGTGGCTATACTTTTCGTCTCTCAACATTCCAGTAAGGTCATTCAGTCACATACTCAGGCACAGTGCAGTCGTCTAAGGTTATGCGGATGCCGCGGCGGCGCGTGCGTCGACTGCGAAGCGTCGCCCGAGGTCGCGGCCAGGAATGTTTTACTTAACATTACTTATCGGACACGAATCGATGTGGAACTTGGAAGGAACTGCTTTTTGTCTTTTGCTATGGTTGTGTGTTCGCCCTGACAACTGACAAAACGCATGGAAGTTTGGAGGAGGATTGGGGTTCAGGGTGAAGTTTTAGGCAGGCTAATACTCTAATTCTGTTTTCGACTACTTACTGATAAAATGCTGCTGCGCCGCGTGTCGCAGGTTCGATTCCGTTGTTCCGGGTTTGTGTATGTGAGTTTAAATGTTTGTAAACGCACCCACGATACAGGAGAAATTCCTAGTGTGGGGCAACGTTTAAAAAAAAAAAAAATACAATACAGCTGGCTGTGTAGATCGACAGTAATGCAACGATGTTTTAATAAAAATGATTATGAGTAACAAATAGTAACATTTAGCAAGCTGAAAGAAAGAAAGGAAATACGTCTGTTTGCGGTAAACATGACGCAAAGAAAGAACACATAAAAAGAACAAGTAGGGGGAAAATATGCGTCACATCCACGCAAAACGGCCATCGCTCAACATAATGCTACGACCCTATGCAAGACAGAGCCTCAGCACAGGTTTTCAGCGACAGCCGGCGTTGACGTGATGACGTCAACCGGTGCAGCATACGATAAGATAAAAATAATAAAATAAGAAATAAAATAACTACACCTAGTGCTGCCACATACTACGACTAAAATGTCATTATTTTCCTGTCTATGAATATTCTCATCTGTTATCATGCCAGTACTGCAGACCAAGTATTTTTTTTTTTTTGTTTATGGCCGTAAAGGTTAAGCGAAGTTAATAAATAAATAAAAAAAAATTAAAAAAACTTTTTAATTCAGACTTTTAAATCCATAGAATATAGTAAAACTTATGAAACATAATTAGGAGAACGGTGGTTGCCCAGTGGTAACGGTTCGAACCACTGCAGATGGCTTTACTTTGTGTAAATTATTTCATCACTACTGCTGCGCAAGATATGGCGCAGCACTAGTAATGAAAACCAAAAATTCGAACATCACACATGTGACATCTACCAACCAACGCACTCCCTCTCACAGAGAGGACGCCTGTGTTCCAGCAGTGGGAACAATATAGGCTGATTGTGCTGATAGGGAGGAAACTATTTCAAGTAAAATATTTTATTTTCTCTTTGAATTATAAACCACTTCTAACCACAAAGTACTCAATAAAACAACCGTTCACTTTGCAACACTTTCTTTCATTTTTATCTTTTAATAAAATATCGAGTGACACCACAGCAAGTGCGTTTCGCGGTGCAGTAGCGAAAATGCGATATTAATAAAGTCGTGTCTTTACTTGAGGCTTACGGTGCGGTGGAACTCGACACCTCGCGGTTTGAACCCGGGACATACGACCACACTGTTATCCATATGTTATAAACCTATAATATGTTGAATTTTGTGGGGATTTTTATTATACTTGTGTATGAAAGGAAACACTTTTTTTAATTAGCCTACGCTGTCCCACTCCTGGGCAAAGTGGTGTAACAAAATTAGAGGTTTAGTAAACAGCCGTTTTAGTTTTGTCAAATAAGAACTAGGTCGTCAAGAGCTACACCAAAAAAATATTATTGTGAAATACCTAAGACAACATGCAGAGCAAAGAGAAGACAGAGAAGCAAAGATATCAACTGCAAAAAGTAAAGGAAAACTATACAAATGAAGAATTCTCGCCAAACTCAATGCAAGTCAAACTGTTTACATTTTTTTTTTACGGAAATCTTATCTTTTATTAACTGTGCGTTTAATAATGTAGTAGATATAATCCTAATCTTTGTAGATACGTCCTTCGACCTTCTTTGTCATAAAATAAACAGTAGCAATAACACCACTTCACTACGGACACTTGAAGCTGTAACCTGACACCTCGCGGTTTGAACCCGCGACATACGAGTGTGACTGCCGCATGCGCGATTATGTGTTTATCCAACACCTTGTTGAGTTTATTGAAGAATATTATAACTACTGAGTTCAATAATGTGTATGGGTTTATTTGGTGCAGGCGTTTTGTTGTATCGTTTTGATGTAGGGAGACAAAGTGGTAGTTTGAGGCTCAAAACAGAATCAGAATCAGGTTTCATCACTTATTTGATATTGCAGTCATATTATATTTTCACAGGGTACAACCCCGTACTAATAATAAAGCTGAAGAGTGTGTTTGCTTAAACGCGCTAATCATTGGAACTACTGGTCGGATTTGCAAAATTTTTGCACTTGGTAGCCGATAGCATACATAACTTCACGCTAGGACGCTTAGAGACCGGGTCAAACAAAGAAAAAAGCCAGAAAGAACGCTGAGCGAAAACGAAGTAATAGCGCAGGCAGACGATGCGATGCGACGCGGTGGGTCGGGGGAACCAGAAACACGCGGACGAAGTCGCGGGTAGAAGCTAGTAATCCCGTGCTTAAAGCTATACTTTTGCAGTGCTTATTGTAAAAAAAGGCATTTAAATTTCAATCCTGACTTAAAGCACTAACTTCAACCCTATACTTATTATAAGATCGATTACAAGAACCTCTTTAGGACTAATTCTATATAAATGATACAGTAAGTTACGATTCCGTGTAAATAATAACATGTGTGAGCGTTCTAATATATGATTTACTGAAGGTAATTGTTTCCTGAAAACACATACGGTGACATTGTAGGGGAGAGAAAAGTATACTTGCTTTCAAAATAACACACTGGGTTATTCGCATTGTTAGTCAGTATGAAATGAAACATTAGAAGTTGTTCTGTGCTGAAAGAAACCGTGGAAATGACATTGACAGAAACGTTAAGTTAATACCCGGTTTCTTAATTGAGAATTCGAAGTTGAGAACTCCTCAAATTCTACTTTAGCATTACTTAAGGTGATCCCTTCAATGTAGCTCGCAAAATTCAAAATTTTCGGGGGGGCGGGTCACCTTAAGTAATGCCAAAGTTAAGTTTAAAAGTTTTGACCTTCAAATTCTCAAATCATAGTCAAGTAGTCCTACGTCGTTCCTAGTAGTCAACAAAAGGACTTGAATACAACAGTGTTATTCTGTAAAAAAAACTCACCGTCAAAACTTAGGTAAAGTGAGCAGTGAATACCGTCAGTCCGTAGCATTAGATAGAATGACAGCTCACTTCATCTATTTTTTTACGGTGAAATGTTTCCCTAATTGATCGGCTGATATCATTCTATGCGTGACCATTCAAGTGAGAACTCTACGTTTTGTCCTACTATTACATAAATATGACGAATAAAGGCACATACGCCTATCATTCTATTCCTTTTATACCTGCACGGTAATAAACTAGATAAATCCGACCACATAGTAAGCTCCTGTTTACCATAAGACTAAACGTTTAGAAATAACACAAGAGGATGAAACATTATGCGGACTCGGCCCACATCCGAACCGAGCCATCATTGTTTGTGCCTGGCGGTTAAGGGTGCGTTCTGATAGATAGACTACCGAAATAAAAACGTTGGTGAACTGTGAGGTGATATCGCCAGTCAATTTAAATGTTGGCAAAAGATGTCGAAGCTTAAAATTTTTTACTACATTTTTTATTTAGATTTTAAAATCCATGTTCCCGCGGGACAGTTTTTGACCTTCACGTGAGCAAAGCTGCGTGAAAAAGCTAGAGTATATATTAAAGCTGTATTTGCGAAGAATGTATGAAAGGTACCAGGAGGTTGTCAGTACTGCACTAACCTGTACCTTAATTGCGTAACACTCGAACAATCACAATCTGAATACTTTTGAAGGAGCTAATCCATTGCTTCATATGTTCCAAAAAAAAATCTGCTCTATGAATGTTGTTGTTGTTGAACTGTCAGAATGAAAGCCATTGCTACTGTTAGTGTATTACCAAATTATCCCGCTGGTCCTTTTTCAGAGAAATGTTTTTGATTCTACAGTCTCGTGTCAATAGCAATACAGTCACTGATGCCAAATGGCATGTAGCATGAAATTGGTTATCTTAATCATATCGTTGTCATACTTAAATAATTCGTACCAGAACTACTTAGTCATAAGTTTAAATAAACATTGCACGAAACATAATATTGTTTATTTTGACCTAAGAACATAAATACATGAAGATAAACACGAAAACTAAAGAAAACAATTATTTTCAGTAGGTGGGTATTGAAATAAAATGTAGTTTTGTGCAACAGGACTGTTTACAATCCAGTCACGCAAAAACAATTAATTTTAAAATGTTAATTTAAGTGAGGTGTCCGCTTAATGTGCACATTAGCAGCAGCGGTAGCAACTTGGCAATAAATATTACCTACTCTTGGTTCTAGGAGATGTTACCTACCTACTAGTTACCTTCTAGTCTAAAGGTGGGTTCTAGACTTCTAAAATTTTCCTAAATAACCGTTATTATTATATCTCTAAGGGCTTATTTTACCAAAATCAGGTATCTTTTATCCGTGGATTAAAGTTGACGTCTGACAGTTCTAGTGCTCGTATGGAAAAAATGTTAAAAATTCAAAATTTATTCTCAGGATGACTTATTATAGGTATAAAAGTTTGGTGAAATTCGCCCTAAAGATTACAAGATAGTAATTTATGGGAAGTTGAATAATTATTGTATAGAATAAAATAAACACAGTATTCAAATAACAAACATCTTTTAATTCTTTTTTATTTAATTTTCAGGGCAAGTTTAATTACATTTTAGTGAAGTCTCATTTTTTTAACAGTCAATGAAAGTAAAAAAATCCTAAATCATAACTTATTCTTATTAATTTTCTGTTTGACGTGAGAGCGAGCCCTTAACATTGAATATTGAAGACGTGCTAGGGAGGTGACACGCGTGTCAGCCCCGCGCCCGGCGTGTCAATGAGCAGCTAGTGTTGTCACTTCCGGGACGGAGCGTGACCGGCCCTGATGGTAATAAGCAGCGATCATCATTGTACGGCCTATTAATGTCTTGTAAGTATTTATGGAGACGACTGTACTTTGAATAAAGTTCAGTGTTTTAAAAGAAGTGACACGATAAATTTAGTTATGTTTTGTAAGTATTTATGGAGACGACTGTACTTTAAATAAGCTTTGTAGACACATGCCTAAGTGCAGATTATTAGGGTGCCTGTTATATTATATCATACAATAACTGTGACTGCCCGTTCGTCTCGTGGTCCCAAGCACGACTGCTAAGCGTGGGGTCCTGGGTTCGACTCCTGGCAAAGTGTTATTGAGTTTTTCCATTAGGTACTTCTCAGTTACAGCCTGGAGTTTGGATACCCTCGTGCCTCGGAAAGCAGGTTATGCCGTTGGTCCTGCATCTGATCTTTCAGGCCCGGTCGCGTCGGCTTGCCGTCCCATCGGACGGAGTGCACCAACATATGTGTGCGCACACACACTTGTGCACTATAATATTTTCCACGCCGAAGGCTAGCCTCCGTTAAGATTGGCCGCCATAGCCGAAATACGGTCTGAGGAACTTTATATCATACAATAATTATGTGTTAAGACGTACATACCTATATTATTCACATAATTTCTTTGAAAATTGTGCTAATGATAAGTTGCAATTAACGTCAAAGTGAGGTAAAGTAAGTATTTAATTAGAATCATCAACACTTTTTCCCTATTAAATAGAAATAAGTTTAGGTACCTAAACATTTTATTGCCATCAGTTTTCACATAGCAGACGCACACTTAGCATAACATTACGTCAACAGAACTTTTCGGAGAAAACGAACATTTAGGTATTATCAGCTGACATTCGTAGATTCTTTGGCAGTCGTTACGGGTGGTTAGAAGCCCAAAAGTCTGACAACTCCCTTACCAAGGGGTATTGTGTTACCCAGTTACTGGGTTGTCGAGTTCAGATAGGCAGTCGCTCCATGTGTATTCTATGTATATATGTATATTTTCTAACTCAACAGACACCTGTGCTGCTGGGGAGTTTGTTGCGCCACTTCTTCTTCCCAGCGATAGCACTAGGAAGTAGTTAAGGGCGGGCGTTTTTGGGGACTGTCTTTTTTAATTTTAACGTTCGAAAAGTGCTGATTCTCAGCCTAATTTGCATAAATGATTTGATTTGATTCAGCTGCCTCCGGTTAGACTGGAAGCCGATCCCAACATAGTTGGGGAAATTCTAGGCAGACTGTTTTTTTATTTCTCCTAGGTATGTAGTATCCTTGATGATCAGTTAATTCTTTTTCTCGTATAGCTGCAGCATGCAGAAACTAGCAGTTTTTATCCATATTTTGATGTGGTAAATACTTTAGATTCTGTTTTTTTTTTCATGCAATGCGGCCTTCTATACTTTTCAGGAAAGTTCACGTAGTAAAAGGTAAGTACAGCGATATTCCCTGTCGTCATAATAAATTTACCACAATATCATTAATTAATGTAATTCCCACAGTATTAATCAAAATCCCTACAATTGGGTCATTGGTTTTTACCTACAGACCAAAGGTTCCATTCCCGTAAAAGCATAATATTCATCATTTCATATGGCTAATATTCTCTCAAGGAATTGTTTCTTGCTGTCAGATTTTTATCTGTGGACATTAGTAAAGGACTTAGTTCTCATGTAGGCTAACATTAAAAAAAAACTGTAGTAAGTTTCTAAAAACTGCCTTTATACAGCCTAACTTTCGGTTAACCTTAAAAATGGTATGTAAAACACATGTCTCAACTCTCACTGCGTCATTAACAAAAGTTTTGACACTGTAGAAACGATTCATCACGCACTTATCGTGTAAAAAGAAAAAAACTTGACATTTTTGACTTGCATTTGACACCTGACGTCTCACTAATTAGCTGGTAATGACACCTTTACATAATGGTCCATGTTGGCCGTACTTCGGTTCCATTCACAGATATTTTATTTTGAATATTATCTATATAATTTAGGGTTAGGTGGGGATTGCATTTTGGTTCCCATACTTATTATAAAAAATGGTTCATGTACAGTTCTAACAGTATATGGTTTGGAAATATCTGAGTGCCGGCCGGAGCCGAACTAGCTTCCGAACAGTGTTCGGTTTTTTTCTAATGAAGAATACCTTGTAGTCCTTTTCATATAAGTACGTAACTACTTTTTTTTCTAGAAATCTAAATTATTAGATTTAGATTTGCTTCTAAACAGAGTTCCAAATCTAAATCGGATAGGTAATTTATCAAGTAAACAGAGACTGCAAATCATTCAGAGCTACTGTTAGTATGGTAATACATTGTATGCATTACGTCCACAATCAACCAAAAAAATCATATTTCTATCAAAAACAAGGCTTACGAAAGTATTTTAGCGATATTTTGAACTTCATAACTTACACGGAAAAGTAATATGACCTACTCATGGCCGAACTAAGACGCTTGAAAAAAAATCTACATATATTCCTACTAATAATAAAGCTGCATGAAGAGTATGTTGGTTCGTTTTATTGACCGCGCACATTTCTGGAACTAACAGTCGGATTGAAAAAAAAAATGCATTTGATAGCCCAATTTTTGAGGAAGGCTATAGGCTATTTAACATCACGCTATCACCCTTAGGAGCCTAGCAAAAACAAAAAAAAAGTCAAAAAGAACACTGAGCGAAAAGGAAGTTATATCGCGGGCAGGCGATGCGATGTGACAGGGTGGATCAGGGGACCAAGAAATGCTAGTAATCTTATACATATCGTGCGGGTAATTTCGTAACATACTATAAGTAGCAACGGGTTTCATTTTGACAGTTCAACAACATTCAATGCGTTATTTACATTGTTGAGCAGATACATTTTCGAACATATGAAGCAACGGATTAGCAATATCCTTCAAAATCATTCAGATTGAGATGAATTGTGTGTTACGTAATTAGGGCGCTGGCCCATGGTATCCAGCAGTAAATAAGTGGAAGAATGGAAAGCCTTTGCCCTGCAGTGGGACACAAATGGCTGATAGATATTAAATAATATAAATCCTGGCTCTATTTAAACAGCCAATCAACCCATCACATTTCAATAACGACTCTAATTGTAACTGTTCTCACGCTGACGTACTTCAGTGGCCCACCAATTACAGCCAATTACAATTGTAATCGAACGGTGAAGTCAAAGAAATACCTACATAATATTACCTCCTTAAGGTTTTATGACTAAGGAAAATATATATGATATTAATTCTTCGTAATGAGTGCCGTGTTTCTATTAAATAATACGAGGTGTTAATGGTTGCATATTGTTCTTTGAACTGGGGGTGTTTGGTTGATAGACCTGTGGTCGTTAAAGGGTTAAAAGAGAGTGTTGTTTTTAAAAATGTTAGTTTTGTAATAAAATATAAGTTTCCTTTTTACAAACTATGCAAATATAATATTCTAACCTAACTAAAACTATTAACAAACTTAAATATGGCTTCGAAATATTCCTGCGCATCGCCGTCGACTGGTAATGTATCCAAGTGACTGGCGGAATTGCCACGTTGTAAGGCAATACTTATCCTCTGGCCAAGGTAAAAGCCAGCCCTTGGGTATATTCAAAAAGATAAGTTGCTTAATATACCAGTCAATGTATTCTATAAAAATTTCGCCATGAACATTTTGGTGAAGTGAGCTGTCAACAGTGTCAACATCAGCCGATCTATTCTGTAAAAATCTCACCGTGAAAATTTAGGTGAAGTGAACTTAAAGTGAAATGTCAATAGTGTCAATCCCTAGCATCAGGTGAAATGACAGCTCACTTCAAGCTCACTTCACTTACATTTTCATGGTGAGATTTTTACAGAATAGGCCGGCCGATGTAATGACAGCTCACTACACCTAAGTTTTCACGGTGATTTTTTCGTTTACAGAATAGAATGGAAGGAGACTATCTAAATAATGTGAACTCAAACAAATCTACGAGGACGAAACTAGCATCACACATCCGTAGGTACTGATTGAAACTAAGAAAAAAGCCAAGAATTAAAAAGCACTTGAATGAAGATATCACTGACACTTATTACATATATGTACATATTGTCACTATAATTATTAACAATTTAAGCAGATATTCCTTGCAGTGAAGTAAAATCTCCCGCAAGCAGAATCTCCTACGCTACGAAGATTGTGCTACGAAGTCTACGCTACCTACGAAGATTACGCTACGAAAATTTTGCGAATGGTACGCAGCTAACTTAGAAACTGGACATAAGAGATATTGTAAAATCTAATATTAATTAACACATTGTAATATGTTCATTGCATGTGGCTAAGGCTACGAGAAAAAAATCGTTTAATGTAAAAAAGAAATTGCTGTTCTTGATGAAGTCGGTACTTAGTAGGTACTAAGTACACACGCCTTCTTTTCTCTTAAAAATTCTAAAAAGATGGAGGGTTGATGAGATGAATGGTTTAGTATTAGCAATTTTCTAATGAACAATGACGTTTAGCGAAATCATATAAAACCGTCTTAGACTTTAATTTTAATTTTTATCTGTTTTTCATAGATTTAGAGCTAATTGGTCGTTCATTCTAGATAGATAGATAGATAGATAGAATACTCTTTATTGTACACCATACAAATTACAGAAACATAAATATATCTAAGGCGTACTTTGACCACAAATTTCTTAATAAATAATATATTTAGCGCTAAACATAATATTTAAAACAACATTCTGTCCCTGTCAACTTCAAACAACTCTAAGAAATAGAGCGATGTTTTTAATTCATCGTTGCACTAAACATATTTAGCGATATATGGTGCAAGTCAAACGTTTCTTACATTACAGGCACATTAAGTGTTCTATGAACAGTATAGCAGAAAAACACTTCCAACAATTTTCGTAAAGACTTTTGCTTATCGAGTTATTCATAAGTAAAAACTTATCGAGTTAGTCATTTGTCTAGGTAAAACTGGCAGTAGGTAGGTGGTTACATTAGCAAGCCACTAAATTGTTTTCGTAAACAACTGCCTTATTGAGACGTCTACAAGGATGAATAGTAAACCAATAGTCATAATATAAATATCACTCCAATTAGAAGGATTATAGAAACTTAGCAATAAACTCGGTAATTGATCGTCACTAATTTATTGTACCATTAAAATCAATTGGAGCCCTATTAAAATCCTACCCCTGTCACACTGGGCCGACTCTAGCCAATTTATAGCTTACTAATTAATTCAATTGATATCATATAAATATGACATTAGCGATATTTCAACGAATTACGACCGTAATTATATGCCATGTCGTGCTATAAATTGTAAAGGATTACATGCTAATCATAACCACTCTTGATGTATTTACAACTGAGAAGAGGTAAAGTAACATTGTATTTGCAATAACATTCAAAACTTGGACCGAATTCACAAACAAATAACCCCAAAAACAAAAACATACCTTTTATGTATTTCCAAATGTATTCTTCGGTCGAAATATTCCTCAGTTTGGATAACGAAACGTCCAAAGTCACTGTAAACACTTACTATCACTGTCCACTTAACGAAAATTCTGTCATTCAATAAGAGCAAAAAACAAAAAATGGCTAAACAATGGTTTCACCAGGACATAGGCACAATGTTATCGCCAGTCAAATGTCAGCGCGCACTTATCAGTACAGTCAATTAGCATTCAGTGCGCACACGTGGGTACGACGCGCGGAATGTCCCAAGCAAGACGATACGACCAAAGCGCGCCAAACAGACCGACCAACTGAAACACTACGCGCGCACCCACACACGCGCGCCGCTCAACAGGTGAAAACGCAACAGTGTGCTACAAATGAACTCGCACGCGACCCTATGTGGAGGTTACTCAGGTGAACCGCGCCGCGTGTGTGCGTGCACCATTTTGTTCGTGTTGTTCAGATTTATTACCACGCGCGTGCGTGTGTGCGAGTCGCTCTACAGGTGATACTCTTTTGTGTTTGTTAGTAATCACACTCGGTCACATGTCATGTGCGTATGTATGCTGCCTACCTGTTGTGCCCCCGCGACTTATCACTTTTGCTCTTTTAGGGCTGTTCACAAAATGTATTGCCTTTAAAAACGTCCATCTTCGCCATTGTTTTGACGGAACAGAGGTTCAGTCATCAGTTTATTATTAACTAAATCTGACCTTTATGGGTTAATTATGTTATTCTGCACTCACACAGACGTAACAGTCGTTACGTGTTTACATTGACGAGTGCAGATGATTAAGCGCGTAGCGAATTTTCCGACAATTTTCCGAAGATTTAATTCGGTAGCGTTATAATAGTGTTCACCGGTGTGGGTAAATCGTGCCTCCTGCACTTAGTGAACTTTGTACATCGTAAGGTCACGGATGTTTAGCACCAATACAATAGGTATTAACATCTCATCTCACCTTGACGTAAGCGCAAAGACACTGCTGTTGCGCGAAGCATAGGAACATTACACTCGGTAGCAATGAAGCATTTTTGAACTCTACTGCTCTAATTTTAGAAATCTAAATTATGTAAACATTACGTGGTTGATAAAACGTTTTGAGGAAAACATCGATTTAGGGCAGAACGTTTGAATTGGATTCTTATTTCAATCGATTCTAGCTCATGCTGCCTACGGCTGTAAGTCTTTTTTGCGAAGATGCTTAACAAAAACTTAAGTCATTTTTTTCATGAAACATTTAGATCGTGACTGGTCTATTTGTATTGTAATTTGCACCTAATCAGATGTAAAACTAGATTGATTATCGTAGTGCGGGCCACTTAAGAGTGGACTGTTGTTTCTTTTGTTATTTTGTATGACAATTCGAGTATTGTAGACAGGTTCATTACTATTGTTTGGGCATCGATTCATTTTATTACGCCTACTTGTGACATTTTTTTGTTCAGATAATATTATTTTTTCTGTTGTGTTCTGAATCAAAGGTTATGCGTGAGTAGTTTGGGTTTTGCCCTCGGTTTTGTTTGGTTTTATTTCTCAATCGTGGCTGGTCAATTATATTATTAGCTAATGTCATATTTTTCCATATTAGCTCCGTCAACTGCCTACATTACCTACATCCTACTTCCTACTCCTACTAATACTATAAACGCGAAAGTTTGTATGGATGGATGGATGGATGAATTAATGGATGGATGGATGGATGGATGGATAGATGGATGGATGGATGGATGGATAGATGGATGTTTGTTACTCTTTCACGCAAAAACTCCTGAACGGATTTGGATGAAATTTGGCACACAGATGGTTTATAACCAGGATTAACATATTCCCACGGGATCGAAACTTACGCGGGCTGCGTGTACATAAATACTTATGCATTATTCCATACCGAATACTTCTAATTACCTTAATCTTATAATTTGATAGGCGTAGATTTAGACAAACTTCGACAGTCCGTAGACTGTGAAAGTCGAAAAAATTGCTAAGCGTGCTGCATAGGAGTCTCGTAACACTCCTATGTAGCACGCGAAGCAATATTTTCGGTCACTTTACAATATCACCCGAGAATTCTACAAGTTATCGGTTAGTCAAGCATGGTGGTAAAAGGTCGGTTAGCTGACTTTAGAAAGAAAAAAATACGTTTATTTGCGGTAAACATAACGCAAAGAAAGAACACAAACACAAAAACAGAATAAGTTGGGGGAAAATATGCGTCATATCCACGCAAAACGGCCATCACTCAGCATAATGCTACGGCCCTATACGAGACAGAGCCCCAGCGCTTGTTTTCAGCGACATCCTGCGTTGACGTGATGATGTTAACCGGTGCAGCACGAATCAAGTCATAAGCACTATAAATGAGAATAGAGTATACTTACCTACTACAAATTTCGGTGTCGTTAACTACTGCATATTATATCGTTTGATTTAAACAATATAATATCTCCTAGTTTCAATATAAGTTCTTGTTTAATTTAATCACCATTTTCTAATTGGGCCAGCAAGTTCGAAAACAATCAGATATCGGGCCATATTAGGCTCAGTACGTAAGCTTACTTGTTACTCTTTTGATAACGAATAATAGTACCTATGCATATTTTGTTATAATATTATAGGAACGATTTAACTATATATACTGGGACATTGTAGAGTTGCTTGTGCTACTATTATTTTAGCAATATTAGAATATTATATTATTGTCCTTTAATAACGTATAATCTTATGGCCTATAATGTTCCCACGGTGAAGGAAACCATCGTGAGGAAACCGGCATGTCCGCGAACCAAAAATTCGAAGACATGTGACATCTACCAACCCATAATAATAACCCATAAGAATATACTGCCTGCTGATATAGTACCAAATTTTCACTTACTACAACGTCAAACAATATAAAATACAAAATAAGTTTTCAGCGGTACCTCATAACGTCGTTTTATTTCGACATTCCTAACACTAACTCAGGGTTAAGAGACTTTTTGAGGAGTGGCTAGAGAGGCGTCACGGCGCTCTCACCTACCGCCTGACGCAGGTCCTCTCCGGACACGGATGTTTCGGGAGGTTCCTGCACATCATTAGGCGGGAGGAGACGCCCGGGTGTCACCACTGCGAGGATCGCCCAGAGGACACGGTGGAGCATACGGTGGAGGTCTGCCCCGCTTGGGCAGAGCACCGCCGTGTCCTCGTAGAGGCGATCGGCAGCGGCGGCGACCTCTCGCGTCCGGCCCTGGTGCAAGCTATGGTCCGGGGCGAGAGGGAGTGGGAGGCGGTCACCTCCTTCTGCGAAGCAGTCATGCTAGCGAAGGAGGTGGCGGGATGGGCGAGGGAGAGATCCTCACGCCTCAGCCGCCGAGGGAGACGATCCGGGCGTCGGGAGCCGCGTGACGACTCCCGGCCACCGTAGGCGCGGGCCTGCGGGCGGAGAGCAATGGGTAGCACTCCGTCCGATCAGGACCAGGCCCGTGCCGGACGGCGTGTATGTGTTCCACGCGCGCCTCAAAGAGATGTCAGCGTAGTTGACGGGGCCCGACAGGGCCGAAGCCTGCCGGGGTAGCGGGATCGTCCGAAAGGGTTACCGCTGCCCTGGTACATAAAGGGCTAAGGAAGGAACACGGGTGGGTTTTAGTCAGTAAGAGTCTGACACTCCCTTCTGCTCCACCCAGAGCGGGAGGGGTCAGTTGATGATTTCCCATCCTGAAAAAAAAAAAAAAAAAAAAGGGTTAAGAGACTTCACTCTCTCACATCGGTGGGTTTTTTAATTATTTTATTTTCTTTTATTTTCGGAAGGCTTACAGACTAATAACAGTAAAATATAACTAAATTGCTAATTACAAGCCTCCACAGATAAATACAAAAAATATTACTCCTTCATAGTCTAAGTTACATTAGTTATTGCCTCACAGTTGGGTCATTTCGTTTGTAAAATTTTAAGCCGATCTAGACAACCAACGGATGTATATAGGATAACCCATGAAGGCGCGAGTGGGCCTAAGCTAATCAATCGTAAAATGGAAAATGAGATTTATAAATATTTGCATGCATATCATAAGTTATAAGTGACACAAGTTATCAGTAATTAGTGTACCGTTTTTTTTTGTTGGGTGGGAAATCATCAAATGACCTCTCCCGCTCTGGACTCAGCGGAAGGGCGTGTCAGACTTTTACTGACTAAAACCCACCCGTGTTCCTTCAGTTGCCTGTGCCAGGGGCCACGGTATCTCTTTCGAACAACCCGCATCCCTGGCAGGCATCGGCCCTAATGGAACCCGTCAGTTCGTGCTGACATCTCTTTGAGGCGCGCGTGGAACACAACGCGCCGACTGTGGCCGGGAGTCGGCTGTTGACTCCCGTCCAGGGGTCTCCTGCGGCGACTAGGGGCGTGAGGGCGCAGAGATTGCCTTTCCCTCACGCGCTGCGCCTCCTCCTTCGCGAGCATTACTGCTTCGCAGAAGGAGGTAACGGCCTCCCATGCACTCCCGCTCCGTATCATGGCCTGGACCAGGGCCAGACGCGAGAAATCGCCGCCGCAGATCGCTGCAATTGTGGCATGCCCAAATTAGTGTACCCTTAGTGTATCATCCTACTGATATCATAAACGTGAAAGTTTGTATGGATGGATGTATGGATGGATCGATGTTTGTTACTCTTTCACGCAAAAACTACTAAACGGATTTGGATGAAATTTAGCATACAGATAGTTTATAACCAGGATTAACACATAGAATACCTTTTATCCCAATGTTCCCACGTGGTCGAAACTAATGCGGGTGAAACCGCGGGGCGAGGCTAGTAAGTTATAACAAAAATCATAGCCGTTTTTGATTAAGAACTATAATTATATCCATCTATCGTATCCTTGCTTAGATGAGTAAATATCTTACTATTAATAATTATGCGTATCATCATAAAAGTTAACAGAGGAAAGCGTTAAATGGTAGGTACACTAAAGGTAGAAGGGTATGCTATCTTGATATTCAGAGATTTGACAGTAATTGCAATACTTAACTACGGTTAAGTTAAGCTTCATTATTTTTAACGAGAGTTAAACTAAATACGAGCTGTGGTGGCCCAGTAGGTAGCGGCTCCGATTTACGAGTTGTAGGTCGTGGGTTCGAATCTAGGCAGGCACTTTGCTTTGTGTAAATTTCATTACCACTGCGCTCAAAACGGTGAAGGAAAACATCGTGAGGGGACCAGCATGTCCTAGATCAATAAATTCGGTGTAGGAAAATCAAAGGAAACCACTTAAAGAAACCAGCATGTCCTAGAACAAAAAGAAAGAAGACATGTGACATCAACCAACCCGATTGGGACCGCGTGGTAGATTACAGCCCACTCCCTCTCGAAGTCAGGAGGCCTGTGTTCCAGCAGTGGGAACATTATAGGCTGATTATGCTATGATTATGCTATAATTACTAAATATAATCTGTTAAAGGTTGATTCACATAAAAACAAACTCATGAAATAAGTTTAGAAGATATGAGGAATAGGCTCTAAGAGGAAACCAATCGCCTACTCAATTTATATGCGGTTTTCCTAGTACCTATAATGGCCACATTTTCATTTGCCTACATCAACAGGTTTGAATCGACTTATTTCCTACTACTGATTCTGCTATTTTACAAAGCCTTCGTATTTTCGAATACAATTATAACCAACTGTTCGTGATACCTTCAAACGTTGCAAAAAAAAAACACCATCACGAAAAATCACAAACCTCAGTAAATTACTACAATTTAACATTACGCCTTGATTCCCCGAAGGGTTAGCCAGAGGTGCACTTATCATCTACATTTCGCCAGGTATGTTTAAGAGCCATGTAACAGGGGGCTATTGCCATCAACCGGGACCTACGAGCCCTGTCTCAGAGTCAGGACTGCTACCGAGAAATTTTAGATAGAAAAACCCAATATAACTTTGCCCGACCTGACGATGGAACCCAGGACCTCATACTCAACAGTAGCGCTTGAGACCACTAAACCAACGAGCCAGTCTTAATACACAACCACTACTATTTAAAATATGTGTGTAGGTACTACAATTTACTACACTTACAAAACCCTTACAAACAACAAGTATATATGCCTTATAAGCAACAAGTTATACTAAACATAAATATTATGCATATTATAAAACAAACGCAGAATTGGCGTAGACAGCGACAGTGCCCTTAATAAGCCTGTTTCATAAGAGAACCAACGCAGCGAATATTTACACGCATTTCAATTAACTAGCTGGCCAAACAACGTGGAATTACCACTAGAAAAGAATCGTAGTACAGAAGGTCTACAATTTACTCTAATTAACAAAACCGGCCAAAGGTGAGTCGGACTCGCACACGTAGGGTTCCGTACCACCGTACAATAGATAACACGATAATTTTCTTTTTAGTAATTTAGTAAAAAACGACACGTTTCTTGTATGGGGACCTCCTTGACATTTTCAACTTTATTTTATTCTAATTATGTAATTTGTTATTATAGCGGCCACAGTAGTACACACTCCGTGAAAATATCAAGTGTCTACCTCGTGAACCCCGCGGCTTGAACCTTGCGGACGGACGGCGGACGAAAAATTTCTACGCTGGGAGTCCAGATTCATGTGCTGAATTCATGGTAACAGTTTACTCGTCGATGTCCCGGCCACTCTCTATTGACTTTCTATGACATGACGGATCTTTCCAGCCCTCATAGTCTCTTAAAATCTATCACTTGATAGAATCTCGATTATCACTGACAGTCAAAGCTTTTAGAACGCTTTAAAACGTCTGAAACGCAAAACGATGGCGTTCAAACCCACAATTTATGCGTAAATTGCAAAGATTGCATCTTCTGTCCCTCTCCAATTTGTGTTCTAACTGTTTGCGCGCTTGCAGGATTTGTGGCAGAGCTACGAGCGTGTAGGAATATAGAGTGGGAAGTCAATAAGTTTCATAGTTAGTGTTACGAGATTACACGCGAATTATGACTACTGTAACATGCTTAGAAAGGAGGTTGCTATAGTCACTGCTGTCCTTTCACGTACGTTCAGGACGGTAGCGGTAACTCGTTAAAACCTAGATTTTGCAATTTGGGTCATCCTAAGGCACTAATTAAATCATTAGATCTTATCATATTAAACTAGTTACTAAGCCATAATTCATCATCATCTCCCTGCCCCTATCCCATGTTACTTGGGGTCGGCGCAACACGTTTTCTTCTTCCATTCTCCCCTGTCAACCGTCACGCTATCATTCACTCCCTTCTCTTTCATATCATTCCTCACACAATCCATCCATCTTTTCTTCGGCCTTCCTCTCCCTCTCCATCCATCAACATGTATATTCATCACTCTTTTAGTCACATGCGTTTCGTCCGTTGTCATCACATGCCCATACCAAGCCAAACGATTTCCTTTCAACTTTTCTGTCACTGGCGCCACTTTCAAACTTCTCCTTATATACTCATTTCTTACATTCTCGTCACTCCACACATCCATCTCAACATTCTCATCTCCGCTTCATGCAATCTTTTTTCATCCGTCTTCTTCACAGCCCAGCATTCAGATCCATAAAGTACGACAGGCCTTATCACGGACTTATAAATTTTTCCCTTTAACTTGAGGGGCATCCGTGGGTCGCAAGTTGTTCCTGTGACCTGTCGCCATTTCATCCATCCTGAGTTGATCCGGTGCGTTACGTCTCGGTCTACTTCGCCATCTCCTTGGACAAGTGACCCAAGGTACCGAAAGTCGGAGCAGATCGATAAGGGCGTTCCGGCGAGAGACATGGGCCTAGGACTCGAGAGACCGCCAAAATCACAAAACAGATACTCAGTTTTGGTCCGACTTACTCTCAGGCCCACGGTCTCGAGTCTTTTCCACCACCTCTCTAATCTGCTCTGGACCTCTGAGCTGCTCTCGGCCACCAGCACAATGTCATCGGCGAACAGCATACACCAGGGAGCCTCCTCTTGGATGTCCGATGTAAGAGCATCCATTATCAGCACAAAGAGGTACGGACTGAGTGCTGAGCCCTGGTGCAAGCCGACAGCCACATCGAAGCTGCCAGTAGTGCCCACTGTAGACCGGACTTGGGTACTACATAGACTATACATCGTTCTAATCTACTGCATATACTTCCCAGGTACGCCTTTCTCCTTCAGCGCCCACCACAAAACTTCTAAGCCATAATTATAACAATCATAAAAGTCATCAATAACGAGAGGAGATTTAAGTTGTGATCTACATACACACGTCAAAAGTGTCTATTATAATAATAATTTCAACACACACACATTTTAAAAACAACTAAATCACATCAAAATAAAACAAACAACACACACAAAATAGAAAGCAGTTAAGGACACAGTTACAGACCGGGAGGAACTGTCCACTGCTCACAGTGCAGTATGCAAACGTATCCAGTGGTGGAGCAGTGGAGAGTCCCACCTGTCCGCGAACACGCTTAATTAAGGATCGCCCGTTTAAGGATCAAGGTTTTTTTTTAATATTTAAAAAAAAACCCAATACTGCCCAATTGAAATGAAATAAGAATGTATATTTAGATTGATAAAATATAATGTTTTCGTAAGTGTAGATCGACGAAGTACTCTCTGCTTTTGCAAATATAAAAACTTTTCGCGATTATTGCTTATGCTGGATTTTTCACATTAATTAATCCTGACATTAAAATGTGATAAAAATAAGTTTTTAAAGGTTTTTATTGCACTAAATAAACAATTAGTTGTCTGTGTTTCTGTCGTTAACGTTACAAAAATAATATATTTAAAAAAACCTGATTTTATTCACCAGAAGCAGTCATGTCCGCTACTGCTTTTGCTAAGCTATTCAAGAAAAACTCGTGATAAAAATAAATTGTATTCATCAGGATCAAAATATTCAACACAATTTTTACAGGAAACTAACCCCTTTATTAACAAACGTTGCTTAAAGTTAAGTAGTGATTAGCGACTGTTAAACCATACATTTTTGACGTATAAACGTCACTTAACTTTAATAATCGTTTATAAATAAACCCCTAAACGAACAACCACCTGTCTATTCAACAACATACACTACACTATCTAAAACCGAACTACGTGTACAAATACATAGCAACATTAGTACCCCTAAGCGGTACAAGCCGTATGCGATAGCATTCTTGTTTTAATTTATTCGGAGTGGCAATTAAGGCTGTGTTCCCATAGCACAATAGCTGGTCAGATGCGACAATTGTGCGCAAACCGGGCTATCGGCATCGGGTCGCGCTGCTCTCGGTTAGATACCCAGCCTGTTTTGGGAAGATTAAAATGTGGGTACATTGGTAGATGCGTAAGTGTAGCCTTAGCGTAGGAATACATTGGAATAAAACTGGTTTACACTGTTTTTAGTGAGTCGATTGTTAGTTTATTGTTTGTTTTATTTTAGTGTTGTGTTGAGAGTCGTTTTAGGGTTCCATACTCAAGAGTGCCAACGTAACCCATCCGTCCGTCTTTCTTTCTGTCAACGAGCTGTATCTCATGAACCGTAATAGGTAGGCAGTTGAAATTTTCACAGAGTGTGTATTTCTATAGCCGCTATAACAACAAGTAATAAAAATAAAATAAAATTAATAAAAATTAAAGGAGGTATCCATACAAGAAAAGTGTGTTTTTCGGCGTTTATTGCGTTGTGGTACGGCACCCTTCGTGTGCGCGTCCGACTGGCACTTAGCCGGTTTTTTAAGCTGTTTTTGACAATGAAACGTCATGAGATTGAAAGAGATGGGAAGTAATCTTAAACTACTTGATGAAATACCATGCAATGTTCAGTTAAACGAAAGGGGAAATAACCTTATAGCCACTTGATTCCTAACAATGTAGGTAGGTACCTATCAATTGCGTGAATCAGAATTCATTGTCGTGTACCGAGTTTAGTAGATCCTTAGTTATTAATTGTAAAACAGCTGACAAGCACTTTTGTCATTAAACCTTGCTCATATACGAATAAGTTTGTTTGTTTGTACGCGCTAATCTTTGAAACTACCAGTTAGATTTAAAAAAATATTTTTGCATTTAATAGCTCTATTCTTGAGGAAGGCTCTAAATTATTTAACATCACGCTAGGGTACATAAGAGCTGAGCAAAAACAAAAAAAGCCAGAGAGAACGCTAAGCGAAAACAAAGTAATAACAAAAAAAAGTTTTTTAAAAATATGGCTGTTATTTTGGTATTTATAGGCATTGTGTTTGTGTATCTTACGACTTCCACGGGAGCATTACTAGTGTTTTACAAATTAGGCACATATTACAGAAGGGTGATTCTCGTGATTTTAAGAACGTTCACACTCTGATCTCGGTCTGAATCTGTCAAAAATGATAATCATGATAAAAATTGAATGATGATAATTTCCCTCCTAGTGATGGACTCATGCCTCCTACCCTGCCTTACGTACGGATGCCAATCGTGGATATTTGACGCCACAACCAGTAAAAAACTTGCAACATGTTAAAAAGCACTAGAACGCAGTTCCCTAAATATCAAACGAAAGGACACAGTACGACACAATTTAATAAGAAAAAAAAACTCAAGTAATAGACGCTCTATCGTTCGCTAGAAGTTTAAAATGGAGATGGGCAGGACACGTGGCCCGCTATAAAGAAAAGAGATGGACGAAGACAGCGACATTATGGAGAGGCCCTCACGGATATAGACGTAGAGGTAGGCCGAATGGGAGATGGAAAGACGAAGTAGAGGCCATCGCAGGAAAAGACTGGACAGATGTCGCCAAAGATCGAGAAAATTGGCATTCTCTGGAGGAGGCCTTTACCCGATAAGGGGTCCAATTAGCATAATCACTATTATTTACTTATAAACGTTACCACAATTTTCCAAAATACCTAAGGTCATGATTTGTATAATTTATAATTTTGCATGTTTTAATAAAATCAAAATGGATTATTTAATTTAAATTATAATTATTTTGTTATGAATTTTGCTCTATTAATTGTTATTTCATGAATGTTATCTCTAAAATGGAATTTTATAAAAATAAAAATTGTAAATAACACATAAAATCAATTCTAGTTTCGCATGATTATGATTAAATGTAATATTGTTATGTAATTTTAACAGCTAATGGAATTAAAAGGCTTTTTTAATTTTATTTATTTATTTATAATTTCCCTACATTTTTGACATTAATTGTCGCTAAGATAATCTTGCGACTAGATTTTTAACGTTTTTAGTTACGGGAATTGGGCTTCGTCTTGTTTTGCTCATCCACCTCGACTGTTGTTTAGTTTATAAGCTTATCATTCGCAAGACCAGTTCTAGCATGATATGGCGAATTTCTGGTTACACGAGCAGCCTGACCTTCCCAACCCATGGGGAAATCAGGATATACTGTATAATGTTATCGGTATTACAGATGAATGTGCTGCCCAAGACCTGATCCTATCCCATGGGAACAGATGAGATGGCATTGCAACGGACAAGAAGTGGTTGGTATTAGAAATACATTGGTTTTCCCGCGACTTTGTGTGGAACTACCGTACGTTCTATTGGTTTATCAGGATTGAAATCTGACCAAACTTTATAGTCATTTGCTTATATGACATATCAAAATAAACTTAAGTAATAAAATTATGAGTGAAACTATATGTAGAAGCAGATTATGGACTGCAACAGCCTTCTGCTGACCGTAAGATTGGTGCAGTTAATATTTGTTAGTCTATTAAATTAATAGCTTGGTGATTATGAGAGCGTTTGACCTTAAAGAAAAAAAAGAAAGAATTAAATAAAATACGTTTATTTGCGGTAGACTGAACGCAGAGACAACACTAACACAAAAAAGAATAAGTTCGGAGAAAATATGCGTCATTTCCACGCAAAACGGTCGTCGCTCAGCATAATGCTACGACACTATGCTTCAGAGCCCAAACGCTGGTTTTCAGCGACAGCTGGCGTTACCTTGACTGTTCTTTATAGCTATCTTCTTATCTCGAATCGATAGTTATAACCAAATGCTTGCGCCCTCGCGGCATCAATGGTGTTTTTATGTCCTCTAAAGTCAATTCAAGGTGTAGGGATAGTCAAAAAACGTGGGCCATCTTCTATCAATTACGAGTACGACAAAATTAACTTATTAAGAACTACGCTTGCAAGCCAAGAAATATGAAAGAAAAAATCTCAAACAATATTTCAACCTACAATTTGTAGCATAAACACCTTACAATATACAAACTAAGTAGCAGGCACAGCTTAGCAAAAGATTGCTTTATCTCGCCGCTAGTAAATCAGCTGAGCAGGAAGCGGGTGGACGATGAAAAATGCCCTGGCAGCCCCTCGGAAGGCAAGCGTGATGATACGTGTGGATCGCACCGGACGATTTATTGGTAGCCGGCCGATAACCGGTCGTAGGGTGTACTTAGCTAAATACTTTGTGAGATTTTCATAGTAGGTCTGGCGTCATGGAAACAGACTTTATTGACGACTTGAAATAGATGAAGGTACGCCCTTTTTTAATGGGTTTGAAGATTTTTATTTGGAGCCATACCTACTGTCACACCACGGTCAAAGTTGATCACGTGACATCAACTTTGAACGTTAATATCTCAGAAACGTGACACTTTACGGCGTTTGGTCTTAATTTGTTTTCTGTTTAAATTTATATCTGCTATCGATTTATATACATAGGTCTCATGCGTGGCCGCCATTTTCGAAATGGCGCGACAGTAGGTCTGCCACGAATCTTCAGTCCTTTTTTTTTTGTAAGTTGGAAAAGTTTATTTCAGCGGCAGGTGGATCTTGTGTTGTCATCTGACATTACGCTGAGCTAAGGCCCTTTGGCACATTGTTTTTTTTATCAATAATTCTAAGGTGTTTTTTTGATCTAATGCCAATAAACTATTGAGATAAGTCTGTTGAGCAGGTAGTCTCTTCTGAATGTGCATTTATAAACTATTCTTGAAAATGTTTCTTGAGGTATTGCAATGAAGTATTACAATACTGGAAGTGCGTCATTATTTTTTATCTGCATTATTTAATATTTAATTAAGAGGTCAAAATTGAATTTTAATTTCTAATTCTAGTAGTAACCTAATCAAGAAACAATACAACCTCAGATTTAAATCCAATTAGTCTGATTAAAACTGTGATTTATTATTTCCAGAAATTAACATACTAGGTTCACAATTTTCCAATCAAGTATTTTGAAACATTCCGAACAAGAGCAATTAAGACGAAAACAATAAACGCTAACAAGAACAATGAGCGTTTAAATTACCATAATCGGGATCATAAAACAGTGTCACCGCAGAATTATTCCAATAAATGTGACAAAATATCACTTCAGAATAAATCTACCTGCAATAAATTTATAGGCCCAGGCTGGAATTTAAATCCTGTGTTTGTAGAACACAAAACATGGGGCAGGGTCGTTTACATTACACACAAAACGACATAACAACCACATTGATATTCAAACTAAAACAACCTAAATTATACGGATTATTAATGCTATAGGGCTGATTATAGCGTGTATGGTTCGTTAGAACGGTCGGAGAGCGAAGGTCGTTGAAGGTTGGCGCGCTTTTCCGCGATCAACGGCACTAGATTAAACAAGATGGCGGGAGCGGCGCGTGCGCAGTGGCCGCAGTAACTTAGCTGGAACGATAAAATGTTGCACGCACTAATTTATTTGTTTTAGTGCGAAATTGGTC
The DNA here is from genome assembly GCA_947507525.1 of Apamea epomidion. NCBI lineage: Eukaryota > Metazoa > Arthropoda > Insecta > Lepidoptera > Noctuidae > Apamea > Apamea epomidion. The sequence continues at coordinate 5,600,675 of OX382237.1, read as the reverse complement.
CACATAATTATTGTTGTAAACTGTTTGGCATTCTTCAAATATCTGGTATAACTCTATACAGAGATAAAACTCAAGGTCAACATAATTGTACTGTTTAGTTTTAAGTTTATTATTCGTGTTTATAGAATAGTAACCCCATAAATATGCCAACTAACTTTATGCAGCTACCTTTGTCAGCATTTTACCTTCAGGTAACCTAAAGAAGTAAAGACTAATCTGAATCTGTCCATAAAGACTTCGATGTTTTATTGGGATCGTCTTTTAGTATCATCAACTAGCTTATCTAAGCTGATCTTAGTATATATTATTATACGTTATTTTCTATGCATATCTATCTATACTGTGACTAATAATAAAGCTAAAGAATTTGTTTGTTTGTACGCGCTAATCTCTGGAACTACCAGTCGGATTTGTATGTTTTTTTTTTGCATTTGATAGCCCAATTCTTGAGGAAGGCTATAAATTAACACTACGCTAGCACCCTTAGGAGACGAGCAATAAGAAAAAGAATGCTAAGCAAAAACGAAGTAACAGTGCGGGCAGGCGATGCGATGCGACAGGGTGGGTCGGAGATCAACAAATTTCACGTAGACAAAGTCGCGGCCGGAAACTAGTTTACACGTTGACTGCCAGACAACAGACACAATAGAAAATCTTGTTGCTCGTTGTTGGCGGACATCGTGTGACCGCGGTGGCAGTCAATGACTTATATATATGTATACTTACTAAACTAACCAAACAAAATAAATGCCCAATACTTCCTACTTCAAAAATCAGCTGCGCCATCTTAGCGGCCCTGATTTAGCTCTAAGTCGCCATTATAAATGTGCTTTTAATGTAACGATACTACGGCACGAGCGGGGCCCGATACCATTATGAGTTTCGTCCAATCCACGTTCAACTTGCACTTTAATTTTATTTAATATAAGTTGTTTAGTTTAAAGTTTAGTTTTCCGAGAGCTTAGGGTAAGTGATACTGTGATTTCTTACGTGATTGTTCGTTTGTTGCGCCGGAGATAGAAATGAAGTTAACTTCCTACTAATATTGGCACGGTTCGCGCAGTGGTTAAGCGATTGACTGCTGCGCTGCGTGTCGCGCGGGTTCGATTCCCGCACGGAACAAATATTTGTATGACCTACAAGTAGTTGTTTCGGGTCTGGCTGTTTGTGTATGTGAGTTTAAATGGTTGTAAACGCACCCACTATACAGGAGAAATTCCTAGCGCGGGGCAACGTTCTTAAAAAAAAAAAAAATATTATAAGTAAATGCGAAAGTTTGTATGGATGGATATATGGATGTTTGTTACTCTTTCACGCAAAAACTGCAGAACGGATTTAGATGAAATTTGGCACACTGATAGTTTACAACCAGGATTAATACATAGGATACCTTTTATCTCGATATTCCCATGGGATCGAAACATATGTGGGTGAAACCGCGGGGCGCAGCTAGTCTTTCATAAGAAGAACAATTGAGTAGGTATTTTAGTAGGAAATTGTATGGAAATCCACCGAGGGTAGGTGCAGTCAATAGTGACAGTTGCTTTTATTGTGTTTGGTTTTAATGGGTTCGTTACTCCTTGAAGCAATAAATTAATAGTAAGCTTTTTTTTATCGAGCTACGTTAACTTGCCAGACTCACTGTCTCGTATTATAAGATTTATTGTGACTCAATCATAGAAACAGACACTTGCGCAGTTTGAGTTTGATTGACAATTGATGGGTACAAATAGACATGGAAGAAGACGGTATCTCCATACTTAAACGAAGGCCTCTAAAATGTACCTATAAATGTAAAAAACCTGTTGATTACGAAATAAATGAACTTATAAAAACTTATAATTGATCTTGGAAACTGAAAACTAATTTCCTTGCCTCGGTTTCTATGACATGTTTTGTCCCTTACCTACTTAGCTTTTGCCTGCCGCTTCGCCCGGGTGAAGATCAGAAATTATCCCACGGGAAAGTACTACCGGGATAAAAAGTACCCTAAGTATTAATCAATAATTCCGTAATACATTGTTTTTATATACATAACTTTATTTGGTTTACTTTATTTCCGAAATCTTCAACAATCATCGTCATATTTCAGCCAATTTAAACAAAACCCTAATGAATTATACACTTAAACCTTCCTCAAGAATCACTCCGTCCATTGGTGACCACCGTATGAAAATCCGTTTGGTAGTTTTTGAGTTTATCGCGTTCAGACAGACAGACAAACAGACATGGCGGGGGAACTTTGTTTTATAATAATTATGTAGGGATACTTATAGTGACGATCATTATGAGGATAACCGGAAATCAAGATCATAGGTGACAAGAAAAATATTAGATAATTATGATGACCCGACATACATATATGACGACACGGTTGGCGCAGTGGCTAAGCGATCGACTGCTGCGCTGCGTGTCGCGAGTTCGATTCCTGCACGGAACAAATATTTGTATTGCCTACAGGTAGTTGTTCCGGGTCTGGCTGTTTGTGTATGTGAGTTTTAATGTTTGTAAACGCACCCACGATACAGGAGTAATTCCTAGTGTGGGGCAACGTTTTTATTAAAAATATATATATGCCGTGACATTTAAGGTTAGGGGTAGGTTAGGTTGTTTTGTAAAATTTCTCGAGAAGCATTGTATTGTAGCGGTATCTACAACGCCACATGCGAACAACGCGTCATACTGACGTCACGCAAATCCTGCATCTCGCAAGCAGAGTTTACCGCACAATTAGCATATAATACAAACTTCCCAACATCAATCGTTGGGCAATTGCCCGCCAGACACAACACCCGTCTGGTCGGAGGATCCTCCCTTTTCTATAGAGTATGAGTGAACTTTACACCCTGTTCCTCATAACTCTATAGTATAAATAAACACATAACATAACATCACGCCCGTATACCTCGAAGGGTAATGCAGAGGTGTACCTAAAGTACACCCACATTTCGCCAGTTATTTTTAAGTCCCATGTAATACAGGGCGAGCCTTTTGCCATCAACCGGGTACGAATCCAGATTCCAGGCTCCCACTGAGAAATTCCATTTCCTCATGCTCAGCAGTAGCAAATCAACTTTTATTATTTTTTTCTTTTATCTCCTACATGTACATAATCAGCCTAGAATGTTCCCACTGCTGGGATGCAGGCCTCCTCTATTTGAGAGGGTGTGGGCCGTAACCCACAACGCGGGCCCAGTGCGGGTTGGTAGATTTCCTGTCTTCGAATTTTTAGTTCAGGATTTTTGGTTGGTAGGACATACCGGTTTCCTCACTATGTTTTCCTTCACCGTATTGGGAGCAGTGATGGTGATGAACTAAATACTAACAATAATTCTATGTAGACATAATTCTGTGTACACCTCCACCAAACCCTTCGGGGAAGCATCTCCTCTCTGCATCGTCTCTCCATCGTCTCCTATCTGCTAATAAAAACATACGGAAATCATAAATAATCAGCCAATCAATAATAGCGATTATGGCAATAGCCTATTTATATTATCCATATTTATCTCATGGAGCTCAATTAACTTAACAAAAGCAAACAATCTTTCGTTCGATACGCTCCTACGCATCCAAATACATATATAATTTCAAACGAACGGATGATTTCTAAATATAATACTTAGTATAATATCGGGTCGTAGTTCCGAAGATAACAGTACTGTGGACGAGTAGGAAGTTTATTTGTTTAGCGAGACCATTAATCATGGGTCGGACACAGTAGGGTAAAGAACAGAAGTTACAATGTTCACAGTTATTTTACGTCTCACAGCAGCAATCTAACTGCAACCTTATTGTGACGAGAATAAAGATCACGATATTTTGACAGACTTGTCAATGGCAGCTACCCAACAGCAACCTTATTAGAATGAGAATAAAGATCACTGTGATTTGGACTGTGATGCAAACTCAGAGGTAAAATGACTGTGAACGGATTGTGCCACAACTCATCATGTTCATTCATTTATTCATTCATCCATTCACTCATATACCTAGACAAGGGCGCGAGTAGTTCTTGTGATTGAAGCCTCTGAATGTTGTCATTAAGCTCTGTAAAACCAGCTTTTGCCAAGTTAAGTCCCTTGGCTTTCTCAAGAAAAGTTTGCCGACTTTACATAGACATAATCATAGTTAGCCTATAATGTTCCTATTGCTGGAGTACAAGCCTCCTCTCTGTGAGAGGGATTGGTCCGTAAGGGCCGGCGCTCACTGCCGGCATGGCACGGCATGGCACGGCAGATTGTGCTGCGGCATCCCGCGGCGTCCCGTGGCATGCCCTGGCATGGCAAGTTGTGTTTCGGCATACCGCGGCGGCCGTGGCATGCCGTAGCATCCCGTGGTATCCCGTGGCATGCCGTGGCATTCTGCTGAAAGCCCAGCCACTCTGGCATCAAACCGACCGGACTGCGCCCCATTAACCGAAATGACGCTGCACAAGTTACAACCTTATTTCAACTAGCTTAGCAATCATAATTTCTCGACACAACCACGCGGGCCCAGTGCGGGGGGGGGGGGGGGGGGGGGTGCCACATATCTCTTCGAATTTTTGGTTCTAGGATATGCCGGTTTCCCCGCGGTTTTTTCCTTCACCGATTTGAGAGCGGTGGTGATGAAACAAACTACACAAAGTTAAGCGCCTGCTTGGGTTCGAACCCATGATCACAATATCTCGTCCGTCAGGGCCGATACCACTAAACCACCACTGCTACACTGGGCCACCACTGCCTTTCATAGAAAAATGGATAATTTGTCCAACAATTGAAAAGCTAAAACAGAATGTTTTCCTGCTTAGAGATTTTCAGTTCTTTTTTTATGTTTTCAGGTTTTAGGGTTTTCTTAGGACTTATCATTTACTATACTGAAAGCGTAGTTTTTCAAGGGCTTAACTGCTTTTTGACTCTGTATGATCTCTCTTGAGCCTTCTGCATCTGTCTGTCCTACAACACAGGTTGAACTGTGCCCTAATAGAATTACCATTGATTAAAAAATATCACGATCACGTTCAATTTCTAGTTTATTATTGTTTTAATTTAATTTATTACTTCAATTATTAGCTATTCCAGTTTTGTAGGTTAATAACAGTTTGTCTGACCTAGTAGTAAGTTCTATTCATAGGTTTTGTATTTCTTATTATACTGTTCAATGATTTATTATTCCTTTTGATCATGGCTTTAATATTTGAAACAGTGTTTTCTCGTGTCTTTTGGCTTGTTAGTAAGGCCTTGAAAGAATAGCCCTGTATTACATGGGATTTAAACAAAACCGTCGAAATGTGGGTGTACTACAGGTACACCTCTGCTTAAACCTTCGGGGAAGCAAGCGTGATATTATGAATCTAGTTAAGTTGGAGAACAATCCGAGCGGTAAGTATTTAGCGGACGTTTACTCTGATTGTAGCTCGCAAACGTGTATATTTTTAGCACAGAAACAGCACTTTCGGGATATTGTTTCTTTTAACCTTTTTACAACGGAGCTATCATTTGTGAATTTCGGCTCAGATTTGTGCCTAGCCTAATAACAAAGATAACTGACGTCACTGCCACGCTAAAATGGAATTGGGCTGCACACATCTGACGCCTGTAAGGTGGCCAATGGGCCAAACTCACGACCCAATGGGTCCCTCTAAATGGCAAGCGATATCGCGACAGGCCCAGACGGAGATGGCCGGATAAACTTGACTCCTACAACAAGAACTGCTCCTTACCAGCTTTAAATACAAATAAATGGAAAGAGATTAGAGAGGCTTTGCCCTACAGTGGGATATCGCCGGCTTTTAATAATTGAATAATAATGTATTTTCAGGGGCCATCTTTACATGAGGCGGCGACCAGCCCGCCGGTTGATCGCGTCCCAAAGGGTCATGGCTTTCCGGCTCATTCGAGGATACCGCATGGTCTCCGCTGAGGCGGCGAGCCTCCTTGCCGGATTGCCGCCATGGGATCTGGAGGCCAAAGTCCTCGCCCACATATGGGAGTGGCGAGAGGAGGCAAAACGCCGGGGCGTTGCTCCGCTGCCGCGAGAAATCACGGCACAGCGGACAGAGCTCCGGCGGGATCTCATAGCGGCATGGAGAGTGCGATTGTCGCAACCCAGCGCTGGGCACGCCACAATTGCGGCGATAAGTCCCCTCTTTGAGGAGTGGCTAGAGAGGTGCCACGGCGCCCTCACCTTCCGCCTGACGCAGGTCCTCACCGGTCACGGTTGTTTCGGGAGGTTCCTGTTCAGGATAAAGCGGGAGGAAAGTCAGGGTGTCACCACTGTGGGGATCGCCCGGAGGACACGGTGGAGCATACGGTGGAGGTCTGCCCGGCTTGGGCGGGGCCTCGCCGTGTCCTCGTGGCGGCGATCGGCGGCAGCGACCTTTCGCGTCCGGCCCTCATACAGGCCATGGTACGGAGCGAGAGTGAATGGGAGGCCGTCACCTCCTTCTGCGAAGCAGTAATGCTCGCGAAGGAGGAGGGGGAGCGCGTGAGGGAGAGGCAATCGCTGCACCCTCGCGCGCCTAGCCGCCGCAGGAGACGCCCTGGACGGGAGTCAACAGCCGACTCCCGGCCACCGTAGGCGCGGGCCTGCGGGCGGCGAGCTATGGGCAGCTCGCCGCCCGGTAAGGACCAGGCCCGGGTCGACGGCGCGTTGTGTTCCACGCGCGCCTCAAAGAGCTGTCAGCACGAACTGACGGGGTCCGCTAGGACCGATGCCGCCGGGGCTGCGTGTTGTTCGAAAGAGATACCGTGGCCCCTGGCACAGGCAACTGAAGGAACACGGGTGGGTTTTAGTCAGTAAAAGTCTGACACTCCCTTCTGCTCCGCCCAGAGCGGGAGGAGTCATTTGATGATTTCCCACCCAGAAAAAAAAAAAAAAGGGGCCATCTTTACATACCAAGACCACTCTGTGCCCCGGAAAGCACGTTAAGCCGATGGTCCTGGCTGTCATTCCTAGAACCGTTAAAGTCGTTACAGGTCCTCAGAAGCCCGAAAGTCTGACAACCAGTCTTACCAAGCAGTATCGTATTACCCAGTAACTATGTTGTGGAGGTCAGATAGGCAGTCGCTCCATGTAAAATACTGGCTAGCTACATCCGGTTAGACTGGAAACCGACCCAAACATAGTTGAGAAAGGCTAGGGTGATGAATATCTTTTCAGGGAGGTCTCTAATTGAATAAGAACTAAACCTCAATCATACATAACACAAACAACTCATCAGTAAGGTTATTGCGTAATAGTCGTCATACAGTTATAAAACAATGACGTTACGTTATGCCGAATTATAAACACATCGCGTTGCTCGACATACCTAGTTACGTGGTACAATGAGTTAATACTAACACACTGAGATTACGCTACGTAATGGAATCAATTTCTGACACACGTTAAGGTGAGATGATTATTCTGGATATGCTTAGGCGTGAATTATGGAAAACCGTAATGTTTGGAATCGAGTTCAATACTAGACTATGGTTTAAGAATATGGGCTTAGTTTTGGATGGTGTCCCTGTTACCACCGTTGTTTTAGTATTTTTATTTTTATTTTATTTATTTTAAGTTTTAGAAATATACTTGGGATAAGATAATATGTCCTGGTTAGCCAAAACGAAAATATTTTTTATAAACAAAATCAATATTATAATGGTGGCAGGGACATCAACATGTACTGAATTAAAAACATAATGCATTGCAATGAAAGATTAATTAAAATAAAACAATAAAGATTAATTGAATTGAATCCATGGTAACAGTTTGCGCGTTGATTTCCCTGCCACCCTATACTATCATATCATTGCACTTCACCGTCACAGTCACCTGTAGTCCGGTTGAACATGACACACACGTACAAATAAGAACACTTCCCATAACATAAGCTCAACGTGTAATAATTTTACAATATAAGTGTTGTGTCGCTCGATGTAATTTCATAAAATTGACGTCTGATTTCTCTCACTCTTCCGTATTAGTTACACTCATTCGCTGTCGATTAACTGGAACCAGGGTACAAGCAGAGAAAGCAATGATTGTTGGTAATGTAGCAATGTTGCACTAGTTAATGTGAATGGGAGGAAGTGCAATGTATTTGTGTTACATGTTGAGATAACACCCTTTGGCTACGGGGTAGGCAGGTACAGAAAGCCTTGTACCTACTGCTATACTCACACATACAGTGGGCCTAGCATGAACACGAGAAGTTAACGTATCGTCATTTCTAACGGTTTTTAAACTGGACCTGCTAACAAGGATTCAGTACATGATTCTGTACCATAGTAATTTTTTAAGGCACTCCTGCGTTAAAAAAATGCTATTCTATACATTGCTGAAAACAAATGCTATTCTAAAAATGCTGTTCCATACATTTTGACCGCGTAGATATTGCACTTTTCTATGAATAAATTTCATTACTCTTTAAGTTTGTCAAGTCTTAGTTACTTTGTTACTCCGGTAGACGGGAAACCGACCCCAGCAGATTAGTGAAAAGGCTAAGCAGTTTATAAAGATTGTCTACTTGTATTTTGCAGATTTCATTAATAATTACAACCATTTCACTACATAAATTAATTTACAGTGATAACCGTAGTCAGACACGTATCAATGGAAACGGTAGTAAGTTTCAAAGTTAAACCAAACCACTTGTAAACTTGAGCACGATTTCGCTGTCATCATGAACACAACGACTGCCATTCTGCCAAGGTGCCAAGTTTGTACTGCAACTGACAGACGGTTCGGTTTCTCTAGTTATCCCTTTAGTAAATAGTTACAATTCATAACATTAAGAAAATATTATGTTGTTATTATAGAATATCTCTTAACATTTAAAATCTAAAAGCCTGAAATAAAGAAGACGCCCTCAGGCTATGTAAAGCGACGATCTTCGCAGAGTAGCTGGTAGCAGCTAGATGCGAGTTGCTGAGAATCGAGCTGAATTGGGTGTACTTGGAGAGGCCTATGTCCAGCTGTGGCCTGCAGTTGGCTGATGATTATTAAAGTAATATATATATATATATATATATATATATAAAATAATTTTTGCATTCCAGGAAAGGGTTCACCCGGGCAAGTTCCACTATCGTACCTATTTATTTAAACCTCCGTGGTATTAATAAATAGGAATCATGGCAGCATTTTTGTTCTATTTCAAAAGGTGCTGTTGAATTATTAAACAAATGAATCTTCAACTTGATCTCTGAAGTTGTCAATACACATACAATCTCCATGGTGTTACATTATATCTATAAGCAACGATAACTATGTATTACCATCAGGTGGGCCGGTCGCCCCATTTTTTAACCAAGATTACTGCTTACAAATTAATTAATTCCACCTCACATTTTGCAAGCTAACACTACAATAACCCAGATACGAATGGTTATCGGTAATCAACAACAATCATTCAAGCCATCGGCTGCACGGCCTTCAGAGCTGCCTTCAGAGGCTGGTCCAGGCACATTCCAACTAAAACAAATGCTAATTATATGGTAATGAGGCGTTTGAATATTGCAGCATCGGTATTGTCATGCGCTGTGGTATGTCAATGAAATTGTTTGTGTTATGGTCTATCTCGAAGATTGCTGCGAGGGTTTTGATTGTTAAAAGATTACAGTGTTTTGTTTTTATAATTATATCTTTATGTTACAGCTACTCCCCCACAAGGTGGACCGATGACTGATGACCTTGTGAAGGCCGCGGGAATCCGCGAAATGCGGGAAACACAGAACCGGTCGAATTCGCGGTGCTTGGGGGAGGCCTATGTCCAACAGTGGACGTCTTTCAGCTGAAATAAAATAATCAATAACAAGAACTGAAGGTCAATTTCCGTAATTAAAAACGTTCAAAATCTAGTCTCAATCTCATCTCAGCGACAATCAATGTCAAAATTGTAGGGATATTAGTGGTATTTTTGAGAGATTGAGACTAAGATCAGACTGTGAACGTCCTGAAAATTACGAGAATTGCCCCTCGGAAGTGAACTCAGGTCTAAACAAGATGTAAGTGAATGGCCAGACTTAAATTAGAGAAAAATGACAGAATGGAACTGGAGAAAATATCGTCCCCAGAAATAGATTTGGTTCTGGGTGTAAGTTCAACCTTTAGCCGCCTTTCAGTCCTCCACGGATATAAATAACACGCTGTATATTACGATAAAATACACAGGACATATTAGAATATAATTTACAGGACGTACTATCTACAGCGACATCTATAAATTCACTGAGAGAATACCACATATTTCCCCACATACTTATACACAGCACCCCACATTACACCACCCTAACACAATGATTACGACTACGTGTACAAGCTAAGATAACACCGAGCCTACCATATCTTCCACAGTAAATACCAATCTACACATCCAATTAATAGTAAGACAAGAGCAGAGCCTTCTCGCCCTCGTAAACTAGTATCGATACTTCGATAGGTTCACTCGCCGATCGTAATTATCGATAGAGCAACACTAATTGTGGACGTCGATATCGAAGTATCGAGTGACGATGACGGGTGATGGGTTCTCGATAAGGTGTCGATAGAATGGTGTTTGTTGTGGCTGGGTTGATTTTCGATTGGTGCATTTTTTGATGATGCTCTTTTTAAGGGTTTGTAACAGAATATCGGTAAAGCAGATTAAAGTATCAATTTGTAGGTAACTTAGGTAGGGCTCAGTGTTTTTACTTTGCTCTCCCTCCGCAACGTATTATAAATATTATAAGGGTAACATAAAAGGCAAAGGGTGCCCTAGTCTGTTCTTCCAAAGATCCTTGAGCTTCTTCTTTTAAGTGCTGAGAAGAAATGTGTGGTTTAAGTTTGTTGAAACTTCTTTTATTTTTTTCTTCGAAATATCAGCCATTCTAATCTGTAAAAATCTCAACGTGAAAACTTAGTTGAAGTGAACTTGAAGTGAACTGTCGGTCTATTCTGTCCATCTCACCGTGAAACCTTAGGTGAAGGGAGCGTGGAGTGAGCTGTCATTCCAAGTAATGCTAGGGATTGACAGCTCACTCTAAGCTCACTTCACCTAACTTTTCACGGTGAGATTTTTACATAATCGATCGGCTGCTGCCGAGCGATTCTGTAATAATCTCACCGTGACTAAGGTGAAGTGAGCTGCCAATAATGTCAATCCCTATAGCATCAGGTGGAATGACATCAGAAGGCCAATTCTCGTAATTTAAAACGTTAAAAATCTCAGCGACAAACAAATGTCAAAAACTTGTCAAAATGTAGGGAAATTAGAGATATTTGTGACAGATTGAGACAGAGATCAGACTATGAACGTTCTTAAAATGACGAGAATTGCCCCTCTGATTTCCAGCTCACTTCACCTAAGTTTTCACGGTGGGATTTTTACAGAATAGATCGGCCGTTAATCAGATGGGATGACAGTTCATAACAAGCTTCTAAGGTTCCAACTTCCTAGAGCCATAGCATACCACTAAATATATCCAGACATGTACATAACTATAATGATAACGTCAGTAAATATAACAACATCAAAAGATGCACGCACATCCATTCGTCACATCCCTACATCATTGTTTTACTCTCATTGCGCGCTACCGCAGGAAATTGTGCGCGCGCGCAGCTTTTTGTGACGAAAGGCTTTAATGTTCTATGAAATAGTTTTATTGTTCGCCTGTCATTACCGGCGTCATAAAAATGAAAGCTATCATTAAGGTATAAAAAAATTATTTTATATAATTGTGGTGAACTGCGCAGGCAAATAATAAAATGAATAATTCGGTTTTATTGTGCATTACGGCTGTAAGTAGAACATTAATTAGAAATGGAGGATACGGAGAGATGTTGAATATTAATTGAATTTGAAAGTTATGTCCCACTGCTGGCCAAAGGCTTCCCTACTCTATTTCCATCTCTTTCTGTCCAAAGCTGCCAAGATTATATTATTTTATTATTATTAATTATATTATGTATTAGCCAGTTATACATATAATTAAAACAATTTTTTTATTGACAGTAATAAAACATTTAACACATTATTGTCTATAATAATATACTTACAATGAACCTTTGACCTCTCAGCATCAACTTAGGCCATATCCGCTTCTGAGATGAAAAAGGATTTGATTGTGTGTCTGTTTGTTACGCTTTCACGCTAAAACGGCTGAAGGATTTGGTTGAAATTTGGCACACGAGTAGACTATGATCTGGATTAGGACATAGAATACATTTTATTCCGATATTCCCACGAGATCGTGACTTATGCGGGTGAAACCGCGGGGTGCAGGTAGTTGCTTACAAAGTCAATACACCGCTTTACTACGATGTGATCCGCGCTATTTCTCATGATTCTCTCATAATTAAATCTCCATCGACGTTAAACAAACTATCGGGTAAATAATACTTTGTAACTTAGCTATAGGTAGTATTTGAAAGTAGTCATATTAATAATCTGTGTTTGTCTAATCCTGTGTTTAACCTGTACCCCTGCTATATTACCTGCGGGGTAATTGCGTAACACAGTAACAGTAGCAAAGGCTTTCATTTTGACAGTTCAACAACATTCATTGCGTTATTTACGTTGTTATGCAGGCAAACTTTTCAAACATATGAAGCAATGGATTAGCAATAACCTTCAAAAATATGCAGATTGTGATTAAAAGTGTGTTACGCAATTAAGGTGCTACGGGGTAATTGCGTAACACTTTAACAGTAGCAAAGACTTTCATTTTGACAGTTCTACAACATTCATTGCTGGAGCAGACAACGTTTTCAAACATAAGAAGCAATGGATTAGCAATATCCTTCAAAATTATTCAGATTGTGATTAAAGGTGTGTTACGCAATTAGAGTGCTGGTTAATAATTTATTCTATATTTCTATCTGAGCTCAGTGAGTACTGGCACCACCAATCACTATACACTCGCGTGAACTCAGCATAAAACTTAACTAAGTAGGATATTGTATAACCGTAGTGATAGGTTCTGGTACAAGTCTTACAGATATGTCCCATTTGCTTCAGGTAGTGTAACGGACAGCGTGGGTAGGTAACAACTGATGCTATTAATATTTATGGTGCGTACTTCATTAATAAATCATAATTTAATAAGGTAAGAACGAAATCCGGCAGAAAATATGAAGGGAACGATTGAAATAATTATTCAATTAGTTTTAGTATTGTAATTAGATTGAGCGCTATTTTTATGTATAAAAATGTTATGAAAAATTGCATGAAATAAATAGTTTGAAATTTTATTGATTTTTTTAATTTTTATTAAGTATGCTTTCTTAGACGACGGTAGTACTGTCTCTAAAGAATAAGAACGTACTTCTTTAACGCGGCTTCCTGTAGGAGTACACTGATATACATTATCACGTAACGAAAAAGCATTATGCCCCTGCACTGAAGCCATAAAGAGGTCAAAATGAAAATTAAAAATGACGGCTGCGAAAACTTTTAAATTTTTCATCATGGGCGTCGTTTCCTGACGGGGATCCCCGTTGTGATGAATTCTCTTTCTAAAGACTGCCAGGAGAAGGTTTATGTGCTTTAATTAACTTCATTAGCCTACTGGTGACATGAATTTATCAAACATACATTGGTCTAACCCATTACAGGAATCAATTCACGCCTTAGCAAGTATATTTTTGACAAGAGTGTTTATGCAGGAAGGAAAGGTTGTAAAAACAAAATCATTAACATGAGCTTTTATAAAGTCTCATCCTCTAATTCAAAACGATAAGATCTTATCTTGTTTATCTAAGCACATCTCAGCCAGCAAAAAATAATTGCCTAGATCCGTTATTATCCGATCACGGTACTTACAAAATCACCAATAACCAGTCAATCAAAAATTACTTTGTAATAAGGCCGGAATCACACCAGCCTAACGTCCGGCGTCCGTCCGGTCAGTGTAGCAACGCCTTAATAAAGCTCAGTTCACATCCTTCCGACAATTCGTCACTTTGGAAGGAAATGATTTCGAAAAGTTGTGGGAACATTTGAATTTCGAACGGCGTTTAAATGTCAGCTTATTGAGTTCAGTACTTTTTTATTTTGAAATTCGAAAGAATGAGTAACTTTGTGATATGTTGTGAGAAGATTTTTATCGTTTGTAAAAGTTAAGGTTCTTCGTTATGAAAAAATCTGTTTTATTGATTGCACATAAATAAATATCATACTTAATTTTCTAAAGGTACATTTTTTAACTGGAACATAGAATCTGCTGTTTAACGTAAACGACGCAACGACATAAATTAAAGTCTTGTCAAGCAATTTACAAATAAAACACCTAAGCCTACATGGGCACTTATGGAACGTCAGAAGCTAGGAGCAACATTATCTTACTCCTTCACGTCATAAAAGTCCTGGCTTGAAGGGACTTCCCAATGACAATTCATAATATATTCGTAAAAGTAATTATTGGCAGAAACCACCACTTGGCCGCCAGCTGGCCTTGACCGAAATCACTAAATGAGTAAGCACATTTTTTCTACGTAAATCATACCTAATGCATTGCAACTGAAGCAGTCTGACAGTGACAGCTAAACGTCACAATACAGCAAAAGAGTTAATCGTATTCTAATTTTAAACGCGAACTATAAGCTCCCTGCTCAACCAGTCTACTCCCATATCAGTGCACAGAGTACATAAATAGAGGTAATCTCAGTGCAACCCCATTACTTTTACCTTAAGATACCGCGTTCCGTTACTACATGATACATTAGCTGGGATGTGACACGGTAGCCATTAGAATATCCCTGTCCACCAGGATATCGTAATGGCCGCTGTGTGTACCAGGCTTTTACAGTTTTTGTGGTACAGGTTGTTTAGTAAAATTGTGCAGGTTATGAAGCGGGTTTGACGGCTTCCGTCACCCGATGATTATGAATACAGCGGGAACTAAGGGGTGGACCCTAATGCGATCTGTAGCTGTTACGGTGAATTAAAAATACTAATAGATTATTTAAAAAAACTAAAGACATTTATTCAAAATAAGCTGAGAATTAGAAAATTACATAAGACAGTCCCCGAATCCATTCCCAAATCACCTGCCATTCAACACTTCCTATTGTTTTAACTGGGAAGAAGTGATGCAACCAACTCCCCGGCAATGCACCCAAGGTAACCCAAGACTGACCCAAGAATGGACTCAAATTACTGACGTAAGTACCCTCAGTAGCTACGCTTGCAACTCACACCAATGTACCACCAAATCAACTAAGTTTTATCCATTCAACCTTTAATTTTCTTTACCTTTCACATTAACTAAACCCCAACAGCTATAAATATCAAAACAGAAACCCACATCACAATACGAAATCAACGAGAAAATAAACAGACCTTTCTAAACATTTCCCTTGACACCACCAATGATAATATAAAGGTAAAGAAAGCAAACCACTTTAATTCGATCAGCTATTACGCGTAGAGGAAGCAAGGCAAGTGTGTGTAACCCGGCTAATTGAAGGAGGTTGGTGTCCGGTCGCGTTGCAACCGGTCAGGGCGACAACGCAAATGGGCCGGATGTTACGACCCGAGAGCGCTGAACTTGGCTGACCATTAGAAAATCTAATCTCACGCCGCTTCTGTGTGGGTCGCTGGGTGCGGGAGCTGGAAAGTCCTGAAGCATATTTTAATAAAATAATTTATTTTCTTTTATCATACAATCTGCGTCCACTCGCTTAGCTGAACTGATACGTCTAGATATAGGGGAAGAACTCTTTGTATATTTATCGAAGGTCTTCCTCAAGGCATTTTATCTCTTCCGCCGTGAGCCAATTTTCGCTTGGACTCTGCTTGCACCAAACCATCATGCATCAAACTAGACAAGGGAGATTTCTAAAATTAGATACCTAACTTTACAGTGATCCACTTTACCCGGCTTCAAACATAATAATAATTTCCAATTTTTTATTTAAAAATGTTATTGATGACTCCAATATTATACAGTACAACGCACAAGTCAACAAGAGGCAAAGTCAAAATAACTCATGTGCCAATGAATTCACCATTCAACAATGGTTAAAAACACGCAATACTACTAAGGGCTGGTTTTACCAAAGTCAGATATCCTTTATCTGTGGAATACAATTGACGTCTGACAGTTCTATTTATGGAACACTCCCAAAAATTCAAAATTTATTTTCAGGATAAGACTTATTTTAAGTACTTATACAAGTTTGGTGATAATCGCCCTAAGCTGCAAAAATATACAGGTATTTTACCAGTTCATATGCGAAAAATCAGAGGATCAATTCTCGTAACTTTAAGAACTTTCACAGTCTGATCTCAGTCTCAATCTGTCAAAAATACCTCTAATTTCCCTACATTTTGACAAGTTTTTGACATTTGTTTGTCGCCGAGATGAGACTGCGACTAAGTACTTGGATTTTGAACGTTTTAAATTACGAGAATTGCCCCTCTGTTATCTACATCCAAATTCCTTCACGTTGCCAGTACTTTCTTGTTTCCATGCAGCTGTCGGTGGCACCTGGCCCCGCCCAATCGCGGCTGCCCCGTCCGACACTTACCCTGATTGAAACTATTAAAATGGGCGAGGTGAAAACCAAACACTATAGTTTAGCTTTCCACTCGATAACTACACGTTTACTGCTATGAATATTATGTGAGCACTACTCATTTTTATGGAGAGCTTGTTTGTGCACTACAGTGGAACTTAAACTGTAAAATCAGAAAAAAAGGTAACTTTTTGATAAAAATGGGGCAATTTAGGAAAACATAACATAACGCAGAGATTTATGAAATAAGCATCACCTTTGTACCTATTTTTCTGTTCTGTTTTTTTCTTGTCTGTGTATACATGTGTATACATACATAAATCCTACTATCCTACTAATATTATAAACGCGAAAGATTTTATGGATGGATGGAGAGATCGATGGATGGATGGTTGTTACTCTTTCACGCAAAAGCTACAGAACGGATTTGGATGAAATTTGGCATACAAATAGTTTATAACCAGGACTAACACACAGGATACTTTTTATCCCGATATTCCCACGGGATCGAAACTTATGCGGGTGAAACCGCGGGGCGCAGCTAGTGTTATAATAAAATAAATAACATCACACCTTTTTTCCGCGAAGGGTTGGGCAGAGGTGCACCTATAGTACACTCACATTTCGCTAGTTATGTTTATTAAGTCCATGTAATAGGGGAAAGAATAATGCCATCAACCGGGCAAGAATCCAGGCTCCGGGCTGCTACTGAGAAATTCGAGATAGAACAACCCAATAACACATTGCCCGACCTGGGAATCGAACCCAGGACCTCATGCTCAGCAGTAGCACTTGCGACCACTAGACCAACAAGAAAAACGATAAAAAAAACATAATTTATTCAAAGTGTATGTAAGGATCAAAGTGTATAAAGGAGTATAAGGATCGTAGCAAGTGGCGTTCTGTAGTTTCTTCCTACCTCCAAGGGAAGAGGGTGTGAAGTTATGTATGTATGTATTATTAAAATAGGCAACAGATGAACACGTATCGCAGCACGGGACATCCCATACTTTTTTTTGTTAGTTAGGTACAGTCATCAAAGGAGATTAGTAACCAGGGTCGTCGGATATAGTTGAAGTTTACTAAGAAACCGATAAATGTTTTCGAATGAAATTTAATTTGATAAATGAACTGTTTGTTTTCTATTAATTAAATTAAATTTTAATCGAAAATATCCATTAGTTTCTTACTAAACTTCAACTATATCCGAAGACCCTGGTTACTTATCTCCTTTGGTGACTGTACACCAAAAAGTATGGTGAAAAATATTTATATATCTCCAAAAATTTTGTCATATCGTATTTTATTCCTTCAACGTCTTGGCTAGTCTTACTGTTTCCTTTTTCAAAAACTTTTCACTTTTCCTCCTTAAAACTGATCCTAATACATACCTGAAGTGCACTATCACCGAGTGCATCCGAGCAAGTGACAGGCGGGCCGACATGCAGATATTATAGCGCTGCGCCCGCGCCGAGCGTGGGCTGCCTCCGAGTTATTGCTTGTCCCACTGCCTGTTACCGTTATCTTATAGCCCTTTATTATATAGGACTTGGGCTGGTTGAGAATTGTGTTTTTTTAATTAACTGCGAGGTACAAATTAAGGGTTGAGAAGAATGTTGGGTCGTAAAACAGACGGCCAATTCTCGTAATTTAAAACGTTTAAAATCTGGTCGCAGTCTCATCTCGGCGACCAACAAATGTCAAAAGCTTGTCAAAATGTAGGAAAATTAGATATCACATAAAACGTTTTTTTTATGGCATAAAAATACTACCATTAGATATTTGTATAGAGGGGGATGCGCTGAGGTAGCCCGATTTTTTTTTTTTTTTTTTCTTTTGCAAGTCAGTGTCGACATACAACATGTTGATTAAAATATGATTCGCGACCGTAACAAATATGATTTTACAGAGTTATAATCATTAGAATCAGCAATACAACTCTCTAAGTTCATATTATGGTAAAAAAGGTCTCATCTATGTCACTCAAGTCTAATCGTTTATCTTATCAACTCGGCAAACATAGATAGGTAATTGGTACATAGATGTTTTCAACTTTTCATAATAGTCGTAGTTCTCCATCTTCGGCAGATAAGCATGCAAATAATAAATAATTACAAATTAAAACTAATTGACTGCGTCGTTGGTTTAGTGGTCGCAAGCGGTACTGGTGAGCATGAGGTCCTGGGTTCGAATTCCAGGTCGGGCGAAGTATTATTGGGTTTTACTATCTGAAATTTCTCGTTACACTCCGACTCCGGAGTCTGGATTTGTGCACAATTGATTGGAATAGTCTCGCCCCCTTATACATGGGACTTTAACATAACTGGCGAAATGCGGGTGTTCTATAGCGACACCTCTGGCTTACTCTTCGGGGAAAAGGGCGTGATGTTATGTAAAAAATAAATAAATTTAATTAAACTTTCTTACATTTAGGAAATCGACGAATCCATATCACATTTTACAACAAAGCAGATTAGAATGAGGTACATAATAACTTACACTCGTGGAAAGAGTAAGTACAACACATAATTGCTTACCTCACCTCCAAGTACTTACGTAGACCATTAATTAGATGCTGATGTTTAGATAAGCCGGTAAGTATTAATAAAGTTTATGTGTTGTTATTTATTTACACCGTACTTAAACAAATCGTTATTTACATAGATCATAGGAAGAGTTGAACCTGAAGTTATTAAAGTACCTCGTTAGCGTTTTAAATACTAAACGATGCGCGTAAAGTATATACGTACGTAATTATATCGTTAAAACATGAGTAATATGTGTGTTTTTGTAAATGAAAACTAGAAATTAACACATGATTAATAGCTGGAAACTCGCCTTTTCTGTGGTTAATACTTCTATTGGTGGTTAAGTATTAGTAGTACCCGGTTAAGTAACACCCAGGGACCAAGGGCTTAACGTGCTTTCCGAGGCATGGGTTTTGGTATGTAAAGATGGTCACCCATCCACGGACCAACCGCGTCTAGCGTAGCTTAACCTAATCGATTGACCCGTGCGGCTGTTATTACTTACCGTTACCGTCTATCTTAAGTATCTTATGATCCAAATTTTCTTTCATTTGTGCAACTCCTCATTCTGCTGGAAAAGTTCTATGACTCCTATTTCTCCCCCAAAATGGTTCGGTGTTCCTGGTTCCTGCAGTGCGATTCTGTAACCATCTCATCGTGAAAAGTTAGATGAAGTGAGCGTGGAGTGAGCTGTCATTCCAGCAAAATACTAGGGATTGAGACTATATTGACAGCTCACTCTAAGATCACTTCACCTAACTTTTCACGGTGAGATTTTTATAGAATCGATCGGCTGTTTACATTATTTTCGCAGAAATAAGTTCCTACACAATTAAGATGGTGACAATCAGTAGTGAGGCCCTTTGTACACGGCACTATTTCTTTACGGTACGGCGTTTGAACCGCGCCGTTGAAAAAACATGTCCGTCAACAAGCTTCCATAGTAACTCATACAACTCTGACGACCGTAGTCATACGGCGTATAAAACGCAGTTTTTCACGATTAAAAAACGTGAATGTAGAAAGGGCCTTAACCTTTTGTATCAGATAAATGTAACATATGTATATCACGAAAAAGTAAAGACCTCTCCTTCCTATACAATCTCCACTAAAGTTATTCCCCTAACACACAGCCCTGCAAACAATATAAATTGATTCATCTCATTCCCATATCATAGGCTTCCTGAAATCGTGCCTCCAGAGGTCAAAATCTTAGAAACTATTGTAAGGGAACCGAATAACGTACATTGTTAGTCAGCGGTGCTCAACCTTCATAATTTTATCAAAGTCCTATTAACTATTTGAAGGTTCTTTTAGTGCAAAAACTGTGGCATATTCTTATTCGATTGATCTATCGATATCATTCAGCATTGCTATAATAACATTTCATGCTAATTACGTTCATCATCGATATATCGTGAGGAAACCAGCATGTCCTAGAACCAAAAATTCCAAGACTTGTGACATCTACCAACCCGCGCCTAGCTGGCCCCGGGTGGTAGATTACTGCCCAGTCTCTCGAAGAAAGGAGCCCCGTGTCCCAGCAGTGGGAACATTATAGGTTGATTATGCTGTGTTATGCTACGTTCATCATTGATCGAACAATACAGGATCCTGGGGGCCTAAAAAGGTCACTTTGGCAGAATCATAATAGGATAACAATATGAATCATATAAAAATCGTAAAATAGTCACAAACTGACAATGCATAATATCTATGATCAGAAGGTCAATTCTCGTAATTATAACGTTCAAAATCTAGTCGCAGTCTCATCTCGGCGACAAACAAATGTCAAAAACTTGTCAAAATGTAAGGAAATTAGAGGTATTTTTGACAGATTGAGACTGAGATCAGACTGTGAACGTTCTTAAAATTACGAGAATTGCCCCTCTGTGTGGAATTCATATCACAATAAAATAACATTTAAACCTAATGAAAAATTTAACGATAAAATTACGGTTTTTATTTTTTTCATGCGGCAATGTTTACACCAAATATGAAATGAAATTGTATGAAAATTAGAGGAATTGCTAATGATCTGCTGGGAATTCAGGAAATGAATAGCTTTTAGAGGTTTTGCTTAAAGTGGCCTTTTTAGGCCCCCTATAATACGATAAAAAATAAGTGGTTGCTCTTAGCCGTTAGAGCTCACAGTATATTTAGTTGTTTGCTTTGATCTCTATGGATTTAATAAAACGGCAAGGTAAACAATTGACATGATCACAGGAGTTTTAGAGGTACGCTAAGTATTATACGTTAGCTTTTTTATCTGCAGCATCATGGTAATCGCCAACCCGTCTTGAGCAAGCGTGGTGATCAATGCTCGTGATTTCTCTGAATGGGCAAATGTCTCTTGCCTTTGCCCTCCAGTGGGACGATAATAGGCTGGTATGATCGTGGTATGGGAAGCTGGTTGTCACGCGTAACCGTCTCAGATGAATGTTGAACATCTCTGGTCCAGATATACCGTGTGTACGGGCCACAAGGCAGCCGACAGGTAGGCTGACCCCGGGCGCGGCCGCGTATAAATCCCATTGTTTCAGCAGATAGATATTATTTAATATGTACGGGAAATATATAATACTGTGTGCTATAGCCTTACATTATAGACCCTTTCACACCTCCGTATTTATGTTTTGTTGGGTCTGAACGGATGGCTGAATTGTGTGATTGTCGTCGGTAGAGGGGTGATTATGGGTGATACGGTCTGGGAAGAACTATCAAGCTATCGATTATCGAGCTTTACGTATTGGTGATATCGATATCGATAAAATGCTTAATATCATGCGTCACAAGTAAATGATTGTTGCTTAAGGGGGGACGCTTGATAGCCCGCGAGATTCAAATTTTTATATAGTCCTATTGATTGATATTTCGTGAAATAGTCACTCAATAGGATTATATGAACTTAGAGCGTTGTACTGATGATTCTAATGATTATAATTCTGTAAATACATACTTGTTACGCTCTCGAATCATATTTTGTTCAAGATACAACCTGACACTGACCTGCAAATTGCAAAAACGTAAGAAAATTTGTATTTCGCGGGTTACCCTGGCGCTTCCTCCTTAAAAGCTAGAAAATAATAAAACTCATAATTTATGTTAACGAACTTACAACAGAGTAAATATCAACGGGTATTATAATTTCAGAATACTGTAAAAGTAATTGAATTTTGCTGTTACTTGTACTTGCTTACGTGGGTCTGAAATAAATGTTTTAACGATTACGTTCGCAAACAGTAATTGGGTGCTAGTAACTACATAGTTAACCGAGTAACTAACTCCCTGAGGTATGATACAATCTGTACGATGTATCATCGGTTTAATCGATTACGATACAATCGATTGTCAACTCGGTTGGAAGGCGTAAAGGGCGTAAAGCGAGCGTACGCCCACGTGTTCACGTCATCTCGGGTAGCATCGGAAGCTGCGGTAGCCTATTACGACGCATCTTGAGGCTTTATATAGCCGCACAAGACAGAACTGTTAGGGGTTTACTCAATTTTTTTACTATAACTACTGGGGCATGAATATCCTCACAAAATACTGATAAAACTCCGTATTTAGTACGTTTTCAAGGTTACTTTTGCACAGATAATAGTATTGCACAGATAATATTATATTTCCCTCTCGAAGAAAGGAGGCCTGTGTCCCAGCAGTGGGAACATTATAGGCAGATTATGTATATGTGCTAAAACTCCAGTGCATCATTTGAAAATTCCTTTTCTATTTCTACTTTGCATGCCAGTGTTAGTAATTGTTTTACTTGTGGGCTAACTGATAGAACAACTTGATTTTTCTTTCTGAAACAAAACTACTTCTGCTAGATTATGTCATTTTCATCTCACAAACCAACACACAAATATTTTAGTTTGTTAGGTTTTTTTTTGTTATTTTAAATGTTTATTTCACTAAGTATAAGTAGTTACTATGTACATACATATATTTTAATTGTAATCAATACTCACAAACAACAAAATTACCTTAAAAACTTTACATTACAAAACTGATACAGTTTCACGAACGCATTCGTAATTCTTCCGAAGCTCCACACAAAATACATAAAGACAGTTATTCTTAAAGTAACGTGGACATATCCAGAGCAGGATTCCAGCCTTAATTAACCACATCGAATGTAATTGATAAGTCCATGTGATATCTTTTGGGATAATTAATATAGTGTAGTTAAGTTCGACCCGTTTTGTAAGAGAATACAGTAGCGAGAATTTTGGTGTGCTTACGAAAATGGTAGTGACAGTGGTATAAGCTGCTGGGGTTTGTAAATCAGTTAAGCATTAAGGTTTTCCACAAATTCCCAGGCTACGTAAACAGCGGGGTAATTGCGTAATACAGTATCAGTACCAATGGGTTTTATTTTGACAGTTCATTTATAGATTCATTGCGTTATTTCCGAGGTTGAGTAGACAATTTTTTCGAACATATTATGCAGCAATCGATTAGCAATATCCTTCAAAATGATTCAGATTGAGTTTGATTGTGTGTTACGCAATTAGTAAATTCTCTTCAAAAGCTTGGAATTCAGTCCGATAAAAGGAAGGAATAGAGGTTGGCAGGAATATCGAAGCGAGAAAAATATTTTTGCTCTTTGAATTGCACTTTTATAGGAAACAGCAGATTTTTTTTAATAACCCACTATATCATCGCGGGTGGGTCCAGAGTCTTGTACTAAATCCATCGTTACACGTTATGCGTCGATGTCCATGCCACCCTGTATGTACTCGAAGAACTATTTATAAGCTGTTCAAAACATAAGCTACGGTGCAGAAGTCAACTAAGACTTGTGCCTGTAAGTAGTCCGTAATTTCTATTCGCTAGAAATTCCTAGCGAAAACTACGAATTGAACTCCCGACCTCCGGACTGCAAGTCGACCGCTTTACCCGTTGGTCAATTATCACCTCCATCTATCCTAGTTCATAAAAGTATCCGCCTTTCTAACACAACACTTAAAGCTCTGCTGACACCATAAACGATAACCATCTTGAAGATAAAAGTTATAAATAACTTATCTGCATCACTCGCACCATTACTTGCAGACTTACATATATATGATCTGCTCTCAAATCTTAAAAGGCTATAGTCCAAACGTTAACGGTACATGCATAATTATTGTTATTGCACAAAAATGTAATTACTTGCAGCGATATTTATTGATAAAAACATATAAAATATGACAGGGCGACCGCTGCGGCCGGCTGAGATAAAGGAGGATCTGCACTTACGCGTCTCGTATGTGTAGTCTTGACCTTACTTTGAGAGTCCCTTAAACAAGACTTTCACACAATGTACTTCCCTGTCCAATGACACTATTACACATCATAATGCCACGCATAAATCAAGATCCTTAAGGCCATAAATATAGATTGCGTATCTCATTGTTTTAATTACCGTTTCAAATTATAATTACCGTCTTAGCTCTAAAACTTCATCAATAAAGATTTTAGATGTAAATAGTTAATCACTTCCTTCTTTCATGTACTAACAAACCCCTGTCCTTCCGTATCTAAAGATCTGTTTTCCACTTCAGTCTCATAATTTAATTAAACATAATTACAGCACTTATACTGTATGTACATTCTAGCCATTCACCTTTCATTTCCTCGCAGCGGTGCAGTCAACGGCTCCAACCATACTACACTCTCATAACCTATAAACAATTAATTATAACAATTTATCGCGCCTGACTACAGATACGCGACAAGCGAAGGAATGTGCTACAGTTTAAATGAGGCTGCGCGGGAGTTGAACCGGTCGGGGGCGATCGGCCGCCTCCGCGCAACTTCGGGGAAAGGCCGACCATGATTTATAGCTAAAATTAAACTCCGAGTACAGGTCGCAGCAACCGTCGAATGCAGGGAAATGAGATCACGACCGAAGTAGGGATCGATTATATCGATAATTTGACGGCTCTGTTGGGAAATATCTTAATCGTGACAAGTGGGGTATATACCGTGATGTAACCCGGTGCTACCTTTTTAAGGCTTTAAAAGTTCGATCCAATTAACGGTTTTCTCAATTCCTGTTTAATAATCGTGAGTAAGTAATGCCTTCCAAAATCGATTAAAATTTAGGCGTTAAAAGGCTCGTACGGTACCGTTCTTTAAGAAAAGTGAGATACCTTACGATCTCTGAATTGTTTGAACTGCGAACACCGCAGAACTGCGGACGTCGTAAAATCTAGTTCCATAAATGGGTGACAGAGCATTCGCAGATCATTCCCACCTAGCGCGAATATCAATTTGAAACCAGAATATTATCTGATCTGTCATCGTGAAATAAGACCTCTAAACACTCATGCACACTATCGTATAATTCCCTAATTCGCATTGTTCTTATTGGTCCATCAATCGCCGGCGCATGCGCTGTACAGTCCAACGCAGGGTATATATTGCGGTATGAGATAAAATCGCGCCAGTCGCGCTACGGCAGCGGTCGCGTTATCTCGATCTGGGAGCTAGTAACTGCGGCCCGCAGGTCGTTCCATACAAATTGTATGGCATATCTACTGCTACTTTTGGGCATAGTTAACCTTATAGTTTTCTTGTAGCATGTTCTCGGCCGCTAATGGGAGCGATTCATCGCGTCAATGGTGTGAGAAACGCGTAAATAGTCCTGCCCTGAAGATGGAGCCTGCTGATACTATTCGAATTGTATCGGTGTGAATGTAGGAAATTGGATTTAGTTGCTCGCTGAAAAATAATAAATGGACATATAGGGAACTGACCAACGACCATTTAGTACGGCATGTTCACGTGTGAACTGTTAAAAGGGCAGCAAATTTGTTTATCCATTCATGACACGTATTAGATAAACACTACTTTTTGAGGATAACATTAACACTCTATCTAAGTAAGAGTTACCAAAGTTGCATCCCCAATGGTATTCTTCATGCCTCAACTTCATCAAACATATGCAACGACACAAAACATAAAAAAGAAAGAAATACATATAATTGCGGCAAACATGACGCATAAAAAAGAACACAAACAAACAAAAAAAAAATAACAAGTTGGGGGTAAACATGCGTCACATCCACGCAAAACTGCCATCGTTCCCTACATCTATAGTACCAATAAACTAAAAACGAATGAGAGCGATGTAAATGAAAATCATGAGCATTAACCATAGTCGAAAACATGCGTATTCACAATCATGGCATTCAGAAACAAAATGTGTAATTGTGCTGCATTAGATAGCTGTACATTAAGTTGGATGAAAAATTATCATTTGCAGATGCTTCCGAATGTTTCTAAGGTCTACTGATAGGAACTGATAGGTGTTAAAGACCATGGGTTCAATTTTCAGGATAAGGAAAGTTTTCATGAGGACTTTTTGATAAGAAAGTCTTCCAATATAAGCAATTGACACCTAACGACAAATGCAGATAGACATTAGAAATATAATTTCTTATATCTATGGGATGGACCCTTCCGGGCACAGCAAAGCAGATCACAGATGAAATCCTCTCCATACTTCTACTAACCCCTCCGGGTAATACGGTGTTGCTAACATAGCTACTTTTATTCCAAATTCTCTGAATCAAATTGACCCTAGAAAGCACTAAACAAAAAACTATTTCAAAAAACTCAAAACACAAATTCTACTTAGCCACCGCGGTTCACTCGGCCTCTCATACAAGAATAAATTTACACAGCAATAAAAAGCACATAAAGTGACATAATAGCACTGCATCTGCCGTCCCTCCTGCTTCTAAATAGCTTCATAATACGGTTGATAGTCATATCTGGTCCATCTTACATTTACATATAAAATACAAGCGCGCTTTATGCGTTTATAACTCGAGAATCGCTGAACGAATTTTGATAGAACTTTTGGTCTTATTTTTCTTATAGTTATGCATGTTTTGGCGTTAAAAGAAATACCTACATTATTAAGATGACTTTATCAAAATATTATAAGAGCTAAAAATATGTATGGCTGGTTACAAAAGGGGTGACTGCCGAGATGACGACTAATAGAGAAGTATGGAAGAAAAAAGCATGTTACCGGCTGCCAGGCTTATCTGCTTAAAAGGAGGCTCCAATCACTAGTTTTTAAGGTTCACCTGTTAAAATAATAAACCATTTTTCATTTCTTTTTTTTACCGACCCTATTTAAATTGGGATATGACCAGGAGAATGATGACGAAAGGCTGCAAAAAAAGCCGAACAGAAGTGTATTAGTTATTATATTTAAATACGTGAGAGTATGCTGATAGAAGACTGGATTTTATTTAAAACTAGCGGCGCCCTGCGGTTTCACCCGCATAAGTTTCGATCCCATGGGAATATCGGGATAAAAAGTATCCTATATATTAATCCTGGTTATATACCATCTGTGTACCAAATTTCATCCAAATCCGTTCAGTAGTTTTTGCGTGAAAGAGTAACAAACATCCATCCATACAAACTTATGTACATATATAACTTATATATATTAGTAGGATAGTTGTACTGTTTATTATATATTTTCTGGCGTATTTTAAAAATCCAAGTACAGGATGCTATTACACGATTTAACAATATACGATAAGATAATACGATATCAACAGTAAAAAAAAAACTTTTGTAAATAGTACAGTTCAGAATTGACCAAAATTTCTACTTACTTCTTTGAATCTAATTACGAGAAAAATAACAGTATGGAATTCCTGGGCCTGGGATTTCTGGGGTTACATATGTAACATCTGTCTTTAGAACCTAGTTATAAAAGCTAGTCAAAACTAAACCCAACAATTTAGACATAACGTGTAGGACATCTTATCTAGCCATAATCGCAAACATAAGCAGATAAGCTAGTTAAAAATCTGAGAAAAATTCAACATTACAACAATGCTTTCTCGCTAAAAACGGGTGTTTTAACTTTTCACATCAAGATTACCAATGAAGATAGCACGGGCGAATTAATTCGCGACATTGAGAGTGTATGCGACCTCTAAGCTCGTAAAAAATATGAGAAGAGCCCAGGTTCACATCTCAAGAACCCAGACTCAGTATGAATCTGGGTTCTGAGAAACTGCAATGTAAGATCTTGCATCATGTGCGAGTCTGTGCGAAATTATCTAGATTTCGAGTATCTTTCGCGCGATAGTGAACATTCAAAATTCAAAAGCTATTTCGTTTCAAGATCCGATAGAAGATAAGTTGTGTAATATTTTGTGCCAGTAGGATTGTTGATGTTCTAATTTTGAATCGATAAATTGAAACGAAACTACTTTCGATCGTACTTTTTTTATAGGCAACATTTTTTTAATGATGGCTGTTTCAAATCATAAAACATAATTGTTGTAAGCTAAGTTTTTTCGTTAAAGGTTAAAGGTCAAAACCTGTAGCTTGTAACCCTGAGGGCGTCTCATTGATTAAGCCATTAAATTAAATGCGTCTAGACATAGCCACGAAATGTGTCTACAACGACTTTACGAATACAGAATTAATATGTAAACGTCTCTCAAAAAAAAGCGTTTAAAAATGGCCTTTTAATTTTTATTCTCAGATTTATCTATCAAACCCTTTATAAAAGAAAATACTGAGACGAATTGAAACTGTTTCATTTTGAAAGAAGATCATTTGCAAGAGGTCAAACTTTGAATACTAATGAAACACTGGCAAACTCACCAGACCATACCACATAAACATATGATATAAAAAACTTTTCCAATAAATTGCCTTGGAGACCGGTTGAAAGGTAGCCGGTCCGAACAATGTCCCGAACGAGATGCGACCACTGATTACCAGTAATTATACCAAACGGCTTCTTGTTAACACGCATTCAACGAATAAAATAAAAAATAATTTAGGCTACTGTCCCCTGCCGTACATAATGTTATACTTTATTTGCGTTGTTTGTTTTACCTACATATTATTTTATGTTGGAGGAGTCTGCTGGTTCCTTGATATAAGAGGGGTTATGTGGACATGGACTAATTGCATTGCATTTTGCAGGTCTCTTCTTATTGAAAGTCGCTTTTTTTGGCCAGATGTAGAGTGCAGTTCTTACTACCCTTAGGTATACTGGTGGCCGCCCACCCAGTCATGATATTATGAAAGTAAGCTACGACAATCCTGATAGAGAGCAGTCGAGCGTCTGCTAATAGTATTATAGAATGGTACCATGAAAAATGAGATATGATGTGACGGTGACTATGACGAACAATGTTGGTATGATTTAAAAAACTGCATTACATTCAAATGCAGCTAACTCTGGCATAACAGTACTTTGATAAACTATGACCACATTCAAGACGCCAAAAAGTAAACATAATTTTGATTAATGCAGTTACGCCACACTCTAAACCTTTGAAGAATCCGGTAGCTCCAGCAACGTAATTCAATAGACTTAAGGACACTACCAAATATAATAGCTAGACTAATAACGATCTAGAACAGCTCCATATCTATAGAGAACAAGGAAACGTATGAAAAGATGTAGATTAGAGCGTATAGCGCGGATAGCGGCGGGTGAAAGGTTTCATTGTGGTGTCATGCGCCTGCGCAGCGACGAACAGACCGAACAGTGCGCGCCGCACAAGTGTAGTTGACATGTTGCTGAGGCAGTGAAGTGGGTTGAAACATAAGTATATTCTATGTTAATGCGTAAATTACGTTTGGGCTGTATGACTTCTACAAAAGCCTGACTGTTCGCCTTCAACTCTAACACGTATAAATGAACGTGGAGTTAAGTTACATACACCCAGGAGTCGTAGATTCGTGATTGAAGTTTGACGTCACTTTACTACAAGTTTATAAATAAAGTGTTAACAGCAGAAGTAGCTTAATGTCCTAAAAATTTTGTCAAAAGATAAGGGCTTACTTAGTCACGAAGATAATTTTCTGCGTCTGAGTTCTGACGCAGTAGTCAGTCATACAACCGACTCCTGCTACGAGTACAATACTGTTTCTGTTTTCTTCATTTTGGAAGTGGACGAAAAAACATATGGAGTGGAATATTAGGTTTTTATTATTCAATTTAAAAAATATATATTGAACTAAGCAGTACCTTTGTACTCAATACTAATATGTTGTATTTGTATCCATTTTCGTGTGTGTACATAAATAATAAAATAAAATAATAAATAACAATGCTTACGTAACTATCACTTACCATTACTTGTAGTGAAGGCAAAAGTGTCTCGAGGTATGTTTCCTGAAAAGAATAAGACCAGTGTTATTTTTCAGTGTTTTTTTTTTTAAGTCTGACACGCCCTCCTCCCGCTCCGCCCAGAGCGGGAGAAGTCATTTAATGATTTGTCAAAAAACAAAAAAAAAATAGTTAAATAAAGTGTTATTTTTCATAATGATTTTTCTTGCATTTCCACAACTTTAACTAATAAAATCTTGAACTAATCATAAAAGATTAAGAGATTTATTTATAAATGTTGCTTAAAGTTAAGTAATGATTAGCGACTGTTTAATTATACATTTTTGACGTTTAAACGTCACTTAACTTTAAGCAACGTTTATAAATAAACCCCTAATTCAATATAGATCTTTAGGTAGGTACTTATTTCATAACAAACACATATTCATACAAATTCTAGTTTACAATATTTTAGCAGTTTCCGCTTCAATGGGGATAGAACTACTTAAACATAGGTAATAAATTGTATTTCTCGGAGGGACCACGGGGAAAGAAAATCCTCGTGGTCCCTTCCAGGGACTACGGAAGGGACCATGGGGCATACATGAATAAATTTAGTTTTTTTTATTTGAGTTAAATAATTTTGAATAATGAAATCTGTGTTATTTATATAAAACATTGATCAGGCAGGGGACATAGTTCTTCAATAGTTCAAGGTAACCAATCCACTATAAGCACCCCAATGTTTACCAATATGTTTTGTTTCCATGTTCTGAAATAGTCCTGCACCAACCGGGTGTTGTCCTTGGGTGCACTTGCATAATGCGAACAGGGATAATCGTCGGTTGGTGCCTCCTCATAATTTAAAATTGTCTAAAGGGCCTCTGCGACTTGGCTTCGGCCCCTGGTACGCCTTTCAAAGGTGTGGGACCCCAGGGTCCCGAGATATGTCAAAGACATAATAATAATAATTTTATTTAATAAAAACGTTTATAAAAGGTGTACATTTAGCCAAGAATGGCAAATTTCCCATACAATTATAGTGCCTAAAAATAAACTACAACTAAAATATTTGTATATTAGCTTCTGCCCGCGACTTCGTCCGCGTGGAATGTTTGGTCCTCCGACCCGACCCGTCGTCGCAACGAGTCGCCTGCCCGCGCTGTTACTTTCTTTTCGCTTACCGTTCTTTTTTCTTTCAGACTTTTTTTCTTTCTGCACGGCTCCGAAGAGTTGTAGCATGATGTCAAACAGCCTCTTTCAAGAATTGGGCTATCAATCAAATGCAATAATATTTTTTCATAATTATATCAGACTGGTAGTTCCAGGGATCGCGTTCAAACAAACAAACTCTTCAGCTTTATTATTATTATTACCTCAACTTGAGATAGTTAGAAACAATCGTAAACCAGAATTACGAAGAGGAGAAGGAACGAAGTATTATAAACAACCAAAACCAATAGAAATCAATAGAACGACATCTAATCAATTTACATCACCCAATGACAATATCGACAATGTCATGAACACCGTGAGTCAGAAAAATTACGTATTTGTACAACGCCATCTATGGGTAAATGGATAAAACATCTGCACAAAGCATGTGTAGTAATAAATTGTAATCGTGAATGTTTTGGCGGGATTTTGTGTTTTAGTAATTTTCTATTATCTCGGAAACTATATGACCAATTGACATACTGTAAAGGGCAAATCTTATCTCTATAATGTCCTTGTGATCATAAAATAATTTATTTTGATAAGGATTCATAATTAAAAATTATATTTTCATCCAAACGTATTGCATGTGAAAAAAATACTTTTTTAAAACATAATAGTGATATTAAAAGATAACATATAAAAGGTAAAAATTTGGTGTCGCGGACTTTCTTGTAGAACTATTTAAGGCGGACCGGATTGCAAAACATTGTTTTTAGTTATATACAACTGTAGAGGCAGCGTATGCAAATAATTCTATTTTAAGAGGCATTTCTTTCCGATAGCTCAGCTAAAATACATGATGTAAACATAATTTATAGCCTATAGCACTCACACATAATGTAGCTTTCTACCAGTGAAAACCTTTTTAGAATTAGATCATTAACTCCGGAGATTACCCCCTACATACAAACAAACAAATTTTACTTCGTTATAATATTATAAGTATAGATTACAGGTGCAAGTAATGATGGTTCGGAATTCGAGTTAGGTAACGATCCACCCGAACTAGGTTTAATTCAAACCTGTGTTTCAGGCCATCACTCTACATATGTTATATTCGAGAAAAACCTGAAAAAAATATTGTTTACAACAAAATATAATAATTAGTATGGCATTATAAAAACACTGGTTACCTCTAGTAAGCAACTCGAGCAGTTTGCTTGAAAAATGAAACTCCGGTCTGAACATATCTTTACACATAAAAACAACTAAAATCACCACACACCAAATAAAAATAACAACGCTGGCACTTAACAAAACTCGAAAACCACAAATTTTCAAATTTGGACACTTTTCTCCCGCCGAATTCAAAATCACAAACCGAATCTGCGTTATCAAATTCCGATTTCGAAACTGACTTTTCGAATGGCGCGTTCCAATACGTTTTAAATTTCAAAGTTAGAAGCCAAAGTTTGAAGTCTGGCGTCACGTGTATTATACTGTGTTATGTCAAACCAAATATTAGTGTAACATCGACCGACCGATTGTCGCCAACTGTTTAATTATGCCGACTGTCCCGATTCATTAGACCAAGTGCACTATGGCTTCAGGGACGGCTTTCAAATGGGATTTATTTTACGAAAGCAATAAGTAACGGAAAACTAAAATATTCGCATTAAATTATGTAACTTAAAATCAAAATCAAAAGTCATTTACTCAAATTAGGCTGAGAATCAGCACTTTTCGAACGTCAAAATTAAAAAAGACTGTCCACCAAAAACGCCCGCCCAGCACCACTTCCTAGTGCTATCGCTGGGAAGAAGAAGTGGCGCAACAAACTACCCAGCAGCACAGCTGTCTGTTCCGTTAGAAAATACTTGATTGTATACAATAATAGGTATTTTAAGTAATTGACATTATGTACTTACAAGACATAGAACATTAAATTAAATGATTTGCCATATGTCAGCTAGCTACGCCAATATACCAACAAACATAATACAAACTATACGTACTCAAGCTAAAACAATATTAATTAAAATTAAAATGTAAATAAAAACCTAAATAAAAGGCTCCAGGCATAAAGGGCGTGACAGCTTACATATTTATGCATTGCTGGGTTCTGTTCACATAGCTGTCACTTGAAGTCACAAATGATAAATTAGGACCATCGAAGTAAAATAAATAATTAAGTTAATACTAATAACAACAATAAAACCATGATCAGCAAGACGACCAGTCACCACAAGCAGCACCCGTTCACGAGCATAACGCAAAGATCAGCCATTACCCCCCTCGCCATATTTTAGGGAAGGAGGCAACCCGACCCCCGACGCTATCGCCAGCAGTGACATCTAAGAGAGCATGATGAACTTGCTGCCGGTTGTTCAGGCAAGAATAATATGATCAATCGTCGAGGTCACTAGCTAACCACATATTGCAATCAACTTATTAAAAAACATTAAAATTCAATTCAGTAAAATTTTATTTTAATGTATAATTAACATAATCTACTCAAGATTATGTCAACAATACATTAAAATAAAATTAAACTGAATTGACTTATACAGTCAAATAAAAATAAAGAATTATATGAACTCATATAACCTGTCAGTAAGCTAATTCTGGAGAAAGAACATAAACATTGTCTTGAGTTAATCAGGGAGACCAACTATTCTTATCGTGTAAGTAGTCGTTCATGGAATAGTATGCCTTTGAACAAAGGTTGGATTTTACTTGAGCTTTCAACGCATTAAAAGGCAAGTCTAGCAAAGAAGAGGGTATCTTGTTATAAAAGGTTATACCAAGCCCAACAAATGAGTTACGAACGTTATGAAGCCGGTGAAAGGGAGCACGTAGTTTGTCCTTATTTCTAGTGGTAACACTGAATATCACTGTTTTTAGTGTACAAGTGTAAATTTTGCCTAATGTATAAGATGTTGGCGAAGATGAATTGTGATGCAACAGTGAGAATACCAATATCATCAAAAAAATCTCTTAGAGAAACTCTGGCACCTAGCTGGTAAATTGCTACTTAGGTAGGTAACCTATCTTTCAGTCGTTTCTCGTTGTCTAGAGAATTTAAGCGCGGCTGTTCAGTACTGAAAATTACGCAATTGCATCGCATTGCTTCTGTTTCGAAAACTTCATCTGTTAATTATTTTCTTAACATATTTTGTAGATTGAAAACAAAATTAAAGTAATTTTGTTTACCAAAAAACGTATTTGAACCATTAAACACAGAAGTGACCAACAATAAATTAAAATTAAAGAAAAACATTAGAAATGGCAAAAACTACATTTACCAAACTAATAAAATAAGGCACTGAAAACATTCGATTCAACACATCCATTTTTGTAAGTCCCAAGTACGGCCCACGACTCGTCTGGAGAGGTCAGGGTTGCCGACGCTCGTCTTTTGACCCTCATACTTCCCTCCCTCACCAACACACGATAAAATCATACATCCGTCTCTCTCCCACAGGCCGCGACACTTTGCTTGACTTTTAACCCTTCACGTCATTGTCAGTACTATCCTTTTCTCACATACCGACTTTTTAATATTGCCGTTTCATTCAAACAGGTTACGACATATCGGTCGACATATGACCCGAGCATCGTTGTTTCTCTGTCCTTTTTTGTCGTTTTGTGTAAGTGTATGTGTGTCCTTGTCTGCAGTGTCACGACCCTTACGACTAGCCACTTCAATAGATTAGGTGTTTTCGTACGAATGCGGGTTCAATATTCATTGATAATCGGTTCGTTGGCATTTTATATGCAAGAAATGTATGATTGTTTTCTTTAGCATTCGTTGTAAGTAATGGTTTTATAAATCGCAGTATCGACAATGTTTCTTTACTTTAAAGATCACTGAAAAATTTGTATAGAGTTGTTGTAAGTTTGGACAAGATCAAAGTTCAATTATTCTAAAACTTGTGGTGACATCACTTTCAGTTTGTAAAGTCTTATCATACATAGTCGTCCACCGCGTCTCGGAAAGCACGTTAAGCCGTTGGTCCCAGCTGTCACTCGTAGATTTTTGACAATCATTACGGGTAATCAGAAGCCCGAAATGTCCAGTAACTGGGTTGTGGAAGATAGGCAGTCGCTCCAAGAAAAATACTGGTATTCAGCTGCATCCAGTTGGACTAGAAGCCGACCCTAACATAGTTGGGAAGAGCCTTAGCAGATGATGATGTTCACTGCAGAATTTGCAAGGGACTATAAGTTTTGGTGAGATCAAAGTTCAAGCATAACAATGCTGGTGACATCACATTCAGTCTGTAAAGTCATTCAAAGATAAGCAGCACGTTCACGTTAATAATACAGCGAGAAAATACGAGACACCGACGGGCAACCTGTTAGTTATAATAATAATCGATGAAAAATTTCAACGGAGGTCTTCAGAATCATGGACTGAATTCATGGTTACTGTTTGCGCGTAGATGTCCCTGCCACCCTGTATTAGTTATGGTATCTATGCTTTCAGGAACGTTGCAGGCCATCTCGCCTGCAACGTTCCTGAAAGCATAGATACCAAGAAATAAGAATTCCTAGAAGTTTTCTTCAATGATATTGCAAAAAAATCGCAGTTCGCAGTGCAACAGTACAAACGCCAGCACACCAAGCTACCTAAAACTGTCAAATTTTCCCAATCAGTCTTGAACCTTATGCTTTAGCGATAAAGTTGAAAATCTATTAAAGAAATTTTACAGATTGTCGTAGCTTGAACTCGCGGCATCAAGTTATCAGCTTATTCGTTATCTAGAAGCGCTTTATAATTACTTGCTTGAGACTTACTAATTATCAAAACAAATACTGCATCGAAACAGGGGATAAAAAATAATAACCCGAAATTGGAATCTCCATTTATTTACCATTTATGTACACACATATATAAACAGACAATGAAAAACAGAACAGAAAAAATAGGTACAGAGGTGATGCTTATTTCATAAGAAATCTCTTCCAGCATACCTGAGATAGGACAGTAGATACAGAGATGTAGACAGCGTGTGATAGAGCAAAGGAGACAAAAAATAATACATAGAATCAAAAAAAAACAATTCACTTAAAAACTAAACAAGAATTACGAGAATATATTAACATACATACAAATAAACATACATAAATACTTCTAAAATAAATATTACAAGAATGATAATAATTATATCCTACTCAAAATAATAAATACATACACAACTATGATGAAGTGGACAGATAGTGTTCTTTCACTCTTCTTTTAAAAACCGCAATAGTTTGGCAGTCCCTAATGTCAGGCGGCTCCTCCTTTTTTTGAAGTCTGTAAAAGCCACGCACCGCTGAAATGTATATGAGCATTTTCGTACACGATTTAAAAACTGGGCCAAGTGCGAGTCGGACTCGCACACGAAGGTTTCCGTACCACAAGGCAAAAAACACGTGTCTGGCAGGGAGACCCCCGTTAATTTCTATTAAATTTATTTTATTTTTATTATTTGTTGTTATAAAGGTAATAGAAATACTCACTGTGAAAATTTCAACTGTGTACCTATTACGGTTCATGAGATACAGCCCGCTGACAGACAGACGGACAGCGGCAGTAGGGTCTCGTTGGCACCCTTTGGATACGGTCCTTTCTGCTGTAAAATTTCTGAATCTAGACCGCAACCACGACTGTTTTCCAAAGACAAGACATTGTTTACATTTGTTTATTGTTAATGACAACAAACAATAAACATGTGGGGGTGTGTGTGTGTGTTGTTTGTTGTTTTTGTTGTTGAAGATATGTTGAACAACTCATTTTCTTTAATAAAATGCAATTTTCCCCGGCGAATACCTATAGAGTGGATAGACCTGCCGTCATTGATACTTTATATCTTCCAGAAGTGTCGAAGAATCCCGGCCTGTACATTTCACTCGCTCACACCCGTGGTGGCTGGTTCAACGTTTTTCTAACAGGTGACCTGAGACGAGATGGAGCATTCCGACCAACAACCGTACGGTAGGAGCTGGGAATATGTTGATACGGCGCTTTTTTACTATAAGATATGTAACTGTAACATTGTTGAGTAAGTTTTGTATCGCGCCTCCAAAATGATATAAACAATTTATTTATTTATTCTTGGGAACCTGACAGTCTAATATCTAAACAATGTACAATTAGCGCTAACAGTTGCCATTTACTAGCTTCTTTAAATTAAAACTATGTACCTAAAGTTAAAAGAAATAAAAATACTTCGATTTTTCTTAAACAAATAAAACAAAACAAATCCTTCTTTCTACTAACAAAAACAATAAAATCTCCTTATGACTCTTTAATTTGAAGGCCTCGGTCAGATTTAAATTAAAAAAATATATTGCGTGTTGGCCGCGAATTTTTCACCATACCATAAAAGAGTATGATTGTTCTGGTTGACTAACTCAGCAAAAATATTACATTGAGAGACCAGAGGGGTGATTCTCGTAATTTTAAGAACGTTCACAGTCTCAGTCTCAATCTGTCAAAAATACCTCTAATTGTAAAATGTAGGGACATTTGACATTTGTTTGTCGCCGAGATGAAACTGCGACTAGATTTTGAACTTTTTTAAATTACGAGAATTGGCCTTCTGGATAAACAATAACCTCTCCGTCTCGTGGGTAATGAAAACTACACTTATTCTTAATAGTGACTCTTTTTGGTCCAGTTACTCTCTTTGAAGGGTAAAAAATATATATGAAACGAACATTCATATTGTATAACTGGGAAACAGAGGTCAGACGTAATGCTCTGCGAAAATTCCACTATCCTAGTTCACTTTGATTGCTGTCTCCTAACCTAGGTAATCCTGTGTCTTAACAGGATTACCTAGGTTAGGAGACAGGGTTACATGCTCTGTGTAGGTTTATGTAGATATTCCATGTTTTTGAAGCGAAAACTTCTTCAGCGGCGTTGTGCACTTTTTTGTGATGGGTAAAAAATGTTAAGCTCGCGTCAGGACACGTGACCTGATCGAAAATTCGTAAGATGGAGCTCACGTCAGGACACGTGACCTGATCGAAAATTCGTAAGACAGAGGAAGAGTAGACCGCATTCCAAAATATCAAAATGCACAACGAATATTCATGTTTTCACTTCTGCCGGGCACTCCCGGAGTGCAACCCGTTTTTTTTTATTATTATTATTTGGTTCTATAAAGATATCTGGAATTGATGACAAACATTTATCTAAATAAACCGCCTCATCTCCTTCCTACATCGCTGAGAAGAAAGCGCGCTGGCCATCGCCGCGCGTGCGCTGCTTTTTTGCCGCGATGAATATTTATCGGCCGCCGCGGCCATTAGCAAACACAAGCGATACACTTTCAGACTGATTGGTGTTGTCTCACTGGTTACTTTATACTAGTTTATATTAGATTATCTCGAACTATCTCATCTGTTTGGGGTCCATAATAATGGAAGAGTTTAAAACCTAGCCCTATAAGTGTCTTCGCTAGAATTTAATTTTTAAAATAGAATTATGGATATACAAGGCTGAAAGACTACGATAGTGTATTGATGAAACTTTGACTTACAACTATATGTGTAATAAATCTGGAGTAATACTGCGACTTTGTGAATTAAATGAAAGAGAAGAGATAATTCAGTAATCACATCCGGTCCTGAGTATAATCGGATAGCGGGATTATAATTGCGTTCGTCATCTATGAAATCTTAGAAGATTACCAATGTATAAATTTACCACAGGGATTTGTGAATATTATGGAATTCTATTAGTGCTCATATTCACGAGCGGCACGTTGTCGACGAGTGTCGATGGATGCAGTTGCCTCGGCTGTTGGCAACGTCTCGCTCATGTATGTGAGCACTTAGACGGAGACGGTAAAAAGTTACATCTATTATTCATTCAGTAATTGAAGTAGCCTTCACGACTGACGCAAGAGGTGTAATCTGATGGTGAAAAGATCATTTCACCATCAGATTACACCTCTTGTGTGAGAGGGAGTGGGCCGTAATCCACCACGCGGGCCCAACGGATTGGTGCTCGTGCTAATACGAATGAAAAAGAAGAAGTTAAGTTAACGCACCCTGGAAAAAAGAACGTATATAGAAAACATTGACTAGAGAATATACTGCCAAAGTTTAATTATTCCTTTGCGTGTAAAACCTTTATCATTTACCTAACACTCATCGTTGTGAATAATTAACACATGTATCCACTTCATTCATCATGATAATATCCAATTTAAATTCGATAACTAGCTACATGTAATCATCTAATCATACATATTAAGTGATAACCGTTGTTCTATGTAGTAGCGTGGCCTAGACAATAGACCGGAAAATTAAAAAATAAATGATTATAATTGTAATTCTACTCATTCACCGATAGACAACGCACAGTCTAAAGTGGATCACACACTACAACGCTCCACGCAACGGGGCGCGGGAAACAGAGCCAAATTCCACACGCGGGAATCCCTTTTTATTGAATTTCTATGTAAAAAATCAAGCGGGGCGGCGCGATTTCTGCGCCCCGTCGCTTGGCGCATTGTAGTGTGGGTGTCTAGACGCATCAAACTTTGCATGAGATTTCCTTTTAAAACAAAAGTAAACACTAAGAAAGGATTTTTGAAAATTAACCCCTTTTAAGGGGTGAAATAGGAGGTGGAGGGTTGTATGGAATTTCGTCCGATCAGTAATCCCATCATCCAAACAACTGCCAAAGGTCCACGAATGACAGCCGGGACCAACGGCTTATTGTACTTTCAGAGGTACGCAGGGGTCTTTGGATGTCAAGATGGTCCACCAACCAAGGACCAACCGCGGCAAGCGTACCTTAACCTGATCAATCGACCCGTTTGGCTGTTATAACTTAGCCACAAGTCCCTTCCTAACCAAGGTACCTACTATAATCTAATTATTCGTAAGTCCATCGGAACATGTTCTTCCTAGACCGCTTTCTAGCCAGGAACTGTTTCCCTGTCCAATAAAATGTATGCTTTGAACTCTTTATGCGAATTCACAGTTAAAACCACTATTACTGTTAATAGTAGGACCATCGAATGATCATTTTCTTAATTGGACTAACGTATTATGAGGCGATATTTTATCGAAGTATTGTATGGTAAAATGTCTGTGGGTACTTCTGTGTGCTCGTCAGAAACTGGAAATGGACTGGATTTCAATTCAGATTCATTTATATTGATATAAACGCGCAAATATATTGACGTGATAATAATTAAAAATATTATTTCTGAAACCTAGTGAAGTTTATGAACTAGCAACCCCGCCCCTGCTTCGCACGGTTTTTACTACTGGACCAAACATCGAGATTTTTTCGAGTTCTAATCTAATCGAACTTTAAAATTAATGTATTACACATAAACCTTCCGGAACAAATACTCTAAATGATGGTGAAAATCTCATCAAAATCCGTTGCGTAGTTTAGATGAACAATGCGATCATACTGACACGGAAAAATCTAAATATATAGGTAGATATTATATCTCACACTATAAACTAATCAATCTTTTGAAGACCTGTGTGATCTCACCCAGGAAAGTGTGTTAAAGAAGTATCTTCAACATACTGTCCTTATGGAGACTATCCTCTATGCATTTTCCTGGTTTTCCACTTTCCAATCAAACTCAAACCATTTATTTCAACTAAACCAATTACAGGCACTTTTTAGACACAGGCAGAATTGTCAAGGGTCGGTCAGTCAAAAAGACGAAGCTAGTTGCCCATTCCAAAGCGTAGTAGGCACCTATAGAGAAGAACGGGCAAGAAACTCCATGGACACTCTTTTAAATCACATTAATATGCTTACAAAGTATTGGTTACATCATTCATGTTAAAAATTAAGCATGTGAGAACGATGCACAACGTTAAAAGCGTCCGTAATGAAAAGATAAAAAAAAAACTAATATTAAATTAAATCAAAATAAGCCATGGCAGCAAAGAGTTGACCAGTCCCTACTGACGGCGCCCGTTCACGAACATGACGCATAGATTAGCACCATTCAGCTCAACCATTTTGAAGGGAGCTAAATGATCCAACATGCGCCACCATCAGTGAGCATGATACTCTCAGACGCCAAGGCACATTCAAGTCAATGAAAGACGTACCTAGTAAATGGTAGCTTTATAGTATGTAAATAGTACTCACATATGTGCTATGCAATTATAATTGTATAATTGCATAGCACATATGTGAGTACTATATAAATTCAATCTCCTAGTATTGACTAGGAGATTGAATTTATATAGGTAATGCAAAAATAATATTTTAAAATCTTCAGCAGCTCCAACAGTATGTAGGTGGGGTAGGCGTGTGTGAAGTATTTTCAAATGCTAATCAATTTATTTATGCGTCCTGTGGAGCAGGACCAGCGTTTAGCCAAGCAGTTTGTCAGCGATGTAATCCCCCAACTTATAATATGCTTGGCTGCATAGTGTGCGTTTTATGTAAGATTTGAATTTCGTTTCATTATGTCAGAGTATGTGGGCAGGTATTTTATTATAATTCAATAATTAACATTGCACTTACAAACAACTTATAACGCTTCATGAACCAAGGAGAAGTCAGGTGCAACACCTAGCAACCAACGTTCCTGCCCGCAATTTGAATTTGAAATCAGAACGCAGGTCATTACGCGCTGCGCACACGCATAACTTTTTCACAGTCCACCGAACAAATCGTATAGGCCCATTATATTTGCATTTTACTTGTAAAACCTTTCATTAGATATCTCATTAATATTGACGAAATGACGATCGCATCTGTAGAGCGAAAAGTTACTAAGTCACAGTTTTGCTATTTTGAGAGTTTTAAAATTAAGTAGATATATAATGAGAAGTTGCTTTCATATTTTGATTTCATAGGAAATCAAGGATCTATAAACGTGTTCAAATTAAATATAAATACCATTTCAGACAGTAATCTACATGACCCTCACACGATCTGACCAAGATTATGTGTGGACTTTAAAAGACTGTTTCGCCATCTCTTCCCAGGGGGTTCTCAGATAGGAAATGTCGATTCCATCTAGCCTATTTTTTTATATAACGTGTAAAAGTGACTCTGATATCCTATTTACAAAATAAACAATTTCATAGAAGATTTATTTTTACAAGAAATTGTGGTATACCTACTATAATTTTTCTTCTTCACCAACAAAGTTAAATAACTGTCCGTCTTGGAAACCTCTAATTTTTTTCACGACTGATACTTGTATAGATCTGTTAATTGATTATGTTAATTTTATGACTTAGTAACTTTTTCCCAACGGGAACAATTTATCAAATATCATTTCAATTTTGTAATAAAATGATTTCGTAC
The DNA here is from genome assembly GCA_947507525.1 of Apamea epomidion. Lineage (NCBI taxonomy): Eukaryota > Metazoa > Arthropoda > Insecta > Lepidoptera > Noctuidae > Apamea > Apamea epomidion. The sequence goes on along the minus strand of OX382237.1, from coordinate 5,558,119 downwards.
TTACTATTTCATGGTGGAGCACGCCCTCGGAATCAGGTCACAGACTAGATTTTGTGCCGGTTCTGCCTGCAAAGTTTTAAGATAAGCCCGGCCGGCAGTACTATCGTGTTTGATAAAGGTACTTATTACGATTGGTCATTCAAGCTTAGTTAATTTATTTGCTGTATTTTAATTAAATAGGTACTACAAACTTGTAAAAGGCTTCACTGCAATTTGTAATTAAGTACCTTAGGTCGGGCCCTATCAGAATGCCAGCGCTGCGGTAATTATTTTTTAAATATCGCAGCATTATACTGAAATAAGAGCGTTTTTGGCGTCACAGATGTCTTTTTTTTTCAGTGTAACTTTGTTAGTTTTAAATGCTCCTTTTTTATTTTTCCTGTGTCCCAAATAAAAAATTAAAAAATATTAAATTTTCTTACTTTTTTCTTTTCCTTATGAGGATGTAGTTTGTTTTGCGTAGAGACTGATCGTAGTACGTATGATAAGTATGCTGGAATTTCTCAGTTGCAGCCTGGAGCCTGCATTTGTGCCTAGTTGATGGCTCGTCCCCTACTACATGGGACTTAAACATAACTGCCGAGGTGTGGGTGTACCTACTATAAGTACACCTCTACCCAACCCTTCGCTTAAATTCGCGGGAAATAAGGCGTGAACAACAATCAAAAGTCGTTTATTCAAATTAGGTTGAGAATGAGCACTTTCCGAACGTCAAAATTACAAAAGACAGTCCCCCGCTAAAATGCCCGCCATTCACCACTTCCTAGTGCTTTCGCTGTGAAGAAGAAGTGGCGCAACAAACTCCCCAGCAGCACAAATGTTGATGATGTTATGTGTAATAAAAGAAATGTGAAATGCTTTAAGTTTACCTTTATTTTCTGGCCTCAATGAATAAAACTAACTAGTGCATCTCGTTGAATAACTAACGTTCAACATCACTACTTAATCCATATAAACTTTATATGACTACTGGTCTAACTTACCAGTGATCAAATATAGTCAGCAATAGTGCTTCGTCTTGCTAAAACCGCAGTATCCCTGCCCACCCCTTTTGGTCTAATAGTAGCCAGTCGGCTTAGTTAGTGCATGCCCATATTAACACTTAACAGCTGTATCAACGACCAGCTTTTCTCGACATGTTATGGTCTACGAACATGTTCGAATCTATGTAGTTGCTCCTTTTAAAAATAAATTTGTTAGACTCTTCAATAGGTTTTTTTGCGTGTACTGCGTGGCAAATTGCTTCAGCGAATCTACTTATCTCTTGCAGATGGAAAGGATTGCAATAGGCTGTGTTTGATTGAAGCTATCTTTCTGCTGATCTCACAGGATTCTACAATTTTAACTGGTTTTTCTTTTCGCTTTACAAAAGAAAATATAATTATAATAGTCATCATCATCATCAGCCTACAGCAGTCCACTGCTGGACGTAGGCCTCTCCTATTGCACGCCATTCAAGTCGATTTTCGGCTACTCTCATCCAGCTGCTACCAGCTATCCTGCGAATTTCGTCGCTCCACCTAGCCTGAAGGCGTCCCACCTTACGTTTGCCGTGCGTGATTAATAGTGCAGCGGGGTAATTGCGTAACCCACTAACAATAGCAATGGCTTTCATTTTGACAGTTCATCAACATTCATTGCGTTATTAGGTAACGTTGTTCAACAGACAATTTTTTCGAACATCTGAAGCAATGGATTAGCAGAATCCTTCAAAATTATTCAAATTGTGGTTGAAAGTGTGTTAGGCCATTAGGGTACAGATGTTTTTAATGTTGTCCAAGTTGGTTACATTTTATTTATTTTACGGTCATCTGCACGTGTGTGGTTAGTAACATTTGAACTACCAAAACCACTCTGACTGCTACGAAATAAAGTTTCTGTCAACGTCGAATTGATGCTATCGTCGGCCAGTTGACTCTACCCGGGGCGCCGGAATACATCAGAGGGGCAATTCTCGTAATTATAAGGAAGTTCCCAGTCTGAAGGCCAAATCTCGTAATTTAAAACGTTCAAAATGTAGTCGCAGTCTCATCTCGGCGACAAACAAATGTCAAAAACTTGTCAAAATGTGTATTTTTGACAGATTGAGACTGAGATCAGACTGAATTGTTACACATCCGGACTTAACCAATGACAGTTGCTATATCTCCCAGGTCTACAGCACATTGTCTTTCAAAACCCAATCGCAGACTTAAAACCCACTGCTAACAAGTCACGATAAATTTCCTCATCCCAAAGCTTTCTACCACAAATGTCTTAGAGCGGAAATTCGTTCCACAATGGCATCTAATAAACTTTTATATAAATGTCTGAGGAATAACCGGCTACATTCAGAAGGCTTGCTTTCATTCCAGCCTATTAACAGGTTAGCTGACGTCCAGTTTTTGTCGGTTTTCCGGCGAGGTGTAATAATTACTGTTCGGAGGCACTGACGGACGTTTCCGCTGGTTTTTATGGCAAAACTGTGTAGAAGCGGAGGCGACAGCGATTAAGTCGATGAGTGAGTGACCTAGCTTGTGTTCTTGTTCAAACAGTCAATGTAGAAGTTCTTCTTATGAATCGATTGTTCACTGATATGTCCGGCCCGATGGCGCCAAACAAATAATAGGTTGTAGGACTGTAAATATATAATGTCATCCGCTTTTCTTTGTGGGCGTCGTAAAATGGGTTAAACTCGAGAGGTTATTCTGCAACCGCAAACTAAACCTAAAATTTTAAACATAGATTTATTTTCTACTAATTTCAAAGGGTCGCCGTTATCGAAATCGATAAGGAGGTCTATGTAATAGGGGTTAAAGTATGAAATTGCCGTTTTATTGTAATAGGTACTTCGAATTGACATAGAACCTTCATGGTTTGAGATTTTTGAGTGAAACTTTTTCACATGATACCTATGAAGTTCTTCTTTTAAAAAATGTGCAACATTCGATTATCGACTTTCAGTTTTTTTTTTATTCAGCTTAGACAAGAAAGATGGATACTATGAAAATTCGAGTTATTTTTGAATACGAGTTCCGACGCGGAACTAACACGGCAGAAACAGCTCGCAATATCAATGTTGCGTTTGGAGAGGGGACTGCTAATGAACGCACCGTGCGATTTTGGTTTAAACGCTTTGGTGATGGAAACTTTGATTTGAAGAACGAACCACGTGGAAGACCGCCCACACAGGTGAATAACAATGAATTGAAAGAGATGGTGGAAGCCGATCCGAGCCAAACTACCCAGGAATTAGCGGCATGGTTTAACGTTACCTTACCAACAATATTGACTCATTTGCGTCAAATCAATAAAATAAAAAAATATGAGAAATGGGTGCCTCCTGATTTGACTGATCTGCAGAAAGAAACGCGTGTTGAAACTTGTGTTGCCTTGTTGAATCGATACAGAAATGAAGGAATATTGGATCGAATTGTGACATGTGATGAAAAGTGGATTCCTTACGATAACCGTAAGCGAAAAATGTAATGGCTGACCCCAGTTCAAACGCCGCAACAGTGTCCTAACGCAAAGCTTACCACTAAAAAGATAATGTTAACTGTTTGGTGGTCTCAGCATGGTGTACTTGTACTTTAGTGTACCTGTTCAAAATATTGATTTAGTTAATTACAAAAACTATGAACATTTAAGTAGTATAAAGGATTTGTTTTGTTATTCTTATACTAAACCTGAAATTTTGATAGGTCAGGATAATTATAATTTATTATTACCGTTAGAGGTTAGAGTCGACAAATGTAACGAACCTTGTGCCCCTCGTACTCCGCTGGGATGGCGCGTCTACGGACTGGTGTTTTTCTTTCTCTCGACGCGTCAGTGTTTCTCCACGCTGCACGTCACCGATGTACAATCAGGGTTGGCAAACACTTCTTTCGAAGACCTGCACAAGATGGTAAGAAAACCATTTACAATCGAATCTATGGGAATATCCGAAACACCACGCCAGAACGCTGATGATCTGCGCTCTCTGGAACACCTGGAACGAACGGAAAAACGAATTGATGATCGATAGCAAGTAGGTCTGCCTTGGAAGGATACCTGCAGCTGTAAAATGCTTGATTCTGAACGTACGGCACTGTCTAGGCTGCATAATTTGGAGAAGAAAATGTCCTTAAATGGACAGTATGCATAAAGGCACCGAGATCGTGTTAAGCATTTGTTAGACAATGACTTTGCTAAGGAAATTACAAACTTACCGAAACCAAATAAAAATTTATAAAAATTGGTACTTACCTCATTTTGGGGTAGACAATCCAAACAAATGGAAACTTCGTTTTGTTTTTGATGCGCGTGGTTTATCACGCAGTGACTATTTATTGCCGGGTCCCGATTTATTTGAGTCATTGCTAGACATCTGTAGCATTGCAATACCAGGTTGGTATCACCGAGTGAAGATGTTGTCGTCACTTCAAGTTGCAGCAGAAGCGACTAATACTGACGATTCACAAGTAAGCGCTGCATTCAATGACGTAGCCGATACACCGACCGACCCAGTGAGCGACGAACCTTATAATTACCTGTAGGGCAATTCATTTGAAGACAATGTGTCGTCACTCAGTACCGATTCGCTGATAATGGCTCTTCGGAGGATGGCTTCAAGGCGAGGATGGCCTGCCCATTTATATTCCGATAACGGGACTAATTTGAGAGGTGCAGACGCAGAACTCAAGAAATCAGCTATGGAACTTGATAAGCAAGTTCTGCAGACCACTGCAGGCATTCACGGCACTCGATGGACCTTCATACCGCCGACTAGCCCCCACTGGGGTGGGTCGTGGGAGCGCTTAATTCGTAGTGTAAAAGTTGCAGTGAAAGTCGTCCTCAAAGAATGAGCGCTTAAAGAGGAGGTGCTGAACACTCTGCTGGCTGAGGTAAATGGCCGTCCACTCAGCCACGTCTCGGTAGACGTTAACAGCAAAGAGACCCCTAACCATTTATTGCTCGGCTCCTCTTCTACTTCTCCGCAGCTAGGCAGCTATCAAGATTCGGACCTCTACCGGCGTCGACAATGGCGAGTGGCACAACGATTGTCCGATATGTTTTGGAAAAGATGGGACACCGAAGTACTGCCTACGATGATACCACGGCAAAAGTGAACCGAAGACGGGCAGCAGAAACCTCTTCAAGTCGGAGACTTAGTGTTTATGGCCGACCCTGATGCGCCACGCAACGTGTGGCCACGAGGCATCATAGAGGAGGTTTTTCCTGGAAAGGACGACAGAGTGCGAGTGGTACAAGTACGAACGCAGTTAGGTAACCTTAAAAAATCTGTGGCACGCGTCGCTAAGATCTCCTTGGAATAGCTAGTGCTGCGCCAGCAGCACTAAGGTGTGCCTATGTAAGCGACGCAACTAGCGTAAGAACTTTTTGCTACAAAGTTTTTTATAATATGTTAAATAGTTTTCTTTTTTAGCCGTCAAACTGATGAGCACTTGTTTTATGAGTCTCTGTCATCGTTCTTTGAAAACGAATGTAATATGTTTTCCCTTTATTTTGTAATTAAATTGTTTATTCGTTTTCTCTATAAATACGTGATTTTCTTCCATTTCGAGCCTATTAAGACCAATACAATAGGCTTCTGATTAAAATCAGAAAAGTATATCTGTAACAAACCTCTCTGTATTTCACAATGTATTTGCAGCGGTTGGTGACCATCGGGTAAAAAACTGGCTAAGTGCATGTCAGGCCACGCATAAAATAGGGTTCCGTAGTCACCCATAATGGCACTTTACAAATTAGGCCTCTATAACTCCTGAACTAACAAAGTCATCTAAGCCGTTATAGTTTTCCTTCAAAGGTCCATCATATGGACTACCACCATGACTTTTTTCAGATTTTTCGAGCAGAGTTATTTTAACAAAAATATGCGCTTTAAAGTAGAATATCTCGCAAACGGATACCTAAATCAAAAAATTGTCAGCAACCTCTCAATGTTTTTAAAAGACCTATCTAATGATACCCCAGACTATGGGGAAGACGCGAGAAAAAAAATCCTCCCAACTTTACGTGTAGGAGAGGTACCCCAAAAAAAATATTTGTCGCACATTGTCGACGTGGTAAATACACATATATCCATGCAAAGTTTTATCTGTCTAGCACTAACCGTTTAGAAGGTAAGCCGAGGACGGACGGACGGACGGACAGACATGCCGAAATTATAAGGGTTCCGAGACGTGAACTACGGAACCCTAAAAAATACTAATGATAAATGATACTTACCGACGCAAAAATTGCCCAATGAACTGCACTTCTTTACTTGTTCTCCTTATCCAACCTTTGACAGCAATTCCATTAACAAAAACGCGTCCCATATGTACAATGCGTAAAAGGTGCGCTTCCCTGGTGCGCAGGGTGTCGGGGCTGCTCCAACGCATGGTTGCGAGTCACCTGGACTGTGTGTACATGGGTCACAGTTGTGCTGTCTCTCATGGTATGTCGCAACGGTGACCAATTGTATTGTTTTTGTTTAGTGTCTGTGCTTACTAACATAGTCGTAAGTTTTACTAACAATCTTGTTGAGTCTTGGTTACTTTAATAAAGAAAAAATCTATTCTATTCTATAAGTGCGTAATTTATTTACAAACTCCCTTTAAAAACAGTACAGTGATGGTATAAGTATGACAGAGGGGCGTTATCGTCATGGGTCGCGTGCCATAACATTACCACAGTTATATTATCTACCGTCTTACGCCTGCCCATTGTGTTCCGAAGTTTGTGTACAATACCATCATCAGGCTTGCAACCAAAATAACTATTAGGTATTGTGTTATGCTGTAGTTGGATCACTTATGTGAGGTGAATGATCGCCTGTCATGAAATGCGTGACGTTAATGAACTGTCTTCGAAGCATGTCTCTTCTCTGTGTTACTTTGTATGTGTCTGTCTGTGCAGTAAGTCTTCCGAGAAATGTGGGGGTGAGGTACGCATATTTTCTCCTCCAGTTTCCAAAATACTCTCTTGTTTAGTCTAGTTCGTTTTCTTGATTATCTCAACACAGTTGTTCAGTTGTATGATGATATCAGAAACCCACGATATTACATTACCACACACTGGTTGCCATTTTATAATTCGTCATTGAAGAGCGGGGCCTCCTAGCACAGGTATATATTTTACTTAAAAGGATGTCCCTAACTGTAAAAGTTGTACAAAGTTTCTACAATAAACCTTTTTACTCTTATATTATAAGCAGTTTCTGCCAAAAAAAGTGCTGAAAATCATCCCACGCGATCATGCTAACGGGACAAAAAGTAACCTGTATATCCTTCCCCAAGATGCCATCTATCTTCTTGCCAAATTTGATCAAAATCCGTTCAGTGGTTTAGGCGTGGAAAGGTCACATACAGACAGAGTTAATTTCGAATTTATAATATTAGGTTGGATTACTCTATCTAGCTTAAACAACCTGCATTAGCCCCCCAAAACCTTCAAGGAGTGATATGCTAGAATAAAAATCTAGGGTTGACTTTAGATTGTTCTTCTGCACCGTTCATAACAATAAACTCACAACCTTTTCCTACAACCAGGTAAACAATAGTCCACGTTCTAAGTAGCAGTTAACCCGCTCAGCCGACGTAAACCGAAGGAAGCAGAGATACAAGGGGCGGGTCACTTCGGTACACCGCAAACGTATCATTTGCCACGGTCACTGCCCAGCACTATTGAATTCTGAGGGTTCACTGTGTGACATATGGCAATTGTGCGTACGGCCGTAAGTAGGGGGTAGGGTTAGACGCTTGGTGGAGTTGTCGTGTTGATGTTTGAGGAAACGATATAGGTACGGCCATTTCTTTTCGCTATTATTTTGTTACACTATATTCGCTGAAAATACTAATTCCCATACAGTCATGACCAATTCAATCTAACACAGCAGATAGGGAACATCTCACCATCTATCAACATCATAGCTGAATACCAATATTTTACATGGAGTGACTGCCTATCTGACCTCCACAACGCTGTACTGGGTAATACGATACGCCTTGATAAGAGTGATGGTCAGAATTTCGGGTTTCTGACAACCCGTAACGATTGTCAAAGATCCACGAATGACAGTCGGGACCAACGCACACACAAGAAAATATCATACGTCTCCCCCAAATTGCACGCCTCGGGTCTCCGTCTTCAACACACATACATTCTGCACCTGCTGGCCTTTTAATATCGTCTATTCAGCCGCAAAAACCTCTGAGTTCGTTACTCATTTCTATTTATAGCAGCTTTATATTATGAGCAAGAATAAAAGAAATGACTCACGAATAGAAATGATACATTTCTAGTCTGATCGATTAATCAAAGATCACCCAAATACCTGACAGTGCAATTTATTCAAAGTGATTCATCTATCCGTGTATCGGTTTCATTAGATGTCCAAACACGCTATGTGATTGCACCAAACTTGCTTATTTGCTGCTTGAGCAATTTTTACACCTCTTTTCAATAAACATGAGAGCTGCATTTTTCTATTGAGATTCAAGTTAGAATCCCAATTACTCTACGTAATTCCATGAAGTTATACTATCCCAGAGTTGATGGCGTGCAATTAGAGAGGCCTATGTCCAGCAGTGGACTGCTGTAAGCTGATGATTATGATGATACTATCTATCTCTGCGTTGCTGAAAGATGGAATGGTGAACCCAATTTGTTGTTAGGAATAAAAACGTGTCTTTGACGCTGTAGAAAGACAGTGAAAAAAAAAATTCTATGGGACCAATCTGACAGTATATCCTTTCAACTAAAAAAATACATTTGCAAATCGGCTTATGAATAACGGAGTTCTGAGGTAAGAAACAAAAAAAAAACAACCGAATTGAGAACCTCCTCCTTTTTTTGAAGTCGGTTAAAAATATCTCATCACTAATGTTACTGGTACTGCAGTGCGATTCTGTAACCATCTCACCGTGAAAACTTAGGTGGTGAGTGTGGAGTGAGTGTCATTCCAACTAATGCTAGGGATTGACACTATTAACTGCTTACTCTTAGCTCACTTCACCTAATTTTTACGGTGAGATTTTTACAGAATCGATCGGCTGATAGTACTAAGATTGATTTGTCAGAGACTCGTGCCCTAAGAAGGCATATTAGAATAGATTGGATGATAGATCAACATCTTCCGAGTTTCCTAGTTATTAATGAGTGACTCCTACATCATTTTTTCACTACCAACCTCAACATCGATATCACATTATCTTCCAATTTTCGCACCTGATTTGAACAACAGTCCCTAAACCGGCAGTAACTCTAATGGCACCGGCAGGGCTCGCCATAGATCACAACTATACAAATATGGAGACAGGGTGTTAACCTATAAACTGGTCACAATACACGTTTCCTGTAGGCAATTTCCGTTGGATGACAAACTACGTATTGTTGTATTAATTGATGAAAGAAAGTTACTAAAGCAAGCCAAGTTATGTCAATATACCTAAGTAAAGCAAAGCTATTTTCGTTTCATTTCATTTTGGCTAATTGCAACGATTCGTCATTCAACTATTGACTTTAGTATAAGCAGCTGTAAATCTAAAATCTAGGTTCAATTCCTTTGTTTTCAGATAGGAACAGAAAATAGTACGTTTTTTTTCTATTCTTGTCTATGATGTGGGTGTTTGCTGTGAATGGATCAACATTCACAGCAAACTCTATAAAAAAATTTTTTTTTTTTTTTATAGGGTTCCTATGGTTTAATTCCTAGAAAGAAAGCATCAGCTTTTTTTCTAGGAAAGTAGATAAAAAGAGATGTAGACACCGTGTGTAAGAGTAAAATAAAAAATAAAATACATGAAATCAAAAACCATTCACATATTTAAATTAAATAAATAATATGAGCATAAACTAATATAGTACGTACATACTTCTAAAATAAATATCCCAAAAATGTCAAGTTAAAGCAATGTTCCGTAACTTGCTTTTCATGAGCGTTTAATAAGCATCCTTCAGTATTATAATACTGATTGCATTTACCATACGCCATGACAGAATATGTTTAGAATAAGCAGCCTATAATGTTCCCACTGCTGGGACACAGGTCTCCTCTCGGTGAGAGGGAGTAGACCATAATTCACCACGCGGGCCACGTGCCTGCTGGTAGATGTCACATGTCTTCGAATTTTTGGTTCTAGAACATGCTGGTTTCATCACGATGTTTTCCTTCACCGTTTTGAGAGCAGTGATGATGAAATAATTTACACAAAGTAAAGTGCCTGCTTGGGTTCGAACCCACGACCTACAACTCGTAACTCGCGGCCTTTACCACTGGGCCACCTGCTCCCTGAATATGTTTATCAATTGAAAAATAATTCAAAAATACTTAGCTACAAGTTTTCCAATAGTTCCAACTAAAGTGGTTATTACCATAGTAACGTTTTCCCGCCCAAAAGAGCAAGATGGCGTCATGGGAGAGCGCGCATGCGCCAAGCCACGGGAGCATAAACCACAACTGACAATAAACACAGAAACGCAGTAAATATTAACGATGGGACTTGATACTTTAGTTAGTAGTGTCAAATTAGTCAGCGCCTGCATAAATTGACGGATTTTTAGTAGCCAATTTTTAAATCACGTTTAGACGTGATTTAAAAATTGTCTATTTAAATTGGCTATATTTGGCTATTTTTTTTTTCGACTAAACTAATATTTATCTTCTGTCCTTTTCCTAATGAAATAGAAAGAAAAAGATGCACTGAACTTAAATTTAGTTTAGTTTGTGAACAAGGGAATCGGCATCACTGTTTTCCCGTGAGAGTAGCCTGCATTAACTTGCTTCTGAAAAGACACGGTTTCTGAAAAAAAAGGTGCTTATATATTTATGCCTTTGTGATTTTTTTTTTTCTTTGTAAGTAGTATTTAACTACTTAAATGTTTAGACAGACAAATGGGTCAGGTGTGTTTGAAAAAAAAACACATTGAAAACTAGTATTTAATTTAGTTTTAATTTTTATTTTGCCGTTAAGAACTAAATCCGCATCCCGCATCTTCTTTCAACTGTTTGAACAACCCACCAGTTATGTCAGTGTGCCTTGGGCATTCATGATTCTCATCAAACATTTGGTAAGCAGACGGTGTAAACACACTCTTTCTACAAACACAGATCATAATCCTCTCATGGCTATTTCACCTCACCAAACTGATGCAAGTAGATGCAAAATAAGCGCATAACTCAGCACATTCACTAACCGATCAACTTTGTTTGCAAAAATTACAACAGACGTTATATTTGCAAACAAACAGCAATCAGTGCGTTCTTGTGGCGCGCTTGAGAAAACCGGACGGGCGCGCGTTCTCACGGAGAGGCGCGTTTTCCATAGATGTCGACACATCAGGAAAAATGCACCCGAATTTAGTGTGACTTTCCTATTTTTATTTTGTGTTTTTATAATCAAACATATTTTGCCATTGAATCCTCTTCGTGAAGAGGTAGTTCAAACTAATGGATTGACTAATGAATTTGACTAATGGATTGTTAGGCTTTCGCAGTCTTGAAACATGAACCTACTTGTATGCTGAAATATACATAAATATTCTCAATAGCAATTTAGAGACGTTTGTAGGTCTTTATTTTTGTTTATTTTTGGAAACAAAACAAGATACATCTTGTAACATAATCGGTGTTTAAAAACGCATAAGAGAACTGTATCTTGTAATATTATAAACACGTCAATTTACAACACGTGGTGTTATAATTGGATTACGAATATAAATGGTTTGGATTAGCATAATCTCATATTAACGTTGCTATTGCATCGGAGTTAGCAGTTTTATAAGGCAGTTTATTACTAACAAGACATGTCGATGTTCATAAGTTATTGTGCAACTAGTAACTTATTTATTGACAGGAAAAATAAATATTTATTATGTGCCACCAATTTCCACGTTACATTTACAATCTTCAACTGTCTAAAAGTCTATATGAATACTCAAAAGACCTTTGTAGATACATGAATATATACTTAAATATTGTATTTTGCATTTAAAAGGTTTTATAAAACATAATAATAAATTAACATTTGGTCCGACTTACGACTTCGGTATCAATGCCTGACGCGTCTACAGCGTGTTTCACTACATGACAAATGCAACCACTTGCCAACATATTTTATATTATAAGGTGCAAACTGAGCTGCACAAATCGGACATTGCGGAAAGCACCCATTTTTCTGTCCCCCCGTGATATATGCATTTACTGTGTAATTGCCCGCGAGGACTGTATTTTGTAAAAATGAGCGTCTTCCCGGGGAACTATACGCGTTTTCATTTCACATTGCCCTGTACTTTGGCAAATTATACACCATTCGCATTGGTATAACGTGCCTGTGAGAAAATATTTCTAAGGTGTGCCAAATTCAGGGGCCGCGTCAGTTGTAGGCAGGCAAAAGCATTCAGATTTCTGAGATATCCTAGTCCAAGGCATCTTGTTTTGTTCTTTTTTAATTCTAGCTCCTGGGCTTCCTCGAGGAATTTCAAAACTCATACGAAATTGAGAGATACTAAATTATTCCGTAATTTGGTTAGGAACTCTTGTTCTAGCTCTGCAATTCCTAAAGATTTTACTATTTACTTAATTCTGTTTTTTGGATCGAAACTTTAACCACATCAATCCAAGTACGTATGTGGGCATCTAACTAACTGAATACGCAGGCGTAACGACTACGACAGCTACAACTAACAATATTATCAAGTCAACATCTTTTTAGGTACCACTGAACCTTACCGCTTCTTTTGACATCAAAATAACGATTCACTTCTCAGTTCGATACAGTTATTGTTCCGGCCACTGGCTCCTTAATAAAGTGGGTATACCATCGAGCTTGTACCTGTCGGAGTATGAGCACATCACTCACTGTATAACTATGTGATTGCCCAAATTACTGACAGCTAAGTACCGTAGACAATAACTGTTGTATAGATTGAGATGGTTATTTTGACGACGGCTTAAGTGACGGTGGGTTCATTGAGTTATGGATTTGTACGCTTCGTTTTTGATTAAGTTGTTAACAATTATACTTAAGTCAAAACATTTCATTTGAACATAAAATTCTTAACACCTTTCAAACTATAACCCACAAAATCTTCATTCATAACCTCGTCCATGCGTCATCTTGAACAATAAACGCAGTTCCACGTACGGAACCCGATGCATCATGTAGTGTCAAAATAAATGGCGGCCAGCTGTCCTCAACATAATAGAGTCGTCGATCGTCAAACGACGATGTTATTTTAATGATATTATTCGCTCTGATTCTATCTAGATTTATTGTTTGAGTTTCTGGGTGGAATTGAAGCTGTGTTTGTTTCGTAGGTCTAAGAGGCAAGTTGTGTTTGTTTTTTTGTACTAAGCAATAAAATAATCCAGCCGATGGCTTTGATAGCCGGAATGGATGATGGTTATAATCATATAGATGAATTGGCTATTTATTTAAAACTATAAGAATATTAGTGAGCGACTGAGCAAAATTCCTCACATGTCCGTATTTTTGATCGTGGTTCACTTTTATATTTATTTTTTTAATTTCTCTTTATTCTGTAAATTTGATTCGGTTTGATTTTAAGGGTTCTGTACGGTGGTATAAAACCTTTCGTGTGCAAGTCCGACTCGCACTTTGTCGTTAGTGTAATACTCCTGCTAAGTGTTACCACTCTGTACCATATTCTCTCACAGCGAAACACGGAATTATCTCATTAACGTCAAATTGAAGCAGAATATAAATATGCACACAGTCTGGTTAAAAAGCAAACCTTGCTATTAGAAAGCCCTGTTCTAATTGGTGGACGGAATAATAAGTTAATAACTATGTTTCATACTAAACAACGGACGAGCCGCTCGTGTGCACTCGCTAACTAATCGCTTAAACGCCTAACTGTTCGTTACCGGTAACCATGTGAGTTTAATTTATTATATTATACCCATCTTCATATGGTAATATAACAACCGGTCTTCCATCTAGTTTGACATGTGGAATTCAATTTGGGAGCTGTTCGTTGTAGGTACGTGTTGATTAGAGGGCATAAGTAGAGGTTTTCAATATGTATGTAATGGTAGCACTAATCATCATGTTTCTAGTTGTTTCTTAATTATGTAAATTCCTGCCAACTTCATGTTAATGCAGAGCAGTGGTGGCTCAGTGATAACGGCCGCGGCCAACGAGTTGTAGGTGTACGAACTACGAACACAGACATGCTTTACTTTGTGTAAATTTTTCATCGTGAAGAAACCGGCATGTCCTCGAAACAAAATTCGAAGACATGTGACATCTACCAACCCGCGCTGGGCCCAGGTGGTGGGCCCACGCCCTCTTACAGAGAGGAGGCCTGTGTCCTAGCAGTGGGAATATTATAGGCTGATTATGCTTCCTGTTAATATTTTATTCGAAACTAATACACTTTGATTGAACTCTGAAACAATCTGCTTGAAAACCTACGGTTATATCAGTTTTTTAACTCCTGTAATGTGACAAATCAAGGTCACCCGACGATCCTTAATAACCTAGTTCCAAAACTGGTCAATCAGCAAGGTCGGTGTCCTTGCCGATTGGCCAGTTTTGGAACTCCTCCTGTGAGAAATCATCGTAGGATAGGCAAACAGCCGCGCTAACAACGTTCCTAATTAGAATTATTTATTAGACATAAGAAGGACACAGATACAAAGTGACACCTAATTTAAGCGTTCAAAAAACCTGGTACAAAATAAATGAACAAAGACCCCCATGCTAGGAAAAATCCATGTTACAGGACACATCCATCCGTCCATTTATGGATATTATAAGAGTAACAATTTAGTAATGTGCACTTTTGTAAAAATAAACTATAGGCCGACCGCTTAACTGAGACGTTGCCTGAGGTAACTGCGGGAGGGGTGATAGTTGTCACAAGTTGACGAATCACTGAGCTCTCGCATCACGTCACCGCACCCCTCCCGCACCGCGCTGCTACCTCAGACAACGTCTCAGTTAAGCAGTTGGCCTATAGAAGATTGGAAAAACTTTTCTCAACGGCGTGATCTACTCTCGTATAAAGTATATTATTATGAGAGTTGCCAGCTCCAAAAATTAAAAACATGTTTAGAGTTCATTACTTCTTCTTAACATCGTCCAGGGTCCGCTCTAAGTACTCATAATAAGTCTTTTCCACATGGCTCACTCTTATTAGAAATGGCATCAATTATAATAAATCACCCTCTTGTAAGTCGGTTACACCGGATGTGGTACGACCACTGCCTCCGGGTCGCTGGGCACCTAACTGGTCATTTTTGTCAACCGGCTGCAATCATAGCTACCATACGACCCTATGCGTGTACTGGTGCCATGACTGTAGGTTGTTTGTCTGCTTGTCAATAAGTATGGATTTTAACCCAGAAGTACTATGATAAATGATTTTATTTCTGTAAGTAAGTTTACACGTCAATCATATTTTTTAAAACTAGATGAGGTCAGCGTTTCCTATCTGACTACTTCAGAGTAGTCAGATATGAAAAAGGCAAAAAAGGAAAAAGGCCCAAACAAACTCAGAGGTCACAGTCTCTTTTAAAGTCCAGGCATAATCTTGGTCAGATCAGTGAAGACCATGTAGCTTGGTGTCTGAAATGGTCTTTTGAGGAAAGAACCACACAGATTGAGAGATATAATTGATATGATTAAGAGATACTGCTTCGACGAAAAACAGCATTGGCAAAAGAGCTATGACAACATACTTATTTCAACCATGTATCCCTGACAAAAATAAGTTAGATAAGTATAAGTCATATAAACAGAACCAAAAAAAACTCATTCTTTTATAATCGTAATCTTCTTAACAAGCTTTTTTTCAACCTAGAAACAAAATTTAATAATCTAACACTAAGCATGAACACAACGAAAATATAAAAACCAACAAAACTACACCAGATACATTATCATAAAAACTGACAGCTGAAGACATATGGAGCTATTTCAAGAAGCAGTGGTTGCGGTCAACCGACCGATCTGTAACCATCAGTTAGGTTAAAAAATGCAGGCAGAGCCGCTAGGCGCGCCTAGTTCGCGAGTAAAAACTAACCGTGTTGACCTGGCAGGCGATACACTCGGGTGCGCATACTCAATCGTGACCTCGGAGGGAAGAAGGGGACGTGGAGGTGGTATTTAGAAGATGTAAGGATTTTTGTAGAGAGCTGCGACTGTCATTCTATGGGGATATACAAGTGTGGGAGGTAACAGTGGGAGGAATATTGGTAAATGAGGTAAAGGTCTAGTTATACAGCACGACTGCATAAAAATCTTGCTTCGTGTTATGTCATCATCTGCCAAGACTTTTTCCAACTATGTTGGGGTTGGCTTCCAGTGCAACCGCATCCTGCTATATAGCTAGGTAAGACATAAGGTAAGATCCTGTGCTTTTTGGAAAAGCCCCCCCTAATGTGAGACCTCTTGCAAAACTTCAAAACTTTGGTTGTTGAAAGTCAAGTAAAGTCAAAGCACACTCACACAAATGTACTTGTAATAAACTATATCTTACACCCAAAAAGATCTCAACAAATAACTTTATGAAAAAAAGAAAAGATAAATCAAAGAAAAGAAGAACCACCGCATCCTCCACTTCACGACTCAACACCCAAGTCTAATGAGCGTTCTTGTAATAAAGGCGAAGATGTGTAATTGGTCGGTAGGCACGCGCCCGCCACGCGCTGCGCTCGCGCCGACTCGCCTCACCTATCGCGATCCCACTTTTTACTCCAGCACTTTTTACCTACCCACCGTTTTTACCTTTTTACATCTCTCCCGGAAGAATTGTATATGCAGGCAAAAGTTCATGGCAGTTTTTGCAGCCATTGATTTTCTGGAATGTGGTTTATGGAAGCGGAAGACTTTAAATGATGGGTTTGTAAAGGTCATGTTGTGTTAAATAGGAGGGAAAGAAAGGGCGAAAGTAGTTGGGTTATTTCTATAGGCTCTAATTGGATAGGAACTTCTGAAAATTAGTAGGCAAGTTCATATTTTTCAGTATCATAACTTTATCGGGCATGGCTGCAAGCAGAAGGTATTTGTTATCAACAACCGTTTACATTGTTGTTTAAAGAGCGTGACGATACAGGCATTCTTAACAATCTTGTGCGAAAATTACAACATTCAGAACATAAAAAAATATAGATAAAGACAGGTCCAAAAAATAAACATCAAGAGAATAGTGGGTTCTGTACATTAATAAATAGCTCCCGAAAGCAACCAAATCAAGAAAAGAAAAAGAAACAATATTATTTTTACGTTTTTATTCATTGTGTATGCCTGTAACTTGCACAAAAGTATACAAGTACGGCCTAATAAGAGTTTCCATTTGTCGTTAAGCTATAGGATTCTAAAAATATTGCTACAGTTTCGCCTAATCAATCATTCGCGAAATGATCTTCTGTCAAAAACACAGTCATTATAGGCTCGTTGTTGGTGCTACCAAGATGTTATCAGTTCTGTACAAGCACAAGGCAAGCAACGGATCATATCATCACGGTCTGTTTCACAGACAGGGCAAGCAGAGGTCCGAGTGGTAGTAATATCAGATGAAAACTGATTTACTAGCTCAAAGAAATTTACAGCTTTTCTATTTATTTAACAACTGCACTTACAATAAATACCACAGCACGCAGCAAGTCAACAAAATAAAATTTAACTAAAAAAAGTTCATAAAAACATTAAACATAGATTTTCTGATAGCAGAAAATCTATGACACGTTGACTGCCAGACAACAGACACAATACAAAATCTATTGTTGGCGGTCACCGGTGACCGCGGTGGCAGTCAATGTCTTAATTTTTGTATGAGTTTCTTTAAATATTTTTTTTTAGTTTAATATAAGAAAACATAAATGTGATCCATTTTAGGTATCGGAAGGCCGACTAAGAAACGTTTATTTAATCAAGACAATTATAGTGAAAAACATATTTGAATTGTGCCATAATTGAGTCAAACAAACCAAGAAATAAATCACAGTATAAAAATAAACCAGCCGACCAAACAAACGAGGTAACAATAAAACTAATTATTGCGTCCAATAAAGGCTTTCTTCTCAGTGCAAAGGTTGTTAGTGCATGCAATTGTTGGCTGCGCACGCGCCGCGCCGCTCCGTCGCTTTCACGATAACCGTATTATTTTATTAGATCTCTTTATTGTTTCTAACTGGAATGGTTATGCATTGATTTTCTTACTTTAAGAAATAATGCTTTTGTGCCGTTGCGCATAATGATATGTATAAATCTTATTATCATTAATTATAGAATGGTATGTGCAAATATTTGGAACGGTATGGATTCGAATTTGTAGCCCCAAGCATAGAAACTGGAGGCGAGGTCGTTATTTACACATTTTGGATACAGTTATAGAAAACGAACCATGTTTTTTAATCTCTCGTTTCACAGTAGAAACTTTATTATATGACAATCTACCATTAGAGATCTCCTACTTCTGCAACCCTCAAAGAATGCTTGACTAATAGTATATTGCCTTTAAAACTAAATCCCTAAGGGCTGATTGTTCCAACGCCAGAAAATTTTATTCGAGGAATAATTTTGAAATACTGGCAGTTCTTTCATACAAAAACTGTCAAACGTCCATTTTATTCCTCGAATAAAATTTATCTGGCGTTGGCAAAATCAGCCCTTAATCACATCCTTGAACACCCAAAGAAAAGCATGGTCAACTTTTCATATCGAGAGACCACATTGTCCAACCATTCGAGCACCACGTAGTGCGTGGTGCTGGAATGCTCGCCACTAAACTTAATAAACAACAATAATAACAATTTACAAATCCAAGAATAGCAACAAAATAAATATTTATTAAATTGATTCCCCAATCGATTTTACATATTCTATAAAGAGTGCAAATGGGTAGGCGTATTCATACCCCGGCTAGGCGGCCGGCGGCCTGGTGTGCTCGCGGCTCCATAAAGCATATATTCAATTATCATCAGCAGAGCCTTCACACTTGGTAATTGGTGAGCGCTTCAACACTTACGATACTGCTGTGGGGTGTACCCATGTGTTCAGGTTTTTAGTACACCGACACCATTTTGGGAAATTGCTTGAAATCATTAGGTGCTTAGATTCGAATAAAAACCAAATTGAACTTTTTTGAATTAAACTAAATTTTATTGTGAAAAGAAAATGATGTGTGTTAGCCATCTGCACAATACCAGAGAGTACTAGATATCTAAAGGTTTTTCAATAGCTTTATCTAATAAATCCATCCGATATCAATAGCTAAAGACGTTATTTATAAGATCCAAAATAGTCTGCTAAGCGGAAATCGTCATACGGGTCCTGTATTAGGATAAGAGACTAGCAGTATAACTTATGGAATACAGTCAATTTCTTTCGTAAAAAATTACGCCAAAAATTTATTTCAACTATAAACATTTTCGTATTTCATCTTCCCTTTGTTTAATTTCGTTCCATGTCCCGAGATTATTTCTTGGCCGTTCACATGGTCACCCTTACCGGATAGCATTTGAATTATAATGACCACTGGTTAACGATTTCGCACTCTACCCGACTTTCAGAAAACGGTACACACAAAGTAAATCAGAATTGTACTCAAAGATTTTAATGTTTATTAAAATCAACGGCTATGGCTATTTCACGTTCTTTATTGAGACCGCAAAATTAATAGTAAAGACCCCCTGATTTAATTAATCAGCTGACATAAAAGTGAAGACAAATCAGATTATGAGAAATAACTTCCTGTCACTGATTTCTATATTTTGTGTGGGGTACCACAAAGAAAAAGTAAAAAAAAAATAAGAAAAAAAAAATTTGGACTTAAAAAAAACACTTCAAAGTGAAAAAAATACTTTAATTTGGAAAGTTGGTGTCTTTGGTGAGTTTGTGTTTTGGAAACCACGCTAATTTAAATTAAAAAAAGGTTTGATAGATTTTCAATATAGGAAGGTAGGTAGGCATTTTCATTGCAACGTTAAGCTTGAGAAAGACCAACCATCTTGAACATCATCATTTTAAGGCTTCTAAAACAAACTATTAAAACAGGTTAAGTACACATAAAATCCTAAAAAAAAACTCGTATATTTTGCTAGGTTTGTATGTTTGTTCAGACCCTCACTCAATATTATTAAGGTCACAATAAGCTAACGTTTTCACGCATACATTTCCAACGAGCTTTAGCCCCAGGCCTTAGACTTTACCTTGAGAATTTATCGAGCAGCTCCTTCTAAGTTCTAATCATAGGAAATCAACACACTACCATTGTAGCCATTGCTTGTTCTATTTGAGTATCCGGGTCCTAAGTATCACATTCAATTATAATTCCGTCTGGTCTCGTAGCATTGTATTTAGTAAATTAACCAAAAGACACGACTTTGTGTATTAAATATGAATATTGGGCTGTGTTTGGCATGTGAGCGTGTACTACGGAGAAGTTGGGTAGAGCTATTCTGTAACAAACAATTTTGGTAAAATGAGCTTGTAGTGAGCTATCATTCCGCTAGGGATTGACACTATTGTTAGCTCACATTACCTAAGTTTACACGGCCGGTGAGATTTCTACAGAATAGGTCGGCTGAAGAACACAAATAATATTCATTCATTTATAACCAACATTATTGATGCATTAATGGTGATGTTAATGTTCTTCAGAACGGTCAAGTGTGTAGTAGCACGGCGTGCGTTTATGACCAGCCGATCGATTCTGCAAAATATCACCGTTAAAACCTAGGTTTTCGAAGTTCGGGTTTCGGTTTTACAATTTTGCATAATCGATCGGCTTCAAGCTCATTTCGACTAGGTGAAGTGGGCCTGGCGACATTTTGTAGTTTCTGCCTGACCCCTCATGGCCATGGAAACCAGATGTTAGTTTATGTATTTATACAGGCTGATTTTTTAAAGACCAGCCAAATTTAAGGATGTCGTACAGACCATCAAACTGAACAACTTTCTCCATGGGCGTAATCGCGAAAATTTTATCAACTGTCCCATAGAAAACTTCAATACCTACTCGACCTAAATGTATGGGACGGCTGAATTTTTATTCGCGATTACGATGTTGGTCCCATGGAGAAAGTTGTTCAGTTTGATGGTCTGTACCACATCCTTAAATTTGGCTGGTCTTTAAAAAATCAGCCTGTATATGTAAAATAGCTACCGCGAGTGGGGACGAAAATGCCTGCTATCACCTTGCTGATTGGAAAATGTTTATAGCATACTTGGTACATGAGGAAATAATAACATTATTGAGTATTACGAAATCCAGCGAAGAGACGACTTCTTTTAGTGGACGGCCACACATTTGAATTAAATATAACAGTATAAAAACATCTGTCAACCTCAACCTGTCAGTACACCTGGTATAATCCAGTCTTGGACGGACAGCCGAAACGAGAGGCCATGTACCTTTAACGTTATCTCTCAATACGATTACATATTGTGACAGCCATTAAAACCTCACCTTTTACGACCTCCGAAGTTTGGGTAGGGTTGGCAAGAATTTTTTTGTCGGGTTCAGATTTATTTAAAATGAATTTTTAAATTTTTTTATTTCATTCGTTCAAGATAGATTTAAAGAACGTGGAAATTTATCTAGCATAGAGACATTGATATGCTTTAATTATACCATAGCTAGAGGACCTAAGCAGTAGATATATTTTACAAGGAAGAGCAGCATCCTAATTGCGTAACACAATCTGAATCATTATGAAGGATATTGCTAATCCATTGCTCCATATGTTCAAAAAATTTGTCAGCTCAACAATGTAAATAACGCAATGATTGTTGTTGAACTGTCAAACTGAAACCCATTGCTACTGATAGCGTGTTACGCAATAACCCTGCCGGTCTACCTAAAAAAAATCCATCTTGGACTAGGCACTATACTCTTTCCTTTAGTATGTAAAAGGTCTAAAATGATAACCCATCATTAGACTTAGATAACTTTCCTTTTCATTCAGTTGCTCATCATCCTTTGTATACAGAATTATTTAAGTCGATCTCTATTATGCAATGGTCTAGTTTTAATGACCAGTATAAATCAAATATGCAATTATATCTAAAGGCCGAGTTCATTATTCTGTCTGTCATTGACTAAGTCTTTGACTCTAATGGATTTAATTAGATTACCAAAGTTGGTTGCAGTTGCCAAACGATAGTAGCTACCTCTACCTGTTCTTATTTCTATTAAGTAATCGTTAAGCAAACAATCGAGATTAGATAAAAATATAATTTTCCTCGAATCGGAAAAGCTTTGCGACAACCCTAGAGTTTTCGGATGAAAACTTAAAATGGCATATTTTTTATTAATATTTGCAATTCTCCGCTTTTTGAGGAAGCTTTGGAATGTCCCTATTATTTTATAGGTACTTGAACTATGACCACCTAATTGACAAACGCGATTGTACTTCCTGCCAGTTCGCAGCCCTTCTTGGAAATACCTCCTATATATAAATAAAGCTGATTCTACCTCAGATCATAACCTCGGAATCCTGTCAATTTACAAGATCAGAATGTTTCCCTGGCAACCTTAGAGTTGCGTGGAGCAGCCGCCGACCGGACGCGGCAGGTGCTACTGCGGGTTCACTCCGGTTCACGCCCTGTCCCCCGCGCGCACCTACCTCACCCCACACCCCCGCGTCCCCGCAGCATCCGTGCAAACCCGTTCCTCTAATAATATAACGTAGAAATGAAAGATTAATGAGAGCAACCAGTGCACGCCTCTTTCACTCGACCGGTAGGGCTGGGGTGCATGCGTGTCGATAAATTATTAGAAGTTGACTGCTGGGTACGAATGTCACAATTTATGAACGGATGATTCATGATTTTAATGATTAGACCCTGTATTTTATTTTTATTCGTTATTACGTAAAGTAAATTGTCACTATGACGCACTTTCAAGAACCATGTTCCCGCCATGGCATCTCTGGGTGATCGAATATGTTTAGTGAAAGTTACTTCAACAGGCTAATGGGTTAGCTAACCAAAACTTTAGCTTCAGTTTTTACGTGACAGTGTTACATTTCAAAAATGTGTTGATGGTGAAAATTTAACATTTCAAATCAAGTACATAAAGAATCATAGGTAACTTTAGTGTATCACTGCTCTCATTGTTCGCACGATGCTAAAATCCCTTTGTCAAATTCTACTTTGGCTATTTTTAAGTAACATTACTATTCAACGATCATCCATCAGATCTTACCACAATCAACATAACATCAAGAAAATTCCACAAAACATAAAACTATCGACAACTCACATCCCAACCCTACATCAACAGGTCCCGATCGCAATGAAGACCGCCCATATAAAATATTAGCCGCGTGCCGAGCCGGTAGCGGGTGTAATATATCGACCGATGACAGTCGCATTGTCGCGGCACAACACTAGAATGTAAGCTTTTACTCAGAGACTATCGAGACGGTTAGCGCGTCGTAAATTTAGTTCGGCATTCGTTATTATGTTTGGAATCCGGCTTTGTTTAGATTTTTCACATTTTGGCTCTGAAGAAAACTGGAGAAAATTTTGTGTAGATATTTTGTTTCAAAATTCATTTTTTTTTATTAGTTGAAGCTAATAAATAGCCTTTTCTCATAGTTTTAGGGTAATATGGATGTGGTTGACAGTTTTATTATGATAATCATAATCATTTAGACTATGGTACATTATATGGTTTTAAAAGATCTTGAGAGATTATTGTCTTATGTTAAAATGCTATCTGATTATGCGAAGGTGCCTATCATCAATAACCCCTGATGCAGAATCATTTATTTTGCATCAGGGGTTATTGATGACTGTTGTGTGGGCACATAGCGGTATTTAGTCAACTGCCATTCACTTGGTAGACTTAGAACACCTGCAGGCTACAAATTTTTTAAACAATCAATTCAGCCTATCGCAGTGCACTGCTGGTTAAAGGCCTCTCCCAGGCTGCGCCACAACACCTCCGCCAACCAACCTCTAAAGGACTGGATGCAGCAGGAGGAGGACCTCCTTCTGCGTCCAGTCCATCCCAGCCACCTTCTTAAGATCGTCGGTCCAGCTAGCCGGTGGTCCCACACCAACCAATTTTTCACCCTCCAATTTTTATAGTACCTCACTCAAAATCCTCAAAGTCTGGAGCTACGCTTCCAAATATTGCACCAAAGAGGTATTCTCATATCAATACCAATAGCTAATGACAATACACATGATAAGCAACACACGATAATAAAGATTAGGTTGTAATATACTCCCATTTATCGGAGCCCTAGAATTTCCTGCCGGAAAACCCCATGTCTTGTGGTCGCCTGCAGATTGGACCAATTTCTAATCAGTTTGCATTCCTCGCTGTAACAATGTAGCTGCTTAGCATTCCCGAGATCGTTAGAACGGAGGCGGAACACATACCTTGGGAAAGGCTAGAAGAATGATGACATTGGAGTTTTGTCGCGGATACAAATATCTAGGGATAAACGCCACAGAGTTTCCGTTAAAGAGAAAATTATTTTTGCTTGTTGAAAGCATCAATGACGAACAAGATACGGATGAACGAATGCAGATAGATTTTACTAGCGCACGGTGGTATGCTTTTGTAAAATTTTGAGGTAAAAGCATTCCGAACCTAATATGTACTACAAAAACACTACTACACAGTTTCACATGGTCACAATTAATACCAAGATTACCAACCCTTCCTCTCCCGATTACTCAAAACTTATAATTACTTAAAGCAAACAATATCTAAGATGAATAGCCAACTCAACAAAAACCGAGCACGCTCTCATTCCACACGACCCGCCCATAACAGTACCAGCAGACAAGTAGCGTAGCATGCAATAATTAGCATTGCCATAAAAACTGATGATGCACTCCATCGAGCAACTTGTGGCTGCCGACCGGAACTGCGTCAGAAGGTAATAACAGGATATCGCGATATGCTCCCTGAACTGAATTCTGTGCTCATGAATAGTTTAATTAGTGTTAAAGATACATTAGAATTTTTTTCGCTGTTTCTTCCTTCCTAGCTTGAACGATAGGACACGGTAAATGGTAACCTTATTTGGGGCATTCATGGTTGTAGGGATACAGCAATGAATGTACTTTCTCAGCTTCTGTTAAGTTTTCTTCGTGAAGCGTGGTTTTCTATAAAGTTATCCAACTGTATAATTATTATGTTTAAGCAATCTTGGCCATCCGGAGTGTTGTCTCCGACAGAGGAATAGAAGAGTGCTATTATTACACCATTTGTTTTTTCTAGGGAAGGCTATCTTATACTACGATAAAATAAAAGATTGGTAACTCTTACGCACGAATTAAGCTATCGACACTTGAATAGTTTAAAAAAAAAAGCTTTATTTAAATGAACAGCGTTACAGTACTTAAGATAGTAATGATTTATTCTAGTCATTCGACTGTATTTATAATTAATTATTGCTAAGTTAACAATATTCTTATAACTACTTATATGCTACTTTGAGTGGAGGTGGATTTATTGACAAAGCAAATATTGTCAAGGTCGCCACACTTAACTCACGCGTAGCCAAATTCCGAATAGATGTTTCGGACCTAAAGAAGTAGATAATTATTATCATTCTTCTGCCCGTATATCTATTTATTTGGGGTCGGTACAACATGTCTTTTCCTTCCATACTTCTCTATTAGTCGTCATCTCTGTAGTCACCCCCTTTCTAACCATATCATCATTCACACAGTCCATCCATCGTTTTATTAGTATCCCCCTACTCTTATGGCCAAAAAAGTAGAAAATATACCTTTCAATCTAGCCTAACCTATAAAAATAAATAATAAATAAATAAAATCTTTTTATTTTAGACATTGATCCATAATATGTTAGTAAAATAATAATAAAAAAGACTGTTACATTGAAATATTAAAAATCATTAAAAAATTAAACAATTACATTAAAAAATATAAAAAAAACATTATAAAATTAAACAACTCCTTTTAAAAATTAAAAAATTACATTTTAAAAAAATCATCAAATAAATAAACAATTACTATTAAAAAATTAAGACCTATAGTCATGGTCCGGTCATCTTTCCACGTCAACAAGAGCCGTAAAGTTATAATAAACCGATAAAGATAGATAATAAAGTTACTGACATAGGAGTGGCGATAGTGTTCGTCGTTTTGGCGCTCTCAGCTCCGTAACGGCGAGCCGCGCAGTAAACAAAGTACGCAGATAAGGTAAACTCTAGCTGTAGATCCGGTAAGCCACTGTTCACATGGGATAAGAGAGATGTGGTTTTATTTAGAAAACATTGTCGATAGGTATGTATGATTTTGAAAATTGTAAAGGTAGCTTGGAACTGGAATTTTCGAGTCTGTTAGTCTCTTGTTTTCAACATTGGTGTTTACTTTAATTAACTTATCGGACACAAAAGATATAATTTTATTTGAAGAATATTGACTCTACGTATGATTTTGGAAGTTGTAAAGTTATGTTATTGGAATTTTCGAGTCTATTTCGTTTCAACTTGGTACCTATATACTTTAATTAAAAATGCATAGATCCGTATAATTCTGTCTTGTCGTTAAGTGTCGTTGTAGATCGCAGTTCAAATGATAAAGCATTGGAAGATACCGCTACCTCCATCATAATCATTAAATATGATTATGATAATGATGATTAAATCACTTTTGAATGGCAGAGAAAGAGGTGACGCACAGTTTTAATTGCGAAACCAGACGTCTACCAACAGTCTTGTAAAGATTTTTTTTTACAAGTAACCCTAACTTAATCCTCAAAAAACCCGCCAAATACACACGCCCTAAGTCTATTGTGTGCAATACAAACGATAGCATTTCACCTCGCCTATCAAGATGGCAGCAGACACCTCGCGGGGAGATACGGCTAATTGTAACATGTGGTCACGCTTTCTGCAGCGTGTGTCACTGGCTCACTGCATGACTCGACGGATCGCACTCAACCGCCGGTGAGCTATCGGACATTCCACGATTACCCGAGATTATAGAACCGTATAGGTATTTCGATTGCTTGTAACTGCGCGCAAATCGATAAATTCGCGAGGAGAAAAAACTTGTACATTTTTATAATGCAACAACCCAGGTACCGGTGGGATTTCCATCGCCAAAACTTCCATACTAAATTTCATCCCCTAGGGGGTGCATTTTCAAAAATCCTTCTCAAATGCTCACTTTCGCTATACAAGGTGTCGTTTTGCATCCTCGTCAAATTCAAGGAGGTAACCGTGCTACTGATTCTCGACACGGATCAATAATAAAATAAGTAGGTTTTTTTTTCTAATTTTCGGAAATTGGCATGTGTGGGACACGCATTTAAAAACGCGGCCTGTGCGAGACCGCACTGTAACTGCCCTTTTACACACACATAAAATCGCGGCCGCTTATGCGATACCGTAATGCGATTCTGTTCTTTGAAATATTCTGAAATACTGTCAAACTTAAATAACAAAAAAAACATGTATGTATTCATTATTTACCAAGGATCGTAATTTTATTTGATAATTTATGTCTTTCATAACAGCCTCCTGAAATTTGACGAGGATGCAAAACAACAGCTTGTATAAGAAACCTTAGGAACCTTTGCTTCTAGACCCAGCAGACTAGGTTGTGCGGTGTTTGCCAGTGAATTTAAGATTTTATTAAGTAGATAATCATATCAAATTCCTCATCTTTTTCGAAATAACATTTATCCCAAAATGGGATCGGCATATGTATGGTAGATATATTATACATATCTACACTTCACCAGTTATGTTTAAGTCCCATGCAATAGGGGAGTCAATTACCATAAACCGGGAATAAATCCAGACTTGGAGCTGCAGCAGTAAAAGCCAATAACATAATACCGGATCTGAGATAAAAAGGTTTTTTTTTTAAATACATAATATTGTATTTTCAAATACATAATATTGTATTTTTAAATACATAATATTGTATTTTTAAATACATAATATGGTATTTTTATCAGCATACTTTTAACTTCCACTTCAACAGAAGCTAAAAGGGAATATGTTCAAAATGCGTGCGGAGCCGTCGAGAGCTCTCCTAAGGATCAAGCCCTTGACCCGAATGCTGCGACTAACGAGAGCTCTTAGCCATCAGGGCGATGCCTGTGTGTTACGATTGTCGAGTCTCTGATTATCAAGTGTGCGATCTATGATTATTACAAATGTATTTTTGCATGAATATATAACTTGTAATCACAACAACATTAGACCTATTTTCCTTACCCAAAATTACTTAGTATAGTAGGTAGTAATCTTTTTATTTTTAGATGGATATGTTTGATAGTACAATGATAACTGAATAGCTAGAGATAAACAAAATACACACATAAACTACATAATATCACGATTATTTTCACCGAAGGGTTAAGGAGAGGTGCACCTGTAGCACAGCCACATTTCGCCAGTTGTGTCTAAGTCTCATGAAACAGGGAGCGACCCATCAGCCGCTCACAATCCAGCCTCTGGGTTGCTACTAAGAAATTCCAGATTAAAAACCCACTAACACTGCCCAACCTGGGAATCGAACCCAGGACCTAATGACCACTGGAACGACGAGGCAGTTCAACAAAATCTAATTCAAAATATGCAAAACAAACACCGGTACCTACAGTGTACACACAAGCACAACCTATGTACCTACACTCATCGCATGACACTCATCCATACACAATCTTCACTAACGACGTGCTCAAGTAATTCCGCTGAATATATTTTAGCTATATTAACTTGGCGGTTCATAATAATGTAATTATTATCGTCGGATCTCACTCATCGTATGAGGTGAGGTAAATTAATTTACTTAAGTAAAGATCGCTGAGATAGCTCCGAATGTGCAGGGCTGCCGACTGTGCCTAGATGTTCGGATCTGAAAGTCTAGACAAGATGAGAATCTTCGATCGCTAGTGGATATAATCGTCGATGAAGTGTGTAGTTTTTATGTAATAGGTTAGCAAACAGGTCGGACAACCTGATGAAGAGTGGTTGTGGCCTCATTGGGATCAAATACAAAAGCAGAATATTTCCGATGTTTTGCGGGGTTAAGGAACGTTTA
The DNA here is from genome assembly GCA_947507525.1 of Apamea epomidion. Classification (NCBI taxonomy): domain Eukaryota; kingdom Metazoa; phylum Arthropoda; class Insecta; order Lepidoptera; family Noctuidae; genus Apamea; species Apamea epomidion. Next base: position 5,529,125 of record OX382237.1, on the reverse strand, counting down.
TCATACATGTGGCGGCAAGTTTACTATTTCTTACAAACTGGAACATTGCCCAGAAACACACTGCTAATATTTCAATTTTGGCTCAATACTTTAGGTTATGAATTGTCATTCATGGGACATTTTTTGACAGATCACAAAAGGCAGCAGAAGACCTATATTATTAGGTGAACCATATGGCAAACGATTTAAAGACAGCTATTACCGGTAGAGAAGTTCCTCATCACCTTCTAAACTCGATGACCTTTCGAACAGCACTGGCAACCCTACCAACGAATAATTAGACCATCTCATAAGGATTGCCGCGCACTGATTAGCAGCAGTACACGGACGTCTTGCAGTTTCGATTCGCTACCAACGTAATAAACTGCAGGTTTTTGACGTTTTTCACGTTTATGCAACAGTAGCACTTTCACATGGCCATGAGAGGTACAAAAATGGCGCGAGGAGAAAATTTTGGTGAAATGCAGGTCTAAAAAGTGAAATGGTAACCAAATCAGTTACGGTCGCATAGTTATAATTTTGTCAAGTTGACATTGGTGTTCGACAGTTTGGCTTACCTAATGGCCATTATATTTTTCATATCGATCATTCCTTGGCACACAGATCACGTAGACAAATCATGTAGGGTAGGACAAACCCAAGTTAGGTGGCGCGACGACCTTCTTTAGAGCAGCCAACGATCGTCTTAAAATAGCTTTTGTATAGACTTATCTCCAGTCGAAAAATTCTATAGGCTGACACTTATTCTAGGTGATGATGAATTCAAAATCAAGATATTTTATTTCACATAAACCTACATGGACACTTATGAAACGTCAGAAGCTAGGTGCACGGTTCCAATTGGTCGTTTTCTATGGAGAAGAGCCGGCAAGAAACTCCACGGTTACTCTTTTAAAAATATTAATTCCTAGTGTGGGCAACGTTTTTAAAAAAAAAGAAAGAAAGAATTGGCTTTTACAATGTTTTCGAATTGCAGAATTAATTGGTATGGGAGGACAATGTAGGCCTGGCAACAAGTACCAGGTATTTAATAAAATAAAAATAAAGGTCTACAAATCTACAGTCTACAAGGCCTACAAAGTTCTGACATTCACAAAACATAAAAGAATCTAACAAAAAGATTAAAAAAATATTAAAACCTATTAAGACTAAATTATATGATTGCTATTACAAGTACTAGTACCGAGTTGAAAGTAACATTGACACACCTAATCTCCAAGCTTGGTAGTTCGTAGATAACAATCGGGTCACAGAAGGTTGCTTAAAAAGGTCAAAGAAATTTTCCCTAGAGGTTTTTGTCAGAGCTAACTAACGTGTTTCCTAGCCAAAATCATCTAGGAACAGCTTATTTTAACAACAAAAGAATCCTGAACGGAGTCAGCAACCCACGACCCGCGTAACCAGAGCAAGGTCCATTCGTCCGAGGCGAATATCGATCATTATAAATTTGCGGCGCGCGGTAACGGCGCGGGCGCACGCGACCTAGAACAAAGACTACAGGTACGCAGATGGTCCAGTTTAGTTTAATTTATTGTTATGATATTATGTGATTGTGGGAACGTATTTTTATGAACTGCATGTAGGTAGAGATATTCAGTGTGTTCACTGTTCAGGTAATGTAAAGTCGTTCATTAAATTGTAGAAGTAGTATTATCTCCATATTCTGATTATATACTAACCAAAAAGCTTCATAAAAATAGACCATCTCTCATATATCTCAGCGTAGACCAGCCTTAGGCGCGGGAGATCTTGGAGCCGATTCCATTGTTCCTAAATTTAAGTTCAGTGCATCTTTTTTTCTATTTCATTAAGAAAATGACAGAAGATAAATATTAGTTTAGTCCTGTCAAATTAGTCAGCGCCTGACGTAAATTGACGTATTTTTAGTCGCCATGTTTTTAATCACGTCTAAAATGTCTATGGAGTATCTTAATTTGACAGGACTAAACTAATATTTATCTTCTGTCCTTTTCTTAATGAAATAGAAAGAAAACGATGCACTGAACTTAAATTTAGTTTAGTTTGTGAACAAGGGAATTTTTCGCCATTGTAGTGCACAAGTGTGTGAACAATTACAGATGCACTCTGCACTCTTCCCTCACTCTCATAGTCCGATAGCACGTCAATCCGAAAGAACCAGGAGAGAGAACAGGCGCAGGAACAACGGCTTATCGTGCTTTCCCAGGCACGGCGGTGTCACACCTCCAACTTTTAAACTTTTATTCATGAAAACTTCACATCACTTGGCCAGAAGTTTAAATCTACTGAAAACTTAATCAGCACACTGTTACATTATTCAAAAGAAGCCATATTCATAGAAGTGCATAATCCACACATTCCGATGATTATGGCAAAAAAAACATGAAATACCCGCAACCGGGCGATGTCTCATGTACGTCAAGGTATTGATAAGCGCCCGGTCACGGAATAACCATTACTATAGCGTTATCATTCACCCTCGTATCACGAATCATACTGATTTGTTCAACCTCAAGTGTCCGTGAGGTTCAGGTGAAAGACTATTGCCATTCGAGTGCTTTATTTAATGTTTGTTGTCCATATCAGTCAGATAAAAAAATAAGTGTATGGAGCTGAAGCCGTGGACTGAAAATAGCTCACCCCATCGTGCTCTGAATGACAAAAGAAGTAGAAGCATGGTCTTCATCGTCTGCCTAGCCATCTAGCCTTTTTCCAATTATGTTGGGGTCGGTTTCCAGTCTAACCGGATGCAGCTGAATACCAGTATTTTTCATGGAGCGCCTGCCTATCTGTCCTCCACAACCCGTTACTGAGTAATACGATACCCCTTGGTAAGACTGGTTGTGAGACTTTCGTTCTGACAACTCGTAACGACAGTCAAAGATCCAAGAATGACAACCGGGACCAACGGCTTTACGTGCTTTCCGAGGCACTGAGGGGTCTTGGTATGTAAGGATGGTCATCCATCCGCGGACCAACCCTTGCGGCTATTGTTACTTAGCTGCACGCCCTTATTTTCTATTAGGCCGTTTAATTAGTTAATTAATATTTTTAGGAAAGCAAAACAAAATCGATTAAATACATGCCATATTAAATTTCGCACGTCAGGGCAACAGTCTGTGTCCTATCTCATCTATGTCAGGTCTACGCTGCGGCGATAGCAGCGCGCGCGCCGTCTATACATCACTGCGCTTGCTCTCTATATTTGCTCACGACCAATAGAAATTATCGCCAGACCACCTCGCAAGCAAATACCAATCTTGTACGTGTAGATTTGAGTTTATTTTTGCATAGAGGTTAGGTGAGGATAATTTTTTCAAGATGTGGTCGTAGTTGACTACCATTTGCCGTATTTCAGCGGGGAAGGTACATAAATCGAGAGCGCCGATTAACGTTATCTGGCCGGGGGGAGCGAGGAGTGGCGGAGGGGAGCTGACGGCGATTTATTCATTCATTAACTAAACGACCCCTAACCGATGGATTAATTAGGCCGACTTGCAATACCGCTTCTGTTTTAGACCGTTTAATGTGAAAGCTGGCGGGCATTTTAAGGAGAATATTGTAGCGTGAGTAGAATCTCATTAGAAATTATAATCTTTAAAGTTATTCATTTGATTTTCGCCAAAAGCTGCAGACATCATCAAAATGCAGATATACCTCCACCACCACCTTTCGATTCCGAGAAAATTTTTGAGTGCAGCTCTGTTTTCTCTATAACAAGATCTGAATCTGAAGACTTCAGACGATTTCCTCGTTTATTCTTCTTAAAAATCGTAATTCGGTTGATTTTACATTTCTATTATTATTGCACCACATAAATTACTGTTACCAGACCCAAACTACTGTTACATTCAATTATTCGCTAAATTACATATATTCCTTGACTGTAATGACAAAAAACAAGACAAATGATCATTAATAGAGCCGGCGAGATGATTGCGCTGATTAGTTCAACAGCAATGCGCGCGCGTCGGTGGCAGCACCGTCGCTCAGGTAGTAGTGCCATGTATAGGGTTGGCCGTCAACCTGCCCAAGTATGGTGATTATTTTACAAAGATAAAATAAAATAACTGAGAAGGGTGTCGTGTGTATGTCGTGTCTGTATCTATTTGTGTGTACATTCTACTTTCTACTAATAAATATAATAAACGCGAAAGTTTGTATGGATGGATAGATGGATGTTTGTTACTCTTTCACACAAAACCGACTGAAGGGATTTGGATGAAATTGGGCACACAGATAGTTTATAACCAGGAATAACACATAGGATTCCTTTTATCCCGATATTCCCACGGGATCGCAACTTATGCGGGTGAAACCGCAGGGCGCAGCTAGTCAAATAACTTGGCGATTCCTGAAAAAGGAAAGAGCCATATGAAAATTATTTATCTTTTGTTGTGCATTTTTCTTTGAAAACGCTCGCACGCTTTTGCCTTCATGTACAAGAATATAATAAGATGTAACTCATTATCATTCTGAAGTGATAAATGATTTTATTTTTGTAAGTAGGTTTGTACAAACACTCATATTTTAGACTAGATGAGGTCGGCGTTTCCTATCTGAGTAGTCTGAGAGGAAAGGCCGAAACAAACTCAGAGGTCACAGTCTGTTTTAAAGTCCAGACATAATCTTGGTCAGATCATATGAAGACCATGTAGGTCGATGTCTGAGATGGTCTTTTGAGGAAAGAACCACACACATTGAGAGGACCTGTCCAGTCAGTGCACGCATTTGTCAGAAAATCGTGCAGCTCAACTCAAAACTTAAGGAGCTCAACGATTCGGCGAACAATACCAAAGAAAGGACATTTGAGTAAGCCACATTAATTACTCAAACTGCCAGACCATTACAAAAACTAAGAGAACAGAGAGAAAAATAATATAAATAAAATGACCCACATAGTCTTCACATTCACAATAATTAAAATAATAGAATACTTTACAAAGTAAGCAAATGTCATAGTATATATAAAATTCATTAATGTCAAAGTGTATATAAAAAAAAAAAAAACAAAACAGAGAAAAAATAATAAAACATTCAATATTTAAAAAATTTGAAGCAGCTCAATCCCAAGCCTTTTTGTCCTCGATATAATCCTTACCGGTATAAAAGGCTTTCTGGCACAACTTACGTTTAATGAATGATTTGAATTTATTAAGACTTAGATCTTGAACGGGGCTTGGAATTTTATAATAAAAGCGTATACATTGGCATCTGAACGAGCCACCTATTTTCTTGAGCCTTGTTATAGGTACAACAAATTTATGTTTGTTCCTAGTATTTATATCATGGATATCACTGTATTTTTTAAACAATTTTATATTTTTATGGGCATATAAAAGATTTTCATTAATATATTGAGAAGGCACAGTCATAACATTAATCTCTTTAAATTTATCTCTGAGCGAGTGTCTCGGACTTAATTTATAAATTGATCGAACAGCTCGCTTCTGCAAAACAAAGATAGTCTGAATATCAGCGGCATTTCCCTACAATAGAATACCGTACGACATTACACTATGAAAATAGCTAAAGTACACTAAACGGGCTGCCTCTATATCAGTTAAATTACGCATTTTTCTAACAGCGTATGCTGCGGAACTTAGTTTTTTTGACAATTTATCTATATGTGGACCCCAGTGAAGCTTAGCATCCAAAGTTATGCCCGTGTGTAGGTATCGTTGGCAGTCAGCTTTACATAGTCGTAAGTTTTCTCAATTTTCGTGATTTGTAACAACTCATTTTCGGCATTGAACTCACTGAACTTCGGTATTTACCTATATCGTTAGTTGAATCGTGGTAAAAGTCATGTCAACATCAGTCAGCTATGGCACAAATGATTTTCGGTTTTTTTTTTTCAATCAATGCAATAAAATAGCTACATAAGGACAGCCCTAAGTTTGACACGCGCGGCGTGTTACACTTCTAGCGCTAGTTAAAGAGACGACGCCTATTTTACTTTACGAGCTGAAAATACAGCAATTGTATTAGAATGCAAAAATTACTCTACGTAGGTCATGCTAATCTTACTGTTTGCTGGCAAAAGATACAACATTGTGAGCTTGAAGTGAGCTGTTAATTGTGTCAATCTCAAGCATTAGATGGAATCACAGCTCACTTCACCTTCCTTTACACGGTGAGATGTTTACAGTAACACAGCAACACGGATAGTTGATGAGTACCTAGTCTTTAAAAAAAGCTGCAAGGAATTTTAAGGATTTTCCTGTTCTAAAATTAATAGAACTTATCATAGTTACATGACAACTAGAGTATATGCTTTGGACTCAAATGCTTTTGGCTACTATATATTAACGATCAGGATTATTTATTCTTATCTACCGTAGTAAGTCATAACACCAATAACAGTTGGCAAAACGTAAAAAAGTTGCAAAAAACATACTTATCAATTTCCACCGCCCCACATCATAATCAGAGCCTGCAAGCCGTGCCTTAACCAAACTAATTCAGAGCAGTTCCCGACACAGATGCGGCGATACCCTATCAGAGATCAGCGCCATTGTTGCCAAGATTTAAGGTGCACACCGCCGAAGCCACTAATTGTGGCCAGCGGTACACGCGTGCCCTTTGTCTGTTGTAATTACTTTTATAAATCTACTAAGCGATTTACATGAACGCGATAAAATCGTAAAGGTTAGTTTTGTTCTCGTCACGGTTGAAGACCTAGCGTGGTTTATGGGAAGTGATGTTTTAGCGGGTCGAACTGCGAACCGTGCTTGAAAGCTTGTGTTGAATCGTGAGCATGCCTTAACATAATGCGTCGGTTTTGTTGAATGGAAAAGGTGAAGAAAGTCACTTCGCTGCGTTGTAAAGTAGCACAACTTACTGCTCCAAATTAATGTCTACTAGCAGACACTGCCACCTCCTATGAGGCTTTTAGTCAGGACTTTAACTTAGTTTTATCTATAAGCCTCACAAGAGGGCGATAGACTGTAATTAAACTAGATAGACTGATACTAAAGGTGACGTAGCGTGGATTCAGACTTCCGACTTGCTCCCAACAGCATATAGCTGTCGGAAGAATTTACGTCTTCACATCGAAATTATGCAAAAAAAAAAACATAATGTTGTTATTTTAGAATAACATTACGAATGGTTTCCGTTTTTAATTAATCACTTAATGTTATATTATTTTATTATGTACGAGTATTTTATAGCAGCACTTAAATTGTGTTGTGAAATACTTAAAAACAATCATTTATTTACCCGTTAAACAGTTTCTACTATAAACTGTTGTAGTTTTCCCAATAAATGAACCTCATAATCGAATTCGGCACCGAATCCAATGGTTGTGATTTGGTATGCTAGTATAGGTTGAGACAATCGAGTACAGAAGGCCAATTCTCGTAATTTAAAACGTTGACAAACAATGTCAAAAACTTGACAAAAAGTATGGAAATTAGAGGTATTTTTGACAGATTGAGACTGAGATCAGACTGTGAACGTTCTTAAAATTACAAGAATTGCCCCTCTGAGTACTGAGTTGATAATACTTTAAAGTACAGTAGGTATCCCATACAGGTTCATCATCTCCGATCACAACGTACTGTAGTACATAACTTTGTTGTAACCAGTCTAACCAGATGCAGCTAAATAGGTATTTTACACGGAACGACCGCCTATATTTACTCCAGAACCCAGCATAGGTACGTGTTTATAATTCAATTCTAAAACCTTACCTTTCATCTTGCTCTGGCACCGCAGCTGGTCGATGATGCTGGTCAGCCGGTTCTCCCGCTGACTGCCGCGACTCAGGACCTCTTCGTCATCCTCGATCTTCACGGACACTTCACTCTTGACGTCATCCACATCATCACTACACTGCACTTTGGGAGACTGACGGTTTGACTGAACCGTCTCCATTTTTTTGGCAAAAGTAAGTTGGGGACTTGTTTAGGACTGTAGGGGGAACAGGGTAACTGCAACAAAAAAAAATCATGTTAATAGTTTTGTTTACAATAATATCAGCCTATTATCGTCCCACCCACTGCAGGGCACAGGCCTCTTCTCATACAGAGAAGGCACGTGCATTGACATTGACACTATGGTTGCTCAAGACGGGTTGGTGATTTCAGTCTTACATTAAGTATGGATAGGTAAGCCCAGGTTTCCTCACGATGTTTTCCTTCACCGATGTTAGTTATGTCTGAGAAAAACTCAGAAAGTACATATTATGAATTGGAGACTCTCGGCGGGTTGGCCTCGGCATGAATTTGGACAAGACGAAAGTCGTTTGCAATTCGCACGTCTTGCCGAGTCCAATCCCCATCGAAGGGTCGCTTCTCGAAGTTCTGAAGGATTATGTCTACCTAGGGCAAGTAATCCAGCTCAGTAGACACAACTTTGAGAAAGAAGCTGACAGAAGGATCCAGTTGGGTTGGGCAGCATTTGGAAAACTCCGTCAAGTCTTCTCGTCGCCTATCCCACAGCGTTTGAAGACTAAAGTCTTCAACCAGTGCGTCCTGCCTTTCATGATATATGGGGCCGAAAAAATCACATTAACAATCTATAATTTTGTATACTTTATTATTATTAGAAAGAGCTTCTCATTAAATCATCTATTAATGTGTGTGATTGAGATCGCAACATTAAATGGTCCTAAGAAATAATATAATTCTGTGATACAGAGATAAGTGATTGCAATATGATTTTAATCTTATAAAGATGGATCCTTTTGACTATGCCTTTGGTATACCAACTCGTTTCAAGCCCCACCTCGCACCCAAATAATAGACTTAACATCTCAAGAGTTATTAATTTTACTTTGAAAAGGATAGAACAATGATAAGTTAATTTTATTTAGCATAAACATTAAGAAAAAAAAATGAGAAGTTAATTTTTTTCTGTAGTTTGTAACAAAACAAATGATGATGATTGAAGGTATCAAAAAAAGCGTTTTTAGTTCAACCAACATTACTGAAAGGCTCAACCAACATTACTGCATTTCCCTATAAAAAATGAATTATTTTCGTAATCTGTGTATATGTCTCTGTTGTGTGTGTGTCCATGTCAAAATACACATTTTGCAACCGAACTACATAATTCGGTTGCAAAATGTGTCAATGTATGATTATGTATACATATACATAATCATACATTGACTTCTTTCAGCAGAAAACCTGTAAGATTTGTAACAGTGCATAGACTTGAACTCACACGATAATGCATTACACACACTCTTAGCATTGATAAGACTATCACAGAGTGTCTGAGGCGTTTCGATCAATCACATTCTGATTATGAACAATAATTTGCGATTAACATTACGGATGTTACACTCGCCAGAAAAAGACGTACCTACTTAAAACACCTTTTGTAAAAAACATAATATCACTCCTATATTTTAATAATTAAGAAATGATATTAATAAATCAGATAAAAGTTGTAGTGTAAGGTATCAAATAGTCCAAAAAGAAAGTAACCTGTGCTTAGTTTCAAATCATTGTTTTTACGTAATATTTTCATATTTCCCGAGTTAAAAAGACATTTTTTTTAACATTTCTGATTTTTGGAAGTATTTTGACACAACATTAGATGTTTTTTTGGGCAGAGGTTCTGATAGAATTTAGACGTTTGTATTAGTATTATTAGATTTTTATTATTACCTTAAGTTATTCTATTAAATAATTAACTACTCGATTCAGTGTTTATCATTCAATGTATATTCCTGTAAGTTTTTTGTTTTGTTGCTTTTCGTTAAATGTTTTATTATGCCTGACGGTTCCACAAAGTCACGTGTCACAGTTCTGTGCATCATTGCTATGTGGATAATGTCTGGAGTACTGCTTACCTTTTACATTGAATAGGGAACACCTATCCATCGCATCATCACATATTACAATAAATTTAAAGTTGACAGCCTACCTAATGTACATCATTTATGCATAAATAATACCTTTATATTGCTTTTCTTTTGTGATATGATCATATATCAGAAATTAAGCAAACATGATCAAGTTTGCTTAATTTCTGATAAGTTATATATCATTTATGTTCCTATCACTAATTAATTTTTGTCGGAATCGTGGGGAAAAAATGAGGTTTTTTTCTTTTATACCACGGTGTGTAAAAAACACCAAGCACTGCCTGAAATAAATGAAATGGAAATTACTACCACTAACACCTGGAAAACATTTATACGATAACGAATAGAGAAGACGATGACAGCTACATCACTAAGTATGCACTACCGTCACAAAATAATGTTTTGTCGCATATTTGGTCCAATAAAACGGGACATAATAATAATATTAAAGAATGTCCTTTGCAAAACTTGGGCTTTCCAATATCCTCTGACACATCTTAGAACATCTTCTTAAAATATTGAGAAACGAGCCTTTGACCCTGTTAGGTCATAGGGGAAACCACCTCGCTTGGTAGACAGGAAGACGCTCCATCCTCTTGAAGCCCAAGATGGTTAACGGTATTATCTACATTTAAAATATGTATGTTGTTGTAAAACATGTTAAGTATATAGTATCTAGTCAAAACACAAATGGGACCCATAGGCATAATATAATGCCTATATGTATATATATATATATACGACCTATAGGTATAATACACAAAAATAATTTGAAAGAAAACGAAAAGACATTTTCAGACGGGCAGACAGACATTCTGCTTTGTTATATCGAAATGAAATGTATACATATACGATATCCAGTTGCATATTATATCTATACATACCTAAGTGTATCACACCAGTTTATCGTTTCCCTACAATGCTGAAATTCCACTCCGAGCAATCAACGACACGCGCGTCAAACTTCTAGAGTTCACCACATAACCTTTATATTGTAACAAACATGTAAACTATACGATAACACCACTATAACACTTCAATTAAGACTCGTGCACTGTCAGGGTGCAAGGGGGTTTCAAAAACCGAAGACAAGACGTAGTTTTTCCGCAAAATGATTTCTAAAAAAAACACTTAAAAACAACAGTTGAAAAATAACAACAGGTAGACCGTGACGGCGGAGCGGTTATCGCCGTGGTACTGATAACTTGTGTCAGGTCAAACGAACAAATGGGGCGTCACCAAGGTACGCCTGATAACATGTGATAACGGGCTCTTAACCTTCCGACTGTACTCTAGTTGAAACGGTGTCATCAATGTGGCATGCTATAAACACTTATGTGACTGTACCAATAAATGTTAAGTGTTACACATCTATATGACTTCTGAAGGATGAGCAGAGTTTATGTCAACCGATTCCTATAATTAGCATAATCAGCCCACATTCCCACTACTGGGACACAGGCCTCCTCTCTGTGAGAGGGAGTCGGCTGTAATCCACCATCTGGGTCCAGTGCGGGTTGGTTGGGTCCTACATTAACCATCAGTCAATAAGTACAGTAGGTACCCCATAACTTTTCATAGTTGATAGAGCTGTTTACTGTTCAGCGACGAATTTGTTTACAGGCTCAGTTTTGCTGTAAAAAAGCTTTTAATATAGAGTTAATCTTAAAATTAGCAGGATTTTAACTACTTTTGCATAATTAATGACTCGTGTCATGGTTTAAACAGCCAAGTCTCTTTATTACGTCTATCCAATCATTCACATTTATTTTCACCACATCGGAAATAATACGTTTTCTTCTAATTTCAATTACAGTTTTGCATAGCTATCGCTAAAGGTGACGGGGCGGTGAGTGCGGTGACTTACTACCGAACCTACACGGAGCTGTACAGTCATAGCAAGAAATAATAGTTATTATTCTTTGCTTATAGAATCATGCTTTATTCTGCCAGTTTCAGTACAATATTTACTAATACACAACAACTTTAATTTGTTGCCCTCGCTCTCCACTTTTCATACCACTTTCTAAATTCCAATATGTATGCCTGATCATAATAAAGGCGTTTTTCAGAGGACAAACACTGTTTCCCTGAAAAATAATTTTCCTCGACTTCAATAAACGGAATTTAGACGTTAAAAACAAGAGAAAGCTCCAAATATAATCTGATCCAGCCTGTCGCTTGCTGCCCTCCCTAGCAACGTCCTAAGTCAAGGTCCATACCCCAACGGGGGAGTCCTTAGCGTGTAGTCGCTTGGTTTTTAAACCCTGGCTGGAGGCCTAAATTTATTGAGGTAACCACAGGCAAGCCTGTTTAAGCAGCCGACAACCTCCTCAGTTGACCTGCGAGCTGCCAATTATAAAAAATAAAAAAAACAAATTCACACTACAATTTATAGTGCAGGACGTTAGCAGGACATATAACATGTAGGTGCATTAATGTAACTACAAACATACAAGATAATATCCTGCACTATGTTATTTTACACCGCAAATAATGTACAGCTATAAAACCGCCTGTCAAGACCCGACCGGTCATGTAGACAAAAGATAAGAGCCGATATAACACACAGATACACGGACAAAGGAAACTCCTATCAGTTCTGAGGAAAATCAGTTGATAATGTTATTTGTAGCACTCTACAAGTGAGCCCTTTAAGTACCGGCTTACTGGTCACGTTGAGGATTGGAATGTCATGGAATAACATGGGTGTGATGTCTGAGAACCTTAAAGGTTATGCTAAGGTGTATGTACTTATACCCTAAGGCCTCACGCCTCGAAAGCGATGCGACTTGCGTGAAGCAACACGAGCGCGCGTCTCCTGTTTCAGTCCGTCACTCCGCAAGTCGAGTCGCGATGTGTGGCATGCTCTTAATCACCTCTTTCGTTTATTTTCTTCGCAGTTGCTGTCGCAAGATACTTGTCGCTTGAGCGTATAGCTCGTGGCCATCGGCTAAAGATCGGAACTCATTGCTTGGATTTGTCTTTATCGATAGCAGTCTTCATCGAATGGATAGATTTCCTCTAGGCAATCATGCACTATCGTCGACCGTCGACATTGTCGCTTACCATAAGATAAGATAGTAAAAACAGCTTATCAAATATGTAATGGAACTAATTGCATTTTCATAATAAAAAGCTAAATAAACAGCAGACAGTTTAACGAAAGACTGATGGCCATTGGACCGGATGAATCTTTGGTTGAAGTAAGTAAACATTGCGTGGGAAGCCTGAAAAAGACTGCAGACGGTTGGGAATTGGATTTTATTTTGTGCAGCAGTAGACAAAGATGTCAAGATATTTCAGTTATCACTTTTCAGGTCACGTTAGTGTTCAAGAAGTAGAGAGATTATCTCGATATCTTATATCTCCCATTTCAGTAATGTGCATGGTTTTAAATGCCTCGATTTTTTTACTTTTATCTTTTACTTTTGTGATTTAAATCATGGCTCCCTTTCAACCCACATTTAAGCCCTTTCTCAAGTAGACATTCGTCTTCCAATCGGAATAATCAGTATTTTCGTATCTATAGCCACATCGTGTATATTTGGAGTTGTCATCTACGTCGTGTGTGTACTGGCAGTTGGCAGGCACCTGGCTGTGACGTCACAAGCTAATTCCGGCGAGACGAGGTCGTGACCCGACGCCCTGCGCGCACGCACACACGCTAACCGTGCTCTGCTACCCGAAAATACGTGTCTACGTCTTACAGTGGTGTTTATCTTGGTGGCTTATTGAACATGGTTTAGAGTGGGCTGCTTAATTGTGAAATAGATACAAAATAACAATTTTGATGTAAAATTATTGATCTTGAGTTTCAGGAAGCGGAATATAAATTCATAATAATATGGAATGCGTAGATAGGTAATGTTTTTATTTTTACACATAGGGGAAACAGAAGCTTTGGAGTTCATAGCACTTGAGTTGTTGATTATTTGGGCTAAAACGTCAGTTTCACGAATGTAAGATTTCGTAGAGTCATATCAGCAATCTACCTCATGCTCATCGCTACGAGATCATTATAGCTATACACGTTAGCATTTCCGAAGATGGACGATGATTGCCGAAGCTCAAATTTTTGCTGGGAGCTGGGAGATCCATATATTGGGTCCATATGTTACATGGTTTGGTTCTGAAAACCTAATACCAATCTAACCAATTAACTAAAACGTTGAGACAAGGTAGGTATGGGTTCAGTGGTGAATAAACATCACTACATTAGCCTGTATTAAATGCTAGTTTCATGCTCTTTCGCAGATTTTAACTTTATTTCCAACATAGTATTCAGGAATTATTGATGTAATGCTATGATGAAAACTTCTCTTCATATTCCCTTCGCAGGATACACAAAAAGTTAACGAATCATTAGTTATAGTAAATGCACTGCAGTTGGCAGCAGTGCATCCGCGTCGCGTTGGTAACGATCACAATAACTGGTGCGGTTATCTGTGGCCGTTTTCAGCGCTTTAAGTGTACGAGCGCGTTTGTTTGTCTGTGTGTGTGACTGTGTTTATAGGTATGAGCTATACTTATTGCTGGAGGAAACTGTTCGAAGAAAATTAAGTTTTTTTTTACAAGAGGAAAATAATGGTGATATAATTTTGAAAATGTTGGAAATTGGTTAGTGTTTAGCCAAATAGTGTTATTTCAGCGAAGCTTAAAACCAACAGCGGAACTTTGGCTTCTCTTTAAAATACCATCGTAATATATATATATATCTAGTAAAGATATGTACCTATTTATTTATTTTTTTTATTTTACCATTTATGAACACACATATATAAACAGACAATGAAAAACAGAACAGAAAAAATAGGTACAGAGGTGATGCTTATTTCATAAGAAATTTCTTCCAGCATACCTGAGATAGGACAATAGATACAGAGATGTAGACAGCGTGTGATAGAACAAAGGAGACAAAAAAATAACACATAGAATAAAAAAAAACAAATCACTTAAAAACTAAACAAAAATAACGAGAATATATTAACATACATACAAATAAACATACATAAATACTTCTAAAATAAATATTACAAGAATGATAATAAATAAATCAGACTCAAAATAATAAATATCTACACAACTATGATGAAGTGGACAAATATCTTTCACTCTTCTTTTAAAAACCGCAATAGTTTGGCAGTCCCTAATGTCGGGAGGTATTGAATTCCACAATCGCACCGCGTGCACTGGGAAGGAGTAGGTGTAGTACCTAGCCGTAAGATAGAACAAACTTAGTCGAAGTCTTTATCAATCTCGTCACAATCCAACGTTTACAGAACTATTTATAATTTCTGTTTTGGATCATTTTAATTCCTGTTCAATTTATACGTCAACCAAAAGCTTGCCGGTTCCGCACCGAGCATCATGGGGTCGGCTTCCAGTCTAACCAGATACAGCTTAATACCAGTATTTTACATTGAGTGACTGCCTATACATCTACTGACTGTCTATCATCATTATGTCTGGTGGTTCCGCACCGACCAACCAGTACAAAATTACATGACCCTTCACATGACAAATGTGTCATAGGAAGGGTCATAGTCTATCTGGGAAGAAAACTAAAGAGTTTTCGCTTTGAACCTGCTCTATGACCTTATTGTGAAAATCTTCCAGAATATAAACCACTTGTTATTAAATAAGAGCACAACAAAACATAATAACATTTTTATTAGTTATGGTTTGTAATCGCCTCTCATAACGGAACGCTGGCAGTGTTCCACGGCAGTTGGCGATATGTGCTTACTCCACGAATAGACGGTAAGGATGTGACCTGTCCACCTTCGTCCCCGTTGCCCTACCCTGACGTACGAGATCACCTTCAATTTCAATTTCCAATAGCCTTTATTAGCAATCTTTCTTAAAACCAGTTTTACAATTTGTTTAAATTAAAGATCAGAGAACATCAGAAATCTCCAGAATGCTTTGATCTTTAGCACAGGCCTCCCCTAGCCTTTTTCCATAGTTCAAGGTCGAAAGTACTTTACTCAATATTATTATGGGAAATAGGTAAAGCTGCTTACCATCATAATATTATATACATAGATCTATCAGGATGTAATCGGGGAGAAATTTTCAATGGAAGATTTCCGGGTGGCAGGGTTTTTTAGTTGCAGCCCAGCCTCGATTTGTGCCCGGTTGACAATGGCAATAGGCTCGCCCCCTATTATACAACTGAATAATGTGTATAGCTTTGCCTCAATTATAATTATAAGCAATCTTAAACTTGCCCTTTCGGGCAATGCAGGCGGGCATCCTGCCGTTTTGCTAAAATATTTTGACAAAATTTCATTATCCAAACAAATTTTTGCAACCTTTTTCATACCAATGCAATAGTTGGAATGATTTTAGTACGCACATTTTCATTTGGTCAATTTATTACTCGGCAGAATATTACCAAGGATAATGTCATTAGGGCATTTGGTCTTTAATTAAATGATTTATTACAGAAAGCAATATTCAGACAATAAACATTTAGTCAAATGATTTTTTATAAAAAAAATATAAAGACAAAAATAAGAGTTTTTGGGAATTATATAATAAAAAAATGCACTTTTATTTGATGTTATTTGCGGACTTCCTTGTAAATTCAAGCACCTGCTTTAATTTGTCTGAAAAATTATGGTTACGAAAGACAAACGAAAAACGAACTGCTACCAGAACTGTAGGTTAGGTTAGGGTAGAACTGTGACCACACAACGCCAGAAACATATTTTTGAATGTAAAACCAAACCAACAAAACACATTGTAATTTAATTTGTATATTTTGTACAACTGACATAAAGATGCAAATCTAAGCAACTGACTGAATAGAAATGGTACATTTAAAACTGACGATAATAGATATTTGGATTATTTTATTTTGCGTAAAATATGTTATACCAACTGAAATATTTGACTACATTAAAATTGGTAACAATACTAGTTGGTAAGCAAGTTATTGTTTAAACGTTCACTTGCCAAACATTAGGTTTGCTTTACAATTATTTGTGAAGAGTTTATTTGCAAAGTTTTAATTTGGCAAATGAAATTACGCGGAAAATTATTTGGGAAGTGATAATTTGTCAATTTTATTTTGATGAAACAAGGGAGACCCATGTAGGCGTGGTGATATTGAATAATATTATGGTATACTATATGAGGGATGTAAGAGAGGTAACCGCATGTGTCGAACTACTACGTTAAGCTACGCTTGATTTTGTTAGATCGTCGAAAGAGACCACTCTTACTCCTCTCTGCGAAATCGATAATCCTACGGTTCCGGTTGTAAGTGAAAACGTTAACGAAAAATATCGAACTAAACCATACTGTGCCTGTAACAGAACCAACAGGGACATTACAATCCATACAATACCTATGTCTTAACCAACTACCGAAATAAAATCAAAAAGCCAACAGGTAACGTAACCACGAACAATGAGGACTCATAAAGAAAAAACAACAGAACACCTGACCTATACAGTTTGTGTAACCGGTGTTAGGTAGGCATTAGAAACAGTGCTGCGCCTAATCCCGGCAAACGTCCACTGGTATTATGAAAATCCTCGATATCAAACTGGTACGTTTTGTTTTTTCTTTATTACGTTATAATTAAAGCTAAACAAATAACAGTAAGGGCTGTTGTCATAAAGTGGCAAAATAGACTTAATTGGAGATCCCTAAATTGCAAAAAGTTGCCGAATGCAAAATCTCCTTCATATTTTTCAAGTGTCTTAAAAATAAACTCTTTAATAATCTAGCCCATCTTTGTACCTTACGCGTAGCAGATGATGGGTTGACAGGGATGGACGCTGGTTCTGTTTATTTCAACAGTGTTTATTAAATAATTTCTGGAAAACATTACAACAACAGGAAACGTCTTTATTTTCTTATTTTTTTTTATAATCATGAATGGCCCCATAAAAACCTTGTGCATCCATAACGACCACAACCAATTGAAAGATCCACATTACGAGAAACCTATATTATCTCTCCAATTATTGTGCCATTTACAGATTTTGCTGTTTCAACTTATCTACCAGCTTCAAAATGCTCGCTCAAGTTTCGAAGATTCTGGATCCGAGGTGGAAGACTCCAAAGAGAACGAATCTGCTGCTTCATCAGAGGAGCTGAAACACTCTCACAAACATCGCCACGTCCACCGATCGGGACACCGCCACAAGAAGAGCCGCAGTCACAGCCACGACCATGACCATGACCATGATCACGACCATGATCACGACCACGATCACACGCATGCTAGGGCTACGAGCAACGAGTATGACGAATGCGAGTGTGCTTGCAATAAATGTGACCCACCCTCCGACTGCTGCAAAAATGCCTGTAAAACCTGTCCAAGCAACCCTTACCAGCAACCATCACGAGGGATGACTGGTCAGTCAAGCGTGGTGTTCGTCCCATACCCGTACCCTATGATGATGCCCAACCCAATCGTGAGGCCTGCCCCCAACCATCACGAGCTCATGCGTGCGCATGACGCGACTACCACACAACAACCCACAACCACAACCACAAGCACGACCACGTCCACCACCACCTCCACGACCACCACAACCACAACCACCACCACCACCACAGAATCTCCAACCGATCTCATTAACTCTGAGCATAATAACAACATGCTAGAACAAGTGCTCAAGAGCGTCGTGGACGACTACTCTAATATAATAGCTAAAACGCCGGACAAGATGCAGAACGGGAACAGTAAGTACATGCTGACGTCCCTGAGGAGGACGAAACCCACGTGGATGCCCAAGTACGGCATCGTGCCCATCTCTGACAACATCGCCGAGAAACTCATGTCGAAGATGTCGAGGGCCCGGACACCTCTTCGCAGCCAACAAAAGAGAGTCCCTATGTACGATAAGTCGTACTTAAGAGCTCTTGGTAAGAAGATATAAGTTAGAGAGTTTTATACGAGTGTATTCCTATATTTTTTTACTTGATCTCACTCTTCGTTGTAACATGAAAATATTTATTGAGAGTAAAGAAAATTGTAATGTAAGTTTGTACAAATAGACGAAATCAGTTTTTATACGAGCAATCAAATTGTGCGTTCATAAAAAATATAATAAAATGGAAAAAAATAACCATAATTTTACAATTTATTGAATTACCCACTCAAACTAGATCCTGTAGTTTTTATAACAATTTTATGATAAAAGAACCAAATCCGAACAAAAAACAAATAATTTTACCTGTATCAAAAAAATCAAATGAATGTAGACAATGCATTAATCTTGATTTTGTGATTAAATCATAATAATATAGTAGCAGATAATTATTTACTATGAATTTGGTAAGTACCAACGTTAAGCAGCACATATTGATGGAAATAACACTCCACATTCTAAAACACAACTATATTTTTCAGATGTGCAATATCCTACCAATATATCTTCTGCTCGATGTGTGTATTTCTATGAGAAACTTTCATTTACCTCACGGTGGTGGCTACTTCCATCACTCCGACCTGGCGATGCAGCACGAAAATAGCTACCAGGAGCATTACGATAGCTACAGCAGCGAGGAAGTGGTGATGCGCCAGCGCCAGTCGCCGCGCCGGACCAAATACCACCGCCACTTCGAATACTCTGATTCAGAATATAACTATAAATGTAAGTGCAGCTGTACCAAGTGCCAGAAACGGAAGCCGAAGCCGAAACCATGCTGCGAGGACTTCTGTGCGACGGAGTGCGCCGTACAGAACAACATCCTTGTGGTGCCCTACCCAGTACCGTTTATGGTTTTCAACCAATCAGCGCCGGACTTCCCGATGCCCCCGATGCCCCCGATGCCGCCGATGCCTCCGCCAACAACGACAACTACAACAACAACGACTACTGAGGAACC
Source organism: Apamea epomidion (assembly GCA_947507525.1). Taxonomy (NCBI): domain Eukaryota; kingdom Metazoa; phylum Arthropoda; class Insecta; order Lepidoptera; family Noctuidae; genus Apamea; species Apamea epomidion. Next base: position 5,509,468 of record OX382237.1, on the reverse strand, counting down.
AACAACAATCCAAACGACACCACCGCCTAGGAAAACAGTTCTAGTGACATCTTCCACGGCTCCTTACTACGACAAACCTTACAAACGTTTTCAAATAATAAACGAGAAGAATCTGAGAAGGAACATGGGGATGGGAAACAACGGTATACGGTCACCTCACAAGTTCGGTAGACTACCGAAATACGGAATTGTACCCATACCTGAGAACTTGGCACTTAGTTTGATGCAACAAATAAGGAAAGATCAAAATAATAATCAATTAAGAAAGAGGCTTTCTCTTAACAAGAATCTTTTGGGTTACACTGGGCTACCTACTGCACAATAATCAAGCAGTTTCGTACCTTTTGCTCAGCATTATTTTTGTCAATTTCTCTTTAAGTTTTTAGTAGTTATCTGTTCCAAGCCATTATCGATGTTGTTAGATATTTTGTGAAAAAGAAACCGCTTATATTATGTCCATGGGGAGGTAGTTGTTTTTACAGCCCAAAAAAGCTGTTGTTTGTAAATTAATAAAAAGGGTTTGAGTAAATACCTTCTTACTACCTAAATATACGCTTTAATAACAAGAGTTTAACTGAAATGCCTTTTTATTCACTTTACTGTAAATGTGTGAGTAGATAATAAAACTGACAATAATTCTTAAATATTTTATGAAATAACTAGGTTCTAATTAGGTACTCAAGTACCTGTAAGAAATATGTTTTTTTTAAAGGCACTAGTGATATGATTATTAAAGTTATAAGTTTAACCGAGTACCGTACCTACTTGTTTATGTAAATAAACTTATTTCATATCGCTACTTACTTCCAGTTTATATATGTGACCGAACACACTTCACACTTCAAACACACTTTTCAGAAGATACTTAAGAATCCACTGACACCGAAAAACCAACAAACACACGTAACATTTCAAACTTTGTTACACAAAACGCACGAAATTACTGAAAACTGTTAAACAAGCTCACAACACCGCAATCCCGTGAATGTTTCACACAACTCCGGTATCGATCGCTGATTTCTTTAATTAATTATCCATTTTACTATTGTTTAGACAATAGGGCGCGACACGTTCAGCGTGGCTTGACCTTTCAGAAGTCAGCGAGACTGCGCCTGAGTCGCGCGGGGTCACCAACGATTTATTTTTAGAGTTTAAAGTTCAAAATACGACTGTTTGAAGACGCGATGACCGACGCGCGAGCTTCCGTACATGATCGCGTTACTTATTGGAAATAGATAAAATATGAATGTTCATCCTCAGTATTCCATAAAAGACATTTCATGGAAGTTCTAGATTCTTGGGAAGTGATAGGTGAATTAAATCTAATAAAAAGACTAAGAAGAGGAAAATGGTAATGCTATACGAAAATGGTAATGGTAATAGCTTTTAATGTGACAATTTTTGGCGAAGTTTTCCTTGTACCAGCATGGACGAAGAACGACGATTAATTCTAAACTAAGAAGGTACTTAGTTGTCGATAAATAAAATTATAATGTGTATATTTTTTTAAACTTTAATTCAGGCAAACTAACTCCGTGCATCTTCGAACAATCTAATAAAAATATTAAAACCGCGATATCTTCTAAAAAAATCGATCAAACTATGCTAAAATCCCGCCAAAAATGTTTACGTCACTCCAAAGGGAATTCATTGAATGCGCGTGCGCAAAGTCGGTAACGGCGACAGGTCAACGGTGGGCTATTTTCGCGACGGCCATCCGGGGCGCCACCGTATTTAAAAGCAATATTGCTCGATCAAAACCAAACGAATTAGGTCACTTTCATAAAACTTGCGGAATAAAGTGGCGCGTTCCGTAGAAAGTGATGTCAGATGAAGTACGAGGACAGATGAATGGTTCAGTCTTGATGGGTCGGGAATTAGGTTGATATATTTTAATCTAAAACTAGCAATGTTTTTTTTTTCGTTTTAGTGACTTAGTAAAACCTCGAGATTTCTTTACTATATGCAAGTATACATACATACGTAAGTTTATATTATTATCCGATGGATGGACTGTGTGAACGATATACTTGTATGATTAGAAAAGGGGTGACTACCGAGATGACGTATGCCGACCACAAATAAATTGGGACGACGGCAGGAGAATGATGATGTACTTCAATTCGGAATTAATTCTCATAATTATAATAGTGAAAATCGCATCAAAATTCATTGCGTAGTTTAGAGCCCAAAGTCGCAGTTTTGGAAATCATCTTGCCAGTACCCACGCTATCCTCGTTTATAATAACGATCCTAAACTTAAAAGTGACCTTTTTGTAAGTAATAGGTACTTTGAAAGGAACAAGATTTTAACCAGATGGCGTACAGACACTGGCACTTTTAAGCACTTGAGAGTGTCAAAAAACTGCCAAAAATAGCGGGTATGCCTATCAGCATTAGCATTATTTCATCACCAATGCTCTCAAAATGGTGAAGGAAAACATCCTATTGTCCTAGAACTAAAAATTTGAAGACATGTGACATCTACCAACTCGCACTGGGCCCGCGTGGTGGATTACGGCCCACTCCCTCTCACCTATAGGAGGCCTGTGTCCCAGCAGTGGGAACATTATAGGCTGATTGTGGTAACAGCAAATGGGTTTTACACATACCTACATTGAAGATTTACGCCACGATACATGGGGAGGAACCCCCACCTTTGTCCTCGTTCAACATTTTCAGCTGCCAGAGTATTTCAACAGCGGGAAAAACCCATACTCATCCAACTTCATTGTCCCTACGCTTTTTCGTGGTCGCCACTGTACCTATATATTATGCAGTCGCTATAAAACTGTGAGTAAGGGTTGACTAACCTAACAAAACCGGTAGGTAGTTTACTTTCAAATATCTCATAGTTTTCAGAGGTAATCCACACAGGAGATACAGATTCAAAGGGTAGTAGAGTCTCTCTTTGAATCTGTATCTCACGACAATGGTCGTGTGCTACTTACTATACAGGGTGATTTTTTAAAGACCAGCCAAATTTAAGGATGTGGTACAGACCATCAAACTGAACAACTTTCTCCATGGGACCAACATCGTAATCGCGAATAAAAATTCAGCCGTCCCATACATTTAGGTCGAGTAGGTATTGAAGTTTCTATGGGACAGTTGATAAAATTTTAGCGATTACGCTATTTGTCCCATGGAGAAAGTTGTTCAGTTTGATGAAAGAAAGAAGAAAGAAAGAAAAAGTATTTATTGCGACTCGCACAGGATGATCATAAAACTAAACATAAACAAAAATAAAAATAAAAAACAAATTATATAAAAAAATAAAAAATAAAATATGTACCAAAACCAAATTATATAAAAATTAAAGTAACAAAAATAAAAATGAAACAGAAAGTCCTGTACGAGGCCAAAAGGCTCCTATCTCAGCATGATGCTACGACATTTAAAAAATAAATGTCGCAGCGCTGGTATTCTGATAGGGCCCGCTGTGATGTCACGGGCAATCACAGTAATAAATAAATAAATAATCTATTTTATTATTTAAATATATATAATTATTTAAAATATTATCAAATAAAATAAATAATTCATTCTTAATCCGCGCCAGACGTAACCTCAATACTTGTCTATGCCTTATATGTCAGAAGCACTCTGTGGCATTGCTGTGACAAGTTTAGGGACGCCTGCGCCGAAAATAAATACAGTATAAATTACGGCCGGCGGTAATTATGGTCTGTACGACATCCTTAAATGTGGCTGGTCTTTAAAAAATAACCCCGTATGACTAACGTTTGACACTGACGATTATGCTACGTACATTGTCGCGATAACGCGAATTACACTTCGCGTGCTCTCTCTTGATGCACACCACTCGCGTCTCGCCAGAGAGCGTGCGAGGTGAAGTTCATGTTATCGCGACAATGTAGCTGTAGCATTAGTATTGTACCTATTCAATTCAACTCAAAACGTTTATTTCGGACAATAACAATCGATATTTTGTTAGCAGGTACAGTATTTTAAACTACAGTACAGTATTTTACAGTATGTTAAAATACATTTATGACAACATCTATTAGAATTGCTCGATCGCTGTATATTACTTACAATACTTTATTTTTACTTAAGCTTAAGTGAACTGTATTGTTCTTTATGAGTAAATAAATTCGTTAACTTGATGTTAGTATACGTAATATATATGACGGAGAAGGTATGTCTGTCTCTCGTTAACATCAGGCATATTTTAATTACTGTGGGCGTATTATGGGTAGTGTTGGTTATAGCACAATAGAAAAACGGTTTACAGTTCAAATCAGATTACAATTTACGAACAAGTTAGTCACACTAGCGAATCACACACTGTAGGTACCCAACTCAACGATACGGAACGCAGACACTTTCTAAGCACATGTTTTTCGTACGATGTCCAATGTTTCGATCATCCTGAGAGCTCTGCTCACACCGCTCTTGTAGCTGTAGCTCTCGTCCCCCCACGAAATCAGGCTAGACTCTGTCGAGCGCCACGAGATGGCGCTGGCGTTCCGAATAAACGAATAACTCCGACATATAAAATCAGATCAAAATTAAATTAAAAATTAAATCAAAATTAAATGCCGATAACTTGTGTATCTAATTTCAATTTAACTGGTACCTTTACCTACTTATCGATTACCTTGCGATTTATGTTTTAAAATCATGGTCACACTTTGTTACAAATACGTAAACTGACGAAGACTAAAATGAGAGATAGACTTTATTTTTTAAGGTGCGTCCGATTTTCGATTAATCGTAATGTTAGAAAATAAATTAATTCTTTCTTTAATCATCCAGATTAACCACAACAAGCGCCTGCGAATAGTTCACACCAAACCTTCGGATCGCGATTCGTAGCTCCCATTTAATCTCAGAGTGGAGACGCCTGTCAGGATAATAATAGCAAGACGTAGAAGTTACGCGAATGTTTATAATTTCTGTTTTTTTTTTTTTAATTTATATTTATAGACAGTATAAAATGTGAAATCCCACCAGGCGGTGGGATTCCCATCAGCAGCGTCTCAGGAGCCTTAAGGGATAAATTTCCATAGAACGATGACACCAACGAATGATGATGAACTTTATGTTTTACTTACAAACAAGCGTCAAGGCTAGCTACCACGGGCTGCGGGTTGTTCGAAAGAGATACCGTGGCCTCTGGCACAGGCAACTGAAGGAACACGGGTGGATTTTAGTCAGTAAAAGTCTGACACTCCCTTCGCCCAGAGCGGGAGGAGTCATTTGATGATTTCCCACCCAGAAAAAAAAAAAAAAAGGCTAGCTACCACCTTTCTAGCTTCAAAAATGACGAACTTTCATACAAACTTTCACCCCTTACTTAAAATGCATCCCTTTCGGAGATGCATTCTCAAAAATCCTTCCTTGGTGCTTACATGACATAGCTGAGTGTCAATACATTACGCCATGTTATGGCAGAATATGCTGAAACAAATTTACTATAACACCTTCGGTATGTACCATATTCTAGCAAATAAATATTTTGATTTGATTTGATTTACTTTCGTTATAATAAAGAAATTTCATTATTTAAGACCCAGCGGTTAAGGCTGTGCGATGTCTACACACAGCCTTAACCGCTGGGTCTTAAGGTGGATGGTCCAAGATAGCCCGCGAAATTCAAATTTTCTTACGTTTTTTGCAATTTGCTTGTCAGTAGGTACTAAGTTGTACGTCGATTAAGTAATATGTTTCGCGGCCGTAACAAATATGTATTTACAAAATTATAATCACTAAAGTCATCAACACAACTCTCTAAGATCAAGTAATCTTGACATTTTAGGATTATGCTAACATAACAAGTTGTATTACTGATTCTAATGATTATAATTTATAATTCTGTAAACACGTATTTGTTACGGCCGCGAATCATATTTTAATCAACGTACAACTTAGTACTGACCAGCAAATTGCAAAAAAACGTAAGAAAATTTGAATTTCGCGGGCTACTTTGGAGCATCCACCTTAAAGAATGAAATTTTGCACAAGAGTTCCTGTCAGTGAATGAATTAATGAATTTAAAATTTTAACTCGAGAGAAGTTAATAAACATAAAATTAACCGTAGCAGTGTTCATAAGATCAGACAATTTACATTCCATCGCCACTTAATCATTTATCTACTTTAATGCTGACTTTTCCATCGCCAGGTAACTTTATTCGGGTAACAATTTTAAATTTTTTACAGTTATATCATACAGAAACTGTCAAGTAAGTTCATTTTTGAGTGACCATTTGTAACGAAAAAGTAAGTAAGGGATACGTTTTTGGTTGCAATGGAATATGAACTTTGTTAAGTATGACATTCAGTTTGTTATTATTCCATAACTCCTAAATTATCTCAAATTTTTAATTTAAATAATTATAATTATCTATCGTCAATGGTTGGCGGGATCATTCACTTTTGAGATCATCTCATTTTCCAAATTCATTTTAATTATAAAAGAAATATTGCCGTCGTACCAGTCCAAAATACTAGTCTGGAGACCAAAAGCATAATATTCTAACCTCAACGTACAGTCAATTTGACCTAGACGACTTTATTTCGTTGCAGGAAGTTAGGTTTTCGTAGTTTAAACGTTACTGAGTTACTGGATTAAGTAAGGAGGTCTTAGGAATCGAAAAATTAAAGAAAATGTAAGCTTTGTAATAATAATTGTATTAACTATTCATAAGAAGTACACAGCCGTTTTTAAATACGTTATGAACTTTTCATATTAATATAATCACTTAAAATATGGCGACTAACTAAATAAATAACTATCAACAATATTTATAACGATAAAATTTTACCATTCACATATTTTATATGTAATTATATTTTATTAAACTAAGGAGAGAGGTACCGTTGAAGCTTATATTAAACTTTTATAAGGATCGCGTGATTAAAAAGGACGGCGCCACCGAGGTCGGCCCAGATAGCGGTGGCGTGATGACCTGGATGCGTACCGCGAGGGCTGATTCGAGGTGGCGCAGGTAGAGTTCCTGGAAGGACTTGGGAGAGGCCTTTGCCCAGCAGTGGGACAATAAAGGCTAAACAAAAAAAAAATACGTCTTCCCACCTGCGATGAATTAGGGATACGTCATTGTATACAATTGTTGTCAGCACGAAATTAATTCTAAAATATTTTCTATTAAAAATATCTTCTATTAACTTCAACGGTACATGTCTAGCTCTTTAACTATGTATTAACTATCTATATTAAATCGCTACTCTGTTGACTTAACTTGGCACTTTAAGCCGTTGATGTCACTAAAATAATACAAGACTACGGACTAACGACGAAACTTAAAGTACAAGTCAGATCAAATGAGTAGTAGAATACATTTAACTTATTTTTTAAATTAAAACTAAACTTTCACGTCAAAATCACCAACTTAAACAACGGAACTAAGTCCCGTTTATACTCAACAGTATACATTCACTGTGTACTTAAAGTACCATCACAACGACACAACAATATTATAAAGTTAAATGCACAATCAAAATACGCCTTAAATTCTAATCTGTGCGACGGTTAATAAGGCACAAATTGGCAATCATTAAATCACAATTAAAAACAAAAGATTCAGTTGACAACCTTCGTAAACACGAACGTCTCCGAATGAAGCCGAAGAAATAACATTCGAATTTCGAACTTAGACTAAACTACCAATAGGAAGCAGTGATGTAATTCCTTCGTCAAAATTTCTGCAATCATTCGACTAGTTAACACTTGAATTTCTTAATACATTTTTCTTTTGACATATTAAGCTATTGCTTACTATATCCATATTATTGTAGTACAACATTTGTTAATATAAGAGTGGCAATCTGAGCTCTATGTCAACGTACTTCGGTACGGTTTTCAGCGCACGTACTTATAATTTGTTCTAGAAGTTTTGTAGATTCACTTGGTCTGGAGGGTGAGGGATGTGATGAGTTCTTGGAAGTCGGTGACGTACCACGGAGCTCGCTTTTTGACCTCTTCACGGATAACATTACCTCCAAAACCTATAAATAAGGAAATATAATGTTAGTTAAATACAAGGTAAAATTGTATTCATGTTTCAGAATACCAGCGCTGCGACATTTATTTTTTAAATGTCGAAGCATCATTCTTTTTGCCCTCGTATACGACTTTCCATTTCATTTTTCTTACTTTTTTTATACAATTTTATAATTTTTTACTGTTTTTACTTTAGTTTATGATCTTCCTGTACGAGTCGCAATAAATACTTTTTCTTTCTCTTTCTTTCAATTTAGGTTAGTAGTGACGACCTTAAGTCTTTGCTCATTGGAGAGGTATATGGTTACAAAGGATTTTAATTGTTCATTTTTTAACATCCAAAGATGCTCGGACTGCCTTGTTGGTTTACTCATCTAGTGGTTGTAAGTAGTTAAACATTTCTTTATCCATCAAGAATTTCTCAGCAACAGCCTGGACTCTACTTTTGTTGCCGGTTAATAGTAGGTAAGAACTAATAACACACATGGGACTTATTGATGAAATGTAGTTGTACTATAACTTTCTGCTAATCATTTCGGAGAATAAAGTCGTGATGATATAAATATAAATACTAACCAATAAAGCCATCAGCGGGCGGGCTAGCCTCAGCATCTGTAGCGCCATCACCGATCATGAACAGTCTCTGGTAGCTATGTAGCTCCTTCAGCCGTCTGACCACTAGTCCCTTGCCGCCGGACCGGGAGGTAGGCTCGTTCTCATCGAAACCAGCATATTCACCTGGAACCAGGAGATAATTGGTTAGACACAGTCTAGAAATTCTAGTCATAGTATTGCAAAATACCCAATATTATAGAGATTGTTGCCTTTTTGTTTGTCAGTTCAACAATATTATAGAGATTGTTGCCTTTTTGTTTGTCAGTTCAACAATATTATAGAGATTGTTGCCTTTTTGTTTGTCAGTTCAACAATATTATAGAGATTGTTGCCTTTTTGTTTGTCAGTTCAACAATATTATAGAGATTGTTGCCTTTTTGTTTGTCAGTTCAACAATATTATAGAGATTGTTGCCTTTTTGTTTGTCAGTTCAACAATATTATAGAGATTGTTGCCTTTTTGTTTGTCAGTTCAACAATATTATAGAGATTGTTGCCTTTTTGTTTGTCAGTTCAACAATATTATAGAGATTGTTGCCTTTTTGTTTGTCAGTTCAACAATATTATAGAGATTGTTGCCTTTTTGTTTGTCAGTTCAACAATATTATAGAGATTGTTGCCTTTTTGTTTGTCAGTTCAACAATATTATAGAGATTGTTGCCTTTTTGTTTGTCAGTTCAACAATATTATAGAGATTGTTGCCTTTTTGTTTGTCAGTTCAACAACATTTACTGCGAAATTTACGTTGTTGAGAAGACATTTTTGGAACATTTGAAGCAATGGATTAGCAATATCCTTCAAAATGATTCAGATTGTAATTCATAGTGTGTTACACAATCATACAGTTGCGATTCATGATTTTTTCAAAAACTAAAAATGCCGGTTTTCTCTTAAATAGTCTAGTTAAGAGGACCTAAATGCAAAACTGTGTACAGACAATTTACAAAAGTGATCTCATGAGGAATAGTATAATCAGCCTGTAATGTGCCCACTGCTAGGACACAGGCCTCCTCTCCGTGAGAGGGAGTGGGTCGTAATCCACTACGCGGGCCCAGTGAGGGTTGGTATCCATGTTATGTGTTTATTCTAGTGCACAAATATGAAGTCAAATGATGACCCCTTACGCGATATCGTTAACATTATAATATAGTTCCATTTCTTTTGATACATTGGTCTACGGTCAGCGACTTGAAAGCTAAGAAAGATCTTCTTTATTGAGCCACTCAAAGATTTCTTCCATGAAGTGTTCATTGGTTTTCTTTATATCAATTTCAGCAATAAAAAATTAACACTATGCAATGTCTTGTTCTATTAATTTAATATCTGTACTCATTTACATGTAAATAACCTTATCAAACCGGCCGATTAAAAAAATAAATTCAGTCAAATAAAATTCAAACTTATATCAAACGAAATAAAGACTATTTTAATGTTAAGTGCTATGTTAGAACATTTTTTATCTTTCTATTGTCATTGCCAATAGTTGTTTCTGAACAAAACGGTAGTATGAAATAATATTGTGCAAGTCAAGGTAAATAAACCTGCAAGGTAATTGTGTAAAACACTAACAGTAGCAATGACCTTAGGTTACATTTTGACAGTTCAACAACATTCATTGCGTTATTTACGTTGTTGAGCAGACAAATTTTTCGAACATATGAAGCAATGGATTAGCAATATCCTTCAAAATAATTCAGATCGTGATTGATAGTGTGTGACGCAAATAGGGTGTTCGTTGTCATTGAAAAAAAAAAAAAGTTGTTATTCATGACTAGATAAACTGATAAATAGATACTACCGGTCATCACCGATGTGTTGTTTGAGTCGGAACTGACACAAACAAAACGATTAAAATGAATCCTGTGTTCACGTGTTTTGGTTGTTAAAATTGCGCATTATAATCTAGGGAAAAGATATCTCAGTGAAGGACGACTGCAGTTATTTTTTTGTCTTGAAAATAATAAGTAGAAATATTTTTAACTAAATACATCAAAAGCAAAAACCTTTTCTGTAATTCATTGATCAAGGCCCCCCAACCATCAAAAACAATTCTATACTACAGCCGACATAACAAAAACATAAAATATAACATACTTACAACAACAACACGCGATTTATTTTCGTATCGAACCACGCAAATACGCAAAGTGGACTATCTTAACAAATACATAATGTCATCAATGCCCCAGTTGCTATAAACACGAAACGCAAGATTGCGCGCGCGCCCGTCATAAACGCACGCAGTTTGCGCGTGCGCGAGATACGGACATATAGGAAAGATCAGAAGGCTCACTTTCAGAAGTACAGACCCGGCTTTACGCGTGAAGTCTTGAACCGGTACATACATACGAATTTTTGGGGATATTAAACTTCTGTAAATATTCATTTTCAGTTAAAAGCAAACAATTGACGCGTGAGGCATTTAGGTATCTTATGATATTATGTCGATTTTTTACATATTGCGTCTTCCCCGAATGTTTGTAAATAACATCACGCTTTATGGCTTGATATCGGAAAGATACGTGATATCAAAGTATTATGAGTAATATTTATTGGACCGAAAAAAAACAATTGTATTATGAGAATTATCAATTGCATTATGGTTTTGCAATAATAATATGCTATACATATAAGTTCTAATCGGCTGAAATTAACAAATGACATTTATCAGAATTGAGTCCAGAAAGCGAAGTTCTTATAATACGATAGCATACCAAGAAATCGTTCAACAAACAAGTCGCAAGAGCTGTTTGCTTGACGATGCAGACGTGCAGTTATTATCACATCACAAAGAATAACAAACTTTATACCAATGCAAATACAGTTTATTTTATAGGCAGCTGATGTTAAAAAGTGCGTAAACATTATCTATCAATGTGGGGGTGGCGGTGACATTATTGACTCCTGCCTCCGGACCGAGGACGGAAAATATTACGTCAGAAAGTACAGTCAACAGCAAAAGTAGATGATCAAAATCAGAAATTCAATACTAATGAACGGAGTTCGCGTCAGAACTGTGTGGCTGTACTAGTAGTAAATGTTTGGTATAATTTCCGATCACATACTTTTGAATCACTTCGACGCCACACAGTTCTGACGCAAACTCCGTTCATTAGTATTGAATTTCTGATTTTGATCATCTACTTTTGCTGTTGACTGTACCTATCATGTGTATAAAAATAATAATCATTGTTGTTATTATAATAGCCGGTCACGAGAACATCGTGAGGGGTCTGACGACAAACAACACAATCTGATTAAAACTATATTGATAAGTCTTAAGCTTTTGTTAAGCCAATGTCTATGCAAAAGTAACAATAAGGATTTTTCACTACTTTTCCTCATAAATTAAATATTCTGCCAAGGAAAAACGAATAAAGTATGAACGGCATCACGAATCGGAATTACCTTCATGCATTTTCCTGCAGTTCAATTTAAGTCAATTATCACACACTTACATAACCCGTAGGAGGAAATTATACTGATAATTTCTATGATCTGACTCAATCTAGGTACCTACTGAGAGTGGCCACAAATCGATATGACGATAATTAAGATAGCACAAAGTACCCCCTGTATCGGAAGGTTAATATTATCAGATTAGCATTTGTTTGTGCTATTTTTATGAATAGGAAAATTCCATGACCTTTCAATATTCACCGCACTTTCCTTATGATATGGTAGTGTTAACAAGTTGCTATCCTGTTATAGATGCTTGTTCATGTAACAATTTCTTTTTTTACAAGTCTATTTTTCTACTGACTACCGTCTTTCAACTCAAAAATCCAATACTCCTATCATCTACCCTACAACACCAGCCACTCCTTAATAAATAAATAATTTCTTACATAAGGGATGTACTTCTCTTTGATCTCTGATGTACTTCTTTACTATGATAAGGACATTGAATTTTTGCAGACAAAGAATGTATCAATATAACTAAAGTAGAGAAACTGTCAGATTATACTAACATCACAGCTTTCTGAGGAAAAACTGCACATTCTCTACGATATCTTTGTAAAAATTGTGCTTACTGACCTTGATGTTGCAAAATATGACTTTGTATTGTTTTTGAGAAACGTTAAATATGTAAGTAACCCTATTCTTAAACTTATATTCTCTCTCAGAATATTCTTAAGTGTATATAGCACACTTCCTCTGCCTCAAGCAGTACTTAACAGTGCCCTTACATACAACAACTATAGAATTCGAAATCAGTACCTAAAGAGGTAAGTTGCACTACCAGTTGGCACGTGCCCAGGATTCTATATTAGTGCATCAAGTATACCACGAGTATATTCGTCTCTGTATTGAAAAAACAGACAAGCCATTATTTCTACGTGTCGTTGTGGAGTTAAGTATATGCACAGATAACACGCATAGACATCCGGTCTCGTGTAGAACATACATACAAAGAAAAATACTGTCACCAGATCTCTTTAGCATAACTTTCAAGGCCTACAAAAGTAATATCCCTTCAAGTCAACCTATCGCAATTCACTGCTGGACATAAGCGTCTCCCATGCTGCGGCACAACACCCTGTCCTCCGCCTTCTGCATCCAGTCTGCCCTAGCCACTTTTTGGAGGACGTCGGTCTATCTAACTGGGGGGCGTCTGACACAACGCTTGCCGATACGCAGTCTCCACTGCAGAAATCGTTTGCTGCACCGGCCATCAGTCCTTCGACAAACATGGCCAGTCCACTACAACTTTAGCTTGCTTACTCTACAAGCTATGTCGGTAACTCCGGTTCATTTCCGGATAATTTAATATCCCTTAAAGCCAATATGTGTACTTATACAGATTTTGGATTGCCACATGCAAGGATCTCTAAATTATCTTGGCCCCATTAGACATGAACGTGATAAATCATAAATAGGCAAACTTTTGTTGCGTATCATTGTGATTGCACAGATGGTCAATTGAGTGATCGTGCCAATTAACCACTTGATACTACCACTTGAATAGCTGATTGGTCAATTTTAAATATGTATGTTCTCGATAGTGTGAATTACTTGCAATTGTAGGAAATATTATCTAGCAACCACAAGATACAGGAAGAAAAGATTATTATTGTTTATTTTATAAGTTACTCAAAAACAACATAATCAGCTTATATAATGTTCCCACTGCTGGGACACAGGCCTCCTCTCAGCGAGAGGGAGTGGGCCGTAATCCACCACGCGGGCCAAGTGCGGGTTACTCAAATACTTCGCAACAAATTGTTAATCGCATATGATATTAAAAAATAACCTCTGTGTAATAAAAATAATAGCTATAAATCACTTATTGCTATCGTCATTAATACTATGACTAAACCAATAAGTATTTAATTGATATCTGTCCGTAGGCAAATAGAATCTTATCAGGCCCCCCGCTACGTAGAGCGACTATAATCTGTATGTTACTAACCCAAGATTAAATCAGTCAAATAATAATGAAAATAGATGTAGTATTTTGTTTTTTAATATTCGTATACATAATATAATATCATCTGCCTGACCTTTTCCCAACTATGTTGGGGTCGGCTTCCAGTCTAACCGGATGCAGCTGAATACCAGTATTTTACATGGAGCCACTGCCTATCTGACCTCCACTACCCATTTATTGGGTAATACGATACCCCTTGGTAAGACTGGCAGACTTTTGGGCTTCTGACGACCCGTAACGACTGCCAAAGATTCACGATTGACAGCCGAGGCTAATCGCTTAACGTGTTTTCCTAGGCACGGAGAGGTGTTGGTATGTGAAGATGGTCACCCATCCAGGCCGGACCAGCCGCGGCAAGCGTAACTTAGCCACAAGAAACATAAGCTAATATAAATCGATTATAAATATCGCAAGAGAGAAAACAGAACAGTTTAAATGCGAAGGTGAAATATGAACCGTATTCTTATCAGGCTATGGTTCTTCTGCACCACACTCACATTTACATGTCTCAAGGATTAACTGCCCTACATAATAAACCGAAAAGCCCGAGTTCGATGTCAACAAGTTTTAAAAGTAAAAGCTGTTCATGTTCATACTTGTAAACGTTCTGGACACAATATCGTTTAAAACAAAACAAGTAGTGAACTTATATGTATATGATAGCGGTGGAGTGACCCAGTTCCCTTCAGGGCCGCGTCTACCAACCACGTGGTTTCTGGCGTCATCTTGAAGATGAATCTTCTTGAACGATGTATTTGTTATCCATACACAATATAAAATGTAACTAACATCTCTGTATCTATCTGATAATGCGATTTATAAACATTGAGATTCATGAATAGAGTTATTGTCACCCTCAAGTTCGGGTGGTTACCCTAATGGGAGTAACGATAAAACATAAATGCATATACATTTTTCCTGTGGTTTCATACTTTAGTTTACTTTATAAACATTATTTGATCAATTTTAGTCTCTTTATTAATCTTTATCTCTCACGTCATAAAAGTGTAGGTGGTCCGATTCATTAATTTCCTTCAAAGTCAAATGATTGTATTGATACTTTAGGTACCTACCTACTGTACCTACTCAAGATAGTGAGCATGACCGTCTAATCGGTAATGGACTAGCAACAAGTCAAACATTCACATCACTACGATTAACTTTATACTTCGGAGTTTAAACGGAGCACGGTACAGCTGCGTGGAACGAGGCTTTATCGAACTTCTAGTCGAAGTTCTAATAGAACTTAGGCTGCCTTTGGTATCTAACAACCAAAGACAGCTAATAAAAGTTTTTTTCTATAAGATTGGGTCGCGTTTGATAACTATCTCACCTGATTTTAAGCAGTAATCCGATTGACTATGGTGGTGGTGGCTATGGTGCCTGGAACTAAACTATTTGATCCTAACTTGATGTTATACAGAGTGACAGGAACATCTAGGCACAAATTGAAAGCATGAATTCAGCACATGATTCTAGACTGTCATGTCAAAATTATCTACTGAATCCATGGTAACAGATTGCGCGTTGATGTTCCTGCCACTCGAAAACCAACATTAATTTTAATTTGAATCATAAACTATAATTAATCATCATTTGTAACTACTAACAATCTATTAATAAACTCCTTAATTACTTACTACTAATTCACGAGTTATTTCCGTTCGATTCATGTGCAATTACATCAGAGTTCAATTCCTACTAATAGGCGAGAGAGTGTGACCTTTGCCCACGACTGGCGATATTGTCTCCAACACTAACGCGCTGATAGCCATATCTTGTTCCGCTACACGTGTGTGAGTGATATGGTGAAATAGTAATTA
This sequence comes from Apamea epomidion, assembly GCA_947507525.1. Classification (NCBI taxonomy): domain Eukaryota; kingdom Metazoa; phylum Arthropoda; class Insecta; order Lepidoptera; family Noctuidae; genus Apamea; species Apamea epomidion. The sequence goes on along the minus strand of OX382237.1, from coordinate 5,493,611 downwards.
GCAATACATGGTTCTCTATGTTACGGAAAATTTTGATTATTTGTTATTTTTTGCAATTTTAGCACTACGCCTTTAAATTAAAGAATATATTCTATTTTTACGATTATATGTAAACTTGTCTTAACTATTCTTTTACAAGTATGAGAAACTTATCTTCTCTTAATGATTGATGTACCATGCAATGAGTAAAGTTAATAGAAAGAATCTATTTCGGGACTACAGATAATAACCGAGTTCTAGATACAACTTCGACCTCCTAAAGATGACGAAACTACCCACAATAAAAGTATCAGAAACACAACTGACGTGACGGCTTTCTAAATAATAAATTAAATCATTTACCAAAGCCACATAACCGCTTATATGATGCATTAGTTTCTCTTAAACTCATGTTATACAAATAACGGGTCCGAAAACTCGTATGAACAGGGAAACGAGTTATTGCCTGCAAAATTGCAATCTGCTTCCTTTACTTAATTAAAAAGACCACATTCTGAGACTTCTTGCAATCTCACGAGAACGAAACATTAAGTCTCTAGAAATTCCGTTTCATAATATGTCTACGTTCAGACCCTCATTGATTGTAATTACAAGGTGTTCACCATACGGAACTAATCCCATATAGTGAAAATATCCAAGACAGATACAAAACCATAAAACTGAGCACCGTCTGACCGGCACCCTAATTGCGTAACACACGATCAATCGGAATCTGCATCATTTTGAAGCTAATTGCTAATCCATTGCTTCATAAGTTCGAAAAATTTGTGTGCTCAACACTTAAATAACGCAAAGAACTGTCAAAATGAAACCGATTCCGATTGATCGTGTGTTACGCAATTAGGGTGCAGGACACCTTTGTCAGGCCCTTTTTAAAACGTAGAACAAATCAAACGCAAAAGTACTCACCATTAAAGTAGAATTTAAGTCTGTTAGCGAAGATGTTGGTGATTGGGATGCCCAGCAACTCGGCCACAGGCTCGATAAGACTCCGGAACCCGCCGGACACCAGATACACCTCCACTCCTCTCTCATGAAGCTCTTTTACTAGGTCCCTGGAAAATGAATAGCTAATTAGATGTAACATTCGAAACTGAGGTGTGGTAAATCTAAATGGAAGAAATGTTGGCGTGACTTAACAGATTGGTTGTATATCAATGTAAAATTTGATATCTAAAATTACCCTACTTACGAGTGTGTCAAATGAGAAATCTAAAACTACCCTAGTAGGTGTAAACGGAGATATCTGAAATTACCTAGTAGGTGTAAAATAAAACATGAGAAGTTACCCTTCTAGATGTAAAACGAGACATCTAAAGTACCGAACAAAGAGAACAGATGTTTCCATTCCTGCATGTCATACTAGTCATACTATACATCAATATCGCCTGACCGCTACATACTTTATCCGATTACCCGCTACATCGTTATCAACAAAGGCTCGCTTCACCTCTTTATTAACTGATAAAGAACCTAGCAGAAGCGGGGCCAATCTGGGACCCATATTCTGAATTGTTTCTGAAAAATGAGTATAGATTTAAAAGTGACACATTTCATACTCATTTCGACTTATATCTAATTTTAAAATTAAAATTCAGGCTAATTATTAATCTAGACTATAGGAGGTAAGAAGCGAAATGAACAAAAAATAAACAAATAAGTACTTAATATAAGGCGCAACTACGCACGCGAAAATTATTATCACAAAATTTTTGAGTAACTATTGAGGTCAGGAAATTAAAGATAACATGAGGCTGTGAAGCGGAGATAACTAGTAACGTTGTCGATTATTTTATGGATCACGAGGAAAGCTGATGTTCAATTAGTATTTTATGTGTACAGGATTTATCAATGAAAATTCAAACAAAGATTATTTTTATAAAGATACGTGGATCCGTGGTCCGTGGTTCCGTTCAAAAGTTAGGAAACAATAGTCGATTGGTTGTTGATTTTCAAATAAGGCCCCCTAATAATAAAATTAATTAATAAATAAATTAATTAATTAAATAAATTATCTCAGTTTCCAGTTCGAACAGTGTATCAACTTTTTGTTAATAAGGAGCAACCCCCATCCAGCCTACTATACCGTGATAAAATACGCAATTAGCAACTAAATCAGTATTAATAAAACAAAACAAAGTCTTAAAAGATTATTTTTGACGTCACAACGATTCTTAGGTCTAAAAATAAACCGCTTATAATAAAAAGCCATCTTGGGTCGTGACTTCATGAAGAAGACCCCAAGATGGCTTTTTATTATAAGCGGTTGTATAAGACAACAGTATTAGCGTTATAAGCGGTATTATAAGCGGTAAGCGGCGGCCGTGTTTATTTACTCTTTCTTTGAAACCAGAACGTTTTATCAAAAACTATCGGAACTGTAATGTAGGTATAAAGTTATAGTTACAATCAATGCTTATCAGTTGCCATGTAATTGCAAATGGCGATATGAGAGTTGCTATATGTATCAGAATGACGTCACTCTTGAATCAATTACTAAGTACCTACTCTGATTGTCGAATTTTGTTTTGTATCAGCATTAGTAACAAGCCCAAAATTTTCTTGCCCGGTTGATGGCAGGCTCACCCCTCTATTTTATTGGTACTTGAAACATAACTCGCGAAATATATATGTACGTACAACTCTGCCCAACCCTTCGTCGAAAAGGCGTGATGATGATGTTAAGTTACATAAATAATAAACTTACGCTATTCCAGGTGTGAGGTGAATAGGGAAGGTTTCTAGGAACCCTCTGATCTGCGAGACACTGGGTCTGATGATGTCCAGCCTTTTCTTCAGAGCCTCCTGGAAGGTCATGCCACCACCCATAGCCTCAGCAGTCCTGTTGAAAAAACAATAACTTTAGTAAAATGTTATAAGTTTTCCTACTTTTAATTTTAATATTTTGTAGATTAAAATTATCAAATGGTTGTGTTCTAGTAATTTGATGGGTATTTACGTGTTTTGTATTTAAATAATGATAACGTAGGTAAAACACACAAAATTCTGTTATCACCGGGGTATTTCCAAGTAAACAACAATTAAGAAAACAAGATTTACAAAATAAACAAGTCAGGAAACACACAGCCAAGTTCGGTAGCGTTCATAGTAAATTATTACAAATAATATTTGACGTATCGACTTGTAAATATTTACTTCCACTGAGAAAGACAAAAGTTGCATTGAGTTGGGAAAAGGCTAGGCAGATGTATATATTTTAAGAAAATGCTCTATGCTCATTGTTTTGTTAAATTAGTTTGTAGTGTAATATTTATACTAACATAGTTTTAAGACCTTTGTAACTAACGATTATTATGGATGTACGAACACTAGTGTTTAAGTTGTGTGTGTATCTACTAACAAATTGGATTTTATGATCTGAAAAATAAATGAATTGATTGAGTCTGCTCTATCTAACTCATAAATAGAAAGAATCACTTAACTGCTGGAGTTTTTCTACCATTCACTACTAGTTCATACAGGAAGAATGGTAGGTACCTAAATACTTTTTATCTTACTTCCCTATCTCCCAATCCCAAATACCTTCCATGCGGATATTACATGCCAAGTTAGCAGCTGCTGCATTCCCATTTGATAATTTTGCTAAGGCCATGGAACAGACAAAGAATGATTGAATTACGCAGATTGTACGATAACAAAGACATGACAAAGTAAACACGAGTAAGAGATTATCAGCTGATTGCAGTTGTCCCTGCAGATGCGATACCACATACCAAAAAATATTGGGCAAATGTAGGCCATTTGCCCATTTTTTTTTTTTTGAAAGACGTGCGTAGTTGGTTTGTAACCTAGTTTAAGAAAGGTTGTTGTCGTTCCCTTCAATTTTAAATGCAAAATATATTTTTATGATAAGAAATAACAAAATTAGGTTTTTGTAGGTAAAAACCGAATTTTACCTAAGTTGTTTGGAGTGTACCACTATCTATTTGGTTTTTCCCACCAGTCCCATAATTAATGCAAATATTTCGGCTCTAAGACTCTTCCAATAATAAGTGCCTACCTAAATCGTAAACAACATTAAAGATATTCGTAAGCTTAAATCTTTAATTAAAACTACTCAATGGCAAACAAATTCAATTACAAGGTAATGATATGCAGCAATTGTTTACGCCTATTGAAGATGATTACAATCTTAAACTACACTAAATCAATGATGAGGCAAAATTATCATCCTTGAAGTTTTTGTGATCCGATTCGTTGATTATTTTTCAAATTAAAATTCTACATTTACAGTTTCAACAAGAACTTGGCTAGTTTTTTAATAGATTTTCCTAACTACAGATTGTGTAGGGTAGGTATAGCGAAATCTTGTGTTTAGACTTATTTCTAGCTAACAGAACTAAAAATTAAATGAATAGGTACTCACAGCCTCTTAACTTCATCTCCTTTTCCGCAGTACTTGGCCAACTCGTCAATTCCTTCGTCTTTTATGACTGTGGAGTCCACATCGAAGCATACGCAGTCAGCCGTACGGAACAACTCCTTGATGGACTGCTGAGGAGACATGACGCTGATGGAGACCAGCGACAGGGTCTTCAGGGTCGCGTACTGGATGTTGGACGACAGACTGTTAACAAAAAAAGACGTTAGGCGACTGGAAATTTTGCCGCTGCCGAAAATGTTTCACTTCCAAATGTGGACGCGGTAATGAAATGAACAAGTTCTTTTACGTAACAAATTAACACATGCAAATTAGATTTGAAATATTTGGATCGGTCGAGTTGTTACCGGGCAGGTACTTTTTAATGGAATATATTAGTTAGTATGTATGACTACCACAACGGATACGCGATAACAATCGACTGTCCTAGGCAACAGAATTATCTACACACTTCACACAATCAAATATTGCGTAGCGGAGTTTCGTCAGTAAGAAACTAAATCAATCACCATTGAATCAAACTTTGAACGAGGCGCGCCATGATGAGACTACTCTATTGAATGATGGCTTCCTAATTGTCAGAAGGTACTTTATACCATGAATTAAGTCTTGCACGCGAGAAACTAAACAGTTTCCGTATGCAAAATACACAAGGAAAAGTGCCAAAAATAATTTATCTTTTTGTTTACTATTAGTCTATTGTCATCACACGATGCTGTCACAGGAGGATAGAATAATAGAACTTAGCAAAAAGGTGAAGTTCAATATCAGAGTTGCGCTCGGAGCGTCTGAAATAAGTAGTGTGCAAAATGTATGGGGCGCAGTCGTAGATGAAAGTTTGAATAGTTTTTACAATGTTAAAATAGGGATGTTATAACTGTGTATGATGTAACATTTCTATTAATTAGTAAGCGCTTATAAGTAACCAGTAGGTACATTTTATAAAAAACGGTGCCATAAGGAAATTATTTTGTACGCCCATGCCGAAAGATATGTTGTTTTTTTACTGATTTACAAAACTATTTTCTTTATAAACTATTTAAATTCTAATACTAGTACTACTTTAAAAAAGTGTTACGAAAAAAGTGGTACTTTTTGTAAACTATGTAACCTTATTATCAAAAATATTTTTTTACCTTACCTACCTTAAACCGAAGACTAAACAACACAGTGATAACAATATGAACTTTACTCTGCATTTACAGAAACTGAAATAATTCATATTTCCTAATTAACAGTTGCTTTTATACGCTGAAAACCGCAAAAATAGGGCAACTCCCGACACCTAGCAATTGGGGGTACAATCGAGAGCAAAATGTGGTCAGGTGACTTGCTTTTGTCAGGCGGTCAGAATATACAAAAATATACTGGACTTCAATAATTACTTTATAATATAAGAATAAGGAATATTTTACTAGTTTTAACACACAATTAATATAACACGCGGTATTTTTAAAATATCGCGAGCTAATAAAGCCAAAAAAGAGATGCTATTTTGTGTTTCGATTTAAATATTAAACAGCGCACAAGGAGGTACACACTAAAGCCAGCCTTTACTGAGAAAATACCATACGAAAAGAGAAAGACACAGTATTAAAAGCAATGAAAATACAAGTCACATCACACAATTTTTTTTGCTTATTCTAGAAACAGCAATGGACTACTGCCTCAATCATTATAAATAATAAATATAGTAACGCTAAGAACTTAGCGATTGTGGACTACACTCTGTCGTTAACTTGACAATGAGTTATATGAGACAATAGAAAATGCGTTTATGCATATTCCATTACTATGAACAAGAAATACTGAGGTAAAACAATGGATTCTTGTGATAATTATCAGTAATTAACAAATGAATCCATTACTTTGGACATTTTGAATACCAAAATAACTTGCTGGTAATATTGTTTTAAATCAGTAAAGAATTTAAATTCATGCGCATGCACATAACTCGTTTTAAAAATTTCTACCTGTAAAGGGCCATCTTCGTTGAGTCTTCTTTTTTACTAACAAAAATAACAATGAGCTGTTGCAATTTAATCGATTTAAATCGATTCTAATTGACTTATCTTTTTTAAATGTTAATAGAGCAATAAGACCCACTTGACTGGATACACCAAGAACACGCCTCCGTCGAGAGTGACGGCACATTGACGCGTTTATCGACTTATATCCACAAGGCTCGCCGAGATAAACTGTAAGGCGAGCTACAGCACTACCATCTGAGAGCTACGTACTATGAACGACGTCACAACACCGTCTTTCGTTCAAAGACGTACGGCCAGACGAAGAATATGCTGCGAATTGAAGCGCCGAAACGATACCTATCTCGCTCTCACGCAATAGAAGCGTATGGAATATTTTGTGGAACCACTTGTTTTGCAGATTGCGTCGGGTGCAAAAGCGATAAACTATCATGATAAAAATAATATTTTCGTTAATAAAACGCAAAAATGAAATACAAAAGGGGAGCTTTGACGCACACGATAATAACGCAATAAATATTTATGTTTTGAAAACATCCTTTCTTGGGTTAAAAATGTAGAAATAAATCCCAATCAAAATAAATATTATGGATCGTAACAATTACCCAAGTTACGTTTCTTTAACTACGAATTTTCCAAATTGATTAATTATTGTTTATTTTTTTATAATACCATAAAATAATCCTATCCACCAATAATATAGAAAATGTGTTCAAAAACTATGTTCTACGCATTACCACTTTTCTAGCGTCTATTTCGAAAAATAAATTAAAACCTTAGTTTGTAAGTATACCATGTATTTTTAGAAATATTATATAAATGTATGCTAAGTACCTAACTACATTATTAAATTAGTTTTTTTAACATGCTTTACAATCATAATTATTCTTAAATAAAAAAAACAAAGTAATTTCCCAAAAAATACAGTTGTGTGGTACTTCTAGCCTTGGTTAGATAAAGTGGTACTTTGTTATGACGCGCAGTCGGCGCAGTGGTACTTTTAGTGACGCGTAGTGGGTGTGTCTAGTGTTATCAAATACAGCTGGTACTCATTACGCCGGCTATTGACATTATGATATACAATCCCAGGAATTCCCAGACAGTATTTGGTTACTGACCAAGGACTCTCTCTATCTTTTAATTGACCATTATGTCTCCATAGCATATATGTATGTATATAAATATGATTTTCATTTTAAGTTAAAATAATACATTATAATGGCAGGAACGTTGCTTTACCAGCTATTTGAGAAACCAAAAACAATTTAAGTAACTAAATTGCTAGTGCCAAGTGACAAGTACCGTTATGACCAGATTTTTTTAAAATCAGTGTATTAAAGAAGGACCAAAAGGCTGTTAATAAAATAGAGGATACCCAATTTTCCAAGAAAATTATATTTATATTGTTCTATGTTATGGGTTTAGTTTCCGCACTTAGTCCTTCAAGTGGACCATTGAGCGTGAGACCCTATATTTATATTATAATTTATTTGTTACCTGATTATTGTTGTTATTGTCCACTTATAATTGCTTACACACGAGGTTATATTATTATTATCTCCAGTCGGATGCCGCACGCCTCATGACTTTTATTTACAGTTTGTCCATTGATAATTAATTTATTTGAACTGTAGATAGTGATGACATGTAATTTTTAACCTTGTTACATGTGCATCTCATGAAATAGATCCCATTTGTTATATAGAGTATAGATACCTATGGTAAACCAAATAAATCGACTGCATGGAAGATAATATGGTTAGAACGGGGGTGACTACCGAGATGACAAGTAATAGAGTAGTATGAAAGTAAAAGAATGTTCGTCGACCCCAAACAAACTTGGATAGGGGCAGAAGTGATGATGATGATGATAATTGTAGGTGTTACACAATTAGCCTGCTGTTTTTGACAAGGATCAGTAAGGCAGCTATGCCAGTTATTAGAGCAAACAGATAGTATGTTAACACTCAGTAAAACTATATTAATATATCCAATCAATAAATTGTATTATGTTATTAAAGTTGTTACTGATTCATTGATGAAAATCAAATTTTTGTTTCAGTTTTTCATAAATGTGCTGCCTTCTAATCTTACTCATTTAAAATCATTTAAATGTGATCATTAGAAGTAGAAGCAATTATACATAAAAACAGAGATTTTATTGATACTAAGCAACAATAATTTAAGTCCTTATATTCGGTTTGAAAAATTCCTGATATGTTTTTCCAACTCTGACTAACCCCGTCAGAAAACGTATACAGGATATGGTGAGCTTTTGAGCATGGTGAGTATGCTTAATTTCATTTTAAATATGTAGTTATTGAGAAAAGATCAATAATTAATACTCATTATTACCTATATTACCAGCATGATGCAGGCTTTAGAGTGAATTTGGGTAATTTGGTAACATAAAAGTGATATCTGAGAAGTGTGTCATCACGAAAGCGCTATAAACAGCATCAAAAAGGCGTAATAATCAGAATCCTGACAATATTATGTAATAATTTTGAAAACAAATACATCCAGTTAAAAATGGTTTCTAAAACCGTTGGCTATCTCCAAATGCGACATTATCAGTGTGCAGACAAGATATTCTGGTAATGGGCCCGCGGCAGATAGATTGTACAAGTAGGCATGCAATAAGAGCTATCTATGAAGTCATACGCACCTAATTAAAAATGTTTGATTGTTAATATTTATTTTGTACACAATCACATTGAATGAGCCATATTTGGGTAGATAAAGTTTTGCACACATCATAATATTTGATTCTTCTATTACCCATTGTTTTTGTTTTGATGATAAAAAAAACATTTTAAAGTACCATTTTCAGAATTTCAGTTGGACCTATTTGTTTATTAAAAATGATATTCTAATAATGTGTTGGGAGTTCTGCACAAATTAATTTCAATATAAGAATAGGTTGTCTTTGTAAACTCAAATATTTACTATAATATAATAATACTTTGTATCTCAAATATTATTTTCGCTTGAATTGTTCATATCCAATTATCTAAATAGAAGTTTTGCTGCATTAGAGGACTGAGGACATTGAAATTAAAATCTGTTACTTCAGTACCAGATTACTTGGGATAAGGTTACGTAAATGAGACATTTTTATTGCTTGTCACTTGTGTCCATCCAAAATGGACTTTTGGATAATAGTCAATTGGTTACATAGATAAAAATGAGTTTAGTACGTAACATACCTTTATGAGTAATAAATCGGCCTCACCCACCTCTATTGCGAATCTACGTTACAGAACTTGAAATTTATTTAAATAGGCACACTTGGAACACCGACCAATGATTGTCACGAGAGGATAACATGTTGTGGTATGACCTTTAGGAAGGTTAAAATATTCTAAACGCAAGTCATACTTACAATATTAAGGTTCCAGATAGTTCCAGATGGTAAACTCTCCTCAAATATCTTGTTTATTTTGCTTAAAGCTCATTATTTAGTTGTATATTCTTCCGCAAATTATTTTAGAGATCCTAAAGGTTATCAACGTAAGGACTTCATGAGATTAGTTTATTCTTTAGACAATAAAGTCCCGATTTAATTTTTTATTACGGTGTATATATTTTAGAGGCTTCAAAAATAAAAATATCATGGTTGTACTTGTAATCATAAGTAAAACTCGAAAACAATAATTTTATTTAAAAATAAGCACCAAACGATAATGCTGGTTTGCACTTTGACATTGGCAGTCTGACAGCTGACACAGTTTACACGTGACAGTCAGGTCAAACACATGTTCGAATTATGCACTGTCATATTAACACAGATTAATCAAAAAATGTCGTAAATTATTAAATAAAATATGTCCTCCTATTTCCTCTTACTTTAGTATGATTAAAAGTTAATTATTTTGAGTAATTATTAAACTCGAGTATAACTTTTTTATTTATTACTCACATTAAGCCCACATAACATTATTTTAAGTCTAAAACTTTTCTTTCGTAGTGGGATTCATTTGGCAATGATAGCGATTAGGATCAATAAAACCAACACGTCCTTAATAACGGTGTGGCGGGAAAAATAAACTTTTCAGCAAGAGTTTACTTCCTCCACAAAAGTCAAACAATCGATCGTTTATTCATTATTTTGTTTATAAATTAAGGAAAAAAAGCACAATGAACGTCGTGCCACGCGAAAACCAAATAAAATCTAAAGCACAACCAAAATTCAAAAATAAAAATGATTTTATTAGGAAAGATTCGTCGCTAGGTAAAGTTCATATACTTACATCAATAGATACTAAATCCCAATACGAAATTGTTGGTAATTGTTAGGTAAGTTTAATTAATGTTATTTTTTGTACGTTTGCTTTAGGTATAAGGGGTGCAACTTCATTGTTACCGCCGCTCCATCCTTTTAGTGCTCCTAAAATTATTTCTACGGTGAATAAAGCGCCCAAGTATCAATTCGATAAAAATGTGGTTTCAACGGGGCCATCTAGAAGTCCAACTATGGGCCCACCACCAGGACCACCAAGAAGTTTTAAACGCAGGTACCTAAGCCAATAACCTTTAACATGACCTTCTACAAATCAGCAATACAATGGTCAATGACAGAAAAACGTCGGGTGTATCAGTAGTTATCTAAAGTTGGTAGATAGCGTTGGTGCTAAGTCGAAACAATAGGTGCAGTAGGTAGGTACCTATTATAAATCAACGGTTTTATCAACATAACATAACATCACGCCTGTATTTCCCGAAGGGTTAGGCAGAGGTGGTTGGTATTAAATTCAAATTCACAATATTTTATTTCATCTAGCATTAACCATGTAAGTTTATCTTACATGGTTAGGTACTGCTAGGTGCACGATTCCAATTGATCGTTTCCCATTCCCTTCCTTAACTAAACGGTGGGGTAATTCAATCACAATAGCAGGATGCAGACAGGACACCCTGCATTTTAACCCTTGTTGCCAGAATATTACACTCAACGTCATCTCGACCCGAGTCGTCATCCAGCGGCCGGCCACACCCAAGAGTGCTGGCCAGCGATTCTGCCGCAGCTGATACGTCACACGATCTGTGCACTCCGAAGAATAGACCAACTGCTCTTAGATACATCAGCAGTAGTAGCAGAGGTATGTCTCTAGGTTTTCTACTTATCTAACTAACTACAGCTGAATGAGTCCTCTTTTTCTTTTTTTTCAAGATTTTCTTTATTACTAGGTAGGTACTCCTGAACCCTGTAGTCCTGTATTTGCGAATAGTTTAGGTGTCTCCCTTTAAGTACAAACATTCTGACCAGAAAGTTATTTGCAGGTAATTCAAATAATGTTCGGTTGAGTGCAGACCATAGAAATGTACAGACACCAGCACATCAGGCTACTACAATCTGTCAATTTTCTTTAATAAATTTTCAACTGTAGATTGGGAAAATTTGACAGTTTCGGGTAGCTTGATGTGCAGGCGTCTGTACAAAACTTCTTTCTTATATCTATGGTGCAGACCTACTGCGCCAACGGATTCGTTTGCATGCGAGGTTTCCTTCGATTTGGTACCGGATGGAACTTGTTGCTTTGTATGTTATATTATACATTTTCAGTTTTAGCTGACCTCTCTTTGTACTATAGGTTTTTCGTGAGAAGTCGTCTTATACTGGAAATGTATAGCTTGATATAATGTCGTCGTGCGTACACCCAGACCAGAAAATATCTATACTTATTATAAAATTATGTTTAACTCATTAGTAGCACAAGTTCCTTGAAGCATTATATATCGCTTGTTTCTGGATCTAAGCGGTAGGTACCTACTTAACTGCCGTCTGACCTCCGCCACCCTTGCCCCAAACTAGATGTGAGCAGTCTAAGTTCGGGGTAGCGGGATCGTCCGAAAGGGTTACCGCTGCCCTGGTACATAAAGGGCTAGGGAAGGAACACGGGTGGGTTTTAGTCAGTAAGAGTCTGACACTCCCTTCTGCTCCACCCAGAGCGGGAGGAGTCATTTGATGATTTCCCATCCTGAAAAAAAAAAAAAAAAAAAAAAAAAAAAAAAAAAAAAGCAGTCTAAGTTATCGGTGGTTCGAATAATATGGGCCATGTCATGTAGGTACTTGTGTAGGTAGGTAGGTACATTATCAGTTGAACCGTCCTTGTAAAAAATATTATGTGAAGTAGGTACAAATAGATACCTATAGATATTAAAAACCAGAACTGACATTTCAATAAACGTTATCTTTTATTTAAGCAAATTATTCGTTTTTCAAAAACTTATACTTACTTACGTGTACCTACCTACACACAAGTTTTATAATAATGGTACAACCAACCGTACTTCGGTTGGTTGTACCACTATTTTACCAGCACCAACACCATAATTGCGTAATACACTATTGATCACAATCTTTTTTCTTTTTTTTTAAATTAGTCTGCTCAGCTACGTAAATAACGCAATGAATGTTGTTGAACTGTCAAAGTGAAAGCCATTGTGTGTAAGGGCCGACATACACGGACTGCTTGAAGCAGTCAGGATGGACTGCTTCAAGCTGCGACTGCATAGTGAACTACAGTCTTCTACGTACACACATACACGAAACCGCTCTAGCAGTTGCAACTGCTTCGGGCGGTCGTGCGGTCAATCAAGTCGACAGCTCGAGCAGTCAGTCGCCAGGCATACGCCTGGCGACTGACTGCTCGAGCTGTCGACTACTCTCGCGCAGTTACCTAATTTGAATGACGAGCAGTTGGCATCAACTGCTCCAGCAGTTATCAATGGCTTCTTCAAGCTGTTGACTTCATAGTCAACAGCTTGAAGCTGATCTGCTATTGATCAACATAGACGGACCGCTCTTGCAGTCATCTGCAAGAGCGATCCGTCTATGTTGATCAATCGCTAACTGCTCAAACAGTCCGTGTATGTCGGCCCTTAGTGTTACGTTAGTGTGTTATAGTTTGACCAAAACCGCTGTACCGCGCCTTCGGTATGTGCGCGGCGAGACGGGGGGGCAGTGCAGACCGCTCTTTCGTCATCGCTCACGGCGTCCCGCCGCCCGCCTCGCCGCGCATTCCTAAGACGCGGTACAGCAATTTCGGTCAAACTATACGCAATGACTCCGCAGCAGTCATTGGCGCTGTAGGCGGTAGCGCCCCGCACCGTAGTCACAAAGCGGTAGGTCTATACAATTTCAAATATTATACGAGTACCTATACATAACTTTTTCCAGATAAAGTTGAAAGGACTCACGCGATAGTCCACGTTTTTATGATAGTCACATGTTTAACCCTGGCGTATTATTATCAGGGCATAAGCAGCAATGTCGCAAGATTGAACCAAAGTAGTGTGCAGAATGATGCAAGTGTACAATAAAAAATCCATGTTCACGTATTCGCGGTACGCAAGTACCAAAAAATACCATTTCATTTAGATAAGCATTTTATTTACTGGGCTCCAATTGGTGTGCAAAATGTTATTATCGGTAGTTATTTTGGTCAGCCAATCAAATAAGTTTATTACATGTAGTAGGTAAACTTTCCTACTTCAATGTCGTAATAATTACTTTAATGAAATAAAATGATCACCATTTTTTTTTAGTGATAAAGGCATAAGACAATGACGTCGGATATGTTAGGTACAAAGTTGGCTGGTACTACTAACATACAAACCCACGTAGTCCAGACGCCAGCAGGTCAACCTACCCGAAACTAACAAATTTTCCCAATCAACCTTGAACCTTAATACTTTAGCGATAAAGTAGAAAATCTATTAAAGAAATTTACAGATTGTAGTAGCTTGATGTGCTGGCGTCTGTACATAACAAGGAAAAAGGTTTTCTTCATAAAAGGCTACGTTTTTACTGTCCAGCATTTACTTCCCCACAGACAATCAATTTCTAACTTCGCTGATTTTCCATAGATATTTGTCCTATACGATGCCACTACGACAACAGGAGAAATCAACATTGAATGTATACATATCTTGATCCTGAAGAATATGGGTACCTATATAGTCTTCAGGGTATTCATTCTGGAGAGCAATGGTGGCCCAATTGTAACGTCCGCGACTTACAAGTTGTACATCGCAGATTCGAACCCAGAGCGCTTCACTTTGTGTAAATTAATTCATCACCACTGCTCTCAAAGCGGTAAAGGAAAACATGCATCAGTTTATATATTTATTAGTCTATGAACATGCAGACGAAACCGGCATGTCCTAGATCCAAAAATTCGAAGACATGTGACATCTACCAATCCACACTACGCCCGTGTAGTAGATTACGGCTTTCTCCCTCTCACCGAGAGGAGACCTGACTAGCGGGGTAACTGTGTAACACATTATCAGTTTATCAGTAGCAATGGGTTTCATTTTGACAGTTCAACAACATACTAACACTGCGTTATTTACATTGTTGAGCAGACACATTTTCGAACATAATAATAATATGAAGCAATGGATTAGCAATATCCTTCAAAATGATTCAGATTGAGATGAATTATGTTTTATTAGGGTGCTGTGTCCCAGTGGTCCCAGCACTGGAAATATTATAGGCTGGTTATGCTTCAGGATATTTACGAATTCAAACCGATTAGGCATGGTTACTGACATGACTAATTCGTTTGCCAAATAATGTGACGATGTTAACTCACAAGTCACACACCATGCATGTTAACTTGTCCACAAAGCGGTAGGTAGATAGGTTATAGTTAATTACTGAAACATACCAGTCATATAAGAAATGATAAAATAAAAAATGTTGCTGAAACCATATTTTTTTTAATCTGTAGGTATCTGTCCGTCTAAGGTCCTTGGCACACCCGCGGGCGGGATAATCCCCGTGTTGGTACGCGTTACCAATTTCATCTCAATATTAATAATTATAATTATTAATTTTATCTCGAATGTATTTTGTGTATAATTGCCTACCTACTTTATATGTTATTTCCCTTTTACGTTTCATACGAAATTATTTAACAATTACCTATAGTTGAATGATTATAGTAAATACCCGGTTGTTACTAAACAATAACAACTAGGTAGCAATAATGTACTTTACCGCCGTGTACCTACTGTGTATAAAAGGAAGCTCATGTAGATTTGATATTGATGGGATGGAAAGAATCTCTATTAGGAACTTTGATCGTTTTGCCATCCAAGGTAACACGCTGATATGCCTATTCTTGGCTACGGTTATCTTTAGACAAAATGCAGGCAGCTAGATCACATTCCTGGGTCTTCTATGCTGGATCATGCAAACTACGCTCCGATGACGATTTCAGCTTAAAATTTGCCCCCACAGCTGGGACACAGACCTCGTCACGGTGAGAGGGAGTGGGCCGTAATCCACCATGCGGGCCCACGGGTTGGTAGATGTCACATGTCTTCGAATTTTTGGTTCTACTACTTTTCCGGTTTCCTCACGATGTAATAATTTAAAATAATGAATTAAAAAATTTAATTGTAAAATAATTTACACAAAGTAATGCACCTGTCTGGGTTCGAACCTACGATCTAAAACTCGTAAGTCGCAGCCATTACCACTGGGCCACCACCGCTTCAATATCGATTTTAAGGTATAAATCTTTGTCAGTAGATTACTAGTTTTGACCTTTACAGCTGTGACTAGGATGACATGAAACATAGGAACTAATTACTCAATAAAACAAAACATCGTAGGTGGATACAGCGGGACTCGTTCAGCAAGATCGACGAGCGTTTCAGCAGTTGACGCAAGTGTGATATTAGGTAATCTTTCTTCATGTTATACGCTTATCAGATAAATGTTCCACACGCTGAAATTAAGTTTTATCTGCCAGTTAACTATTACGTCTTGATCTTGAAATAATCGAAGGTCGTCATTGACCACCAGCAGAGGAATAGGTACCTACCTAGTTCTTTTCTATTCTTCAGAGTCAGAGACTAAATTCCCCCCAAATAGACACCGGTGCTGGGTTCCCTAAACCAACTATTCCAATCCAATCAACTTATTCAAAAGCTGTGGATGGCACAGACGAATTCTACCTCGAAGCGATATTATAAAAACACACTCATTATACCTATAATATTATAACGATGGTACCCACAAAATTCTAATTAAGATACATACTTAAACTTTTATTACTTTTTCAGCTATATCCGAAGGCAGAGGCATGGCTCGTGGAGAAATCGGTATAGCAGCAATAGATCTAAGACATCCTCATTTAGTACTATGTCAATTTAGTGATACCCTACTGTATACCCACACACTAACGAAAATTAACTTCTTCAATCCGGTTGAGGTAAAGAGTTTAGTTTTTGTTTACTGTATTCTTTGACCTAGCACGTTGTTGAAGATAAAGATTTGCACACGTCTTAGTAAAGACTGGCCCAATAACGTTTTGCTACACGTGATTTTACTAGTCGGTTAACGTCAGGCTCTGATGGACCCCCCTACAGTAACATACCTAAAATGAACAATCCAACAGAGTGCAATACCATAATCAGCTCACAATATACAATGTGTAATTGAATTAATGCACATTATGAAAGTAGTTTGTTCAGGTAATATTTTATCCCAAAAATAATTAAAACTACGTAAATTACTGTCACACTTCCGCTGTACAGTCAAAACAAAACAAAATGGATGAAATACACACTGAGCTAGACCCTTATACGAGTGCGACTGTGTGCATGCGTAGATTTGTAATGTGACCATAATTTTCTCCCACAATCAGTATAAGTAATTTATTTCTTTAAAAAAAACAATGTTTTTTTACACAATAATAAAAATTCAGTGTATGTATTATGATTATAACATAATATTCTAATTGGGGTGCCTGGTGGTGTGCGTTAATTCCGGGACATGTTGTATATTTTGGACACACGCTTTAGTGATGGCAGTTTGTTTGTGAATTTAGTTTTCTCTTATAGTCGCTATTTAATCATCATTCACGTGCCCTTATCCCAATATATTCGTGGTCGGTACAACATGTCTTTTCCTTCCATACTTCTCTATTAGTCGCCATCTCGATAATCACCCCCTTTTTATCCATATCATTCACACAGTCCATCCATCATTTCTTTGGTGGTCCCCTACTCTTCTAGCCACCGACTAGTCTCTATTTAATAATCTCCATTAACAAGGTTTTAACAGTGTTTAAAAGATATTCAGTATTTTACGTCAGCTTTCAAATTATAATGGGTCGGATCTCCCGTTTACCATAACTGATACTATACCTTCACGGTCACAGGGTGTCACAGCAAACCAAGAGCGCATTACAAAAATCACACTAATTATAAGTAATATTTTTTTACCATTCCTTTTACAGATAATAGTTCCCCATACATTTTGCGAAGGGGTGCAACCGAATCAATTATACCAGTTAATAAGGGATCGATATCCGTTAGTTAACTTGGTGACAGTTCAAAGAAGACACTTCAATGATGCAGCAGGTCGTCAACAAATACAAACTTTGTGCGCTCCTCAATACAACGGGGTTTACCTTCAAGTAGTACATAAGTACGTAAAACATGAATAAATTGACCTAAAGTATCGGAAATCTAGTGAAAATCTATCCAAACTATGAAGTTTTTGTTTCGAATTGAAACTTGATGGTGTCCCGACTCTCAGGTCAAACGTTTTGTTCAACAGATTCTATGCCGTAACCGCAGCTGCAGCTGTGCTGAAGTATGTGGAATATATCCAGTGCATAGTATTTGCTAGAGAATCGCTGAAAATTGAATATCATTCTTCTGAAAACACAATGATTATAGGTAAATAGGATTTCAATGGTTTTTAGTACCTACATTTTACGTCGGTTATAAAGAAACCGCCCCTAACCAAAATCATTCTGCTGTTTCATAGAAAAGTGCAATACCTACGCAGTCAAAATGTATGGAGCAACTAATTTTTTTTTTTTGATAACCGTCGAAAAATTTCTACGCTAGATCTAGAATCATATAATTAAGCTGAATTCATGATTACAGTATGCGCACTGGCTAAACATTTATCCTATAGAAAGACAATATTTCCACATCGCAATTTAACTTTATCTGATAGAATATAATATACATATAACACGAGTACAAATGCGGGGGGTCGTTGATTATACTTCTGTACAAAGATTTACGGTAATCGCGAGATTTGTCGCCCTTATCTTCAGACTCGGCGTGATAATGACACTCGAGTCAATCATAGGAAATATACCTATTGCTGAAACGTAATTGCATTATGACATCATCCAAATATGTTATGTAGATACCTAAGGGATACCTAATAAATAATACAATTTTCTGATTCGCAAATGCCATATGTTTTACAGTTATACAATCATGCATCCCTCGTCAGAGGCTTATCGAAATTATTATCGGTAAACGGTATATACCCATGTTTCCATCACTAATTGTCTGCACGTGGTGGAAAAAGAATGCCCATGCATTATAGTCACGACTCATGAGTGCAGATTCACAGAACTATTTTCCGCCTCGTTTGTACGAGGCGGAAAATGGATATTGAACTGTTCTGACTCTAAGTCACCTCTCACTAGACTTCACAACAAGACAAGTCTTATTAGGTATATGAATGCACTACTAATTATTCCTTTTCTAGATGTAGGAACAGCAACCCAACTCGAACTAGTGCAACCATTAGTACCATCTGCCGGACCTACCTGCTGTCTTCTAGGTGTACTAGGACCGACTTATACAGTGGGTGGCATAAGAGCATTGAGAGCCTGTATACTTCAGCCTTCGTGCAACAAACAATTTATTGAATCTAGGCTGGATGCTGTACAAGATCTGATAGAAAACGATACGGGGCTGATGGTGGATTTGCAGGTATTTCTAGAATCATGTCTGATATCTTCGTTCTAGTTAGTACCTACTAGCATATTGAATTACTGATCTACACATTGCAAATAACAATGATATGACCTCTAATTTGGAAGTAGACCTGCTCAGCCCAAATAATTTTGTAGGATGTGATAAAGAAACTATCAGACATAGATAAAATCCTCCTCTTATGCATGGAGTCGGCAAATCAGAACATGGACAAGATAGGAGAAGCTCAACTGAATCAAACGCTTCTACTAAAAGTAACGATGGACATGGTGCCAAAGTTGGTAGAAGCACTGAACGGAGCTGTTAGTGGAAGACTGAGGAAAATTAAATTGGTAAGTACGAGTATGTAGATGCCTAATGCTGGAACTAGAATTGAACTATTTATACATTCGATGTGGTTGTCATCTGGCCACAGTTTTAATATAAATGCATACCTAAGTGTAAAGATTAGAAAGCGTAGCAAATAATATTATTTATTTATTTATTTTTAGGAAAACTTACAGCTAAACAGATACAGTAAGTAATAAATTATACAAAAATAAGGCCAATTACAAGTTTCCACGTGTAGAAAGTATACATATACGTATATATAATCATATATAACACAATATAATATATTATCATGTAAACAGAAAAATAATAATAGACTAATTAACTATATAAGATAGAACAGTAAATTACTATTTACGCTCGAAGAAGCAATCAGATAAAATTTTCTTCAATTTAGCAACACTAGTATTGAAAATGTCGATATCAGCTTCCCAGCAGGTTGTGTTGAACATACTACTCGCTCTCACCATGTACGAGTTCCGTCTGTATGTAGTGGCTACCACTGGGGTGTGCAATAAATGAGGTCTACGTAAGAACACAGACGGCACTCGCAGCCGGATTTTGTGCAACAACTCGGTAACACCAGTTGTTCCATTGGCAATTTTGAAAAGAAACACAAGATCTGATATTTTTCTATTTTTTTATGTATAATGTCTTCTCATTTAAAAGCTTTGATCTATATTTATCTAAATCAGGATTTCGAAAACCCACACTACAATGAAATAACAGAGCGTATAAAAAGAATAATCCAAGACGATGCTCACTTAGAAAAAGGTGCCATGGGCAGTCTTCAAAGATGCTTCGCTGTCAAACCGGATATCAATGGTCTTCTAGATGTAGCTAGAAGAACTTATTCTGAGCTCATAGAAGATATTCAGAAGATTGTGGAACAGCTTAGTGAAACGTATGATCTTCCTTTGAGGCTGAATCAAAATATGATGAAAGGCTTTCATATAGTCTTGCCGTTGGCTCTGAAGAATAGGAGGTGTTTTAACATGGAGGATTTGCCGCCATTATTTATACAGGTGAATCTATAGTATTCATATACGTAATGCTAGAGGTAATCATATGAATCTTCTTCTACAACACGTATCCACCCCGATGTTGAATGTACTTAAGTCTCCTCCATAATAATCTCATCCGCATTTTCATAAGTCCGGTTTGGCCATGGCTCTCAGAATCAGTCAGTGGGCTTATCTGGCAATTATAATGAATCTCAATATCTTTGGAACAGGTCCACCACAGTGGTGCCAGTGTCACAATGACTACAGAAGAGCTAGTGGTACTGAACCAGCAAGCAAAGGAGTCGTTAACAGAAATACAGAAAATGAGTAACATGTTAGTGGATTTAATGTTATCGTAAAGATGCAGTGTAAATCAGATTGTAATCACCCGTTGCGTTTGAAAAAAGTTCCGCTCCTTGGCCAATGACAGACATGCTTTATTGATTAAAAATTGCGTTATATAAAACGTTTCATTTTTTATCATCTTTACTTTCAGCGTAATTTCATCTTTACTAAAAGATCTTCGTCCGTTCATGTCGAGTCTCTACACACTTTGTGAAAATGTTGCGGAGTTAGATGTTCTTCTAGCCATGGCTCAAGTACAATTTTTCAATATAATTTTTAATATCATAACACTGTAAATAAATTTAAAAAAACCATAACACAGTGCTGCACTCCAAAATACAAATCGCCGATGCAAAAAGCAGCCAAACTTAAGTGGGACTGGGCCGGCCAAATCTCTCACCATGTGGATCCTAGAAAATAGCGAAATTCAGCTCAACCATTTTGAAGGGAGCTAAATGATCCAACACGTGCGCCACCATCAGCGAGACATTATAGCTCCCGTATTATTATTATAATCTTTGCATTAGAGTGAGCATGACATAACTCTCAGCCGCCAAGGCACATTCAAGTCAATGAAAGACGTACCCAGAATATGGTAGCTTTATAGTATGTACATAGTACTCACATATTATGTGCTATGCAATTATATAATACTAGGAGATTGAATTTATATAATGCAAAAATAATATTTTAAAATCTTTAGCAGCTCCAGCAGTACCTATGTAGGTAGGATAGGCGTGTGTGAAGTATTTTCAAATGCTAATCAATTTAATAGGTATATGCGTCCTGTGGAACAGGACCAGCGTTTAGCCAAGCATTTTTGTCAGCGATGTAATCCCCCAACTTATAACAGACAGGGTTGGTCCACACTAGCTCAAGACAAAGAGGAGTGGCAAGGAGAAAGGAAATCTCTGCAGTTGGACAACCTAGGCTAAAAATATATAAGAATAAGAATAAGAATAATTTATTGTTTCAAGAAAATACAGTTAATGCATTGATTCCTGAAACTCACACTAGGATTCCCTGTGTCGTGAGTTCCAGGCTCCTTCGCTCCGTTTACAATTTTTTTTGTTACAACTAATTCTTAAATTAAAGATAGTACTCGTAATCTTAAAACAAGGAATACAAAAAATAAAAAAGTAACAAAATCAAAATAAGAAGATTGCCCAAATAATGAATTTGTATGAATGTTGTGCAAGTTTGTGATATATAATATAAATTAATATATGTATATGTTATTATTTATATATATTTTTATATATATAATTATGAATATGTTATTAATATATAAAATGTGTGTGTGGGGGTGTGTATTTTCTTGTATGTTTGTATGTATATGTGGGTTACATGCATTTTTAGGATAATAAGCTTTCGGTTGAGTCATAGTCCAGTGTAAGAAGCCATTTAGTTACAGTAATTTTACATTTATTACGTGTTAGGTGCAGAATTTTATGTTGGTCGTTGAGTTTCGCGTAAATGTGAGGTCCCATGAAACTGTAGCACTTTCTGCCGATTGTTTTACGGCATCGAGCCTTTTCCCAATATACCCTTCGACTTGACAGAGAGCAAGTGCTCAGAGAGGTTTGGTGGAATCTCAGAGTGACAGACAGGATGTAAAGCATAATAAAATAAATTCCTCGAAATATTAAAGTAAAATAATTAGAATAAAGTATTTAAATGGGTTTAAATAAATATATTCCTGTTTCCAGGCAAGTTCAATTGGTTCCTACATCAGGCCAGACTTCAACACATTCATGGATGTAAGGAATAGTGTGCATCCTCTTTTGGATTACAACAGTCAAGTTCTACCAGTCCCGAATGATATTGTAAGAAATGTATACTTACCTACACAATTAATTTAAAACGTTCTAATCTTTTAAGGAGTCCTGTTAAGCCCGCCTCAAATATAGTATGATGATATTTTTATACTTGTTTCAGTTTGCGACTCCGGAGCATAATTTTACAATCATCACCGGGCCAAATATGGGTGGCAAAAGTATCTACATAAAACAAGTT
Organism: Apamea epomidion; assembly: GCA_947507525.1. NCBI lineage: Eukaryota > Metazoa > Arthropoda > Insecta > Lepidoptera > Noctuidae > Apamea > Apamea epomidion. The sequence goes on along the minus strand of OX382237.1, from coordinate 5,470,755 downwards.
GCTATTATACAAGTTATGGCGCAGGTCTGTTAAAAATAGTAAAACCTTAGAATATATTTTATTACTATCCTGAAAAATTAATACATATCCTAAATACTTCTCTTTATTACAGATAGGTTGTTTCCTACCCGCAACAAACGCAATTTTGAGACTTTGCGATAGAATATTTTCTAGGATAGGTTTCAACGATAGTGTTGAATTGAATGCTTCCACTTACGTTTTTGAGGTAATTGTGGTACAGAATAATGATTAAAAAACGAAGCATGATGGAGGATATTGTAAAAGAATGTATTTTTCAGATAAAGGAAACTCAACACATCTTGAAAGGATTAACGCCTACAAGTTTAGTGATAATAGACGAGCTATGTAGGCAAGTATCAAAAGCATTATACGAAACACCTAATATACGTATTTGTTTCATGTAGATGTATGGTATTTTTAAAACAAATGATAAAAATTTCAGGGGCACTTGTGTGGAGGAGGGTACAAGTGTAGCTTGGGCGATCTGCGAAGAACTTATTATGAGTGCTGCGTTCACATTCTTTACCACCCATTTTATGTATCTGACGAGATTGCAAGAATTGTACTTCAACGTTGTCAAGTAAGAGCCTTCTTTTGCAAAAGCTGCTACTACTTCGAAGTACAAAAAGGATATCAGGCTGAAGTAAATATTTTGATTCTAGTCGACACACAGCAGTTACTGAAGAAGAAGTAGGCAATCCAGAAAATCCACAAAAACGACTAGTTTACCAACATAAAATAGAACCAGGTGTAACCAGAATTGAGCATTACGGGCTTGCCCTCGCTACTAAAACGAATCTACCAGAAGACACAGTTAAATTAGCTATGGAACTTGCTGAACTCATTTCGATGAATACTAATGTAAGTGTAAATGATGTTATATGAAATTAAATGTATATTTGTGAAATAATCTTTGAAGCAGAGGCAGATAATGGTTGTAATAAACAGCATTTCAAAAAAAGTGGACGATGGTTGAGAAATGATGATACAGCCGAACCATTCTGTAAAAATCTCACCGTGAAAAGTTAGGTGAAGTGAGCTTAGAGTTAGCTGTCAATCACTAGCATTAGTTAGAATGACAGCTCACTCCACACTCACTTCACCCAAGTTTTCACGATGAGATTATTACAGAATCGCACTGCTGATGACACTACTTAGCTACATTTTCGGGAGGCCTTACAACTGATATACTTATTTCTTCATTGCTATCTGAACGATTACATTAAACGCGAAGCTGTGAAGCTATTATTTACGATAGACAGTTAATATTAATATCAGTTCTCGTAACGAATTAATTGTTACGTTTGAAATACTTCGTTGCAGGCACAAGAAATTAGAACTCCACAGAGAAATGACGCAGAAACTTTTTACAACCTTAATGCAAATATTCAACTGGAATGTAGGAAATACGGTAACTCAGACGAGAGTATAACGAAAATATTACAAAAGTTCAAAGACGACCATCCTCAATTGCTTGGAAGATTAAATATTCTAAGAAGCAGAAGTGACAATAGGACTGATGTTAGTGCCAACTGTACTTTTGTGCCAAATAATTATTCTAAAGAACAAACGTCCATTGAAGTTAGTACCACGAACTCGTTCATAGTTAACAATCCTGCACCCGCCAAATCCCCAATAAACGAAAAGTTAGAAGTTATCGATGTAGAAGAGAACACAAATTACGCTTCAGTGCGATCCTCAGAACAATTACTCAACAGTGTTATAAATAACGAAGATTCGGTTGAAGAGGAAAATCACAATGTTTCGGACGTAGAAATGATTGAAGATGGTAATGATGATTTACCTTGTGTAGAAATGAATGTAACCAATATAAACAGAAGTTCTACTGATGGTTATAATACTGACACAATCACTGAAACTGGCGAAATTATTTTGAACACTAGTCATATTGATGAAACTAATTCTATTGAGGATAACGAATTTGGCGAAAACAATGAAAGTGCTACAAATGAAGACCATATTAATGAAATAGAAACTTCATCTATTGATTCCGATATAGCGGAAGCTCTAACTCAAATAGTTGAAGAATATTCTGCGAATAATGTAACAAATTCTCAACGAAGCTATGATTTGATGTCTGTTGACGAAGAACTGATGAGTGAAACGATCAACGAAATTAATGAAGAACTGTCAAGTAAAGCCAGTGCGGTTGAAAACATTGTTCTAACGCCTCCTTTGAGTTTTCGTGATATGTAAAGTAAATACTTTTGTACAACTCCATGTGTATCACTTAAAATAGATGGCTTCTTTATATCCTAATCACAACAATGAGTTTAGGTAAGTAAGACTGATCAAAACTAATTCGTTTATTGAATGATCCATTGTGCCGATTATCAAATTCACAGTAACTGAAGTGAATTTGATAATGAGTAAGTGTAGGAGCCAACTGTTGGCTCCTCCCGCTCACTGCCTGGGTTCGATTCCCAAGTTGAACAAATGTTACCCGAAAAATCTGTACGATTTCTACTTTTTTGTAAATGTCTAAAAAACAATATTTTTTTACTGGTCTCACTAAACTTATATATTATATATTTATTATAATAATAATAATAACTTTGCAGATCATACCAAGTGAAATACCTTTCCCTGTATCACACCTCGCTGCACAAGGATACGTTTCGAGGTTTGGTCCTGGAGTCGGGCTAACATAGTAGCGTTTTCGTACAGACACTTCAGCATGTCGATGTACCGATAGTGAATCTGGTATCGTTGGAGAGACTGCAGTACAGCCCAAATATCGATCGAATCAAAGGCCAATTAAAACAAATGCTCGGAGACTATACACTCGAAATTGTGGAAGATTATGTTTACCTAGGACAACAATAATAAGGATGGCCGATGGGGCCGAAAGGTTCGGGAGTGGCGACCCCGTAAGCACGTACCGGAAGACTTAATGTTGGTAGGCCTCCCACAAGACAACTGATGCCACAGACCGCCCAAAACCATTCGAAGTGATGATGCTTGGGGGACGCCTATGTAGTCGTCTTTCGGCTGAAATGATGATGATAATGATGAGTGATACAAAAATCTGTGTGTGAACGAGAGATTTTAAAACCGCCAGCGACTTAAGTTGCTGTGTTACATTTCGTCCTTAAAAACTAACAGACAGACTTAGCTGAATGCAAACTAGCATGTTTTTTATTTTAATATTCTATTACTTTTTTCAACGATTATTACTGTGTAGGTTTTAGCTCTCCAATATTGATTTTATTAACTATGACTATTATTATATTACTGGCGAAGTCAAGTATTAATAACATTAAAATGCCATATAATTCTTTAAAAAAATGAACATTTTTCTTTTTAAATACCTAATGGTATCACTAATTTATAATAAATATGGTCTGCCAGTATTGCTTTTGGTCGACTAATTTCAAAAAGATTATCGACTAAATATGAGGCGAGGAGTTATTAAGCGAATGTTACAACTCTAAAAAACAACAATAGAAAAACGAAATTGCAAATGGCTTCCATAGTCGCTTTTACAATTTTAGTTTATCGTTAGTTATTTTGCCCAGCAAATACTGTTTTTTTTGTGAAAAGTGAGTGAAATACAAAATTTGGCGCTGAAATAAAAAAAGTAAGTACTATAACCTTAAATAAGCCGCTTCTTTTTTATCAACCGGCGTCTGTTTACCACGCTGCCTCGTAGCTAGTATCAATCAAAGTTTGTGGTATATTTATGTGGAATCATAAAGCTGTTGTAGGCAATGTGAGTTTTTTTGTAATAGAAGGCGGTCAGCCATGTCGCTGCCGCCGTACCTGCTGGGGCCCAACCCCTGGGCCACGATGATGGCGCAGCAGCAGTTGGCGGCAGCGCAGCAAGCGGCCCTGCAGGCCCACGCTGCTGCCGCTGCGGCTGCGCCACCGGTGCCGCCCTCGCAGCCCCCAAAACCTCATCATATACCGGAAGAGAAGATCAAGGAGAAAGGTATGTGGTATTTTATTCGGTTGTTTCTAGGTTATTTATTTTGGTGTAGGTGGATGCTTTTCCTGTGTAGTTTGATAGTGCAAACTTACAAATGGCGCCAATCTGGACAAATCTTGATAATGCCAATTTAATACCTAAACAGAGTATTGCAACCAAATGAGCAATGAGAGAACCAGAGCTCACTTATCAAATTAATCTTGAGCCAGCCCAAGATTCTGTTATTTCAGACCTGTTTTTTTTTTTTTTTATAAGATCATAATTTATGTGTTGTATTTTGTATTAAGTAATTTGGTTTCTTGTTATCATATAAAAAAAAAATGCTTGCTCTATCATAACACTAGTTTCATAAATTTTGCCACCCTAACGGCATCGCACATTGATTATGAATGACTGATAGACGTTTGAAATCAAAAGATTAGCAGCTCCAGCTCCGAATAAATTTGGATACGGGGCTGAGTAGGGTGATGATATCAGCTTAGTACAATAATCAGTAGTAAACATAAACACATACGAGTGTACATAAAATAAATGAAGAGTTCTTTACCTTATTAATCTGAGACTTTCAGAATCAAATTTATATGGTACAAATGCAGTAGGCTTAGAAGAAAAGAAAATACAGCCTGATTCAAAGTTTAAGGCAGCTCGGAACATGAGGCGAGCGCTGCACAGTAACAATGTTGCGTGTCAGCTGGGTTAAGGAGTGAGGCTGCCTGCAGTTTTGAATCAAGCTGTACCATGATATTTATTTAGCCTTATTTAAGGAAAAGTCATTGTGTTTTTTTCCTAACATAGTTTGTTATAGTATCTATTTAGTATCCAAACAAACATTGTTTGAAAATTATGCTTAATGAAAAACCCCCATGTTCATATGTTTTGCTTTTTAAGATATAAAGTAAAATAATTTCCTGTGGGGTAGATTATAAACTGCAATTGGTATTCTTCTCCGTCAAAGACACAATGGAGAATGCTGATATTGCAAACAAATGTAGATAGGATGTAATCATCATCATTATTTCATCCTGGACTAACCCACTGCCGGGTATAGGCCTAACCTTTGTTATATGTAGGCTATTATTTTTACATTGCTAACAACATTGTGTAAAATGTTAGGTTTTAATATGACATTAAGTACTTATTGCAATGGTACAGCACAATTCAAACTTTGTGGCCGTTATAAAGTGCACTACTCACTGCAGTACCTCACCCCCTCTCTGACATGACGTGAATTTGTTACTGCGCAGTGACTCACCTCATGTTCCATGCCATAAAGTTTGAATTGGGCTGTAGTTTGGGTAAGCTGCTTAACAATGGTGTGTGTCTATAACTTCAATGTGTAACAAAGAAATGATTGAAACAAAAACCTCATCAAATTATAAAACTAACATGCATAATATTGTGCAATCGAGGAAGTTGTATATTATCTTTGTTTAAATAATATATGATGTGATGTGTGAAACTTTACAACAGATAGTCTCACATAGAGATGTCATGCCACATTCCCGTATACTCTTTGTACCAGTGCATAGATTTACTTAATTGAGACAGCATTTTAATAAAAATCAAGCCTTCAAGCCAAAACCCCTGTTACTCAGATTAGTAACAGGGTTTTTGGCTTGGAGGGTTGACCAGCACCCTAATGTGACACAATCCGAAAGACTTTGAAGTAAGCTAACCTGTTGGCTTCATAATGTTAGAAAAATTCATCTACTGAACAATGTAAATAAAGCTTTGATTGTTGTGGACAACAAAAAAAAAACATTGCTATTATAAGAACGCGTGGTAGATTATAGCCCACTCCCTCTTGACGAGATAATCCTGAGATAGGCCTGTGTCCCAGCAGTGGGAACATTATAGGCTAATTATACGCTATTATAAGTGTTCTACTCAATTACCCTGCAGGTCTCCTAATAAAAAACTTCCTGTAACTATATTTTATACATACATTGATTTTATCCTTATCTTCTTTCCTCTCTAGCCCAAAAATGGATGCAGCTCCAATCAAAACGCTTCGCCGAGAAGCGCAAGTTCGGTTTTGTAGATGCACAGAAAGAGGACATGCCTCCCGAACACATCCGCAAGATCATCAGGGACCACGGAGATATGACCAGTCGCAAATACAGGCACGACAAGAGAGTATACCTTGGTGCCTTAAAGTATATGCCTCATGCAGTCATGAAGCTACTGGAGAACATGCCTATGCCCTGGGAACAGATCCGTGATGTGAAAGTCCTCTACCATATTACGGGTGCTATTACCTTCGTCAACGAAATCCCATGGGTCATAGAGCCGGTTTACATAGCTCAATGGGGCACCATGTGGATCATGATGCGTCGAGAGAAACGTGATCGTCGGCATTTCAAACGTATGCGGTTCCCGCCGTTCGACGATGAGGAACCTCCGCTAGATTATGCCGACAACATCTTGGACGTGGAACCGTTGGAACCTATCCAGATTGAACTGGATCCTGAAGAAGATGGAGCTGTAGCCTCCTGGTTTTATGACCACAAGCCTCTATTAGGCACAAAACATGTTAACGGGTCTACATATAGAAAATGGAACCTAACTTTACCACAAATGGCGACCTTATACCGTCTTGGCAACCAGTTACTGACTGACTTGGTAGATGACAACTACTTCTACCTCTTCGATTCGAAGAGTTTTTTCACAGCGAAGGCTCTAAACATGGCGATTCCTGGAGGGCCGAAGTTCGAACCTCTTGTGAAGGATAATTCGGCGGGCGATGAAGACTGGAATGAGTTCAATGACATCAACAAGATCATTATACGTCAGCCAATCAGGACGGAGTACAGGATCGCGTTCCCGTACTTGTACAACAATTTGCCGCATTTTGTCCAGTTGTCTTGGTAAGTTCAGAAACAAAAATATAAAGAATGTCGTGTTCTGCTTTACGAACACAAATATTAGCTGAATATCTAATAAACAGGCTTGTTGAAGGATTCAGTCTTACATTTCAAAACCTTAAAAAACTCATAATATTAACCTTATTTAAAATTGCACCAAAAAACTACAACAAAGGTTTTCCACACTAGGTACCACACACCAAACGTCGTTTACATCAAGACTGAAGACCCTGACCTCCCAGCTTTCTACTTCGATCCCCTCATCAATCCTATCTCCCACCGTCACTCAGTAAAGTCCTTGGATCCTTTGCCTGACGAGGAAGAGTTCCTATTGCCTGAAGATGTGACGCCATTCCTGCAGGAGACAGCTCTGTATACCGATAATACGGCTAACGGGATCGCGCTGTTGTGGGCACCGAGACCTTTTAATATGAGATCAGGTAAGCAACCACTACAACGTTGAATTATAATTTTCATCATCATCATTATACACAGCCCGACTTCACCCATTGCTGGGCAAAGACCGTTTTTTCCAATCTCCACACTCCTGTGCCAGTCTCATCCAGGTTTAACCCACAAAAACAACAATGTCGACCACCAATCTTGACTTTACTTTTTCCATACAGAAAGTATATTGTCAGTAATTTCTTAGGTTCCACAACATAGATCAGAGGGCCAATTCTCGTAATTTTAAGAACGTTCACAGTCTGATCTCAGTCTCAATCTGTCAAAAATACCTCTAATTTCCCTACATTTTGACAAGTTTTTGACGTTTCTTTGTCGCCGAGATGAGACTGCGACTAGATTTTGAACGTTTTAATTTACGAGAATTGGCCTTCTGATACTGAGAGGTTATTGCAACATCCTTTTTGCATAACACCCTCAAATCAGTCAATTTAGTAATTTAACAATCATTGCACCGGATGAATTGCAAATCAGAGCTCGAGTGCTGAACATCAACAAATCCAATTTATTGCAATTGTGACATAGTTACGCAATTGGATGCAGGAAATGCAATAAAGATACAACGAGTTGTTCGATGCTAGGAGGATTTATTGTACAGACCCAAGTGATCAGTCTTTAAAACTGGATGTTATTGGACAGTCTCAGACTGTCCTCAGATTCTAGAGCAATATTATTAGTACTGAAACGAGTTAGCCATCACACCTGCATTATGTTTCTAAATAACTGTTCGTTACACAGGACGAACTCGCCGGGCTATCGACGTGCCTCTGGTGAAGACATGGTACAAAGAACACTGCCCGCCTGGCCAGCCTGTCAAAGTGAGGGTTTCATATCAGAAGCTTCTGAAGTATTACGTGCTGAACGCACTGAAGCACAGACCACCAAAGCCACAGAAGAAGAGGTAAGCCATTAAAGAACCTTGTTTATTTGATTAAAATTTATTTTTGTGTAGTTTTTCATAAATGATGTCACAGTAAATCACTTGATTACATAATGTTCATGATTCTGAGCTACAATGCGGATTCCTGTCAAGTGCCAGATCACTAGTTCCACATTATAGAAGATTTTCCGCAACAATTGTTTTCGGTCCTCGAGGTTATTACTATATATGCAAACATTCAGTAGAATTTCTCCACCCATAGGTACCTCTTCCGCTCATTCAAATCCACCAAGTTCTTCCAAACCACGACCCTGGACTGGGTGGAAGCCGGCTTGCAAGTATGTCGCCAAGGGTACAACATGTTGAACTTGCTCATCCATCGCAAGAACTTGAATTACCTACATTTGGACTACAACTTCAACTTGAAACCTGTCAAGACCTTGACTACCAAAGAGAGGAAGAAGTCTCGGTTTGGTAATGGTAAGTAATCGTAACTGTTTCGAAAACTGTATAGTCAGCATTTAATTCTAATTATTGCTCTCATATTAAATGTTTATTTGATCCTAATCACAATCATTCCATGAGTTTAAGTATTATGATTCGAGATCAGAGGGGCAATTCTCGTAATTTCAAGTATGTTCAGTCTGATCTTAGTCTCAATCTGTCAAAAATACTTCTAATTTCCCTACATTTTGACATTTGTTTGTCGCCGAGATGAGACTGCGACTAGAATTTGAACGTTTTAAATTACGAGAATTGGCCTTCTGGTTTATAGAAACAGGTTTATTTCTGTTTCATGAAGAATAATATCACCACAGTATTCCTGTTCATATTTTCTATTTAATTTTTCCTTGATGCGATTCACCTAAAATGATGGAAGAAATAACCCAACTTTCCTCTACAGCATTCCACTTATGTCGCGAGATCCTCCGCTTGACGAAACTGATCGTGGACTCCCACGTGCAGTACCGTCTGAACAACGTGGACTCGTTCCAACTGGCCGACGGTCTTCAGTACATCTTCGCCCACGTGGGACAGCTGACCGGCATGTACCGCTACAAGTACAAGCTCATGAGGCAGATCAGGATGTGCAAGGATCTTAAACATTTGATCTACTATAGGTTTAATACGGTGAGTTTATGTTTATTTAGGTTTTATTCATTAGATTCGCATTTGACAAGTATCTCACCTGTCGGTAAGGGATTTTGGGCTGGAATAATCGGAAAACAGAACCCACCAAGAAGTTCTACTTGAGCAGTCTCATTATGAATGTGTTTGTTAAATATTGAAGCTGTGAAAACTCGTAAATTATGTTTACGTTCACATCTTTAGGCAATGTCTTTCTATCTTTAAATACAATGGTAACACGAAAGAAATGGACGTAGTAAGTAATTCAAATGTTGTTTTGTTCCTAGGGCCCAGTATCCAAGGGGCCTGGTTGCGGTTTCTGGGCGCCAGGGTGGCGCGTATGGCTCTTCTTTATGCGCGGTATCACGCCGCTGCTAGAACGCTGGCTCGGAAACTTGCTGTCCAGGCAGTTCGAAGGAAGACATTCTAAAGGTATGTGTACCATAAGATGATATTTGCTTTAAATATAAAAGTGGTATTCTTTGGTTGACCACATATTGTAACCCACTTCTGAACGAAAGCCGTGGCAAAGCCGGGATGTGGTATGGCATGGCTGACTTTGGGTCCCTCCCCTGGCTTGGTTTATTAAGGCAACAGACTTAAACGGTGATCACATTGCATAATCACATAACACATGAAAACTGGCCTTACCTCCCAAAAAAAAAACATAATTTACTAAACTTTTCCTTCCCTTTAGGTGTCGCAAAGACGGTAACGAAACAGCGTGTTGAGTCTCACTTCGACCTGGAGTTGCGTGCGTCTGTCATGCACGATATCGTGGATATGATGCCTGAAGGTATCAAGCAGAACAAGGCCAGGACTATCCTGCAGCATCTGTCTGAAGCCTGGAGGTGCTGGAAAGCTAATATTCCTTGGAAGGTAAGAAATATATATTTGTTTTTGTGTACTCTGTGAATAGGATAATTATTTTCCTGAAACAATTTTAGCTTTCTTCGAGATATTGAAGAAACATTGGTAGGGTAGTCACTAACTGAAATTCGGGCACCCAACTGTTTCTAAAAGGCTATTTTAACAAGGTTGTTGACTAATCTGCCAAAGTATAGTTGTATTTGGGTTTTTATCTGTTGTTTTTTTAATGAATTTACACACCAAACATAATACAAAGTCCCCATAGTTGTATGCTCAAAACAGTTTAGTCTAATGTTTCATGATACTTTCCTAGGTACCCGGTCTCCCAACACCAATAGAGAACATGATTCTCCGTTATGTCAAGATGAAGGCTGATTGGTGGACGAATACGGCCCATTACAATCGTGAACGTATCCGCCGCGGCGCTACCGTCGACAAGACTGTCTGCAAGAAGAACCTTGGACGACTGACTAGGCTGTACCTCAAGGCAGAGCAAGAAAGACAGCATAACTATTTGAAGGTAAGTTCAGCTAAATGAAACTGAATTTCTGTATATGAAGAAGCTATTAGTTTCATTTCAGGCGGTATTTCAGCTACCAAGGTCTACTTGTACCACAAATCTCTTGACTATTAATTGAAGTGCTATATTGTGGTGTATCAAGTGATTTGTGCAGGCCCAAGTAGGGCTAAGTATGCAATCTGGCTTTTGAATAAGAATTGTAATAATCATGAAAAGTATTCCCAGTGTAAAGTTCTCGTTTTTTCTAATAAAAGAAAGCAAACTCCATTCCAAAGGTGGTTCCATTCAAAATTACAAATTCATATATTACTTAAATAATTTTTCAATGTGAAGCATAGCCCAATAAGTGCCAACAACCATTCTTAAGAATTATATCTTTACAGGACGGTCCATACATCTCACCCGAAGAAGCCGTCGCCATCTACACGACAACTGTCCACTGGCTGGAGTCCCGGCGCTTCGCCCCCATTCCCTTCCCGCCTCTCTCCTACAAACACGATACCAAGCTCCTTATCTTAGCGTTGGAGCGGCTTAAGGAGGCCTACAGCGTCAAGTCGAGGCTGAATCAGAGTCAAAGAGAAGAGCTGGGGCTTATAGAACAGGCGTATGATAATCCTCACGAGGCATTGTCTAGGATCAAGCGTCATTTACTCACGCAGAGGACTTTTAGAGAGGTATGTGTTTTACTTGTACTTTGAAATAGATGTGCGTTTGGTACTTGTTATATTGATAGGGAAGAAATTTTGAAATATATTAAATTGTTTATTAATAAGTTTAGAGATATATTAAAAAGTTTCTTCAGATAATTCATAGCAATATTGTCTTACTTACTCATAATTTCAGTTGTTATTGTTGTAAAATATTTGTACTATATTAGGAATAGCTACTAATTTGAGTGAAATTATCTATGTGTATGAATCATGTGTTTCTCTGACATTCCAAAAATACTTATTGTGCCTAGTATATATACTTATTAAAAAATAAATTTTATTTAGATACTTTATTATTAAACTTTGCAAGCGATTTTGTTTAGTCAAGAAAAAAAACTGCGAAGCAGGGGCTGTTCGCTAGTAATTACTAAACACATAATACTATTCCACCAGGTCGGCATAGAATTCATGGACCTCTATTCTCACCTGGTCCCAGTGTACGATGTGGAGCCTCTAGAGAAGATCACAGACGCGTACCTAGACCAGTACTTATGGTACGAGGCTGATAAACGAAGACTACTGCCTCCGTGGGTAAAGCCGGCGGATACTGAGCCTTCACCGCTGCTGGTCTACAAGTGGTGTCAAGGTATGTTAACAAGCATAATTATTTATTATTTTTGAATGTGTTATTGATATGTGGTATTAGTTATGTTATGTTTTTTGAATTTATATAAATAGATATTAGTTTACGCGGGGCACGCCAGTAATGCTCCCAGTCGGCTTGATTTTTTCCGACGTCTTCAACAATCATCGTCGTATTTCAGCCAATTTACACAAGACCTTAATGAATTATACAGCTAAACCTTCCTCATGAACCACTTCGTCATCATCTCCCTACTCTTTCCCAACTATGTTGATCACTCCGTCTGTTCGCTATTTTCTAAAAAAAATCTAATTAGTCCGTCAGATAGATTATCAAAAAATATTAAACCCGTATTTTTTCTTTTGTCAATTATATAAAAAATTATGAAGATATCGCCCGTTAAAGTTCCGCGTGACGTCACTTGCTTGACACACTTTTGGAAGCAAGTGACGTCACGACCGGCCACTCCCAAATGTTGACGCGCTTTGTCTTTGTCATTTTTTGTTTGATTGACAAAAGAAAAAATACGTGGCCATTATTTTTCAATAATCTAACTGACGGACTAAATACCGAAAACCGTATGAAAATAAAACAGATCGACATACACGAGGAGGGGCGGACTTTGTTTTATAATATGTAGTGAATGAAGAAAGAAAAAAAGGAGTTGTATGCGACCGTCCGGGGTGTGCGTTGTGGCAAAGGAGATCTGCTTAGTCGATCATCCCCTTGTTACAAACCTCACCTCGGTCGGTCGCGCTATCACCAGATCGAGAAGTGAAGATATAAAGAAGAAGAAATATGTTTGTCTATTGTGTGCTTGACGATACTATCAGGTGAACTAACTGGATTTTATTTTATTTATAAAGATACAGACGCCAGCACATCAAGCTACTAAAATCTGTCAAATATCTTTAATAGATCTAAACTTTATCGCTAAAGCATTAAGGTTCAAGGTTGATTGGGAAAATTTGACAGTTTCGGGTAGCTTGACCTGCTGGCGTCTTCTTTAGTAACAACAGTCGGTTGGACCCGGCTGTCATTCATAGATCTGCGAGTCGTTATGGGTAGTCAGAACCCCAAAAGTCTGACAAGACGATAAGTTTTACCAAGGGGTATTGTGTCCGTGTAAAATACTGGTTTATTGTATATACATTCAGCTGCATCCAGTTAGACTGGAAGTCTATTCCATAACATTCTATATTTCTCACATCTTGTACCACTTTCAGGTATAAACAACCTACAAGACGTGTGGGAGGTCGGTGAGGGCGAGTGCAACGTCCTCCTAGAGTCACGCTTCGAGAAGCTCTACGAGAAGATAGATCTGACCCTCCTGAACAGACTGCTGCGTCTGATCGTCGACCACAACATCGCTGATTACATGACTGCTAAGAACAACGTTATTATTAATTATAAGGTAAAGTTATAAAGTAAAATTCTAAATTACCTTTCTTTCTTTTGATTAAAACTATGTAATTGAAGATTTTCACAGCTCTTGTTTGCTTCTTTTCATGCATGTGTTGATACGGTATGTGATGATTGTACTGACAAAGCTCTCCTAAATGTCAGTACCTACTTCATGGTTATTAGATTCCCTATGCAACAGTAGCAACATAACCACATTTCGAGAGATTTTTTTTAGTAGTTACAAACCGTACCTCATAGATTCTAACCATAACATTTTCCTACAGGACATGAACCACACAAACTCTTACGGCATCATCCGTGGTCTTCAGTTCGCCTCCTTCATAGTGCAGTACTATGGACTAGTACTCGACTTGCTAGTGCTCGGGTTACAACGAGCCAGCGAGATGGCGGGGCCACCACAACTGCCGAACGACTTCTTGTCCTATCAAGATCGGTCGACTGAGACCGCGCACCCGATTAGACTGTACTGCAGATATGTCGACAGGATTCATATTTTCTTCAGGTTGGTATAGCGAAAACCCAGACAAAGCTTATTTAGAACATCAGTTAGATTGGCATTGCAACTACTTGAAATAAATAACCTCATTTGAAGACAAGATCGTAATTGCAATGCACAATATTGAAGTAATCCAACAGATCAGAGGACAGGAAATCATTTTTCTGAATTATCAATGTCCCACTTGCTGGAGTGCCCTAAGTGCCCGTTCTCCTGCACCTTGGATGACTTAATGAATACCACTGATGCCGCAATCAACGTGGCTACCTACAATATAAAAACAAACAATATAAAATAGAAGTGTACCATCGACACGAAAAGAAGAAGACTATTTCTTTGTCTGCAACAATGTGACTTATTATCTTTTCTAACACTACCCATTGATGCCATCATAAAGACCAATCCTTGCTAAGGTTCTTATAAAATTCACCAGAAGTGTAACCTAACATTTTATTGACCAGATTTACGGCAGAAGAGGCTCGCGACCTCATCCAGCGTTACCTCACAGAGCACCCGGATCCCAACAACGAGAACATAGTAGGATACAACAATAAGAAGTGCTGGCCACGAGACGCGCGCATGCGACTTATGAAACATGACGTCAATCTGTGAGTATTCAAAAATATATATTTCTAGTAAAGATTGTTTCATTGAAAGGAGATTATTTTCAATAGCTCTTACGTAAAATTGAGTTGTGGTACCATTTAAATAAGAAATAAATCATTCATGTTAAACTTGATGCTTTACAAAGGAATCCAATTAATTTAATAAAAATAACCATAGATCTGCGAATTAATAATACTGATACTGAGTTACACAGTTACTACAGAGATATTACAAAATTATTGCACCTAACGATGTTTGCTGCATTTATAAGACTCCATTGCTTACCCCTTCAGAAAAGATAATGGTGTTTATGTTGTATTGTGTTCCACTATTTTATCCCCATCTTTCCTTCATCAGTGGTCGCGCCGTATTCTGGGATATAAAGAATCGTCTGCCTCGCTCCGTCACCACCATCCAATGGGAGAACAGCTTCGTGTCAGTCTACTCCAAAGACAACCCCAACCTGCTATTCAACATGGCTGGCTTCGAGTGCAGGATACTGCCTAAGGTAAGAATAGTTTTATACACCATGGAAACTTGTGTAACAGGTTGGTTTACCGCAGAGAAAAGGGTTACTCGAATCGCGTCATTCAACAAAATTCATTCGCAAGCATTGGCCTTCATTCCATGTATGTTCCATAGACACGACGACTAGTGTTTTACAGTACCCAACGGTTTGAATGTACTAAAAACAGAAAAGAACTGAACTACCTACCTTTTAGCATTCAAAATGTTGGGTCTTCTGCTTTTGTTCTTCTAATCAACATGATTTTAGGAAATGATATTCCCGTTGCGTGAATTTACGTGTGACGTTAAATCCCCTGACTGATGAGTCAATCAATAGCCATAATTCTGTCCTCTCTCTCTTTCCCTCTCTAATTAATCTAACCTTTTTCACTCAGTGCCGCAGTCAACACGAAGAGCTATGCCACCGCGACGGAGTATGGAACTTACAGAACGAAGTGACAAAAGAGCGTACCGCTCAATGTTACCTGCGTGTCGATGATGAGTCTCTCGCGAGGTTCCATAACAGAGTGCGACAGATTCTTATGGCGTCAGGATCTACAACATTCACCAAGATTGTTAACAAATGGAATACGGCCCTTATCGGTAAGTTATATGACATTATTTTAAGTACTAAACTATGTTTGTGTACGCAGCTAAATGGTACCTATGCGTGAACGACAATTCTGTAGCACAAATCTAGTGAAGGCTGGCTGTTTGCCTATATAGTGTAAAAATTAAAGGCATACCTACTGGAGGAAAGTTGTTCCATGTTAAACTCTGATATTCATCCGCATTTGGCCAGACTACCAAATGATGTTCATAGGAGATGATGATGACAGTACCGAATTACAAATTACTCATTTTAGGAACCCCATCTTGGCTACGCCTGTCGGTCTAATCCTTTCCACATATTGCTAACAATTAAATCTTCTGCATCAGTTAACAACCCACCATTCCCACAGGTCTAATGACGTACTTCCGCGAGGCTGTCGTCAACACACAAGAACTGCTCGACCTACTCGTAAAATGCGAGAATAAAATCCAGACTCGTATCAAGATCGGTCTGAACTCTAAAATGCCTTCCCGTTTCCCGCCCGTCGTGTTCTACACCCCTAAAGAGTTGGGTGGACTTGGTATGCTGTCTATGGGACACGTGTTGATTCCTCAGGTGAGAAATTTACATTTTTATAGCCTCCAATGTATTCTTTGTTACAGTGGTTTTGCAGTTTTTTTTTTTTTAGATTTTTTTACTGGTAAATTATAGGACATGTCTTCAAAGAAACTTTTCCTGTTCCTTCTTCTGGGCTTCGCAATAATATCTTAGTTGCAACACATGCCAAAGTTTGCATGCCCAACTACTTGATTTTTAGAGCTCTACATCCAAAACGGTTCTTGTTTGGAAATCCAGTATTTTTTCATTAGTAAAACGCATACAGTTGGTTCTATTCCAGTCTACTGAAAAAATGGTAATGTTGATATTACAAAACAAAAAGTTAGCCAAAAACCTCAAGCATACTAACTAATACATCTTTTCCCAACAGTCTGATCTCCGCTGGTCGAAACAAACAGATGTGGGCATCACTCACTTCCGCTCCGGCATGTCGCACGACGAAGACCAGTTGATACCGAACTTGTACCGCTACATACAGCCATGGGAGGCCGAGTTCGTGGACTCGCAACGAGTGTGGGCCGAGTACGCGCTGAAGAGGCAGGAGGCTAATGCTCAGAACAGGTAAGACATTAAGAAAACGTGAAAATTAAAAGACAATTCCACCATGTAAAACTATAAAGGGGACTATTATGAAAACCTGTTGCTGTTGAGAACCTACAACATTAATAACGTACTAATAAAATTATATTTTATGGCAAACCAAAGTTCAGAAACGTTGTAGCAACGCGTTTTTGTTTGGCGACTCAGTATTAAAATTTTGCTGGCTGCGTGTTGGCAAGTTGCCGATTTTACACTGACTGTGTAAAGAAAGGTTGATATAAATGTTGTTTCTAGCAAGATTTGGAGTTGGTTAGGCTATTGACAGTCAAGCAACACTTATTTATACCAACTTTTAACTCAATCCAAGATGATTACTTAGTACTGAAATAACTTTCCAATGTACACAAAACCAGAAATGATGAATCGCGTAGGGGTCCTGAAACCAGAGAGTCTCTGTGCTCTGGTGTGTCGCGAGCGTGTTGCGCTTGCTGATCGCACTGACGTCACACGTCGCGGCACTGATATAACGCTAGCTGATCATAACAGCACTCAACTACCCTAAATTTATTACTATACAACAGAAAATAAACAGTTTTTCATTTACAGGCGTTTGACATTGGAAGATCTAGAAGATTCGTGGGATAGAGGCATCCCGCGTATCAATACGCTGTTCCAGAAGGATAGGCATACACTAGCTTATGATAAAGGATGGCGTATTCGTACTGAGTTCAAACAGTATCAGGTAATTATTATGACTTTTATCCATGCTAAATGTTATTCTATATTGGGTTGGTTTTTCCAGTCGTATTACCTAATGTTTATGTAGTCAAGTTATTCTAAAAACTTCATTTTTCGATCAGGTCCTGAAACAGAATCCATTCTGGTGGACGCACCAGCGCCACGACGGCAAGCTGTGGAACCTCAACAACTACCGCACAGACATGATCCAGGCTCTTGGAGGTGTGGAGGGCATCCTCGAGCACACACTGTTCAAGGGAACCTACTTCCCTACTTGGGAGGGTCTGTTCTGGTGAGTAAACGTAGCCTATCATAGATTACTATTGCAAACATGTTTACCTAATATGTTTCGAGAATTGGCAATTGCCCGCAGTCCCTACACCTGTCTGGTCGTTGCTGCTTGATTGGGGATATGGAATACGTAAATGTGGAACTCATATTCTTTGATATTTCATTTATGTTTGAGCTTGCAAGTTATCTGAATGAAGTCTCTCACCCTAATGGTTCAGCAACATTAATTATAGTTTATACCCCCCCAAGAAATTTGAAATCACAGTCTAAACTTCCATTATATTATTTGTGCAGGGAGAAAGCGTCAGGTTTCGAAGAGTCGATGAAGTACAAGAAGCTGACCAACGCGCAGCGATCTGGTTTGAACCAGATCCCCAACCGTCGGTTCACGCTTTGGTGGTCGCCTACCATCAACAGAGCCAACGTGTACGTCGGTTTCCAGGTAAGACGAAACACAAGAGCAACACTCCTACATACTACCACTCCTATATGCTCTGCAGGGAAAATAGCAGTAGAAGGAGTTCGCTTAGAATAGTGTTAGTTATACCGTGCCTGTTACTGCTGCCAAGCAGCGTTGGTGTGGTGTAGTTAATCCGGTTTGAAGGGTTATGGATACCGGTGTAAATACAGGCGCATTAAGATTTTCAGCTTACGTGCTAGCTCCTCTATGATGGCAATGCACCTGTGATGCCTTTGGTATTGCAGATGACGTGCTTGTTTGCCACCAAAAACGGAAAACTTCCAGTAATAGATGCCGCTGCTAATTTTACGATGATTTTTTGTATCATTCATGTTTTAATTTGTTTGTAACGACACATACAACTTGTATAAACCTAACTCTGTTGTTCTATAGGTACAACTGGATCTGACAGGTATATTCATGCACGGCAAGATCCCCACGCTCAAGATCTCCCTCATCCAGATCTTCAGGGCTCACTTGTGGCAGAAGGTCCACGAGTCTATCGTCATGGACTTGTGTCAGGTAAATATTTGAGTATTCTTGAATTTTTTTGGGATTTAGCTGAGGCCTTAAAATACTTTTTTGGTCTGAAATCGAGGTCAGATATGGTTTGGCCAAAAAAAAGATTTACAATTGCATGACACTGGGGTTTTATTGTGTTAAAGCTTATTGTTACGGAGATGTTTAGGCACGGGGGTAACGCCATAATCGCCTAAAAGCCTGACGAGTATCACCTCTACACATTCTCGTCATAAAACGAATGAGAAACTTCGTGGTGACGAACCTTTATAAGATTTCACAATACTAAGCAGCATTTTCTCTCACACAGGTATTCGATCAAGAGCTAGACGCGCTTGAGATCGAGACGGTCCAGAAAGAAACCATTCACCCGCGTAAGTCTTACAAAATGAACTCGTCGTGCGCCGACATTCTACTGTTCTCTGCCTACAAGTGGAACGTGTCCCGGCCGTCGCTGCTCGCTGATACCAAGTAAGATGATGTTATGGGATGTTTTAACTTGAACTTATTGCTAGTGAATGAATGTCTCAAAGCTACAATAAAGAAAATTAAACTCGATATAAAGTAACTAAACGATTTTGGAAAAGTGACAGCTGCTATCGACCTTTTTTTGTCATGTTGACAAAAAAAAGGTCGATTGCAGCTATCATTTTGGTCTAGCAAATTAAAAATCAGAGTTTATCACTTTTTTAGTAAATATAAAAGTGCATTGACATAAGTGCTAAAGAGTGAGAGATAGTAACAAAGTTTTCAATCAATTACCGTTCTCTTATTGCTCAGTGCACGAGGTAGTAAGACGATCTACGTATTTGTAGATGAGGTGCTTCCCTATTACCTTCACTCACAGTGTTCCCTACCCACAGAGACACAATGGACAACACAACAACACAGAAGTACTGGCTGGACATTCAGCTACGTTGGGGCGACTACGACTCCCACGACGTGGAGCGATACGCTCGTGCCAAGTTCCTCGACTACACCACCGACAACATGTCCATCTACCCCTCGCCGACTGGATTGCTCATCGCTATCGATCTGGCGTACAACTTGCACAGGTAAGGATTTTACATCAAACTAAGTTTACGGGGCCAAATTCCTGTAGCCAATAAAATTAAAATGCAAAGAATGTATCCCATCACTCACCCCCAACGATCGTCAAAACGAAAATACTAGCCAAAAGCTGTTACCAAAAACGGATTCAATAAAAGAAAATAAATATTTCAGGTAGCTAAGGGGTCAATACAAATAACTAACACAAGATTGAACTTTATATCTTTATTGTAGACACAACTTCTATTACAACGTTTTAACAATAATCCTCTTCGCAGTGCATACGGCAACTGGTTCCCTGGTTGCAAACCACTTATACAGCAAGCTATGGCGAAGATAATGAAGGCGAACCCTGCGCTGTACGTACTGCGCGAGCGCATCCGCAAGGCGCTGCAGCTGTACTCGTCCGAGCCCACTGAGCCCTATCTGTCCAGTCAGAACTATGGAGAACTCTTCTCCAACCAGATTATTTGGTAAGTACTAAAAAAAATAAGAAAATAGTGCATTTTCATCTGTTAAAGTACGCGGCTGTTACTTGTAGTACATTTTCGGTTAGAGTTTTCATCTCCTATACCTGTGTCTCTCTCTGAACCCCGAGGTGTCTTATTAGCGCCAGGGTACTGTATTTTTGTAATTTAGTTTGAGGGTAGTAAAAGGGAAAACGATACCTACGTAAAATAAATGGAATACATAAACGCTTCTTTCACTCTCCCAATTTCGGAAGCACTCAAGAATTATAAGTGTCACTGGACATCGGTTCATCGTTGCATACGGCTTAGCCCGATTGATTGCTGATGTAATTTTTGTAAAAGCATAAGTTGTAATTATACATAATTTTTTCCACTTAAAACTCACCCTTTATGAACACAAGTTAAACAATTCCATTTTGTCCACCTACACAGGTTCGTAGACGACACAAACGTATACCGCGTGACGATTCACAAGACGTTCGAGGGCAACTTGACGACCAAGCCCATCAACGGCGCCATCTTTATCTTCAACCCGCGTACCGGACAGCTCTTCCTCAAGATCATTCACACTAGCGTGTGGGCCGGACAGAAGCGTCTTGGACAGGTAACTACGACACGACATTCTATAATATGTTTTGCAATACCGTCGTACCTATTTCTACCACCAAGATAGGCAGACTTGCAGTGGTCTGGTTTGAAGACTGGTGTAATTACAGGCACATAAGATTACTACTACCATAAAGAGTTCACTCAATACCATTAAATTAATAGAGATGGATAGTCATGCCTAAAGACATTCGTCGTTTTCCTTCGTTTATCCATACTCAAATGCGTATTTTGTTTCACTTAGCTCGCCAAATGGAAGACTGCTGAAGAAGTAGCGGCATTGATTCGTTCTCTACCGGTGGAAGAACAGCCTAAACAGATCATCGTCACCAGAAAGGGAATGTTGGATCCTCTTGAGGTAAGAGAAACATAAAATTCTATTCTAAACAAATCTTTAAGAAAATCAACTAAGTTTACAATAAGCCTGCTATCATCATAGTTTTCAGCTTGAAGACTCACCACAATAATTGAAGTATCTATGAAAGCGTGACCTTTCTGAAATATTGGGCCACAGAATTCCGATTCTCAGGAAACAAGTTTCTCAAGAGCAGGAGTTTTTGTAGAGTCAAACAAAACTTTTAACTCTGTTTGTTATTAATCATGTTATGTATTTTCCGTATCCAGGTCCACTTGTTGGACTTCCCTAACATCGTGATCAAGGGCTCGGAGCTCCAGCTGCCGTTCCAGGCGTGTCTCAAGGTGGAGAAGTTCGGAGACCTCATCCTGAAGGCTACCGAGCCGCAGATGGTGCTGTTCAACTTGTATGACGACTGGCTCAAGACCATTTCGTCGTACACCGTAAGTTAAAATGATAATACAAACTTATTGCTATGTATAATCCATAAACCGTAAATATGGTTTCCAAGAGAAGCGATGATGCAGATGGCGAGGTTGAAAACCAAGAAAAACGACGTCATTATATTTTATTTTAAGATAAATGGTCGACTAAATGTATAATCGACATTTTCCATACATTATAAAAACAAGTTATGAAAGAATGCAATGTGAATTTACGATTAGATAGGTACAATAAAAACACACGGTGCGTTAATGATAAAAAGGCATGCAAAGAAATTATAAAAGTACGTACAGTGTTTATAAGCTAAAAAATATGCACATTTTGTCTCAAAATATACAAATAGATTATTGGTCTTATGGACGATAGCAGTCAATATGAAATTATAAACCAAAGTTCAGAAACGTTGTAGCAACGCGTTTTTGTTTGGCGACTCAGTATTAAAATTTTGCTGGCTGCGTGTTGGCAAGTTGCCGATTTTACACTGACTGTGTAAAGAAAGGTTGATATAAATGTTGTTTCTAGCAAGATTTGGAGTTGGTTAGGCTATTTACAGTCAAGCAACACTTATTTATACCAACTTTTAACTCAATCCAAGATGATTACTTAGTACTGAAATAACTTTCCAATGTACACAAAACCTGAAATGATGAATCGCGTAGGGGTCCTGAAACCAGAGAGTCTCTGTGCTCTGGTGTGTCGCGAGCGTGTTGCGCTTGCTGATCGCACTGACGTCACACGTCGCGGCACTGATATAACGCTAGCTGATCATATTGACAACAAAACAACATTGGCTCCAAATACCTGCCTTTGTAGCCTCTAGAATACTGCAAGCACTAAAAAGAACGTTCACAATTGTTTTCATAGGCATTCAGTCGTCTAATCCTGATCCTTCGCGCCCTCCACGTGAACACCGAGCGCACCAAAGTCCTGCTGAAGCCCGACAAGACTACGCTGACGGAGCCCCATCACATCTGGCCCACGCTGTCTGATGACGACTGGATCAAGGTTGAGGTTCAACTAAAGGACCTCATACTTGCTGATTATGGCAAGAAAAACAAGTAAGTTATAAACCCTCTTGTTTTATCTGGATAATTCGTTGCTAACTATGCTATGGTTAGTAAATATGTAAATAAATATACTTTGCAACATGCCAAATTATGTTGGTCAAAATATGATAAGCCCAGTTTAAAAAAATCATTTAAATCTTTAGTAATCTCTTGTCAACATATGGCTGATTCATTTATTGGACGACAGTCAACTACCACAGTTAAAATTACATATAATTATAGATTTACGGGTCAGCAACTTGATTAGAATTTCAGATACCATATAAATTAATAATATTTCCACATCTCAGCTGCCTTTACAGTGACATTTTCTTTCCAGCGTAAATGTGGCCTCACTCACACAATCCGAAATCCGTGACATAATCCTGGGTATGGAGATATCAGCACCATCAGCTCAGCGACAACAGATCGCCGAGATTGAGAAGCAGAGCAAGGAACAGAGTCAGCTTACTGCAACCACAACAAGGACTGTTAATAAGCATGGAGATGAGATCATTACTTCTACCACCAGCAACTATGAGTCGCAGACCTTCAGGTGAGAATTTGTTTTATGACGTAATTTTCGTGACAGGAAAATTACTTGAGAATTAGCAAGCGAGTTCAATGATGATCTTTGGCCCATTTATAGCGCTAGATTACCATACCAAGGGAGATTGCGCTCTAGTTCCAATATGAAATGATGAACCGCGTAGGGGTCCTGAAACCAGAGAGTCTCTGTGCTCTGGAGTGTCGCGAGCGTGTGGCGCTTGCTGATCGCACTGACGTCACACGTCGCGGCGCTGATATAACGCTAGCTGATCATATTGACAACATTCCAATCTAGCCAGGCTTAGATGTGCGCGCGACAAGCTTGTCCTTACATTGTCTTGCGCCGAAGCCAGGCATTTTTATGCATATGCATATTAGTGTCTCGGTACAGCATGAGATGATGTGATGACAGGATCTTCATGCTCTGCGCCTGTAAGTTGGTCCTCATGGTAAATTGCTAAAGAGCAAAAATTGTAGTGCCAATTTTTCAATCTAATGTAGGAAACAATGTGCAAACATGTCAAACATTATTTAACCCTACATAATATTTCAGCTCGAAGACTGAATGGCGCGTGCGTGCGATATCCGCCACCAACCTGCATCTGCGCACGAACCACATCTACGTGAGCTCGGACGACATCAAGGAGAGCGGCTACACATACATTCTGCCAAAGAACTTGCTCAAGAAATTCGTCACTATCTCCGACTTGAGAGCGCAGGTTAGTTAAAAATTATAGCAGCTAATCTTGTGTGATATTATGGTTATCATTATCGTATAATGCCGAAAGTCCAGGTCGCAGCGCAGGATTTTTCGATCCCGAGTTAAAGCTTAGAGCAAAAAGTGCCACAGCTACCGGTGGGTGCTCGCTTAACGTTGTCGTAATTTCACGCAAAAAAATGACTACGTATACGTATTTTTCATGACTATAATTTTGCCGCCGATATTGAGCAGAGTCCTTCGCCCCGCAGATCGCGTGCTACCTGTACGGCTCGTCGCCGGCCGACAACCCCATGGTGCGCGAGGTGCAGTGCGGCGTGGTGGCCCCGCAGTGGGGCACGCACCAGCAGGTGCACCTGCCGCGCCACCTGCCCAAGCACCCGGCGCTGGCGCACCTGCAGCCGCTCGGCTGGATGCACACGCAGCCCAACGAGCTGCCGCAGCTCTCGCCGCAGGTACGCACTTACGCAGACAGAAATAACATGAATACGCAGAAAGTCAATGTCGATCTACTACATATTTCAGATGTTTTGTATCGTCGCCGTGTAGCTCGTGATTGCAATACACTTTATTTTACATGAGAAAATAAAATCTGTATATAAAATTAAGTCATTGACGTTTTCCGAGGTTTATTATTATCAATAGAAGGCATTAGACGCATCATTAAGCCAATGCATTACGAGGTTTTCACTGCGCGGCAACAATATGCTCTTACTTAAACTTATCATACCCACAAATAATGAAATCATGGCTGATATTAAATATTTATCCATTCACAGGACATTACAACTCACGCAAAAATAATGGCAGAGAACCCGACTTGGGACGGCGAGAAGACAATCATAATCACGTGTTCGTTCACGCCCGGCTCCTGCTCTCTCACGGCGTACAAGCTCACCCCGAGCGGGTACGAGTGGGGAGCGCGCAACACCGACCGGGGGAACAACCCCAAGGGGTACCTGCCCAGCCACTACGAGAGGGTGCAGATGCTGCTATCCGACAGATTCCTTGGTTACTTCATGGTTCCATCGCAGGGAAGCTGGAATTACAATTTCATGGGTATGTGTACTTTTTTAATGAAGATTTTAAATGATTGTTGATATAAATAACAGTACAAACCTATAGCATCCATCGTTGTTATAATAGCTCATACTGGAACTTCTCTAAACCCTATTCCCAATATAAAACCTATCTCTAACTGTAACTACAATAATAATCTTTCCCCCAGGTGTCCGCCACGACCCGAACATGAAGTACGGCGTGCAGCTCGGCAACCCGCGCGAGTTCTACCACGAGGTGCACCGGCCGGCGCACTTCATGAACTTCGCCGCCATGGAGGACGCGGCCGCGCCCACGCTCGCAGCCGACCGTGAGGACCACTTCGCGTAGTGTAACAACAGTGTTTTAGTTCTAAGGGATAGTGTAAATAAGCGAAAATAAAAGTTTAATAAATTTGCTACGCTGCTTTTATTTCCTACATTATTTAATTAAACAATTTCACAAAATGTCTCCTAAGGGGGAACTCGCACACTACGCAATCTTCGCCGCAGAAGCGCCGGCCATGAGTCCATAACCCATCGTTGATGAGGAAGCGACTAGATGTTAACTATTTTCTCGTTCAAGAAACGCACAAAAGATAGGTTGCTTTGCTGCTGTGTAAAGCTTTGGTCCGCAATAGGCTATTTTCCTAAAAAATTCTAATTAGTCCGTCGGTTATATTATCAAAAAATATTGAACCCGTATTTTTTTGTCAATTATATAAAAAATGAAGATTTCGCTCGTTAAAGTTCCGCGTGACGTCACTTGCTTGCTCCACTTTTGCAAGCAAGTGACGTCGCGACCCCCACTCCCAAATTTTGACGCGCTTTATATTTGTCGTTTTTTGTTTAATTGAAAAAAGAAAAAATACGTGTCCATTATTTTTCGATAATCTAACTGACGAACTAAATATAATAATCCTTTTTTTTTACTTAGATAACTACCCTATTGGGTACGTACTAGAATCCCGAAATTTCATAATTGACTGAAATACCTACGTCCAAAACAACGAAATTCAAAACACCGAAAGTTTTAAATGCCGATAGCCTTTATATCGAAACATAAAATACCGATGTCGAAATGCCCGAAAGGATGAAACCCCGGATGGACGAAATCCCGAATAGACGAAACACCGATGGATGAAATCCCAAAGAGCTGCGACGTAGTTCCCGCGATTACTCATAGATGGCACTACAACACAGTTATGACGGTGGGCAGACATTGTAATCATTAGAATCAGTAATACAACTTGTTAAGTTAGCAAAATCCTAAATTGTCAAGATTTCATGAAATAGTAATTCAGTAAGATTACTTGATGACCCGCAATTTACCAGTGAATGACGTCACTGCAACGTTTATGAAAGTAAAGCCACGGTTTCCTAGCAAAGCGGAGACAGTACATAACGGCTATGATAACGGCTGGTCGGCCGCAGTGATGGCTGTCATGAAAATGATGATAGCAGCTAGCAGCAAAGATTTCAATCGCAAGATACTATCGTCAAAACATAATCGCGATTCTGTTTCGTTACACAATGACGCAGAGACGACTTGATTGTCATGCAAACGCATGATAGGGACACTTTCGGGTGACGTATAAGTACGGTGAGGGCAAATCTAGCGGTTCAAATATTTGATGAATGATGATTTATTTTATTTTGTCATTCGTAGAGTAAAACTTAATGTTTTATGTGTGATATAACTATATTACTGTAACGAATGATTTTTTAGCTACAATGACACAAGTTTTTTCCCACGATTTAAGAACTCGGATCAATTATTTGAGTTTGAGACAAACCGCCATAGTAACAAATGACAGTCAAAAAGATTTTCAACGACATACTTCCAGTAGTTCCGGTAGTTATTGGTCAGTGGGGACAACGTATCACATCATCCGTTACAGTCTCGCTCGTTACAATTTTTTATTTAATTTTTTTTTTTAACTTTATTAATATTGAGAGTTATTAATTAATATTGAGATGAATGAAAGCTGTAGATATTATAAAAACTAAACTATTAGAAGTAGAAATTGATGAATACGATGCCCCGTGCCCGCGCCCTAACCAAAAGCGGCCGTCGCGCGACTGCATAGGTTCGAGTATGTAACTTTTTGTTCAGAAAACTGGTAGGCACCTTTTTATTTCTTTGGCGCTGCCTCAAAATTAGTTACTTACATTAATTTCGGAGCTTAGGTTTTAGTTTTAGGTAGGTAAAAGGTTTATTTTAATTTTTCGGTTTATTTGTCACCGGTTAAAAAATATTGACAACCATAGAGAGTAACTGGGTTGTGGAGGTCAGGTAGGCAGTCGCTCCATGTAAAATACTGGTACTACTACCGGTTAGATTGGTAGCCGACCCCACATAGTTGGGAAAAAAGCTAGGCAGATGTAGCTGGTTTTGCTTTAATTCCATTTTATAAGATAACACTAAAATAATATCCTAAATTAACTAAAACTATTTACAAACTAAAATATAGCGTCGAAAAATTCATCCACATCGCTGTCGACTGGTAATGTACCCAAGACACTGGCGGCATTGCCACGTTGTATGGCAATGCTTATCCTCTGGCCAAAGTAAAAGCCAGCCCTTGGGTCATGGGAAGTGTCAACCAGTCTTTTCGAAATTTCCTTAAAAAGACTATGTGCACTCGGACCCCAAGGCCCGAGGGTTTCAACCCCATACGGCTCAAAAATATAATTATTAATAAGGTATATAAATAATAATAATAATAATGGTAACAGGGATATTTACGGCGCTTGAGGTTTTCTGCAGCCGCAGCAGCAGCACCAACGCAGCACGCCGACCCTGGAAGATGGGATGGCGCAAGAGTATCGACACAAGTTGCATCCCACACTAAAGGCCTACCCACCTTCCAAGGAAATAAAGACATGCCGTCCGGTCTCTTGCCATCGTCGCGTGCCAATCCATTGGGTTCTAATACAGCTGGAACGCCGACGGTGACAAGAGCTCGTCGAATGATGTCGTTAATGTTTGCGTGCCGCGCTAAGCGACCTGCGCTTCGGCTGCAAGACAGGCCGTGGTGTCCGAGGCTGTTGACAACTTCACCACAGTGACAACGATGGGGAGAACAACATGGTGCTCCTAGTCGTAAGGAAGCAGCGAGGCGGAAAGTATTGTCGTCGAGCAAAGTGCCTATGTTCGACGACGGAAGTGCATGAAGCCACAGACCCGACTCCCATTTACCCACAGCCAAAGATGGTTAAAAAGATTGACAACCATAGACCATTATCGCCTATGCTTTTGACAGCCTGTTACTATACCATGATTTTTTTTTATCCGTCAAAAGTGTCAACCAGTTCACTTCTGTCAAACAAGTTTGATTCCTGTTGAGTTCTGCACAGTATTTTTTCCTTAATCCTATTCTACAATCAGTACAATCTACACTACTACCTGATTTTAAAAAATGGGGGACCACGATGACTTCGAAGACAACCAGTATCCCGACAACGATGAGTTTGTTCCGTACGTGACAGCCGGTAACCTCGGTAGAGTTGGCGCGAAAGTCACACTCTGGGGCAAAGTCACCAAAGTTACTGCTAGCGAAGGTTTCTATGTAAAAACTGTGGATGACCAGGAGATTCTTATAAAATTGAAACAGCCTTTGAATGAGCCTTTAGAAGGTTGGTACGAGATTTACGGCGTTTCGCAAGGAAAGACAGTGTTGTGTGATGAATACGTTCCATTCAATGAAGAACTAACAAAGAATATTGATCTGGATGGGCACAAGGCGTTGGCGAGGTTGCTGGTGGCTATCGACGAACCTTGGAACTTGGGCGACGATTCTGCTAGTTCTATGGCTGGTGTAGTACCAATGGATCAAAACTTCTGAGGTTATTAGAATAAGTTTATATATAAGATGGATAACAATAGTTATTTTAACAAACACTTACCTGTACTAAATCAATATAAAGAGGCATTCCAATTTTATAATAAACACATCTCCCTACCTATTTGGTTGAAGCATTATTGTATATTTCACCACTTAGCATTCAAGTTGTATAGCAATAAATGTTTTAATGCAAACTATTATTTTAAGATAACAAGTAACTTAGATCAGTGTACTAAATCATATGAAGGTTAATTGTTAAAAATATACTTTCTGTTAATGGTTATGGTGAATGATTTCACAATCTGTTTTTGTAAATACATCAAGTGTGGCATTACCTGGTAATCTGTTGCTCGAGATGTCATAAATGGATAAAAGCAGCAGACTGTGTGATGGCGCCAAAATATAATTAAAATATAGATTATTAATTCAATAAATTATTGCTCCAGCATTACATCATTATTGTGGCCTGTACAACAATAAAGTATGGCATCTGATTCCTCACATTTCGCAGTCAATATTAACAGACATATTTAAAAACATGCCATTATACCATGCTGCCATAGTATTTGTCATGTAATGCATCATTTTTTAAACTGGAAATCCTTTATATTCTTTTTACATAGATAGTGATGAATGATACATAAAGAGGCAAGTATTGCACCAATTGATTAGGCATTTTGTACATTTTCTAATTAATCAATACTGATAGCTTTACATAATATATGTATTTTACATAATTCATGCTTTTTTTATTCCATAAATTCTTTATGTTTATTCCAGCCTGCACTGAGCCCAAATGGTAGATTACAGCCACTTCACCTCGAACAGAGCTGGAGACCTGTGTCTCGGCATTGGGAACATTATAGGTTGATTATGCTATGTTATATACTTATGTGACAATAATTTAAATAAATCAATACATCATAGGTACGCACAACTACACATACCAGTATAAGCTGACTCCTGATTGTACAAAAAACCTATACAATACGAGGTCAGCTAAAACTGGAATTGTATAGCTTGATGTGTAGTGTAGCCGTATGTATGTATGTCT
Source organism: Apamea epomidion (assembly GCA_947507525.1). Lineage (NCBI taxonomy): Eukaryota > Metazoa > Arthropoda > Insecta > Lepidoptera > Noctuidae > Apamea > Apamea epomidion. The sequence goes on along the minus strand of OX382237.1, from coordinate 5,440,835 downwards.
GGTTTCCTAATACAGAGGTGCCATTTGATTTTTGAGACAACCAGTACATTTATGTTCTGTATAAATATGATTCACACAACTTTTGCCTTATTCCAATACACACTTAAAGATTATAAAAAAAAATTACATGCTTAAAAAGTACTATATAATGTTAAATGATTATCCTGATTAATATAAGATAGGAATTAATAATTAAAGATAGATTAATAAAAAAATTGCACCTAAAATTATGTGGTGCATCACATTCCAAAATTACTTTGCAAGTAGGTACCTATGTGATGTGATGCAACTCCAATGTCTTACCTACTTGCAAGAGAGAGGTTAACTCTCTTGCAAGTACCTACCTAGGTAAGATTACAACCTTTGTTTCAAAATGATAAACGAAAACTGTTATAGTAAATCTTAGTACCTACCTACCACCTACTAACATAGTTTGATAAACAAGACCAAAACCAACAAAAGGTCTACATCTAAGTTCCTGCTAAAAATTGATGGAGAGCGGGGCAGTATTATGCCGACTGCATCCAGCACTGCACGCGTGGGTATGCCTTGATGTCGCTGTCCCGGCTGCGTCGCTGGAAGGTACGCATGCGCTTCTCATGCTGCACCGCGTTCGATAGTGCACCTTCTATGCACGTTACTGGACGGTTCCTAGACATATAAGAATTTGGACTTAGTAAACTATTAGTCAGGCAAATGTCTTAGAAGAATATTTACCACTATATGATAAACGTAGTCATAATAAGTATTATGATATCAATACTTGAACATTCCATTTATTATTGAGTACGGTTAGGCATCTACTTAATCATCGAGACTTGGGTAATAATAGTCCTCCAGGCTTAGGTAAATAGGTAACAGTTTACATAATGTAGGTACCTACTTATGTAGCTACAAGCTACAGACTAGCTTGTTTGCTTGTCATTTTCAATTACGAATCTGCCCCCATTTACACATTTCACACTAGGAATTACTCCTGTATCGTGGGTGCGTTCACAAACATTTAAACTCGCATACACAAACAGCCACATTCGGAACAACCTACCTGTAGGCAATACAAATATTTGTTCCTTGCGGGAATCGAACCCGCGACACGCAGCGCAGCAGTTGATCGCTCAGACACTGCGCCAACCGTGTCGTCTAATTTCTCCTAGGACAGGACGAAGAAGACTAGTAGAGTATTCTCCTTTCCGATTGCTTTAATGAATAATCAGCCTATGTCGTCCCACTGTAGGGCAAAGGCCTCCCCATCCTGTTTCCACAACTCAATCCTGCGCCAACATGCACCAATCCCGCCTAGGGCATCAAGCTCGTCCCACCATCTACGCCTGGGTCTGCCGCGCTGCCATTGGACGTTGCATAAACTAAGCTTTTAAAGATTAGCAGGCGGAAATGATAAATAATACATACAACCCAAGTAACACAGAGGTGCTGAATAAAGATTGAGTAAGAGTAATCATCAAGAGCATAAGCTGAATACTAAGCTGAATAACGTCTGAGTACCGTCTATTCAGCTGTTATTCAAGCAAAAAGGGCCCCAATTTTGAATGCTTAACGCTGAATAACATCTGAGCAACATCTGAGTAGGAGCTTAATAACGTTTCGATTAGCTTAATAACTTTTGACTAACAGCTCACATTGTTTTTATTAAGCTCTTACAACTGAGTTATTCAGTTTAGTCGAATTGGTTATTGTGTTCAGAATTTATTAAGCATTTAAATTATTGTTCACATTTTTGCAAACTATATTCATACAAATTGTGAAAATAATTCAATTGGATTAAATATTTTAGTGTCGATGTCGAATTTATATGTTGATTTGACAAGGTGAACTTATAAAATCGGTAAGTAAATTTTAATTTACAAGTTAGAGGTCTGCTTTATGTTAATTGTTAGTGCGCTAGTAATTTTGTCGTGAATATTATGTTTTTTTTTCATTTCTTATGACGCGCCGCGTGAATAATGAAGATAACAGATAGTAAATAGTATTTTCATACATACATACTAGGTCTGACAAAAGTACTTGTGGCGAAATAGCTAATACTAGCAAATTTAACCCATAAAATAACATGAATCGAGTTGAAAATGTTGTAGTTGCAAGATTAAGTATTTTGGTAATTTCGTAAATTCCTTTTAAGTATAAGTTACAAATATTTTTAATGGCGATCGATTGTTTGCTTTAAAATGCTGAATAAAAGTGCACACATGTCTTGTCACTAAGCTATAACTTGAAAAAGAGTAGTCTCATTACACTAACTTCTGAATAACAATCATATAGTTGATCACATTTCTACATTACTCAGATTTTTAGGGTTCTCTAATCGAACGGACAAAAACCTTTTATAATGTGGAATTTTCCCGCCCGGCTTTCACCAAATTGATTACATTTAAAATTATAGCGTCTTTGGTGGTTTTTTTCGTGAAAACAAAAAATCTCATTTATGTTTAAAAAAATAGCAGATTTCGTGTGTGGTGTGCACTGGGCCGTAGTTTATTCTCACACATGTTTTGTTATTTGTTTTATGTACAGACGCCAGCACATCAAGCCACCTGAAACTGTCAAATTTTCCCAATCAACCTTGAACCTAATGCTTTAGCGATAAAGATGAAAGTCTATTAAAGATATTTGACAGATTGTAGTAGCTTGATGTGCTGGCGTCTGCACTCCAAACCACAGATCACCTCCCTCCAAACAAATCCCGTCGTCGTCATATGGAATAAACGGCCCGCACCGTCTCACTCCCGCGCTCGGTCCAACTCCGCGCTCGCCCCCGCCCCCACACGCTTCACAGTAGTTGCGCCGACTTGACTGGCAATAGTGGCAATTTAATCAGTCGGTTAGGAGCTTTCGGTCAGAATATACAGTAGAGTCCCCACCGAACAGTAAACAATTAAAGTTGGTAACGACGCGTTAGGCTAAACTTTGCAGTATGTGTTTCGTTATTTACCTAGGTTATTTATTGTGTTGCACCTACATTAAAATACGTATCATTGCATCGTAACGATAATTTATATTTCGTTTCAGGAAAATGTCCTTTAAAATAATTTCAACACGTCGTAAGGGCCGCCCAGAATTGTGTACTGTACCGTCCCTATGGGAGAACAAAGGGCTACTTCGATGGCCAAGATATAATGCGGATGTATTAACGAAAGACAGCAGGGTCCAACCTCGCGCAGATTGGCTTACGATGAGTTGTTCCTTAAAACGAAAAAATTTTCAAACCTATGAAGAGGCTGAAGAAGAATTGGCAAATATGCTAAACAAAACAGACACCGACACAGATCTTGATCAGAACAGCTGTGTTCAACAAACATTCTATCGTTCAGAACCGAATTCTATTGCTGCAGGTCCAAATTATAACTCCATGGCTCAAGATTTGGTAAGTAGTATCTACTACCTACTTCCTCCTTCCTAATCTCTAAGTACCTAGTATATATGTCTGTAGTATGTACTTATCTGTGCGTAAGTTAGTGGCAAACCGTCCATACAAAACAAACAAGCCAATTTCTATTTCTACCTATTTAGACAATACGCGTAGGTAAATAGTACCTACAAATACCCACATCTACATCATTCATTACCATCAAGCGACGTTTTAGTTCTCATCTCAAAATTACAGAAATCTTGATAGTGTGTGTTTGTTTACTATTAAGTTTTGGCACAGTTTGGTTAATTTTACGAGTAGGCAGATAGATTTGTAAGCGAATTTTTTTATACTAAATTGGTAGTGATATTTAAAGTTATTGTGGTTGTTGTTTGTTTCCGATATTTACGTGTCATTTTACGATATAGGTACCTAGGTAGGTACTTGTGTACGTCCGTGGAAATAAGAACCCTTGTCGTAGTGCAATTATTACACTTAGCGTGTGGCCGTCTGAACCAAGGTAATGGTTTATGTATGGTATTAGATTGGAACAAAAAACATAGCTGCTATCAATGATATATAAACTATATTACATCATTGGCTGCTAGGTATGTTTTAAATTGATACCTATTTCGAACAGACACTAACCGAGACCTATATTTTATTCCTACTTCGCCACTAATATTAGCTACTTAAACTATGCAATGATAGTTTTTTTTAGCATGCCTTCGTAACTCGCGCAATGCAGCGTTTTAAGTAGGTAGGTACGGCACGGGTGCACGTCAGTAGACACTTTTGCGCGGGAATCTTTTTCTCGGCGCGCGTCGTAAAATACGTTTGTTCTTGCAGCGTCTTTTGTAGGCTAAAATAGCGTTGGTATTTTAACTTTTATATAGGAGTGATGTATCTGTTACGTAGTGACTATTATCTAATCTGAGATATCAGATTCTACCGACAAACACTACTACGCGTCCTAAAAGTGCCGGGTACGCCGGTTACCTGTCTACGTTTCCTTCAGTGAACCCACGACCGCCTTTAATTTTTAAATAATATAAAATAATAACTGGTAATTATTTTGTTGCAGATCGATCCTATGGCGAATTTAGTAACCCCCAATCAAACACCAATTCCTGTGATTACTCATGCAGAAAATGTTATCTATGAAGTCGTCTCCGAAGGAACCCCAATGCAAATTGAAAACGTAGCGGCGCAGCAGTCACTTGGCACTGGTGGACACCAGACCCTAGAAGGAATCAACAATATATACGCGATACAACAACTTATTATGGAAAATCAAGACAAAATCATGAAAAAACTTGCAGAAATTTCTGTGCAAGTTGAAGAATTAAGAAATGATCGGCAGCCAACAACGGTAACACTATTAGGTGAGGCTAAGGGTATGGAAGTGGAATCCTTCATGCTAAGACCTATAAATGACATTGGCAACTTGGAAATACTAGAACAGGAGCTCTCAAACAAGGAAACATTTCAAAAACTCAAGCAACAATACTCAATTGTATGTTCTGAATTACTGGGAAACGGCGTTAACTGTGCTTACAGGTTGCTGGATATACTATTTACGAAGGATTTTCTGTGCCAATGTTCCTGGACTGGAGGTAGTCGTAATGCAGCTGATGTGAAAATAGGGTTCAAAGCTTTCAAAAACGTAATTAATTTTTTTTTCACCATGGTTAACTTCTGGGATTCAACTTATACGATGGAACACAACGAAAATTTCTTTAAAATGGTATTAAGAAATGCCTTAAAACGCAAAAATATGAAAAATATTCGCTCTTCTGCGAAGAAAAGCAGGGTAAAGCGTAAGATTGACAATAACAAAGAGAACAATAATGGGAATGGTCAAGAACATTCGGCAGGACCGCAAATTTTGAATGAAAATCAAAAAGATGATAACCAAATTGGAGAAGAAAATGATGAAGAATCTCTGTGTTAGAATAAGTTTGTTTAAAATTATGTTGTATTTAGTGTTGGATTATTCACGTCACGCTGATTTAAAAAAAAATGTTAATTAAAATTACGGGGTGGAAGGGACACCGACGCGAAAACGGTTAAGTACCACGTATTCAGTACATCATTCTGAGCTTTCATATATAGAAAATTTTCATCGGTATTGCACTATTGTAGGAAACTGCAAATTTTTGTTTTCTTAACCGATGAAAAATTTATATGTAGGCCCGCTCAGAATGATGTACTGAATAGATGGTAACCGTTTTCGCGTCGGTGTCCCTTACACCGCGTAAAAAAACTGTATAAAAATTTTTAATATACTATTATTCTGATAGTTTACATAAATTTTGGATACAGTTTTGCAATACCAATTGTGAGTACGAAAGTCACAATTGGCATTGCTTAAATTTTGTTGATAAACAATGTTGTCGTTAAATAATCGTTACAAAAATTATTACAGAAAGCACTGACGTAATCTCGTGTTTGTGATTTTGAAGGACGTAATTTTGTAATTGTGACTTTTGTTGTTGATAAACAATTTTGTAGTTGAAATAAACGATTTAACTTTTAGACTTAAATTTATTTAGTTTTAATTTTACTTCGAACTTAACCTTTATATACAGTATGCAATAAAGGTACGAAATATAACTCATTCCTATATTCATTACACACAAACTTGAATTTTACATCTTGAGGAGATAGACATATTGAGGTGCGTGTTTCAGTTGGCACTTTAGATTTAAATATGTTAAAGTAACTTGATTTTACTGGCTGATCAAAAACTTCAGTCAAACCTGAAACTTTGAAAACGTGTAAAAATATATTTTCATTTTCTTTAAGTATTTTCTCAATTTCCATAATGTCATTATTCGTGCTCATAAAAAACTTGTCTTTGCTTTTGTTATTCAATTTGAATTCCTTAAATTGAATTTCAGTCTTGTTTTTGTTAATTTTTATTTCAAAATCACATTTAGTTTCTTTTCTTTCATTACTGGTAATATTTTTCCTTACTCGAGCTTCTTCGTTAAGCCTATTTGCTACTTGCCTCAATGGATTTTTTCCATCTCTGAGCATTCTCTTAATCAAGTATAGCTTATTTTCAAATGGATAAGCATTGAATGTCTGAAGCGGTCCAAATCTTTGCACTTCATCTACCACATGAACTATGTTATGAACATTGCTAGTAACATAATCAGCACCATAATGATCCTTATAGTGTTCAACAAAATAAAGTAAAAGTTTTTCTGCCAAAGGCAATAGGTTTTCGTACATCTTAGAAGAGCATATCGTTATACCGCAAAATAAACATAAAAAATGTGAGTAAGCACTTTCACGCAGCACCTGCGGCAGTATTATAATGCTCAAGTAATATAAAAATGTTCTATATTCCGAGGCTTTCCAGTGAGCCAGTTGATCCAAACCTCTCATTGATCGGTGAATTTCTGAAGGCAATTGGCTGTTATTTAAAAAAGTTGCAACGTTATTTATATCTCGTGCGCACCATTTGGTAATATATTTACCAAAATTACCATCACGCCATCCGACCAATAGTCTCTTCATTACTCCTAAGTCTATTAAATGTAAAGAGTCTGCAACTGGCACGTCTTTGACCATATCTATGGGCAGTTGTAGCAAAGGAGAATCTGCTTTATGATGTAATCCATACATTTTCTTGCGAAATTGGTCGTCTGTTCTGTCAGGGCATCTACTGTCAGGAAAAACAACCGTGTGGGACTGGTGCGAATATTCACCTACTGTCACACACTTCATACAACCGTGTTTCCCATTAAAGTTGCAAACACCTGAAAAAAATGTAGGTACAGGAATAATGTACTTAAGTAAATCAACAATTCAATTTCTACGTGTTGCTTTGAAGTTATTGGAAAATACTTATTTAGAAATTTAACCTTTGTAAAATGTATTTTAATAGGAGTATAATCTGCTTTTATTATAGATATGATGATTTTTTATATCCCTAGCTTGAGCAAAGATTGGTTCCACATACAAACTTTCATCCATCTATTCCACCCCTTTCAGTATTATTTTCGCGACAAAAATTGACTTATGTCCTTTTACAAGATCTTTAAACAAAAATTCATCAAAATCTGTTTATCTGTTTAGGCGTGAAAATATAACAGACAGGTAGATAGAGTATTTATTTTCGAATTTTTATACTATTTTAAATTTCAAATATAGGAGTTACTTACATTTTATATAAGCTCTAGCTGGAGAGTCGCAAATAAAACATCTTATCGCAACGTTAATTTTATTTTCTTGTACTGTAATACCATCTGCTAACAAAATAATCATTTCAGAAATGAAATCTTCTAAATAAATTTTTAAATCTTTTGGTTTTCCAATCCCATAATATATACCGATGACGAATGGTGGTTCATTTATTTCATGTATGTTGCACAATATTGGCCAAAATTCTTTCTTGGAACTATTGAAAATTGGAAGACCATCCATGTTTACATTCAGTGATATGTTTTCTGGCACAACGTTTGTGTTAATCAATATGTTTTTAAGTATCTCAATGACGCCATTGTGCCAGTATTCACCTTGCTCAATAGACTTTATGTGGACTTGTCTCGGTGTATTTAAAATTGTCCTTGGATCATTAGGTAAAATGTCTGGGAATCTTTGATTTAATATTTCTGCCAAATCCTTTAGTGCTACTTGTGTGATGTTTTTTTCGACAGTCCATTTTCTAATTTTTTCTCGAAATATCAAATTTTTCATGTGTTCGGTACATTGTTCTTCTTCGATATCTGTACAGCTGCCATCAGATGCACTCTCTTCTTGCGTGAATCGCAATGCTGTTTGACTTTTTTGGGGGACGGAACCCTCATCATTGCACGGCAACCACGCATGATGGTTGGGACCGGGTTCAGTTTTGTTCAAACTATTATCACAAATCCTTTGATGACCAGAAACACTTGGACAATTACTACTTCTGATATTTAAATATTCTTTTAACAATTTTCTTTTGATATAACCGGTTCTCTTACGTTTTTTCCACGCCTTTCGATCCATAACGCAAAAAATAAATACGTACAATAATATTTTAATTAAGCTGGTATTAAGCTATTGGCGCTATAACAATACAAATATGGTATTTAATTTGAATAAGTTAGTTTAAAACTCTCTATTATACTGAAAAAAGCTTAATAAAAACATAAATAATATTGTTTATTCAGCAGCTGAATAATTAGTAAAATATAGAATTTTATCCAGTTTAAAGATAAAATAAAGACAATTATTCAGTATCAAGCTGTATAATAGAATTATGTAACAATATTATTCAGAAGGTGATACTTTATTCAGCAATTAGCTGTTTCAAATGCTACTAGCTTAGTACTGCTTTAATAATAGCAGGACAGATTATGGTTATTCAGATAAATGCTGCCGACGGGGCTGTTTTTCAGCTTTAAGCCACCTGGAATGCGTAATGCTAAATAACGTCTGTATAATAACTTTACGGTGATTGGTTATTAAGCGTAAAGACGGGAAGGACAGAAATACAGAATTTATTAAGCGTTAAGAATTTTAAGGCTCCGAACTCAACCTAATTCAGCATTTGGCTATTCCCAAAGCTCTTATACAAACTATATTCATCTTTGAACTGTAAAATGTTCTAAATGTGTACTGTTATCTTGCTTATGTGTTACCTGGGAAGGCCTTGGTATCGATCTTCGGCACCTCCGTCCGTAACCTCATGCTCAATGGCCTATCCTTGCCCTTCAGAGCCAGGTCCGTCAGGTACCTCTTGATGTAGTTCTTCAGCTGCATGTTCTCCTTGACCAGCTTGGCTTTCTCAGTCCTCAAGCAAATCGTCTGGACCTTCGCTCTGTTCACTTTGAGTAGGAACTTGTCCATTTTGCTGTATTCCTTGCATTCATCCTATGGCAATAAAATAGTTCCAGCGTGAGGATAAATAAATAAATAATATTAATAATAGGTACATATTATATATTAGGATTCATAATAAAACTAATTTAGAGTTAAAATGGATATTGTGTAGAAATAAATGGTTTATTCTGTAAATATGATATCGGAATCACTTTTACACGTCAGAATAAAAAAAATAAAAAGCTAGATGAGGTCGGTGTTTCCAATCTGACTATTCTGAGAAGAAAGGCCGAAGGTAGGAAGGGGTAACTGCCTACTTGTGGCTGAACTGTCCAGCCAGTGTCTGCCTTGTAGTTAAAAATACACACAACTACGCTGCCGTCAATAGCATAGTTGCAGTAAGTACGCTCTAGACGGTTTCGAGAAAAACGCGGTTAAAATTCCTTTGTTTGTATTCAGATCATGATGGCATCATGATCGGATTACAAACAAAGGATCTATGAAAGATTTTCTCACAAAAATTTTAACCGCGTTTTTCTCGAAACCGTCTAGAGCGTACTTACTGCAACTATGCTATTGACGGCAGTACGTAGGTACATAGTCATCAAAAACATTAACTACCCTGCTTCTGGGACAGTCGTGTAAAAACATCGTCACGTCTACTCTACATCCCTTAAAGGGATATTCAAAGGTGTAAAGTAAATAGTATACAACCTACAGGTACTAGGTACAGACGCCAGCATATCAAGCTACCCGAAACTGTAAAATTTTCCCACTCGACTTTGAACCGAATGCTTTAGCGATAAAGTTGAAAATCTATTAAATAAATTTGACAGATTGTAGTAGCTTAATGTGCTGGCGTCTGTACATTTCGTACCTAATGTTTTTAAGGTCCATCCGGGTGAGCATATTCCAAATGCAAAAACCAAAAAACACTTCACATTATCTAGGGATGCAATTCAGGACCATGTTTCACATTGGCGCTTGTGATCACCAGCTCTGTACCTACTTACGATCATAGCTTTATCAAGGTGTTCGAAGTCAACTGATTCGAGGTCATTTTCCACGTCTTGGGTCAGCTCATCGCCTGCATGTTCGTATTTACTGCAGATGTCGGCCAGTTGCAGCACTTTGTTTAGCTTTTCATGCATGTTTTCAAGATGCTGAAAAGTGTTTTTAGTTGTTAGTGTGAGTATAGTATTTTTGGAGATTAAAACAATATCTGACTCTTTATTTTTATCCATCTGTGTAGGTACTATCGCCAAGACCTATGACCGTTTTGAAAACAAAATCCCGTGCACATGATGACCACAACTGCGTCCGTTAGTAAAACAAAAGAGGATCCTTTTTAGGTCGACTAATAATATGCGCTGCAAGAAGGAATAGTCCTTATGGTGGTGGTGTGCTGGTGGTGGTGGTGGTGGTGGTGGTGGTGGTGGTGGTGGTAGATTTGGCGATAGTAGTACCTACTGCTTAGGGAGTTAAGGGAGTCTAGATATAGCTTTAGGAAACCAATCTCTTTCTGCTTAAACTGTTAGGTACAGAAATTGCAAAGCTTTGGAGTAGAGTTCCTACCTACCTCCCTGTTAGTCCTAACGCCTGTTATGTGATGCGAATTCAACAGGTTCATTTAAAGGTCGAACAAATAACCTCAATTTGCCAATCAAATGTCACTCAAACGCTGCCATGGCCACTGTCAATGAGAGCTCAAACAAAGGACTGAAACTCAACGCTTGGATAATGGTTTTTGCATGGATATTAATTTATGAAAACAATAGAGTGAAACCTTGATAGCATCCTGGCTGGTATTAACCATTATGTTGAGCTGCTGACTGCCCTTGCTCCTCTCGATCTTGGAGTCCCTCTTCATCTGCAGGTACTTGTGTGCCAGTTCCTCCTTACGATTAGCCATGCGTGTCAGTTTGGCTGTCATCGTACTGGTCGTCTTTTGCCATTCGTGTTGCAGGTTTAACAAATTCTCCTGAAATGCATGGATATTGTACCTATTCCTTGATGTCAGTAAAGATAGACAAAATTATATTGAAATTGGTTTTAGTATTCATGAATGAAATTAAAAGCAAGTTGTGGGCCTTTTAACGAATTTTTAGCAAAAAAAAATCTTTTACGATTTGAAAAAGGATTGAACGAATAAGTTTTGTCGTAGCGAAGAGATGTACAGTGAGCAGTTGTGGCCCAGTGAGCAGTTGTGGCCCAGTGGTGGCTCCCACTAAAGGTCGTGGGATCGAACCCAGGCAGGCGCTTTATTTTGTGTTAATAATTTCATCAACACTGCTCTCAAAACGGTGAAGAAAAACGTCGTGAGGAAACCGGCATGTCCTATCGTCCAACCCGCACTGGGCCCGCGTGGTGGATTACGGCCCACTTCCTCTCAAAAAGAGAGGAGGGATGTGTCCCAGCAGTAGGAACATTATGGGCTGATTATGTAGGTACCTAAATATCACGAAGGTAAATTGTGTCTATTATTGTAATAAAATTCAGTACATGGAAGCTATGTTCTCCAAAAGATTTCCTAATGAATTGGTCTAATGTGTTATTGAAATTGTAACCCATAAATGTAAAAATAAACGTAAATAAAGTTTTAAGCTCCATCTTTTATTCGTCTCTCGTCTGTCAATTACATTTTGTCACGCTATGCAGCGGCCCATGCCTGGATCATATTTTTGGTTTGGATTTAATTAATTGAGTTTGTTTTGGTTTTTCGTTCGTCCGTTCATCGAGGTTCAACCGTGTCCCCTATGCATTGAATTCAACCGAGCTCTTGGCTAATGATTCAGTGATGTCGCGTGCCCTACGGAAATACCAGCCTTGCTTGGATTTATTTCAAAGATATGCCAAATTAGCTTTAGTAGGTACCCAAGTAGGATGGGTTATTAAATACACATAAATGGACGCTTGACTGAATTCTTGTAGCAGTTAGTATTTGGTGATCCATGGAAGAACAACCTATTCCGTCTCATTACAAAATGAGTTTTAACTTTAATCCAAGCAGTTTCGGGCCAGTTTGTATATCTCAAGCCTTATTTCAATTGTCATAAAGTTCTCCATCCAAAATTGACCACTTGGGATTGGAAATGGGCACAGTCCGTTTTTTTTTTAATTTGTTTACAAAAGGGGATTTTTTGCTTAGCGACCACATCGCCCAGAACAGTCAGTTTTCGTAATGCAAACTTTTACATTGTCGTAACTAAGTTGGAAATTCAAAATGGGCTTGATGCTCTATACCTGGGTCGTTTTTCAAACGAGTCTGGTTACCAAGTTCTAAGCAATTTCTTACAGTAGCAAGTTGGATCTGGTAGTCGTTCCTGGCGATCTCCTTCTGGTAGAAGTCGTCCTTCTCTCGCAGACTGTGGTAGTGGCCCATGATGGGGCTGTGCTCCTCCTGGTAAGTGGTGTAAACCTCGCGGAGCTTGCTCCAGTACATCTCGATGTCCAGCTGCTTCGGGACGCTGAAGCTGCGCAGTTCTTCTTCGTGCTGAAATTGAAAAAATATCTTTAACACCTAATTTGTTGGCTTTCGTGGCAGATCAGAAGAAAACAAGAAAATCCCCAACGATTTTAGTAGAAATAAAAGATTAGATTTTTTTCAAGAAGAAAATCTGACCAAGAATCTGTAAGGTGATACAGTTACTATTGTAAATTGACACCCACATAATTATGTGCGTGTGAACTGAGGGACCACACTGGGAATTCGCGAAATGAAAATCCTAGGATTTAGTAGTAGACTTAAAACAATTGTAGAATGAATCTGGGAATTTGTAAGCAAATATATTAAAAACTACGACCCATAAAGTGTGGTCCCTCAGTTCTCACAGACGATCAGCCAGATCTCGGAAAGTATCTTAAAAAAGAAGGTTTTGTGAATACAGACATTTAGTAAAGAATTTGTAAAGATATTTACTAAATAACAGACCACAAAGCATTAAAGATAAAAAAAAATATCATGAATGAACTGTGGTCCCTCAGTCCACATAACAAAGATAAATATTTTAGTGAATATTACTGAATAAAATTAATAAAACCGTTCTTTTTCTACATACAGTTTTAGTAAAAGTCTTAAAATATTTTGTAAAAAAGAAATGGAGCAATAATATCGAAGCATTTTGAAGATAGCGATGATTAAAGCTGGTCCCTCAATCCTCTCCTCCACTGACACACGTGCATGTGCTAGCTGCTAGACGAGAGGAATATCAGAAAGTCTAGTGTACTTAACTTTTAGTAATAAGTTTCTACTAAATAATAGGTATCTAAAATTGTGTATTTCTTACCTCTTAGCTGAGATAATATTATTTTTTTAATCCTATGAAAATAGATAGAGCAGTGTGACCACACAATAAAACAAAATGTATACAGTACTATTCTACTTTATTATATCATTATTTAGACGAAACGAAAACAAGGTTGCATGGTTAATTTAATGCTATATTACATGGTTTATGTGTATTTAGTAAAAAGTAGATTACAAAATAAACTAATCAATTATTATAATACTTTTGTCAGTACTTACATATTTTGAAATAATGATCAACATAGCAAAAGAAGCTCGTTCAGATAACAGTGATATCGGTAGATAAAGGAAGATTATGTAGTCCTAGTTTTTAATAGCATTTAATAATTTTTTTGCTACTCGTAAGTTTAAATAACTAAGTTGATGATCAGCAAGCTGTTTCCGAACGCAAACTTGAAGTAACATTAAATTACCCTCTTTTTTAATTTATGTTTAATGTGTATCAGCTCAGCGGTTTTAAACGTACGCATGATGATAAATAAAACAGGAAACTGAAAATAGATGGGATTACACTTGATAACAACAATAGAGAAAAAACATTGCAGTTTGTGGTATTAGTGTCATAAATCAGTTGTCATAAATTTGTCATTTCCCTGTTGAAAATAACGTGAGATAAATAATACATATTATATTTATTTTATATTAGAGAAAATAAGCGCCACTTTAACTTGAAGTTTACTGAAATTTAACTTAACAAATTTGTCTTGTTCAGCACAGGTACGTATCATTTTCGTTAATAATAGGAATTATAATGTGTCAGTTCGTAGGTTGATCTCCACGGAGATTAAAAAGTAGTAAGGTGATATTGAAGTTGGTTTTCGCCTCAAATAATTCGCGTGCTTTTCCTGAAAGGTATTCGATGGTTACTTTCAAGTAGGACTTGTATAAATCCTTCCTCTAAAATCCATACATGTTTTATTACAGTGGTATAATGGCCAGAGGTCGAAAACCAAAAATTTGCCATGTAGATCAATGGAATGTTTTTAGGAAACATGCTGAACAATTGCAAGATCCAAAAATCAAATATAATGATCCAATTTTTTCGATATTATCTGAAGAACTTGAGCACAGAATGACTCCTTTGGCTTTGTATATATCACTACAACGCAATCGAAATTTAATTTTCGGTAGTGATATTCAATCGTCTGATGACCCCACCACAACTTTGAGTGATGAAAAGAATTGTTCTGCAAGCAGTAGTCCTTCATCATTGACATCGGCAAATAAAAGCAGTAAATTTAGCTCAGGTGTACAAAAATCCAAATCATTTTCATTTAATCTTGATATATATGAATGGAGAAAAATAAAACCCTTAAGTGGATATAAGAAACGGAGTGGTACTTCAACGTATAGACAATATAAAACGTTGCCAAAGTACAAATGGAGCCACATGTTGAAAGAAAAAATTTGGACACATTCAAAACTACCCTGCACATGGGTCTTTAAGAAAAACAAGATAGAGGATGATAAAATTTATTTGCACGGGAAATGTGCCCAATGTTGTGCGGAAATTCATTTATCAAATCAAAAAATGACTGACAAAATAGTTAAATTTCTGTGTAACGTTTGTCATTTCGATGTTAAATTCAAACATAACCCGAAAACTAAGTCCAAGTTAACGCCTTATAGGAGGCAACAATTGGCTAAAGAACTACGTTATAAGCCTGCTGTCATGGTACATAGTGAGTTGACTTCGAAACTGATTGAGAGCGAAGACTACAAAAGTTCTCCTATATTGCCATCCATATCGGCCTTAAGAAAAATTAAGTCAGATGCTAGATTGGAGCATTTGCCACATAATAATCCAATTATTTCGTTATTGATGTTGGCTCAAAGTGTTGATCATGACAATAAGAATATTATTCGTGAAATATGTATATTTCCAGATTTTCGTTTGTTTTTTTGGAGTGACTGCCAAATTAAGTACTATAATGAGTATCGCGCAAAATTTAATAGAATTACTATAACAATAGATGCTACTGGTTCCTTTTTCGAAAAAGTGTGTCTTCCAGATGGTACAAACGTCACAAAACGATTATTTTTATATGTAGGGCTTATTACAGGTAACGCTAAGTTGAAGTCCGTGCCAATTTTTCAAATGGTGACAGACTCACATTCTGATGAAACTATTTTGATTTGGTTAAAAAAGTGGTTAACGTTCGTAAATAATCCACCACACGAAATACTTAAATAATAATTTAAATAATAATTTTTACTTACTAAGGAAATCCAGAGACTAGCCGAAATTCAGACTGTAGCGAGAATGATGTATCAATTATTATTGATTGCCAGAAAGGTGGGTACCAAATCACCGGAGATTGAAATTCTCCATGGCTATACAATTTGGAGCGTCAAATTCATTGAATTAAAGCGATCAGGAGCTCCATGATTGTATTAGCTGTAGATATCTGAATGAATGGTGGTATATACACGTGGCAAAAATAATGACATAGCAAAATAAACTAACAACAATTAAGATATAATCTGAAATGAGACAACTAAATTGACATAATAAATAGTCCCTGAATCACAATAAGTAGCTTACTCATTTTCTGATATACTTGTTATTGTGGTGGTATAATATTGCGATTTCCAATTGGCCACATGAGGTTTTCCTGTAATTAGTGGCTCTGATCCGAACATCCGACCATGTCGGTTGACAGCTTGACAGGCGTGACTGATGACTGATGAGCATTGTTTGATATGATACTGGATGACTCCAGTACGTATGATGTTATATGGAGTAGGATTTATGGAAATTTTAAACATATATACGGGGTGATCGAAATGTTACTGCATCTGGAGTCGGAGCCGGAGTGGCTTGCCCGTTCTTCTCCATAGATACCTACTACGCTTTGGAATGTGCAACTAGCTTCAGCTTTCTGACTGATCGTGCCTTCGACAGGTCAAAAGTGCCTGTAAAATTTGTTTATTTGAAATAAATACTTCGGGTTTGAGCTTGAGCTGTTCATAATATGCAGAATGTAGGTATTATTTTTAAAGGTGGATGAAGACTTATACGTAGATCTTTAAGAGAGGATGTTATTGCTGCTCCAGGGGATTTTAGAGGTCCTTTATATTATAGGCAAGACTACAAAGTGAGCGAAGATTTAACAAATCTTTTAAAAACAAGGAGACAGAGCGATAAAAATAAAATCAACATTAAATTATCGAGTCCACCTAATTCAAAAGCGCATAAAGTTACAGTACGCATGTCATACAACAATTAGTCATATTTGGATGAAGCTTGTCACCTTTTGTATCTGCGGGAGGTGATGCGTGGACGCCGCTATCATATAAACGGTGTGGCTTGACCAGCAGGCGACATTGTCAGAGTTGCAGCCGCTATGACCATGTGCCTCGTCAAGTACCACGTGCTGATATTCTGTTTAATACTCGTGGAAAGCTATGTGAGTAGCAATTGATATTATTTTAATTTAAGACCCTCATGATTGATAAGCAACCTAACGATAGTACTTTCTTTTAGTTCGTCTTCCGTAGGAGTTGGTAGATAGGACATGATCGCATGGATAGCAACTTTCTCTTATGTCTATGGCCCCTGCAGGAATGACTTAACAAGTAATATAATTAAACTGATGAACCTTAGCTGACGTAACCGTACAAAAGTAGTATATATCCACAACAGGTACCAATTCTATTGTATTATTAATTCGTATTGTTTCTCTTGCACAGGCCCTGAACTGTCGGTCAAGCGGAGGACCGAAAGAAGCCGAGCTCAAGAACATTTACAAGAAATGCTTGAAGATGCAAGAAGGAAAGAATTCAAGCAAAGGAAATTCTGAGCAAGACTATAAGGAGCCACGAGGTCAAATACAAAGGAGTGACTGGGAACGAGGTCGCACTACCGGAAGTAAAGAAAATAAGAATAGCAGAGATGATAGAACGAATGGTAAAGATAGAAAAGGAGGCAGCAGTATGAGAGACAGAGATGACATGATTGGAAGGAGTGATGATAGAATGGGTAGAAATGATGATAGAAGGAACAGAAATGATGATAGAATGAGTAATAACAATGATAGATCAGGTGGGAGAAGTAGAATGGGCGGTAAGAGTAACAGGAATGATATGATGGGGAGTCGCGATGATAAGTATGGAAGGGATGATTATGTCAATGGAAGAGAAGACTTCTCTCAGAGCGATGAATATGGAGGCGTGAGTATTTTGTTATTTCCTAAATATTGATAAATGATGAATGTGTTGTTTTCCTTTACTGAAAATGTTCAAACATTATGATAAGATTAAACTTTGTACTTCACCAGGACATGGGCCAAGGCCAATACAATAATTATTACTCTACGACCCCATCGACGAGGAGATATAAAAGGGAGAGGCGTCCAGAAAACTCAGGGCAAAGAAGTCAGTACAATCCGAACAGCCATAAAATCTCGGGCTACGAAGATAACTTTCGCTCAGACGAGAAGAACACCACTGAAAATAACTCCAGCAAGGAAACTGATAATAAAGCGTGTGCGCTGCATTGTTTCTTGGAAGACTTAGAAATGGTAGGTATTTTATCATAGTTAGAACTAATAGACAAAAAGGATGGCTAGGACAAACTAGATGCGGAAGGCGGAGGACAGGGTGTTGTGGCGCAGCATGGGAGAGGCCTATGTCCGCCAGTGGACTATGATAGGCTGAATTGATTGAGAACAAATCAGAAGTTGATGTTAATTTTGGTTGCGTTCAATGAATATAAGTTCTCTTAAGCCGTGGTCGCACAATGCCATACCATAGTCGCAAGAATTGCAAGAACTCTGAAAGTTCGTCAATTGTTCTGGACTCTAGTAATTTGGTTGGACCAGCCGCTGCATATAATTATTTTATACGTGCTCATCAAAATAGTAAAATTCGAGAAATAAATGAATCCAACTTTGTAGTCAATTAAAACAATCTGCCGCTAATTACTTTTGATTGTTTCAATGAGCTTTGAAGCAGCAGCCGTTGAGATTAATTTCTTAATTCCCACTTAGACAGGGGAGGACGGAATGCCGGACAGATATCTAGTGACGCATGCTATCACCAAGGATGTTAAGAACGAAGATCTGAGGGATTTCCTCCAAGAGTCCATTGAAGAGTGCTTCCAGATATTGGATAATGGTAACTAGTTATGTTGTTTTATAATTATAATTAGTAGTATTGTAATTATTGTCAACAGTTTAATGAAGTTTCATATCGACAACTGTCGACTTCAATCTCAAGTTTGCATGACCTCTTAAACTTAGATTAGAGAACCTTTATATTGACTGTGTAATTCTATTGTGATTCCCCCTGACCATCACTTTTATTTCTTACCTACCTGCATTTAATAATGAGGGCAAGCAAAAGACCTGCCAAAAATTCAGTTACTTTATAAAATGAAACGTCCTTGTGAATTTCCAAGATGAAGCCAATGATTTATCTAATTACTAATAATTACAGAAAACACGGAAGATAAATGCGAATTCTCTAAAAACTTGCTGATATGTTTATCAGAGAAGGGCAGAGCTAACTGTGACGACTGGAAGGATGACTTGAAGTTCTAGCTATACCTAAGGGGTCTCTATAAATATGCTGTATTTTATAATATTTAACAATAAACACTGTTTGAGTAAATCGTTTCTTTAATATTTTCATTTCATAGGTACAACTACAGTTGAACAATGAAGATGGTAATCCAAATATGTCATTAGTTCGACAAAAAAGTGTGCGACATGTCATTAGGTGGGCAGGCCGTTAGATCGACAGGTCGTTAGATCGACAGGTCGTTAGGGCGACAGGTCGTTAGTTCTACAGGTCGTTTGGTCATCAAGTAAAGTATATTTAACAAATATGATTTTTAGGTAGTACGGTGCTCGATACCGATACTACTAACTTTTTTTTCATAGAAATGTTAAATATGTAGAGTTTAATAGTGGACTTGACCTATGATAAACTCATGCGGTGGAAAACTCGCACTGGTGCAAATTTACTCCTCTTGGAGTTGCTAGTGGTATACTAGAATGAATAGCATCCCGTTACAATGTGAGTATTTGTAGAGTCGAGAATTTACGCTACAAGTCATATTTGATAAACATACATTTCTTGTCGACCTAAACATCTGTCGAACTAACGACCTGTCGACCTAATGACATGTAGCACACTTGCTTGTCGAAGTAACGACATACACTCGTCTAACTCCTTGTGCTGAGTCAAATAGCAGCCTTCAAGCGGTTTCTTAATAAAATATTAAAACAATACAATCATCAGACTACGTAGCCTTTTCAAATCATTAAAGAGGTTTCATTCTAAAAATGCCTACTACCATAAGTACACAAACACCAGACTATTGTCAAACAGCCAAAGAGATCTCTCTTACTTCAAGCCTCGCATCATTCTTCTCCGTAGCCCTCTGCATTTCTATGCTCTTCTTTAAAGCCTGGAAGTCCCTGTCATTTATGTATGCAATCAGCTTCAGCTTGAACTCCGCCCGGTCCTGACTGTCTACCAGGTCCATCTCTTCCCTGTCCCAGTTTTCTAGGAGAGTGTTCTTCTGGTAGTCGTATTCCGCTTGCAACTTGTCTAGGCGTTGGGAGCCTATATCTGGAATGATCACAATAATGATGTCATGTAGGTAAAACAATAGAACAATCGTGATTATATTCTACATTTCTCAGGTTTGCATCTAAATACGATGGTATTTAGATGCAAACCTAAAACCATGGGTGCTGTTGCAGTACCCATGAGATAAGAATGATGATTCTTATCTCATGGGTACTGCAACAGCACAAGAATAGGCCGCGTAGGAACCTACTGGTGAGCAAGAGGTCGTGTATTCGAACTTCACTCGTTGCGATGCTGAGATGAACCCACTGGCATTTACCACAAAATTTTTCTTTTGTTGGAGGAATGAACAGAAACGAGCAATCAACATTAGCAATATTTTAGGTTATTGCGATGGTAAACTGTCACAGGTGCCTGTGAACATTTTCAGAGCTGCATTGCAATTCGCAGGTGAGTTTCCATCATGGAGACAAAATGAAAATGCTGTAATGTCTCATGTAACAGTAGCATTGCGGCAGAAATAGTTTTGGCTGATGGTTCTACGCATAGATATAGGAAAGAAGATTTTACATTTCTATGGTTCTACGACTATGAACTACAAAAACTAAAATGAAAATGATCTTACTGAGAAAATAGCTGACGTTCTCAGTATGCGCCTGGAATGCTCTACGATGCTGCTCATCAGAGTCATCAGTGGCCTTCATCAGCGTCTTTATCAGCCGGTTCTTGCGCTCCACCAGGAAGTTGAAGCTCGTCAGCATGTTCTAGAAAGACCAGAAGATTTACATATTATATAAGAACATAGCAATATCTAGCCTTATTCTTTTCCTGTAAGGGGTTATATGTTCGGATTATATGACGATGATAGTAATACCCACCATTCTGGATAAACACAAAGTTTTAGCGTTGATCGTATTCGAGAATCTGCAAACAAACATTCTTATTTTTCTTTAATTTTAAGGACTTAGCCAAGCAAGTCCCGATATCATGTTTAGTCACAATATTTTTCTAAATAACATTTAATCAAACCAGGAAAGCTATCGACTCAATATACCATAAATATCCTGTATAAAAACAAAATAACAATGGATCAGAAAAATGATGAGTTTACCTGGATATCCACCGCCATTTGTTTGCACTTTATCTTGCGTAGTATATACCTCCATTGTTGATTTAATTTGGCTGTGTTCAGACGACTGAAAGCTTCTTCTTTGTCGAGTTTGTTCTGTAAAATTAAGATAGATTTTTGGTAAGAGAAAATGGCGGTAGGCAACCATGAATCAGGGCTAAACATTTACTCTATTCATAAAGTAAAGTCTTGAAAAATTGCTTGTTTTTGACAGTGGTCTAGTGGTATATGGTATGGCGAAGAGTAGTAACACCATAACTTTTAATTTGGATTACTTTAACGACTTAGATGCTCCCAATAAGTGTGGCACACAAGCGGCACGCATCAATGGCAGAGGCAACTGCAGCCGTCGATACGTCTATAGCTGTTGTCGACAACATACCGCTCGTGTATTTGAGCACCGTACTCAAATACACGAGCGGCATATTGTCGACGGTAGCAGTTGAGCAGTTGCCTCTGTCATTGATGTATGCTGTTGTGTGTTGCACACTTGGGACACTTCTGTTGTAGGTAGTTTAATAGTATAAAAGATGGCGACCTTGATAAACCTATGAATGAGCTCTTGCTTCCTCCTTCGAGCCTCTTCCTCCATGTCAGCGCGAAGCTGCAGGTACCTCGCCCGTTCCTCGTCCGACATCTTAGCCAACTTGTTGACTTTGCCTTTCTTCCCCATTTTGAAGTTTTAGTTTCTTTGCTGTGGAAAGAGTTAAATTATAACTGGCTGATAGTATTAAGTATTAAGCATTGGCAGCGTCCTCGTACTAAAAGGCTATTAATATAATACATAACTTAATATCATGGCTGCTTTCCCCGAAGGGTTAGGCAGAAGTGTAGGTTATATTTATGCTACACCCACTTTTCTCCAGAAAATTGTGTTTAATAGAGGTGTGTGTCCCAAAAGAGGGCGAGCCTATTACTACCAACCGAGCACAAATTCAGGCTCCCCGCGATCACATAAAATTTATATTATATTGCCTAGGTAAAGCGTGGTGATAGTGGCCGTTTGTCCTTTGTCTGTAAGTTGATAGAATAGCTGAAGCAGCTGTAGGTTAGGCACCTACAGCTGCTTCAGCTATTCTACAGGGATATTTTTCAGACAGTCCAGTTTATCTAAGACAGATTTTTTTTTCTAACAACGGATTTTTGTAAGTATAGAACATGAACACGAAGTATAGAATAGAATACACTTTATTATGTACACCATTTAATTCCAGACATAAATATAGAAATATGAAATAATATAGAAGTATGTTATAGCTACCCACCCTATAATGTTCCCACTGCTGGGACACAGGCCTCCTCTTTCTTTGAGGGAATGGACCGCAATCCACCACGCGGGCCCAGTGCGGGGTGGTAGATGTCACATGTCTTCGATATTTTGGTTCTAGGACATGCCGGTTTCCTCACGATGTTTTCCTTCACCGTTTTTAGAGGACAAGTACAAGCATAGCTACCCATACCATATACAATAATTATGTATAAAAAGGTGTGACCGTATGTTAGTATGCAACCAGTAGGTAGGTACTTATCTTAAGAACTCCACAGTCCGTACGATGCACATGGACGGAATATGATGGAAGAAAATAATAGATGCTATCAATTTCCTTACCTTTGATAAACAAATGTATAATGTTGAAGTCGTGACTTCTATTCCAGACACAGATAGGTATGCAGTTATTGAACAAACTAGTTGTAACACGGCAACAGGGTGTGTTGTTTATATTGATTATCTAATTAATGAAGGTAGCTATGGTGTTATGGAAAACCTTGACGTAATACGTATTGTAATAAAAAAATGAAACAGTACTTAGGTACTGATATAATTTTATCTGCCTAATTATTTTGTAGCAGCTGGATGAGAGTCACCGAAAATCGAGTTGAATGGTGTGCAATAGGAGAGGCCTATGTCCAGCAGTGATGATGATATATAATGATGATATGTTTTTGTGATTTAGTAACATATTTGTCTTAGTATTATTATTTGTGTGAACGAAAATCCTCCCAACATCCGCCATACATCCTACATTACTACTTAGGAATCAAAATATGTTTATTAATTAGATCGCCCGCGTGTATGTCGGAAAATATCCCACGGGAAGTTGCTACCGAGATTCAAAGTTCCCTGTTTAATCGAGGTTATAAATTGTCTGTGTGCCAATCCGGACCATACATCCAGACAAACAGACAAAAATTCTTCATTACTATTTTATTATATGTATAGATAGATTAAGAGTATGTATACCATCAGCATATTATTAGACATTTAACACTAGCAGTTATACTTAGGTTAATAAAAAACATCCCAAGTACATAATTTCATTCATTTATTGAAACCCTAGATTGAAACAAAATAATTATCTTCCCCGTAATTAGCACACTTATAAGTCATAGTAAAATTTCGAGATAACTGGTGTCAAAGTTCATGTACGTACTCGAAGATGGTTTTTGAAAATAGTTAATAAACTTCTTCTTTTAACTGTTTGAATTGGAATTCCCATCATTGTCCTCCAAACTACCGTTTTAAATAACCATAAACATAATAAAAAGTTATAAATATCTACTACTAAGGGCTGATTTTTCCATCGCCAGATAACTTTTATTCGACGAATAAAATTTACGTTTGACAGTTTTTGTATGAAATAACTGTCAAAATTCAAAATGATTCCTCGAATACAGTTATCAGATGATTGAAAAATCAGCCCTTAAAAGTAAAAACTCGTAAAAGCCAACCCACTAAACATATATCTACTATCAAGTTAATATTTTATTCAGAAGCAACGGAAAATTCTGTGAGCTTAATTATTTCAGCTAAATTATTTAGTAATTTATAAGGCAATATAAATGGCATAAATATTAATAAGACAGGCAATAAAAAACATTAACGACATAAACAAATTAGTTTCCATTAGCAACGGTTACCATAGTAACCAAATCTGCGACCAGAATCAACCACTGACAAGTATCTTATTCAAAAGCTTGTGATAAATATACAAAGTGAAAACACTATTTATTAGTTTGCGGAAGGAATAAATAATCAGAATGGATGCGCCATCAATTTCGGGAACGACTCAGTCCACCTCTACATTATCAAGCTCGAAGAATAGCAGTAATAAGTCTGGTGCCAGTACTGATCGAGAGGTCGACTTCACGAAAGACAATGGTCAGTTAAAAAAATCCTGAAGAATTCTTGCTGAATTATCCTCAGCCAGTTTTTAGCTAGGAGCTACGACGTAGGTCATTACTACATAACCATAAGTACATTAACATGGGAAATAAACCTAAATATGTGTATTATAAGTGAGGATAGGGATCCTCACTTATTGAATGGGCTAAGAGAATATCGCAGACAGATTGGTGATCGCAGTATCTGTGTCACCCACGTTTGGTGGTCATGAACACAAGAGTGTTAAGAGCTATCTAGGATAACTAGAACTTTAATAACCTAGAGGATACTAAAACTATTTTTCCAGGAAAGCCAGGAAAAGGTGGACTTTTGCATGTCGTACGTATGCGTTTTTGGGTCTTTTAAAACGCCCATCGCAGTATCTGTGTTAATTTTTAGAGAACTTTCTATGAAAGCAATAACTACGTCTTCTTCCGATGCCTCTTCAGAAAAAGTATGCTCGCTTCAAGTAATTTTTATAATACAAACTTACACTACCAACACAACTTAACTTGTAGCATACTTACATTAAGGTACAGGATATCTCCTTTACCTAAGTGTTCATCCGGCTCTGGGCTATAATATGATCAGTGGAGAGATACATAAACTAATTGAAAAAATAATAAATACCTTTACAAGAATTACAAACGCTACAATATTCCTGTTCCAGTGGCATCACCAATCGACCTGGAGTGCCACATCCAATGTGAGCGCATCACCAAGATCCTTAACGACGCAATTTACAAATGCAAGCTTTCCATCTGTTTGGCGGACCTGGTGCAGGAGTACCGCCTCCTCAACAGTGTCCTGTCGCCTATGCACATGGATGATCTGATCTTCATCTTCGAACAGTACGACAATCCTCTGTTCTCATCCAGTCTATTGAACATGGCGGTTATGGAAGATTTGAAAGCTGTGAGTTTCGATTTATAGTTTTTGCATATGGTTGGTCCAGGCTTTTGGATTTTGAGTACTTACAATAGATTAAACTAAAATAAAGAAGTGGTTAGGCGAATTATCGTGCGTTTCACTGCAATAATATGTTCCTAATATAATAAAGTCCGTTTTGTTCTTTTTAGACAATGTCCAGAGGCTCGATTTATCTACTTTTCTCTTGGAAATTCCAATGAAAATGGGAATACGGGGTACTGTTTACAACAAGTGTTAAACAATCGGTGACAATTAATTTTGTATCTGTTCTTATTCTTTTTAGACAGAGCAGTGTACGATGTCAGTCTGGCGCATTCATTAACAGGGCCTCCAACCGCGAATTTTATTTGATCGGGCCGTCTCATCCGTGGCCTGCTGCCTTCCACTCTGCCCTGCACCACTAGACGCTCTGTGGAGTCATAATTCCGTCCGGAGACATAACCAAAGAACTTCAGTATCTGTTCTTATCTCAACTTAATTTCCAGGGTGACTTATCGCTGAAAAATCGCCTGAACCCCGAACTGGGGCATCTCCTGTATATCATGAACAGCTATCCTGAGCTCCGCCCCACAATCGATGAAATGATAGCCAAGGTGTGTTATATTCGAACAATTTTCTGATTCATAGGATAGTCTCTCTCACTCTATTAAAAAAAAATAAAAAATCATTCCAAGCTTAGCGGCAATAAACCTGCAACATAGCAAGTTTCTTCGCAAGATGGGAAGAGAAGATCCAAACTGGGTAGATCACGTAAACGTAACCTATTTGTTGGATAGTTTTCGACTTGTCAGGAACCATCATGTTGACAGATAGTACAGTTTACACGAACAAAATCAAACTCGTGATTTTTCTTTTGTTGATTTCAGATGAGAGAATCAATAGAGGACCAAGCTGGCGACGTAAGTTGTATATTCTGTCATGTAATACTAAAGTGAGTGCTTTGTCATTAATGGAGCAACAGAAATATCCAAAAATAGTCTTCGCAAACTTCAATAGACTGTAGGGTTGACCACAGCCAGTGGGATCTATGATCCCTTCTTACACATAGTAAATATTAAGATCTTACGTATTATCTTGTTGATTGATTTAAAATAATGGACAAGGCGTTTGCATTCTTAACTTTATATGGTCACAAAACACAAAAGCATGTCAAATTATTTTTTTCTAGGCGAAGGTAATGCCTGCTGGTTTTGACTTTCTCTTGGAAATGGAGCATTTTCGAGAACTAATGATAAGGCAGATGGAGACCACAGCAGCAGAGGAACTTTCTGCCAAGATTAACACCAAGAAATTGGAAGCTTCTAATGCTCACCTCATAGAGCGTATCACAGGTATGGAGTAACGAGCTCAGATGGAATCAAACTTACACTTTGCTGTAAACCAGGTGTCATACGATATGTCCATGTCCATCTGACCAACATAGCTGTTCACAACCACTCGTTACACATCATATTAATATTCAATTCATATTCATTTATTTGCGTTCCATACTGTATCGATCAAACAATCAAATCAACAATTAGTGTTATCGTAGGATTCGTAGGAGTCCTCTAAACGCAATTTACAAGTCCAAAACCCAACAATTTTGTCTGTTTATATCAAATAGACGACCGCTATTCTTCCAACAGCTGTTTGCAGTCGGGGGCAAGGCAACTGGTTATCGAAATGTATCATTTTCGATGCGATAGCCTGTCTGATGGTTGTGAATAGCTATTCATGCAGATAAACTACAACAGACTTCCACCAAGGGTGTATGGTAGGTCAAATAACGAAGGGAGTATTATGAAAATGAGACGACACTACTAGATAAGTAGACTAATTGTCAGGCTTGGTAACATCTATACCTATTTCCTTACGATTATTTCGTTTTGATTTATCAGAGTGCTCGAAGACTTTGAAAGACGAGACAGATCGCTTCGAGCAAACCATGGCGCTGAAGACGGAGATCATCGCTAAGTTAGAGCATGAACTAGTGCTGCTCAATAATGAAGCTACTGTCAAACTTAATAAGAAAATGTGAGATTTTTCTTTGGATTTAGTCAAATTTGGCGCTCAGTGGGCGGGACATATTGCTCGAAAAACAGATTGCTTATGGGATCGAAAAGTTCTGGAGTAGTGTCCGCGTACCGGAAATCGCAGCGTGGGCAGGCACAAGGTGGACTCACAACCTCGTGAAGGTCGTGACTATTTGCTTGATCCGAAAAGCACAGAACTAATCTATGTGCATATATATATTTGGGAGTGGCTTATGTCCAGCAATGGACGTCTTTCAGCTGAATTCATTCAATCATTCCATTTTCAGATAGCAGATAGCCAGTTTAGAAGTTTCTAATTAACAAAAATAGTGTAAAATGTGAGAAATGTGTGTGTGTTCTCTTACCTACTGGTAACATTCTTGTTAGCTTGGACTCAGAGCGACAGATGGTCCTGGCGACCCGAAGTCATGCAGTAAAACAGGAGATGTTGAAGGAAGAGGAGGTGGAAAGCCGAGAGGCATACGAACAGCTGTTGAGGCAGCACCTCATTGAGGAGAAGAATCAGAGAGCACGCCGGTAATGATCGGAGCTTTTTATGTAGAAACCAGATACCTCTTTCAAATATATGTAAATACTACCCATAACTGTACTACTAATAATTGTAATTACGATTATGTATCCTAATAATCGTATTAAAATTGAGGTAATGTCTGTTTGTAGAGGCAGGCTGCATGCTTGCCTTGGCTGCTTTTAACTGTAAATTCTAGTGAACACGTCCGAGCTGTTGAAAATTGTCAGAGGATTTTAGGACTGCTGTAACCATTTTTAAATTAGTTACCGTGTTTCAATTCAAGGAACGAATACTTACCATGAATCACGACAATTGTCTGATTTGCGATTAGTGAAAATGTTAGGAAGGCAATTAATTTCATACTTTTTATTTCATCACAAAAGGTTCAAAGTAGAGACGCAGCTGTTGTCGTGGCTGCAGAAGTACGACCTCGAGATGAGTGACAAACAGATGGAACTGGACGAGTTCACGGCAAAGCATGAAGAAGAAATAGAGAAGTGCGAGGAATTAGAGGTGACGTATCAGGCTAACTCGAAAATTACTAACCGAAAAATAAATACAAGTTATTGTTTGTGTAATAATAATAGGAGAAGGTATTGTGTTCTATTCAGCCCCCAGAGAGATTTATAAATAATAATAAAACGACCTAAAAAATATTCAATTCTATACGGGTCACGGTAAATTTATTTTCTGGGTTTAATCTAAGAGAAAATATCTACATGGCTATAGTTAAATAGTTGTATGCCTTGAACAATACGTGGTCGTGAAAATGTCATAGTAGATGAAATGTCAATCAAACAATTTTACCAACAGAAAAAGATAGAGGAACAAAACATCGAGTACATCCCGCTGATGGCGGAGCGAGAAGCGGAATACCACCAAGAGATGACGGAAAAGATGAACAAGTTCATGGCGGACCACGCCGCGAGGGTCATACAGACCGCCTGGAGAGAAGTGCTGGCCAATCGCGCAGAGAAGAAGAAGGTATGACATCCAACATATAGGGCTAACTCATATTTAAGACTAAGTTCTTTTTAGAATCAAGAGCTAGAATGATAGAGGTGTATTTTAGAGTAGAAAATTCCTGCTCATGGTATGGTCTTTGAACATTGCAATGAAAAGAGAAAGCGTGAAAATGAAGATTATTATGCGAACCATAATTGGTCAAATTAGTTAGAGGTATGACGGTGGAGATACGATGAAGCAGAAAACGGTCGGAAATGTTTCCTAAATTACGATGGAAGTGATTCAAGTTGCTAACGATTTTTATCTTTTTTGTTCATGCAGCTAAAAGGAAAGGCCAAAAAAGGAAAGAAGAAAGGTTAATAAAGAAATCAACGGGAATAATATTTTATTTTGATCCTCTACCTTTTCCTAATGGTTTTACCAAAACACCCTATAGTTTAAAATGTGTATACCAACTCCTTCATTTGAATTCTTTAGCGAGATATATTTTTGTGTATACCTTCGGTAAAGAATTTAAAATCCCTTGTTCCTTATCCCGAGTCCTGTTCCTTTCTTACAGTTGAGGAAATTATTGAAGAAAATTCAAGCTGCTGCAGTTCCGACGGATCTAGTCAAGGGGAAAAAGAAATAACTAAGAAATCTCTAGAAAATATCAAAGTGTCGATACGCATTCAATTTGTTTATTTTTTTATTGGTTTACTTTCATTGGTTGTTTGCTTGAGGGAAATAAAACAATCTATCATAATCAGAAAGCAAGACATACATTTTATTTACTTAAATAAAAGGTTTTGCTTCAATTAGGACTAATTCATTTTACAAAAATCTATAAAGAGACACTGTATAATATATATCTTTGTATTTATGACAAGTCTAAAAGATATTCAAGAGTGGTCGCCCCTGTACTTGACATTCAAGTATTCGAGGTAATATGTCATCCACATAAAACCTTTTTTTTTTAAATATCTACATGCGTAATTTATTTGCGTTGCTTTATTTACCGTAAAGTTATCCTAAAAAGTTTATTAGAGTATAGACATCGAATATAAAGTCATGAAAAATTTAAGGAAACCGTACAGAGTATCGACATGCGATTGATAAAACGCGTTCTTTAGATCTTTACCTATATAAATGTTCTTATCAAGTATACGAAACGCTATAAATATTTTTCTATCATACAATTATATATATTCATACAGTTTTATTATTTATTCTCCTAATCATCAGATCATAATTTCTCTTCATCATCGAGAATCTTCAGATGTCGTATGGCTCTGAGATCAATGAGCGTGTCGGATGAACTCTTGGTTGTTGGAACAAAGGATAAAGCACGTCGTGCCCTCTCGCCGTTGCGAAGCACTGGGTTCAGGTCCTGAAAATAAAGAGTTATTATCTTGCTGCGCCCAAAATCAAGGATAACTGATGTGGCTCAAAAGGCTGCCCAGCTAAAAAAGTACTGGGTAGGACATGTCTGCCGCACCAAACTAAATGATAAATGATTTTATTTTTGTAAGTAGGTTTGTACAAACACTTTTACATGTCAAGCATATTATTAAAAACTAGATGAGGTCGGCGTTTCCTATCTGACTACTCTAAGAAGGAAGGCCGAAACAAACTCAGAGGTCACAGTCTCTTAAAGTCCAGAAATTATCTTGGTCATGTGAAGACAATGTGGATTGAATTGGTGTCTGAAATGGTATTTTGAGGAAAGGACCACACAGGTTGAGCGGACCTGTCCAGTCAGTGCACGCATTTGTCAGTAATCATGCAGCTCAATTCAAAACTTGAGGAGCTCAACGATTCGACGAACAATACCACTAAGTACATTTTGAACAATACAAAAGAAAGGACATTTCGTAGGCCGCATAAATTACTCAAACTGCCAGACCATGGCTAAAACTAACTGAGAGAAAATAAAGACAAAATAAAATTAACCCACATATTTGATGCAAATCACGAAGGAGATGGTTAGAGGACTTGAATGGAGTATTGCAGACCTTAAGAACTGAAAAGAGTATTGTGTGGTGCAAAAAAAAAACTATCCTGGCAAAATTGATGACAGAAGAATATATGTAGAACTTTAAATAGTTTTGAATTGTTCCATCGACTTAAGTAAAAGAGTTACTTACTCTCAGTTGTACCTGCAACGCGTGCGCCGTGTGTTCAGTCTTAGAGATTTTATGTTGAGCTGCTTTCAGTTCAGCATCCAGCCGTTGTTTCTCTTCTTCTAGCTCCTTTAAGCGTTTTTCTGCTTCTGTAAGAAGAAGGAGACATGCTAAAATTAGTAAAAAAAATTTTTTTCTTAGGCTTTTATTTCTTAGACTTGGTCACGAACCCATCTGTTAAAGCTCATACATAATCAGCCTTTAATGTTCCCACTGCTGGGACACAGGCTTCCTCTTTTCGAGAGGGAGTGGGCTGTAATTCACCACGCGGGCCCAGTGCGGGTTGGTAGATGTCACATATCTTCGAATGTTTGGTTCTAGGACATGCCGGTTTCCTCACGATGTTTTGCCTTCACCGTTTTGAGAGCAGTGGTGATGAAGTAATTTACACAAAGTAAAGCGCCTGTCTGGGTTTGGCCGTTTGTCAGTAGACTACCACTGCATCTCCACCAAAGCTCATATATGCACTATTTTAATCATAATTTTTTGTACTAAAATACCTTTAAACTGAGTTTCCTTCTCAGCCTGCAACATCTCAAACTGTTGACGTTTTAATCTTTCTTCCTCTAGCATTTTGCACTGTTCTTCTTGAAGTCTTTCTAATTCTTCTCGCCTCTCCCATTCTTCTGCTAATACCCTGACAGGACAAAACATATCATTGGCTTCCTCTTTATTTATTTTTCTAGAAATAATAATTCAAATAGTTTTAAAACTTCATCATCATTAGCCTATAGCAGCCCACTGCTGGACATAGGCCTATCCTATTGCTCGCCATTGAACTCGGTTTTCGGCAACTCTCATCCAGCTGCTACCACCCATCCTGCGAAGATCGTCGCTCCACCTAGCCTTTCATTGACTTGAATGTGCCTTGGCGGATGAGAGTATGTCATGCTCACTCTAATGTCTCGCTGATGGTGGCACATGTGTTGGATCATTTAGCTCCCTTCAAAATGGTTGAGCTGAATGGTGCTAATCTATGCGTCATGTTCGTGAACGGGCGCCGTCAGTAGGGACTGGTCAACTCTTTGCTGCCATGGCTTATTTTGATTTAATTTAATATTTGAATTGTTTTTTTTTTATCTTTTCATTACGGACGCTTTTAACGTTCTGCATCGTTCTCACATGCATAATTTTGAACGTGAATGATGTAACCAATACTTTGTAACAATATTATTATGATTTAAAAGAGTGTCCATGGAGTTTCTTGCCCGTTCTTCTCCATAGGTACCTACTACGCTTTGAAATGGGCAACTAGCTTCATCTTTTTGACTGACCGACCTTGACAATTAAAAAGTGCCTGTAATTGGTTTATTTGAAATAAATAGTTTGAGTTTGAGTTTGAGGGTGTCCCACCTTACGTTTTACAACTTACCTAGCCTGTAATGCTCTAACAATTTCTTCGTCCCTCTTAGCTTGTGTTTCTTCCTGTAGTAGTTTCTCAAGTTCTACTTGTGCGTGTTTCAATTCTTCTAACTTTTTATTGTCTTGCTGTGCTAATTCCACTAATTCCTGAAATAAAGTATTATTGTCGTTTTTAGGGGTATTTTGTAAGTCCAAAGAGTGATGTCTCTTTTAGCCAAGAGTTTACAAGGCCTCATATAAATTTGAACAGCATCTGAATCAATTCCTTTAGTGTTCTTGATTCTGTAGCCTCATATCGAGGGTTTTTCCTCCTGTGTTATCGTGTTTAGTTGATGCTTTTTACTAATGTTATCAATGTGAGAGTATCCAGTCTTTTGTACCTTCATATAGGAGACATTTTCTTCATATTTCTTCAGTCAGTGCGCACGGAAGAACAAGAATGGCTAGTCGGGATAGTAGTGTTGTGTACCTGTGCCTGTGCCTCAGCGGCGAGGCGTGCCTTGACCTCGTGCTGCAGCCGTGCCCTGGTCTCCCGAACTTCGCGCTCACGCCTGGCACCTGCACCGCGTCTCACAGCCCTCGCGCGCCTCTGGAAGCCTTCCACTCCACCAGATACAGCTGCTGCTTGCCGGAGAGCTGATATCCATTGTAGACGACTCCTATGAGGAAATAAAACAAAATATGCTCATTATGGACTAGTAAAGTTTTTAAAGTAGATACACTTACACATAACGCCTGGTTAAGCTGGAATACTGTGAGAAGCTTTAACTAAGGCAACGTGTCTATAGGAACTATACATATCAGAACAGATAAATTATGATTATCCAACGTTACCTACAATCTAAAATAACTCGTCAGACCTGAAACAGAAAACGTAGAAGACAAGCTTCGAGATTCTTTTTCCTCGTAACAGACTAGTCTGGGCTACAGACTCAAAGAGATGAAGTAAGTACAGCTAAACTTACTTGTGATCCTGAGTGCCGAATTCAAACGTCCTATCCGGCGTGATGAGCTGGAACCTCTGTATCTTGCCCTCCCCGATGGCTGCCTCAACGGAACAGTATTCATCGATGACGACACGGCCACACTGTTCCTTCTGAGAGGAACTCTTGTAGTAGGTGAGGGCACACGGCTGGAGGACGCACCAGTACTCCCGCATGGTTGGGAGAAGGTAGCCGCGTTTGAATAGATAGCCCTGGGAAGAGGGGATAGATGCTTACAGAATAATCTCCGGAAATCACATTAAAAATGTGGGTATGTTTTATGAAGTTCGATAACGTTTACAAATACCACGTTTTGATCTGCGTCACTGGACTGTCAATATTTTAAAATTTCTTTACTGCAGTTGGCAAAAATATTTTTTTAAGTGATCATAAATATTTAGTATAGTTTAGTATTTTTTTTTAATTTGTTTAATTTCATAGTGATTATCGAATCTGTTTACCTTCTTAATAATATCCTCAATGAAGACATCGTATATCTCATCGACAGCTTCGACAAGAGCCTCTGAATGTAGCTGCTGATCTCCACAATATTTAGCTTCAAGCACGGCGAGGAATGCGGCCCACTTGAAGTGGCCTATGGAGGAGCCTAGGGCTTCCCAGTCAGCTGTGTCCCAGCGGAGGCCGAGGCAGTGGACTAGTTGTTCTGCTACTATACCCGCTTCTGAGGGTTGGAGTACCACCTGAAGGAATGATGAAATAGTCGATTTTATTAGCTGCAAATTTAAGTAGAGGACGACGGATGAGTGCAAGTTATCATGATGTATTGTCACCAAATGAGATAAGTTACGGTTAAGTCGGATATAGTTGAAGTTTATTAAGAAACCGATGGATGTTTTCGTATAAAATTGAACTGAATTAATAGAAGAAAAAAAAAACAGTTAATTTATCAAATTCATTTGAATACATCCATCCGGTTTCTTACTAACTTTAATTTTATCCGATGACCCTGGTTACTTATCTCTTTTGGTGACTGTACGTATATGACGAATAGGGCAGCCCAATATTTGAGTCAAGGTAACATCCGCAAATCCGGGCAGTTCGGTATCTCCATAACACAACACATTCATTCATCAAACTGTCTATTAGTACCTAATTTGGAATAAAGAAATTACAGAACCCGGATTAATTTCTATCAAATATAAGAATAAGAGGGAATTTGAGTTTCAAAATACGCACTCGACAAACAATCTGAAAACGAGTGAAAGTGTAAAATAAAGTTACGCAAGTGTGTTCGTAAATGACAAGCGTTATGAAACTTACTATTACGAAATTGAAATCTACACACGAACGTGTTATGATATCACTGGCGAGAAATTAATTCTCCTTTGTGATATCCTAAATCTATATGACTAAGCAGTGTCTAATGTAGTCAATGACGAAAGTGCTAATGATGCAAACGATATACCTACCTATACCTTTACTAATAATTATAAACTGAAGAGTTTGTTTGTTTTTTATTTCTTTGTTTGTTTGTATGCGCTAATCTTTGGAACTACCAGTCGGATTTGAAAAAATATTTTTGCATTTGATAGCCTAATTCTTGGCTATAAGCTATTTAACATCACGGCAGGACCCTTGGGAGCCGGGCAACAAGAAAAAGAGGCAGAAAGAACATTATGCGATAACGAAGTAATAGTGCGGGCAGGCGATACGACGCGATAACCCTATCGCGTCGTATCGCCTGCCCGTCGGATCGATGGTGGGGAACAAGAAATTTCATGCGGCCGAATTCGCGGGCAGAAGTTAGTTTTTAGATATTTTATTTGGAAGTGGTAGGGAGTTACTGCATATTTAAGTTGGTACGCTCATAATTATGAACCCTATGAGTCTGAAATTTTGAGAGAGCTTAACTACGAGCTCACGTAGGCGAACTAGCCTATAATGAATGTGGTCTACAAATTAGCAAAGCTTGACTTACTAATTAGCACGAGCACCGACCAAGCGTGCCTACTATCTTAAATGAACTGTGGTTGCTTACCAACATCTAATCTTAGTTAGTTTTTAGTCTGATTATAATGTTGTATGTATTTATAGTATTGTACCTACGAGTTTGTTCTTTTCGGTAGTTTCCTGACTGAATGTCCGGTAATTCATCATGTTTTCTATAACTGTTTTGAGAATACCTTCTTATCGCTAAAACATTATTCTTCTACATTATATTCTACATATACATTTCATGCCATCAATAAATGTCACTACTGATTTTAAGAGATAGCCTTCGTGATTCCAATTAGCGCTTAAGTGCTGGGTTATAGATTAGCAAAATACTGTCTCATTTATGTAACAATATGTGTAGGAGGCGACCCACACGTAATTCTAATTTAAGGCTATCTGTTAAAAAGAAGTGAAAGTTTGTGAATTAATATCCTGAAGAGGAATCATATATAACACCACTAGTATTGATAGCAGGATCCATAGTTCCACGACAATGGTGCTTACGTGAATGTAAAATATATTGGATTGGAGGAACAGCAGCTCAGAAATAGCAGCGGGAAGATCTTCTCTTACGCAGACGATACAGCCGTTGTCTTTTCTGGTCAATCGTGGGAGGTAGTGCACCAAAAAGCAGAATGTGGCCTAAGTATTATTGTAGACTGGTTAAAAGCTAACCTTCTAACGTTAAACGTCACAAAAATAAACTACATCTGCTTTTCTCCAAGTGCAAAATCTAAACCAGGTTCAGACTTTGACATAGCAATCCGCGAGAGTGTTTCGTGTCCTCCCTTAAACAGAAATTGTCAAAACCTACAACGAGTCACCTCTACTAGATACTTAGGTGTTGTTATGGATGAGTGTTTATCCTGGCAGGCACAGATTGATGCTAATATATCTCGTGTTAGAAAATTGATATGGATCTTTAATACTCTTCGCTATGTGATGCCTCCGGACGTAGTTGGTAAAATTTATGTTGCGCTGGCACAATCTGTTACAACATACTGCATTCCGGTTTGGGGAGGAGCCGCCAAAACTAAGTTACTTGAGCTCGAAAGAGCCCAGAGGTCACTTTTAAAAGTAATGTACTTTAAACCATACAGATATCCGACTAACAGCCTATACAGTATGTGTGGTTTGCTAACAGTAAGGCAGGTATATCTGTTAAACATGACTCTATACTTCCATAACTCTACACCACTTAACCCAGCAGACCAGGTTAAACGACGTAATAATATGGTGGCGCACTCATCGCGGGTTCGTACGGCTTTTGCTGAGCGTCAGTATGTTGCTCAGTCTGCCTTTGTCTACAATAAAATAAATTCAAAATTAAATTTCCATCCGGAGGCTCAACATAAGTGCAAGAAGATCATAACTGACTGGTTAAAAACATTAACATATGAGGAAACTGAACAAATATTGATCTGACCATGCTAAAAAGGAATACATAAAAAACAGACCACATGCACAAACATACACGCACAAACACACCCACACACACGCACACACAAAAACACGCGCGGGCGCGCGAACGCACACACACACACACACATACACACACAATTGAGCTATCTTGAACTTAGATATCACAGTTTTTAATTTAATTTGCATCCTGATTTCTTTTCTTTTCTTTTTATATTTTTTAGTTAATTAGTCTCCATTATGTTAATGTAAAATTGGGGAAGAAGCGAGTCGGCCCCAACACAAGTATTATTAATAACTTCATGGGGCCGCCTCATAATATATTATTATGTAATGATTTTGGAACAATAAACAAATTATTATTATTTATTAATACAAGGAGTGTGAATGACCTATTTGTGATACAATTCAAAGTGGGTATAAGGCAGCGGTCTTATATCCACTGTGTATTGTGTCGGTTAAGCGACTTCGAAATTTTGATGGCTCGAAGTAGGAATTTTAATTTCATACCCAAAGTGGTGTTTGATAACTTTATTGTCATCCTATTTTTTCATTAATTGACAATAACTTCATAAAATCTTAATATTTTATTTATTTAGGTAGCACAGTCAACGAAAAGGATTTATTATGAGCCATGTATGTCGCTAATCGCTTATGCTAATGACAGCACCCTTAGTTTCGAAGATAAAATACTGTTCGGAAACATGTGGTCAACACATGAAGTTAATGATGAGTGAAATTAAAATATGTTGATAAGAACTAACTCCTGCTTTATTATTACTTTTATTCCCTATTGAACCACATGTGTGGATGAATTTTCAAAAATCCTTCCTTAGGGCTCACTTTCGATGGAGCCATTGTCCAAAATTTCATGTTTCTCCAGTGGTTTAGGCTGTACGTTGACTGTCAACGAATGAATGCGAATTAATTTTATTATGTAGATTAATTACGGTTCAACTTTCGATCGAATTGAATTTAAATAGTGCCCTTAATTATTAATATTTTATGACAGTGCATGGTCAACTTGTGCAGGACTGCAGGTTGGTACTTACTTAAGTGTTAATTGACTTTGCTTTCTCTTCGTAATAAAACTGTGCCAAAATTTTAATACGCGTATTAAAATTTTATTACAGTTCTTTTGATATTTTAGTACCTTTATGCAAAGTTCATGAAACTTTTATTAATTTTACGCTACAGGCTAGGGTGAAAGGGAGGTACGACTTCTAGATTCCATTAAGTCTTTAGCAATACTTTTCCGTGTAAACTCTTTTGTTGTCTGAGTAGGCACCCAATACGACCATTTCAAAATTGTGCACTAGTCATGGTTGACTCTACGTTCGAAAACGAAACTTTGCTACTTAGTCCGTATATCATATCCCTCTTACGAGATATGGCACAAGAACTCTTTATCAATACCTAGGTAAAATACAAGGTGGCAGGGACATCGACGCGCACACTGTAACTATGGATTCAGCAGATGAGTTTAGACCCCATAGCGTCGAAATTTTTCGACGGTTATCAAAAAAAAATAATCTTCTGTTTCATAGAAAAGTGCATACCTACGCGGTCAAAATGTATGGAACAACAATATTTTTTTTAATAACCGACGAAAAATTTCGACGCTATGGGGTCTAAACTCATGTGCTGAATCCATGGTTACAGTTTGCGCGTCGATGTCCCTGCCACCCTGTATACACGGAAAATAAATACAATATATAAAACCTATATAAAATACACATATACCATCTACAAACTACCTGATGAATAATTTCCCTTACCACATAATGTTTGGAGTCATCAGCATCCTGCACCAGATCTCCAAGCAGACAGAAGATCCTGAAGAGTTTGAATACGGAGTCATCGCCGAACACTCCTGGGTCACGTCCCAGTAGACTCTTGCGGCAGACCAGCCAGCAGACCTAGGTAATAGAATAAAAAAGTATAAATAATGGGTACAATCTTCCTGATTGTCCTATTTAGGAGAACAGGCTGTATCTTTCTTTATATAAAAGGACGAGCATTGATCGCTAGGTACTGCGCTTCGCTTCGCAACAGCGCTTGCTTACTGTGTGTTGCTGTTACCATTGATTGTCCACACCACCACGACATCATATAAAAATGTTGAGAAATTATAATAAGTGGGTATGCTAGCAGTTACATACGTGACCTTTTACACGGTGGCAAGAATTATGACACGACGGACGTAAAATAATCAAGGAAAACGGTTGCTGTGAAAGCGTGAACATCAAATAATACCGAAAGACGAAGAAAAAAAGACGACGTCGGGTCCATAGAACAAATTCTCAATGCTAAACAAAATTTCGCAAATTGAGTGTAAAACCCATGAATGCCACATTTTTCCGGGATTTCATTAATATTTTGGCGGCTTTCGTTTCACACAAATGCAGTGGTCTACAGACTCATTATTATCACCATCATTGTGTGTAGTGATGTATTCCAGATTAGTTATATATCGAAGACAAATGAAAACAACTGTTTCTACTGAATGCTACCCAATTTCTCAATCGTTTTTAAACAACTCTGTACACAGAGATACAGCACGTTCGATTATTTACTCGTGAAGCAGTAGGTTGCATGTAATTACAACCCATGTGATAGGCATTGCCTCGTCGCGACCTACTTGCACAGCTGCACAAAGAAGTATTGTGCCAAGTTGATTCAATATGGAATTTTGAATAACGTGAACATAGTGTCTGCTTTTGGCGGGAAGCCTATAACCTATAAAATAAGTATTGTTCGTACAGCCATGTGGCCCTATTAAGCAGAAACTTGGCAGAAATGCAAGACATAAAAATACTGGCCACCATTCTTTACCGCCTGGAGAATGTAGGCTCACAGCCTCAGACTTTGTTACATTTTTACTGCTGAGTGCAGGACTTGAAATACCTGTATTTTTGGGAACCGGTACTATTGGCTTTGGTTTGATACCGGTACCAGAGTAGCACCGGTCGTTACCAGCCGTAGTAACTGTATTGATATTTCTAATCAGCATCGGTACTGTACCGGTATCAAACAAATATTTCCGTAGGTAAGTTATTCGAAGAAGTGAGAAAACAGATATATGTAGTAAGTACTCGTAAATAGTATAGTTATTAGGCATTAAAAAAATAACTGCAAGTTGCAAATACGAGATTTGTGATACCCGCATTTGGTACCGGTATCTACATGTGAGGTGGAGTAGTGGAGATAGTAAAAGCCTCCTAACAAAACATCGAGAGATTCAATCAGAACAATGAAGTCCTCCAGAAAGTTCTGGAAAGCCACCCCATAAATAATCAACATACATTTTTACGACTGACGCGGCTGCTCTACTTGGACACACAGATAAACAGATTCATATTAGTTTTGTGGCTAGGGGAACGAGTATTAGGGAGTCATTGGGCAGGGCAAGTGTTTTCTGTGTCAACAGACGGACGTAGTACTGTATATCACGCTCCAGACAACTTTAGCGGAAATCAATACCGTAGTCGCGGGGCCGAGAACCTAGACACTTGAGTACTACGTTTTGCCGACTGCATTTGTAGCTGGAAAAGTTTGGCTGAGTCTTGCGTGCTCCAGACATTTCATTTTGTTGAGAAAATAATGTTTATTGTGAGTTTGTATTAGGTGGTGGTACGGGTAATTTTCGAAACTACTGATCTGAAGCTTCTGAACAGTCTGTATGTCCTATGGCACTCGGCAATACTGTTATTGCTGAGTGCCATAGGACGTACAGACTGTAAGGACAGCAGTTTTCTTTTTATAACCCTCGATAATTTAAAGAAAAAATAGCTTTTCCACACATTTTGACCGCGTAGGTATTGCTTCTATAATACAACAGGTTTTTTGTGATAACCGACGTAAACCTCTACACAGAATCATGTGCTGAATTCATGGTTACAGTTTACGCTTCGATGTCCCTGCCACCCTGTATTTTATGCTAAAACAAGTAATTTCACTCGGATGAAGTCCTGGGCAAAAGTTAGTTTTGAATAACTTGAATTTCCAGTAAGTCAATACAAAAGGAATTTCCTTGTTTCGGAAAGGTCACCCAAATTATTATGTTAAACTTTAGGATTACCAAAACATGTTTTTCTTTATTCATTAGATAAGTAATATGAATCATGATGTATTTTGCTTGCTGACCCAAAGAATTCTTAGCACTCGAATATCTTATATTTTTATAATGTATTGTGTAAGTGTTTTATATATGTGTTGTTTTCAGTAGGTAGATAAACAGATGGTATCCCGTGTAGCGGGATCGTCCGAAAGGGTTACCGCTGCCCTGGTACGTAAAGGGCTAAGGAAGGAACACGGGTGGGTTTTAGTCAGTAAGAGTCTGACACTCCCTTCTGCTCCACCCAGAGCGGGAGGAGTCATTTGATGATTTCCCATCCACAAAAAAAAAAAAAAAAAAAAGATGGTATCCCGTTGAACTTGACATTATTTGCTAAATCCACTATATCATTCAATTGGTTTTCGGGCTGTTTAATCAAGTAGAAATCCGTTTTTGAGTCCACCATTCAAGAAGTTTTAGCAAGATTGTGGACAATATGTACCTATAATACATTGTAAATGAGATCCTACAATGAACAAAAATCCATTTTCTTCTTCTTACCGTGTCGTTAGGAATCTAAATGGACTCGGCCCAGAATTCGGTCACTTGTTTGGCACCATCACCAGCATCCATCAGTTCCTGTAACGTGCAGCTGACAGGACACGCATGGCACGATATTAAGTGTCCCATCGTTTGTGGAACAGCATCACATTTACACTCCAAGGTGGAGTCGTCTATGAATCTCCACCTGAACAGGTTTTCCTTGCTTCGGTCAACCTGGGTCCGGAGTCTATTTAAATACTTCCAAAATCCATAAGCTAATATATTGTTTTGAAACTGATTTCGTAACTATGTCTGTGCAGTATACTGCAACACTTTGACCTCGAGCTGGCTAGCCTAGCGTGGTACGAATATTCAATAGAATAAGAGGTCAGCATATATTGGTTTAGTACATGCTTACTATTAAACAAAGCCCTATTCCTTCTTAGGCACGTTTTCAGTTTAATTATTCACTTAAGTAGTTTTATATCAGCTCACGTGACTATTCAGCAAACATACAAGACTGGTGTGAGTCCTGCATAATCAGCCTACAATGTTCCTACTGCTGGGAAACAGGCCTCCACTCTTCGAGAGGGAGTGGGCTACAATCTACCAAGCGGGCCCAGTGCGGGTTGGTAGACGTCATATGTGTTCGATTTTTTGGTTCTACGACATGCCCGATTCCTCACGTGGTTTTCCTTCACCGTTTTGAGAGCAGTGGTGATCAAAATTATTTACACCAAGTAAAGCACCGGCCTAGGCTCGAACCGACTACCTACAACTCGTCAACCAGGGCCACCATTACCATGCATTACACATGCAGGAGTAGTGGTGGCCACTGGGCCACCACTACTCCTGCGTGCGTTCTGAAGCTAGACAGATTAGAGGAAATTCTTGCTTTCATGATTCATGATCCTTTATCTTATTGTTAGTCTTAAATTACGTGAAGCACATAATTAATTAATCACTCTTACAAAGGATTGTTTAGCATTAAAATTGTAATGTTTTCCTCATGATTAATCTTTAATGAACTCGACCTTCTCACTGGTTTACATATTAGGTATTTAATTACGATTTTAATAATTATTAGCATAGGAAAACCCATATGATTATAGACCATTCTTATGACAAAGTTTCACAATTTATTCACCTACTAACTTCT
Source organism: Apamea epomidion (assembly GCA_947507525.1). Lineage (NCBI taxonomy): Eukaryota > Metazoa > Arthropoda > Insecta > Lepidoptera > Noctuidae > Apamea > Apamea epomidion. The sequence goes on along the minus strand of OX382237.1, from coordinate 5,398,429 downwards.
GTCCGCGACTTCGTTCGCGTAGAACTCAGATATACAATAACCTAAAATAACAGCACATCTTTATAAAAAAAAAACTGCCTCGGCCACCTATGCTATTAAAGTTGTCAAAAAATAAAAGGCCCGTTTTGACATTGACAGTTCTAGTAGTTAATAAAGATCAAATTCGCAAAACACGTATCCGTTTGTATGAAACTGACAGGTGTCAAGAACGCATTCTCTAATGTCAAAACGGGCCTTTTATTTTTTGACAATTTTACTTGGTTTTCGCTTAGTGTTCTTTCTGATTACTTTTCTTTGCACGGCTTCTTAGGGTTGGCGTGAAGTTAAATATATCCTTCCTCAAAAACTGGCCTATTAAATGCAAAAATAGTTTTTTCAATCCGACCGGTAGTTCCACAGATTAGTGCGTTCAAAAAAAAAAACTCTTCAGCTTTATTATTGATATAGATATACCCCTTTATTTATAAACATTGCTTAAAGTTAAGTTGTGATTAGCGACTGTTTAACCATACATTTTGACGTTTAAACGTCACTTAACTTCAAGCAACGTTTATAAATAAATCCCATATAGTATAGTATAGATTAGACTTCTTAGTTCATACAGTAGCAATCATTGTGTTTGAAACGAATTGTGTATTTTAGCGGTAATGGTTCCATCGCACTAATTGACCTCTGTCTGAAGGAAGGCATGGCCACAGAATAGTGCCAAGGGGAACAGTCACGCCCAAACTCCCGAAGTAAGTAGTCGAAGTTCATTAGTGTCGACCAAACGTATCAATTCATTGGGGGGCTATTAATGAAGAGTGTTGGTGGGACGTCTATTATAAAAATACTAGCCAATTATTATTCTACTGCAGGACAAAAGCCCCTCTACAGAGAAGGTACGAGCATTGATCCCCACGCTTGATCAAGACGGGTTGGCGATTTCAGGTTTATCTACGAGTATCTATTTATATACTAATAATAAAGCTGAAGAGTTTGTTTGTTTGAACGCGCTAATCTCTGAAACTTCCAGTCTTTTCGCATTTGATAGCCCAATTCTTGAGGAAGGCTATAGGCGACTTAACATCACGCTAGAACCCTTAGGAGGCGAGCAAAAGGAAAAGGCACAGGCAGAAGTTAGTATTAACCATAAGTTCAGGTTTCTTCACGATGTTTCCCTTTACAGATATCTGTAATATCAAATATAAACTCAGAGAGCACGTACAACAAAAAGTCACCTCGGTACTTCCCAGATTTGAACCCACAACCTCTTGCATGAGAGGCGAGTTCTTAACCTCTGGGCCACTTGAGTAATCTACTTAAATTGTAATTGAGTGAATTTAAAATAAACCTTTTAATAGATAAAGGTTTTAGTTTTTAATCAGGAATCACAGTAAATGATGGAATATTTGGAATGTAGAAGGAATAAGAAAGGAAAGAGTATTGAGCAAAGGATCAATAAATGATCAAATAAGGAGACGAAAACAGTAGATTGAATTTGATGTGTGGTAGCTTATTCCTATGCACATAACTTCCCCTCGCCCGACTTCGTCGTACGTCGGAATCGAATCCAATATATATTAAGTGAACGCCTACATCTTCGTATTTATTATGGAGAATTTCGCGTCTCCCCCTCTTCCACATTTCCAAAGGTCACTGGAAAAATTCCGGCATAGAATTGTGTTCCCCTGCATTCTTGCGGAAGACTGGACTAAATCAGGAGAATCGGTAACGGATCTTCAATCCATTTAAAATAACTAAATAATTATTAATAACCTAATATAATTTTAATTATACATATAAAGGGTGGCAACTTCGATCAATAATAGTATTATTATTGATCGAAGGGTGGCAAGGATATATCGTCGCGCATACTATAACCATGAATTCAGCACATGATTAGTAAATTGTCACATAGAGTAGAAATTTCCAATAGTTTATAAAAAAAAAAAACTACTGTTTCATAGATACCTACTTGGTCAAAATTTTGTTTCCAAGTGACATCTCCCACCAAGCACTGAGCCCGTGTGGCGTATTACGGCCTACTCCCTCTCACAGAATCGTGGCCTGTGCCCCAGCAGTGGGAACATTATAGGCTGGTTATACATCTCTAACTGCCGTCTTCTCAGTATTCATCCCGTTTCCAGCCATTACCGGTTTACACCATCCATAAACTAGTTTCAGTGTTAAAGAAATTTTTAAAAAACGTACTTCACTGATTTTCTTCTCATATTCCCTGACTGTTGGCAAGGTGGTGGTCTTCGGTAAGGAGCTGAAGACCTCATGCTGTAGGTAGTAGCGGAACTCGTCGAAGGTCAGCTCCTGTGAGGATCTGAAGTGGTCCAGACCCTTCTCGACTCCGTATAGGTCGAGTAGAGTCCCAATGTTCGCTGTCAACACCTGGAAAGATAAAATTATAGTGTAAGCTACACATTTTTAGGGCGGGGTAGAGGGCCGCACCTGCAATTGGGTCATTTGGGTGATAGAACTTAGTATGACAGTTAGTAACACTGACCCATGTGGGTAATAGAGTTGATTAATATCTACTTCTTTGGAGAGGTCAATAAACTATATACCTAGTCTTGTCATAAATATGGTCACGAAGAAAACAAATTTTTTTTTAATTGCAAATAATATTTATTACTTTTACAGTGTGTTAGTTTAATACATAAATATAAAACAATTTAAAATATAAAAAGCTTATTCGAAGTGGTCTCCATTGGCTGCAATACAGTCCTTTAAACGTTGAGGCCAGTTATCAATAGAAGCACGCACTCTTTCCATGGGAAAATTCTTCACTGCCAATCGTATGGATTGTTTTAGGGACTCCAAATTATCATGGCGTTTAGAGCAAGCCGTACTCTCTAAAACTGACCATAAATCATAATCCAGCGGATTAAGATCGGGACTAGACGTGGCCAGTCTTCAGCTCTGATGAGGCCCGAAACGTTCACTTCCAACCAAGACTGCGTGGACCGAGCTTTATGACCTGGCGCTGAGTCTTGTTGGAAGGACCATACTTGGTTATTGAACATGGTGCTGTTAAGGGGCTTAACTACCTTCTCAAGAATGGTATCTTGGTACATTTGTGCCGATGTTTTGATACCTTTTTCACAAAAATATGGCTGTCACAGTCACACCTTCATAGCTAACACCCCACCAAACCATCACTGAAGTCGGATAATGCCCACGTTGCACTCTGTCGACTAATTGGGAAGCTTTGAGCATAAATACGGTCATTTTGTTTGATAAAATGTTGCTCAATTGTAAAGATTTTCTCATCCGTAAACAAAATTTTTCTGTGACCTCGCTTTGCGTACCGCTTCAGTAGTTGTTTCGATTTTACCACCCTATTCTTTTTTAAATTATCAGTTAAAAAATGACCAGTGCGTCTCTTATAGGCTGCAAGTCCTAAGTCATCTTTTAAAATACGCGACATGGTTCTGGGTGCTATCTTAATCTCCCGAGATAAACCTTTTGCTTTCGGACAGGAATTCTTCGAATTCTTTTCCTTACTGCTTTGACCACCTTTTTCGTACGAACACTACGTGGACTGCCAGATCCTTTTCTATCACAAACAGAGGAGGTCTCATTGTACCTATTAATAGCCCGGTACACAAACATTTGACGAATACCAAGCGTATGGAGAGTTTTAAAAATTGCATTTGGTTCCATACCAACTTTGTGTAATGCAATTACAGCGATTCGGTTCTCTTTATCACCCCACTCCATTTTAATATCGCAAAATATTGTACAATGTATTGGCGCCAAAATTAGAAAACTCAATGAACAATCGTATAAAAATGGCAGATCCAAATTCAAATGTAAAATCTTTCTTATTTTTTATTGTAACAGTATTTATGGCCAGACTGTGTATATTTGTAATGAAAAACCGTTGTGTATTTAAAAAGCTTGGGACTGTTAAAGCATGCTTTACATTTAGTCGGTGCTAATGTAATGTAAAGCATACTCTCACAGTCTGTCTGTACATACTACATATTTGTAAAGCATGCACTCACAGTCAACAATTACAACATATCTTAGACTCCTAGGCTACTACTTTATATATATTATACTTTCGACACCGTAAGAAAGCCCAGAACATTAACTTAATGATCAGAGGTAAGAGGTGTGCAAACATCAATAATATTCCATTTAAAACAGTTTTAATCTTCAGTTGCACATGCCTTTCTTTGAACGACTCTTTGTTTATTTGCCCTAGAAGCTAAAATAAACGCTACCATACTTGTAAACATCTATACCACACTAGAAACATTACAAGTTTGAAGTAGCACTGCCACTAAGGCACTATACAAACAGATGAAATCACCAGTCACAAGTTACTACCGCTGACTCATTGCTTCTGCCGCTATCATCTAACTCAAACGCAAACTGACACGTTTCGGGTTTCAACATCAATCATTCAAACATTGTTTGGAAAGTTTACTCTATTATTGCCTTTAGGAGTTATGGCAATCAGAACAATGCAGCATACCCCGCTTCCAAAGTTATAGTGATGATTTTCCCTTGATGTGTTTATCTGACAGGTTGAAAATATCATGAGGAGAGTAGCTGAATGCTCTTGTTAAAAGCCAGTCAGAAGGTTGGTAGTTAGTAGCACAAGCAGGGTTCAAGCGTGCATCAACAAGATACCTACGACTTATTTAAGGGAACTTTAATCTTAATTTTGTACCTCCAAGTTATTCTAATGAGTACACTCATTAAGTCATTGGACATGCAACGTAAACCGATGCGTTTTGGGTTACGTTGGCTTATCTAATGAGTGGTCATCAGCTGCCTTAATAATAGACAAATTAGTCATTAAAATTTTATAAAGCGGAGATGATTGTGTGGTTTGATGACGTTATTAATCTGTTGAAGCTTAGGAGCAAACATATCCTCTACGTCTAACAATATAAGTACACTAATAGTATTATTTTTCTTTGGAAAAATCTCGGATCAGTAGCAGCCGTCTGGGCTACGGAGTAGGTTCGCCCCCTAATACACTCAATTTGAGATGTGGTCTGTCATCTTGCTAAGTTTGATGTGCTGGTTATGGCAACATCCCTGCCCCAGCAGTCTCGACATTCATAGCGATCGCTTTATGACCGAATTCGGTCGCAAAGTCCCGGATTGACAGGTGTAATGTATGGAGTGACAGGACTTTGCGACTGAATTCGGTCGTAAAGCGATCGCTATGAATGTCGAGACTGCTGGGGCTGGTTGAGCATTTTTGGGGTTCCCTACGTTCAGTAGATAGTAAACGTTTACAAACAGAAAATATTGAAAGTAAGTATTTGAAAAACCTTGAATTATCGATATAGACAATGTGATATTATGTCACCGTGGGCGTATCAGGGACTGATACTTCGTTTGTCAAACTCATTACAATGATTGGCACTCCAGTAACCAGATATGTCTGCTAACCTCGCAAAAAATGTGTGCATGTGTCATGTTTTGTGGTCGTTACAATCACATTTTTAAAGCGCTTGACAACAGGATATTACTGTACTTGTAACTTGTAGAGCGAAGGGATTTAATCTACATTTCAATGAGATAAGTAACGATGACTAGTTTATGTTACCTACTAACTTCCGTTTAGTCGGCTTGCAAGAGAATTTTAGTAAAATATTCTCGAATACTTAGAGTTTTTGAAACGCTTTTGAATACAATGTCCAACGTAACAAAGATAACATCAAGCGAGTAGGCCTATTCCCCGAAGAAGGGTTGGGCAAAGTGTACCTATTAAAACAGAACACCCACATTTTCCGCTAGTTATGCTTAAGTCCGATGTAGGTAATATACCGAGCCCTTTGCCATTCCCTAATTTATTATATGTATATTTCAAGATGTTGCTGATACTTCGTTGGTTACAAAGTTTGACAACCAGTAACTGGGTTGTGCAGGTCAGATAGGCATTCACTTCATGTAATAATGGTATTCAGCTGCATCCGGTTAGACGGGAAGTTGAGCCCAACACATTTCGGAAAAGGCGGCTGATGATTGATGTTCTTTGTTGGCAACTGATTTTTTTGCTCAAAATCAATGCACATACCTAACAAAGTAGTGACCCATATTGCTATTCTTACAAAAAATGTGATATCTAGAGTCTTTATGACTCTACTAGCAGTGGCAGACGATGAATAATCGACTAACTTCTATATCAGGGAATAACAGACGCTGACGTCAAATAACAAGGACATATAAAATAAAAAATAAAAGCTAAATATGTAACAAAATGTCGACAGTGAAGGACTGTGTCTCAGCTATAGTCAGCGCTACAAGCGATGCATCCGTTATTATTCAGAAGCTTATAAGTCAAACTGTATGCAATGTCTGTCCTATACTTGTAGGGTTACCAAAGTTATCATTCGGAAGAATTTAGATAGATCTATGATGTACCTGTTATCCTTTCGTATCCAACGTGGATCCACGCGGGACGCAATTACTTTTTTTATTGTTTCTGTAATTATGGCATTCAACTGGTTGGTAGATATATTAAGCCAGGCTAGATTTTTTTTTCTGAAAACCTATTTTAACTAGAATTGTTCCTAACCGATTATTTTATAGAAACAAAACCTTGATTGTTTGTAGGTATGCTTAAACAGCACAGCATGTAGTTGGAAATACGTGGTTTGCTAACCTGTAGTTTACTTTAAATTATATTTTTAAATACATTTCGCCTTTTCTACATATACCAATTAATAGATAATTAAAGTTGGGAAGGTTGTTAATTGGAGAAAAATCATACTTCGGTTTTCATGCTACAATGTCGTTTAACTTACCGATTTACAATGTCATTTAACTTACCGATTTGGTAAAAAACATGGTAACCCTGATCGGGTTCAATATCCGACGATAACTTAGTGATTCATGCAATGTTTTGTTGTTCACAGGGCGGTGTCTCTGTCGGTGAAGGATAATTCACCATTTCAATAATAAATATGGACATTGTGTCTTTGATTTCTGTCGTTGTATCTACAAGAACTTCCTTTTTTCTCTGTTTGCAGAAATGATTCATAGAAAAAGTACCTGCCGATCGATTCTGTAAAAATCTCACCGTGAAAAGTTAAGTGAAGCGAGCTTATAGTGAGCTGTCAATAGTGTCAATCCCTAGTATTAGTTGGAATGACAGCTCACTCCACGCTCACTTCACCTAAGTTTTCACGGTGAGATGGTTACAGAAACGCGCTGCTGGTACCTACATGTAAATAGGTACCTAATTATTTATTGTGTAACTTTTTCTATTTACTGACGATTTCTTATACTTTAGATTTATAGCATCTGTTATCGTAGGTAGGTAGCTACTCTACATGTCATTAATTCTTTATTTTACTAATGCTATGTTATACCTAGCTGTGACATTATAAACGTTTCGATTCTATCATCTTCCTATTAGGGGACGTGAGAGCGCGGTTTCTGGAGAGCTTTTATTTATCCTCTTTACTTTTGGTAAAGATGATTGTCTAAATCCAAATCATTAGATTTAGTCACTGTGTTAAGTGTAATATAGTCACACTCACCACTGTGTAATACAGTCACCACTCTGTTACTCTATAACACAGTCAGTTTATTAAGCAAATCCTAGTATAAAGGGTCCCCGAAACGATCAATTACAATTGTCAATGTTTTCTGTGTTTATTGTTAATCGCTTCAATTGTATTTTGTAGACGATTATTTTGCGCATCAATGTGTATCAACCACGTAAAAATTGTCAATTTCAATCGATCTTTTCGGGGACCCACCCTTTAAAGTAGGATTTCCGTAATAAACTTTAAGAAGTTACTGTAACTTAGAGCACATTAAGGTACCTACATACATTCAGTAGGTAGGTATCTAGGGTCTTTGCCTGTTACATTATTTTAACAAGCTATCGGGTTTGTTGTACAATTACAAGCTAAACGCTTGTGGGAGTAATCATAGTTGTGCGTCTCGCAATCAAATTATGAATCATAGCTAGCATTACTACACGAATACTATGCTCACTGGTAATGGGAAGTAGAATGACCTTACACCCACAGGTCTGACAACTCAGCGTCACTATCGAATTAATTGATTTACTCCGTTGACTATTATAGTTAGAAATATGATTAAAATCTGCAGCTACAAGTTTTAGTTTAATCACTCTGACCCTGGGGGCCTACTCTTTGAGACCGTCTACGAAGATTTGGGCCCGTCCAAAAGTAGTTCAATACTTTGGAGCGACTAATTAACGTTTTCGGACGGGCAGTAACATATCGGGAGTAAGGACAACTGCCTAATCGTGTTGTCATTCATTCTTATGCAATCTTATAGATATATACGTGATACGGAGTAGTAAACACCCTTAACTTCGGTCGAATCTACGGACTTCGTGCTGAGAGCTGATTGGCTAAAATGTGCACCCTGTATCCCGCATTCCATGTTAGATTTAAACACCCTTAACTTCGGTCGAATCTACGGACTTCGTGCTGAGAGCTGATTCGCTAAAACGTGCACCCTGTATCCCGCATTCCATGTTAGATTATGTGAGTGACTTTCTTTAATACGTACCTAGTCTGTAATTAGTGTAGAAAGGGGTTGATTTGGCATCGACATTTATAGTCATGGCAGTTATTGAAAATTAGGCACTAGCTAAGTAACATAGCAAGACGTAGTCACCACACCACATAATGTTTTTGGGTAGGGTATGGTCGATGCATACTTATATCGACCATACCCTAGAAAATTATATGGTGTGGTGACTAAGCTAACCCTAACCTACAATAGGTACGATAAAAGAAAATGTCTCATAAATTGAATGTGAAATTATAATGTACAAGCCCAGCAGTAAATACAATGATATGTTGATACTTAGTATAAATCAGTAGAACAAGTAACATTCGGTAAGCCACTACACTCAAGTGGCCGTTGGTCATAGTCTGTAGGGTCACGTCAGGGTCGAACTGACTAATAAGGACAGCTGTTCTCTTTAGGGTCTAATATGGTCACCCGGATGTAACCTTTACGTTTATTATGTCAAATATATTTAAATCACTTTATGGCATGTTCTTTTATGTAAATATTTTGTATTTGTATGAGCTTACGGTAAGTAATGATACCTTGAAAAGACTTACGTAGTGACTGGCTATCAGGAGTCGCAGTGGTTGGGGTTACTGGGAGTGTGGCGGCTCTTCCCAAAGAATAAATAAGCTAACTCTCTACCTATAGTTGCATGCTACTTACATACCTACTTAAATAACATAAAAGAGATACCTAAGTATGCAGGGTCGTCGGATGTAGTTGAAGTTTAGTAAGAAACGGATTGTTGTTTTCGGATAAAATTTAATTTAATTAATAGAAAACAAACAGTTAATCTATCAAACTGAATTTCATTCGAAAACATCCATCGGTTTTTTACTTAACTTCAACTATATCTGACGACCCTGCGCGGTCTTTCACTTATCTCTTTTGTTGACTGTTCATAACTTATGATAACATTACGCCTGTAAACCCCGTAGGGTTAGGCAGAGGTGTACCTTTAGTACATCCATATATGATATAAATGCATCAGCAGCAGCAGCAGTGCGTGTAGTGTATACACCGTTAAATTTTGATCGTTTGAATCCTTAAAAGGGGTCGTTGTACTCATCATTATGAACAACTTTTACTACGGGACCAACCCTGAAATCGTGAAAAAAAACAGTTGATCCATAGTTCGCATAACTCGACATAATATATGGATCAACTGATTTTTTTTTCACGATTTCAGGGTTGGTCCCGTAGTAAAAGTTGTTCATAATGATGAGTACAATGACCCCTTTTCAGGATTAGAAATTCATCTCCCTAGTCCTTCAGTAAATACAGAAAATAAACTTCCCAAAACTCTTGCCCACCCCCAAAATGGTTGCCTCAAAACGACTAATTCAATGCAAATAATAGGTAGGTACCTAGTTTATTATGTCCTTCTGTCTGCTCACCCACTCAAGAGACTTAATGAAAAATCGTGATCGAAAAACACAAATCGACCGATGACTTCAAAATGCAGAGCAAGTAGTCTGCGATTATTGTAACAGCTATTATATTTTTTGTCTAGACTTTATGGAAACCAGTAGGTACCTATAGTCTGTTAGAGCAAGAATATAAACTCGTATCTAGGTAGGTAAGTAAGTTAATTATGCATATTTAATGGGTATAATTGATTGGTCGCGCAGGTTGCTGTTTAGAATTATGTCGGGCCAAAACTTTGACTGCATGATAGAATTCCGAATTGGTGTAATGTAACTTTACATTCGAGAAGCACAGAACCGGTCAAAGTGGCGGTGCTCGGGGGAGGCCTATGTCCAGCAGTGGACGTTTTTCAGCTGATATGATGATAATGATGTGATGACTTTACATTTATTTAGGTGAAGTGTCAACCATGTCTAAATGTGGACTCTAATCTGACACATATTGTGTAGGATACCAAATTGAAAGTAGGTATCTAATCTATCAACCCCGAATATGGTACGTTCCTACGATAATATATGTTTCATGTCTAGACAAGCAGCGACCTTCATAGAGTGAAAATGTGAAGGAAACTGCGGGGTAATTGCGTAACACATTATCAGTAGGAATAGCTTTCATTTTGACAGTTCAACAACATTCATTGCGTTATTTACGTTGTTGAGCAGACAAATTCGAACATTTATAGCAAATGGATTAGCAATATCCTTCAAAATGATTCAGATTATGTTTGTGAATTACGTATTGAAACTTCTGCTGTGTTTTGCTGATAATGATAGAGTACAATTTGATAAGTTTTGACATTGGTTTACCTTGGTCGAGCCGCATTACAAATATTACAATGCTGGTGCACATTTGCATATTTATATTATCCATAGTGTATAATCGTGTGTGTAGCATTTTGTAGTCACTACGACATAGTGTTATTGCAATAATTAAGAAGTTATTAAGATAGCCACATTAGAGAGAGATTAGATTTCTTTATTTGTTTAAACATTGTATACATACAAAAGCATGCAAGATTAATATCTTGCATGCTTTTGTATGTATACAAGGTACGTCGTTTGAGTCCAGTCATGTCATAGTAATAGCAACTATGGTCATGTTTAGCTGTAAGTATCGGCGTACTAATATTTCCATAACATTGAAAATAATTAATAATAAGACAAAAAAAATACCTAGAATAAGCATTTACACAATTTATAATTATGAAACTTTAGAAACCAAAACACAACAAACATCAAACAACACAAACATTGCTAAGATATTGCCTGGCATTCTTAGGAATTTAAATTCCTAAGAATTCCTACGTACCTATACATACAAATTACGACTCAAGCATAGATCTAAACCATCTCAACCTTTACAAATCTTCGAATATTAAAAAAGTAATTACTGAGGTAAAAAAAAAGTAATTACTGAGGTATTTTTCTAATCTAAGGAAGATTAGAAAAATACCTCAGTAATGACTTTTACCAGCACTAATATCTCCATAGGTACTAGGTAAGTATTAATAGATTTCGCTGCACTTAAGTGGGTACATTTTAAATGTCATTTTTCACGTGAAAGTAGGCGTCCACGCTTGACATTTTCAGCAGTGTCAGGGCTGTCTCATAATTACAGTTTATAATATTTTAATATGTATTTAATTTACAATTTACTACTTCGATTGCTTGTAATTATTTTTAATATCTTGATCTCAGTGGGTAATTTATTTTTGAATTTATAACAGTTATTTATTATTGTGTAAACATTGCAGACCACACAAACCGTACCTATAAGAATTTCGTTTTGGTTCATAATTGTATGGTAAATATTCAGTTTGACTTTCACTAAATTATTTGAATGGCCACTTTTGATGTAAATAAGTAGGTATCTATTGTGGTTTTCCTTCTTCTTTCTCATAAGTAAATAACATTAATGTTCCTACTACTTAGCAGCTCACAATCTCCAGGCAAAACCCAGTGACTCGTGTTAAATAACAGTACCTACTTAAGTAGGCCAGGGTTTCTATGACTGGACACTAGGCAGTATGTAGAGTAAAGACATTGTTAAAACCAATACATAATCAGCCTACAAATGTTCCTACTGCTGGGACACAGGACTCCTCTCTTCGAAAGGGAGTGGGATATAATCTACCACGCGGACCCAATGCGGGTTGGTAGATGTCACATGTCTTCGAATTTTTGGTTCTAGGATATGCCGGTTTCCTCAAGGTGTTTTCCTTCCCTGTTTTGAGAGTAGAGTGGTGATGAAATTATTTACACAAAGTAAAGCGCCTGCCTGGGTTCAAACCCCCGACCTATAACTCGTAAATCGGGGTAGTTGCCACTGGGCCACTATTGCTCTAAAAAACCAATACCAGCCTATTATTGTTCCACTGCAGGGCAAATACATCTTCTCATACAGAGAAGGCACGAGCATTGATCACCCACCACGCATGCTTAAGACGGGAAGATTTCCTCACGATGTTTTCCTTCACCGATGTCAGTAATGTCCAAGATTAACTCAGAAAGTACACTCATATGAATTCAAGTCATATTGGTACTTGCTCGGATTTGAACTCACAGCCTCGTGATATCGTGCATAAGAAGCGAGGCCACTGGACCATTACGCACAAAGCCTTTTTTAGATGACAGGCAACGAACTTTGGTATGTACCTTTATGTTTTGTTAAATAGAGCGATTTAATACGACACGGAAGAATTTTATTGTTTTCGTTTGCACTGGATATCTTGATATCGGATATCATCGACTTAGCAGATGATTCATGAGTTACAGGGCTGGCCCTAGGGTCACAAAAACTATTTCAAGTCCTCGCTATGAATTAAGTTAATCAAGACCAGACACATCTTTATCAAACGAATGTGCAGACACATGCAGCTAAGAGAAATTCACCTACCCTACACTATGACGCATCAAAGCACATTAGAAGCCGCAACGCAGATATTGTTTCAGACAGATTCGAATTTGAATTTGAACTGTTTCTACTTCAGTACAATGAGGCTCGGTGTGGTCGAGCCGCGCCGCATCGCAATGCATTGCAAAAATAATAATCTGACAACCCTATTCATGATACTGTCGTATCGTCTCCGAAAGGGGAATGTCGTCCTTACCTTTAACGATGCGTGAACACGAATGTGGACTAGCGACATTTATTAAATTAAGCAGAACATGCGACTTTTGATTGCTTCATGAGACTATGTATAGTTCCATGAAGGATTATAGAATCAAATTATGAGCAGTTTATTGACTGACTGATAAATATACCAACCAGATGTAGATTTGTATAATGAATACGATTATTATAATAATCTTTTAGTAGGCGAAACCGACCTACCCTAAGTTGAAGCTAACAATTTACCTAAGGTGCAATACGTGAGCATATATTAGCAGCTTTATTTTTAGCCAATCTTATTTTATCACCATATCAATCACACTCAGTCAGCGATACTAAATATCTACGTACTGATATCACCGCAATATAAAATAATGAGATAAATTGATTTGCAGCATGCGAAGCGGGCACTCAGCTAATTTAATTTCATTGTCGAAAGGAAGTCTTTATGAGCATCCAGCCGGGGAGCTTCAATACAATTAGGGAAACAGTTTTCTGGGTCTTCGTCCTTCTTGGCAAGCGGTACTGCCATTTTCAGCTAAGTACAATGTTTTTATGGCAGTATATTCGCTGCCATAAACCTAGTTTTCCGGTTGATGGCACACTATGCATGGAGTCTTTATTATCCTTATACTTTTCTATAGCAGATAGAAAGGTTTTCTTCGCTTCCATGACGCGATGTCTATTATCTTTATAGGCCCAAAACTTTAATAGTTTTACGGTGTAGTGTTGAGCCAAACACAAGGACTTACTTACTTTGCATACCACGTTAAAGATCATAAATGATAAATGATTTTATTTCTGTAGGTAAGTAGGTTTGTACAAACACTTTTACACGTCAATCAAAATAAAAACTAGTTGAGGTTGGCGTTTCCTATCTGACTTCGTTAGAAGAAAGGCCGAAACAAACTCAAAAAGAATACAATTCTTAGATAGGTATCTACTACTGTGGTACAGTTGGCTGCAAGTCAGTGATAACACTTTGATATTGAGCTGGCCTAGCGTAGTACGCAGTTTCCGTGGAATAAGAGGCTAGCTTGTAGATACCAAATACCAATAGCGTCTATCTGTTCTGGTCCAAACGCGCATCCTCAAATACTTCGGACAGGTCTCGAGGCGTGAGGGAGACTCTATAGGGCGCCTTGTCGTGCAGGGTAGAGTGGAGTGCACTAGACCACGCGGACGCTCGCCCATGAGATGGACTGACCAAATTAAATCCGCAGTGGGCGATCCCTTGTATGACTGCACAAAAAATACCAGAAAATGGACTAGGTGGCGAGAAATCGTGAGGCGAATCACATCAGCCCCTAGGCAAGAAACTACATGAGGACCCCGACCGCTCTGACAAGAGTGCTACTAAGAAGAAGATAGATACCAGCTTAAAATACATAAATACTTATTAAGTTAGAAATTATGAATAACCATTTTTCCTGGCACATAGCGCGATATATGTAGACACTGCTCCATTTTCCTATTCCCAAGAGACAGCAAAACCACAAAACCGTATGACACAATCCACACAGTCCTTCTTTAAAATAAATATCAACTTAATTACTTTAAAATAATTACGAGAAGTTTTCGAGCGTTGAAAGTGACAGAAATGCTTTTGGAGAAAGCAACCCCCTGTAATGATTGTAATTAATGTCAATTATTACTTTTTGTGTCTTTGAGCCGGACATGGAATGACAAAAAGATTATATAGCTATGTTAAATATTTTAACTGCAGTCTGTTAAGTAGGTGTTGAGATAACAGCTTGAAATTTTAATGAACAAGATCTTTCGGAAAAATTGTTGCGTGCTTTTTATTAAATTATTTGGAGGTGACGGTGACCTTCATGGGGCAAAATAAATGTATTTTAAAGCTTTCATGACATTTAGTAAAGACCAGTTGCTGAAATTCAGAAATATCTGCTAATGACCTCGTGCGTGCATATTCCTCGGTCATTTATAAGGTAGAGGCCAAATAATCCTAGACTAGACAAGACTGCCTCATTGGTTTAGTGGTCGCGAGTGCTACTGCGGAGCATGGGGTCTTGGGTTGGATTCCCAGGACGGGTAGTGTTACTGGGTTTCTCTATTAGGAATGTGTCACTTGTCAGGAGCAGCTCAGAGCCTGGATTTATGTCCGGTTGATGGTAATAGGCTCGTGCCCTATTACATGGGACTTATGGCGACTACATAACTGGCGATATGAATGTAATGTTGGTACAGTCACGAGCAAAAGTATGTATACAATCGGCTTTATTCAAAAGCGATTTACTCCTTTATTTTTGAATGAAATTTTATGTTGTTACGAACATAGCATTTGCGAACCCATAGGTTTTTTGTAATGTGTCGTATTTCAACGTTGCATTCGTTATTTCACGAAAAAATCGCAATTGAAAGTTGCTAAGTGTTGACATATTGGTGCTCGTGACTGTACACCTCTGCCTCTGCCGCACCCTTCGGGGAAACAAGGAGAGATGTTATATTAGGTCAAATAATGTAGAGTTAAAAGAATGCGCATATTTTAATTTACCGCTAATGGCTAGTCTTGCACTATCGACTCGATTTAGACAAATAAAGCGTAGGCGCAGATCAGTATAACTACCTTATTTAGTTGAAGTAGTTTCTTATAAAGAGGTCAAATCAAAATCGATTTATTATTTTTGGGTTGAGGCAATGGAGAGCCTTTATATTTCGCAATACACCTATTCCGTCTTAGAATTATCATAATTCAATATCCTAAAAGGAAATGATTCATAGTTATCTCATTTGTATTCATTTCTCGCTCGTTTCTTTGATATCCACGAAATGAATTACTAACATAGCAAATAGCTTCGCCTGCAGAAACTGGCGAAGTAGTACCAAACATAAAGAATAGGAAAAAATAAATGACTTAGGTTTTACTGAAATAATATATCTACAGAGCGTATTTTTCTTTATGCTGGAATAAAATTATTCAAATGACCATCGCGAGCTTCTCGGTGACATCACTGTACAGTCTTGCGCAGTTTTCAAGGTCAAAGACTTCAATACCTCACATAATATAACATCACGTCTGGCCTGAAATTCCCGAAGGGTTAGGCTGGTTGCTGAGGTGTACCTGTAAGTACACCCACATTTCGCCAGTTAAGGGGGAGAGCCTCTTGCCATCAACCAGGTACATATTCAGACTCAGGGCTGCAACTAAAAAACCTAATAAACCTTTGCCCGAGCTGAGATTCGAACCTAGGACCTCATGCTCAGCAGTGGTGCTTGCGAGTAACATTATACTTTACTTGGCTCTAGACTCTAGGCACTAGGTAAGTTCTAGGTTTCTAGAGGCTCGAGTTCAGCCTAGATGACGACGGGGTGTCACCAGCCTGACACCCATGACCCCGTCACAGCAATGAACAAATATCTAGAACGATCGCATACTTCGTAATATAAATGCAAATGTAGGTTTGTTTATTTCAAACTAGCTATTGCCTGTGGATTCGGCCTCGTTGAGGTCGGAAGTTATCCCAGGGAAACGTGCTACCGGGATAAAAAGTATCCTGTGTCCTAAACTGGGCTATGACCTACCTGTCTGCCTTTTTTATTTTTTTCATTACAATACGTAACAGGGAGGCAGAGTTATTTTCGCATTTATTATTTTAGTATGGTATAGAAGTATAAGTTTGATAGAGGATAGTTAACTCTGTTACTCGTAGCTTGTCATTGAGTTTTTAACAAAAAAATTAATATTTAATTGTAACTTCGCATGCTTTTGCGTAATTTCCCTACTTGATACTTGTACGCCGTTAACGGCAAAACATAGAGATCTCTGTACCTATTATATTTCAAACACCTATATTTTACAAATTAAAACTTTGACTTTGACTTTGACCATTTTACTATGGCTATTGAGAAATACGGTTTCATATTGTTATACATTTATATAGAAACATAAAATTAATGAATTATTTCTAATATTAAGGAATTTATCAATAACAACACAATTACATTTATTAATTAACTAATGAGCTGAATGCCTGAATAAGATAAAAGGGGGACTTTTATAATAATCAATAATACCAGCCTATTAATGTCCCACTTCAGGACAAAGGCCTCTTCTCAGACAGAGACGGCACGAGCATTGATGATCACTATATAGTCTAAGCTTACTCAAAACGGAGTACTTTATTGAAATAGGTATTTTAGTCTACATTATTTTTAGGGACTTTTCAGCAGTATTTTAGTACGAAATAAAATCCTTTTTTTGTTTTTTTTTTGTAATATTGCACTTGGCATTATTAAGCTAAGCTATGCTTTGCCAGCTAATTTATAACTAGCCAATAAATAGATACTCTGTGAAGTGTTGGGAAACTAAGTAGGAAGGTATCAACCTATTTTGTTGAGGGTGTTTGCGAAGATATCACGCGGCACTAGCAGTCTAGATAGCCAGCCAAGTGTCTTCCTAATCTAGGGTCGGTGAACTGATCTAGGATCATTTACCTCCTAGATTAAGCATACCTACAGTTAGTGTACGTTTGCTAATAGGTGGGTAAACAAAGTTTTCAAAGCTAAGTCATGACGTGCAAGCCGTCGACTGTTTCTGAAGGGCAATTCTCATAATTTTAAGAACGTTCGCAGTCTGATCTCAGTCTCAATCTGTCAAAAATACCTCTAATTCATGTTTGACATTTTTGTTTGTCACCGAGATGAGACTGCAACTAGATCTTGAACGTTTTAAATTATGAGAATTGGCCTTCTGTTTTGTGCTCGTGATTATAGATCTATTTTGTTTCTTATCTATCTATCTTTTTGTATGCACGTGTTTCTGCTTCAAATAAACCTATTTTGCTTTCTTTTATGTTAGAAAAAATCTCTTGTAAAAATTACGACTTAAAAACTTTATGTTTTCATCGTTCCTAAAAATCGTATCAGTCTGATTGACATGTCACACATACAATCAAGCTGTAGCTACAATAAACGTAGATAAACAACATAGTAAATAATAGGTTTATCACCAACAAAATACCTATATCTCTAGATAAAACTACTCAAGAATTCTATGGCATATAAGTATTGGCCTGTCAGGTTGCTTCCGAACAAACCAATAAAATACGCTGCGCTATGAAAAAAGCAGATTTATCTTTATTTGTCTATATAATTATGTAGATCAGCCGCATAACCAGTTTTCGGGGTTCGAATTAAGTAGGACCATGGACCTACCTAAGAAAAACTGAAAAGTTACCCTGCTGTACCATTTCATCAATATGGAAGGAGTGATGGGGCTATGGAGAAATGCTGCACTTGCACGCTGGGTGAGCGTGCGTGCATCGCCACTCGTTCGATGTCCACCGCGCACAGGATGGATGGAAAGCAGGACATGAAGTGATTTTTTGCTCCATTGGTGTAATTGCTCGTTCCAGTGTGAGGATATATAAATAATAAATGGTGAAGGGCGGGAGTTTTTGGGGAGTCTTTTGAAATTTTGATGTTCGAAAAGTGCCGATTCTCAGCCTAATTTGAATAAATGACTTTTGATTAATAAATCAATGATTTGGTTTCGTTTGGCTCATTCCCGTCCCCGTCCTTCCTATCTTACTATTTAACTAATACCTATTAAGTACATTATCTTTACATACATCATTCATTAGTGACATAATTATTTAGTTATTTACTTATAACTGCCTATTATTATCGGCACCTACTTAGAGGCTGATAACGACTATTTATTTGTAATTAAGTAGCGTCTTCCTGCGACTTCTTTTGTTTTGATTGTTGAAACAGGATTATGAAAAGGGGAACACCACACATTTTCCCAGGCAAACTGTAACCCAATGCTAGTGGATGATTTTCTGTAGATTTTTAAAAAGAATTAATAAACATGGGTCTTAAATATTACTGGCGAAATGTGGGTGGGTGTACTCTACTATTGGTTCATCTCTGCCTAACCCTCCGGGGATAACGGCCGTGATGCTATGTTATATTATGTTTAAAAATAAATAATGTATTTTTATTTATTAAATATTAGATTATTTTATTTTTATAGCCCTTTTTCGTGCCTGTGTGTGTGACCGCGTTTTTCTTCTAAACGACTCAACGGATTATGAAGCGGTTTTCACCATCATACAAAGAATATATTCTGGAAGGTTTAAGTGTTTACATTATTATCAAACTTAAATATAATAAAGAAATCTCAATGGTTTGTCAAGACGTAAAAACCTGCGAAGCGCAGGGTTGGGTCGCTACTCGCTAGTGATTTATAGTGCCCTCCAAAAGTTAGTTGAGATTTCTCCACTTTCTGTGATGCCACATTATGTTCCTAAATAAAAGATAATCAGGTAATCGTAATAAGGGATTACTTGATTATTTTTATGATAAGTCATAGTTAGTTGAATTAGCCAATAAAAACGTTAGTGTAGATACAGTTAAACATTTGGAACTAGGAATTTAGAAATCATAATGTGGTGTGTCATAGCTGAAGTGGAAAAATGTCAACTAACTTTTGGAGGCCACTGCATGTACATACATTCGATTGCCTAACGCGTTCAGAGATGTAGGTACCTAATTATGATTTATTTACCTACTTATTTATTAATAACTAGCTTTTGCCCGCGACTTCGTCTGTGGTCCAGGATAAAAGTAGTCTATGTCCTTCTCCAGGTCATGGTCTACCAATGTACCAAATTTCATCTAAATCCGTTCAGCCGTTTCAGCGTGTAAACGTACCTAACAAACAAACTTACAAAAATCAAATATTTTCGTTTAGTTTAGATTAGGTCCATAGTACAGACGCCAGCACATTAAGCAAATTTCTTTAATAGATGTTCAACTTTATCGCTAAAGCATTAGGTTCAAGGTTGATTGGGAAAATTTGACAGTTTCGGGTAGCTTGACCTGTTGGCGTCTGTACAATTTAATTGCCAATTTATTTACACTAAGATTTGTATGAAATCGTAGTGTAAACTATGGAATCGTAAATCTATTAATAATAATTAGAGCTACAATAATGAATGACGCAATGATTCAATATTCCTATAATAACAATAAACTCTGTTATGTTTAACAAACGTTTTTGAGAACACAATGTTTATGTAAGCAAAACATTGCTTGTATGGAAATGCGTGATATTTCATGTTTTTCCTTGTTTTACTAAGAATTCAAGTTAGTCTTAGTAAAGTACAAAATCTTATGGTAGAAATTGGCACGAAGAACGTAAATTTTCTCAACGTCAAGAACTGGTAATGACCTCCACCACCTCTGAATCTTCTGATGGATCAAACTCAGTCCTGTATCATGTCCCTTACAGCTTCTTCTTGTCACGATTTGATTTGATGAATTTGTTAAAATAGTCTCTCGCCATCGTATAGGTAAATATTAGCCAGACTTTCTCTACATGACTCTTGGATATAACTTGCATGCACCCTCAAACATGTCCAGGCAGGATTAGAACACACTACCTATCGTCACCCGGTAGTTTGGTAATTGAAGGAACTTATATCCTATCACTTAGGAACTTATTCCTTCACACCAATTTCAGCGAAGGCAGCCAATTTATGACGTTCAAAAGTGCCTTATATGTGCTTATTTGAAATAAATGCTTTGACTTTGACAATCTCAGCGGAGACTAGCCATCTTCGCGGCATGGCTCAAGTGCACTCACTCTCATAGTCCGATGGAACGGCAATCCGACCCGACCGGAGAGAGATCAGGCTCAGGTTCAACGTGTTTTCCGAGGCACGGGGGTATCACACCACCAACTTCCAAACTCCGGGCTGTTACTGAGAAATTCCTTAAGGCAAAACCCAATAACACTGCCTGGTAATCGAACCTAGGACCTCACGCACAGCAGTCGCGCTTGCAACCACGAGACCAACGGGGCGCTTACGGACAAGGTAGTAGGTAGAAGTAATTTTACTATAACTACTACTAAGGACTGATTTTTATCAAAGTCAGATACCTATATATCTTGTATCTGTGGAATAAAATGGACGTCTGACAGTTCTAGTTTAGATAATCTGTCAAAAATCCAAAATTTGTTCTCAGGATAAGACTTATTCTGGGTATAAAAGTTTGGTGAAATTCGGCCTAAAGAAGTACCTACTTACTTCTATTACACATTTAAATTATTATTAATTTACTTTCTTTTACTTACTAAGCATCACACACAGGGGAGAACCCAAGTAACATGGGGCAAGGGCAGGAACATGGTGACTTATACTTGAGTGCTTGCTTTAATTGGCCTAGTTATTCCAATACCTATTTGATTTTTCCTTTATAGTGTAGAACATAGGTAGGTACTGTACAGGCTATTGTATTTTGTTACTGTAGCTGAAGTAAATCGTTCCTCTCCATTGCCTTTAACAACTTGCGCATAATAAATAGTTGCTGGTTTTGGCCTTCGTAACTTAGGTCGCAAACTATGACTTCAACCTAATCTTTAAGTACCTACTATATCCTATCCTATTTTCCGCCACCGCTTCAGATCGTCTCAAGATTTCCATTATCTACTTAGTTAAATCTCGAGTTTTTTTGTAAATATTTATAGTGTTAGCGTTATTAATACCTACCTTTATTTTCCCCAAATAAAATTAAAATGGAAAACCCTTCAGTAATAGATTATCTTGACTTATTGAGAGAACAAACGTTATGAAAAGTATAAACGTACCTTTAACTTGGACTTGTGCACGAAGTCTTTATTTTGCAAGGAATCGAAAGCATGCCAGATGCAATTAGTTACGTTCTTCAACAATGTAGACATTTTCTCATTCCAAAATTTTCAGCACCACAAATTATTACTAAGTAATTTCTACAAACACAAACACATTATTTCTTCAAATGACGCTCCTTTTTTTTCAAAATATTTATTAACACCAATTAAAATGCAGACAACTAAATAAAAATGTATAAACAAGACACGCCTACTTATTAATTTAATCCAATAATCCAATTGTAAAATAAATCAAAGCGCGCGGAATATTACTTTTTTTAGACACAGCGAAACGGCAGTGGAAGGACACGTTCTGCCTCCGCCCGCTTAAAAACCAGACTGGCAAACGTAGTGCGATAACAAGCCAAAGGAAATGGCTCACGCGGAACGGAACTAGTGCGACTGACAAAGTCGACTTGCTCCGTGTTATGTATGGTAATTCTAATTATCGATGAATGCAATAAAACTGGGAACTTTATTAAGAGAACGGTCTCAAAAACTTAAATTAAGTCAACCAGGCTGGCTAAAGCTTGCAAAAGGCTTACCTATTAAAAAAAAAAAAAAAAAAATGGATAAAATTACAATTTCGATGAAAATAAGATTGGTAAGTATTGTTTGAATGGTTATGTTCAAACCACCATTTTAAAACCACTATCTATCGATAAGATGTGTTTGCCATTTAAATAACAACACTAATTTAAAGTTCGTAGGTTCCCCTGGCTCTATCCCTGGGGGTTTAACAAACTTTAATGGCATTCAGAAACTGTCACAATTTATGCAGAATGGCAGGGCATTCGGTAAACGCCTGATATTGAATAAAGCTTCTACAGTTGTATTCAGACTAATAAATATGCAAGTAACACAATAATACTCACTGCTGCATACTGACATTAAACATGTGTTACATTATAACGTGACGTTAATCAGGCTTCCTTACGACCGCGACATGACCTTAAATGACTCTACCAATTTGCATGACATGCACAGACCAAGTATATGACATGTCTGTTGCATTCAATCGACAAATAAGTAATGCATGATGTGCTTACCGGTAAGAAATTGGTACACTATTCTATAAGTCTATTGGATATAACTCATATCTTTGTATCAGTGTATTCAATTGTTGGTGGGCCAATTAAATAAATTGTAAGCCGGATGTCTTCATTCATTAGTTTAAAAAAAGTGTATACTTACTTTTTTTTTGTTTTCGTACCTACTCCTGGTGATCAAAATAAGAAGAGGCTTGACCTTTCGTTTATGCCATGTATTTGCATCTATTTTATATAGGTAGGTAGGTACAACACAAGGTTGGTTTGAGTGTGAAGTGAACCCATTAAAGGGCAGTTTTTATTTTTAGTACTTACCATACTTCGGGTAGGTAGAATAGATAGACCTACCTACCCGGCAGCGAGTGTACCTACGAGTTAACCTGGTGAAATCTGCCGGCAAGTGTTAAAAGCTTTCAGACGAATCACCTGCACTGTGGGCCATCCATACTATCCGGCAGCCAAAACGTGAAAAAAGAAGCCTTTCTCTCTTATCACTCACTCACTGGCAGGTTTGTCTCACTCCTCAACCCATTGCACCCTCTTCTAACGGGTAGATAGATGGTGTACTTACTATACGCATACGGCATAGTTGTTAACTTGTCAGTTGGGTACCCACGATATCCATGTCCTATTCGACCTACAAGACCACTAACTACTGCATCCTGCCTTCACTAGATTTCCGCAATAAAAACAGCGGGCTTGCGATATCCTTTGCATATCGGCAGTTTGATCTCACTGACTGCACAGTGCACAGCCTCCCTCACATTATAATTACATTACTCATCATCCGAGATACTGCTCGCCTTCAGATGTTTTCACCATAAGTGCACGCGCCGACACTGAGTCATGACTGTCATGAGGACACGACTCATTTAAATATACCTTGCCAAAGATGCGTTGCGTGGGCATACCAGATTGATATTGGTACCTAATATTTAAGTACTTATTAGTTGCGTTAATTTTGGATTTTAGGTTTTGTGGCTATTGATTTTGATTTGTTGAGGACATGGAGAGCTTGATTAAAATAATTCCTTTTTGTGTAACACTGATTAGGTATATACCTATTTAATTAGTTTTTTAACCAATTATCTCAGAAGCTTATTCCTGACAGAAAAATAACCGCCGCTTTTTCGTGACCTTTTCGATTTGATCGGCTTATTTGAGAATTTCTGACATATTCTTGATTTTGATATAACTTTCATTACAGCCGTAATTGAAAGCTGAAATCAACAGGAATGAATGTTCATGAATCATTTTAATTTGTTTAAAGTATGCCACGTTTCTTAAAGTTTTGGGAACTGCGTATTTCATCGCTAAAGTACGACCAGTCTAAAATTAATCATGTTTTTTTCTTCTTATCGTGTAAAGATACAACATTTAATATTTTTGTTGTTGTAAGCGTCTACCATGGGTATTTTTTACAGCTGTTTATTTGGTTATAAGTGTTTTGGTTTACTTGCAAATCCGTTTTTATCTGATTTTTGAAACCATTTCATTCCATTGGTTTACGATAACCAAATCAAAAACTAATGTTTAAACAAATTAAGGTCTGTTATTGGTATTTTTTTCAATCTTCTGCGATGAGCCGTTTTCGAGATCTGGGAAATCCCAAAACGTTACCGCTGCAAAATCTTAAATAACTCAAGAGCCCTATCACACAAATTTTTCTATTTACAAACATTTACTACGCAACAAAAGCTATCTATTCATGTATTTGGTTCCGGGCTAAACTAATTCTTGAAAATCGATTTTGCCCGGATAACGTTTCAAACGTTACTCCAGCCAAAGAATACAATAGTCTACTGACTCCAGCAAAATGTGTTTTTCTCAAATAACTTTAAAACTACAATTCACACAAATTTTGCTATTAGTAAACAAATTGCTCCTCATGATACACTAATCATTTGTTATGGTCTCACCTCTCAAATGCACAACATTTCGCCAGGGTAACGCACACGATTACTTTTCCCTACAGGTTGCACTTCAAAGAAAAATTATAAACTGACAAGTGACAGCTGTATATCATTTCAAAAGTTCGAAATATAAATATTACCGCGCAAAAACATTTCTTTACCCGCTCGCGTACCCAATGCCCTACCATAAACACAATTACCCTCATTCTTGAGGTCGCCTGTTACCAAACGAGTTGGAATCATCTCTGTCGTGTCCATATGTGTGTAGGTCAGACATGCAAATAACTACTTCTATCGGAAGCAAATCAAGGCTTTGTCCTTATGTGGAGTGGACAGTTCACGATTTTAAAATATAAGATCTTGTTTCTCAAATAAATGTATGAATACAATTTTTGCATTATAGTCAAGTAGGTACCTATAGCTTTGTTATAATGAAATTAACCACATTACTTTTGATATTTCTCAGGACACTAGGGTCCCGGACCTTTGGAAGGCGTACGAGGGGCCAAAGCCAACTCGCAGAGGCCCGTTAGACTTTTTAATGAAATGAGGCACCAACAGACGATTATCCCTGTTCGCACTATGCAAGTGCACTCAATGACAACCCCCGGTTGGTGGACTATTGCAGGACATGGAAACAAAGATATTGGACTATGGGTTTGGGTGGCTAAAGCTAACTGGTTATTGAGGACTATGGAAAGTCAATAGCCTCTGCGTGACCATTAACCACATTGCTTATTATTATAAATATTGACATTTTGTTTATTGGCAATATTTTTTTTCGGTAATAGGAAAGTCGGGTCAAATAAAACACGAATCTCTTTGGTAAGACTTTATTAAGGTAAATACTACTACACATAAATTACATATAGATAAAAGTTACGATTACAAAAATGTACCATCTTGTCGATTGTCATCAACCTCCCTCGATAAGGGCCAGCTGCCAATATTTCAGGGTTGTCAGACTTGATAAAAATCCAGACATATAAGTTGTAAAATCACGAAAAGCCTGAAGACGCGCTAACTATTCAAGTCACCTATGTTAGCTATTCCCTTTTAGGGCTAATTTGGGCATTTTATATGTATGCCCAGATTAGGTAATCTTTTACAATTTCTAAAAGCACTTTTGCTTTTGCAAATCTATTCCATCTGACAACCCTGATAATCCCTATTCCTTAAATCTATTGGCTAATAAGCGCCACAAAAAGCCGAAATTATGCTATGCATGCACTAACACTATTCCAATATATATGAGAATAGAATAAATAACCAATATTGTAACGTTTTTCTCGAAATATTCACAAACAAACAAAGTTGTGCAGAATAAGTACTTTTCCCATCCCAAACCTTTCTCGCTCCGAAACACATGAAAAGAGTTTTAAGTATTTCTAAATAATCTCATATTATATACAGAAACCTTATTGGAATGTAAAATTCTACAAACCATTTAAATAAGTTTAATTTTTTTAATAAACCTAAGTGTGACAATGGCAAGGAATTCTTTTTTGTTAAGGTACACACAAATTATAATTAAAATAATCGTTTTTAAGGCTTGTTTACAACGGTTATACTATGCAGAATGCAACTACGACTTCTTAATTCATTTCACTAGAATTCAGTGTCTTGAAAAACTTTGAATTATTGCACCCATGTCTTTATCGCTGGCCTGCCTGCCTGAAATTGTGATTGTCTGACAAAATATGTCTTACGAGTGGCAACATCAATATTATATTTTAGATGTACACGACTTCACACTACTACATCGGAAACACACCCACATTAACCGTTGCTCCACAATGCCTTAACTTATAAATTATAAAAGTTTAAATACAATTATTTAAAAATAATAGCTTTTGATTAGTGTTGCAATAACACCAAAATAATATGTCAAATTACGATGAGATTTTAAATAGTCGTTTTCTACTTATTATTTATTCATTTTCTGGAAAATAAAATAAGTATCTTTGAGTAAGGCTTTGTATTGCAATACTTATAACTGGTTGAGATTCAGAAGCTTAAGATATTACAACACAACCTTCGTAAGGAAAATGTAATAAATTAATTATCTGTAGTTTTCTAACTTAATTAATATCTAAAACATACGACACATGCGTTTTCTCGTCTCTTTCATCCGCTTATTACAATAAACAAGTCCAAATAAATATTATTTAAATTAAAATAAAATTACTTTGTTTTATATTAAAATATTGTAATAATATCTAAAAAAAAAAAATATTTGTACATAGAATAAAATATCGAATATCGAAACAAACCGGATTTCTCCCAAAGTATTACGAAAAAAAAAATACACGTAAGTAAAACTTGTCATGTGACATGAAAATCTTATTCAATCTAAGACAGGTTAGCTATATGTAATTCTTATTTTAATGACTTATTATACGATCAATTTAATGCAATTTGGCACGATTATACGAGGGCCATCTTACCAGGGGTATCGTGCTACCCAGTACTTAACTGGGTTGTGGATGTCAGATAGGCAGAGTAGCTCCATGTAGAATATTGGTATTTAGCTGCATCCGGTTACACTGGAAGCCGAGCCCAACATAGTTGGGAAGAGGCTAGGCAGATGGATAAGACGAGGGCAATGCAAAGAATATATGCGCATAGACATACCATAGGACGCTTTAAGGGGAGCCTTAGGCTCCCGCAAGTAGGAGTCACGCGATTCTGGAACACGAATTTCCAAAACGTTTTCATAGAAATTGTTCTACCAGAATGGCGTCGCACCGTCGCGTCGTGCCTGTCTGCGGGAGCCTTTATACTCATTGTGCAAGAAGGTGTTGTGTTTATTTTGATCTTAGAGCAAGCTACAACCAGCATGGCGGTAGCAGTAGTATGCTGTAGCCGGTGCAGTGTGCGTTTAGCTTAGACTGGACTTTTTGGATATTATAACGTGGCTTGATTGAAGCGCGTCAGAAGGTAAGGTTGCGAGTTTATACTCAGCAAAATCATTTTTGGTATTATTCAGATCGCATCAAGGATTAATTTTTCCTATCCGTTTCTCGTCGAAGGTTTTCTAGGGTAGTTGTTGAATCGCTTCTTAGTTCGAATTTATCTCAGGATCTTGTCTATTTCTCGGCTTGTCTCCCATCTGACGCGAATTTACTCGTACTAATACCCTTATTACACGACCTCACTCAACACAAGCTCTTAAAACGAGTTTCAAACAATCAAATAGCTTCAAACTAGTTCAAAGTAATGCTTGAGTCTTCAGAGAGTTTCTGTAACACGGGCCTAACTGTACTATTTTTTTTTTTGGTATTTTTATTTTTCTTTGAACGTAAACTTCAAGTTTCCTTTGCATTAAATTGACCGAACAACGCAAACATTTGACACGTAGTTACATTTATGATTTTAATTAAATTATGTGGAATACTAGTTTATGATGACTAGACTCGTCACAGAAACGTGCCTTAAGCTAAGAGTACATTCAACGACTATTACATTCATTATTATTATTTTGTGCCATCTCACTTTGGCAATAGCTGTTGAGAGATTTGCAGTGTTCGACCAGCGTTTGGAACAGCGTTTGAAATTTTGCAGTAATAAAATTTTGTCTAAATTATTTGATCATGCCTAAGTAGGCTAGATGCACAAATAACCTGTTTTTTTTTAATTACTGGATTTATCACGTTAAATTAACGATAGATATATAATTTCATAAAAGATATGTATTGAATTTGCCGCAAAATTTGTAAAATTAGAACTAAATATTTAAAAGTTGTGAGCAGCTGTATTCCGAACGCTGGTGTGGGTGTTGGGAATGACGTCAGAATGGACATCAACTGCATTACTGTGAAGTGTTCTGAAATCTGTTGCAGTGTAAGGACTATGCCTTACATATTGACTGTGGTTGATACATCTGTGAAGATCTATTCGTGGTGTGCGTATGCTGTGTTTACACTTTGACAAGTACAAAAGCAAATAAAATTAGGAGTAGTTAGAAGAAACCCTTTATGTACGCATTTTTTTTTGTTTTTGACACCAGGATCTGGTATTATGAAGTATTAATGAGAGAAGGAGCTATACATGATCTATAGCGTCGTCTTTTTCTCGCAACAGAATCATGACTATCCAATACAGTTTTCCGAAGTCTTTTAACTTTAATGTGCTTTGTTTTTCGCATTTTATACTATAAGACTGGTGATGGTGTTAGTGTGGTGAACCATTTACTTCATAATAAGACCCCAGTATTGTATTTGATTCACTTATCTAAGTGTAAACCGCCCTTTTTAATGATTAAAATTGTTGAGATTCGACGACTATTTTGAAGATTGAGTTTTACTTTAAGATTTTACGTTCAAAAATGACCATCTACTGACGATTTCCGTTCACAAATAAAATTAATTTAAATATAAAGAGATTTCATGTATTTGGGAAAGTTTGGAAGGTACTTAGAGAGAGTATTAAATGTGAATATAAAAGGGATTCCTTTCAGATCTGCTATTTCGTTAACAAGTGGAAGTTTCCTAATGACGGATAGTAAAACAACTTGTATAGTTTTTCAATAAAGTGAATACCCACAATAGCAGTATTGAGTTTGGTAATTTATTATTCTTTTTCTGTTAATATTGGAGGGATCATTCGGATGAGAGCGAATTTTGCCATAAAGTTTGACGAAAAAGGGCCTAAATCCGACAAAGTTGTACAGCTGACTAAAATAATGACAAAGCCAGTTAGTTTAGTCGAAAGTCCTACTATTTCTCGCGTAGGTTAGCAGATTGTTAATCGATTTAGCTGCAGAGACAGCCAGTGTCGTTCGGGTACAATAACGTCCGATTGTTCATGACATTCTTAACAAAAATGGACATCTGAAAGGGGCCATGATTACTGGTTACATTAGTAAACAAATTTTGCGAAATATAGGCAAGGATACATAGAGTTCAGTGGTCCAATCGATATTGTCTAAAATTACAGTAGAAAGTGCTCCAAGCGCCTTCAAAAATATAAATAGGATTGGGTAACTAGGGTAAATCGTCAGTCTCGAGAGGTACGGTTCAGTCAGTTTTAGCAAATTAGACCCTGTATTCTGATAAAATATCTTTTCAGTCCCCTGTGCAGTCTCTATTGCTCTGTTTATTGTCAAATATGTGAACACTGACAATGTAAGAGCGACATAAATAACAATAGGTGCCGTTTGGCGTGAACATAAGTACGGTTCGCGCAATAGATATTCAATTGGAAACTGACAGGAGACGCGTAAAATTTTTACAAACGCGGACGGGCCGAACGCGTTTTTTAATAACATACCTGGCCAATTTTTAGGCTGTATCTTCACAGATGTATTACCGAGAGCAGATAGGTGTCGGTCGGCAACAGAGTTCAGTTCAGGGCGACGGGAGCGGCGGTTGCGGGGGCGGCGGGTGTGGCGGGGGCGCGGGGGGCGCGCGGGGCGCTATGCGGCGCGCGGCGGGCTGGCGGGCCGCGCGGGTCACCGCGCAGCACCGCGCCCGCGCCGCCCCGGCTTGCCGCGCCGGTTGAAACCTCTGCAACGACACATCGTTAATTTAGCCTGCGTTCCTACTTGATACTTAAACAGAAACAGAGAGTGTATGTGTTGTCTGTCCGCACGGAGGCTGAGCGATAGAGATTTAAAAAAAATGGCTACATTCAATTAATTTCTATTCTTCATCACTAGAAGCTCGAAATTACCACCAGTTTTAATAAAAAAACATTCACCGTCGATATGAAAATACGTAAATTTTTGTTGTGTGAGTCATCATATTTTTAAGACTTCTTTGATTTTCGAAAACAAAAGATTTTTTAAAGGGCGCCACAATTCTATTGGATAGTCCAGCTGTTAAAAATTATCCGGTCGAAACGTAGTTGTTATTAAAGACTGTGCCTACCGAAAAGGGCCGCGGTATGCAGGGCGAGCAGCCGGGGACCCAGGAGCAGAGTTATTGTTGGATGAGTTTCCATTCTGTCGTCCGTTGACGATCCCGTTGCTAGCTTTCGCTCCTTCATTGGAGGCCCCAGGAGATCCGTGAGTATTCTCCTGCACATAATATAATTATGTTAACACACAAAAAATATAATAAATAAAAAATCACACAAAAAAAGTGCATTAACTCAAAAAGGCACACTGTATAGCTTAAAAATCAAGGCTGAACATAACAAATACTAATTATGTTATTTAATTGGGAATTAAAATATAAATTACATAATAATACATAATTCTAATAATATTACATTCAATGTTTTACATAAGTTGTTAATATTAAATTAATAGTCAGTGGTTAAGTTAGGTACATTTTGAATTAGATGAGAAAGGAGACGTTTCATTTTTGTATGGAGTTTTGGCTAGGACGTGTACATTTCAGAAAATCTGTGAAATATGTCTATAAACATATAATAGACAATGATTTATTTTATTTTAACAGAATTAATTTAGTACAAAATTAAAATTGAAAATGTTTGACATTTGTTGTGAGTAAAATGGAGACAAATTGAGTCAATGACAGATGACAATGACGTTAATGTCATTATAACCTAAAACGGGATATTTCATGTTTTTGCTTCATTGTTGAGCTCTACTAACTTACTTACTTACTTAACTTATTAATAACACATTAGAAATAGGTGTAATAGATGAATTAATAATAAGTGATACCTTTTTATAATTATATTTAATGTTTTTTATTTACGGTTTCACACTCATTTCAGATCCATTCTGGTTTCAGAACGCATGTGTGCTGTCAGGAGGCCGCCATATTGGCCATAACGAACACAAATGGCAATAATTGAAAAACTTTAATTTCTTTGTACACAAAGGGTTATTCTCAAATTCACAGATTA
Source organism: Apamea epomidion (assembly GCA_947507525.1). NCBI lineage: Eukaryota > Metazoa > Arthropoda > Insecta > Lepidoptera > Noctuidae > Apamea > Apamea epomidion. The sequence continues at coordinate 5,366,924 of OX382237.1, read as the reverse complement.
ATATTTTTCCTAAATTCAGGGTATTTTTCCACGTTTTTTATATATTGTACAAGTGCTAGCCAAAAATGAAACATCTTTTAGATTTTCGTAGTTAAGTGATCAACCACTTTAAAACTATAGCTTTAGGAACAATTACATCAATTGGTGTCTAGAATGTAAACCTTTTAAATGATACCGTATTAGATCCGATATAAGCCAATAAAAAAAAATAAAAAAAATTACAAATAGTGCAAAACATTATTTTGGGTATTCCTCGCGGAGGACAATTTTTACATTTCGTTTTATGTAACGACCCCATGTTTTGTTTGCGAACAATATATAACCTAATAAAATGTTTAGAAATATCTTTGACAGAAGGTCAGCATTAAGTTCCGTTATCAATGTACGGTACTTATATCTAATAACTCCCTACGATAAATCAGGCTTTCAAGCTAAATATTAACGATTCTTATTTTATTATGATTGAAACTTTCTCGCGCCGATAGATATAATAAATATTTTTATTTTTATATGATAGATGATGAACGAACCTTTTTAGAGCTCGCGTAATCTCTTGCATATCAACATCAACCTGAGATGAGCATACCTGTGACAAATAGTCCAAGTTACTGCGAACCAACCTGTTCGCCACGCATACACTAGGCAACAAACGTGCAAACCTTGATGACTAAAAGTCGCGCGATGTTGATTTACCAAACCTGCGGGGTAATTGCATAACACACTAACAGTAGTAATGGCTTTCATTTTGACAGTTCAGCAACATTCTTTGCGTTATTTACGTTGTTAAGCAAAAACATTTTTCGAACATATGAAGCAATGGATTAGCAATATCCTTCTAAATGATTCCGATTTTGATTAAAAGTGTGTTACGCAATTAGGGTACTGAATGGCAAGTTGGCTTAGCAACTCAAAAAAGAACAATAAACCGCGCAATTCTCAAACGACACTTATATTTAAGCCGTTTTTAAGTTTTTCTGTCGCTGCAATACGCTTTAAAATGACAGGGTCAACAAGACTTAAAGGCGACATGTTTGTCGCCTAGTGAATGTGAAGCTTTGTACACCGTAATACTTTTATCATTTTCAGGACGCAGCGTTTCCCTTACTCTTTATACTGTTTCTGTAGTTTCTAGACTGTGCTTTCAGCAGGTGTTTTCTCAAAATTAATTTGATAGGTAATAAGCCTTATTTCAATTACACTTAATAATAGAACAAAAGCGCCAATGTGGACTTCACCGGACAGGAAAATGGCAACAACATTAATTTGGTTGTAATGTTTATGTGGTCTATCTCCTACTCCTTAATTGCTTATTTAAATATATCATAAGTGGTCATAGAAATTTTAGTTGTTTGTGTATATGCAATTTATGTGGTGTACTTACAAAATACAGAATATTTTATTCTTTATCCAAATTTGACATGGATAACATTTCAATAAGTGTCTGGTCCGGAAATACAGTTTTGGGTTGTACCTAATAACATATTCGGTGTGCAGTGGGTAATGTTTACTGGTTAAGCAGTGAATAATAATGAGTTATGGTCGCAGTTGTGAACGTTGTGTTACTCTAGAGATTAAATTTAAATATTTAATTGTAATATCACAATTTACAAAATGCAAATGAAATACGAATTGCAACTAGTAAGCTATGTATTGATAAATCCCACACCTTCCAAGCACTAAACCACAACAACCACCATTTTTTGTGTTCTACATTGTCAAATGCTTTGTTAAAATATGTAATCACTGTGTATGTTTACTTCAGCTTCTTCGAGAATTTCTCCATACAATACCGGCGTGTCACATCTTATAAATAGGAATTTCTCCATACAATACCGGCGTGTCACATCTTATAAATACGAGCTTTGGCGCGTATGACCGATGTTAATTTATTTTAGTTTATCGAATTAGACATAGTTTAATTTAAACCCACCACCGCGAGATACTAAGTTAATGTAACTATACCTTTTGATTTTTTCTTATACACCTCACCAATTTATGTTGGTAATATATATTTTTTAAATAAATGTGTTAACTAATATTTAAGGGTTTATAATTACTATAATGCCCCTTTAAAATAGGTATATACGTTATGGAAATCTATTCTAATAAAAAAAGTAAGTAAGTAAGTACATTATTCTCATTGTCTTCAGGAGTAGTGATGGTCAGCGGTGGTGGTCCAGAGTCGCCACATCCAATCACGCCGCCCTTGGACATCTGGTAAGCCAAGAGCTTAGCCATCTTGTTCTGCAGCTCCTATAAAAAAGATACGTTTCTAAGAAAATGCTAGCAGCGTCAACGGTTCAAAAAATGGATATACTTATGGGGATGAAAGGAGTGAGTGTGCGAGCGAGAAGGGGTGAGGGGAATGCGCAGTCTTGTGCAGACGTAAAACATATAAATACAACAAGTGTTTACGATGGTACCCAAAACCATGTTCGTAATTTTTCAAAAACAATACGCTTTGCATAATCATAATCTAAATGGCAGTTATCATGTTAAAAAATACAATAGTCTGAAGTTAAAGGTTTAAAGCCAACTATTTCTCCATTTTCGTACATATCAACTAAATTAAGCAGCCGACCACGACCCACGATGAGGCTGCATCTCCTGCGAAACTTGTCCGCTTACTTTTGGCCTACCATTTTCAGGAAAGTTTAAGTGCGGAGCAAAACAAAGTGTCAGTTATTAGTAGTTACACCATACAAAGTTCAACATCGCTCAACACTTCACTATAATTTAAGTCTTATAATTGACCTGCTGTAATATCTTTCGAACCGAATTGCGGTTACGGTGGCCAATCTCAACGGAGATAAACCAAGTACGCAGGAGATATTATAATATATAAGTATGCAAGCAAACACACGTGCACGCCCGCTCCCCTCACGCTCATAGTCCGATGGGACGGCAAACCGTCACGCACAGGGAGCGATCAGACGCAGGAGCTACGGATTTACGTTCTTTCTGAGGCATGTGGGAGTCACACCTCCAACTGCCAAACACTGGGCTGCTTCCGAGGAAATCCTAATGGAAAAATCCAAAAAAACTACCCGATCTAGCAGTCGAAAGTAGGACTACGCTAGTTGACCTGCTATAACACTTACTTTCATTTCGTCGGTCAAGATGAATGGCGCTGCAGTGAATGACGCCATGGGCGGCGGAGCGTCAGCCAGCGTCTCCACCTCGATGGTAGTCAGCGTGATACGGCAGACCGGGCAGCTCTCCTTAACACATGAAAATCACTTTTAATATTAGTCCAGATTTCAGCGTCACATCTAGGGAGTGCAATCTCGATCTCGAGACATATTTCGAGATTCAATCTTATGAGAAGACAACCTCGATCCCGCCGGATTGCCTGACAAGATCCCAATCTTGACCCTAGGTTTAGCACACGATCTCGAGTTGCGAATGTCTACTCGAGATCGCATTCCCAAGTTGGATACAATTCTACCCGGAAATATTTACTAAAATAGTGTCCTGAAACTATATTTATTTGATAGCTGTATACTCAGTCTACAAATTCTAGTCGGTTCATTTATTGCAGAGAACGGCTTACTTGAGTTATTCGCAAGATTGTTTCAAATCCAATTTCTTCACGCACAGCACTTCTTCTTTTCGAGTCGATGATAAATTATGAAATGAGTTGGGTCCAGTAGGTGGCCACGCTAATCGCGGCATCAGTGGCGTTTTTTAGGTCCTCAGAAGTGCAAGTATATGGACACTTAGGGCATGCCAACATATGGGTCCTGGTTTGGTCAGAACAACACACACACACACACACACACACACACACACACACACACACACACACACACACACACACACACACACACACACACACACACACACACACACACACACGCACGCACGCACGCACCACAGCTATTTCTTTATTCAATTCAGCACCATAATTTACCTTCTTGCAATTGCTTAATGATGAAGATGCAACCAGAGGGGCAATTATCGTAATTATAAGAACGTTCACAGTCTGATCTGTCTCAATCTGTCAAAAATACCTCTAATTTCCATACATGTTGACAAGTTTTAAATGTCAAAAACTTGTCAACATGTATGGAAATTAGAGGTATTTGTTGCTTGTCGCCGTGATGAGACTACGACCAGATTTTGAACGTTTTAAATTACGAAAAGTGACCTTCAGGTCGATCGACGTCGATTAACGACATTGATACATAATTTTGAGACAATGATGTATGAGATTACGAATTTTGAGTCAACGCCAATCGATCACAGTTGGTTGGACCCTAATCCTGATGAAGTGTGATAAGGACAATATGACGTTCAGTAGTTTCTGCAAATGAGACTAACCTTAAATGGTGACCTGGTCGCCTGCTGCCAGTTCGGCAGAAGTTCAAGGTCTTCTTGATAGTACCGCCTGCCAGAAATCAGGTGAGCAGCAAGGCAGTGGCTATGAAAGTAGTGGTAGCATTGGGTCCTGATGAACTCATCCCCTTTAGTGAAGCCAAACAGGCAGATCATGCACTGACCGCTTGGCAAGTTACTGTCAGTAAGACAGTCGCGGATAAGCTGTAAAATACGTTTATTTCAGGAAAAATATAAATCTAGTAAGTACTTAGTCTAAGCTAATATTATAAAAAGAAAACGTTTGATATTTTGTATGTTTGTTTGTTAAATAAAATTGACACATGAGTAGACCATGACCTGTATTAGGACAGGATACTTTTTATCACGATACTCCCACGGGATCGGGACTTATGCGGGTGAAACCGCGGGGCACAGCTAGCAATTTTTTTTAAAGTTAGTATTGGCGCCGATTCCCTTGTTCAAAAAATGAACAAAAGTTAAAAAAAAAAGTTCAAAACAAAACAAACTAAATTAAATTTAAGTTCAGTGCATCTTTTTCTTTCTATTTCATTAAGAAAAGAACAGAAGAAAAATATTAGTTTAGTCCTGTCAAATTAGTCAGCGCCTGACGTAAATTGACGTATTTTACGTCGCCATGTTTTTAATCACGTCTAAATTTTCTAAATATCTTAATTTGACAGGACTAAACTAATATTTATCTTCTGTCCTTTTCTTAATGAAATAGAAAGAAAAAGATGCACTGAACTTAAATTTAATTTAGTTTGTTTTGTTTTGAACTTTTTTTTTTAACTTTTGTTCATTTTTTGAACAAGGGAATCGACGCCATTAACACACATTACATCACGACTGTATTCCCAAAAGGGTTAGGCAGAGCACCTAGAGTACACCCACATGTCGCCAGTCCACAACAGTGGCAACGGCGCGCAACATGCGTTCAACAGTTTTTATGAACATGACTAAAGGGCTGATTTTTCAATAGACGAATAATTTTTATTCGTGGAACAATTTGATGTTTGACAGTTTTTATATGGAAGAACTGTCAAAAATTCAAAATTATTCCTCCAATAAAATTATCTGGCGTTGGAAAAATCAGCCCTAAATGAAATATTGCTCTGTAGTCTAAAATATTGATTATGAATTGTAATAACTAGTATCATATTCATAACACTGAATATTTAGTCTTAGATGCAAAAAGTTTAGTTTTAGCTGTTACAACCTCTAATTCAGTGTTATTATTGCAATTCATCTTCAGTAAAAATAAATGAAATTGAAGTGTCCGTTTGTAGTGTCAGTATAACAACGTTTTACTAAATGCATGTGAAAGTATATTCGGTAATTATATCATAACAAAAGAAACTCCTTTTAAAATTTATGTCTGTCTGTTTGTTCCTGCTAATCTCCAAAACGACAGGATGGACTTTCATGAAATTTGGATGGGAATACTATGAACCCTAGGCAAGGACATAGGCTCCTTTTTATCGACATACCACGCAGTCGAAGCTTCGGGCCGACGCTAATAATAAATAATAGTGTACTAGGGAGTGATATTTCATAATTTAATTCAGCAATATTGATAAATTCATCAAAACAGTAAAATATTAGCTTTTCTTTTAAGAGAAAACGCAGGTGGCGTTTAGTTCAAACAACCACATTCCCTGGATAATAAATGGCACTAAATACAAAAAAAATCTACTACGAAGATAAAAGTAAATACATACCTATATTCCATGTATAAAATAATCTTATTGAAATATAGTATACATATAGCTAAGGGTGGCCATTCAAGTATTATGTAACCAGAAAGAAGTTTAGTGTGTAGTTTAGCAAAAGTAAGCAAACCTTTTACCCCCCTTCATATGATTACATAAACATTGGTCTAATATATATTTTTTTAAATAATCTGTTAGTTTCTTTATTGTTGTTATTTATGAGTCTAGAAAAAAGAAATTTATAGACTTTAAAGGTATTGAATGCCCATTTAATATTTATTCAAGCAAATAATTAACAATATTCATTCATTTATGTTGAATATTTCTGACATAGACCAGAGACTTCGCTTATTTTTGATGACATGGAGGGTGACCACACCCTCCGTTTCATCAAAAATGGGCGAAGTAATGACCCCCCCGCACCCCCTTTGGTGCTTATGTAATTCTTGAATGCCCCCCCCCTAATTACCTAGCTATGTTTAGGAATAACAACTACCTACCTACTTATGTTTTTAAGTAAAAGATTTTTTTTTTTGTTTTATTTAAAATGTAAGTTTATTGATCCATTCATTGTGCACTGAGTTACTACTTGTGTATCAATCTTTTAGATTCATAGAAAATAAGTACTAGTGTAAAATTTGTTGTGAGGTTTCTATTCTTTTTGGTAAAATAAAGATTATGATTATGAATTCACATTTAACATTGTAAAAATTACTGTGCCTTTACAGTGTTCATGTCAGCTGCTGAACCCTGAAAAATGTACTAACTTTTTTTTTACCACATGAGAGCAATACATATTTGAATGCTTTTGCCATGTTTCTATGATTTTTTTTTCATCCTTTAATTAATTATTGTGAACTAGGAACCTTTTTAATTTATTCAAACTGGCTGTTTGTACTGCCATAATCAGAAATGTGCAAAAAAATTTTATATCATATAAAAAAATAAGAAAACATACTCTTGCTTAAATTATACTAGATTTTTTAAAATTAAAATCGGTTTGATAAAAGAAGAAAACAAGACAATGATTTTGTTTATATTACATAGGAATAACCAGCCCGAGATTCAGTTGTCTCTTTCATGCTCAATAAAAGTGCCCGACAGGGTCCATAATTGTTATATTACCACCAGTAAGTGTATATTATGGATTGCAATAAACAAATTGAGATTAATGGGGAGGTTTGCAGGAGGGACAGTTATAAATCAATACAAAACCACATTTCCTCAAAAATATACATTGCAAGTTAATCAGAACCTTGTTTTTCAATGTTGCTAAGGTTTATTTACATAATAGCTAGTGGATAAACATATCTGGCAAAATGGGGGCGTACTATAAGGTACACCACTGCCTTACTCTTTGTGGATTACTGGTGTGACATTATGTTATGTTGTTACATTTTGCCTAGAGAAACTACTACATATCCCCTCGTCTGTTAGGCAGACTGACAGTCTGTGAAGCTATTATACTTGCAAAAGTCTTCCATCATAGACCTCATCCATTGCTTTCCATCAGGTGTGATCGAGGTCAAGAGCGTCCATATAGCAATAAAAAAAAGAATACTTAATTCAACTTAACATGTTTCAAAGAAGAATCCACTTGACTAAATCTAAAAGGAATACATAAGAACAAGCAGCCCTAGAAACACTTTCAAAATTGAGTCAGTGGCATTTTCAGTACGGGACTCGGGCAATCAACACTGGATAATCATGATGATTACATAGCAGTTCCTTTCTAAATTTATAGAACAAAAAATGTACTTGAGCTTTAATTTATAAAAGTGTGTTCAAAGCCTTACCTCAATCAGTTCAAACACCACAGGCTCACCACGACAATCAGCCAGTTTCTCACGGATTTGTAAGTGAATGTTGGTCAAGATGTCATCGTCGAGTCCCCGCGGGTTCCTCAGCGTCACCTCCGGGCTACTGTCCGGGTATCCTGGCGTCAGTTTCACGACCAGGGTCGCACAGACGTACTGCCGGTCGACGTCATTTCCCGTCGATGGATGAAGGACGGTTTCGATTATGTGCGGCACCTTCCCAACACGTTTGATCACAACATCATCCATTAAAATTGCCTCCAGAGCTTCAATTTCATCCGACACTCTGAAAAATGCAAAATATCGATCACTTTGCTCTAGATAGGATAAGTTCAAGATCTACATCAAATTACGCACCTTTCATCCATGATGGACGACATATTGACTGGTTTATACAAAAGCTAGACCCGGGAATCAGGGTGCAATCAGTTCAGACAGGCGCACTGCAGCTATTGCAACGAAACAGCTGGGATTTCAAAGGAATTCTAGACGAAAATCAATCATGGCCTCCATAGATTAAAATATTTTAGGGTTGAGCGGAATAGTTTGAGGCTGTTATTTGAGTTACTCGAGTAAAAGTTTAGGCGAGTTTTATATTCTAGGTTAATTTATAAGTCGTGAAGTTGTTACAAAATGGAAACTTTTATAGTATTTTAATAATGTTAGGAATTTTGTAACAACTTTAAAAAACCAACTTCATGATATAGTTACAGAATAGATTTATAATTTACAGATTATAGGTGGAGATTCTATAACCAGCATTTTCACATTTAATTATCTGTGGATTGGCGCGCAATTCGAAATTCAAATAAATTTTATTCGAAAGACGTCGTGTTAATTTAATTTCAAATTCAATCATTTGTTTTTAGATCGTTTCTTGTTTTTGTGACATTGTGGTAGTTTTTGGCGCTATGGACAAACTGAAAATTCGTACAATTTTCGAATAAGAGTTCCTACGTGGAAATTACACTGCTTGCATAAACACGGTCCATTATTGTTTCAATCGTTTTAAATCTGGAAATTTTGAGTTGAAGAACGAGCCTCGCGGTCGGCCGGTAACCATTGTCGACAACGACGAATTGAAGGCGGTATTGGAAGCGGATCCAACTCAATCTACGGCTGAGCTTGCTGCGGGCCTTGGAGTTAATGTCAAAACAACATCGAATCACTTGCGTCAAATCGCAAAGATGAAAAAGCTAGATAAGTGGGTGCCACACGAACTAAGCGACCAACAGCAAGATTTACGCGTCGAAGGATGCATAGCACTACTGAATCGGCATAGAAACGAGGAATTCTTAATCGAATTGTTACCTGCGACGAAAAGTGGATCCTGTACGAGAACCGTAAGCGTTCGTCTCAGTGGGTAGACCCGGGTACAGCACTCAGTGCGCTAAAAAAAAGATTACTGTAGTCATACCAACTAAACTCCTTATTGCTGTGATGCATATGGCTACTTTGTATTGTAACGTCACTTATGTCATAACTTATTTTATCATATTACGTATCTTCTATTTTGTTGATTAAAACCGTTATTCTAAAGGTTTAACTTATTACAATTTAATCAACAAAATGTTTTAAAAGTTTTGCCATCATGGAAAAATACTTAAAACCGGAACGTTTGGATATTGATCCCATTGATAGTTCTGCATCAATGAAATGGGAACATTGGAAGAAAACATTTGAAAGCTTTCTTAAGGGTACGAAAAGGGCCTTGCCAGGAGAGCAGGTACAAGCCTTACCAACTTCCTGGAAACTAGATTTTCTCATAAACCACCTTTCATCAAACGTTTTTACGTACATCAGCGAGTGTACTACTTTTCCATCCGCAATCATTACTTTGGGAAAACTGTTCACAAAGCCCAAAAATATAATTTATGCCCGACATGCACTCGCATCTAGGAAACAACTGGGCGACGAAACAATAGATATCTATTTACAAGCATTAAAACAGTTAGCCAAAGACTGCGACTTCAAAACTGTAGATGCTGAAACAAATAAGAACGACAATTTAAGCGACGCATTTATCTCTGGAATAAAATCTAGTACGATAAGACAAAGGTTACTAGAAAATCTGACGTTAACACTAGAAGAAACACATAATCAAGCACTGTCACTAGAAATGGCTGAAGTTAATGCAACAAAGTTTAACTATTCGAATGCAAATACTGCTGCTGCCGTCGCCACCATTTCTAAATAAAAGGAATGTAGTAAACATTCACAGGAGCTTATTAGTAAAATAGCAGTGACGCCAACTTACCAGAAACGCAAATGCTTCTTTTGTGGTGGGTATGTCCATCCTCGTAAAAACTGTCCTGCTGTAGACTCTATCTGTCAATTTTGTAACAAGAAGGGTCACTATGCTGTTGTATATCGAAGCAAGAGCCAAATCAATGCCGCTATTCTCGAAGGAGATGATAACGTTTGTGGTTGTATTTTAGCTGCATCGCCAACTTCCTTGAAGAAAGCTACAGTTCCAGCTTACATAAAAGGGATAAAAGCTGAAGCTTTAATAGATACTGGTAGTTCTATAAGCTTCATCAATGAGCAATTTTTTAAATTATGTCACTTAAAGAAAACACCCTGCAAGCAATCTATATCAATGGCTTCAACCAGTCAAATGTCACAAGTCGAAGGTCAAATATGTGTGTCAGCTCGTATCGGAGACCATGAGTATAGAAACGTGAATTTGCTAATTGTGAAAAATCTCTGTGCTGACTTAATAATCGGTCATGACATATTAGACGAGCATTCCTTTCTCGAATTTTCATTCGAGAAAGGAATGCTCGTCGTTGCAGAAGCGTCTGTACCTGCTGTTCCTCTTTTTACGAATATTAGTCCAAATTGCAAGCCTATTGCGATTAAATCTCGCCGCCACAGTGAAGACGATAAAAAGTTTATTGAAGGAGAGATCACAAAACTCCTAGCTGCTGGCATTATTGAAGAAAGCCCGTCCCCCTGGCGAGCTCAAGTACTAATTACAAAGAACGCTAATCACAAGAAGCGTCTTGTCATTGATTATTCACTTACGATAAACAGGTATACACGGCTTGACGCTTATCCACTTCCTAATATGGAGGACCAAGTTTCCAATATTTCGAAATATTCAATATTCAGCGCAATCGATTTACAGAGTGCTTACCATCAAGTACCAATCCTACAAAAAGAAAAACCATATACTGCTTTCGAAGCTACGGGAAATCTGTATCAGTTTCGTCGCGTACCATTTGGCGTAACAAACGGAGTGTCAAGTTTTCAAAGAACCATTGATTGGGTTTTCGAAAAGAAAACTTAGAAGGTACTTTCGCATATCTCGATGATATCACAGTTTGTGGGCGATCTCAATCTGAATACGATGCAAATTTGCAGAAATTTTTAGCAGCCGCTAAAAAATATGGTCTGACTATCAATAAAGAGAAAAGCAAGTTCTCGCAGAATAGCATCGATATCTTAGGCTATACCATCAAAGAACATGTCGTAAAGCAAGATGCTGAACGGCTGCGCCCGCTTCTCAATCTTCCACCGCCAAATGACACACAGTCATTACGAAGAGTGTTAGGAATGTTTGCACATTATAGCAAATGGATTTCAAACTTCTCGGAAAGAATGCACGCTTTAGCAAATACAACTGTATTTCACTATTAAAAATTTTCAACAATTCTATTAATAACTCCGATATTCTATCCAAATTTTATTTTAATGTTCCCGGAAGGTCGAAGCGATGGAACGCACCGTTGCGGGTTCCATTTACCTCTACGAATTACAGGCAAAATTCATTTACAGGGCGTGCAAGTAGAAACTTTAATGACATGTGTAAACAGCATGATTTTGATACTTTCTTAACAGGTGTCTTCTCGGCCAGGAAGTGCCTGAGCCTTAGCTTTTTTAATTAAGATTTTGTATGTTCAGGTTTTTTTTTCTTATATTTGTTTAAGCTTGAATGATAGATTGTTCCTTTTTCTCTTTCTTTTGGTAGCTGTGTTGTGTTGTTCACACTCTCTCTTTCCATTCTGTTTTTAGAAGTGATGACTTTTAATTGGCTGTCAGTCTCACATACAATTTTTTTATTCTGTTTGTTTTAGCTGTAAGTTATCCATAGTTAATAAATAAATAAATAAATAAATAAAAAAACTAGCAGTGAAACAGCCCCGACTCTTGAATCGATCTTCACCATTATTGCTCCATGATAACGCGAGACCTCATACAGCACGAGAAACCGTTTTAATTCTACAGGAACTGCAATTAGAAACCATTCTTCACCCTCCGTATTCGCCAGACCTTGCTCCAACGGACTACCATTTTTTTCGTGATTTGGACAATTTTCTACGTGATAAAAAATTTTCTTCTCAGGAGGCAGTACCTACAAAATGCTTTCACACAGTTTGTCGAATCTAGATCACGAGAGTTCTATCGCAAAGGCATAAATGACCTTCCTATTAGATGGCAGCCATGTATAGATAATATTGGTAATTATTTTGATTAAATAAATATGTTAAATTAAAAAAAAAAACGAATTTCAATTTTTCAGTACAAATCGGCAATTTCATACTTTAACCCCTAATATTATTATAGCATTAGGTAATATTAGCTTGTACAATGTAAGCCTCTTATGTCAATATTATCTTGTTTGAAAACAATTCAATATATTCTATGATAGTACTTAGAAAGGAGCAGCTGACTGACTAATATATTCACGCACAGCCCAAAGTACTGGGCTTCGTGTAATATTGCTCAAGGCTTCCTTTTAAAATTTAGGCGAGCACAAGGGGTTATTGGAATTTAAACCTCTAAGTGTGGATTTTATTAGTATGAAAAATCTTATTTCTTTGATTAATAAACTAAACTTGAAACTTAGCACGAATAGGTACTTGCATAGGTAAGAAATAAAGTATGTCATTATTAGTTTTTCAAAACTATCCCTCAAAGGGGATTTAGGGGTTGTTAAATTTTGTATGGAAGAATCTCAGCGCACTGCGATTAACTCGAGACTTGGTATTAATACTTTTTACAGAAAATAAAGAAAAACGAGATTTTAGGTCTTTCCAAAAGTGGACCCCTTTTTTTTTGGGTGGGAAGTCATCATGACTTCTCCCGCTTTGGGCGGAGCGGGTCAGACTTTTACTGACTAAAACCTACCCATGTTCCTTCAGTTGCCTGTGCCAGGGGCCACGGTCTCTTTCGAACAACCCGCGGCCCTGGCAGGCATCGGCCTTAGCGGACCCCGTTACGTAATGGTGACATCAATATCATGACATCATAATGAACACAACGCGCCTTCGACCTGGTCCTTACTGGGCGGCGAGCTACCCATTGGTCGCCCCCCGTACACCCCTTACAAGGCAGGCTATTGAGTTTTTAGGGTAAAATTTTACTTATGTGTTCTGTAGAGATTTCTAGTTTATTTTTTAATAAAAGGAAGGACGTAGGTAGTTAGGTCAAGTCTCAAGGATATCTTAGCATAATCAGCCTATAATGATCCCACTGCTGGGACACAGGCCGCCTCTCGGTGAGGGTTGTAATCTAGTTAGTAGATGTTTCATGTCTTCGAATTTTCGGTTGATGGCACATGGCTCACGATGTTTTCCTTCACCACTACACGTCTCAGACTAGTCAGATAGGAACCGCCGACCTCGTCTAGTTTCAAAATATGATTGACGTGTAAAAGTGTTTGTACAAACCTACTTACAAAATAAAATCATTTATCATTTAACCTTTACACCGTTTTTAGAGCAAGGGTGATGAAATTACTTACACAAAGTAAAGCCCTTCCCTGGGTTCGAACCCACGACCTACAACTCGTCGGGGCCGTTAGTACTACTGATCCACGACGGCTCAAGACGTATTAGCATTTCCAAAATTTTCGAGGGCCCTGACGAAATTAAGGATATTAGTTTCAGCTTAAAAAATATATCATGATTCGATGGAATACTCATGAAAAATGATTTAAACATAGCATTCAGTAAGTTTCATGCTTATTCTATACCTAATCTCTGCTTCCCAAAAATAAAGATAAAATATTTACTTTTATCTTTATTTTTTTAATAATAAAAATAAACAAAATTGGATAAGCAAAGGGGTAAAACGAACTTGCAAAATCAAAAGGACACTACTCAAATTAATTGAATGTATTTATTATTCGAAAAGATACGCTAACATTAATGTTAAAGTTAAAACTAACCGTTCGTGAAAACAAATGCAAAGCCACTTGGACAGTTGTAAAAAATGTAAAGATAACGTAGCGTTATAGTTGATAACACAATACTTTTACAAACCCCCTCGACATAGCTAATGCTTTCAATAGTAATTTCGTCAAGTTGATACACAAATCAACATCAACAAAGGCAAAATTGGTTGTACTAAAATCTCAACGCATGATTCGATGTTTCTTGTGAGGTCAGAACAGAAATAATATCGCTAGCTAACACTAAACCAGAAGGCTACGATGAAATTATTACTAAAATGATTAAATTATGCATTAATTAAATAGTTGGAATTCTCACACATTTAATTAATATATCATTTTCTATTGGAATTAATTAATAATTAATTAACTATTCCAGATAGATATATTAAAACTATCCATTAATACACTTTTTAAAAAGGGAGAAAAAGATTTTATAAATAATTCCGATTCCGTTAAAAATTTAAAAAAATGCATGTTTAAAAGACTAGTTAATTTCTGTAACTGACATTATTAATAAAGGTCAATATGGCTTTCAAAAAAGCAAATCTTACATTAGCCATCTTCTCTCTGAGTAAAACAATACAATCCAATATTAATCAAAACTATCTGACTACAGGATTATTCTTTGATTTGTTTAAAGCTTTGGATCTAGTGGCACGTGACTTATTGCTGCAAAAGCTGAAGGTAGGCGGGATAAGGGGACATGCACTTCAATGGATTAATAAATACCTACAATGTGAAACTTGACACACCAAAACTTAATGAAGTTACACAAACAAAGTTTATCATTTAAGAGAATAAATAAATTAGTATACGCACTCAGAAAGCTTAAAAATATAACAAACATTAAAACTCCTATCACCACCTATCCTGCATAAATGTTGAATCACTAATACGCTATGGCTTCATAATGTGGGGTACCGACAAAAATAGGGTATTTGTTGCCCAAAAAAAGTATAGGTATTCGTGCAATATATGGGCTTCAACCTGATGAATCTTGCAGGTCAATATTTAAAGAAAGTTCTTTAAATATTGACTATATTAACTAATGAATATTGAATATAGAGCCTCTCACTCTCTCTATATTTATAAAGTAGGCATGTTTGTTAAAAGGTATAAAGACTTGATTAAATTGATAAGCAAGCTTACTAGTTGGCTCTTGAAACAATGATACGAGAATACCGAAGGTGTCCTTTTACTAAACTCATAAACCTTTAATTTATAACTGCCAGATCATAAAAAAAGGAAAGTACACCTACTAAAAATCACCCACAGCACACACACATACACACGTACATAATCACATCTCGTACATAATCACACACTCACTCTCGTACACAATCGTACAACTTTCCACAACGCTGTACTCGCCGCATAATATATAGTGTAACGCTTTAGTACGCCCAGACATTGTTCCTCGGGGTGGAGACCTGGTGTCCTGAAACACAGGTTTCGGTCTAGCTTAGGCACCAGTCTCCCACTATATTGTAACGTGTATTAATAGCTTATTACTAAGCAGTACTTGTTGACTTTTAAATATTGTGGTGAGAAAATAAATTTTATTTATTATCTCCTTTATTTCATTTAAATACTTACAAATTACATTTTTAAATATTTTTATAAACAAAAGGATAAAAAAAAACATTAAAAAATATAAAATATAGTAGCCCACCGGTATCGGGAACATGGTTCAAGCTACCGGCGGTCAGGGCTCCATAGAGAGGAACCTCCTGACAATGCGAGCCGTGTCCAGAAGTACCGCTTTCTGAATCAAGCCCTTGATCCAGCTGCCCAACGAGAGCCTCCTCAGGTGTTGGTCGAGGTTCTTGACTATTAAGCCATTGGCTGTCACGACTATCGGCACAATGATTGCTGAGTCCACATGCCACATGTCGACAACCTCGCGAGCCAAGTCAAGATACTTGATTTGTTTATCTTTCTCGGCTTTCACGAGGTTCTCATCATGCGGGACGGTTATGTCAACAATCATTGCGCGCCGCTCTGATCGATCCACCACCACTATATCAGGCTTATTGGCAACAATAGTCCTGTCAGTGATGATGGATCGATCCCAGTACAATGTGATATTTCCATTTTCGAGAACTGGGTCGGGCACATACCTGTAGTACGGCACCTCAGATTCCACAAGGCTGTATTTCAGAGCAAGTTGCTGATGGATTATCCTGGCTACCAGGTTGTGTCTATGCAAGTACTCTCCGTTAGCTAGACGAGAACACCCGGAGATAATATGCCAGATTGATTCTCCCAGCCGGTGGCATGCCCGACAGATGTCAACCGTGCCGTCTTTCACAATAAATCTCCGGTAATTGTTCGTCATCATAACTTCGTCCATAATTGCACAGACAAAACCTTCGGTTTCTCTAAAGAGGTCACCGAAACGCAGCCAGGCTACGGACGCTAGTAGATCTACATCGGGTCCATGTAGGGCCCGGTAAAAGCGTCCGTTAAGCTCCTTACTCTGCCATACTTCCATGCGATCATTAGTATCAAGCTAATTATAGATCATTAGTATAAGCTATTATAAGCGTATTGGCTAAAGAGAACTGGTGCAATATGCTGGTGAAATATTCCCTGAGACTGCATATCTCGCGATTGTGGAGGGTCTTAGCGTTTAAAAAGCCTCGACCTCCACATTTTCGCGGTATATACAGCCTCATTACCGATGACCGTGTGTGATGCATTCGATTTGTAGTCAGCAGCGTACGGATCCTCCTATCCAAGGTCTCGAGTTCGGTCTGAGTCCATTTGAGTATGCCGAAAGAGTACATCAAAACCGGCATGACCCAACTATTGAAGGCGCGCACCTTGTTTCCGCCTGAGAAAATACTATTAAATACTTTTTTCAGGCGGCCAAAGAAGCGCTCCTTCAACGATTGCTTCATGTCAGTAACATTGATGCCCAACGCTTCCAACATACCCAAATACTTATAGGTTTCGGCTGCGGAGAAGGTTCTAAGGTTTGTGGAATCCGAGAGTTAGGTTCCCACGGATTCCACAATCTCCCCTCGCTTTACATGCATGACCGCACATTTGTCCACACCAAATTCCATCCTGATGGCGCTACTGAAAGTTTCAGTAATTTTCAGTAGCTTCATCAGTTGCAAATTGTTGGGGGCAAAGAGTTTTAGGTCATCCATGTTGAGGAGGTGAGATATAACCTGATCACCTCTCCTCAGCTGATAGCTTAGACCTGAATCTTCTAGCAGCGTGCTTAGAGGATTCAAGGCTAAACAGAACCAAAGCGGACTCAAACTATCGCCCTGAAATATGCCTCGCTCGATCCTTATCGGTTCGCTATTCCTCTGAATATTTCGATATCCTGGATAGCGAAGAACCGTCCTCCATTGCCCCATACACGACATCAGGAAGGTACGCAGAGTTGCATCTACCAAATCCAGCACCCTCATGAGCCATGTATGTGGCACCGAGTCATGGGCCTTCTTATAATCTATCCAACATGTCGACAGATGCTTTCAGGAACGACGAACCTGTTAGCTAATGGCCATATCAATGAGGAGTAGCTTCTTGGTACCGCGGGACCCATTCTTACATCCGTTTTGAGAGGCTGACATAATGGAGTTGGTGTCTATATGTTTGTTAATTTTAGCTCTCAAAATTGATGTAAGAACTTTATAGACCGTCGGTAAACACGTGATTGGCCTATAATTTTTGGGTTCCGCGGTGCTACCTGATTTATGGAGCAGGTGGGTAACTCCTGTCGTTAGGAATTGGGGTAGCGAACCAGACTCTAAAGCAGTCTGGAACTGAGATGCCAAGCGAGCGTGCGACCTTGAGAACCATTTTTTTATCCAAAATTTTTGCAGCCCGTCCGGCTCTGGACACTTCCACTTAGGTAACGGACGGACTACACGAGCTACATCTTGGGGGCAGATGGTAATAGCCTCCATTTCTGGTATTGGATCACAGGCTCGCTCGACTTCCCGAGCCCAATCACCTTCGGTGTGACTGACAGGCGCCGACCAAATACTACGCCAAAAGGAACACATGGCATCATCATCCGGCAGGCACGTGTCAGTCACACCTTGGTCCGGTCGCTCCCAACCCCTATAAACCCACCTTTCATCGCTCTGGAAGGTGCGATTCTGAATGTATCGCTCTACTCGCCGCTTATACCGACGAATACGGTTCGCCCATGCATACACTTTCTGCTTCAGGAAGTCGATGCGCTCTGTGACCCAAGACATATAGTCTTGAAGACTGATATCAGTCCTGTACTGCCAAGCTGGTACGGCTGGTTTCGGTCGTGTAGCTCTAGAGTCATTGGTAAATTTGACGTGAGCTACACGACATGCCGCTACAGCCGCGCAATACAGAATCGAATGAGTATCGATGAGGTCTTCGCAGGTACCAAAATAGTTTGACAACTGCGCATCCAGAACCGCCACCAGCGCCCTATTTTTGTTATGCATGGGCAAACGTGGTAAGCGTGGTCTAAGTTCAAGCGACATGAACCGATATTCCTGAATCGCACCTTCCAAAGCACTCCTCAATTCCACTGCACTTCATTGCACTGGGTACTTACGTTTGTAGCCCTGTCATTACTCCCGTCGACAGCATGACTTGTGTTGGACTGCGTTAGTACTACAGCAGTCTGCGACTGGGGGGCGATGACATGGCTACTCGGCATTTCCTTTCGCAGGCGATCAAGTACAGTGTCATCTAGCATGTGATTACGCTGGATGACCCGCACCTGATGCGACAGTCGTTGTGCCGTAACGTTGGTACGCGGTCAGATTGTTTCCCCCCTCTGTAGCCCCATAGTATGAGCGCATGACATTTTCATTGATGGATCGTGTCCATCTCATGCGCTGCACACTTCCGCCGGGAGCTGGGACCTTATCAGAGGCCGGTGGGCCTCGAGGTCCTAAACCGTCCGGCGGCCGGCGTCCTCCCCGTCGACGAGCAGGTGGTGGCGTCGTGGGCGGAGAGAAATACTCGTAGCTCGAACTCGACGCAACTGCCGCGGCCGGTGTCGTCACAGCACTCACAGTGGGGCTGGGTACCGGCTGCAGCGAGGCGGAGCTGAGCGAAGAGTCCGGAGGTGGTGGGCGTGCACGGCGAGCTGCTGCTCTTGTCAACATTTTCTCATATTTTTTGTCATTTCCATTTTTTCATCGGAGGTGACATGACAGATGTCACCTCTGGTTCGGTAGGTTTTGATGCAATTTTATGGTACTATTGTTCACTGTATTTATTTGAAATGATAATATGTTATATGGTATGGTATGGTTATGGTATACTTTCACGTAAGTATATATAAATATAAAAATTACTTCTAAAAAATTATTTATATTAATTAAAATTGAAGAGATGACAAAATAGATGATGTGTCGACTTTGGTATTGCTAGCTTATTATTATTACTTATTTAAAAAGGCAGAGGATGTTATATCCTCGAAACCGGCGAGATCCTCACAGGCTCATATTAAACGACTTGCCAAGACTGGCTAAATAGTAAAAGTCGTTAACATATGCGTGTTCGTATATTATATTAAAAAAATCCAAGTAATTTAAAAACTTTAGATCTTAGATTGTTTAAAAAAAAACTACTTAAAGCCAGCTTGCGTGCCGCAAAGCCGAACACACCGGTGTACATCTCCCGCATACACTACACCACTAAGGCGGAGAACATCGTGGAGTACGTGCGCCAGAAGACGAGGTACACGCCGAGGGTGCATTTACTGGAGTCGCACCGCAACGTCAACTTCAAGGCACCATATAACAGCTCAAGAACAAGCTAGTGAAGTACTATTTTATAACAAAAATATGTATGTTTAGGTTAAGGTATTTATTTATGGGCCCGCGTCGCCTGAAATACTTAAATGAATTAATAAAAATAAAATAATCATAAAATATTACACGCGCGCGGTCGTACCCCGTGAGCCGCGCGGGGTTCCCGTCACTGTGGCCTGAGCTGAGCTTAACATTACCAAAATGCTACTTTATAAATTAACATATGTTATTAACTATATTTAAATTTAACTTTGGCGTCAAAAATTCAAACATTTCTTTGTGTTTGTGCTGACTTTACTTAACAACATAAAATATTTATTTGGCAGACACGATCTAACGTACTATCTGTTATTATAATGAGATTATTTTAAATACCTAGCGCCCAGGTCCCCAAACGCAGGAGCAAATACAGGGAAGACGCAATGGGTGCATTAGCCCCTGGGCTTCGACCAAACTGAGTCTAAAACTCTAAAACACACATAAAAATAGTTTTACAACCCGTATTTTTACTTTAGGTATATACAATATAGGTATTACTAGTCTATTATATTATTATACTATGTATTATAGATAAATAGTAGTCATCCTCGAAAAGGAAACTTTCTTGAGTTTACAGAAAATAGGTGCCGAAGGTTTTTTAAGCTTTCACGGTTTGAGAAATCCTCATCAGAGAAAAACATCCCTCAGAGACGCATTTGCCCACCCTTCAGCGAAAACCTCGATCTGCGCCTGCCCATACGTACCTCAGATGACACTGTTAGTATTCTAATTTTTCGCGCATATTTAAGTTATTTGTGAACTGTACTTTATGTGGATGACGCGATTTCCAGAGGTTATAAAAATCCAACTGAACATTAAATTATTCCGATCTATCTTCTATATTATTTCCTCCAGCAATCACATAGTGATACAAAATCAAACTATAATACTTTCTTCCTTAGGGCAATTTTTGATAAAGTCCGTTTTTTCATTTCCATCCTTAGGTCTGTTCTTAACGATGCAGCTGGAGGCACCCGTTGATCTGGTAATTCCACTCTTTGTAGGCTGGGATAATTCTGCCTCCCATTTTTTGGTAAATTTATTCCGTATGTTAAACCTATAAAAAGAACACAGCTTTGTTATTGAACACAGAAGCGGACTTTCAGTGTTATTATCATCCATCACTCAACAAGTCATCACAATGTAGGTAAAGAGCAGTGACATAGTTTTACGACGCGATTCTTGCCCGCGGCGGGTGTGGTTAGGAATCTTCCATTAATCGCGTAAGGCTCGGGGGTTCGGAAAAAATCACGAAATAACAAAAGGGGCAGGGGGGTGTGTAGTGAGATACTTATCACATATATTTATATTTTAGTTGAATGCGCGATTTTTGAACATGATTTTGTCACATGATTACACCTTCCGTTTATTATTTTTATGCCAGTCTTTCACAACCTGCAACATAAATGGTCTGTCTGGACATTTTTATCAGGTGCTTAATTTTCCAGAATTAAATTAGATTATTTTTATTCTGAAATTTAAAAAAAATACTTTTTACCAAAACATACACGTGATTTGGGATAGGGGTTAGTTTAAAACCTCACTACGCACCTTTGCTTTGACCGATGGGACGGAGTTAGGTGGGCTTTCACCGGCGGACGCGGGTGGAACGCACTTCCGTCCACGTCCCCGAAACGATCAATAGCAATTGTGAAAATGTAAGCGAATGAAGATTTCAAATTTGCGCATGCTGCGTTCATTTCTGAACTGTGCTGAGAAAAGTCTTATGAGACTGTAGAAGAACTAAGGGTTGAGGTAGAAAATGTTATTAGGAGCATACACCTCAAAACTTTACAGAAGGCTAAACGAAAAGAATTGAAAAAAAAAAGACTAAATTTGTGTATCCGTAACGAGGGCAAGGTCTCATTTCCAACAACTTATCAGTAAAATGATTAAAGTAATAAAATTGTAATTTAAATTGTAAAATTGTAATTCATGTCTGGCGACATGTCGGACGTCAAAAAATCAACTTACTTTTTGCTCAATGGCATCAATACTTTTTTGTTGCACACAAACCAATAGAATATGGCGACCCCGGTGAGCAGGTTATACAAATTGATCAAGATGTATACCCATAAGAAGTCTGTTGCAGGAAGAAGCTCCAAGGACCAACTCACTCCCATCATCACAGATAACTTTGCGTATGTTGAGGCTCTAAAATAATATGAAATGTATTTGCGTAAGTTAAAATTAATTGTACCTGTTTGTCAAAATAATGCATAATATTTGAGTGAAAAGTCCGTTCCTACTTATTTTCTTCTTTTTTTAAAAACGTTGCCACCAGGAATTACTCCTGTATCGTGGGTGCATTTACAAACATTTAAACTCACATACACAAACAACCAGACCCGGAACAACTACCTGTAGGCATTACAAATATTAGTTTCGTGCGGGAATCGAACCCGTGACACGCAGCGCAGCAGTCGATCGCTCAGCCACACGTGTCGTCAAAAAATATTAGTCATTTAGAAAACTGCAGGCTGATGGACAAACTTTCTAAGAACCTTATATTTTGCTTATTTACTATAGGCTAGTTGACAGTAAGAATAATACCCTCTGAATATTGTTTTGTACAATAGTTCCGGGCTAAAAATATGAAAACTTAATTCAAACTTATCTATATAAAAAATTAATCACCGAAATGTATGTACGCGCATAACTTCCGTCGATCGGAAGTTACAAACACAAAAAGAAAAATTATCTTTTTTTTGTGTTTGTTATTGTTAGGACAAGGTTTGTATACACAATTGGACCCGGTAGGTGGCGCTGCTTTTTCGGGCAGGACGACGTTTGCCGGGTCCGCTAGTTATTTATAAAATAAAATGTCATTGGGCGTAATCTGACTGTGAAAACTTGCGTACAAAAACCAAACTAGATTTAACTTATTAAATTATACCCCAATTTTAATTTCATGTAAGTAGGTAGCTACTTTGTTTTGTTAAACTGTGGGAGTAACAATTAACAGGTTAATAAAAAAATCGATGTTTATACCGGCCGTAATGTATATCACGAAACTCTGGTACGATCCCGTACAGTGGCTGTACCTCACAGACGTGCAAACTCGTGTTAAAACAAAGTATTTTTTTATTTTTCCCAATACAAAAATGTTTAGATAACAGGTAGATTAACAGTAATAATTAATGGCGCAAACTAATTAAAAGTTAATAATAATGCGTGGTTAAGAAGCTAATTGTTGTCAAAAATAAAAATTAGACAACGCATTTGGAAAAATACCCTTTAATTTGTTTTGGCTTAACAGACAGTACCTACCCACATTAATGCAACCCACACTATCCTAAACTAGAGACATTCATTTGTCTATTCCACCCTATTTTATTTCTGTACAGCGTGTTTCTCTATACTCGTAGTTAGTTAGTTTCCATAAAATGGTGCCCATTAAATAATCTTAGATTAAATAATATTTTTGAGAAAAATATTCGTAAAAATAAAGCCTTTGGTTAGGTGACACTCGACGGGAATCAGAGCGCAACACGTCATTTCTAGTAATTGAAAGAAAAAACTTAAAAGAAAAAGCAAATGGAAATAAATAGTTTCTTTTGCATTAGGTACCACTACACGTATGAAAATAATGGTCTTGAAAGGACCAACACTGATTGATTCTTCTCGCACAATGTGACACTGTTCATTATTCTACTAAACTATAAAGTAATATTTGGTCTCATTCTCCGGTAATTAACTACGTTAAAATTGGGTAGGTAATGGAAATCGCTAACATAAGACTATCAAAGTAAAGTTAACACAAATAATGAAGTGTCTTGTTTGAATATATTTTTATATTTAAAAACCGTGTGTAACTTAGACTATCGACATCGCCAAGCGCGTAAGCGATTGGTCGACTCTTCACGGGACCAGTGGGCTGGCCTATTTTTGCCAAAAAAATCAGCATCGGCATACAACGTGGCAATGCAATGGTGCCAGCCTATTGGATACTTTTCCTGTTGACAGCGATGCGGACGAATTTTTTAATGCTACATATATTATTAACATTATTTTAAGTCCGTTCCCTTATAAATTATGTAAATATTTAATTTCATTTTTGAAGTTTTTAATAAAAATAATAGTTTTTTTCTTTTTTAAAGACTCGACAGAAGTAATATCAAATCAAATCAAATCAAATCAAATCAATGTTTATTGTGGATCATAGGTATGTATAGTACAGTTCTTAAATATTTGTAAATTTTGATCAGCTATGTCCCGCCCGTAGGGCATACAATAATTACATTTAGACAAACTACGAATTCAATGAACATTATTACAAATTGTTATTAATGGAAATGTCAGATTTAAATTATTATTATATAAAGGTCCAAAAAAAAAATAAAAATAAAGTCAAAACGGATTAGAATAGGTAGGATGTCAAATTATACACAATTAATCACAACAAACTAAAATGAGAAATTGCAAAATCATAATATAAAATAAAATTATATTATAGTTTATAATATTAAAGGTCATCGAACACATCACGACTGGGTGGGACTATATTTTAGTAAAGATTTGTCGGACAGAAATTCTTTTACAGAGTAATAGCTTTTGTTTACTAGCAGATCATGGAGAGTTCTTTTGAAATCCTTATTTTTCGTATTTATTCTGATAGGCCCCGGTATATTATTAAAGATGCGAGAAGCTGAACAAAAGATGCTCTCATGCATTAGATGAGTTTTACTGGCTGGCGTGCGTAGTATATTCTTACGCCGTATACGCGTGTAGTAGCTGAACATGTGGATATTGTTTTTAACAAATAATGCAGCCTCAAGTATATAGATGCATGGTAGTGTTAATAATTTATGGTTTTTAAAAAATGGCTTACAGGAGTCTGTTGCGCATAGGTTGAATATAGCCCTGATACAGCGCTTTTGAGCAATGAAAGCGCGCTCTCTTTCTGTACTGTTGCCCCAAAATATTACACCGTATCGGAGAATAGAGCCAACGTAGCCGTGGTAAGCTGCTAGCAAAGTACTCAGGTTTGCTATTTTCCCTAATCTATATAATGCATATGAAAAATTCCCCAGCTTTTTGCAAACGTGCTCAATATGAAATTTCCAGTTAAGTTTGTGGTCAATATGTAAACCTAGAAATTTCGTTACCTCCGTTTCCTCAATGTCGCTATCTAGGTAATTAATTTTTAAAGCACCTGTACGTCGGGTTCGTATTTTAAAATCCATTATTTTAGTTTTGTCAATATTAATCATTAAATTATTTATTCTAAGCCAGTCTATAATCAATAATATTGTTTGGTTAATGTCAGATTCTAAATTAGTTGGATTATCATTAGCAAATAAAACGGTGCTATCATCAGCAAACAGTGTAATGTCGTGAGTTGTTACCGAAGGCATGTCATTTATATAGATGAGAAAGAACAGGGGGCCGACAATAGTCCCCTGAGGAACACCGAATTCAACTATTCTAGATTCGGATACATAAAGTTCTTCTGTTTTAGTACTAAGGTTTACTCTCCTTACTTCTGTGAATTGTTGTCTGTTGCTAAGGTATGATTCTATGAGGTTGTACACATTTCCTCTTACACCATATGCATACAACTTTCTTAAGAGGATTTTGTGATCGACACGATCGAAAGCTTTCGACATATCCATGTATAATGCGACAGCTGGCAACCCTTTATCCACGTTATTCATTACCTTCTGTAAGAAGTTATATACTGCTACATTTATGGATTTGTTTTTTCTAAAACCATATTGATTGGGCGCTAAGATGTTTTTTGCCTCAAAAAAATTATAAAGACAGTTAAATATCACCTTTTCAAAGATTTTCCTAAAAATAGGTATTAATGCAATGGGTCTGTAATTGCTCATGTTAGTTTTATCTCCTTTTTTAAACACTGGCTTTATAACCGATATTTTTAGCTTTTCGGGGAAAGTGCCTTCTTCTATACATAAATTGATAATGAAGCTAAGTGGTTCTGATATAATGTGGGCTACATCTTTAACAATATTTGTCGTAATGTTATCATAACCGGCACTATTTTTATTTTTTAGAGCAATTATTATTTTATAAATGTCATCAGGGATAGTTGGTGTCATAAAGATTGAATTTGAATTATATGTCAATTTATTGGATGATTCTTTGGGAATACTAGTATTATTTTTGTTGATGTCAAGAAAGAAGTTATTAAATGAATAAGCAATGTCTTGAGGATTATTTATGGTTATGTCATTTATAATTAATTGAGCCACTCCTTCATTTGGAAACTTCCCTTTGATATCATTTATTACTTTCCAAGTAGCCATGTTTTTATTTAGAGCAGATTTAATAAAATAGTCGTTTTGAGATTTTTTAGTAAGCCTAATTATAGTTTTATATTTCTTTGCGTATGCTTTGAAAGCAGTTTTAGTGGTTTGATTTGGATTGTGTCTATATTGCCACAGTAGTTGACATTTACGTTTGCTACATATTTTTATTCCACGTGAAATCCACTTCGGTCTAGATCTGTTATGTATCTTGACTTTCTTAATAGGAAAACAAAGATTAAATAACATAATGAAATTACCATGGAATATGTTATAGGCAGAATTCGCATCCAAGCAGCTGTAGACGTCACTATTGGTTAGCTGATTCAAATATTTTACAAATATTGCTCTGTTGGATTGAGAATAATCCCGTTTTAATATAAACCAGTATTTTATGTTACA
Source organism: Apamea epomidion (assembly GCA_947507525.1). NCBI lineage: Eukaryota > Metazoa > Arthropoda > Insecta > Lepidoptera > Noctuidae > Apamea > Apamea epomidion. The sequence continues at coordinate 5,340,392 of OX382237.1, read as the reverse complement.
GGTCTTTTTAACTGGTACCTTTACTATTTGTGCATTATGGTCTGATAGCGCTAATTCCTTCATAGTGCCTTTACAAGCTCTTATGTTATGGGCTATGTTATCTATGCACGTTTTACTAGCAAATCTCGTTATTTGATTAAATTTTAGTTTTAAATTATATCTGTTTAAGATTTCTGTAAATTCGATGGAAAGATTTGTACGCTTCAAAGTATCTATGTTGAAATCTCCGCACATAATAATCTTTCTACCGTGTTTGCAAACGTTATTTAATATTTTATTAAGACTTGTGAAAAAGTTGTCTATGGTGCCTGCGGAATTGTTAGGTGACCTGTAAATGCATAGAATAATCATTTGATGTTCTAACAGCTCAATTGCAGAACATTCTATTATGTTACATATGGAAAGTTTTGTGATGTCATTAAGAATTCTGAACTTCAAATTATTTTTAATTAATATACAGGAGCCCCCGTGTCTGCTATGTCTCATATACTAAGACGCAAGTTTATAATTTGGTATTGTTAGATACACTTCGTCACCGTCGGTCATGTTGTGTTCAGTGATACAAAGTATGTCAACAGGATTGTTCTGGGTAGCCAAATCGTTAATACAGACAGAGAGCATATCAGATTTATTAAGCAATCCGTTAATGTTCTGATGAAGAATAGAGACAAATTTATAAACGAAATAAATTATTCGAGTTTGGGTTTACAATTTTGTTACATTTTGATTCACCGTGCTCATTGATTGGTTCATTTATACAGTCTGTATTAATTGACTTTGATACACTTTGGTCCAGATTTAAATTAACTTGCACGTATTTGCTATCAAAACACTTTTTATTATTTTTGAATTGGCACATCAGTTCGTACTGCGATGCTTTGAAATGGTAATGGATACACAAAATTTCTTTTAATAACGACCTTGCAAGATTTAGTACATGATGGCGTTTACTTAGTGAGAACCTAGCATAATTCATGTCCATGAACAATACATTTTTATATTTGTTACAGATAAATCGTAATAAATAGTTGATTTTTGATTCCTTAAGATACCTGTTACTGGGTACTTCAATATACGAAGGTTGTGTGCAGACAACATTGAAAGAAAAGTTAATAAACACGGAAATATTGACACAAGGAAAAAAATTATGACACTCGAACCGCCAAGACAGTATGCCCCGTTTTGATGATCAATATTAAATTATGTTTTAAAATAAAAAAAATAGTTAGTAAAATGTTAATATTTCAATGATATTTTGGGAAAAATAAACCACATGGAACATTAGATACTAATAGGTTTCTCAGAAGCTGTCAACTAGCCCATTTGGAATTGTACATGCACAACCTATGTAGTAATCTGTCTGGTCTTGAGGTACCCGGTAGTACCTAATAGAAAATAACATAATAGAAAAGTACCTAATAGAAATCTCTTTTCTTTTTCAATATCCTGATATGAAATTAACCTATTAATAAAAAAAGTTAAATTGAAGTAAACTTTTCAAACTAAAACAAAAAAACAAATCAATCGATAAATAATATAAAAAAAACAACTTATTTATAGGCACTCTACGCGCAGAAATTATCAATAAATTCGTGGCAACACTCAATCCTTTGATTGAAGCTGTCGGCCGGCTTCAATCAAAACATACCATGTAAAAAAAAAAAAAAATTACTTTTTGTAAAAAAGAAAGAGATTTTTATGCTATAGGCTTCTACTCTGTTCACCTATAAACCCTGTTTTTGTCCAGACAGTAAAAAAAGCCAGTATATAATATTTGTATACTTATAGGGTGACCGATAAATAAGCACATTTTATTTTTAATCCAACGACATAAATAGTTTCCTACTTGAAAGGAAATGAATGCAAAGGGCTTTGAAGATGCGTAGCATACCTACTGTCGCGCCATTTTGAAAATGGCGGCCATGCGTCAACCTATATAAATCGATAGCTGACATCCATGCAAACAGAAAACATACCAACACCAAACCCCAACCCCGTAGTATCAGGTTTCCGAGATATTAACGTTCAAAGTTAATATTAGATTTAGTTACGTGATCAACTTTGGATATTAATATCTCAGAAACGTGACACTGGCTCAGGTGTGGCCGCCATTTTCAAAATTTCGCGACAGTAGATATGCCAGACTCCATATAAAAATCTTCAATCCCATTACAAATTCCATTCGCGTATTTTATAAAAAAAAAACAGGTAACTTACGTTTTGTTTCGCTGGTTGCTATTTTTGGAATCTTGATGTTGGTTTATAGCACGTCTGACTATCCATATGTAGTAAGCAGTCATGAAGAACAGTGCGATATCAATAAAAATTAATATCCCTATTGGTATCTTAAAGTAATAATCATAACTCATTCCTGAAAAAAAAAATACTTGTGTTAAGGTGGATGCTCCAAGGTAGCCCGCGAAATTTAATTTTTCTTACGTTTAGTGCAATTTGCTGGTCAGTACTAAGTTGTACGTTGATTAAAATATGATTCGCGGCCGTAACAAATATGTATTTATAGAATTATAATCATTAGAATCAGTAATACAACTTGCTAAGTTAACATAATCCTAAAATGTCAAGATTTCATGAAATAGTCATTCAGTAGGATTACTTGATCTTAGAGAGTTGAAAATCTATTAAAGAAATTTAACAGATTTTAATAACTTGATAAGCTGGCGTCTGTACTAGTGGCCTCTAAAAGTTGGTTGTTATTTTTCCACTTCAGCTGATAATCTATCTATATAAATAAAAATTAATCACCGAAATGTATGTACGCGCATAACTTCCGATCGACTGCACCAAATTGGATAATTGTTTTTTTAGTGTTTGTTATTGTCAGGACAAGGTGTGCATAGAAGAAAATTAAATCAAAATCGGGATCGAAATTTATGCGGATGAAACCGCGGGGCGCAGCTAGTTTAAAATTCCAAAAAAGTCAAGTGCTCCTAAGGGGGTTACTTGATTATTTTTTATGATAAGTCAAAGGTAGTTGAATTTGCCAATGACAACGTTATAGCAGTTCAAACATTTGGATCAAAAGAACTTTAAATCATAATGTGGTGTGCCAGAGCTGAAGTGGAAAAAATGGCAACTATCTTTTGGAGACCACTGTAGGTAGGTAGCTACTTAAAAAGAATAAGGCCCGACGTTCACCAGTGACTTGGTATGAGGGTAAGATCCTTCTACATGATTGTGTCTTCAGATTTCTTCTTCAGATTCTTGTGGTATACAGGTAGACATGCCAAGATATACTGCCAGTTATTGAATCAAAAACAAGTTGTACTTAAAAAACGTTCAAAAAAATATACAAACCATCCATGAAGCAATCTTTGAAGGGTGGTTCGGTAATATCCAAACCGATTATGTTATCCAACGCGGTGACTATTGCCGTTATGATGAGCGGGGACCCCCAGGCGTACAGATTGTACCACATGAACCTTTTCAGGTCAGCACGCTTAGAGCGTTGTGGCTTAATACGAAAAGCTCTGTGAAAGAGCAAAAATAAACGCGTGAACTCTTAGCCCAGGTTCGCACGGGCGGGTTTTTCCCACGGCGATTTTTTTTCGCGCATTGGATTTTCATTGCACTGCTTTGCGCCGAGAGTTGAAAATCCAACAGTGTGTTTTTTTGACGCGCTGGGCTGCGCTCTGTTGGATTTTGAACACTCAGCTCTACACTGAGAGTTAAAAAGCCAGTGCGCGAAAAAAGACCGCCTCGCTGGAGCTGGTGCGTACTTTGTTTTTGGGTCGGTGTGAAAAATCCTCATGGACGTCCTCGACCCTGGAGCGGAGGGGTCTGTCAGACTCTTACTGACTAAAAACCACCCCGGTGTTCCCTGCCCACACTTGGACCGGGGATCGTGGGAACTTGTGCGCGTTCCACGATCCCCGGTAGGTGCTGGCCACTTGAAGTTGCGGGGGGAGTGAGGTGTAAAACTCCCCCCGCGAAGTCCTATAGTGGCGCGCGTGGATCACTGCGCCGCTGCCTCGTGCCCGTGCTTGCTAGATGGGGGGCGGCGGACGTCCCCAAGTCCCTTTTTTTTTTTTTGGGTAAAGTCCCTCAGGACTAGTTTATCGGCGCTGGAAAAGGGCGTTGTTCGCCCTCCGCTGACGCCCGGTACGTTTGCTGCAGGTCGGGAGAGTAGCCTTGACCTCCCTCAACCTTTTCGCAGCCTCCTTCTGTGAAATGACGTTTGAAATGACACTGAAGGAGATCACCGCATCCCACGACTCGGTGCCGTCCTCCCGACACATGACGCAGTGATGACAACGAGCGTCCGGCTCCCTGTTTATGTGACACAGGTACTTCCCGAAGCAACCATGCCCCGAGAGCATCTGGGTGCCGTGGGTGCCAAACAACAGGGAGCCGTGCTTCCTCCCGACCCATACATCGAGCACAGGTCGGATCGCCCCGACGGTAGCGAGGTCGGCGGTAGGGCGCAGAACCCTGTCCCGCCATTTCGCCACCAGGACCTCGCGGAGCTGCGACCGACGCAGCTTGATCTCGCGCTGATTGGTCCATCGCCCCGCGTCCGCACCTACTCGCGCCACCGGTATATTGATGCGAGGGCTCGCACCTCTAGGTCCCAAGACAGAGATCCGGCCTGTCCAAGATAAACTCGGAAAGTTCCTACATATGAATTGGTACTTGCCGGATTTAAACCCACAACCTCGTGCATAAGAGGCGAGGGCTTGAGATGTGCTAACTTCTTACATCGGTCTTTATACTTTCTATTTGTTTTTTATTAGTTGTTATCTGATGTATGTATCTGGTGTATTGTGTGTCTTTTAGTCTGTGCTAAATAAATGTACTTTTTCTTTCTTTATAAGCAAAATAAATAAATATTTCGTAAAGGAAAACATATTCGTTAATTACCTTATTCCCGACCAAACTTCAAACGACAGTACACTCAGCCAAAACATACAAGCCATAAACGCGAAATACACGACTGGAGCTGAAATAATAATAAAATCATCATCATTTGCAAAGTCAAAGTCATGTCAAATCATTTATTTCAAATAGGCACATAAAAGGCACCTTTGAACGTCAAAAATAAAATTAAAATAAAATTTATCCTAGTCGCCCCTTCCAAAAGGTAGTTTTCGTATGGAGAAGAATGGGCAAGAAATCCACCGTTACTCTTTTAAAATGTTTTACAATATTTTGCATACATTAATTATATAATTATATGTGAAGACGATGCACCTAAAAATAAAATTACTATACCACAATAGGTAAAATAATTAAAATGGATTAATGAAACCATGACATATAAATGAACTATAATGTGATAGATATACGGTGCTCACTATTTACAAATATTACAAAAGTAGATGATTTTCATAAATAAATAAGGAATAATAAGTCCGGGTGTGACTTTAAGTAATTACAGAATGTACTTAAATCAATGTCAAAGAAAAAAATAATAATTATACAATTACATTAGCAACCAGTTTGATTTGGTCTAGACTCTAGAGATTGTCCTATGGAGCAGGACCAGCATGTTTCCAAGCATTCTTGGATATAATACTCTAATTTGTAATATCCTTGCTTACAAAATGTAATTTTAATATAAGTTTTAAATTTTCTTTCATTTAATTGCAATATTTCATAAGGTATTTTGTTGTAACATTTAACACAGTACCCCATAAAAGATGTATGTACTTTAGATAATCTGAAAAAAGGTTCATCTAATTTATCTATATTTCTAAGGTACCGTCATAATATTAACCCTTTTAAATAGTTCCCTAAGAGATTCGCGGCGTGCCTTTTCCCAACTATCTTGGGGTCGGCTTCCAGTGTAACCAGATAGAGCTGAATACCAGTATTTTACATGGAGCGACTGCCTATCTGACCTCCTCAACCCAGTTATTGGGTAATACGATACCCTGGTAAGACTGGTTGTCAGACTTTCGGGCTTCTGACTACCCGTAACGACTGTCAAAGATTCACGATGACGGCTGGGACCAACGGCTTAACGTGCTTTCCGAGGTACGGAGGGGTCTCGGTGTGTAAAGGTCGACACCCATCCACAGACTAAACGCTTAACTTGATCGATCGACCAGTGCGGCTGTTATTATTAAGCCACGGACTGAAATAACAATAAAAAAAAATGTAATTGATAGTTTGTTGATACCTTAGCGCATCCCCCTTAACAAACTATCAATTACATTTTTCAACTAAATAATAAACCGGCAAAAGGGTTCCGTACCTTGAAAGAAAAAAATATCTTATCATTTTCAAAGTCACTTACCTATGTATATAGGATGACTGGTAATTAGTGACCGATACTTAAACACATGATTCTACTAATCCTACTAATATTACGAGTATTAATGCGAAAGTTTGTATGGATGGATGGATGGATGAATGTTTGTTACTCTTTCACGCAAATACTACTTAACGGATTTGGATGAGATTTGGCACATAGATGGTTTATAACCAGGATTAACATATAGGATACTTTTTATCCCGATATTCCTACGGGATCGAAACTTATCCGGGTGAAACCGCAAAGAAACGTTTTGACCACAATCACCCCTATAGAATATTGAGTATCTACATAACATGAATGACACCATGAGCAGTAATTTAATTTAGTTACTAATTCCACTTTTACCATGCATTATTCTTTTTCTTTAATTAACAACCGTCCGGACCGCGCGCGCGATTCTATTGGGGTGATTTGGGTCCCCCGATTGGTAAATTAAAAGTATCGTTTCTTTGGGAAAGTTGTTTGTTATTATGAGTACAATCACGTGTTTACGTATCACTTATTACCAGTCACCCTATATTATTATTTAATTGTTTTGGGACCGTAGAACTATTTGTGAAGTTTTTTTTGCTGAAATTGTTAAATCAGTGGCCGTAAAAAAGCCAAGGCGGGGCAGGCTAAAGAATAATTAAATAATTTGTTACTTACTATATTTTTTGCAGAACCCCTCTGGTGGATTTCTCTTAATGAAAGTTAAAACCACTTTATTTATGAAAGCGAAGAGTAGGGAAAATGTGTAGGCCATCAGAATTAGGTCGGAGAGCTTTCTGAGATCGGGTAGCAGACTGTACACAACCAGCACCAAAAACAGGAAGAATGATGATATCAGGATCACTGGAAAATAACATCATTTTAATTTTCCGAGATATTTACATTCAAAGTTGATCACGTGACATCCAATTTTTTTAACTTGCGTACATCTTGTTGCATAGATGTTTAATTACTCAGAGTGATTATTTCAAACATCTAAACAACAAGATGTACGCAAGTTAAAAAAAAATGGATGTCACGTGATCAACTTTCGACTTACTGATCGATTGTAGGATTCATGCGCAGCCGCCATTTTGAAAAAAAAAAACCACTTTGGCGGACAGGTAGGTATTATTAAACTTATTTATTGAGCATAAGGCGTACAATAACACTAGTAGGTAATATTACACTATATATACGAATGCCAAGCTAAAATGGAACTGGGCTGGTCGCATCTTTCGCATGCTGGAGGAGCTATGGGCTAAAGTAACCACACAATGGGTCCCAAACAGCAGCAAACGACAACGGGGCAGGCCCAGAATGAGATGGCGGGACGAGCTCGACTCTTTCCACAAGGATTGGCGTAAAACAGCACTGGATAGGGATAAGTGGAAGGAGGGAGGGGAGGCCTTTGCCCTGCAGTGGGACAGAAATCACTAAATAAAAAATAAAAAAAATAAACGAAAAAAACGAAATTAATCACTACCGTAGTCAGCACCCTAATTGCGTAACACTGCCGATCACAATCTGAATCATTTTGAAGGATATTGCTAATCCATTGATTCAATGTTGTCTGCTCAACTTAACGAAGTGAATGTTGTTCAACTGTCATTCCACAGTAGTCGAAAACAATAGATTTGCAAGGGCAGAAACAGCTAACTTATGTCCATTAAAATATATAACCATATTCCAAAACTAATAAGAGAGCTATCATTTAATTTTTCCAAAAAATAAAAACAAAAAAATTGGCTTGTATAAAATAAATTTTACACATTAAAATAATTTTTGATTATAAGGGTAAAAAATATTTAAGTAAATAATATTTTTTTAATAATAAGGTAAATTTATTTCGTTGTTTACTAGAAATGTTGTTATTGTTGTGTTTTTATTTCTTTATATTGTACAAGCTGACCGTCATACCACCATATTTATTTTTTAACCGACATCAAAAAAAAGAGGTGGTTTTCAATTTGGATGTTTACATTGTCCTGACAATAAAAAACACAAAAAAAAAAGAATTATCCAATTTGGTGCAGTCGATCGGAAGTTATGCACGTACTTACATACATAGAAGAGAAGATAGATAGATATTAGATTACAAATGTTGTAACATAATGTACATACTCACAGTTATCTTCATTCATTCCTCCAGGTCAGAACAAGCATTCTGTTACCGTTAGGCGCTGATCTGATTATTTATTACGACACGTTTCATCCACAATCAGTACACAGACACAGCTCCATCTTTAAGATGACACTACGATGATTTAGTGACATCCAAGGGTTGGTAATTACGCCCACATTGATGGATATCATTTTTCCTATAAACACTATACTTCTAATACAAAATAACTATAGATTTTATCGTATTTTATTAACAATATATTTTATTATGACAGCTTTGACAACGACGTTTAATACGTCGCCATGGCAACCTTTCTTTCAAATTCTTACCTGCCTGTATCTTTTTAGCTAATTAGATATGAATACTTATTATATTTAATTACTGGCCATCTTCGTAACTCAAATTCATATTTTCTACATGATGTTATTCTACGAGCTGACATTATAGATCCACGCAATCCAAGGATCAGTTCGGGTTTCGCCTCTAAAGCGGATACAATAAAGAGCCTGATACTCCAGGGCTACCTATCGCGGGAATACCCAGCGTACCTCTCCGCTCCGGTACCTGTCGGACCCTACCTACGCCTCCGTACTCCGTAATCCGTGAAGGGCTCCTGTGACTATTGGGCCGCGCCTCATCCGAGGGCCGCCTCACCTGGCGGGCTGACAGCGTCTCTGTCGTGCCTCTCTCTCTTGCTGCCGAGCTGCGTCCTGTCTTGCTGCGTGGACCCTCCAACGGGTGTCCTCCGCCTGCACTCATCTATACCTGTACCTGCGCCGGCTCCTGCTGCCGTGCTGCAGCCTGCCCTCCTGCGTGGGCCCTCCTACGGGTGTCCTCCGTGCACACGCACCAGCGACCTGCCCTCATCTGTACCTGCATCAGTCGCCGGCACCTGCCTCGCGTCCACCTCCCTCCATCTGGATCTCCACCTCAGCCTCCTCAGCCCACCTATCACGCATCGTCATCCACACACCCCACCTCCACATACTACACACCACTCTTAGTCCATCTCCATCTTAAAGTTATAAATATACCTTTAATTGTTTTCTACCTCCCTTTCTTTAATTTCTATTTTCCTTTGGTTTTTATAAGTTTAGTTACTTGTCGCTACACGACAATGTCCATAGTATAAAGTGCTTTGTATTGTTTTTAGAGTATTAAGTAGTATATAGGTTAGGTTTTATACCCACGTGTACATTAGGTTCACATTGTAAATATGCGTATGTCCCTATTAGCGGCGGGCGGATGTGTCGACCGTATCCATACGAACAGACTCCAGCACATCAAGCTACTACAATCTGTATTTTTTTTAAAATAGATTTTTAACTTTATCAGTAAAGCATTAAGGTTCAAGGTTGATTGGGAAAATTTGACAGTTTCGGATAGCTTGACCTGCTGGCGTCTGGACCAACCATCTTTGTACCAACCATCTTTGTATCTACCATATCCGACGAATAAATGTCTTTGTCATCCTTTCTATCAACTGACAACTTACTTTACTTATAAGTAGGTCCTACCGAGGGTTAAACCTTAGTTATTGTTTACCCTAAACCTCTTACCTAGGGGTCATTTAACTCGTCATTTTGATCAAGTTTTACTATGGGTCCAACACGGAAATCATGAGAAAAAAAAATCTGCTGTCACCTACATTTTGTCGATTTATGTGAACACAATGAATCTAATGAACAGCTGATTATTTCTCACGATTTCAGGGTTGGTCCCTTAGTAAAAGTTGATCATAATGATGAGTACGCACGGCTACAGATCAAGCTAAACATAACCAGTATAAGCTGACTTTTGATTGTACGAAAAACCTATACAATGCGAGGTCAGCTAAAACTGGAAATGTATAGCCTGATATGTCGCCGTGTGTACAATGGAAGTTGATCATAATTAACATGTTTAGGTTAAATAATAACTACCCTTGAATACTTAACACTTACTGTGACATATATACGTGACATATATATTTAAACCGCTCAGACATGTAGCGGACTCCGAAGTTATGAGAATGGTCTATCTGGTCCTCTGTCAATCTGTCCTTGCCTACGTTATTTCTTCCTGGGGTGGAGCAGCTAAGAGCTACCTAATAGAATTAGAGAGACCTCAAAGATTGGTACTCAAGGTAAGTCTATTCAAACCAAGACTATTCACTACTTCGGCGCTATATGAACTGGCTGAGGTACTAACAGTTAGGCAATTGTACATTCTTGCTGTCGTATTTAGGCGACATAGGCTTCTAAAATTTAACCCAAATAACCCCACATTAGCTCGGCGTCGTAATTTTCAAATTTGCCCTACAGAACCAGCCAGAACAGCTTTTAGCGACAAATTTTTATTTTTGCAAGGTCCACATCTATATAACCTTATTAATAAAGTACTCTCAATTTACGCTAAAACGAAACAAGATTGCAAGAAAAAAGCTATGAAATGGCTTCTGACACTTAAGTACGAAGAGACAGACAAACTTCTCTGCAGACACAGAGACATCTAAGACACACACACACACGTACACCCATTAACACACCCCCACTCGCCATACGCACATACACACAAATGCATCATTACTTACTCATAACTATACACATCCTTTTTTTTTTTTTTTTTTCTGGGTGGGAAATCATCAAATGACTCCTCCCGCTCTGGGCGGAGCAGAAGGGAGTGTCAGACTTTTACTGACTAAAACCCACCCATGTTCCTTCAGTTGCCTGTGCCAGGGGCCACGGTATCTCTTTCGAACAACCCGCAGCCCCGGCGGCATCGGCCCTAGCGGACCCCGTCAGTTCGTGCTGACAGCTCTTTGAGGCGCGCGTGGAACACAACGCGCCGTCGACCCGGGCCTGGTCCTTACCGGGCGGCGAGCTGCCCATAGCTCGCCGCCCGCAGGCCCGCGCCTACGGTGGCCGGGAGTCGGCTGTTGACTCCCATCCAGGGCGTCTCCTGCGGCGGCTAGGGGCGTGAGGGCGCAGAGTTTGCCTCTCCCTCACGCGCTCCGCCTCCTCCTTCGCGAGCATTACTGCTTCGCAGAAGGAGGTGACGGCCGCCCATGCACTCTCGCTCCGTACCATGGCCTGTATGAGGGCCGGACGCGAGAGGTCGCGCCAACTATACACATCCTCACTCGCCCAATAACAAACCACTCATTTAGCTCATTCCCATTCACGCAACTCTTACTCAATTAGTTAGATTCTAGCACATATACCTGTCCGGGGAGACCAGGAGATCCATGACACAAGTTCTTTACTTAATTATGGGCTCCTGTCTCCCTTCCATGTTTTAGCATTATATTTATATTTAAGAAACGTATGTATCTTATGGGATAAAATAAATGAAATTATTATATAAAATTATTATTACTGTCTTTTTAGGTACTTAATGAATATTGTCTTTTGGCCTTCTATATTTCTGTCTTATGTAGTGTTTATACTATTATATTATGCAATTGACCTTTAACGCCATTTGACGTACTAGTCCGGATAGTCATTTCATATCATCATAATCAGCCATAACGATCCCACTGCTGGGAAATAGGACTCCTCTTTTCGAGAGGGAGTGGGCTGTGGACTACCGCGTGGGCCGAGTGCGGGTTGACAGATGTCACATGTCTTTGAAATTTTGGTTCTAGGACATGCCGGTTTCCTCACGACATTTTTCTTTACCGTTTTGAGAGCAGCTGTGATGACATTATTTACACAAGTAAAGCCTGTCTGGGTCCGAGTTCGAACCCACGACCTACAACTCGTACGCCGGGGCCGGTACCACAAGGCCACTGATGCTCTCATATATTAAGTCTAAAACTCTTACTTACCCACTATTTCAAACGTCTCTATCTGCTTCCTGTCTTCATTGCTTCTAACAACTCCCCTGATGATGATTTTAATGTCTGGTACATTATTGTTAGGAACTAATTTGTAGTCTATGCAATAATCCAATTTTTCAATGCGATTCCATTTTTTTGATTCATTATCTTGCCACTTTATCGATCCATCCTGTAAACATAGAGAAACTTTTGATTACAATTGAGATGAAAAGGAGGGTTTTTGGACGAATTTCAAAAAACCTGTTAGTCGATCCCACCGGTTAGGTTAGGACTAGGAAGTAGGTTATTTTAAATTTACTTTTAGTGTTAAGTAATTAACATAACCATAAACCTTGATCCGCTACTGCTGTTTTGGTGTTCCCATTTATGGAAGCACACTCACCTTTTAGACAAAATTATCAGGCATACATTAACTTCGATTTTAAATTTGGCGGACGACCGAGCTAAGGCACAAGCTACTCTTCCCATTCGTAAGGGGGTCTCGGCATCCGCAAAAGTTTACCGGCTTTCATATCCTCGGTCCACAGCACTGATAAATTAATCAGGAAAATCCTAGCCCCCTCACTGATTAATTCTGATGTGCCGTGCTTCTCCGAGGCTATGGATGCCTGGAGACTCACTTGCCCGAATACAGATCCACCCGACAATTGGTGGTTGAGCCGCTCTGCTGAGTGAGAGAACCATTTACTTGACTCGTCTGCTACTAATGCGTAGCGTGCGCGCTTGCTAGCTGTGGGTAAGTGGGAGTCGGGTCTTTGGCTTCATGCACTACCGTCGTCGAACATAGGCACTTTGTTCGACGACACTACTTTCCGCCTCGCTGCTTCCCTGCACTAGGAGCTCCTTGCTCTTCTCCTCATCGCTGTCACTGTGGCGTAGATGTCAACAGCCTCGGACACCACGGCCTGTCTTGCAGCCGAAGTGCGGGTCGCTTAGCGCGGCACGCAAACATTATTGACATCATCCGACAAGATCTTGTCACCGTCGGTGTTCCAGCTGTATTAGAACCCAATGGTTTGGTACGCGACAGTGGCAAGAGACCTGACGGCATGTCTTTATTTCCATGGAAGGTGGGTAAGCCTTTAGTGTGGGACACAACGTGCGTCGATACTCTTGCGCCATCCCATCTTCCTGGCTCGGCGTGCTGTGCTGGCGCTGCTGCTGCGGCTTCGGAAAACCTCAAGCGGCAAAAATATAAAAACCTTATCGGAAATTATATTTTCAAGCCGTTTGGGGTTGAAACCCTCGGGCCGTGGTCCGAGTGCTCATTGCTTGTTCAATGAACTCTCTAAACGGTTGGTTGACACTTCCCGTGACCCAAGGGCCTGGCTTTTACCTTGGCCAGAGTATAATTATTGCCATACAACGTGGCAATGCTGCCAGTCTCTTGGGTACATTACCAATCGACAGCGATGCGGAGGAATATTTCAACGCAATATTTTAGTTTTTTCATAGTTTTACGAGTAGTTAGTATAGGATATGTATTACATTTATATTTTAATAATTTGTAGTTTATTTAGTATTAGAAGTTGGAAAATATTATCTTTAGTTGCCTTGTGAATAAATAAATATACAGTATAATACTTAAGTTGTAGAGGCCTATAAAAATGCAATAATAATTCCATCAATTTGGTATTCTGATCCAGAATGTGTTTCTTATTAACAACACCATCGGAGTGGGCAATAATACAGGCTGTTTTTTATAACCACAAAAATTTTTTTTGACGATATTTCAGGTGATTAAAAAGTAACAGTAACACTTAAGACAGGTGTTATGGGTGAAAACTAAGATACACTTCCTATCCCTAAGAAAATTGTGTCGGTCCTTCTACCAAATAAAATAAAGTCCTCCAGACCGTATTTCGGCCACGGTGGTCAATCTCAACGGAGACTAGCCTTCGGCGCGGGAGATATTATAGTGTACAAGTCTGCGCGCAGACACAGGTGCACTCCCTCAGTCTCATAGTCCAATGGGACGGCATTCCGACACGACTGGAGAGAGATCAGGCGCAGGACCAACGGCTTATCGTTCTTTCCGAGGCACGCGGCAACTTCCAAACTCCGAGCTGTGACTAAGAAATTCCTTATGGAAAAACTCAATAAGTAACACTTTACTCGACCCGGGAATGGAACGCATGGCTATACAGGGTATTTGGTAGAAGGTTGAGCGTAAGGCTCAACCTTCTACCAAATACCCTGTATATAACAGACGAGGCCTAAACTTGATGTTTTTTTGTGTACGTACGAACTAATACACACATCGAAAGTGTCTAGGGATCAAGCACGTTTTTGCTAGTTATTATATCCGGTTTTTAATTATATATTTTTTTAACTCCTATGGATACTTTTTAATGAATTTCATCATTTGAAAAGGGAATAGTTTTTGAATTTCGGTCAAATGATGAAAGTCTTCTGTTAAATCGTATTCATATATAATCCTGCAACGGGTTTGAGGACAAAACAGCAAAATGACGGCGGCGGCGCGGGGCAAAACCGGTGCGCGGGCGCAGAGCGGCGGGGTACACACATCACGCGGCCGATGAAGGTGCGAGCTACGTGCGCTCGAAACAGGTGCGTCCTTTGATCAGGAACAGTGCCACAGTGCCATATTTTTAAGTTGAATCAACACAAAAGAACGTTATTATGGAGAGAAGACGTTATTTGAGCCGAGAACCACTGACCAGAATCGGAATGTTGGAAGCTGGTTCTCGGCAACATGCTGTGGCAATCGCTTTGGGTACTACGCAGAATGTTATAAGTAGACTTTGGATACGTTACCGCATCACTGGCAGCGTGGCAGAGCGACATGGAGGGCGTGCTCGCTTCACCAATGGTAGACAAGATCGTTACATACAAATTACTGCTCGACGAAATCGTACAATGAACGCGATGATGTTGGTTACGAGGCTTCATAGCTACAGGGATGATAAGCGATCAAGCCATAAGATATCGCTTGCATGAAGTCAATCTCCGTTCCCCAAGGCCGTTACGTGTGCACCTATTGAGCCCCGTAATCGTACAGCCCGTTTACAATGGGCTCGTGAACACAGGAATTAGGCAGAAGACGAGTGATGTTTTGTGTGTTTTTCTGATGAATCTCGTATTGGTATGAGGCCAGATACTAGACGTACACGGTATTGAAGGACCTCTGGACGCCAAGAACGTTTAAAATCATGCCTGGAAACCCATGTATACAGTGGTGGAGCAATCATGATATGGGCGGGTATTTGGATCGGCGGAAGAACCGAACTGATTTGAACAGAGGTAATTTCAATGCATATATTTATGCTGAAACGATTCTATCAGATGTTGTCATTCCTTTGCGGACCCAATTTGGTGCTTCATTTCTGCTTATGCATGGTAATGCACGCTCACACACTGCCAGAGTCGTTGCAAACACTTGTCGCAGCTGATATCCTCGTTCGGCTTGCTCAATCAACATACTTGAATTCCATTGACCACGCATGGGATTTGCTTCAAAGAAGAGTTCTGCTAAATATGGATGCCGTATATAGACCAGAACATCTTTTTCGCCTGTTAAAACGGGCGTGTGGCGCGGGCCATTTTGCATCATGATTTGGATGAGCTCATATTGAGTAGTATGCCGAATCGCTGCGATTGTGTTATACGCGTTAGTGGCGGAAATACAGACTACTAATTGTTTATTTTACGCCATTAAAACCTTTAAAAACTATTATTTTTATCTTTTTATCACATTTTAATGTCAGGATTAACTAAATGATATAATGAGAACTTCGTCGATCACATACGAAAACATTTTATTTAATCAATCTTAATAGACATTTTTATTTAATTCAAATAAGGCAATGAAATATTTCTTTTAAATACCATGGTCCTTAGACACTTTTGATGTGTGTAGTTATAATAAACATAAATATCTATGGTTAGGTGACTGTTAATGAGAAATCCCGTGTGTTTACAATCCACTGTTATACATATTATTTTAGTGATGACTGATTATTCCTGAAGAATTTCAGGAATAATCTGTAAGAATGCATCAGTCAACGTTCCTACCTATGCAGGAACGCAGGCGTTCAACACTAAAAACTTCGCAAGCAATGGGAAGTTGCTACTGAAGGCTGCGAGTGTCGACCTCAGGATAAGCTGCTTCTCACACGGACAACTGTGCGTTCGCTTGCTCTCGCGTCACCAGTCTTGACTGACCTGACTTATATTATATTTCGGCTCATGAGACCAAACTTACAAACGTAGTATACAGGGAAGGTTTATAAAAATACAGCTTCGCTTCTATGAAGTCACGGGCAGAAGCTAGTAACTAAATCCTACTAATATTATAAACGCGAAAGTTTGTATGGATGAATGGATGGATGTTTGTTACTCTTTCACGAAAATGCTACTAAACGGATTTGGATGAAATTTGGCACACAGATGGTTATAACCACGTTTAACACATAAGGTACTTTTTATCCCGATATTCCCAAGGGATCGAAACTTATGCGAGTGAAACCGCGGGGCGCAGCTAGTAGTTTTATAAACTATACACAACCCTCGAGCATTTGGGAATTATTTAAGAAGGTAGATTAGATATAAAGAGGTAAAACAGCTGTTTAATACGTTTCTTCCGTGTACATTTTATTACAATATCAATAGAAAATCAGAAAGATTAATTAGATTATAGCTCCGCGTAATAAAAAAGATCACACTGGGAATTTTCTGTCGGCTAACTTTAAACGTTCAGATAGTCACAGAAATTAAGAAATACAAAAAACTAAAAAAGACACTTCAAAAAATTGCCCGTGCGTACTTGTTTAACGGCCCACTCTCACTCACAGAAAAGGAAGCCTGTGACGGAGCTCTAAGTAATATTGGCAGATTATGCTTATACTATAGGCCTGCTGGGCCGCACGTCAATAGTAACACTTTGCCCTTGAGCTGGCCTAGCGCAATAGATAGCGCACGATAGATTGGATAGCGCAGTTTCAATAGAATAAGAAGCCAGATACAGAGTTATGCCACTGACGAGCGGCATAATGTACACAGAAGCAATCAAAGCAAAATTGTTACCTTTAAAATGTCATATTCACAAAAATCCGTGCTCGGCAGCTCTGTGCACTTGAAGAAATCTCTATTATTATAAACGAGAGAAAAATTATACGATTTATTATTTTCGTCTCGGGAAGATAAAATGTTGGTGGAATAGCTGATTTTAGATTTGAGATGCTCTAAATGAGGACTTGTTTTAAAAATTTCCTCCACCTTCCCACATATCTTGTTATTGAAACGTATAATTTCACCTTCAGCGCAGCATTTCTGTATGCACAGTTTATTAGAACAATCGTTTATAACATTGATTGGAGTACTATTTAGATATCTATAATCATTTTTACATATAGTTTCGAAGTCCTTGTCACTTTTTGCTACAGATAACGTTATAAGAAACAGAAAAGCAACGAACAACATTTCCTCGACTTCAATTTAACTGTAATGACTATTTGTAAGAACAGTACTTATTTAAGCGACACACAATCAGACACTGAAATAAATATCCTCAAATAATGTAAATGTGCATAATTAACCCTGTTATATCTAACCATTATTTAGGTTGTGATGCGGATAAAGGTACCTATTTTTACATTTTAGTTTAAAATCGTTTTTCCTGGATTTACTGTAAGCCATTTTTTTCTCTTTTTTCTGGACTCCTCATGACTCCTGCAAAAATTAAAGTTATTATTTTAACAGGCTATGTACGAGTATGTATGTGTGTTCATCTCTTTCGTAATAATGCCTAAACGTCTTGGTATCTTGACAAACGAAAACGAGGTATTGTTGGAAGCGACCATAAAAGTTGACGTCTATCTGACGTCATGTTTAACGTCAGTATGGCTTCAACATGGCGGCTTTTATAGAGGCTGACTTGTAATTTCACGTATTCCTTCCAGGGCCCCAATTCTGTATGGTAATTATTATTCGTGGTATTTTAACAGTTCAAACCACGCCGTTCTAAACAACATCGCGTTAACTTCGCGTGGTTTCGTTCAATGTGTCACAGAGAATACGTTATTAGCAGATGTCGTGATTAGCTAAGGAATTGACTTGGTTTCGAAGTAAGGAATTATTAAGTGGTCATAGTGAATTAGGGCCCTGGACGTGATAGTGTAACCTATTTGCAACAATTATAGCCTAGGTGATAATTCATGGGATTCGAGAAAAACCGATTTTTATGAATTTTTGAATATTTCCCAGAATTCGCACACACATCAATCTAAAATGTCTAGGGATCAAGTTCGTTTTAGAGTATCGCCGCCATTGAGGATTATTATTTTAACTTTTTTGGATCGATATTGATCCTTTTTAGTAAATTTCACCAAAGAATTTCCTTTAAATTTTGATTAAAAATAGAAAATCAACTGCAAATTAGGATTCCTATAAAAGTGTGTAATAGTTTCTACAAAACCATTACAATTTCCGCATCGGAACTGAAAAAATTGCATCGACATGAAGGGACGACATCATTTGACACGAGAAGAAATGATGAGAGCCGTCGGAATGTTGCAAGCTGGTTCCAGGCAACGTACTGTGGCTGTCGTTCTTGGCACTACACAGAGCGCCATAAGCCGCCTCTGGACACGCTATCTTATCACGGGCAGCGTGGCCGAGCGACATGGAGGACGATCTCGCATCACCACTCACAGACAGACCGGTACATCCAAAATACTGCTCGACGGAATCTTACCATGACCGCCATGATGTGGGCTACGAGGCTCCACAGCTCTTCATTCTTGCTGATAAGCGACCAAACCATCCGAAATCGTTTACGTGAAGTGAGTCTGCGTTCCCGAAGGCCGCTGAGAGTTCCACCTATGGCATCCCGCAATCGTAGGGCCCGTTTACAATGGGCTCGCGAACACAGAAATTGGGAGGAAGAAGACTGGCGTTGTGTTTGCTTTTCCGATGAATCTCGTTTCGGTATGAGGCGGAATACGAGACGTACTCGAGTTTGGTGGACCTCTGGACGCCAAGAACGTTTGAAAGGAGACTGAAACGATTACATACAATGTTGGGCCTGGGTGTAAAAAGATGAAAGTGGTGTCAATTAATAGCTTATACATATTATCAACCTTCACTGAAAATTCTGCGGATTTTGTGAATCTGAGAACAGAGATATAAGAGATTAAGTAAAAGTGAGGTTGTGTTACAATCTTTAACTAACAGCTGATTCCTGAAGTGCAAAATATGTTCTTTTGGACTAATAGTTATTTTATTTAGTAGAAAATGTTTGAAAAATCATATGAATGAACGTCAATGACTTCTAGTCATAGGTAGGTAACAGGTATAGTTATGGAAAGGGTGTCTAAAATAAAGTAAAAAATCATTTAAGATGGTGTTTTATATGACTTCTATTGTAATTAAAATATCGTCTAGGAATTGTGCAGGTGGTACTATATGATATTGGTACCTAGCCCGGCTAAGGTACCATATACTGCAGATTATATGAGCCCAGTAGCCTTCGTTCGTCTCCCTACAATACAATTACGGTAATGCATTACTATAGCCTCCCTTTCTCTACGAGAGCCGTCGACTAAAATATAAATAAAATAAGTTTTTTGACTTATATGTCGGGATTGTATGCGACCCCTAAGTAACCAGGAGGTATTGGATCATCGTGTAAGAGTCGTCGGTGCAGTGACCAGAGGGGCAATTCTCGTAATTTTAAGAACGTTCACAGTCTGAAGGCCAATTCTCGTAATATTGACAGATTGAGAATGAGATCAGACTGTGAATGTTCTTAAAATTACGAAAATTGCCCCTCAGATCTCAGTCTGAATCTGTCAAAAATACTTCTAATTTCCCTACGTTTTGACCAGTTTTTGACATTTGTTTGTCGCCGAGATGAGACTGCGACTAGATTATGAACGTTTTAAATTACGAGAATTGGCCTTTTTTTTTTTTTTTTTTCTGGGTTGGAAATCATCAAATGACTCCGCCCGCTCTGGGCGGAGCAGAAGGGAGTGTCAGACTTTTACTGACTAAAACCCACCCGTGTTCCTTCAGTTGCCTGTGCCAGGGGCCACGGTATCTCTTTCGAACAACCCGCAGCCCCGGCGGCATCGGCCCTAACGGACCCCGTCAGTTCGTGCTGACAGCTCTTTGAGGCGCGCGTGGAACACAACGCGCCGTCGACCCGGGCCTGGTCCTTACCGGGCGGCGAGCTGCCCATAGCTCGCCGCCCGCAAGCCCGCGCCTACGGTGGCCGGGAGTCGGCTGTTGACTCCCGTCCAGGGCGTCTCCTGCGGCGGCTAGGAGCGCGAGGGTGCAGCGATTGCCTCTCCCTCGCACGCTCCGCCTCCTCCTTCGCGAGCATAACTGCTTCGCAGAAGGAGGTGACGGCCTCCCATTCACTCTCGCTCCGGACCATGGCCTGTATGAGGGCCGGACGCGAGAGGTCGCCGCCGCCGATCGCTGCCAAGAGGACACGGCGGGGTCCCGCCCAAGCCGGGCAGACCTCCACCGTATGCTCCACCGTGTCCTCCGGGCGATCCCCACAGTGGTGACACCCTGGCGTTTCCTCCCGCTTTATCCTGAACAGGAACCTCCCGAAACAACCGTGTCCGGTGAGGACCTGCGTCAGGCGGAAGGTGAGGGCGCCGTGGCGCCTCTCTAGCCACTCCTCAAAGAGGGGACTTATCGCCGCAATTGTGGTGTGCCCAGCGCTGGGTTGCGACAATCGCACTCTCCATGCCGCTATGATTCCTTGCCGGATTGCCGCCGTGGGATCTGGAGGCCAAAGTCCTCGCCCACATATGGGAGTGGCGAGAGGAGGCCAAACGCCGGGGCGTTGCTCCGCTGCCGCGAGAAATCACGGCACAGCGGACAGAGCTCCGGCGGGATCTCATAACGAGAATTGGCCTTCAGTTGTTATCCCTCAATTCACACAGCGATCCATAGTTTGAACAATATCCAACTCACAAGCGGTAAAATCTAAAATAACAATTCCAAGTCAAACGTGTGTGCGATCTTCGGTGTCCAGCGTGAAAGCAAGGGTCGTACAAGGTAGGCAGGGTCTGGTTTGCTACGCTGACGACACGCTGGTCCTGGGGCAGGGGAGGTCGCACCAGGCGGCGGCTGAAGCAGCGACACGCGGGGTTGCGACAATCGTCGAGAGGATCCGGTAATTGGGACTCCAGGTGGCATTGCACAAGTCTGAGGCCATGTGCTTTCATGGTCCTCGAGTCGCACCGCCGTTGGGTTCACAAATAACGGCGGGAGAGGCTCACATCAGCGTCGAGCTGACGATGAAATACCTGGGACTCGTCCTCGACAGCCGGTGGAACTTCGTGGAACACTTCCGACGTTTGGCTCCCAGACTGAAGCGGGCCGGGGTTGCCTTGAGGCGGCTCCTGCCCAATCTAGGGGGACCAAACGCCCGCTGCTGGAGGCTCTATGCGGGGGTCGTGCGGTCCATGGCCCTTTACGGGGCACCGGTATGGGCGCGTTCCCTGAGGGGGCGGCCAGCCCACCGGTTGAACGCGTCCCAAAGGGTCATGGCCGTCCGGCTGATCCGAGGATACCGCAAGGTCTCCGCTGAGGCGGCGAGCCTCCTTGGCGGATTGCCGCCATGGGAACTGGAGGCCAAAGTCCTCGTCCACATATGGGCGTGGCGAGAGGAGGCAAAACGCCGGGGCGTAACTCCGCTGCGGTGAGAAATCACGGTACAGCGGACAGAGATCCGGCGGGATCTCATAGCGGCATGGAGAGTGCGATTGTCGCAACCAAGTGCTGGGCACGCCACAATTGCGACGATAAGTCCCCTCTTTGAGGAGTGGCTAGAGAGGCGCCACGGCGCCCTCACCTTCCGCCTGACGCAGGTCCTCACCGGACACGGTTGTTTCGGGAGGTTCCTCTTCAGGATAAAGCGGGAGGAAACGTCAGGGTGTCACCACTGTGTGGATCGCCCGGAGGATAAGGTGGAGCATACGGTGGAGGTCTGCCCGGCTTGGGCGGGGCACCGCCGTATCCTCGTGGCGGCGATCGGCGGCGGCGATCTCTCGCGTCCGGCCCTGGTCCAGGCCATGGTACGGAGCGAGAGTGCATGGCAGGCCGTCACCTTGGTAGCGGGATCGTTCGAAAGGGTTACCGCTGCCCTGGTACATAAAGGGCTAAGGAAGGACCACGGGTGGGTTTTAGTCAGTAAGAGTCTGACACTCCCTTCTGCTCCACCCAGAGCGGGAGGGGTAATTTGATGACTTCCCATACTCAAAAAAAAAAAAAAAAGGCCGTCACCTTCTTCTGCAAAGCAGTAATGCTCGCGAAGGAGGAGGCGAAGAGCGTGAGGGAGAGCAATCTCTGCGCCCACACGCCCCTAGCCGCCGCAGGAGACGCCCTGGATGGGAGTCAACAGCCGACTCCCGGCCACCGTAGGCGCGGCTTGCGGGCGGCGAGCAATGCGCAGCTCGCCGCCCGGTAAGGACCAGGCCCGGGTCGACGGCGCGTTGTGTTCCACGCGCGCTTTAAAGAGATGTCAGCACGAACTGACGGGGTCCGCTAGAGCCGATGCCTGCCAGGGCTGCGGGTTGTTCTGCGGGTTGTACGCGAGTTGTTCGAAGAGATACCGTGGCCCCTGGCACAGACAACTGAAAGAACACGGGTGGGTTTTAGTCAGTAAAATTCTGACACGCCCTTCCGCTCAGCCCAGAGCGGGAGAGGTCATTTGATGATTTCCCACCCAAAAAAAACTTGGTGGTGCAAAATTAAGAATAATCGGGAAAGCACTCAAAATGCATCGGAAAACACGAAACGAGAGAGCCGACAAGAGCAGTCGGCAACTGTCTAGTGTCAATGTCAGTCAGCTTTCATGCCAGTGACATAAATAGACTAAAAATTGAAGACTGATCTTAATCGATATGAAATCGATAGTCATTAATATTGGTTTTTCAGTAATTAATTGATATTTTATTTATTAATATGACTGTAATTATATGCACTATGTTTAATTACTTTGAGTACTGTTAAACGAAAAACTCCACAAAACATAAAACCCTAAATGTGAAAAATAAAAGTTAATAACGTCTTTTTTACAAAAATATTTTTATTTTTCACTTTTTAGTTTCCACACAAATTCATTGAACACTACTTGACTAAGTGACAGGAAGTTATTAAAACAAGAAACTAACTCAAAAACTACTCAAGCAAAGTTAATCAAATTTATGTGGGACTACCTCTGAGGCATAGCTTATCTATTAAAATAATATTATATGACGGAGTTATGCCCAAACATATTTACATAAAAAAAATATACATAAACATCCGAATTGAGATTAAAAAAGTACAAACCAACTACGACAAAAACGCCAACTAAAAAGGCATAAACAAGACACCATAGACCAAAGTTTTTGTCGTAGTTGGGCTTTAGTTTTTAACTTTTCTATGTGAAAGACTATGAAACATTCATTTTAATTTCAATAATTTGCTACACGTACTCGTATGTAATGGTTATATACAATAATATATAAATAACGGCAACGAGGAAAAACCATATAATAATTTTAACAGGTATTGTCCTTAATTAAGGAAAAATATATAAGATTCATGCATTATGTATTACCAATTTGGAAGGTAGGTACTGTACAGTTACGAGCACCAATATGTCAACACTTGGCAACTTTCAATTGCGATTTTCTCGTGAAATAACATAAACACACACATTACATAAACCTATGAGTTCGAAAATGCTATGTTCGTAACAACATAAAATTTCATTAAAAAATAAAGGAGTAAATCACTTTTGAATAAAGCCGAGTGTATACATACTTTTGCTCGTGACTGTACAGTGTTCGGATATAAAACTGTGTGCAAATACCAAAATTTAATCTGCTTAGAATTTCCCAAGTATGTTGAGAAAATGTTGAAGATCGCTCTTAGCGGTAAGACAGCCCATTGTGTCACCCTTTGTAAAATGTATACAGGGTGACTGGTAATTTGACGTATTCCTTCCAGGACGTGACAGTGGGTGCAACAATTAAGCACCCCATAATGCCTAGGCGAAAATTCATGGGATTCGGGAAAAACCAATTTTTATGTATTTTTGGAAATTTCCTAGAATTTCTCACTAAATATCATTCTTCTCTAAATTCTCTAATTTAATGGCTTTTATTGCTATTCCGTTAGGTACGTAATACGTACATCAAACAGGTAAAAGTTAAAGGATGATGTTTATTAACTATTTTCAAAAATCATCTACGTACACGAACTTTGACAGCAGCTATCTCAAAATTTCACTATGACATTAAGCATACAAATTGCCAAGTAATTGCGACCAACTTGGAAGCAGCGCTCGTCGGCCGCTGCCGCGTCCCACAGTTGTGTGTGTTGGTCACAGTTTTTATTTACCTTCTTTTTGCTGTCCACCACCCTGGTGTTCTCTCGTACACCTGCGTCGGGGGCTGCAGGTGCGAATGCGACTTCCGCTGCCCCGGACTGGTGACGGCCTGCGCTGTGCGGCCCACGTCCCGTAGGGGGGAGTGAGGTGTCAAACTTCCCCCGTTACCTCTTAGGGTGGCGCGCGTGGAACACTACGCGCCGCCAGCTCGGGTCCTGGAATGGGGGGCGACGGATATCCCCGAGTCCGTCGCCTCCCGAGCCATTCGTCGAGCACTGGTCAGATCGCCCCGACGGTAGCGAGGCTGGCGATAGCGCGCAGGAGCCTGCCCCACCACTTCGCCACCAAGACCTCGCGGAGCCTCCGACGCAGCTCGATCTGTCGCTGCTTCGGTCCACCGCTCTGCGTCCGCACCTCCTCGCGCCACTGTACCGGTGCACCGGTACAGTGACGCGAGGGCTTTCGCCTCAAGGTATCAAGGCGGAGATCCGGCCAGTGCACAAGACGCCTCGCCTCCACGCTGAAGGCTTGTATCACAGAAGACCAGCTAAAAAGCCCTTCTTGACAGAAAGACATGAACAAGAACGATTACGTTTCGCACGGGATTATTTAGATTTTGACTGGAATACTACCATATTTTCAGATGAAAAGACATTCAAATCTAGTCAAAAGGGTAGGCTTCATTTATGGCGCTAACGCGATAAAACTCGCTGGTGTGATAAAAACGTAATCCCTAATACAGATTCAGGTCGACTTACAATTAATGTGTGGGGATGGATGACTGCAGCAGGGCCAGGAGAACTGGCGTTTATTCCTCCACGCGCCAACAGTTCTACTTATGTAGAAGTATTAGACAATGTCATGCTACCTACTGTGCGCAACATTTACCCAGCTGATGAGTTGACACAAATAACATTTGTCCAATTCACCAAATATCCTATAGGTAACCATATATCCGTAATTAATTAGTGATCTTAAATTGAGGTTTAGTTTCAATCTTCTTTTCGTCAAGAAAATGAACACTTATGCTCAATTAATAATAATAACATTATACAAGACTCAATAAAACTGTAAATATTTAGTTTTATTATAATAAATAAAGAATAATGTAAATCGTGTAATATATTATATAAAAATATAACTCAAAACCAAATAGAATAGAATAGAATACTCTTCTCTTCTTCTCTTGTCTGCTTTTATATATAAATACTTAAGTATAATATATAATATAGATACCATAAAAGCAAGTGATACTATTTTAATGATACTATTTAATTTTTTTTTTTTTCTTAACAAAATGCGCCTTCATCCTCTCTCCTATTAAAAATTTACTTTGCTGTGCCCGACAGGGTCCATAATTGATTCGATGTTTTGACATAACAACTATCATAACTAAGTACAAATTATGGCATCGAATAAAGTGTTGAGTATTGAGCTCCTCCAGCCTTAATACATTCATTGTGACGTCAAATAAAAAAACATGTTCATAAAGTCTAAATCATATATTACTTTTGAATAAACTATGCGGAATATCGATACCTATAATAAGTGGGTATCAACAATTACCTATATTTGTGTTATTAGAATATCCTTTTCCTGTTATGTTATAGTGGGTATACTGAGCAAATCTAAATATTTCTTTTTTATCGCTGTGTGTTGTACGTATTTTATAAATTTTTCAACAGAAAGGTGTTCAATTTCTGTTCTTATATTATATAAGACCAACCTTTAGTTAGATATTTAAGGTCTCTGCACACAGCGGGCGGGGCGGGGCGGGACGGGACGGCGACGCAGCGACGCGACCTTTAGATTTGCTCAGTGTTTTCGGTACGAGACACAGAACAAATAATGTTCTTGAGCGCTATCATGCAAAGTTAAATAAAATAATAAATAAGAACAATAAGACGTTATTGAGTTTTTTTTATTTTCTTTTTTTTTTAAGTTATATTAGAACTACAAAATCTGTTCTGCTTGTTTCAAGAAAAATGAGGTTTGCTTTGAGTCTGTCAATTTAACGAATAAAACTTTAATCAAAATCAGACAGCCTTGTTAAAATTATTGCACAGCAATTTAACAAAAGAAGCAGTCGCGATATTGTTAAAGGACGACAATATACGACATATTCACATGCAGTTGTTAAATGCAGAAATTTCAGTAGGCTATGCCCTCGAGAAATTGCGCTAATTTTTCTTTATTTTATTTTAGAATAAATTGTTTTATGTTCAACTTATAAAGAAAAAATAAATTACTTTAGAAATAAAATTTGTTTTTTTAAAGTAGGTATCTACGGTAGTAACACGGGCTATTTATTTTTTCCCTTCTAACAACTCAATACTGGAGTAGTAGGAAGGGTAATCAAAATTAACGGTATTACAACTGGTAGTAAAATTGGTAGTAACTAGCGCAACAAAGGTTTTTACCTAACTTAATCTATTTGATCGGGGTGCCCTGGCTTAGATATTATAACTAAGAGCCAATATGAATTTCCTTTAAAAACTACTATGATTGTTTTCTACCTGACACAGAACGAGCTATCGCCAAGACGACCAATCAATCAGGGCGGTTCACAATTTTACGGGTGATAAGCATAAGGGTGAATTGCCCAAGCAAAAAAATACACGGCAAACCTGAGAACGGTAGTGCAATGTGCTGATTATTAATTTTATATATTTTTTCTCAACAACGTAAGTATTTCTCTACCTTGGCAAAAAAAATCATTGGTATCTACCCTCTAATATACCCAAAAAAAAAAGTACAAAGTGTTATTTTATCATCACGGTGACCTGTCCTGAACCCAAGTCCGCTCATAACATACCTTCTCCTGCAAATACATTCGTAATATGGATTTAAATTGATTTTGTTATCATTAAATTATAATATATTCGATCAAATAAAACAATTTTTGTTTGTTTATCTTCTTTCTCATGGATTTGACAGGCAGTCAACTTTTGTCTGGAAAAAAGTTATCATTTCAGAGGACAGTAAGTTTTAGTAGAATAGCCACATCAACATTGCGTTGTTACGCCCCTTTCACCTTTTCTCACTCCGGATCAGTCCGGCTTAAGCTCTCGGCGCGAACGCACCGGTCCCAACGTCTTGCGGTTTCCCGCCAAAAAAGTAAGTTTATCATTTCAGTAATATGCGGACAAAAATAGTTTCATTTCGGTGGCTGTTATAACTCGTGCTAGATTTGTTTAATTTGTTTCAAAATTGTGTATTAAATTCGCAGTAAGTACTGTTTTGTTTGAGTAGTGTTCATATTTTTTAAATAATTTTTTTTCGGAGTTAAATGTAGAACTAACCTCTATTTTATCATCTCAGTGTTATCATTTCAGTGGATTCGGTGGACTGTTATACCAATTACAGTCCACCGGAATTAAAAGTATCTCCGAAATGATAAAAACATAAAGTTTTAGAGATCCTGGTGTCAAATACAAAGTCATAGTTTTGTAATGTACCTACTTTTACCTAGAGTGTCGATTAGATTATTTAGGTGTATTTGTTGTGTAATATTTGTGCTTAAGATATATAATATATACATATATCTATGTAGTTAGTACATGTTTACTATACTTTAGATACACATTTGTTCGGCTCAACGAAAATGTGATGAGTGTGTGGGTCACCACAGTGTAGATTATTATACCTACTAATTGTCAACAAAATAATTATTTCGAGGGTTTACCTTCAATATAAGTCACTTACCTTTATTTTTATATCATTTATTACGAGTAAATAACAATAATAAATAATATTTGATATAATTACAAAATTTCTTAATTTTACAAGATATAACAAATAAGTTAAAGAGCATTTAAACGTTATATGAAAAAAAAAGAGATATACCTATGTGATGAGAAATTGCCTGTGAGAGTGTTTGTCTGAGTCAATGCAAGAGAGCTAGTGTGTGAGCGCGTGGTGTATCTGAAGGTATAGTATTTTATAGGATCATAGTATAGTGTGTATGAATGTATGTCTGTGGATATGAGAAAGAAGAAAATTGAAAAGCGTGTATTTTGATTTTAGGATGCCGCGGCCTAAGCAACAGACTAGAGAAGAAAGGTTGGAAAAAAGGAGGTTGTATGAAAGAAGAAGAAAAGAGAGAATTAAGAGCAATGAAGTCTCACGCGAAGAGTTTTTGAGAAAAGACAGAGAAAGGTATGCCAGAAAAAAAGCAGCGGGATTAATTGTTTCAAGGCATCTAATGACCCCTAAAAAATTAAGAATCCTAAGAAGAAAAAACAAAATAAGTGCTGCTGCTTATTACCAAAGAAAAAAAAATAGAGCAGCTCCAGCTCCTATAGCGGCTCGTGCTAACCCTCTGGATGAGACAATTGGGGATCAAAGTGATGGTCCTGGACTAAGCACTTCCTGTCACAGTTCCTTCTTGCCTACTTTACGGCGCAGCTTACGATTGAACAGCAATAGTATTAGTACGAATATCCAAATCCAACGTTCTAATACTACAGAAGCTAGAAGCTTTCATCGGGTATACACAAGCAGTCCACGACAAACCCTGCTATCAACGCATCAAAATTTTGTAAATTTTGACTATAGCAATCCTGGTCCAAGCACTTCTCGTCAAGGGAATCCATCTTCGGCTCGGCGCTGCTTGCCGATGAATAGCGATAGTACAATTGGTTCCAATATTCAACATCATATTGATGACAATGTAGTAACTGGCACTCATTGTGTACAACCAAGTGGCGTACAACGAATAACATGTCCATCAAATCTAAGTAGTATCGAGTCAACATTATGCCCCAACAGCCCTGTTTCAGACTCGTCAATTACATCTGTAGAATTCAAGCGAGGACTTAAAGACAAATTTCGAAAATATCAAAAAACTAAAACTAAGCTAATAACAGAATTACAAAACAAATTATTACAGGTCACTAAGGAAAAAGAAATGTTCAAAAAAAGGTGAAACAGACTACAAAGCAATTATATGATTTTGAAGAAAAGTACCCAAAAAGGAGAAAAACCAGCAGTAGAAGTCATAAAACCTGATGAAAAAAAAAATCGAATTCTCAGGAGGGTGGTGAAATTTTTAGAAGATGATGAAAATTCAACACTGTGTCCTGGAAAAAATGACACCATATCTAGACATGGATTAAAAAAACAAAAAAGACTATTGACAGACACACTTAAAAATTTACACTTGAAATATTTGGGATCAGGAGAACCACCGATAAGCTATTCAACATTTTCAAGAATGAAGCCTTTCTGGGTCACTCAACCAAATGTGAATGCACGAAATACATGCCTATGTGAAAAGCACGAATATATGAAACTTTTGATTGAATCTATGAAAAGAAACCGCCTTATCAAAGAAAATACAATATCCGACGTTTTAAGTAGCCTATGTTGTAGTAAAGATAACATCGATTGTCTGCAAAGAATATGCTCAAGTTGTAAAAATAGACACATTGATTATCAAGAGTTTAATAATGAAGTGAACATAGCGTATTGGGGTTGGGAGAAGAATAAAAGCATATATGTCAAAAATAATGTAGAAAAATCTGCTATTAAAGTTGAAAAAGTAAGGCGTTGGGTGAAACCACTAGATTTAATAAAAAAATTCGAAGATAGCCTGAAACCATTCCTTAAACATTGCGTCAATAATAAAAATCAAAATCAAGCTTTCAAAACGTTAAAAGAAAATATGACTACGGAAGACTGTATTATACAAATTGATTTCAGTGAAAATTATAATGCCAAATATGGATCCGAAATTCAATCCCTTCATTTTGGTGGTAGCAGACAACAGTTCACTTTGCATACTGTCGTAATATATTTCAAACTCGACAACGAAACTTGAAAAACTCAGTCATTTTGTACTGTAAGTACCTCTTTAAGGCATGATGCTGCTGCAGTATGGGCACACCTCATTCCTGTTTTGCAAGAAATTGAGATAACTGCTCCTCTGGTTCGTAAACTTTACGTTATTTCTGACTCACCATCTGCGCAATACAGGAATAAAAATATATTATATATAATAACTCAGTTATCCTCCTATTGTCCGATGCTGACCCACATAATTTGGAACTATTGTGAGTGTGGTCATGGAAAAAGCGCAGCAGATGGAGTGGGTGGAGTATTAAAGAGAACGCTAGATAAACAAGTCTCATATCAACATGATATTACCAATATTGAATCGCTGGTACAAAACCTACAGTGTTATGTTAAAGGTGTGAAAATTGAAACAGTTGAAGATTATCAGGTGACAGAAAAAGATTGGCTCTTGCCCAAAGACTTAAAGACTTTTCCGGGAACTATGAAAGTTCACCAAGTTGTTTGGTCTAAAGAGTCAGGAAACCGTTTGGCACTTCGACATCTGTCCTGTATTGAAAGAGAATGCCTAAATAAAACTATTAGGTGCCCTCACGGCAAGCATTTAGGTTTTCATGACTTCACTGGGATTCAATCAACGAATTTTGCAAATAATACAAATATAGCACATCTGCGTCCAATTCAACTGTCAGAACAATTAGTACTACGTCCCAAGCCATTCAATGAAAAGAATCTTTCCAAAAAATTACAAAGGAATAGTTTCATACATGAACCACACACACACTCAATCACAAACATTGAAATATCAATTATTAAGCCCTCAACATCCCATTCCTTTGATGGAATGAATAATCAAAAAGGAGAGAATGAGCAGGAATCATCGATAATACCCAAATCATTGCTCGAAAAATATGAAAACTTCAATGAATTTAGCACTCCATCGTGTTCATTTTTTGAAAACAATGATACTGAAATTATTGAAAAGTATGAACGGACAAGAAATATTGACAGCGAAGAAGAAATCATGATTACAGCCAAGAAGAGTAAAGTAAGAAGATTATCTTCGTCTTCGTCCAGTTCTGATTTGAATATTTTTTGATTTTTGTTATTGTATATTTAGTTTTTTAAATATTTGCTGTCATTTAATGGCATGACTTGTTTTAGGTAGGAAGTTAAACTTATTAAAGAAGACTGATGACTATAATAATTATAGTAAAGACGTGCTGTGGTGTGATAATTAAAGAAGATTTGTTTATTAGGTACATATCTAAATTAAAAACCTATATTTATAGTCATGAAAAGAGGCTGATTAGTGAATTTGAGAAATAATTGTGTGATTTAAAGTGACATGATGAAAAATTAATCTTTAAGCTACATACTTGAACCTACTCGTAAATACGTACCCAGAAAGACTGTTTTATTGGAATAACTATAATTCGCATTAGGTATAAGAATTACTTATACATAATTGCGAATTATAGTTATAGGTAGAACAAAACTTTGTTGTTTTTTGTTCTATTTAGATATGTACGTTTCTCTATTGTTGTAGTAATTTAAGAATAAAGTGATCTCAATCTCAGGTTTCTGTTATGTTTCATACGTTTATGTAAAAGGATTAAAAGTACTAAGCTATTACTACTAAGATATTTTTATAATGTTTCTTATTCATTTATTGTATTTTAAAAATATAAGAGTTGATTTAATTTTAGAAGTTTTACTGATATACCTGTAGAAACACTATTCTCCTCTCGTTACCAATTTAACTAAATTATACCTAGCATTTTTCTCTTAGTGCAATAGGTAGACATTAGGTATTACTATTAATGGCATAACTTACAAATGCAACCATCATATTAATCAGAAACTTTAAGCTTTCTAATCGCGATACGTTGATTCTTTTGAAAATATATCAAGTAAATTAGTATTAGTACATAAACAAGCAAAAATATTTATTTAAGGTTACCAGCATTTACGATAAAGTTTTCCAACATTTTCACACAACAACAACCACAAAAATTACCAAAGGTTATAAAAGTAAAGAAACTATTCATTCATATCATAATAAACATTACATTACATTAATATCATTCTTTGAGGTTATTGTAACCTCAAAGAATGATATATGTAATAATACTAACTGTAATATCTGTATATTAATGATGATATTAAAAAAACTGTGTACTGTCCTGTCTCAGTGTTTATCTAAAATTTGTGGAAATCAAACCTAACAAAGTACGGAACCCTGGCTGGGGGCACGGTTGTTCTTAGCTGTATCATTTCGGTGGATTTATCATTTCGGTGGTAATTTTTATCATTTCGGTGGACACTTTTAATTTCAGTGGACTCTTAAAACTTTATCCTTAAATATTTATGTAAGTTTTGATAATATTTGATGTCCACTCACGCACAATGTTATAAAATAGACTAAAGTATTATTTGTCACTAAAAATATATAGATTGCATTGAAATAAAAAAATCCCACCGAAATGATACATAAAAATCTCTTGTTGAAATTCACCCATAAGGTGCCTATAATGTTCCCACTGCTGGGACACAGGCCTCCTCTCTGTGAGAGGGAATAGGCTGTAATCCCACGAGGACCAGAAAAATATATTATGATCTATTCGGTAGTTTATAATTTATCGTCAAAACGTCAAATTGTCAACGATCTTGCACTTATCGACAGGGTACATAATCTGTTCGATTTTATCACCCGGAGAGCAGTGGTGGCCCTAGAGAACAGAGAGGCCCACTGATAACGGACCCGACTTACGAGTTGTAGGTCGTGGGTTTGAACCCAGCCAGGCACTTTATTTTGTGTAATTTATTTCATCAGCACTGCTCTCAAAAACGGTGAAGGACAACATCGTGAGGAAACCGGCATGTCCTAGAACCAAAAATTCGAAGACATCTGACATCTACCAACCCGCACTCTGCCTGGGTGGTGGATAACGGCCCTCTCCCTCTCACCGAGAGGAGGCCTATGTCCCAGCAGTGGGCA
The DNA here is from genome assembly GCA_947507525.1 of Apamea epomidion. Taxonomy (NCBI): domain Eukaryota; kingdom Metazoa; phylum Arthropoda; class Insecta; order Lepidoptera; family Noctuidae; genus Apamea; species Apamea epomidion. The sequence continues at coordinate 5,307,048 of OX382237.1, read as the reverse complement.
AATTATAGGCTGTTTATGTGACAGACAAACTCGATCTTCAGCCGACGCCGCTGTGCGATACGACGAGCTCTATCTAGCTTACTCCTTTATCTCAACTGCCTGTACAGTCACGAGCAAAAGTATGTATACACTCGGCTTTATTCAAAACCGATTTACTCCTTTATTTTTGAATGACATATAATGTTGTTACGAACATAGCATTTCCGACCCCAAAGGTTTATGTAATGTGTCGCATTTCAACGTTGCATTCGTTATTTCACGAAAAAATCGCAATTGAAAGTTGCCAAGTGTTGACATATTGGAGCTCGTGACTGTACAGTAATCATTTGCTGTTCTTTATGAACAGCCTATGCCGGTCACAAAAGAGTTGGGACTCTGTCTCTGACAGTTAAAAATTAATAGCCAGGTAAAACCCTCCTCCTCTGTACCTATTTATTCTGTTCTGTTTTTTCTTGTCTGTTTATATATGTGTGTACATAAATGGTTAAATGGTTGAATACAACATTATTCTCCTTTTTGGCTTCACCACACTGGGGTGATGATATATACAGCGAAAAATAAACTGAGCAAGTGAGAAAAATAAAATAAATAGTGGTTACCTCTGAAATTTCATAATCTTTGGCCCGGGTTTCCTCAGCGGTGCAATTATTGAAATCTCTTATATTATAAACGAAATAAACATTCTTCAATTCCTTATTCACGTCCAGAGAAGATAAAACATTGATCTCTTTAAATCTAGATTCAGCATTAGGAAACCTTATTTTTGTCCGTTTAAACAGTTCCGTTGTAGTCCAACAACTGTTATTCATAAAAAGCATTTCTCCTGGACCACAGCATTTCTCGATGCACAGGTTATTAGAACAATATTGTAACACATTGATTTTATTTTTGTTCTCATCTCTATAATCGTTTTTGCACATAGTATCGAAGTCCTCTTCACTTTTTACAACAAATATCGTTATTAGGAATAGAAAAACATTCAACTTTAACATCGCTGTTTATAAGTATCGACAGTTATTCGAGAATTAAAAAGAACACCGCAATAGCACCTAACGTTACTAAGTTCCTATCGTCGAATAACGTCGATTTGATAATAAGTTTTCCGGGCGGTTATACTTACATATATGGGTTCCTACATGCAAATATGTACACAACGTTTCTGATAACTTTTCGTGTTTTAACATTCTGTTAAAGTTTAAAGTAGTAGCGGTCCCCCGACGCGACCATATTTAATCAAAAAATTCCATACGTACTTACGTAGGGTCATAATTTCAAGGTTTATAAATTTATACGGTTTATATGTTAAAAGTAGTGATTGTGACATAGTATTGAGAAACTAGAATTCGTCGATAAAACTGTTTTCCTGGGGATCACGCTCGACTCAAAGCTGCAATGGAGTCCTCATTTAACATCTCTTGCAGGACGGCTAAGTTCAGCAGCTTAAGCTGTAAGAAAAATCCGTCAATTTACTAATGTAGATACCACGAGGCTAGTCTATTTCAGTTACTTTCATAGTATCATGTCTTACGGTATTTTACTATGGGGACGGACTGCAGATATCGAGTCCATTTTTATTCTGTAGAAAAGAGTCATCAGAGCAATATGTGGCCTCCGCAGGCGCGATTCTTTAAGGGAACTGTTTAAAGATCATGACGGTACCTTGTCAATACATTTATGAAAACATCATGTACGTAAGAAAACATTTAAATATTTTCAATAAAAGAGGTGAAAGACACAACTATAGGACTAGAAATAGGGACCAAGTAGTTCAAACAGGTTTCAGACTGGCTAAAGTAGACTCATCCTTCATGGGGTACTGTTTAAAATGTTACAATAAAATTCCTCCCCATATACTCCAACTGAGTGAAACTATAAATTTAAATCTTGTATTAAACGCACACTACGTAGCCAAGCATATTATAAGTTAGGGGATTACATTGCTGACAAAAATGCTTGGCGCAATGCTGGTCCAGCTCCACAGAGGCGCATAAACTAATTAGCATTCGGAAACATTGTTGGAGCTGCTGAACATTGGAAAAAAACTATCTTTGCATTGTATAAATTCAATTGCTTAGTATTGTATAGCACACGTGTGAGCACTATGTACTTTCTATAAAGCTACCATTTACTGGGTACGTCTTTCATTGACTTGAATGTGCCCTGGCGGCTGTGAGTATGTCGTGCTCACTCTAATGTCTCGCTGGTGGTGGCGTGTGTGTTGGATCATTAAGTTCCCTCCAAAGTGGTTGAGCTGAATGGTGCTGATCCATACCTACGTCATGCTCGTGAACGGACGCCGTCAGTAGGGACTGGTCATCTCTTAGCTGCCACGGCTTATTGTAATTTTTAATTTCTGAATTGTTTTTATGTTTTCTATAACGGACGCTTTTAACATGCACGTCTTTCTACATCGTTCTCACATGGTTAATTTCAACACGAATGATGTAATCAAATATTTTGTAACAATTTTATGATTTAAAAGAGTGTCCATGGAGTTTCATGCCCGTTCTTCTCCATAGGTACCTACGATTTGGAATGGGCAACTAGCTTCATCTTTCTGACTAACTGACCCTTTGACATTCAAAAGTGCCTGTAATTGGTTTAGTTGAATTAAATGATTTGAGTTTGATACATTTTTTGTTACCATTTTTATTATTTTTTGTTGGGGGTTTTTTAGATGTTTTATTTAATTTTGTATTTCATGCTTTTTGTAGGGACTCCTTAATATTTTTATTTAATTTCTTTTATTTTCTAGCGTTTTAAGGTTCAGGTAAGTAAGTAAATTAGTGTTTAATCAGGTGTTTTGCAATTCGCCATTTTGTGGTGGCGGCCATCTTGGATTTGAAATTTATCATAGTATATATTCTACTAGTCAAATCCTTTCATTTGATACCCATATTGAGGGAGTTGTGAAAAAATATGTTATCCGCCATTTTGTGGCACTGGTCATCTTGGACCGATTTTCATCAAACATAGTTAAGAACACTCCCGACTAATTCACCTTTCAAACAACAAACAACCAAAAAACAAAATCATAATCGGTTCATCCGTTCGGGAGTTACAAATTCAAATCCAAATTCTTTATTGCAACTAAGTGTAGACAAATATAGATGTTAAGTTAACAATGTAGGTTCTTAGAACTTAGTGGCCTGTTACGGCATTGCAATGTCTTATAGTCAAGTATTACATTTTAGGTACATTACATTAATACTGCTACTACTCCAATGTTTACATTAATTAGAAATTATCAAAATACACAAATAAAAAATAAAATTAAAAAATAAATAAGGTCACAGTTAAAAAAAAAGTAAGTAGGTAGGTAGTAGTTCAAATAAGTAAGTCAATTATATCAATTTTAAATTATTAAGTAAAATTCTTCATTAATTAAATTTATATCATACTTATTATGTATTCTTATCATAGTTCTTTCTACATTACTTACTTACTTATTTTTCTTCAAGGAATTCCGTTACCGAGTAATAAGCCTTTTTAATTAAAAAATCTTTTAGTTGCCTTTTAAAAATGGTAAATGTATTTAAGTTCTTAATATCTGTGGGTAACTTGTTATAAATTTTTATGCTCATGCAAAAGATGCTATTGCTGTACACTCTAGTGTGGGACGTCTTACCACGTAAAATATTTTTAAGTCTACTGCTTGTTAATGTGTCATAGCTCCTGATGTTTGATTTAACTAAAATTGAGGCCAGGTATATAAATAGAGCAGGGAGTGTTAATATTTTGTGATTTATAAAATATGGTTTACATGAATCCGTTTGTTGTATCCCGCACATAGATCGAATACACTTTTTTTGAGCCCTGAACGCAATTTCTTTATCATTTGAGTATCCCCAATATAGTAACCCATACGATAGAGTGGATCCCACATAGGCATGATAAGCATTAAGTAGCGTAGTTTGGTTGGATAGTTTTCTGAGCATGTAGAGAGCATAAGAAAATTGGTTTCATTTGCACATACATACATACACTATTTACATGTGTTTTCCATGACATATTTGAGTCTATATGAATTCCTAGAAATTTTGTAGTTGTTACCTCAGATACTGTTTGATTATTATATGCAACAGTTAATGGAACAGATTTTGCGTTTTTATTTTTGAAATTCATATATTGAGTTTTTGTGAGATTTATTTTTAAATTATTTATTGTAAGCCAATTTATTAATTTGGATAAGGAATCATTGATTTCTTGTTCATGATTTTTGTTTTTATCATTTGTGAAAAGAACCGTACTATCGTCTGCAAATAGAACCATCGGTTGTATAATAGCGTTAGGTAAATCGTTTATATAAATGAGAAACAATAGTGGTCCCAGTATTGACCCTTGAGGTACCCCATATTTTATAGATCTTCGGCTCGATGTATACTTTATTTCTGTTATTGTTAATGGACATAGCTGTGTTATTTCCGTAAACTGTATTCTATCACTGAGATATGATTTGATTATTTCCAGCGCTTTACCCCGAACTCCGTATATTTCTAATTTTTGTAAGAGTAGTCCGTGGTCAACATAATCAAACGCTTTTGTCATGTCCATGTACAGAGCTGTGACCTGACTTTTTTTATCTAGTTCTGTTATTATTATTTCTAAAAACTGATGCATTGCTGTGTTTACCGATTTGCCTTTCCTGCTTGATTATCTATTATTATTTTATTTTTTTCAAAATAATCACTAAGTTTATTATACAGTACTCTTTCAAATATTTTAGCTATTATTGGAATAAAAGCAATCGGTCTATAACATCGTACATCTTCCGGGTTTTCTTTTTTCAATATTGGTGTAACTACAGTAGTTTTCAAATATGTGGGGAAAATTCCTTCTTCAAGACACTCATTTATTATATGAGTGATGATTGGAGCAATTTCATATACTACTCGTTTTATTATCTTCGTAGAAATTCCATCATAACCTGTACTGTTGGTGTTTTTTAATGTCATGATTATTTTAACAACATCGTTGGGGGTAACTGGTGTTAAAAAACAAGAGTTTGCTTTATTATAGGTCAGAATATTAGCGTAGTTCATTGTGTTTTTCGTTAGTTTCGATATGTCATCAATAAAAAAGTTGTTAAAAGTTTGTGCTATGGTATCAGGCTCCGTTATAAGTTGGTTATTATGTCTTATTCTACTAATTTTTTCGGGGGGCTTGTTGTTTTTGTATTTATTGATTATTTGCCATATAGCCTTAGATTTGTTTGTAGCTGTTTGAATATAATAATTATTTTGCGACCTTTGAGTGAGTTTTATTTAAATTTCCTTGCGTAATTTTTAAATTCATTCTTATCTTTATTTTTACGTGATAGCCGATATATTTCAAGAAGCATTCTTTTACGGAGGGAACATATTTTTACTCCTTTACTAATTTAGTTTTACGTGTAATTGGAACCTTAATTTTTATGTTTGGGAAGTGGAGATCATAAAAAAGTTTAAATAGTTTAAGGAATTCTTCAAAAGCAGCATTTGCGTCACTTTTCCCATAGCAATCACTAAACGTCAGGGCTTTTAGAGATGCAACAAATTTGTCAACATTTACGATGCCATAGACACACACAGAGACACGTAAAACTTATAAAACCCCGTCGTTTTTAGGTCGGGGGTTAAAAAAAATGAAGTCTAAAAATAATATTTTAATAAATGTATCAGGTTACAGTCCTTTCACAGTTATTTTACCTCTGACAGCAGTAATCCAATAGCACCCTTATTTTAATGAAAATAAAGATCACTGTGACTTTGACAGACCTGTCAGTGGCAGCAGCCCAAAAGCAACCTTATTCAAATGCAAATAAAGATCACTAAGATTTCGACCGTGATGCGAAGTCAGAGGTAAAATTACTGTTAAAGGAGGTACTCGTATAACTTATTTTTGCTATTGTCACATATTTTTGCTGTAAGAGCGATATCACATATTTTTACAAGGAATATGAGCGGTTATTATTGATTTATGGAAAAAAAATGGCTCGCAACATTATCTGTCAAATATTTATGCCGCCAAAGTGATTTCAGATTTTTGAGAGATGTAGAAGAAAACGGTTCGAAACATTTTAAGGTTATCGAGCAAAAAATCATAACACAAAAACAGATTGTAAAGCATGTAATATATATTTCATACATTACTTGTAACCATTTATATATTTACCATTTATGTACACACTTATATAATCAGACAAGAAAAAAAAACAGAACAGAAAAATAGGTACAAAGGTGATGCTTATTTCATGAGAAATCTCTTTCAGCATACCTGCGATAGGACAATAGATAGAAAGATGTAGACAGCGTGTGAAAGAGTAAAGGAGACAAAATAATACATAAAATCATAAAAAAATCACCTTATAAAACTAAACAAATTATTATGAGAATATACTTACATACACACGAATAAACATTCTTACTTCTAACCATGTAAGACCACAAGGTAAATTGTATTTCCGGTTTTCCAAATTCACATATATGCCACTTGAGGACAGTAACAGCATATTATTATAATGCCTACACTTAACAGTTCACCCTATAATTAAAGCCGCACTAGTCATTCTGAAATCTACTTAATTTACATGTCAGTAAAGTTAATATTGATTGAAGAGGAAATAACATGTTTAATGGAATTAATTGGCCCAATGATTGGGATACTCTAGTAGGTGATTTTCAGTCTTATTTATAAAATTTTAATCAATTGCTAAGCAACTGATTAGCTACATTCTTATTGATAAATGCTATTCAGAAGAGGATATTAAGCAATTGATTAGTAGCTGTCAACATTAAACACCACCGGAGCACTATTATGAGGATGCTAAGAGGCAAGATGGCGGAATTTAGTTGAATCAGCTGATCGATTCAATAGGATCATTGTGCTTCGAGGTTATTATTTCGAGTAGTGCGTAAATATAGATTTTGAAATTCTTTTACTAGATTTTCAAAACGACGTAGATTTATATACTTTTGGAACGCCGGAGGGAAGTATAAAACTGGCCAAGTGCGTGTCAGGCCACGCATAGATTAGGGTTCCGTAGTCATCCATAATGGCACTTTACAAGTTAGGCCTCTATAACTCCTGAACTAACAAAGTTATCTAAGCCGTTATAGTTTTCCTTCAAAGTTCATCACATGGACTACCATCATGAATTTTTCAGATTTTTCGAGCCAGCCGTTAAAGCCAGCCAGTCAGCCGGTTATTTTAACAAAAAAAAATGCGTTTTAAAGTATAATATCTCGCAAACACGGATACCTAAATAAAAAAATTGTCTTGGCAACCTCTCAATGTTTTTAAAAGACCTATCTAATGATACCCTATATATATTCCGAGACGTGAACTACGGAACCCTAAAAAGGAATACCTACAAAGCTATTTAAACGAGCGAATAACATATTCTTCATTCGGAGTACATATGATGAAAGTATTTATAGGGAAAGCTCAATCAGGAGGCTCAGTTGGTGGTCAGGAGGTTTGAAGAGAATCAGTTCGTGAAGAAGCTCATCACAGATAGTGATTATTCAATGTGATAACCCATGTGCCCATGTGTTATCCTGATGACACATGGGCACATGATCCTTATGACATGACCATCTACCATGACCTTATCCTTATACATCTGACCATGACCTTAGAACTGGCGTCGTCGCCTAAAGAACGGCTACGTAGTGGTAGTCACACACAAATACTTATTTTATGTGTGTGAGTGCCACAACGTAGCCTTTCTTTGAATATGAATAAAATAATTTATTATAATTAAATCATTGTGTTTGCGATGGTAGCAATGAAAATAATAAGCTCCAATAATTGGAGTAAGCCCTTTCCTGTTTACTCCAATTATTGGAGCTTATTCCAAAAATTGGAGTAAACAGGAAAAGGTATTTATCTCTGAATTTATATCTACTTACTAATATAAACTGACCATATTAATGTTAAAGCAGTAGCCGATAATAACTATGTATTTTCATGCCCTTTATGCTTGTTAACATGAATTTACTCTTTTAAAAATGTAAGTGGGTACTTGTGTCTATATTATATTACTTCCTTTGTAACGGTATATTACTGCTTTTGTAACGGGATTTCAGTGTCTTTTAATAACAATTATTATACTTGTTTACAGGCACCAGTTTAACTTCTGTTATGAAAGCCACTATTAGCACCTAGTACCAATACTATTCAACCTCGCAAAGACGGCGAGGGATAGGACACCGTGCTACGTGAAAAAGATGAGGAATGAGAGTGGCATGAGATAAGAATGGCACCCATGTCTTTGTAGGAAGAGCATTGGAAAACAAAAACAATGAATATAGAGCAAAAATCTAGTTTTATTACGTATCAAAATAAATTATTTCTACATAATTCACCAATGAAACAGAAAAAAAAACAAAATCAAAATCGGTTCATCGGTTCGGGAGCTACGATGCCACAGACAGAGACACAGAGACACGTCAAACTTAAAGCACCCCGTCGTTTTTGCGTGGGGGGTTAAAAATGTCTCTTATTATGCTGGAGCAGGTGCACGGACAACTGGCTGACGCACAGCACGGCTTCCAGCCGGCGCGCAGCACTGCCACCAATCTGCTGAACTTCATGGCACAGGTGGTGCCGGCGGTAGATGCTGGTGTGCAGGTTGATGCTGCATATTTTGATTTTAAAAAAGCTTTTGACACCGTCGACCATGACATCTTACTAACGAAGCTCTCAGACGTCGGCTGCACACCACATCTATTGCACTTCTTCGCCAGTTATTTGCAAGATAGACAGCAGTACGTAGATTATAATGGTTGTGAATCCGACCCATATTATACATGGTCCGGGGTGAGCCAAAGCAGCAATTTGGGGCCTCTCGAATTCATTATAATGATAAACGATTTGCCGGAAGCTGTCAAAAATGGCACTTGTTTATTATTTGCGGATGACCTTAAGTTGCTGCTCGAGGTTAAGAGTGAATCCGATTGCGAACGATTGCAGGAGGATATAGACAGGGTAGTAGAATGGAGTCAGGACAATGGGCTTTTCATTAACGTGTCAAAGTGCTCGGTGATGAATTTCACGCGCGCGCGTGCCCCTCTAGTGCACGAGTACGTGGTGGGCGCCGTGCCTATGAAACGAGTCTCTGAGGTGCGGTATTCGGGACTCCCGAACTGTCGTTTCGCGATCATATTACGGGGATCTGTAAAAGGGCGTTTAGAAACTTGGGATTTGTTCTGAGACAGACAGCACTAGTCAGGAGTCATCTGGAACATAGTGCTGTCATATGGGCTCCGCATGAGGCTACAAGAAACTGTATGGGGTATATCCGTTTTACCCGTTGATGTACCCCACTCTGTTTGTGCTTGGTATGGTCGGGTACAACCAACCGAGGGTACGACGGAAATTCTCGCTTGTCGCTTATCTGGTTAGGTTACTTCGTGGTATTGAGCATAACCCAGGAGTACTGCAGCTCCTGAGTCTATGTGTACCAGACCGCTATGTGTGGAGGCGGCGCCGCCCGCTACTGCTGTCCGTGCCTGTTACCAGGACCAACCTTCTCGCCAAAACACCATTGATCCGCGCAATTCGGGTTATTAACGATTTTCACGTGAAGATCGATGTATTTACATGCCATTTGAGTGAATTCGCAAAAATACTGATGTTCTTTTTATGTTATAGTGTAGATTAGAGTAGGCTATATATTGTGTTTTTATTTTATTTTTATATAGGGAAGTTAGTAAAGTAGTTATTATTTGTAAATGTATTAGAAGTAAGTAATACTAGTTTTCTACGTTTTTCACAGTTTTAAAATTTATATGTTAATTTTAAGACCACGCTATCGCATTAGGTACAACCTGTAATGGAGACTTTTAATAAATAAATAAATAAATTATTTGTGCGTGACTGCCACACGTGGATTTTCTTTAGTTCTGTGCTTTAGAACTGACGTCATAAGATAACACATGGGCACATGGGATAACACATGGAATAATCACCATCTGTAATGAGCTTCTTCACGAACTCATTCTATTCAAAACTTCTTAGCACCTACTGAGCCACCTCATTGAATTTTCGCTATAAATCCTTTCATCATGTGTACTCGGAATGAAGAATAGGTAATCATTCTCGTAGCAGAGTTAAACGAGCTTTGTAGGTTTTCCTTCTTCTACTTCCCTCCGGCGTTTCAAAAGTATTTAACTCTTCTAACCTCGAAGTGCAATGATCCTATTGAATCAATCAGCTGATTCAAATATAATCCGCCATCTTGCCTCTTAGCATCCTCTCTCACAGTGGTCCGGTGGTGTTTAATTTTGACAGCTACTACTTAATCAATTGCTTAGCATCCTCTTAGCGCTAAATAGCTATTATGAATAAGAATTGTGCTAATCAGTTGCTTAGCAATTGATTAAAATTTTATAAATAAGACTGAATTATATTTATAGTTTTAATAGGTTTTTGCGTCCTCTTTATATTTAAAAATATTTATTCCTGAATTTTTCACAATAGCACCTACCACTGTTTGCCTCTGCATCACCCTAAGGTTGACTGGTAGAAAATGCCTATGGCATTAAGTCCGCCTCTGTACATTTGTCTGCTTAAAGTATTAAATAAATAAATAATGGGTGCAAAAAATGTGATGTGGACTGTTTTTTTCTTACGGCAATTCCGAAAGCTGGCAACCAATGTAGGAAATAGTTATTTATTATGTATTAATCTATCAAAAAAAATCTGTTGTTTCATAAAAAAGTGCAATACCTACGCGCTTAAAATGTATGGAACAGCAATTTTTTTTTAAATAACCGAAAAATTCGCCGCTGGGGGTTCAGAATCATGTATTGAATCCATAACAGAATAGATAACAGGTTGCGCGTCGTAGTACCTGCCACCCTGTCTGTACACCTACTTAGAAGACCTATTTCTTCACTGCCCATTGCGAAACGTAGACTGGGCTTAGTAAAAAAATGGCAGTATCAAACCAAGAGTTCATTAAAAATGTTTCACAGAAATCGCTTTCCTAATTCTTATCATGGTTTGTTAAGAAACTTTGTTCCAAACTTTCATATTAAAAAAAATTAATTGCTGTTCATTGATAAGCGCATCACTTAAGAACGACTGCAGCTGGACTTGGCTATTTTTTCTTTAAAAATGTTCGTAATAGTCGGAATTCCACGGGAAAAAATGAAATTTAGGAAAAACTGAACATCTTTTTTTTCTATGCGATTATAGTATAAATGATTGAAAGCAGAACAGGACAACGTCTATCGGGTCAGCTAGCACGATGTTTTCGTTCACCGTTTTGAGAGTAGTGGTGATGAAATAATTTACACAAAGTAAAGCGCCTGCCTGGGTACAAACCCACGACCTATACAACTCGTAAGTCTCGGCCTTTACCACGGAGCTACCACTGCTTTATATATACTCGTATATGTTACGTGGTACAACATAATTCATCTTTCTGTCAGACCGACTCTTTGACAATTCAAAATAAATGCTTTGTTAGTTTCAGTTTGTATTACATGCCTAAATTCCTCTTTATATTTAAGGTAAGAGGAAAAAAAAATATTTTTGTTAATCATTAGTATTGCTGTTTGTTGTACCTAATTAAAATTAATGATCCTACTAATATTATTCATATTATTCCAATGCGGTAAACCGCACCGCGTACTGATGTGCGCAGTGCTGTAGTTAGCAACATTTGAAATGCATTTATGGGGTACAAATACGTCAATAATATATAAAAACACTAACTAAACTAATGGGTCGGCGCTTCCTCACACGAAACACCAAAACAAACTCACAGATCTCAGTCTCTTTTAAAGTCCAGGCAGATTATGTAAGGACCGTGTAGATTAATGTCTGAAACGGTATTTTGAGGAAAGAACCACGCAGATTTGAGTGACCTGCGCAGACATTGCACGCATTTGTCAGTAATAGTTTAGATTGACAAACAATACCAAAGAAAGGACATTTCGGTAGGCCATCAACATCAAGAGATACTGCACTTCAGATTGATTTCCTAATTAAAGCAGACACAGCATGGTACGGTCAGGAACAGAAGTCCACACTGTCACTACCACGGCTTATTTTAATTTCTGAATTGTTTTTATGTTTTCTATAACGGACGCTTTTAACGTGCACGTCTTTCTACATCGTTCTCACACGGATAATTTCAACATTAGGACTAAACTAATATTTACTGTCCTTTTCTTAATGAAATAGAAAGAAAAAGATGCACTGAACTTAAATTATGTTTAGTTTGTGAACAAGGGAATCGGCGCCATATTCTGGCTAAAACTACAGATTTAGATATCAGCCAATCTCTCGATAAATATAAGAAATAATGTCTTAAAAATGTCTTGTAATGTAAATGTCTTTTTATTGTTATTTTTTTATGTTAATGTTACGTATTTTATTATTCAATTTCTAATATTTTACAGAATTTGTTGTGTTTTTACGGTCCACTGTCAAAAATGTTCTTTTATTATGTATTAGGAATTTGTTAGCTTAGTTGTTCATTTTATTGTGCATGCAAATAATTTGTCGTCCATTAACTATATTGAATGTTTAGTATACCTATATCTTTTGTTGGAGATCCTAAAATAAACAAATAAAATATATGACTTGCAGAAGCTATTTCGATATCCTATTTACAGAAAAAACATTTTCATTTCATTTCAATAAGAATACTTTAGTTTTTCTCTGGGATGGCAACTATATCGGCGATGCCATGCAGTTTTTTGCGGATGTCCATTATATGTGGCGCTGGTTTTGTAATTCTCCTGATTTCGGATGGTTACTGATGATGGTTATTGGAGCTATAGGTGACTGGTGATAGATTGTAGATAATGTATCGAGACGATCGGTGAAAGGGTGGCAGCATTATCATGCTGCCACCATCACATCAGTTATCACTGATAGTGATTGCTGTAAAAGCTGAAGCCAGATTTATATGATGAATCTTGTTGCGCAAACCTAGTTATTTATTGATAGTTTCACACGTAAGTAGATATTTATTTACACTTAAAACTATCAATGAATAAGGGCGGGTTGTTTCACGTCCACTTGACTCACGCGAATACGTCAAAAATGGCGCTAACTATCGCCAAACCAAAAAAGGGGGTTATTTCATATTACAATTATAAAATTATGGCCTGTTCGTACGTCATATATTAATGATTACTAATCGTTATAAAGTACGTGGGTTACGGTAACCAACCGTTTGAAACTACCAGCCTTAAATAAGTTTGCGTGTATAATAAATTATATATATATATAAAAATGTTCATACATTTTAGTGTTAGCTTGTAAATTTGTCGGCGAAGTCGACAACCACGTATAAACTCAATATTGAACTTGTCTCTCATTTTCACATTTATGTTTTTGATGAGTATATGTTTTATCTGGATTCTTTTATATTTTGTGAACGTAGGCCTTGTGGACTGTAAATTTGTAGACCATTTTTTAATGTACATATTAAAATTAAGGTAATTGTCGAAAAATTATAGTGTTAATAGCTATTAACACTGTTATTTGAAAACATTGTAAAAGCCAATTATTTTTAAAAGAGTAACCGTGGAGTTTCTTGCCGGCTCTTCTCCATAGGAAACGACCAATTGGAACCGTGCACCTAGCTTCTGACGTTTCATAAGCGGCCCTGTAGGTTTACGTGAAAAAAAATATTTAGATTTTCATTTTGAACGTATAAATAATATATTAATACATTAGAAAAAATAATAAAATTTAGTAGCAAAGCAGGTAAATAGCCTGGCGTTTAATAAATAATGAACAAGGTATAGGTATTATTATAATAAAAATATATTATGTTGATTCTTGTCGCATAAAGTTCCTGATCATATCAAGGGACCAATAAAGGTGTAATGTTGGGGTCCCTAAGGGGTGGTTCCAAGGAAACAACAACATCTGTTTAGTACTATTTAATGACTGACTAATTATAAAATAAGCATGTTGGAGTCATTCGTTTGACTATTCGGAACGCTAGCGCCATCTCGTGGCGCTACACAGAGTCTAGCCTGAGTTCGTGGAGGGGTACGGGAGCTACAGCTACAAGAGCGGTGTGAGCAGAGCTCTCGGGATCATCGAAACATTGGACATCGTACGAACAACATGTGTTAGAAACTGTCGCGTTCCGTATCGCTGAGTTATGTGAGTGTGTGATTCGCTAGTGTGACTAACTTGTCCGTAAATTATAATCTGATTTGAACTGTAAAACGTTTTTCTATCGTGTTATAAATCAACACTACCCATAGTACGCCCACAGTAATTAAAATATGCCTGATGCTAACGAGAGACAGATATACCTTCTCCGACAAGCACTTAGGAGGTATAGTGCAAACTCAGCATACATGAAGGAGTATACTTACTAAAGGAGTGTACTTACTTACTAAAGTAAAGGAACATACATATTATATTCATACACTTCACCTGCCGGGGACAGCGAAAAAAAAAATTAAAACTTTTCTTTTTTTTTTTTAATTTTTTCAGTTATTATTATTACATAATTATAATAATAATAATAATAATAATAATAAATTTATTGAACCAATGTTACAATTATTAACTTAAAATTAACTTAACATCGGTCTGTAACAACAAATATTTGTAGGAGTGAACTATAACTGTTCTCCTAGCTAGGTTGCTGTGCAACCTGTATTAAGGAGAAACAGTTTGCCTCCCTAGATAAAGATAATAAACAAAATAAATTGAGCATAGTGCTACGTGTTATCTCCCAAATGAAATACATAGTTAACTTGTATACATTATTATCAACGTTGTTTATTGGAATAAGTCTATATAAAATTAATAATTTAGATGGTTACAAATTCGGAGGTAGAAAAATAAAAATAAAGTAATGGTAAAAATGAGATCGTTTTGTGTGGGACGTGATTGAGTATGAATGAGTGTTTGATTTTGGTGTAGTGCGTATGTGTGAGTGTTTTCTGTTCGAGGGTGCGCGTGTTTATGTGCGTGGGGGTGTGTGCATGTGTGTGTGTGTATGTGAATGTGTTTGCGAGATTACTATTGAGTTAGTAAGCGGTTATGTTGGGCCAAAAACGAGAAGTTATGAGAGTGTTTTTAAAAGATCCTCAGTCTCATCATAGGTTTTTAAAAGAAGGTAAGAACGGACGGCAATTTTGCATTTGGAGTAAGGTAGGGTATAAATAGGTAAGTTAGCGTTAAGTTTGTTATACAGATATGGACCAAGGTAAAAAAAGAATCGTTTGGTGAATTTATAGTACGGTGGTGGAATAGTGCAGACCATATCTTTCCGACGTTTCGAGATTGTGATAAAAGGCGTAAGTCGGTGTTGTAGAAGAATGGTCTGCAAGATAAAGTGTTGTCTAACGTTAAGGACCTTCCAATTTTTGTAGAGGGTTCTTGTTGGGTACATAATTGGTTTAAACGTGGCTACCTTCAATATTGCTCTGTGGGCTGTTTCTAGGTGTTTCATTGTCATCCTAGCGGCGCCACCCCAACATGCAATACCATACGTCACAATAGATTGGCATAAGGCGTAGTAGACAGTACGTATTACAGCTGACGTGGCGACGTGTCGTAGATTTTTAAAAATATAAATGAGTTTTCTAACCCTACTTGTAAGAAGATTGATGTGAGTTTTGAAGTTAAGAAAATGGTCTAATGTAATGCCCAGATATTTTATATTGTCAACGCGAGTAATTATTGGGCACTGACAGGGTAGAGCTGTCTGGATGTGATAAGTGTGGCAGGAGTGGGCTTTTATGACAATAGGAATTTCGGGTTGTGACTTAGACGAGGTAGAAAAGGTTATAAGCTTTGTCTTTGACGTGTTTAATGTGAGAGTGTGAGAAAGTAGCCATTCATTAGCAGAGTTGAAGCCAATTTGAGCTGAATTTTGAAGCTTTGGCCACGATTCGGCTGAGAAAGTAAGAGCAGTATCATCTGCGAATGACACAATTTTAGCGTTATTTATGTTAAAATTACAAAGGTCATTAATAAAAGCAAGAAACAGAGTCGGACCAAGGATACTGCCCTGTGGCACACCGTAACAAATTGGAAGATCATCGCTTGTATGGTCACCTATTTTGACAAATTGTGTCCGATTTGTAAGGTAACTGTGAAATAACTGTAGCTGTAAGCCTCTGATACCTAACTTTTCGAGTTTATTAAGAAGTGTTGAAGTCGGAATGGTATCGAAGGCTTTAGCCAGATCAAGGAATATGGTGAGAACTTTTTTGTGGGCATTAAGTTTATTAACAATATACCCCGTTAACTCCTGCACCGCGTCAGTAGTACTTTTATTCTTTCTGAAACCAAATTGCTGGGGAGAGATCAAGTTATGTTTTTCAAGGTAGTGTACTAGTCTCTTGTTGAGCAAACGCTCAAGAACCTTCGATAAAGAAGTAAGAACCGCAATGGGGCGGTAATTATTTACGGACTTATTGTCCCCACCCTTAAAGATTGGGTGTATTATCGCCTTTTTGAATGAGGTTGGGAAGGTCGCAGTCTGGAAACAGAGGTTAAAGATGTAATTTAGGACGGGTGCCAAAGTGGATGAATATCTCTTTAGTATGGAAGGTGAGATGCCATCAAATCCGGGGGCTGCATTAGTCCTGAGAGAGTTAATCACAGATACGATCTCGAACGGGTCTGTTTCATCTAGTACGAATGATGATGACGAACTAGTGGTTTGGGACATGGCTGGTTGTGGCAGGGCGCGGGACTGTGTAATTTTATTGGCGAGGTTCTTACCTATTTCTACATAAAAACTATTTACTAGGTTACAGGACTGGGAGGTTGTGTCGTGTGATAGTAGATGTGTGGACGAATTTCGCGTTTTTGGAGTGTTTGTGATTCTTTTTATAGTTTCCCAGAGAACTTTTGGGTTATTTCCAGCCTTAGTGAGCTCTTCACTATCAAACTGCCTTTTAACTTTTTTTAAAATTTTATTACAAAAGTTTCTGTATCTTTTGTAGCTAATATCGAGATTAGTATTGTCGGGCGATGTTTTAACTTTTTTATGTAGTGAATCTCTGTGTTTCATACAACGTAGCAGCCCAGGCGTGATCCATGGTTTTAGAATTTTCTTCCTGGCTGGTAATTTAGATACCGAAGTGCTCTCGGAAATAGCTCCAATCAGAACATTTACCAGAGCATCGGTAGCAACATTAGCATCAGCTATGGAGTAGATGGGCGTCAGGTCCATTTCTTCCATTGATTTGTCAAGTTTAACGAAGTCTACTTTAGTAAGGGTAGTGGTAACATTATGTGGGGTTTTTTTAAGATACATGGCCAGTAGCGATGAGTAGTGGTCAGTTGCTGTGGTATTGAAAACAAGAGAGATTGTTGACATTTTAGTTTTTAGTATGATGTGATCAAGGCAATTGGGGCCTCTAGTAGGTAAAGTATGAGCGGGAAGAAAACCATGGAAGGCTAACGTATTGAGGTATTCTTGAGAGCGTGCATCAAGCGAAAGTGGTTTTATATCTAGATTAATGTCGCCAGTAAGAACAACTGTATTAAATTTAGAGAAAGTGGGTAATATGTCATTAAGAGTAGAAGTAAATGTATTAGTGTTTGTATTTGACGGTGATCGATACAGGCAAAGTAAAGCTATGTCTAACCCCACCTCTAATACCAACCCGGTTGCGCAATTATTCAAAGATAATTCTGTGCAACTACAGTTAAGGTCAATTTTGACATAAACCACAACACCATCGCTCTGGTTTAAATGTTTGGTGGTACGGTACATTGTATAATTATCTAAGTAGGGGATGTTTGTGTTACTGGAACACGATAGCCAGCATTCTGTTAAAACTATAATGTCACAATCTATAGGAATTCTTTGAAGAATCGTTTGTAAACTTAGGAAATTATGGTTTATTGATCTTATGTTCTGTGTGAAAATTTTTAGGTAGTTTAATGGAAGCCTGATGTAGAGTTGAGCCTCCTCTGGACTACAAGAGTACGATTCCGATACAGAGGTTAGGTCAATGTTATCCATGAGTGCATTAGTGTTATCAACCATTTTTAAAGATAAAGGTGAGGGGCAAAGGTTTTTCGTAAGGCTGGTGTATTATTTTAAGTTTCTGGGGGGGGTGATAGTATGTGTGTGGTGTGAGTGTTGAGTGAGAGCGTATTATATGAGTTACATGTGTGTGTATTTGTGTGACATTGTTAGAATTTACAATCAAATTATAAGTAAGAAAATAAAAATAGTAAAATAATAAGAACAGGGCAAAAGATGAACAACCGCAGTGTACTACAACTAGTCATTCGTTATTTTGCGCTGAAAGCTGAAGTAATTGTTGTTCACTTTTAACTATAATGTATTGGCTATCAGCGTTCTTTTTAATCATGATGCGTCCATTAGATGTCCAGCAGAAGGCATAGTTGTTTGCCTTGACGAAAATACGTGCAGCGTAGAACAGTTTTCTGGACAGCGAAGTAAGCTGCTCGGTGACGTATACAGGCGTGCGTGGTACATCAAGGCCCAAGTGTGAAGAATTAATTTTATTGTCGGGATTCTTGTTGTTGAAATGTTTTGCCGAAGTCAGGAAATTAGTTTTATGAAGGGTATTAGAGAACTCAATACTAATGTTGGAGGTCTTGCTTTCCTTTTTGGATGGCAACCTTGTGACGTCACGAATATCCGATAGTTGAAGGTCTATTTCCAGTTGTTTTGAAAGATGCTGTACGACAGTGTAAAGAGTGTTCTTATTTTCACGTGGTAACTTCGGTACGTTTCGTAGTTCAACGCAGGTTTTAATACAGCTTCGGTCCAAAAAATCTATTTTCTCTTCGAGGGAACTCATTTTTGCGACCATGATCTTGCGTTCGTCTTCCAAGCCCGTTATTTTTATTTCCAAAGAGGTTAACTGGTCCGATATGCATGTAACAGATTTTTCGATTTCAGAGTTCGTTTCCTCTATTTTCGTGTATTGTGATTTAATGTCTATTATATGTGTCTCTAATTTGTCCAATCGTGCGTTCTGGGAACTCAACAAATCTGTAATCATTTCCTTCAGATCGTTCCTGAGCTCGTTAATTGCGTCAGATTGGTCACCCGAAGGGCGGCGACGCTTTGAGCGCTGTGTAATGTTTTTGGCTGTCATGTCCGTCGTAATACCTTCATCAGCACATAATTTTTGAATGTCGGACTCAGAACGGGACGGCTTTTGGTCTGCGGAACCCTTAGGCGGTGTTTGGAACATAATGAATCGGTAGAAAAATGAAGAATAAAGATTTATTAAAACACAAAAAGTGAAAGTCGTGTGTGAGAATTGAACTTGCGCCACAAGGCGAACTTCAAGAGAGTGCGGGAGCTTGCCCTCTAGACCACCAAAGCTTCTGTGTACAAAGCGAATTAGGCGATATGTTACTAATGTTCTTTTCGGTGTGTTAGCTACCGGTTTTTGAAGGTCATTAGCCAGTCACGACGACGGCCGTGCGACACAAAGACACTAATTAACGATCACAGTTCACTTTTGAATTTTATAGAAATGTTTTAGATGATAACTAAGCAAGTTTTTTATGCACTGTTATAGTTTTTTTCACTGTTTTTAGTGTTGTAATGTTGATCACGATATTGTTTAGTTCTTCAACTGTTTACTGGGTTATAAACTATTTTTCTCGAAAAATATACGGGAGATCACAAGAAACACGTCCGCTCAAAACAAGCGCCAGGGCGGGGGGGGGGACTAATTACATAAGTAAAAAAAAATATATTTCTAGTTATTAGTGTATTACAGATATATAGTTACGCATTACAAATATATGGGTACTTATCTATCCTTATCATTATACATTGTGTGACGGCTCCTAAATTACCCTAGGCTGATAAAATGTTCGTTTTTCCTAATTATGTGAAATATCACAGTTAAGATCCGCTCCCCTGCGGGAAAGGGAGCACGCCTCAATCCACCGCGTGCTCCTGTAGGGCTTCGACACCAGACTTGGGCACCCTCCCACCGTTATAAGAAATGAATCCCCATGAACTAATCTACCTCATCTCGACTTAGAAAGCTTAGGGATGAGGATGGGATGCAAGGTGATGTTAATAATGGGAATTCACAGTTAGGAAATATAAGTATTACAATTATCAATATTATATGGAGCTAAGAAGACAAGAGGGTATGCAAAAGTATATAATATAATATATTAGGATTTAGTATTATAAGTGTTGCTCGCAGGTTGTCACTGATGTCTGCAATAGTCTTGATGATTAGACGGGGTAAATAAAGGGATCGTTACGCTTGCGCTTAAATTAATCAATTTTAATCTACGCTAATTTATCTGATTACAATGTACGCACTACAGTGAGACTGGGAACCGTTTTAAAACGTATGCCTCATTATACGTGTTCTGTTAGACCTAACGCATAGAACCTCTGAGGACACTAATACGATTCTACCTGAACACGCTCCCTAAGCACTAAATAAATGTCTTACTCAACCCTAGGACAGAGTACTGCGAAGTGTTATTGAGGAAGACCAGTTTTGAATAGTTCTTAACGCGTATTAATATGAAAGACACCCTTACGGCAACCTATCCCTTTTTTAAGGTACACAAACTAGCACAAGCGCACCGTAGACTCGGCATCTACCAAAACTCATTGCGATCGTACTTGGTGCACACCGAAGTGGAATTTCGTCACTTCACATTTCTTTAATCTTCCCCATTTAGAAGGACGCGGTGCCGCCTATAGTCAGCGTGTTTCGATAAATAGTGACGATTCAGTAATTGGCCTACTAACAGTCGGGTGTGGGTTTTATCGAGACACGGTCCCTAGCGTTTTGGAACGCCTATCAACCATAGTTTATAGGGGTTCCAAAACGCTAGGGATACTATAGGATACTTAGTGATGCCTAACCCCTCTCCCGGAAATGTGCAAACAACAAGCCTCACACATGTGTTCTGTGGCGAGACCTTTTTGGAAGCAGAAATCATCAATAACGTATGGTTAATCATTTAATTATAGGTTGGCTTTGTAGCCCAGTTTGATCCAAAAAATCTGTGAGTTTTACGGTTCTGCCTTCCATATGAGGTCGTTAACAATCGTCAAAAGTCAGGAGCATTAAAGCTCAAAGTCAGGTAGAGCGGAAGGCCTTCTCCGTATTCCTATAGCCAAACGAAATTGACAATTAACTGTCGAGGTAAGGATTATGAATTGGACACGTAAGACAAGAGAAAATAGTGTTAAATTATAAGGTATGATGAAGCATAAAGTAGCCTCGTCAGGCTGCAATAAATGACCATTAATAGCTCGTCCGCGATATCACCTAATCGTTACCTAATCACAATATAAATAAACCCGTAATAAAACAGAATATACATACTATCACTACAGATTATGCTTAATTAAAATTGACACTTACCTTGTTAGCGACGCGCTCAATACATTTTGAAAATGGTTAATACCTAACGTATTTAAGCTTTTAGTTAGTAAGTAAGTAGTAGCATCACTATTTAAGCCAAGAGGCGGGCCACGCTGACATGCTTGTCACACTGTGGACCCCCCGCCAGTCTGCCTCCTAACGCGAATCAATGCGCACGCCCGAATAACTAATTTTTGTTATGCGCACGCGGCCATTTTGTTTGTACAACCACGGAATAAACGTGTTTTTAAATTTTCAAAAGTTGAAATGGCCGAAACGATCGCGCTCATTGATCAAAATCTGGATCCCCAATTGGCAGCACTCAACGACGAGGAAGAACAGTCGGAATACAGTTCACTTGATGGAAAGGAACTTCCTTGCAGAGACCTGGAAGATTGGGTGATCCATCAAAGCAACCACGAGGAACCCCTACTGGAGCAGCAAGCCCCCGAGGAAGGAATTGCAACGGGCGAGCTGCACGCACGAGTACCGTCGCTATGCGCCGAGCACGTGGCCGGCCAACCGCGCGCCGCAGCGCCGCTGCCACCGCCGCCACCTGGCGTCTCCGTGACTGTACTTAACATCACGGTCCAAATGTTGGCAAGCGCTTTGAAGGATATTTCTACTAACTGTGCAAACAACGTGTCTCAAACCAGTTTACTCAGCTGCATGAGCACGCCAAGAGAGTTACATGAATTCTCTGGTGATCAGTTGGATTGGCTTCAATTCAAACAAGCCTAAGACGAGTCGACGGCTTTGTGTCACGCCAAAAGAAAACCTTTGGAGGCTTCGAAAATGCCTACGAGGGCAAGCGAAAGATGCAGTCGCTGCATTGTTCATGAGCGCCACGTCGCCTGACAAAGTGATATCCACATTGGAGCTACGGTTTGATAACCCCGACTGCATTATTTCCAGAATACTCCAAGACATAAAGAAGCTTGGGCACACCACAATAGCGGCGATAAGTCCCCTCTTTGAGGAGTGGCTAGAGAGACGCCACGGCGCCCTCACCTTCCGCCTGACGCAGGTCCTCACCGGACACGGTTGTTTCGGGAGGTTCCTGTTCAGGATAAAGCGGGAGGAAACGCCAAGGTGTCACCACTGTGTGGATCGCCAGGAGGACACGGTGGAGCATACGGTGGAGGTCTGCCCGGCTTGGGCGGGGCACCGCCGTGTCCTCGTGGCGGCGATCGGCGGCAGCGATCTCTCGTGTTCGGCCCTGCTCCAGGCCTTGGTACGGAGCGAGAGTGCATGGGAGGCTGTCACCTCCTTCTGCGAAGCAGTAATGCTCGCGAAGGAGGAGGCGGAGTGCGTGAGGGAGAGGCAATCTCTGCGCCCTCACGCCCCTAGCCGCCGCAGGAGACGCCCTGGACGGGGGTCAACAGCCAACTCCCGGCCACAGTAGGCGCGGGCTTGCGGGCGGCGAGCAATGGTCAGCTCGCCGCCCGGTAAGGACCAGGCCCGGGTAGACGGCGCGTTGTGTTCCACGCGCGCCTCAAAGAGGTGTCGTAGGAAACTGCACGAACTGATGGGGTCCGCAAGGGCCGATGCCTGCCAGGGTTGCGGGTTTTTCGAAAGAGATACCGTGGCCCCTGGCACAGGCAACTGAAGGAACACGGATGGGTTTTATTCAGTAAAAGTCTGACACGCCCTTCCGCTCAGCCCAGAGCGGGAGAGGTCATTTGATGATTTCCCACCCAAAAAAAAAAAAAGACAAAGAAGCTTCAGTCCCTATAACAAGAATATCATAAAGATATCGTCGCGTTTTCTGTGAAAGTGAAAAATGTAGTGGAAGCGGTACGAGCAGTCGGACGCGAGGAGTCACATGGTGTCAATATCGTCTCGATGATTCTGTCCAAACTCCCCGCAGTGCTTATCTCCAAGTGGTCCGACTACAGCTATAAAATGATCACCGAAGGAACGGAACCAAGGTTGGTGATTTTATCAGATTTTTTGTACGAAGAAGCTGTAAAGATTTCTACCACTGCAAGTATTTTTACTACCTTTCGAAGTCACCAGCATCTGAAAATAAGATAAATACATGCACACGCACACAGACCGTGCTAGTTCAAGACGAAGAACGTAACGCTAATTGTTTGTTTTGCCGAGCAACGGTAAATAATCTCAGCGACTGCAAACAATTTAAGTAACCACTACGTAAAGTACGGTGGCAATATGTGAAAAAACACGGCCTGTGCTACAAGTGTTTAATATCCAAACACGATAGAAAAACGTGTTCAGCTCCTGTGTGCGACAAGGACGGCTATAATGAAGAACATCAGTAACTACATAAGTATCTCGGCATACATCTCGACAGGAAACAAACGTGGAGATACCACATAGAGAAAAAACGTGACGAGCTTAACATCCTACTCTGAAAACTAAACTGGCTCTTAGGAAGAACATCACACGTATCACTGGAAAACAAAGTACTCATCTACAAAGCAGTATTAAAACCTATCTGGACATACGGAGTTGAGCTGTGGGGCTCTGCGAAGAACTCAAATGTGGAAATACTCCAGCGATTTCAAAATAAAGTGCTCAGAATAGTATCAAATGCTCCTTGGTTTATGAAGACCTCAGAATTACATGAGCATCTACAAATCAGAACTGTAAAAGAAGAAATGGAACACAGGATACATTCATACAAATATCGAATAACGTCACATACCAACACCTTAGCCACAGCCCTAAGTGAACCAATAGCCATGAAAAGGCTCAAACGACACCACATATGGGACTTTATTGAATAAATCCTGAAAAATTTTGAGAGGCAGATTCTTCGCTGTCAATAGCCGCACAAAAAATCTGCTAAAGGTTTACAACCGATTGCAAGATAAACAAGAAAAAACTGTTTTTTCTCAAATATCGACTGTCGCAACAAACACTATCGAAACTGAAAAAAATAGATTTTTGCTTTTTTACATAATTGAAAAGAGAGTTTAAAACTTTATCGGATACATCAAAAATAATCGTTAAAAATTCATTATTAAAGAAGTTTATAATTGAACAAAATCGATACAGGACATGTTGCGCGACGAACATCTTTGGAAGTGGTACTTACAATGATGTTCCGTGCGAGCGTGTTGCGCGAGCGTCCCGAACCTACCAGAATCGTCAGTGTTCGTCGCGATGTGACAAGTGAGGTCGCGTTAGTTTTGTTTAGTTAGGTTTCGTATTTAGTTCTTTTTATATTCTTAAGATTGTCAAAACGGTTAGTCGGGGTAGACAACTAGTTAATTTGATTAACAAAAATGAAAAACTCATTGAAATTGGAAAAAAATGAAACAAACTACGATAGCAATTATGTCGGTACGTAAAGAAAGAAGATCGCTCAACTGCTCGTCAGAAAAACGACCTAACAACACGGAATCCGCTCTAGAAAGAAAACATTTTCTGAAAGCATTGAAAGTACCTGGGTGGATAAACTCCCGTCTACAAGAGCTACGAGGTCGCTACGAGGTCGCTACGAGGTCGCTACGATGTTGCTACGAGTGCTACGAGCAGCGAACAGACAGGCTGACTCACAAATTATATTATGGGCGTGCGCGTGGCGCGCTGCATTTCAACAATTCTCCTACTATATTATGTTCCAGAATTATCAGAGGGCAATTCTCGTAATTTTAAGAACATTCACAGTGTGATCTGTCTCAATCCGTCAAAAATACCTCTAATTTCCCTACATTTTTGTCAAGTTTTTGACATTGATTGTCGCTGAGATGAGATTGCGACTAGATTTTGAACGTTTTTGGCCTACAGATGAAAATGTAAACAAATGGATCAAAAAACGTACCTGTGGGCAATTTGTAGTGTTCATTTGATTGTTTACATTATATAAGCTAACATTTAAAATAATGATATGTATATGTGAAAAAATAAGCAAAATAATCATAGGGCATCAAAAAATTCGTCCGCATCGCTGTCAACAGGAACAGTGCCCAAAAGGCTGGCAGCATTACCACGTTGTATGGCGATGTTAATTCTTTGGCCAAGAAACAGGCCAGCTCTCTGGTCACGTGAAGAGTCGACTAACCGCTTGGCGATATCTTGAAAAACCAAGTGGGCACACGGACTCCATGACCCTAGTGTTTCAACCCCAAACGGCTCGAGCATATAACTCCCAATCAGATTGATTTCGATTATTTGAATACTTAAACCACTGACACTAGATGTTAATTTTATAACCTTAATTTTCGAGATTAAAATGTATTCATTAAATAATGTTATTCAAACAATAATTGTTGGGAAACGCGGTGAAATATAAAGTTTGCGTCAATGTTACACTAACAACCAAGTGCGAGGGAGAAAGATTGTTTCCTCATTATTTTAGAGTATTAGATAAATGAAGCCAGCACACAACACGGTACGGTATAGCTTAATGTTAATATTGATTTATCTAGCATAATCATCCTTTATTGTTCCCACTGCTGGGACACAGGGCTCCTCTCGGTGAGAGGGAGTGGGTCGTAATCCACTACGCGGGCCAAGTGCGGGTTGATAGATGTCACATGTCCCACATGTCTTGCTTATCGACTAATTAAAATTAATGAGTAATTAAAATAAATAAATGGCTAAGTAAGTGATATGTATGAGACATGCTAGAAGCATGATGCTAAGACTATAACTATACAGGTACCTTAGTAAGAGGCATTTCACACAGCTGTCAGTACGTTCTAAAATCTAAATTTCAGACAGCAAACGCCACCAAAAACACGACAAAAATGTTTATTACATCGTTATATTTTTCTAGTTGTTCTCGCTACATTCAATGTTTATAATTAATTACAAGACTAAAATATTATATAATTCTTTGGATGTTTGCTACAACTACATTATTACATCATTTCATTTAATACTCTCAACCAAAGCACAGTTTTACAATCCATACAGTTCAATACAGAGTTGTGTATCGCATGTGCCTACAGTTTTGCTCAGAGCAACGTTGTCACCGAGCATTGATCAAAAATAATCAAAATGAATGGTTTGTGAGCTACTTTGATAGGTAGTGTAGTCTGTAAGGATCGATATACTGTGCTCAAAGCATGTTTTATAACGTTATCATTAAAAAAGTTTTGCAACTACTATTGTACTAATACATTCATAATAGTTACATTTACAAGAATTTATGCACACTTTATACTTTAGGGCAATGTGTCAAAAGGTCCATTTCATGGTTTTGGCTCTTACTGGTGGAGGCCTCCGTTGTTCTGGTCGTATTCACACTTCTGGTACCCTGGGATTCTAAACTTCTGGTGAAATCGTTCTTTATGTTAAGCCTAAAAATAACACATTGCTATTAAACTTGCACAGGGGATGCTTACACGATAATCAACGAGTTGATCTGGCTGTTATAGCCAGTGTGATAGTTCAGTCAACCGCTCACAGGATTTGACAAAATCATATTATGATGGTGAGGCTGATGCTTACATCGGTCCCCTGCTGGACATAGGTCTCTCCCAATGGACGCTACTGAAATTCCAAGCCTATCCCGAGAATAGTGCTGCTATTCTCGGGATAGGCTTGGAATTTCTTTGCGAGATCGAATCCGGATAAGGTGATCCGGCAGTGAACCAAAATTGTCGAGAGCTCACATAATAAGCAAGCTGAAGTGTATATATTAGATTATGTATATTAGTAGCTGCGCCCCGCGGGTTTTACCAGCATAAGTTTCGTTCCCGTGGGAATATATCCTATATGTTAATCCTAGTTATAAACCATCTGCGTGTCAAATTTCATCAAAATCCGTTCAGTAATTTTTGCGTGAAAAAGTAACAAACATCCATCCACCCATCCATCCATACAAACTTCCACGTTTATAATATACGTAGGATAGGATAGGATTAATTCAATATTAGTCGTAGAACCAATGACCGTTGAGGTAGACGTGGTCTTAAGTGGAGACCGCAGTTGATATGCGTTTGACCATTTGTTAGGCAATTTTTGTGTTGGAGTATTATTACATCTTGAAATTCACTATTTAATCTGTCCAGGTCTCAGGTCCCAGGTCTACGCGAGAACAGACTGAGCCAAACCATTGTCGCATACAGGTGCACTGTATATACACCACGATCGATGACTTAAAAAAGTTCATACAACTCACCTTTTACACAGCATGACAAATGTTCTCTTATTGAACACGAATAAGAAGAATATGGCGACTCCGATGAGTAGGTTATACGTAGTGGTCAAGATGAACAGCCATATTTCTGTGTCAGGAGGAATGAGCTCCAGGCACCAACTCACTCCCATGAGCACAGATAACTTTATGTAGGTAGCGAATCTGAAAATAGATTTATGTATTTATTTATTTAAAATATACATGCACGTATAGAGTAGGCATTTCACATATACACATATAAAGGAGGGGTCCGTGGCTAAATAATAACAGCCGCAAAGGTCGATCGATCAGGTTAAGCTACGCTTCCCGCAGTTGGTCTGTGGATGGGTGACCATCTTTACATACCGAGACTCCTCCGTGCCTCGGAAAGCACGTTAAACCGTTGGTCCCGGCTGTCATTCATGAATCTTTGACAGTCGTTACGGGTAGTCAGAAGCCCGAAAGTCTGACAACCAGCCTCACCAAGGGGTATCGTATTACCCAGTAACTGGGTTGTGGAGGTCAGGTAGGCAGTCACTACATGTAAAATACTGGTATTCAGCTGCATCCAGTTAGACTGGAAGCCGACCCCAACATATGTAGTTGGGAAAAGGTAAGTGTATGAAGATATACATATTATACAATGTGAACTGAATTAATGCACATTATGAAAGTAATTTGTTCAGAATCGTTTACTGAATCGGTTTCTGTAATTTTTAATATAGGTCATATTTTATCCCAAAAATAATTAAAACTATGTAAATTACTGTCACATTTCCGCCGTACAGTCAAAACAAAACAAAATGGATGAAATACCTACTAAGCTATACCCGAGTAAGCTATACACGAGTGCGACTGTGTGCTTAAGTAGATTTGTAATGTGACCATAATTTTCTCCTACAATCAGTATAACTAATTTATTTAAAAAAAAAAAAATTACTACTAATAATACTAATATACTACTAATAATTATTACAAATTTATTTATTAATTATGTTTTTACATAATAATAAAAAATCAGTGTATTATGATTATAACATAATATTCTAATTGGGGCGTCTGGTGGTGTGCGTTAGTTCCGGGACATATAGAGGGCAAAAACTATACAGGGCCATATGTCCAACCGCCGAGGAAGCGACTAGCTATCGACTACTTTCTCACTCAAGAAACGTACAAACGTCTCGTGTCAGTATAAGAGAGACATATATCAGGTCGAGAACTCATTGATGTAACGTGTACTGAAGTTTTGTAAATAAATTTCTATTACCTATGTATATTTTAACAGTTGATCGCTGATTGTTCACACCATCGGCGACCACTCTGTCGTGCAAATGCCACATTTTTAATTGCTAGCTCTACTCGCTTCTCGCTAATCGCAGGCAGTGGTGCCTAACATATCTAAATATTCTAAGACGTTGAACAGTCAAGGGCCGGTTGTTTCAAACGGTTGGTTAACGTAGCATACGTACGTCAAATAATAACGAGTACGTAATCATTATTATTTGACGTAAGTCAAGGCTATGATTTTGTGAAACAACGCTGTTTTTGGTTTGACGATAGTTAGCGCCATTATCGACGTATACGCATGCGTCAAGTGAACGTGAAACAACCCACCCTAAATCTATTTACCAATTCAAATATCGAGTAAAAGAGCATTATGTTTCCTCAATTTATATATTATTACACAATGACGTATAGAAAGCGATCGTCGCGTGTATGTCAGTTTTTTTTCGGAGAACCGTACCGCCTGATCGCGCCGACAGAGGACGCCTTCAGGATTTTCAAACAAAAAGTGACCTAATTATGCGCGACGATCACGTATTTGCACGATGATCGCTTTCTAATAGGATGCGGCCTTTGAATGGCGGCCGTGTAATGCGCTCATCGCACTTTCAGCGCCATATATAGGATGATTGGAAGATAATTGCAAAGCTTTATGATGAAGATAGTACAGACAATTTAGGACCATTTAAGGTGTATATAGGGCTCGCTGACCTTGTGCATGTGGGCGGAGCTAAACGCTCTACCCCCGAATACGTAAAACGCGCGCGGTGGCGCGCTGCACTAAAACGACGATCAAAGAATATGCGGAGACGCAGACATGCCGCACGCAGGTCGCCATTTTTGCCTACGATTCCAGAAGGGAATGGCGGAGGCAAGGCTGATATATTTTGAATAGATTGATACTTATGTTACGTATATTTTATGTTTTTACTGGACATTATTTATTAGAATTTTTTCATTTTGTTTAAAATCATACGTGAGAACGAACTTAGTTCCCGACGGGGGTAAAACTTTAAAAATGATATCGAGTATTTTCTTAGGAATGGAATAACATTTTATTTGCATAGCTGTAGGTCTTCTTAGGAGGACTTACATAAAAATGAGATTTTATAAAAATGAGAACCTGTTTCATCAATTTGAATTATTATAAATCAGTAATAAACCTACCTAACTAGCACTGTACCTAAATGGCATTTCTAGGATTCCGTAGCCAATCGGATGATGTTATAATCAACTTTCTTCCTGTCATTGTTATTTACATAGCAGGTAGTGGTATTCTAATTTGTGACCGGTAGGTGCCACAACTAAAATGTGCAAAATAATTACTTTTTCCAAAAAAAAAAATAACAGGCTTCCTTAAAAAAACTACAAAATGAAAAATAACTCTATTTCGGAAGTCTGTAGCAAAAAACCTAAATTCAAAACCAAAGACATCGACTTCCGAAATAAAGTCATTTTTAACTTTGAAGTGTTTTTTTTAAGTGTTTTTCATGTAAAAAGATTTTTTTTACTATTAATCGTACGTCAAAAGTAACAGTTGAACTACGGAAACTGTTACCACTGTTATAGTATAGTATAGTAACAGTATCATGTCTCGTTAGTGACCTTGAAATAATCACCTACGGCCGCTCAGTAGATAAACCTTGCGTTCGTGCGTAACAGCCGCGCGCGAAATCTCAGAGTATATCAGTCAGTGGCGTCCATTGCATAAAGGCATATAAGCAGTGCCTACCTACCTCGATAAATCACCATAGGCCTGTTAGTTACATTTTAGTGTGTGTGCCCAATTATGAAACTCACTAAATTATCATACTTAACAAAAAACAAAATCTTCATACAAATACGCGCGGCAGTAGGCAGTCGCAAGACGGCGTACTCGGCTCCCGGACTATTCGATTTTTATTTTGACCTCGCTATCGGCTTTAGCACCCTCGAAAAGTATGAAAACGACAACCATGATGAAATATTTGAAATTTTTTGCAGCCGCCATTTTGGATTTTTATTTTGACCTCACTATCGGTTTTATCACCCTCGAAAAGTATGAAAACGACACCCATGATGAAATATTTGAAAAATTTTGCAGCCGCCATTTTGGATTTTTATTTTGACCTCACTATCGGCTTTATCACCCTCGAAAAGTATGAAAACGACACCCATGATGAAATATTTGAAATTTTTTGCAGCCGCAATTTTGGGTTTTTATTTTGACCTCACTATCGGCTTTATCACCCTCGAAAAGTATGAAAACGATACCCATGATGAAATATTTGAAAACTTTTGCAGCCGCCATTTTGGATTTTTATTTTGACCTCACTATCGGCTCTATCACCCTCGAAAAGTATGAAAACGACACCCATGATGAAATATTTGAAAATTTTCGCAGCCGCCATCTTGGACTTTTATTTTGATCAAATTCAATATTTTCTCATTTTAATATTAGTTAGATAAGCTTTACTACTTGTATACTATCGTAAGCGACCTGACGCGCACAATAGAAATGGGCCATCTGCAGCGAGCTAGTCAATAAACGCACACTGATACAATTCGTTCGTAAATATTTGCACTAACACAGGCAAACGCGCGTAGTCGGTCGATAGCCGGAGCGGAGCAGCGAGCGACACAGCCCTCCCGTCTCAGTGCTAACGCACGACTGCCGCCCGCGCCCGCGCAGAGCACCTCTGAAGCTCAATCTCAAAGTGGGGAAATTTTTTTTGCAAATGTTGATTGATTTACATAAGCTGTTTTATTTCTATAGTACCTCTAACCATCAATTTTTCAGTGTAAAAATATTTGCAAACATCAAAGCCGTTTAGAAGTAATATGGAATATTAGGAAAAAATAGCGTTTTGCTAAAAATTTTTTTAAGGGAAAAGTATTAGCCGTACGAAAAAATCCTGTTACAGAAATGTTGTACATGAACCTAGACCAACAATATATTTTTTTCAGATCTTCTAATCAAGCCGTTAATGAGAAATATTCTTCATAAAGTGACCGTGTTACGGTACTAAACGAGAGTAAGGCCCTTAAGCCGTGGTTGTCTTAGAGGTAGTCGTACCAATTTTGTTTACCAATTTTTTTTCTTTCAGAAAATTCCTAAAATTTTAAGTAAACTGCTTATTTTATTTTATTATGTTTAAGCAATCTAGATAAATGTTCATGTTTTAGGCCTGTGTATCTTTTCATTACACATTTTTTTAAGCCATTTAAAATTAAAAAAAAAAAAATATAATACTTTAAATAAAAAGCTTGATATGTTGTCGTGAGTACAGTCGTCTCTAGATGCGGACGCCGCGGTGATTTTGATTTCTGTGGTGGGTGAGTCATCGATTATAACTAGAATTAGATATGTGTGTCATATGTCATAAGGAAAATATACTAAACAGACTTAAATACAAAACCAAGGAATGACTATGTAGGTTGTAATTTGTGTCAGAATGAGTCACTGAAAGTAACTCGGTAGTTAATTATTGGTCCAAGCTACTCAATA
Source organism: Apamea epomidion (assembly GCA_947507525.1). Classification (NCBI taxonomy): domain Eukaryota; kingdom Metazoa; phylum Arthropoda; class Insecta; order Lepidoptera; family Noctuidae; genus Apamea; species Apamea epomidion. The sequence goes on along the minus strand of OX382237.1, from coordinate 5,274,848 downwards.
TTTTACTAAGTGACGATTCCACAGAACTTTAAAGTTATATCTATAGTCCAGAACACTAGATTATGATATACCGATCTTTAGATTACTAGTGAGCCACAGCTGATCAATTCTGTAAAAATCTCACCGTGAAAACTTAGGTGAAGTGAGTATGAAGTGAGTAATCCATCGATACTCGTAGTGTCAACTCATAGCATCAGGTGTTCCAGCTCACTTCACCTGAGTTTTCGCGGTGAGATTTTTACAGAATAGCACAGCTGGATGCAAACCTTGTGGGGTGATTGCGTAACACATATAAAATGACACTTCGCAATAGATATCATTTTGACAGTGAAGCCACGTTGATTGCGCATTATATTTACGTTGTTGAGGAGACGTTCAAATCTATGAAGCAATGGACTATCAATATCCTTCAAAACTCTCGGATTCTGATTGAAAGTATGTTACGCAATTAAGGTGCAGAGAGGAGGCATGTGTCCCAGCAGTGGGAACATTATAGGCCCAATATGAAGGTAGTTTCAACCAACTTTCCATTTACTGGGAGTTTTTGTCAACAGTAGTTAATCAATAACGAAGCTATACGACTATTCAGTTATCTTAAGGGTGCCTACCTGTTTGTGTCCTGTTTGCTGCTTCTGGAGTCTTGACATCTATGAATAGCGCGCTTGATCATCCATATGTTGTAGACAGTTAATAAGAACAATATCATATTAACGAAAATGATTACCCCTATTGGTACAATGAAGTATACTTCAACACTTTTTGCTGAAAATGAACAAAATATATTATTAAGTAAAATCTGAATTTTTTGTCTAAACATTGCCATATGTGCTGCATTTAATTGCTTTTGACTCAGCCTATAACATTCCCACTGCTGGGACACATGCTTCCTCTCTGTGAGACGCCACCACGCGGGCCTAGTGTGATGTGGATGGCTTATTTTCGTAAAATTATATCTTAGTTAGCGATTTTGTTGTAACATATCACTGTTCCCCAAAGAAGAAAGAACACGGCCCATACAAAAAATGACCCACGTCCTACAGCAAAGAGAAGTATCCAAAATAAATGATAAAAATGAATATACAACGGTGGCATACTTCCGAACACCAACCTTACAGTCTAACATATAAAAATTTGCTATGAAAATATATATTTGCTACTTTATGTGAAGCTATTGTGTGCTAGTATACAATTGGTAGCTGCCCAATTAAAGTTTAGACGATAGGCGTTTTTATAATTTCTAAAGTGAAGGGAAGTAAAATGTGTGGAAATATACGAAGACACTTTTAATTTTTCGTCAACGATAACGTTATAACGTGCACGTATTTCCATACATCCACGATAATATCGTCTCGTTAGAAGTTATAAAAGCGCAGGATCTCTACTAATATCTCAACTATAGTATTTTTACCCCCGTCACAGCGTGTTTGTACTCTTGTTAACCACAAGTTAAGCGCGCGCTCGCTTTGTGAGGTAAAATACTGTACAGGCCTACGGCTTTACTGATTGGGTGCCTGTTGCGAGACCTCAGTCATTCGCCCGCTGACGGCTGTCAACATCCCTCCCGCACCGCACACCTACCTCAGGCACCGTCCCCCGTCGGCCCGTATTTCGTAATACTAACGTGTACGTAATAAAAATCAAGTGGGTATGTATACACACCGAAAACGAAGCAGTCGTCGAAAGGTGGTTTGATAATATGCAAATTGGAAAGGTCTATGTTATCCAGTGTTGTGACTATTACTGTCATCAAGAGCGGAGCCCCCCAAGCATATAGACAATACCACATGAACTTCACGTGCTCGCCTCGTCGGTTGATTTCACACCTTTTACGATGACCTCTGTGAGAGAAAAAGTAAACTATTATTAAGCCGAAGCAAATATACGGCTGGCTTTTTTTAGTTAATTTCCGTCTGGACAAAAATCTATATATATAAAATTCAAAGTCCTGACTGACTGACTGACTGATACATCAACGCACAATCTAAACCGCTGGTCCTAGAAACATGAAATTTGGAGGGTGTGTTCTTCGTGAAGATTCCACTAAGAAAGGATTTTTCGAAATTCCACCCCTAAGAGGGTGAAATGGGGGGATTTCGTTTGTATGAAAAATCCTATTCCTTGAGTTAATAAACTTGAAACTTGGCACGAATAGGTATGTGTCTAAATAAATTATGAAGACTGTTAGTTTTTTTTTTTTAAACTACCCCCTAACAAGGCAAGGAAGAATTTTAGCGCGCAGTCCGATTTACTCGAATAATGTGTATCAGGGTTTTTCGAAAATCTATCCCTGACGGGCTGAAAAGGGGTAGTCAATTTTACAGGGGAGGATTTTACAGCGTGGCTTGATAAACTCGAAAATTGGTATAAATAATCTTTGCGTCAAGTTATGAACACATCACAAACGATTTTTTTAAATTCCACCCATGTGGGGGTGAAAAGCGGGGATACAGTTTATATGAAAAATCTTATTCTATAGGTTAATAAACTTGAAAATTGGCAAGAATACTTGCCTACGTAAGTAATAAAGTTTATCATTATAAGTTTTTCAAAACTACCCCTCAAAGGGGGATATAACGGTGTTAAAGTTTGTGTGGAAGAATTTGAACGCACGGTCCGATTAACTCGAAACTCGGTGTTTATACTGAAGACCAAAAATAAAGAATAACACGTATCAGGGTTTTTCGAAAATCTACCCCTAACGGGGAGAAAAGGTGCAGTTAATTTTACAGGAGAGGATTATAATGCGTGGCTTGATTAACTCGAAAATTGGCAACTAATCTTTGAGTCAAGTTATACAATTTATATGAAAAAACTTTTTCCTTTGGTTATAAACTTGATACATGGCAATATTTGCCGCAGTAATTAATAGAGATGGTCACTTTTAGTTTAAAAAACTCCTCACATAGGATTTAGGGGGTGAAAAAGTTAACAGGTATGAAAAAAAATTAAACCGCTCGGACGAATTAACTCGAAACTCAGTACTAATACTTAAAACAAAAAATTAAATGTATGTGTTTTAAGGGTTTTTCAAATATTGACTCTTACCGGGGTGGAAAAGGGTAATAAAGTTTAAGGGGTGGATTTTACTGCTTGCTTCCATTAACTCAAAAATGGGTATAAACAATCTTTAAGTCATACAATGGAAATGTACCAAACGCTTTTTTAAAAACAAAGCCTGTCGTGGTAAAAGGGGACGACAAGGTTTATTTCAAAAATCTTATTCTTTTTTTTGTTTTTCTAAGCTACCCCCTAAAAGGGGATTGGAGGGTTTCAAAGTGTGTATGGAAGAATTTTAGCGCGCGGTCCGATTTACTCGAAACTCAGTATTTATGCCTAGGATCGAAAGTAACCAATAATGTTCTCGTGGGATCATTTCCGACATCCATGCGGGCGAAGCCGCGGGCAGAAGCTAGTAGGCTATAAAAGGTGAACGTAGTAGAAGTCTATGGCGCAGAAATTTTTTTTTTTTCACAAAAAATAAAATAAAATCTCTTGTTTTTGACATCCAATTCTTAAAACCATGTTTCAATTTTTAAAACCATCGGCCGGCCTCAATCAAAGGATTGAATGTCGCTACGTGAAGGGTGCCTTTATGTTGTTTTTATATTATTTGTCGATTTATTAAGTTTTTTTTTGTGAGAAAGTATTGAAATTTCTTTGACTTGTACTCCGTTCACTTTTTATACCTTGTTTTTGTCCAGACGGTAATAAAGTCAGCCGGTATAGGGCTAAATGTAGTTAGCAGGTGAAACTTCAGTCACCATGAAACAAACAAAAAAGGTTGTTACAGACTTATAACTAAAATTATCTGCCTAGGCTTTTCCCAACTATGTTGGGCTCCAGTCGGCTTTCAGTCTTACCGGATGTAGCGGAGTACCAGTATTTTACATGGAGCGACTGCCTATCTGACCTCCACAACCCAGTTACTGGGTGACTTATATCTAAAATGCTACAAGGATATTGTGGCGCCTGAATGAAATTGACAAGCCGGCATTGCTGGGAACCTTTTTGAAATTGTTTTAACAAACCAAGATGGCGGCGGTAGATCTGAGGGGCAATTCTCGTAATTTCTATTTTAAGACCGTTCACAGTCTGATCTCAGAAATCAGAAATCAGAAATATTTCAGTCTCAATCTGTCAAAAAATACCTCTAATTGCCCTACATTTTGACAAGTTTTTGACATTTGTTTGTTGCTGAGACTGCGACTAGATTTTGAACGTTTTAAATTACGAGAATTGGCCTTCTGAACTCGGTCACGCGTCAAAATATTCTTGTACCGTTGTGTAGTAATGTTAGTATTGAAACCTCAATTACCTTAATGACCACCAAACGTCAAAAGACATAACGTTCAACCAAAAGAAACTCGATACCGCAGCGAAATACAGCAATGGAGCTAAAATAATTATGTATAAAATTAGATTTCAGCTATAATTATACAATTAGATAACATAGAATATTTAAAGTAGGTATTTACAAATAGGATAACATCAGACAAATAACAGCGAAATAACTAAAGTTTTTACGTTGAAATGTTGATAAATGACTACATTTCATTTCAGCATTCGCAGCCAACTGGTTTAATTAGCCGTTTATTTAACTGCCTAGCCTTTTAACTAAACGCTGGCCGTTTAACTAACGGCTTGAATGATATTCAATAAATTATAGTTTAGGTTGGAACTGTAACCAACCGCGTGCGAGCGGAATTGGTCGCAGTAGCTAAGCCAGGGCACCCCGACCGAATAAATTATAGTTTAGGTTGGAACTGTGATCAACCGCGTGCGAGCCGAGAGGCCAAAGCGAGGCGAGCACTAATTCCAAAGGCCAGGCGGTTGACTAAACGGCTAATTTAACCAGTTGGCTGCGACGTCTATATTACATAAATGGTAAATAGATAAGCTATACGATGTGCCATGTATCCTTATTTTGAAAAAAATATCCTGAACGTAAATCCGAAAAAATCAATGAGGTAAGCCGAGCATATACTTGACTATGATATTATATTCTTTAAGTACGTTTGTACACGTCAATAATATCTATTTAAACTAGATGAGGTCGGCGTTTCCTATCTGACTACTCTGAGAAGAAAAATCTCTTTTAAAGTCCAGATATTGCCTTGCTCAGAAGGACTATGCAGATCAGCGTCTGACATAGAATGCTTCTAAATCGTCATAATTAAAAATCAAAAACATGGCTTACATATAAGTTTGCAGTGCTTTGTTGTTAATGATTCGTTGCTTAGATGTAAGACGATTTTTACTAAGAATGTGACGAGAATGGATACGGTGTAAGCCATCAGTACTAGGCCTATGAGATTCCTCAGCTTGGGTAGCAAACCGTACACCACCAGCACCAAGATTAGGAAGAACGACGATACCAGCAATCCTGGAAAATAGAAACATTAAAACCGTGAAGTTGACGTATCACGTGACTGGGACTATAATGATATCCCAATGCCCAAAATATTTTGCAGGTCCAACAAAAATAGGGCTATTTTGGTTGGACCTGCAAAATACTTGGCCTACTGTGGTAAAGCAGTCACACTCACCCACTAACACAAATATTGCTTTCGCCTCTTCATCTTTTGGCTCTGCATTATATTCTCTCACGAAGAGTTTTACGAGTGGGTGTCGGTTTATTACAGTTAATTTGAAGTCTATACAATATTCCAGTCTTTTAATTTCAGACCATGAGTTTGATCCGCCTGTATCTTGCATCCTTATCGAGCCATCCTGTAAACATGTGAAAGTTTTAGTTTCCAGTTAAAGCAACAGTTGACTAATTCTAGACCAGCCAAACTCAACCAAATACGCAGGCAATAAGATAATGAACAAGTATGTGCGCAAACACAGGTGCTCTCCCTCTCCCTTAGCTCTCGTAGGCTGACGAGACGGCAATCCGACCGGGGAGAGTTCAGGCGCAAAACCAACGGCTTTACATACTTTCTGAAGCACGGGGGACATCCCCGTGCCAGTACAGCCTCAGGAAGTTCTCAATTTCAAAACTACAGGCTGCTATTGAAAAAGTCCTGATGAGAAATCCCAATAAAACTATGGTGGCCCTGGGAATCGAACCCAGGACTCCACGCTCAGCAGTCACGTTAGCGGCCACGAGATCAGTAGGAGCAGTCAAGTAATAGATAGGTCTCTCGCCACTTTAGACTCAGTGAAGCGCAGAGCTAAGAGACTCATTGGCGATAAAAAGTTGGTGGAGGCAAAGCTTCACAGTTTGGCTCACCGGCGAAGTGTTGCCTGTCTGTCCGTCTTCTATAGACTGTACTTCGGGGAGTGTGCTCAAGAGCTACATGAGCTCATCCCGCCTTCACCTTTTTACCATCGAGAGTCCAGACGCACTGCGGGATACCACCCCTATTTGGTTAATATACCATATATACGCACTAAGCGCTTCTCATCATCTTTTCTGATGCGCACAGCTAAGGAGTGGAATTCTCTGCCTGCGTCTGCATTCTCGAGTTCATACAACCCGAATCTTTTCAGGGCGAGAGTGAATAGGCTTCTTCTGGGCAAGCTCGTTCCACCGTAGATCTCACCCCTGCCTCTGGGCTGGATTGAGGTCAAGAGTGATCCCATTGTCAAGAAAAAATAATAAGTTACTGCAACTCTATCGCATGTCACACACAGTATGGCAGTACGAGAGAAGGAATAAAAGAGAATTGCAAGAGGAAAGTGAGAACACCCAAAATTGCCAGTTGGGGTTTTGACAGATCTTGAGACAACGAAAGTCATTTTTGCCGCTTGATGATGTAAAGAAATGTAAGTAGACCGCGGCTTAAAGCCTATACTCTGCTGGTTTATATAGTTAAAAGTAAACAACAAAAAGAAAACACATGATGCATGGGTGCTAAACCTTTTGTTACAAATTTTAAATTCATTTTATTTATAATACGTCACCTTTGTATCTATTTTTGTTCTTTTTTTTTCTTGTCTGTTTATATATGTGTGCACATAAAATGATTAAGCAAATTAAATAGGTATACATGTTTTGCACAGGAGTGTCTTCTAAAACGAAAGCGAGAACTACGAAGGACTACGCAAGGGTTTTTGGAAAATCATACCCTAAAGGGATTAAATAGGAGTTGAAAGTTTGTATGGAAATTCATCATTTTTATAGAAAATCCGATCGGGTACACGGCTTGTCTACTACACAAAATCGAAAGCAAAATAAAAATAATTACCTCTAAAATAAAAAAATCATTTGTTATTGGATGCACAGACGTACAGCTTTTCATATCTCTATGATTTTTAACGAAAACAAAATCTTTGTTCGATTTCTTTTTAGTATTTCCGTCCCACGAAAATAAAACAATCTTGGACTTGTTGGCTTCTGGAGCTAGTTTTGCAACCTTTTTATATTCGTTAAACATTGTCACTATATTTATGCATGTACCATTCGGGTGAAACATTTCACCTTCATCGCAGCACTTCTCGATACACAAACGATCAGAACAATATTCCAACACATTGATTCGATTATTGGCAAAAGTTCTGTAATCATTTTTACACGTAGTTTCAAAATCCACTTCACTTTTTACAACACTTAGCATTAGAAGAAACGAAAAAGCTTTAAAGATAAACATTTTATCAACGTCACACTACTAACTAACATAAAACAATGAAAATTCAGTTTCTATAGTCACGTCTACAGCAGTCTGTTGTCGACTATGGACAATGCACACTTAACGCGGCCTAAGGGATAATTAACCTACAATAATTTTCCTGTTATTATGTCAAAAGTATTTTCCAACCTTAAGCTTTCCATGTTTCCAATTATTTATTTAATTCGGTCAACACACATGAGAAATAGAAATATCTTTACATGTACAAAGATAAAAATTAAATGCGAAAATAAGTCGAAAATATAGATATAAGGTATACGAGTAGGTATAATCACGTTTAGATAACACGATAGAGACAAGCGATAACACGTTCAACGCGGCCCGTACCAACTCTTTATTTCAAAAGTAAATAGGTACGAGTACTTCGATTTTTTAAATTATTTGTTATTTGATGTGCACAACAACGACAATGTGGCGTCGTGTTTACAACTTCCCCCTTTACCTAAAATTAAAGAAAATCTTCCATTACTTATTATTAACCGTGATTCCGTAATAACTGTAGGATTGGACTACGCATAGAAATTCAAGGATACATAGAATTACCTATTAATACGTACATTAACGGTCACCGATCTTTTGCAACTCATTTTTCTTTTATATGCGCATCTCCAATATGTATTTCCACTTTTGTAAACACGAACTTTATATTATATATTGTACTATAATTGATAACAACCAGCCAGCACCTACCTATTTACTGCAGAGGTTCAATATAACCGTAAACTAGTAGGTACCATATACACATAAAGATGCAGTTGAGGTTTTTAGAGTTGGCAAGTTATTTTTTAAATGAATTGGACCACGGAACTCTCAAAAGGTGCTGTGGTCCAACTATTTTTAAAGTTGGACAACTGCCCCTAGTAATGACCCATAGTCCAACTAGTTGGACAGAGCAGTTGGACCACTGCCCCGGACTGTTTAATTTGACGTGCAATGTATTTTTTTTAAACTAATTTACTGACATAAATATCGTTTATCATTTAGTCACAGGACCGGTCGATGTAGCGATGCTTGGGGGAGGTCTAGGTCCATTGTCCAGTAAACGTCTTCTGGATGAAGTGATGATGATGATGAAACCGATGCACCAGTTGTGAACTGTGCTCAGAATTTGTACGTTGTTTCTGATATTCCTATACAGTTAAATTATTCTATACAATGTTATATTCCTATAGCAGCGTCTGTTTCAATATTAGTCATAAACAATAATAATAAAGCAATCACAACTTACGAGAATGGTAAACTTGCGCTTGACGCGCCATAAGTATAATTATGGTGTCAACAGCAAAGGGTTTTTGATGGGTAAACCACAGACCACAAACCATGTAAAACCTACGTCATAAACACGTAAACAGGGGAACGACGTTAAGTTGTGAGATATTTTAAGACCAGGGTTAATTATCATATACAACAGATTTCTGTTTTTGAAATAAATAATGCTCGAAAATGTTGGTGGGTCCGCTAGTACCGCTAATGTTATGCTAAAGTGACTCGGGTATAGCTGTACACTGCTTTCAAGCCCAAATCATGTCAAGATTTTGGACGCGACGGTTTGTTATTACGCACAGGATTTTCAACTCTCGGTGTTGAGCCGAGCATTGAGAATCTAATAGTGTGCATCCCAGCGCGTCAAAAAATACACTGTTGGATTTTCAACTCGGGGCGCTAAGCAGTGCGATGAAAATCCAGTGAGCCGGTTTAAAGATAATTTTAGACTACCATTTTATTTAGAAATAATGCTTTATTGTTGTTCCATTTGTGTGGAAACGCATGTTATGACAAATCAAATGTTTATCAGTAAACACTCCTTTTCCTTTATCCACATTCGTTTATCGTCTTATCTGTACCTACATACATGCACTTATACACCTATGGTCTATTCAAATGCATGTTTCCAATTGATGTTATGTCAACTTAAACAAATATCAACTTTATTGCAGTGTAAATTAAATTGATTTCAGAATGACTTTTGAAGTTGCAGGCTGCAGCGTAAACAGAACTTTATTGTGCAGGAATTAAAGTTATTTTTACAAAAACTCATATTTATTAACATGTTCGGAAACTAAAACGCGAACGCAGATTACATACTTATCGCCAACTACTTGTTAATATTTTCTTTCTGTTAATAAAATTCTGCTAAGCATTCAGTTTACAACGAATCACTTAAGACTCGCTCTTCAGCAGGGTAATCGCGTAGTTAAAGTAGCAATTACTTTCATTTTGATAGTTCGACAACATTCAATGCGTTGTCAACCCGACTTGAATTGTCAAGGGGTTTGTCAGTCAGAAAGATAAAGTCTCCATAGTCTACAAAGTCCTTTACAGTTAATTTACCTTTGATTTTGCATTACTTTCAAAATTACAATGGTCTTTATTACCATTACGTTAAGGTTGCTGTTGGGTTGCTGCTATCAGCGGTAAAATAATTTAAACGGACTGTAGTCTAGGCCCTCTTATATCTGCGAGATAATTGCGTTACGCACTAACAGTAGCAATGGCTTTCATTTCGACAGTTCAGTAATATTCATTGCGTTTTTTACGTTGCTGAGCAGATAAAGCTGAAAAGATAGTCTATCTTTTCGAACATATGAAGCAATGGATAAGCAATATCCTTCAAAATGATTAAAAATGTGATTGAAAGTGTGTTACGCAATTAGGGTTCTGTTTTTTTTTGTATGAATTATTTTAATTATTTATATGCACGTGTTTCTCTGCCAAATAAACCTTTCATTCTTTCATTCTATTATTGGAATAAAGAGACTGCTACCACATATGCCCCGAGTTGATTGTTTGTCTGTCATTTTAAATTGAATACAAATAGCTAACATAAATCGATTTGCACTATATTTGCACGGTACACAGGTGAATGTATAGTTTATTAGAGTTGTATTTATTAGAGTTTAGAGGAAAAATGTGGGTACTGTGTAGTGGTTTTTACACATGAGGATAACCTGTGTGATGCGGTCATTTAATTTTACATCAGTGCTGTTGAGTGTATTCCTGTTAGCAGTAAAAGGGGATGGTAATTATGCTTCGTATTTTTTTTTTTTGGGTTTTTACCTTAATTGTGCCAAGCAACGGGACCCTATTACTCCTTAGTACTTAATAGGGTCCTGTAGATGGACGGACAGACCCACAGTGGAGCCTTCTCCGCTGTGCGTCCGTCCGTGCGTCCGTCTGTCACTGGGCTGTACCTTATAAACAGTAATAGTTAGACACTTGAAGTTTTTACAGAGAATGTACTACAATGGGCGCTATAACAATAATCAATAAAAATAAAATGGAGAGAATTTTTACATACATGTTTTTCGGCATGCATTTTCGGCAGTGTTTTAAGTATTGTACGGTGTTGTGGATCCCTTCGCGTGCGAGACCGACTCGCACTTGGCCGATTTTTATTATACTATTTTGTTTTACTTACTTATATCTTCATGCTGTTCATATTATGGTAAAATTCAAGTGGGAGAGTTAAACTGTAGGTTAACTGCTTTTTATTTCCGAGTAATGTTTATAGTTCTATGAGCAAATGTTAATATGAGTTACATACTAATGAGAACCTTATTTTCATATGAATATTTTTGATATTCGTATAAGGGCTGATTTCTCAATCATCTAATAACTTTATTCGAGGAATAATTTTGAAATTTTGACAGTTTTGACGTCAATTTTATGCCTCGAATAAAAGTTATCTGGCTGTGGAAAAATCAGCCCTAAAACGCCTACTTTCATTAGCAAAGTAAATATAATTCTTATTGGTCGATTCGCGTGAATTTACTCGCCCGAAACGGGTGTATAGGTATATATGATTGTTTTTGTAGGCTCTTCGCACGAAATTTAATTATTTGTCGGCGAATCGACAACTCCAGAAATATGTATTAGGCAATAGGCACATTTTGAATTTTATGCATTCAGAAAAAAGTACACTGGCGCACAGAAGTGATAAGAATAAACTAGTCCTTTTTTCTTGAGTCTATTCGCCCGATTCGGGCGAGTAAATTCGTGCGAATTGACTAATAAACCAAATACTTAGGTATAAATTCCGTTCTGTGAATTTGAATCGCGAAAACGGAATGAACAATTTGAGAATAAGGAAATAACTCTAGTGATTTATGCTTGGTACATAGTGCGATGTTACTGCTCCTTGTAAGCATGGTATGTAACTACAGGAAAGTACGGGAAATAAATTACGCATATATTCGATTTAAAACGCAGTTATGTTAATAGGGAGTGACACAACGAGCTGATTGACAGTAAGCAAAATAAAAAGTTTTGTTTTGTACAATGGTTTCGAGCAAAAAAAATATCATAACTCAATTTTTTTTTAATTTTCCCTACATTGTCGTACTGCTGGGCAAAGGGCTCCCCCATATTCTTCCACCTTTTTTTTTAACTCAATTTTGTGAATATATTTTTGAGAAACACTACTACTATCCTATTTTACTAATATTATAAACGTGAAAGTTTGTATGGATGGATGGATGAATGGATGTTTGTTACTCTTTCACGTAAAAACTACTGAACGGATTGGATGAAATTTGGCACACAGATAGCTTATGACAGGACTAAACTAATATTTATTTTCCGTCCTTTTCTTAATGAAATAGAAAGAAAAAGATGCACTGAACTTAAATTTAGTTTAGTTTGTGAACAAGGGAATCGGCGCCATTGAACGCGAATCAGAGCTTATAGAGAGAGATTACTTTAGATTTAAAATTGCAATGGGGAAGGGGCGCCCACATTAGAACTCTTTCAGGTAGATTAAGTTAAGCTGCATATTAAATGCATTCATTTCTTAAGTCAAAAACTTTCGTGCTAGAAGTAAATTGGGAAATTAATATTATTTTTTCGTGTATGTCTTGTCTAATAATGTTCTTAAGTTCGGTAGATTAATTCGTACCCCGAGCCCCAAGATATAGACTAACTGTTTAGTTTGGGGCTGACTGACCAATAATATACTGTAACCTAGCTGTAGGTAGTATTTTAAGCTTCTCATGTCGTCTCAACTTGCTGTTAACCTGTGAACCTGCGGGGAAATTGCACAACACACTATCAATAGCAATGGCTTATATTTTGACAATTCAACAACATTCATTGCGTTATTTACGTTGTTACACAACAAATTTTTTGAACATATGAAGCAATGGATTCGCAATATGCTTCAAAATGAATCAGGTGGTGATTTATAGTGTGTTACGCCATTAGGGTGGTGCTTATTGTATTACCTGGACAATAAAGTATTTTCATTTTTTTTTCTATTTTCTTCTCGGGAAAAAGTTACATTGGAATCGAGCCCGATGCCTGTTTCGAATAATAATACTCAACACTGTTTGTTCACAGCTAGCAGCAGGTACTGCAGACACAGGTGGCAGTGCAGCGCAACCCGGATGGATTATTCTTGCGATTGTGTGTTCATGTACAGTGACAAGATCATCGGGCGATGCGAGTGCGGAACAACTGGTACAAGACACAACTCACACAAAACACTTTACACGCCATACCAGACACGAAACCAGACCTGGAACTACTTTACGCATAACCAATAACAGCCGGTCTATTCTGTGAAAATCTCACCGGGAAAACTTCGGTGCAGTGAGCTGTCATTCTTCCTGATGCTAGGGACTGAGACTATTAACAGCTCAATTCAAGCTCAGGATGTTAGGGATTGCCACTAATGACAGCTCACTACACGCTAACTTCACCTAAGTTTTCACGGTGAGATTTTTACAGAATAGTAATCCGGTCTATTCTTAAAAAATCTCACCGTGAAAACTTAGGTGAAGTGAGCTTTTATTCCACCGGATGCTAGGGATTGACACTATTCACACAGCTCACTTCAAGCTCACTTCACCTAAGTTTCACGGCGAGATTTGTTCAGAATAGTTCGACTGTTCACAGTTTAGGCAGTAGGTACTAGTTAAACTATTGTTGATATTTTCAATTATACATGATTGCCTTTCAATAAACAAATGACCTCCCATGACTGTCCCATATGGTTATACCGACTACACCTGGCGCAAAATGTTATTCTCACTCTTGCTCTTGCAATTCTGTGAACAGCCACACAATAAATAGCTATATTTTCTTTGTTCTTCCTTTCGTTCTCCATCCATCAACATTTGTATTCATCCAGCGTTGTGACAACATTACAATGTTCGAAACTACGTGCGATATACAAATTACAATTCAGAAACAGATCGCAGTCTTATATTTTGCAATTATACTTACACCGTAATAATCGCATCATGTGTCTAAAATCAATACCGGCTGGCATCGTCCGACCAGTACCTAGATTGAATTATGTAATGAAATAACCCTTTGATGCCCGGGCAGCCGGGATGTCGAGCTCAGCTGTTGCTATGGATACGGCCGGTGGACGCGAGGGCGGGGTAGTGCATCCCGCCGCTCACGGATCGATATTTGCATAACAATATTATTTAGGGCACAGGTGAGTTGTGTGTTTTCCTACTGAATGCAGTGTCCTGACTGTGCACGGTAATGGCGGCGCACAAAATGTGTGTGCAGCACACTGCTTTGTGTCACGAAATCGTGTGTGTTAATACTTCATTCGGAGGGGAATACAGGGTGGGGCTCGCCTCAGTCTGTTAGATATACAATGTTTCAATTGGACTTATTGTTAGATTCATGCCTTTTAAGAGGATTCTAATATTTGGAAGGCAGACCACTGAGACAGGACTTGGATGTTAATAATCAAAATTGGTTCTTAGGTATTTAAATTTCAAGCGCACGACGGCGACGCGGACGGCAACAGGATCGTCTTCCGATGGCCGTTTTCACATTAGAGGATAGGTAATGATTATCACACGATAACTACATAATATCGTAAATCGATTTAAAACAGCGTTATTCAAATGGCTTATAGAAAAATCATTCTATTCTGTGAATGCGTATTTAGACTTATAAAACTTTAACCAATTGCTAAGCAACTGATTATATTTAATAACTATGATTAAATACCAATTTTATTAACTTCATTTATTTAATAATTTTGCATGCTAGTTTTAGTGAATTGTTTTAGAAACTGTAAAAAAAAACCGCCGACCATCTGTAGTGTACCTACTAGGTACAATATTCTAGCAAATAGATTTCATATCAGTTTGTGCCCAATTCTACTGACGCAAAATCATGTTTATCATAAGATGCATTTAACTAGGTTAGGTATAAAGTGCAAGAAACTATTATAAGCAAACTAAATGAGAAATTACATAATTTACATATGTTAGCACCAGGCCAGGATGCACACTACCGTAGCCTAAACAATGCTTGCAGTATATTATTTACTTTAATACATGCTATCTACTTTGTAAAATTGACCAATATTAGATTTCGAGTAAACGTATCATACTTATACTTTTTGTTATTTTTCTCTTTAAACTAAATAGTGTTAAAGTAAACTATTACGTATATTACTACTAGTTAGTAGTAAGTACTAGTAAGGTATAAAATAATGAGATGATTAACATTTGTCATTACTTCAAGAGTTCTAATGTTAAATATTATTAAGAATGTTATTGTCCTACACAATTAGCATTAAGCATGCGCTCAGGCATATAATATTTTTGTTACTAAATGTACAAAAGTGTGCTTTGTAAATTATTTCATGTTAGTATTCACCAAATTATAATACTGAATAAATATTTATTATATCAGAAAAGTGGTGGCCCAGTGGTAACGCTCGCGACTTCCGATTTGTAGGTCGTGGGTTTGTACCCAGACAGGCGCTTTACTTTGTGTAAATTATTTCATCACCACTGCTCTCAAAACGATGAAGGAAACCATGTGAGGAAATCGGCATGTCCTAGAACCAAAAATTCGAAGGCATGTGACATCTACCAACCCGCACTGGGCCCGTGTGGTGGATTACAATCCACTCCCTCTCGAAGAGAAGTGGCCTGTGTCCCAGCAGTGGGAACATTAAAAAGGCTGATTATGTATTTATTTTATACTAACGTTTTTCCTGAAGGAGCAAACCAGAGATACCAGAAATACAAACAACACAAACAACATTTATATCGCAACTCTTTAACACAAGAACACTGAAAACACAAGGAACCCTCTATGAATTGGAACACACCCTTTAAACTATTAAATGGGATATATTTATCGTTGTGTGTTTTTGATGTTTGTTTGTATAGAGTGTTTTATGTATTGTAATGTTTATGTTATGTAATGTTGTTAGCACGAGATTTACGTTCATGCAAAATAGACATAAATAATAGTGAAAGGGGCGTGTAAACATACAACAAATTTTCCATGAGAGCAGTATTAGTCATGTACAGACGCTAGCACATCCAGCTACTACAATTTGTCAAATTTGTTTAATAGATTTTCAACTTTATCGGTAAGCATTAAGGTTCAAGGTTGATTGGGAAAACTAGACAGTTTTGGGTAGCTTAACTTGCTGGCGTTTGTACAACTAGCAGGTCTAATTCAATTCAATTTATTTATTTCAGACGATGGCGCCGATTCCCTTGTTCACAAACTAAACTAAATTTAAGTCCAGTGCATCTTTTTCTTTCTTTTTCACTAAGAAAAGGACAGAAGATAAATATTAGTTTAGTCCTGTCAAACTAGTCAGCGTCTGACGTAAATTGACGTATTTTTAGTAGCCATGTTTTTAATCACGTCTAATTTGTCTATGGAGTATCTAAATTTGACAGGACTAAACTAATATTTATCTTGTGTCCTTTTCTTAATGAAATAGAAAGAAAAAGATGCACTGAACTTAAATTTAGTTTAATTTGTGAACATGGGAATCGGCGCCAATGTAAATAGTCCTTAACTATTACAAAATTAAAATCAAATAAAACATTAAAATAAATCAAGAATAACAAAAAATAGACAAAGACATTACAATAACATAATTAAATCAAATATAAAAAAATAGTATGAATGTAAAAGGCCTAAAACCATTTTTAAAAAAACTGTTGAAAATATAGCCACAAATAGAACAAAAAAGGTATAAACGTGAAACCCTATAAAAAGAAAAAAATAACCTTGAAATTACGACCCTACGTAAGTACCGGGTAAAACGGGGTGAATAGGGATGCAGGGGTGAATCGGGACGAAAATTTAAAATGGATTTGTACTTTAAAATAATATAGTTGGTTGCTAACAAGGACACTTAATCTTTAATTAAAAAACATTAAACACATTAGAGTCTTTTCTGGCAACAAACTATATTATTTCAACGTTAAAATCCATTTTAAAGTTTCGTCCCGATTCACCCCTGCATCTCTATTCACCCCGTTTTACGGTACGTATGAAATGTTTTGATTAAATGTTGTCCCGTCGGGGGACCGCTCTAATTATTAGCCAGCACTCATCATTCATCGCTCTCCTGCTCTTATCCCAATTTATTTGGGGTCCATCTCGGCAGTCACCCTCTTTCTAACCATATCATCATTCACACAGGGCATCCATCGTTATATGTACCTATATTATTATAGCACCTTGGTTTGGAATTTTGGCAGCTGAGCGTAGTTGGCGATAACTATTCGTATGTAGATAAGTTAAAGTGCATGTAGGTACAGATAAGGCTGCCATCAGACGGACTGCATCGCAGCAACCACGCGCACTCAATATATTCAACTATACACTACATAACCATGGGCGAATAATTGTGACCCACAAAATTACCGTTGTTAATTTTTTACCTTTGTACCGTACTCAATATATCCTATTTATAAGATTCCTTTGGTTGTTTTGTGCACATCAAATAAATCAATATTAATAGTAATCAATAATAAATCGAAGTACCTACCTAGTCTTGCCATAAATATTGTCACGAAGAAAAAAACATTTTTTTTATTGCAAATAATATTTATTACTTTTACAGTGTGTTAGTTTAATACATAAATATGGTATCCATTGGCTGCAATACAGTCCTTTAAACGCTGAGGCCAGTTATCAATAGAAGCACGCACTCTATCCATGGGAAAATTCTTCACTGCCAATCGTATGGATTGTTTTAGGGACTCTAAATTATCATGGTGTTTAGAGCAAGCCGTACTCTCTAAAACTGACCATAAATCATAATCCAGCGGATTAAGATCGGGACTAGACGACGGCCAGTCTTCAGCTCAGACTTCGTGGACCGAGCTTTATGACCCAGCGCCGAATCTTGTTGGCAGGACCATACTTGGTTATTGAACATGGTGTTGTTAAGGGGCTTAACTACCTTCTCAAGAATGGTATCTTGATACACTTGTGCCGATGTTTTGATACCTTTTTCACAAAAATATGGCTCAGTCACTCCTTCATAGCTAACACCCGACCAAACCATCACTGAAGTCGGATAATGCCCACGTTGCACTCTGTCGACTAATTGGGAAGCTTCCTTAGAGCTTTGAGCATAAATACGGTCATTTTGTTTGTTAAAATGTTGCTCAATTGTAAAGATTTTCTTATCCGTAAACAAAATTTTTCTGTGACCTCCCTTTGCGTACCGCTTCTGTAGTTGTTTCGATTTTACCACCCTATTCTTTTTTTAATTATCAGTTAAAAAATTACCAGTGCGTCTCTTATAGGCTGCAAGTCCTAAGTCATCTTTTAAAATACGCGACATGGTTCTGGGTGCTATCTTCATCTCCCGAGATAAAAGCTTTTGCTTTCGGACAGGATTTCTTCGAATTCTTTCCCTTACTGCTTTTACCACCTTTTTCGTACGAACACTACGTGGACGGCCAGATCTTTTTCTGTCACAAACAGAGGAGGTCTCATTGTACCTATTAATAGCCGGTACACAAACATTTGACTAATACCAAGCGTATGGAGAGTTTTAAAAATTGCATTTGGCTCCATACCAACTTTGTGTAATGCAATCACAACGATTCGGTTCTCTTTATCACTCCACTCCATTTTAATATCGCAAAATATTGTACAATGTATTGGCGCCAAAATTAGAAAACTCAATGAACAATCGTATAAAAATGACAGATTCCAAATTCAAATGTAATATCTGTCTTATTTTTAATTGTAACAGTATTTATGGCCAGACAGTAGTAAAAAAAGTAAAAAGTTAGTAATATTTTCTATCTTCAAAGCGAGTCGTGAGAAGCAATACACATACATATACACACACTAACAACACACACCCCTTAAAATATCCTTGTATTTATGACCCTGATTGCCCGGCGGTGTTAAATTATTAACTTCTCAGGGACGGGCTATTAATACGCTTAGTATTATATAGTTATGGGTATACTCGACTCTTGGATTTGACTTGGGTGTGGCGCCTAAAATAGCAGTTCTTACCGTAGCGCGAAGTGCGGCGGGGCTGTCTATAGGATATTCCGATAAGTGCAAAAGATCCCGCATCCTTGGCATTTTGACCAGCATCATCTGCCTGACCTTTTCCCAACTATGTTGAGGTCGGCTTCCAGTCCAACCGGATGCAGCTGAATACCGTTATTTTACATGGAGCGACTGCCTATCTGACCTCCACAATCCAGTTACTTGGCATCCTTGGCAAGCATGGTAGATTTGGTACTGGGAGTCTCGCTTTTTGTTTTTGTCTTTGTACAAGTGAAGGTATTTCCATTTCTCATGTGCGGTTGACTGAATTGAAAATAATTGGAAATATGGAAAGGTTTAAGGGTGGAAAAATACTGTTGACATAATAACAGGAAAATTGTAGTTTACACTCTGTTCACTAGGTTAACCGTTTTTTGACAGATGTAACTAGTGATTGCAGTAACGTCACAGCACACATTTCGATAATTTACAATTTAATTTATATGTTATAAAAAATTATTGTTAATATAAAATTATTATTTTCAAAATGTTCATTTGAAGCGATTACATGCGACCCCATCACTAAGTACGATAGATTGTAATTTAATACCCATAATAAGTTTTTTTTTGTCAATACATGATGCACGTACGGTATTAGAATGTCTGTAAGAAGTCATAAATAAGATAAAGCAGTTTATATAGGTATTAATTTTATTACGCATTTTAAGGTTAACTTTTACACAGCTGTCTTAGAACGTAACTATTTCTGATTACTGGAATAGTTACGTTCTAAGGCAGCTGTCAAAGAACGGTTAATCTAGTGGACAGAGTGTAATTATCAAGCCATCATCCATATTGGACAACGGATTGCAGTAGACGTGACTATAGATACTGAATTGTCATTGTTTCATGTTAGTTAGTAGAGTGATGTTGATAAAATGTTTACCTTTAAAGCTTTTTCGTTTCTTCTAATACTAAGTGTTGCAAAATGTGAAGTGGACTTCAAAACTACGTGTAAAAACGATTACAGAACTTTTACCAATACCAAAATCGATGTGTTGAAATATTGTTTTGATCATTTGTGTATCGAGAAGTGCTGCGATGAAGGTGAAATGTTTCATCCGAATGGTACATGCATAAATACAAAGACAATGTTTAAAACTATTAAAAAGGAATTTGCTAGACTAGCTTCAGAAATCGACTATTCCAAGATTATTTTATTTTCGTGGGATGAAAATACTAAAAACGATTCGAAAAAGGATTTCGTTTTCGTTAAAAATCATAGAGATATGAAAAGCTGCACGTCTGAGCATCCAATAACAAATGTATTTTTTATTTTAGAGGTAATTATTTTTATTTTGCTTTCTTATTTTCGATTTTGTGTTGCAGACCAAATTTGATAGAAAATCCCACCGTGTGCACAGCACACGATGAATTTCCGTACCAGCTGTCAACCCCTATTAAATACTTTTAAAGGATGATTTTTCAAAATCACCCCACCCCTTGCGTTCTCAGTTTCATGTTAAAAGGAACTCTTTTGCAAAACATGCTTTTAGACAGAGCTTATTAGGCAGTGCGTTTCTGTCTGAATGAATGAATTGAAGATTTTTATGAAGTAACTACATAGGTAGATTCTTTACTCTATAGAGGTATGAGGAACAGGGTGTAAAGTTCACTCATCCTCCATAGAAAAGGGAGGATCCTCCGACCAGACGGGTGTTTTGTCTGGCGGGCAATTGCCCAACGATTGATGTTGGGAAATTGTATCTATGCTAATTGCGCGGTAAACTCTGCTTGCGAGATGCAGGATTTGCGTGACGTCAGTATGACGCGTTGTTCGCATGTGGCGTTGTAGATACCGCTAGATCACTCCCCTCCGGAGACCGGAGGTCGATATTGGACTGAGTCTTGTATCTTGCGATGCTTGCCAGGCCAGCTGAGATTCCAGTGAGTCGAAACCGGGTGCCGCATAGTTCACGGTGAGTCGGAACTGTCTGCGGAGTTGTCCCCAGTGAGTCGGGGTGGCGCTGCGTTATATTCCAGTGCGTCGGATGTACAGCGCCGGGTTGAGGCTGGCTGCTGCGTCGACCAGGAGAGGGTGCTCTGCTTGTTGACCGGCCGAAATTGCAGTGTGCTGTGCCGAGGTTGCTAATGAGGCTGAGGGTGATGACCAGGTATGCGCGGACGCTGCATGCTGTTGGTCAGGATACCCGTTGAAGCCGTGGATGCTGGCTGGCTGGGTGACTCGCCGCTAAAGCTTGCGGGAGTGATGGTGATGACGTCACGCTGAAGTATTTGCACGAAGGCTGCGCTGACGTTCATGTCCGGGGTCACCAGTATAGAGGTATGAGGAACAGGGTGTAAAGTTCACTCATACTCTATAGAAAAGGGAGGATCCTCCGACCAGACGGGTGTTGTGTCTGGCGGGCAACTGCCCAACGATTGAGGTTGGAAAATTGTATCTATGCTAATTGCGCGGTAAACTCTGCTTGCGAGATGCAGGATTTGCGTGACGTCAGTATGACGCGTTGTTCGCATGTGGCGTTGTAGATACCGCTACAACTCTATGTAATAAAAATATAAAGCAAGATGTATTTGTCGACAGCAACAACCTTAGGGCAGGGAAATAAATTGAGCCGAGCTCTTGATGTAAGCCTAAACTTACACTGAACTCGTCGCTATTGCAAGCGGCTGAACATGAGTATTTTCTGGCATTCCATTGACGGCCCATCGCAAAACCTCTTGGTGTCAGATTGCCATCTCGTCGGACTACGAGCAAGGAAACTGGGAGTACACTTGAGTTTGTGCACACACTTACTTATTATCGTATTGCTTGCGTAATTGGTTGAGATTGGCCGCCGACAGCCGTCGTGGCCGCAATTTGGTCTGGAGTTTTTCAACAGCCTTTCAACTTTAACTAGGTAACTAATTATGTTTACAGGATGGATCGATAAGAATGCAAGACACAAGCAGATCAAAATCATGGTTTGACATAAAAAGGCTGGAATATTGTACAGAGTTCAAATTAACTGTAATAAACAAAAAACCACTAGTAAAACTCGTCGTGAGAGAATATAATGAAGAGCCGAAAGATGAAGTCGCGAAATCGACATTTGAGTTAGTGGGTGAGTGAGTTTCTTTAAACAAAGCTTTCATAACTTTCGTCCAACAAAAATAGGGCTTTGGGATATTATTATAGTCCCAGTCGCGTGGTGTTTCAACTCCACGGATTGCTCCAATTAATGTTTCTAATTTCAGGATTCCTGGTATCATCGTTCTTCCTGATCATGGTGCTGGTGGTGTACTCACTACTGCCCAAGCTGCGGAACCTCATAGGCCTAGTACTGATGGCTTACACCGTATCCATTCTCGTCACATTCTTAGTAAAAATCGTCTTACATCTAAGCAACGAATCATTAACAACGAAGCACTGCAAACTTATATGTAAGCCATGTTTTTGATTTTTAATTATGACGATTTAAAATCATTCTATGTCAGACGCTGATCTGCATAGTCCTTCTGAGCAAGGCAATATCTGGACTTTAAAAGAGATTGTGACCTCAGAGTTTGTTTCGGTGTTTCTTCTCAGAGTAGTCAGATAGGAAACGCCGACCTCATCTAGTTTAAATAGATATTATTGACGTGTACAAACGTACTTAAAGAATATAATATCATAGTCAAGTATATGCTCGGCTTACCTCATTGATTTTTTCGGATTTACGTTCAGGGTATTTTTTTCAAAATAAGGATACATGGCACATCGCATAGCTTATCTATTTACCATTTATGTAATATAGACGTCGCAGCCAACTGGTTAGTCAGTCAGTTTAGTCAACCGCCTGGCCTTTGGAACTAGTGCTCGCCTCGCTTTGGCCTCTCGGCTCCCACGCGGTTGATCACAGTTCCAACCTAAACTATAATTTATTCGGTCGGGGTGCCCTGGCTTAGTTACTGCGACCAATTCCGCTCGCACGCGGTTGATCACAGTTCCATCCTAAACTATAATTTATTCGGTCGGGGTGCCCTGGCTTAGTTACTGCGACCAATTCCGCTCGCATGTGGTTGGTTACAGTTCCAACCTAAACTATAATTTATTGAATATCATTCAATCCGTTAGTTAAACGGCCAGCGTTTAGTTAAAAGGCTAGGCAGTTAAATAAACGGCTAATTACACCAGTTGGCTGCGAATGCTGAAATGAAATGTAGTCATTTATCAACATTTCAACGTAAAAACTTTAGTTATTTCGCTGTTATTTGTCTGATGTTATCCTATTTGTAAATACCTACTTTAAATATTCTATGTTATCTAATTGTATAATTATAGCTGAAATCTAATTTTATACATAATTATTTTAGCTCCATTGCTGTATTTCGCTGCGGTATCGAGTTTCTTTTGGTTGAACGTTATGTCTTTTGACGTTTGGTGGTCATTAAGGTAATTGAGGTTTCAATACTAACATTACTACACAACGGTACAAGAATATTTTGACGCGTGACCGAGTTCAGAAGGCCAATTCTCGTAATTTAAAACGTTCAAAATCTAGTCGCAGTCTCAGCAACAAACAAATGTCAAAAACTTGTCAAAATGTAGGGGAATTAGAGGTATTTTTTGACAGATTGAGACTGAGTTCAGACTGTGAACGGTCTTAAAATTACGAGAATTGCCCCTCAGATCTTCCGCCGCCATCTTGGTTTGTTAAAACAATTTCAAAAAGGTTCCCAGCAATGCCGGCTTGTCAATTTCATTCAGGCGCCACAATATCCTTGTAGCATTTTAGATATAAGTCACCCAGTAACTGGGTTGTGGAGGTCAGATAGGCAGTCGCTCCATGTAAAATACTGGTACTCCGCTACATCCGGTAAGACTGAAAGCCGACTGGAGCCCAACATAGTTGGGAAAAGCCTAGGCAGATAATTTTAGTTATAAGTCTGTAACAACCTTTTTTGTTTGTTTCATGGTGACTGAAGTTTCACCTGCTAACTACATTTAGCCCTATACCGACTGCTGACTGGCTTTATTACCGTCTGGACAAAAACAAGGTATAAAAGGTGAACGGAGTACAAGTCAAAGAAATTTCAATACTATTTCACAAAAAAAAAAAAACAAATAAATCGACAAACAAAAACAACATTAAGGCACCCTTCACGTAGCAACATTCAATCCTTAGATTGAGGCCGGCCGATGGTTTTAAAAAATTGAAGCATGGTTTTAAGAATTGGATGTCAAAAACAAGAGATTTTTATTTTATTTTTTGTGAAAAAGAAATTTCTGTGCCATAGAGTTCTACTCCGTTCACGTTTTATAGCCTACTAGTTTCTGCCCGCGGCTTCGCCCGCGTAGATGTCGAAATTGATCCCACGAGAACATTATTGTTTACTTTCGATCCTAGGTATAAATACTGAGTTTCGAGTAAATCGGACCGTGCGCTAAAATTATTCCATACACACTTTGAAACCCTCCAATTCCCTTTTAGGGGATAGCTTAGAAAAAATTAATAAGTTTTTTTAAATAAACCTTGTCGCCCCTTTTACCACGACAGGCATTGTTTTTAAAAAGCATTTGGTACATTTCCATTGTATGACTTAAATATTGTTTATACCCATTTTTGAGTTAATGGAAGCAAGCAGTAAAATCCACCCCTTAAACTTTATTACCCTTTTCCAACCCGGTAAGAGAAAATTTTTGAAAAACCCTTAAAACACATACTTTTAATATTTTGTTTTAAGTATTAGACCGAGTTTCGAGTTAATTCGTCCGAGCGGTTTAATTTTTTTCTTACCTGTTAACTTGTTCACCCCCTAAATCCTATGTGAGGAGTTTTTTTAAGCTATAAGTGTCCATCTCTATTAATTACTGAGGCAAATATTGCCATGTGTCAAGTTTATAACCAAAGGAAAAAGATTTTTCATATAAATTGTATTCCCGCTTTTCACTCCTACAAGGGTGGAATTTTGAAAACTCGTTTAGGATGTATTCATAACTTGATTCAAAGATTAGTTGCCAATTTTCGAGTTATTCAAGCCACGCATTATAATCCTCTCCTGTAAAATTAACTACCCCTTTTCTCCCCGTTAGGGGTAGATTTTCGAAAAGCCCTGATACATGTTATTCTTTATTTTAGTCTCCAGCATAAACACCGAGTTTCGAGTTAATCGGATCGTGCGTTCAAATTCTTCCACACAAACTTTAACACACTTAAGTATATCCTCCTTTGAGGGGTAGTTTTGAAAAACTTATACTTAATGATAAACTTTATTACTTACGTAGGCAAGTATTCTTGCCAATTTTCAAGTTTATTAACCTATAGAATAAGATTTTTCATATAAACTGTATCCCCGCTTTTCACCCCCACAGGGGTGAAATTTAAAAAAATCGTTTGGGATGTGTTCATAACTTGACACAAAGATTATTTATACCAATTTTCGAATTAATCAAGCCACGCTGTAAAATCCTCCCCTGTAAAATTGACTACGCCTTTTCAGCCCGTTAGGGATAGTTTTTCGAAAAACCCTGATACACATTATTCTTTACTTTTAATCATAGGTATAACTAATCAAATACAGCAAACTATAATACTAAGTTTCGAGTAAATCGGACTGCGCGCTAAAATTCTTCCTTGCCTTGTTAGGGGGTAGTTTAGAAAAATAACTGGCAGTCTTCATAATTTATTTAGACACATATTTGTGCCAAGTTTCAAGTTTATTAACTCAAGAAATAGGATTTTTCATACAAAAGAAATCCCCCCATTTCACCCTCTTAGGAGTGGAATTTCGAAAAATCCTTTCTTAGTGGATGCCTACTCTTCACGAAGAATACACCCTGCAAATTTCATGTTTCTAGGACCAGCGGTTTATACTGTGCGTTGATGTATCAGTCAGTCAGTCAGTCAGGACTTTGAATTTTATATATATAGATTTTTGTCCACACGGAAATTAACTAAAAAAAGTCAGCCGTATATTTGCTTCGGCTTAATAATAGTTCACTTTTTCTCTCACAGAGGTCATCGTAAAAGGTGTGAAATCAACCGACGAGGCGAGCACGTGAAGTTCATGTGGTATTGTCTATATGCTTGGGGGGCTCCGCTCTTGATGACAGTAATAGTCACAACACTGGATAACATAGACCTTTCCAATTTGCATATTATCAAACCACCTTTCGACGACTGCTTCGTTTTCGGTATGTATACATACCCACTTGATTTTTATTACGTACACGTTAATATTACGAAATACGGGCCTACGGGGGAAGGTGCCTGAGGTAGGTGTGCGGTGCGGGAGGGATGTTGACAGCCGTCAGCGAGCGAATGACTGAGGTCTCGCAACAGGCACCCGATCAGAAAAGCCTTAGGCCTGTACAGTATTTTACCTCATGAAGCGAGCGCGCGCTTAACTTGTGGTTAACAAGAGTACAAACACGCTGTGACGTGGGTAGAAATACTATAGTAGAGATATTAGTAGGGATCCTGCGCTTTTATAACATCTAACGAGACGATATTATCGTGGATGTATGGAAATACGTGCACGTTATAACGTTATCGTTGACGCAAAATTAAAAGTGTCTTCGTATATTTCCACACATTTTACTTCCCTTCACTTTAGAAATTATAAAAACGCACATCGTCTATACTTGTGCAGCTACCAATTGTATACTAGCACACAATAGCTTCACATATAGTAGCAAATATATATTTTTATAGCAAATTTTTATATGTTAGACTGTAAGGATGGTGTTCGGTAGAATGCCACCGTTGTATATTCATTTTTATCATTTATTTTGGATACTTCTCTTTGCTGTAGGACTTGGGTCATTTTTGTATGGGCCATGTTCTTTCTTCTTTGGGGAACAGTGATATGATACAACAAAACCGCTAACTAAGATATCATTTTACAAAAATAAGCCTTTGAGACATCCACATTACTGGGCACGCCACAATTGCGGCGATAAGTGCCCTCTTTGAGGAGTGGCTAGAGAGGCGCCACGGCGCCCTTATCGGACACGGTTGTTTCGGGAGGTTCCTGTTCAGGATAAAGCGGGAGGAAACGCCAGGGGTGTCACCACTCTGGGGATCGCCCGGAGGACACGGTGGAGCATACGGTGGAGGTCTGCCCGGCTTGGGCGGGGCCCCGCCGTGTCCTCGTGGCGGCATTCGGCGGCGGCGACCTCTCGCGTCCGGCCCTCATACAGGCCATGGTACGGAGCGAGAGTGAATGGGAGGCCGTCACCTCCTTCTGCGAAGCACTAATGCTCGCGAAGGAGGAGGTGGAGTGCGTGAGGGAGAGGCAATCGCTGCACCCTCGCGCGCCTAGCCGCCGCAGGAGACGCCCTGGACGGGAGTCAACAGCCGACTCCCGGCCACCGTAGGCGCGGGCCTGCGGGCGGCGAGCTATGGGCAGCTCGCCGCCCGGTAAGGACCAGGCCCGGGTAGACGGCGCGTTGTGTTCCACGCGCGCCTGAAAGAGCTATCAGCACGAACTGACGGGGTCCGCTAGGGCCGATGCCGCCAGGGCTGCGGGTTGTTCGAAAGAGATACCGTGGCCCCTGGCACAGGCAACTGAAGGAACACGGGTGGGTTTTAGTCAGTAAAAGTCTGACATTCCCTTCTGCTCCGCCCAGAGCGG
The DNA here is from genome assembly GCA_947507525.1 of Apamea epomidion. Taxonomy (NCBI): domain Eukaryota; kingdom Metazoa; phylum Arthropoda; class Insecta; order Lepidoptera; family Noctuidae; genus Apamea; species Apamea epomidion. The sequence goes on along the minus strand of OX382237.1, from coordinate 5,247,345 downwards.
GAGGAGTCATTTGATGATTTCCCACCCTGAAAAAAAAAAAAAAAATAAAGACATCCACATCACACTGGGCTGGCGTGGTTGCCTCTCACAGAGAGGAAGCCTGTGTCCCAGCAATGGGAATGTTATAGGCTGAGTCAAAAGCAATTAAATGCAGCACAGATGGCAAGGTTTAGACAAAAAATTCTGATTTTACTTAATAATATATTTTCTTCATTTTCAGCAAAAAGTGTTGAAGTATACTTCATTGTACCAATAGGGGTAATCATTTTCGTTAATATGATATTGTTCTTATTAACTGTCTACAACATATGGATGATCAAGCGCGCTGTTCATAGAAGTCAAGACTCCAGAAGCAGCAAACAGGACACGAACAGGTAGGCACTCTCAACAGTGGCGTAGCGTGGGTATCGGCTGCCCGGGGCGGAAGACAATTTTGCCGCCCTCTTAATTAGGTATTTCAATTTTATGTATACTATACATTATTTACGTTAATTCTAGAGAACTTTTCGGCAAGAACAGTCATCATTATTTTGCATTATACAGGTTAGGTTTTAAATAAAAAAGTTTATTTGTTTTACAATCACGTTTATTAATACGAAAATTCTTACTTCAGCCATTGATATAACAGGTACATAGGTATTATTAAGGGGATTCCACGAATTCGTCACAGAATAAGTAATGAAAAATTCCATGCTCTTTTCAATCGGTCCGGATTTATAGTTGCGTTAAAAATATGAAATGGTTCAAATATTTACAAAATATATTTTACCGGCCCCTAAAAGTGCCGCTCGGGGCGGGACCCCCCCCCCCCCCCCCCCGCCCCCACTACGTTACGCCACTGACTCTCAAGATAACACAGAACTGACGCGCTGGAAGCGTCTAGAGACGGTTGTACTAATATGTGGCGCCGAGGTCGCGGGGTACGCCGTCAATTTCTATACGTAATTTGTAAAATAAGTAAGTGAGTAAACTCGCGCTACGACACAAATTACGTAGAACGGTGACGCGTTTGGTTAATATGGAAAGTGTTGACCATGACGCCTCTCATCTCACAGCGGCCTCCGAGGCGTCTTCGTGCTGTGTGCCGCCCGATGTAATACCTCTTTTGTGGTGTCCTTTATTTTTCTGTTATTTAATGCGCAGCAAAGACTAACTACCATTATCTATTGTACTTTGACTGTACAACGCCTAAGAATATTTAAATCTGTTACAGTAATATGCATAGCTTTTAGGTACATCAGAATAACATATAGAATACTTTTTATCTCGATATTCCCACAGGATGGACACTTACGCAGGTGAAACCGTAGAGCGCTGCTAGTTTAAAATAAATAAATAACTATATTTTTAGATTCGTCACCTACATAAAATTATCTGTGCTCATGGGAGTGAGTTGGTGTCTGGAGTTCATTCCTGCTGACGTGGACTTATGGCCGTTCATCTTGACCTCTACCAATAATCTACTCATCGGAGTCGCCATATTCTTCTTATTTGTGTGCAATAAGCGAATATTTGTCAAGCTGTGTAAGAGGTGAGTTGTTTGAACTTTTGTAAGTCATCATTTGTGGGCTACCTAACAATAATAATAGTCCTCCTGCGTAATCTATGCGAAGACCAGCCTTCGATGCGGGAGATATTATAGTAAACTAAGTATTTGAGCATACACATGGGGTATCACACCGCCAACTTCCGTCGAGCAAAGTGTTACTGGAAAAATCCAGTAACTCTTTGCCCGACCCGGGAATCGAACCCAGGACCCGACGCTCAGAAGTAGCGCTTGCGACCACGAGACCAACGGAGGGTAGTTGGGTCACTCGTGGGTACTTACAGTGCATTTTTATGCAACAATGGTTTGGTTCAGTCTGTTCTGATTTCGACCTGCAGTACAGATAAATTGTCTAACAAATGGTCAAACACGTCAACTGCGGCTTCCACTCCAGAACACGTCACGTCATTACTCATTATGAGTAATGAGTAAAGACTCGACTCACACCGCTCCGACACAACAAATAACTTGTTATTCAAGTAATGATTTTAATTCAAGAAAATGACAATAAAGAGTAGTGGACAGCTCGCGCCGAACGCGCGTTTCAGGCGAGCAGCCCGCTCCCGGCGAAGAGACGCCTGCAAGCGGTATGCATCCCCGCGCCTCGTAGAACACGCGCGGTCCTCGTGCCGTCCGCACGGCTGACTCCCTCGCGTCGCTTGCAACTTCTCACGCTCACTGTCACGGTCTTCAAGCTGAGAACAAGCCGTTGGCGCGTAGATGGTGAGGTAGTAAGCGGCGCGGCGCGAGATCAACAAGTTGTCACCTCACCGGGGTAGTACATAAAAAGCAAACGCGTCGTCAGCAAGCTGCACCGGGGTATCTCGCCGCCCCGGTGCAGCTTGCCGACGGCGTGTTGGCGACAAGAAGGAGGAATTTGCTTTTTATTGCGTTGGAGCGGTGCGGTTATAATGAGTGATGACCTTATATATGCGCCATTTCAGCTTACTTATTATGTGAGCTCCCGACAACTTTGGTTCTCTGCTGGATCCGCTCGTTTCGGATTCGATCTCTCAGAGAGATTTTAAGCATAGCCCAAGAATAGAGCTGAATAGTGTGCAATTGGAGAGGCTTATGTCCAGCATGCCGCAGGCTGATGATGATGATATAAACTGCTGTGATCGGTTGACTGAACTATTAACAGCCAACCTGATCACGTCGTTGGCTTTCGACTACCCCCTGTGCATGTTTAATAATATACAACGTGGCGCTACAATAGCGACATTAATTTAACACACGGGTAAGGGCTAGTGGCCAGTTATCATAAAAATTATAACAAAATGAAACTACCGCCTGGACCGCTCGCCGACATACGGCTCTCTCTCTTTCCTTCGATTCGCCTAAGTACCTAATCTTTGTACGTTATTCGTTATAATTTCATTGATGCGATGTTATGATCCGTGACCGCGGCAAATGAATGCGCTACATTTCTTTACGCACAGGTTGCTCCGAGATGCTATTTTAGAAAATTGTAAATAAAAAAAAATAAACAATAACGTTTCATGAAATTAAAATATGTTCATAAAACGTCATCGCAAAACCGTATACGTGTGTTCAATTAATGTCGCCATTAAACCGTATACGTGTGTTCAATTAATGTCGCCATTAAACCGTATACGTGTGTTCAATTAATGTCGCCATTAAACCGTATACGTGTGTTCAATTAATGTCGCCATTAAACCGTATACGTGTGTTCAATTAATGTCGCCATTAAACCGTGTACGTGTGTTCAATTAATGTCGCCATTAAACCGTATACGTGTGTTCAATTAATGTCACCATTAAACCGTATACGTGTGTTCAATTAATGTCGCCATTAAACCGTATACGTGTGTTCAATTAATGTCGTCATTAAACCGGCACGCTATATATAAAGTATAGTTTAATAGCAATGTGTTATTTTCAGGTTTAACATAAATAATGATTTTCACCAAAAAGTGGAGGTGTACCAGAAAAAGACTACGACCGTTAACAACCAGAGCTAAGAGGGTCCCCGCCACTAACAAATAGATCTTTTGAAAGATTGCCCTAAATTATAAAGTATGCATAAATGCTTTTAAACGATGTAACCATCAAGAATGTAAATATGTTATACAATAATATTTGCAAATTTTTTGCAAAGATAAAATTTAAAAAAAACGTGTGTGTAAATCATGCTTTGAGCACATTATGCAATCCAGTAAGACAATGGCGGCGATTCCCTTGTTCACAAACTAAACGAAATTTAAGTTCAGTGTATCTTTTTCTTTCTATTTCCTTAAGAAAAGGACAGAAGTAGTCCTGTCAAATAAGATACTCCATAGATAGTTTAGACGTTATTAAAAACATGGCTACCAAAAATACGCCAATTTACGTCAGGCGCTGACTAATTTGATAGGACTAAACTAATATTTATCTTCTGTTCTTTTCTCAATGAAATAGAAAGAAAAAGATGCACTGCACTTAATAGTTTAGTTTGTGAACAAGGGAATCGGCGCCAATATTACTAACATAACTCACAAAACCATTCATATTGATTATTTTTGATCAATGCTCAGTGAAAATGTTGCTTTGAGCAAAACTGTAGGCACATTCGATACAAAACTCTGTATTGAACTGTATAGAGTGTAAAACTGTGCTTTTGTTGATAGTAGTTTTAACAAAGTACTGAACAACATGTAAATCAAATGATGTAATAATGTAGTTCTAGCAAACATCCAAAATTATGATTATTATAATAGTTTAGTCATGTAATTAATTATAAATTTTGACCTTAACTGTAGTTGCACAGAATTATCTTTGAATAATTGCGCAACCGGGTTGATATTAGAGGTGGGGTTAGACATAGCTTTACTTTGCCTGTATCGATCACCGTCAAATACAAACACTAATACATTTACTTCTACTCTTAATGACATATTACCCACTTTCTCTAAATTTAATACAGTTGTTCTTACTGGCGACATTAATCTAGATATAAAACCACTTTCGCTTGATGCACGCTCTCAAGAATACCTCAATACGTTAGCCTTCCATGGTTTTCTTCCCGCTCATACTTTACCTACCAGAGGCCCCAATTGCCTTGATCACATCATACTAAAAACTAAAATGTCAACAATCTCTCTTGTTTTCAATACCACAGCAACTGACCACTACTCATCACTACTGGCCATGTATCTTAAAAAAACCCCACATAATGTTACCACTACCCTTACTAAAGTAGACTTCGTTAAACTTGACAAATCAATGGAAGAAATGGACCTGACGCCCATCTACTCCATAGCTGATGCTAATGTTGCTACCGATGCTCTGGTAAATGTTCTGATTGGAGCTATTTCCGAGAGCACTTCGGTATCTAAATTACCAGCCAGGAAGAAAATTCTAAAACCATGGATCACGCCTGGGTTGCTACGTTGTATGAAACACAGAGATTCACTACATAAAAAAGTTAAAACATCGCCCGACAATACTAATCTCGATATTAGCTACAAAAGATACAGAAACTTTTGTAATAAAATTTTAAAAAAAGTTAAAAGGCAGTTTGATAGTGAAGAGCTCACTAAGGCTGGAAATAACCCAAAAGTTCTCTGGGAAACTATAAAAAGAATCACAAACACTCCAAAAACGCGAAATTCGTCCACACATCTACTATCACACGACACACCCTCCCAGTCCTGTAACCTAGTAAATAGTTTTTATAGAGAAATAGGTAAGAACCTCGCCAATAAAATTACACAGTCCCGCGCCCTGCCACAACCAGCCATGTCCCAAACCACTAGTTCGTCATCATCATTCGTACTAGATGAAACAGACCCGTTCGAGATCGTATCTGTGATTAACTCTCTCAGGACTAATGCAGCCCCCGGATTTGATGGCATCTCACCTTCCATACTAAAGAGATATTCATCCACTTTGGCACCCGTCCTAAATTACATCTTTAACCTCTGTTTCCAGACTGCGACCTTCCCAACCTCATTCAAAAAGGCGATAATACACCCAATCTTTAAGGGTGGGGACAATAAGTCCGTAAATAATTACCGCCCCATTGCGGTTCTTACTTCTTTATCGAAGGTTCTTGAGCGTTTGCTCAACAAGAGACTAGTACACTACCTTGAAAAACATAACTTGATCTCTCCCCAGCAATTTGGTTTCAGAAAGAATAAAAGTACTACTGACGCGGTGCAGGAGTTAACGGGGTATATTGTTAATAAACTTAATGCCCACAAATAGTTCTCACCATATTCCTTGATCTGGCTAAAGCCTTCGATACCATTCCGACTTCAACACTTCTTAATAAACTCGAAAAGTTAGGTATCAGAGGCTTACAGCTACAGTTATTTCACAGTTACCTTACAAATCGGACACAATTTGTCAAAATAGGTGACCATACAAGCGATGATCTTCCAATTTGTTACGGTGTGCCACAGGGCAGTATCCTTGGTCCGACTCTGTTTCTTGCTTTTATTAATGACCTTTGTAATTTTAACATAAATAACGCTAAAATTGTGTCATTCGCAGATGATACTGCTCTTACTTTCTCAGCCGAATCGTGGCCAAAGCTTCAAAATTCAGCTCAAATTGGCTTCAACTCTGCTAATGAATGGCTACTTTCTCACACTCTCACATTAAACACGTCAAAGACAAAGCTTATAACCTTTTCTACCTCGTCTAAGTCACAACCCGAAATTCCTATTGTCATAAAAGCCCACTCCTGTCACACTCATCACATCCAGACAGCTCTACCCTGTCAGTGCCCAATAATTACTCGCGTTGACAATATAAAATATCTGGGCATTACATTAGACCATTTTCTTAACTTCAAAACTCACATCAATCTTCTTACAAGTAGGGTTAGAAAACTCATTTATATTTTTAAAAATCTACGACACGTCGCCACGTCAGCTGTAATACGTACTGTCTACTACGCCTTATGCCAATCTATTGTGACGTATGGTATTGCATGTTGGGGTGGCGCCGCTAGGATGACAATGAAACACCTAGAAACAGCCCACAGAGCAATATTGAAGGTAGCCACGTTTAAACCAATTATGTACCCAACAAGAACCCTCTACAAAAATTGGAAGGTCCTTAACGTTAGACAACACTTTATCTTGCAGACCATTCTTCTACAACACCGACTTACGCCTTTTATCACAATCTCGAAACGTCGGAAAGATATGGTCTGCACTATTCCACCACCGTACTATAAATTCACCAAACGATTCTTTTTTTACCTTGGTCCATATCTGTATAACAAACTTAACGCTAACTTACCTATTTATACCCTACCTTACTCCAAATGCAAAATTGCCGTCCGTTCTTACCTTCTTTTAAAAACCTATGATGAGACTGAGGATCTTTTAAAAACACTCTCATAACTTCTCGTTTTTGGCCCAACATAACCGCTTACTAACCCAATAGTAATCTCGCAAACACATTCACATACACACACACACATGCACACACCCCCACGCACATAAACACGCGCACCCTCGAACAGAAAACACTCACACATACGCACTACACCAAAATCAAACACTCATTCATACTCAATCACGTCCCACACAAAACGATCTCATTTTTACCATTACTTTATTTTTATTTTTCTACCTCCGAATTTGTAACCATCTAAATTATTAATTTTATATAGACTTATTCAATAAACAACGTAGATAATAATGTATACAAGTTAACTATGTATTTCATTTGGGAGATAACACGTAGCACTATGCTCAATTTATTTTGTTTATTATCTTTATCTAGGGAGGCAAACTGTTTCTCCTTAATACAGGTTGCACAGCAACCTAGCTAGGAGAACAGTTATAGTTCACCCCTACAAATATTTGTTGTTACAGACCGATGTTAAGTTAATTGTAAGTTAATAATTGTAACATTGGTTCAATAAATTTATTATTATGTCGTTTATTTATTTAGTAGTCTTATTTTATTACATTTTTAAATATTAGTATGAATAAATAAAAAAAAAAACATTTAAAAATATAAAAAAATAGTGATCCACCGGTGTCGGGAGCAGGGTCCAAGCTACCGGTGGTTAGGGCTCCAGAGATAGAAACCTTCTCACAATGCGAGCCGTATCGAGGAGTACTGCCTTCTGAATCAGGCCCTTGATCCAACCGCCTAACGAGAGCCTCGATAGATGTTGATCGAGGCTTTCGGCCATCAGCCCATTGGCCGATACGACAATCGGCACAATGACAGTCGAGCTCACATTTCACATGTCAACAACCTCGCGTGCTAAGTAAAGATATTTGATTTGTTTATCTTTCTCAGCTTTCACGAGGTTCCCATCATGTGGAATGGTAACATCAACAATCATTGCGCGGCGCACTAATCGATCTATCACCACTATATCAGGTTTGTTGGCGACAACAGTCCTGTCAGTGATGATAGACCGATCCCAGTACAACGTGACATGGTCATTTTCGAGAACTGGGTCGGGCACATACTTGTAATATGGTACCTCAGAGTCGACAAGTTTATATTTCAAAGCAAGTTGCTGGTGAATAATCCTGGCTACTTGGTTATGCCTGTGCAAGTACTCGCTGTTAGCCAGACGAGAACAACCAGAGATAATATCTCTGATGGACTCACCCGGACGGTGGCATGCCCGACACACGTCAGCCGTCCCGTCCCTCATAATATGTCTCCGGTAGTTATTCGTCAAGATAACTTCGTCCATAATTGCACAGACAAAACCTTCAGTTTCCCCGAAGAGGTCACTGAAACGCAGCCAGGATACGGACGCTAAGAAATCTACACCGGGCTCATGAAGAGCCCGATAGAAGCGCCCGTGAAGCTCCTTGCTTTGCCATACCTTCTTGCGGTCATCGGTAGTAAGTACTACAGGTTTGCGCCAGTTCTCTTTCGCCATGGAGAGCGGGGTGAGCCCCTTGTCCTTTGCGACCACATCACGGTGCATACCCACTTCGGCTTTTAAAAAATATTCCCTGAGACTGCACACCTCGCGGTTGTGCAGGGTCTTCGCATTTAAAAATCCTCGACCCCCACACTTCCGCGGGATATACAGTCTCATCACCGATGATCGTGGGTGATGCATCCGGTTTGCGGTCAGCAGTGTACGGACTCTTCTATTTAGGGCATCGAGTTCAGTCTGAGTCCATTTGAGTATGCCGAAAGAGTACATCAAAACCGGCATGACCCAGCCATTGAAGGCACGCACCTTATTTCCGCCTGAAAGAAGACTAATTAATACCTTCTTCAGGCGACAAAAGAAGCGCTCTTTCAACGATTGCTTCATGTCAGCATCGTTGATGCCTAACGCTTCCGACATACCCAAATACTTATAGCTTTCGAGTGAGGAGAGGGATCTAAGGTGTATGGAATCCGAAAGTGGAATTCCCTCGGATTCCATAATCTCCCCCCCCTTTACATGCATGACTGCACATTTGTCCACACCAAATTCCATCCAGATGGCACTACTGAAAGTTTCAGTTACCTTCAGTAGCTCCATCAGATGCAATTTGTTAGGGGCAAAGAGTTTCAAATCATCCATGTAGAGGAGGTGAGATATGACCTGACCACCTCTCCTCAACCGGTAGCCTAGACCTGAGTCCTCCAGCAGTGTGCTTAGAGGATTCAGGGCTAAGCAGAACCAAAGTGGACTCAAACTGTCGCCCTGAAATATTCCCCGCTTAATCCATACAGGCTCATCATTCCCCTGGATCTGTCGACACCCTGGATAGCGAAGGACCGTCTTCCACTGTCTTATACACGATTCAAGGAAGGTGCGTAGAGTTGCATCTATCTTGTACAACTCCAGCACCCTCATGAGCCATGTATGTGGCACCGAGTCGTAGGCCTTCTTATAATCTATCCAGCATGTCGACATATCCTTGCGGGATCGGCAAACCTGTTGGCTAATGGCCATGTCTATGAGGAGTAGCTCCTTAGTACCGCGGGACCCATTCCTACATCCATTTTGAGAGGCAGACATAATCGAGTAACTGTCAATGTGTGTGTTAATTTTCGCTCTCAAAATGGATGTAAGAAGTTTATAAACCGTCGACAAACACGTGATCGGTCTATAATTCTTGGGTTCCGCGGGACTACCTGACTTATGGAGCAGGTGGGTAACGCCTGTTGTTAGAAACTGTGGTAGTGACCCAGACTCTAAGGATGACTGGAACTGAGATGCCAGGCAAGTGTGTGAACTAATTAGCCATTTTAACCAAAAGTTATGCAGTCCATCCGGTCCCGGTGATTTCCAATTCGGTAACGGACGGACTGCTTTGGCTACGTCTAATGGCGTAATTATGACTGGTTCCATTTCTGGTATAGTTCCACACACTCGCTCGATATCGCGCATCCAGCCACCCTCAGCGTGACAGACGGGCACCGCCCAGATGCTGCGCCAGAATGCACTAGTGGTGGCATCATCCGGGCGGCACACGTCCGTCACGTTTTGTTCAGGTCGCTCCCAAGTTCTATATACCCACCTCTCATCGCTCTGGAACATGCGATTCTGCGTGTACCGATCAACCCGCCGCTTATAGCGCCGAATACGACTCGCCCATGCACAAACTTTCTGCTTCAGGAAGTCGATGCGCTCTGTGACATTGGACATGTATTCCCGAGGGCTGATTCCAGTCCCCGAAAATGCCTGTCTTACAAAGCGCATCACTCGTGGTCGTGTGTTGCCCTCCCTGAAGCAGTATAGTTTACCGATGAGTACCCTGGCCCCATCGATACGACGCTCGATCCTGTATCGCCAGGCTGGTACGGCTGGTTTTGGTCGAGTAGCTGCGTCACAATTTGGAAACTTGACGTTAGCTAAACGACATGCCGCCACAGCCGCGCAATACAGGATCGAGTGTGTATCAACCAGATCCTCGCTGCTCTCGAAGAAATTCTTGAGCTGCGAGTCCAAGGCACACACTAGCGCCCTATTTTTTTTGTGCATAGGTAGCCGTGGTATTCGGGGTCTAAGTTCGGTTGGAGTGGACCTATACTCGCGAAACGCATCTTCCAGTGCGCTCCTCAGTCGGACGTTGTACTGGCTACTTACTGTGTCAACCCTATCATCATCTTCTTCAACACGATTGGACCGCGGCGGGATGGCATCAATAGTTGACGCTTGTGCCGCGGTTTGTGCCAGAGTCGAGACGATTTGGTTGTTCAGTACCTCTGAGCGCAGCCTATCAAGTGCAATGTCGTCCAACCTGTGATTGCGTTGGATGACCCGCACCTGATCCGACAGTCGTTGGGCCGAGACGTTGACGGTTGGTTCCAGTTCCTGGAACAGAGACAGCAACCTATCACGGTACGCAGTGAGGTTAGTTCCCCCCTCTGGAGACCCGTAGTATGTGCGCATGACGTTCTCGTTCATAGACTGAGTCCATCTCATGCGCTGCACACAACCACCGGCAGCGGGGACCCGGCTCGGGGCCGGATGGCCCCTAAGTCCCAAGCTCCTCGGTGGCCGGCCTCTCCCCTGCCGACGTACAGGTGTTGGCGACGTCGGCGGGGAAAAATATTCGTCGCTCGAGCTCGACGCAACTGCTACGGCCGGTGTCACAGCACTCTCGATGGGGCTGGATTCCGGCGGCGGCAGGGCGGGGCTGAGCGACGACTCCGGAGGTGGTAGGCGTGCACGGCGAGCTGCTGATCTCGTCAACATTTTCAACATTTCATTTTCACGTTTTTATCGGAGGTGACATGACAGATGTCACCTCCGGATCGGCAGTTTTCGATGCAAGTTTTTGTTTCTGTTCATTGTATTTATATAAAATTATGTTTATGTTTTGATAATATTGGATTTTCTAATATGGTTTTACGGATATATAAATATAAAAACTGCTTCTAAAAATTATATATTAGGAAATTGTGAACAGATGACAAAAGAGACGTTGACGTTGACGTTGGTGTTGCTAGCTTATTATTATGTCGTTTATTTATTTAGTAGTCTTATTTTATTACATTTTTAAATATTAGTATGAATAAATAAAAAAAAAACATTTAAAAATATAAAAAAATAGTGATCCACCGGTGTCGGGAGCAGGGTCCAAGCTACCGGTGGTTAGGGCTCCAGAGATAGAAACCTCCTCACAATGCGAGCCGTATCGAGGAGTACTGCCTTCTGAATCAGGCCCTTGATCCAACCGCCTAACGAGAGCCTCGATAGATGTTGATCGAGGCTTTCGGCCATCAGCCCATTGGCCGATACGACAATCGGCACAATGACAGTCGAGCTCACATTCCACATGTCAACAACCTCGCGTGCTAAGTCAAGATATTTGATTTGTTTATCTTTCTCAGCTTTCACGAGGTTCCCATCATGTGGAATGGTAACATCAACAATCATTGCGCGGCGCACTAATCGATCTATCACCGCTATATCAGGTTTGTTGGCGACAACAGTCCTGTCAGTGATGATAGACCGATCCCAGTACAACGTGACATGGTCATTTTCGAGAACTGGGTCGGGCACATACTTGTAATATGGTACCTCAGAGTCGACAAGTTTATATTTCAAAGCAAGTTGCTGGTGAATAATCCTGGCTACTTGGTTATGCCTGTGCAAGTACTCGCTGTTAGCCAGACGAGAACAACCAGAGATAATATGTCTGATGGACTCACCCGGACGGTGGCATGCCCGACACACGTCAGCCGTCCCGTCCTTCATAATATGTCTCCGGTAGTTATTCGTCAAGATAACTTCGTCCATAATTGCACAGACAAAACCTTCAGTTTCCCCGAAGAGGTCACTGAAACGCAGCCAGGATACGGACGCTAAGAAATCTACACCGGGCTCATGAAGAGCCCGATAGAAGCGCCCGTGAAGCTCCTTGCTTTGCCATACCTTCTTGCGGTCATCGGTAGTAAGTACTACAGGTTTGCGCCAGTTCTCTTTCGCCATGGAGAGCGGGGTGAGCCCCTTGTCCTTTGCGACCACATCACGGTGCATACCCACTTCGGCTTTTAAAAAATATTCCCTGAGACTGCACACCTCGCGGTTGTGCAGGGTCTTCGCATTTAAAAATCCTCGACCCCCCCACTTACGCGGGATATACAGTCTCATCACCGATGATCGTGGGTGATGCATCCGGTTTGCGGTCAGCAGTGTACGGACTCTTCTATCTAGGGCATCGAGTTCAGTCTGAGTCCATTTGAGTATGCCGAAAGAGTACATCAAAACCGGCATGACCCAGCCATTGAAGGCGCGCACCTTATTTCCGCCTGAAAGAAGACTAATTAATACCTTCTTCAGGCGACAAAAGAAGCGCTCCTTCAACGATTGCTTCATGTCAGCATCGTTGATGCCTAACGCTTCCGACATACCCAAATACTTATAGCTTTCGAGTGAGGAGAGGGATCTAAGGTGTATGGAATCCGAAAGTGGAATTCCCTCGGATTCCATAATCTCCCCCCCCTTTACATGCATGACTGCACATTTGTCCACACCAAATTCCATCCAGATGGCACTACTGAAAGTTTCAGTTACCTTCAGTAGCTCCATCAGATGCAATTTGTTAGGGGCAAAGAGTTTCAAATCATCCATGTAGAGGAGGTGAGATATGACCTGACCACCTCTCTTCAACCGGTAGCCTAGACCTGAGTCCTCCAGCAGTGTGCTTAGAGGATTCAGGGCTAAGCAGAACCAAAGTGGACTCAAACTGTCGCCCTGAAATATTCCCCGCTTAATCCATACAGGCTCATCATTCCCCTGGATCTGTCGACACCCTGGATAGCGAAGGACCGTCTTCCACTGTCTTATACACGACTCAAGGAAGGTGCGTAGAGTTGCATCTATCTTGTACAACTCCAGCACCCTCATGAGCCATGTATGTGGCACCGAGTCGTAGGCCTTCTTATAATCTATCCAGCATGTCGACATATCCTTGCGGGATCGGCGAACCTGCTGGCTAATGGCCATGTCTATGAGGAGTAGCTCCTTAGTACCGCGGGACCCATTCCTACATCCATTTTGAGAGGTAGACATAATCGAGTAACTGTCAATGTGTGTGTTAATTTTCGCTCTCAAAATGGATGTAAGAAGTTTATAAACCGTCGACAAACACGTGATCGGTCTATAATTCTTGGGTTCCGCGGGACTACCTGACTTATGGAGCAGGTGGGTAACGCCTGTTGTTAGAAACTGTGGTAGTGACCCAGACTCTAAGGATGACTGGAACTGAGATGCCAGGCAAGTGTGTGAACTAATTAGCCATTTTAACCAAAAGTTATGCAGTCCGTCCGGTCCCGGTGATTTCCAATTCGGTAACGGACGGACTGCTTTGGCTACGTCTAATGGCGTAATTATGACTGGTTCCATTTCTGGTATAGTTCCACACACTCGCTCGATATCGCGCATCCAGCCACCCTCAGCGTGACAGACGGGCACCGACCAGATGCTGCGCCAGAATGCACTAGTGGTGGCATCATCCGGGCGGCACACGTCCGTCACGTTTTGTTCAGGTCGCTCCCAAGTTCTATATACCCACCTCTCATCGCTCTGGAACATACGATTCTGCGTGTACCGATCAACCCGCCGCTTATAGCGCCGAATACGACTCGCCCATGCACAAACTTTCTGCTTCAGGAAGTCACCAAGTTCACCAAAGTTCTCGTCAAGACGGATCAAACGAGTCCAAACTCGATGGGGTTGTGTCGTTTAACTACCGAGTTCCTATGGCCACCTTCCGGTCCCATCATGAGATCAGCTTCATGTCATAATAATTTGGCATTGTCATCCGATTTACGCATGCATGAAAAATTTCAGCTCAATCGGTTGAAGATATCTGCTTCAAAATTGAGTTGCAAGAGTCCACCCGAACAAACATAGTTACATACATATGTAAATCGCAAGTTAAATAAAAGCTTGTAATATCAGCTTCTTATTCAGCTTCAACTGAATATTCAGAACGTACTGAGAGCTGTGTGAAATGCCTCTTACTTAAGGTACAGACGCCAGCACATTAAGCTACTACCATCTGTCAAATTTCTTTAATAGATTTTAAATTTTATCGCTAACCCATTAGGTTCAAAGTTGATTGGGAAAATTTGACAGTTTCGGGTAGTTTGATATGCTGGCATCTGTATCTGTGTAGTCTTAGCATCATGCTTCTAGCATGTCACGTATCACTTACTTATTTATTTTAGGGCAGATTTTTCAATCGACAGATTATTTTTATTCGTGGAATAAAATTGACGTCAGATAGATTCCGTATGGAAGAACTGTCAAAAATTCAAAATTATTCCTCGGATTATATTATCTAGCGTTAGAAAAATCAGCCCTTATTAAACTTAAATTACTCATTAATTTTAATTAGTCACTAGTAGATAAGTCAGACAAGTGATATATACCAACCCGCAGTGGGCTAATTATGTTATTGTTCCGAACCATGAATAAACAAATTAAAACAGATGTAAATTAAGATGATACATAATATTAGTTATTCAATAATTAAATTCTGCAAATAATTGTACATACAATGGAGTTTTTTGCACGTTCTTCTCCATAGGCACCTTTTTTGTTTTCGGGGCAACCTTCAAAAGGCACCCGACCTCCGGGGAGTGAGGTCGGGGAGAGTGGGATTTTTACCTCACTAAAACCACCCCGGTTATCACCATCAGCACCTTGGGGTTGGTCCCGGTTCCTCTCCATAGGCACCTACTACGCTTTAGAAGGGGCAACGAGCTTCATCTTTCTGACTGATCGGCACTTTGCCAAGTCATAAAGTGCATGTAATTAATTAAAAGGTTTAATTGAAAAACATCTGATGGTCACAATTTTTAATAAATAAAACAAAGTCGGGTTAGTTACACCATTTATAACTCAGAGCGGCTAGACCGATTATCTATGATTCGTGGGATTTGTCTCCGCCCCGAATAGCAATTATAATTACTCGTATTAAAACATGGCAAAATTCGAAAAAAAAAAATGTGAAGAAAATATGATTTTCTCATACTATACTACTTTGCATCCCGATATTCCCCCGGGATCGAGACTTATGTGAGTGAAACCGCGGGGCACAGTTATTGTAAATTAAAAAACTAAGTGTTATAAGTAGAGAGTAGGGAGGCCTTTGCCCTGCAGTGGGTCATCACAGGCTTATTTTTTTTTATTTTTTTTATCTTTTTTTTTTGCCGTTCATAATAATAAGTATTAGTGTGACAGCCAATGGCTTAATAGCCAAGAGCCTCGACCAACACCTGAGGAGGCTCTCGTTGGGCAGCTGGATCAGGGGCTTGATTCAGAAAGCGGTACTTCTGGTCACGGCTCGCATTGTCAGAAGGTTCCTCTCTCTGGAGCCTGACCACCGGTAGCGTGGACACTGTTCCCGATACCGGTGGGCTACTATTTTTTATATTTTTAAATGTTTTGTTATTCTGATATTTAAAAATATAATTTATATGTTTACATTGAAATAAAGGAGAATAATAAGTATTATAACGTAATATTACGTCGCGAAATAAAACGATATTAGGTACAGTTACATTCTGGTTATTCTTTAATTCAGAATCATTCAACGACAGTGTATTCTAAAGTTATTTCTAAAAAATATAACATAACCCAACATCACGTCTGTAATCTACGAAGGGTCAGGCAGAAGTGTACCTATAGCACACCCACATTTCGCCAGTTATGCAAAAGTCCTGTGTCCTATTGCTATCAGCCGGGCAAAGATCCAGAATCTGTGCTGCTACTGAGAAATTCCTGATGAAAAATCCAATAACATTTTGCCCGACCTGGGAATCGAACCGTAGACCTGATGCTCAGCAGTAGACCACTAGACTAACGCCTTTAAAAGTATGTATACAAGATTATAATTAACTTATAGGTTTAAGAAACTTTAATTGACCTCATTATGTCATACAAAAAATACACATTCAACTATGAAGTAATAAAGAGAGGTAGATAGGGTACACACGCTCCGTTAGTAGCACGTCAAAACTTGGCTAATTAGTCTAGCTACGTAGCGTCTTGTCTCTTTTTTACTCCCGACAATTATGACATGCCGTCCCACTTCCACGTGCCATCTAATAGTATGACATTGTGCCGTTTTTGTAGATCGAATGTTGGGTACGTAACCTATCTACCTCTTTTTACTTATAATATCATTGCCTATAATGTATTTAGATTTACAGAGTTAGTAAAAAATTACAACTTTTCAATAACATGGACTTTACCTTGATTTAAAAGGACAGTCACGAGCATAAGTATGTATACACTTGGCTTTATTCAAAAGTGATTTACTAATTTGTTTTTTTAATGAAATTTTATAATAATAATAATTTATTTATTTAATTTGACAACATTGGTTCAATGGTTAGTACAACAATTACTTATCTAATAATTAGTAATATTAATTAAATTACATTAAATCAAATCAAAATAAAACAATTTCTATTCATCCTGCCGCGCGAGCAACCGCACAGGCTAGGGTTTTCAGTATGCTGTTGGCCTTATGTTGCTACGAACATAGTATTTTCGAACCCATAGGTTTTTGCAATGTGTCGTATTTCATTTTTGTTTTCGTTATTTGACGCATACATCGCTATTGAAAGTTTCCAAGTGTTGACATATTAGTGTTAGTGAATGTACAAGTCAAAATATTTTGTCAATCAACATGAGATTGATTGAAACCTACCGTAGGTACAGAATACAAGCATAGCGCTCTTTCCCCATAGGGGTGGACAGACAATTTTCTTGCCATAAAAACTACGGTTTATTCGCCGTGTGTAGGCACGGTCGTCAGTGGCGTATGGATCACTATGGAAGCTTGTTGACACACACATTTTTTCTAAGGCGCGGTTTACACTCGGTAAAAAAAAAACGCTGTAGAAACCGTGCCGTGTACAAAGGCCAAACCTAACGCGGCTTGCGATAGGAGTTGGCTGGTAGAAATGTAAGGAAAAAGCGTTATGCTTCGTCCATGCGACTTTCTCTCTCTGTGTGTCTCTTTCTGTTATAGAAGAGTGTGTGTGTGTGTGCATGCTAGTATTGCGTAAGGAACTTTTTTTTAAGAATGTAACAGTAGAGTTGTGAAAAGTTCCCAAGTACAAATTCTCATTTTACTTAGTTAGCCTAGTCTGGGGATCACCCCATGCTTATATTTATAACAAAATAGAGATCACCATCAGTTACTGACATATTCATTTGTATTAAAGTAATTATTAGATAGTAATTGTAACAATGCTAAATACATTTTAGTAGGTACCTATCCTACTAATATTAAGTATGAACGTGAAAGTTTGTATGGATGGATGTTTGTTACTCTTTCACGCAAAAGTTACTGAACAGATTTGGATGAAATTTGGCGCACAGGTGGTTTATAACCAGGATTAACATATAGGTTTTTATCCCGATATTCCCACGAGATGGAAACTTATGCGGGTGAACCCGCGGTGCGCAGCTAGTTATAAATAAAATAAATAATACCTTTACGTTTATTTATTTTCTTACATATTAAATACATTTTTTTTTTAAACCATTATGTATTATTATTTATTTATTTTAAGCTTTTCGCTTAGAAACTGGGCAAAGTACTTAACCCACTAAGCCGTCTCACATTTTACAACGACTACGAGTATTATCAATTTACTTGGTACGACACATAAAACTTAATATAATACTTATTTCAAGTCAAGAAAGAAATTATATCTTAAAACAATGTTGTGATTATTATTATCAGCTTGTTAAAATGTATGCAAACATCATCATCGTCTGCCTAGTAGGATTCCAGTTTAACCGGATAGATGTCACATGTCTTTGAAATTTTGGTTCTAGGACATGGCGTCTACCTGGGTTTGAACCCACGACCTTCAACTTGTAAGTCGGGGCCATTACCACTGGCCACCACTGGTCTCCAATGTATCTGTATGATACAGTATTAAGAAACACAAATTGTAGACAATCAAATGAATTCTTGTCCATGAATACATCTTTGAGGCTGACTTAAACTTTGTACTAAAACTAGCAGTCATTCATCATTCTTCAAGTACCTACGTAAGTAGTTACATGGGAAGCATTTAGATAACAACTTAAAATTTGTGTCATTATCGGGAACTAAACTCTTCTTTCTCTCCTTTCATTTACTTTCTACAAAATTATGTCACGTCACACAAGAGTTCGGTATGCAATTGCAATTAAACATCTACTTAAAATATTGCAGCGTTGTTGGCAGCATGGAACGTTGCAGTGTTGCTAACAACATGCTTATTCTTATTATTATATCATTTATTTCGGGCTAAGCCCATTGTGTTAGTAACAATGATCTTAAATACTAGTGTTAGTAGACATACAAGTTTTATTCATTATGGAGTTTCATCCAATGTCGCAGCATTACAGACTACCATCATCTGCGAATAACCTCAAGTTATCTAGTGTTGGTACCGCCACGAAGACGAGCAAGCAGAGAAGCGCTTCTTTTACGTATGATGTCTGCAAAACCATCTAGGTATATGCCTTTCCGCAAACATCTTTGACGCGCTACATCGCCATGGCAGCCTCAACAGTATCCTGAGTGCGTTATTATACTGGACACGCAGATCGCTATATGCACGCAAACTATAACTAGTCCACAGGCTGCACGTGTAAAATGACGAGCAAAATTATTTAAACATCATAATCTTGACCGCCTCTGTACATCGCGCAAATCTGCGGGCCAGCACGTTGCAGCGTACCGACAGCGATCTACGTTCCCTGACAATGTCCTTGTTATCTTTCAACTCCGTAATTAAAATATCCGTAATGATAAAACATAATTTAATGTTCCGTATACATGGTAACTGAAGATATGAGTATATGTGATATTGTTGCCGGCAACATTTGAAGTTGTGCAATTGCAGCAGGACATTTTTCATCAATTAGGAGGGTTACCACTCAGTACTCACAGAACATACTTGGCAGATATTTTCACGCAAAAATCCATACTAATATTAAATGCTAAAGAAAGAAAGAATGAAAAAGTAGTTATTGCGACTCGTACAGGAAGATCATAAACACAGTCAAAAATAAAAAACCAAATTCTCTACCCCCTCTCTTCTCTCTTTTCTTTATGGAACTCTGTCTGTCCGTTGCCTTTTGCCGCCTTAACAGCTGAACAGGTTTCGATAAAATTTGGTGCCTGGGCGATCAAATTTGCATCCTTAGTTCGTACTTGAACTAACGAAAGTTTGGCTCAAAATTATATTACAATCTAGCTGTATGTATGTCGGTTTACTGGCTGCTTTCGCAAGGAAAACTCCTTGTCTATGCACGGAGACCGACGCCTAATGAATACACAGTGTATTAATGAGGCTTTTAAGTGAAACAAAAGTTCCAAGGTCTGCCTGCCAGGCAGTGTGAGTTGACCGAGATTGAGTGCGAAAGCAAATCATTTTAACTTATCACCTCCTTTGGCAGTTAAACATACAACCGTTATGTCATTGGCTAAAGGCATGCTAGACAGGTTCGGGTCGGCATGATTCGGAACAGCCGGGTGGCAAAATAGAATATATTATGTGCCTAGATATATGTTCAGAAAAAGCCGCTCCTCTTACCTCGAATTGTGCCGAGCCGGTCCGAACATGATGCTGTTAGGGTAGATGCCCAACGGAATTTGCTGATCGGCACGAGCCGAATGAAAGTCATGTATATGGCGGGTCGGCTTGGTTGTTCAACTAAAACAGGTGTATAGCACCACCACCCATGTGTCGAGCCCAAGAATACCCGAAATTCCGAATATGTTCCACGTATGTTCTATATGCCCACAGCATGTTCTAGAAAGCCTGACGCGCAGTGAGTTCGGAATGAAAATAAATTACAAACAACATTTTCAGTGAGCGTGCGAAGTTACGAAAGAACTGAGTGGTTTAAATCTTCCAAATATAAGAAATTAAGCAAAGTTTATCAATTATCAACTAAAATAAAGACATTCATTGTTAGTGATGAACTGATGATTTCTCTAAGCTTTGGCATATTTCTAAAATTAAGCACTAAATTCGAAAAACTGACTAACGTATTTTATCATGAAACACTGACACACTCATATTTCTGACTATGTAAGTACATAAATATTAGATTTAATTATTCTTTTACCTAAGACCTACATTGTAACAATACCTTTTGCGAATAAATGATTATTATTGAAAAAATTAAGCACTCGAATCTAAACCCTGTCATTTAAATAGGTAAGTACATATTTATTATATTATACCTAGAAGATAATGCAAGGTGGATAAATGTGTGCGTTAAGAATTAGTTAAGTAGTTTAACGCACAGCATTAATTTTTGATTATTTTTGATATTTGTATATCCAAAATTTAAATACACAGGCACATAAGAAATGTGCCTGTGTGTGTGTATGTTTCTAACAATTTAAATGTTATTAACAAATTTTATTTGAAATATTGTTAACTTTGTTTTAGAATATTAGATAAAGTTTAGCTCTGTTAGCTTGTCATTCAATTTTTATCAAAAATTCAATTGTAATTTCGTATGCCTATTTCTACTGATATTTGTACGCCGTTAACGGCAAAACATAGAGATCTCTGTACTTTTTATATTTTAACACCTATTTTTACACCTATGTTTAACAAATAAAAAACTTTGACTTAGATATTATTCTTCTAAGGTCCCACGTGCATGTTTAGTCGGGTTAAATGTATAAATATAGAGTTTGTAAACTTGGAGTTAAGTTTATGATGTTGTGCCACTAAAAAGTAACACCGGGTTAGTTAACCTGACTTTAGTATTTTTTGAGTTGGGAACATTGCAGTTCGATCGACTAAACATAAAATAGAATTGCAATGTTAATGCAAATTAATTTTTTATTGGATCAGGTACATATCAGGGCATACCTGATATGTACCTGATCCAATAAAAAATTAATTATCGGAAATTGTACATCCATCTCTTTTACACTACATACGATACGTAATACTTTCTTGTTTCTAAGGGCTGATTTTTTAATCATCTGATAACTTTATTCGAGGAATAATTTTGAAATTTCGACAGTTAATTCATACAAAAACTGTCAAACGTCAATTTTATTCCCCGAATAAAAGTTATCTGGCGATGGAAAAAGCAGTCCTTAATTTTATAACATGACATTTAATTTTTATCGTATTGTATGTGGTTTCCATGGAGATTTAGTTTGTTGATTGACGAAAACGTTAGTTAAGGAAAAATTATGTTTTAAGATTTTTATAATGTATTTATTTTTATTCATGAATAGTGCCTGCTGATTTAGTACCGAATTTTCACTTACTACAACGTCGAACAGTTTAAAATACAAAATAAGTTATCAGCGGTGCCTCATAACGTCAATAGACGGTGACCTCTGAGTTTGTTTCAGCCTTCCTTCTCAGACTATTCAGATAGGAAACGCCGACCTCATCTAGTTTTTAAAATATAATTGACGTGTAAAAGTGTTTGTACAAACCTACCTACAAAATAAAATCATTTATTTATCCTTATCATTTATCAATTTATTTGGATATTACTAACCCAGAGTTTCGCGACATAACTCTCCCACATCGGGGGGTCTTAAAAGTTTAACCCTTGGTTATCTCTAACTCTTGCTGGCGCAAGATGAATTATTTGATTAACCCTGAGTTAGCTGTTAACTCCGAGTTATAACCCATGAACACGCAAGTGGGCCTTAATAGAGTGTCTTTTGTCACTAGTGAGACTTCATCTTTTCTTACATTATACCTATTGGTTTTGCTGAACAGGTTTCTTTCTTAAAATTATTATAAATTCGAGGATCTATTAATTAAAAAAGGTAGTAGAACGACCTTAGAACTAAAATTTAGTATGAGATGTTATATTTCTAAACGCAGAAATATATGTAGAACACACACAACAACACACACACATGCCAATAATATTATAAGTAAAAAGAGGTAAGTACAGACGCCAACACATCAAGCTATTTCAATCTGTAATTTTTTTAAAATAGATTTTCAACTTTTTTGTTAAAGCATTAAGGTTCAAGGTTGAATGGGAAAATTTTACAGTTTCAGGAAGCTTGACCTGCAGCTGGCGTCTGTACATTTTATATGAACTCGTCCACATAACACAAAACTCGGAACTTGTGTTTGCTAATCCATTACAGTTTTAGAAACTATTGCGTATCCATTCAGTCCATTTGGTTGGGACGACACCTTCGATTGAAGAGTCGCGGATTCTTGATTGGAATCTGACATGCTGCTGGAGTAACTCTTCGATGATGGATTCCAGCGCATTGTGTTCCTTCCCAGGTAGCTGTAAGAGCAGAAAATACTGTCATTTTGAGCAAAAGTAGGGAAAGTGTGAAAAGACACAAAAAACGATGAATAGGTTGAATGAAAAATTATTTGGCTAGACAGGGGTGTCTACTGCGATGTATGGACGGCTAATAGAGATGTATGGAAGAAACGGAAGAAGAAGATGCAGCGCCAACGCCAGTTATATAAGGATAGAGAGAGGCAGGAGGCTGATCACCGTAATGCAGCGCTCCGGTGGGCAAAGGTGAAGCAAATTTATATAAGGATAGACAGAGGCAGGAGGCTGATCACCGTAATGCAGCGCTCCGGTGGGCAAAGGTGAAGCAAATTTCTAATATATTTCACTTACCATTTACGTAGTTTCCTTAGTATTTTCTTCTTGCAAACGAATATGAGGAAAATCGCAGGGCCAATGAGGATGTTGTAGACGTCGGATAACCACCATATCTTGAAGCCAGGGTACAGGAAGCTGATTATTTCCAGCAACCAGTTCAGGCCCATCACTACCGACAGCTTCAGATAGACCATGAGCCTGTAAGAATATATATTTTTGTCATTTACATAAATAAAACAGGGATTTTAGTGGCATTTGCTAAGTCAGCTTGTAATGTTCGCACTGCTGGGAGACGGGCCTCATCTATGAGAGAAAGCGGGTCATAATGCACCACGCGGGCCCAGTGCGGGTTGGTGGATGTCACATGTCTTCGCATTTTTGGTTCTAGGACATGCATTTGCATGTAAACTAACAAAATTTCCATTCGCCGTTCCGTGAGCAGTGGTGATGAGATAAATTACGCAAAGTAAACTGCTTGCCTGGGTTCGAAACTACGACCTACGATACTTAAATCGGGGCTGTATCTCATATGTAACACGCATAAATCTGTTTTATCGCGCATAATACATTGAAAACACTTTAGATGATGTACCTGATGATTACCATTTTGTGTAATGCATTGCAGAGTGTTGATCAAGTGATCAATTTATGTTATAAATCAGTGATATTCAGATTCGTGGATCATCTAAAGTGTTGATATTTTGAACTATTTATGTTTTAAATCAATGTTATTCACATTCGTTGCTCATCTGAAGTGTTGAGATATTGAACCGTTTATGTTTTAAGCTAATGTTATTCTGATTAATTGAAAAATTAAACTATTGATTATATGGTGTTGATATTTTGATTCTTGATGTTTTGGTTTTTGAAGTTGAGTATCCCAGCCTACATATACAGGGTGGCAGGGACATCGACGCGCAAATTGCTACCATGAATTCAGCACATGATTCTAGACCTGCTGCGGGCCTGCGTAGATATTTTTCGTCGATTACCAATAAAGAAATCGGCTGTGTCATTCATCAACCATGACCATGATTTTTTTTTTTAATAACTATCGAAAAATTTCAGCGTACCGGGGTACGCTGAAATTTTCAGCGGTTCAGTATAATTAAACTGAATCCATGGTAACAGGTTGCGCGTCGATATCCCTACCACCCTGTAATCGCGCGTCAGCCCCTGCAGTTGGTTGACATAAGACAGTTAAAATCCAATGACGACAGGACTTTGTTCCTCTCGGGTTGTTATTGGGCCCTATTACACCCACTTTAAGTGCCTAATCGGCCCACTCACCTGTGCCTATGAGTGCGATGTGCCTGTGGGTTGCCTGCAGCAGCAGAGTCCAGCACGGCAGTCCCTCGACTCAAACGCCAGATGTTGAACGCGGTCATCAAGTAAAACATCCAGTTGCAGATAATCAGGATCAGCATGGGTACGTATAAGTACAACAGTTTTACACCTCCTGCGAAGCAAATATGGTTCATTAAAACTTATTACTTTTAAAACTTCGTCACTGTTTTAAAGATATGGTTTTGACCACGAAAAGCTGGCCGTTTATAATGAAGATAAGGCAGTAAACTCTACGCTTATTTTTGTTTATTTAAAATTTATCAACTTTTTTACAGAACCCTTTTTAAAATCGGTAGTTACTAATAACACAATAATTGGCTAGTACAATTTTGTCAAAAGGCTGCCAAAACCAAGTGAATGTTGTGTGTATTGTCTAGATACCACTAGAAAACTCTGAAAATTTATTTTTACGCCGATAATGGCAGAATATTATGAACTTTTATATATAATTATATTTAGCAACTCTGTAACAATATTTTGACAAATAAATAATAAAAAAAATATTGACATAAAAAAGGTGTCACATTTTAATTTGAAGCCTCACTCCTGAGCTGGGTGGTACCTGTGTTACAGGAGTCAGTGTCTTCACCTGGTTTTGGAACATTAACAATTTATGTATGCTACAAAATTAAAATAAATGAACTAATATATTATGATTACTAGTGGCGCCGATTCCCTTGTTCACAAACTGAACTAAATTTAAGTTCAGTGCATCTTTTTCTTTCTATTTAAATATTAGTTTAGTCCTGTCAAATTAGTCAGCGCCTGACGTAAATTGACGTATTTTTAGTAGCCACGTTTTTAATCACGTCTAAACTCTCTATGGAGTATCTTAATTTGACAGGACTAAACTAATATTTTATCTTCTGTCCTTTTCTTAATGAAATAGAAAGAAAAAGATGCACTGAACTTAAATTTAGTTTAGTTTGTGAACAAGGGAATGGGCGCCATTAGCAAAAAATTTAGTGAGCCAACCTTCAAGGAAGCATCCGAACTCCGGCACGTGAGGAGTGACGAACCAAGGCAGGTCCCTCAAGTCATCCTTCATTTCATTCAGTATCAACAGGCCACAGGTCATGAAGAGCGGGACTCCAAAAGCGAAGAAGCAGTACATCAGGAACTTATAGAGTTCTCCTCGCCGATGGATAGGACGGGCTTTCGCATAACCTCTGTAAAATATATGTATTATGTTATGAAATTAAATTTAGTTATTTTCCATACTACATTCGGCCTGAAGCATAACGTTAGACCTAGCAACTGTGCGCTATTTTAATTGTTAAGGTATTCATTGTAAATATATCCCCTTTTTATAAATAAACGATTTATTATTATTTCGTTTATTTATTTAGTTATCTTATTAAAATATAATTTCTTATTTCTTCTTTAATTTTTTTTTATTTCTTAAAATATAATTTAAAAAAAAACATTTAAAAATATAAAACAATAGCAATCCACCGATGTCGGGAGCAAGGTCCAAGCTACAGGTGGTTAGGGCTTCAGAGACAGGAGCCTCCTCACAATGCGAGGCGTATCGAGAAGTACTGCCTCTTGAATCATGCGCTTGATCCAACCGCCTATCGAGAGCCTCGATAAATGTTGATCGAGGCTTTCGGCCATCAGGCTATTGGCTGATACAAAGGTCAGGCGCGTAGTGTATGAACGTAATCGAGGCAATAGGAATATGTAAGGATCGTAGCAGGTGACGTTTTGTAGTTTTTGCTTACCCCATGGGAAGAAGGCCAGGGTTTATGTATGTATGTAAGTATGATACACTACTTTAATGATGCCGGAACCGATAAATATAACAGAATATTAACGGGTACTGCATCTAGTAACTAAATGATTTTAATTTATAAATAGGTTTTTACAAACACTTTTACACGTAAATCATATTTTCAAAACTAGATGAGGTCGGCGTTTCCTATCTGACTAACCAGAGAAGAAAGGCCGAAATAAACTCAGAGGTCACAGTCTCTTTTAAAGTCCAGACATAAGCTTGGTCAGATCATATGAAGACCATGTAGATCGATGTCTGAGATGGTCTTTTGAGGAGAGAATAGCACAGATTGAGAGGACCTGTCCAGTCAGTGCACGTATTTATCAGAAAACGTGCAGCTCAACTCAAAACTTAAGGAGCTTAACGATACAAAAGAAATGACATTTGGGTAGGCCACATAAATAACTCAAACTGCCAGACCATGACAAAACTAACAGAGAGAAAAATAAATAAAATTACCCACATAGTCTTCACATTCACAATACTAACAAATAAAACGTTCAGCAAGCATCCGAAAACCGGTAACTTATAGTTGGGAAGAAAGTATTACCTGAAGGTCCACCAAATATCGTAGGACATGACGCTCATCCAGCAGAAAGTAGCCAGGAAGAAGTAATAAATGAACATCGCTGGAATGAAGAAAATATGATGTGTTAAAATGTTACTTGCACAAAAGTAAGCAAGGAGCTTTGCATGCCATTGTGACGTAAGTTGTTATGGCCCAGCATGCAACTTACTTGCATGCTGTCCTAACTATACAGGCTGATTTTTTAAAGACCAGCCAAATTTAAGGATGAGGTACAGACCATCAAACTGAACAACTTTCTCCATGGGACAAATAGCGTAATCGCGAAAATTTTATCAACTGTCCCATAGAAAACTTCAATACCTACTCGACCTAAATGTATGGGACGGCTGAATTTTTATTCGCGATTACGATGTTGGTCCCATGGAGAAAGTTGTTCAGTTTGATGGTCTGTACCACATCCTTAAATGTGGCTGGTCTTTAAAAAGTCAGCCTGTATACTAAAATATACTAGCGAACCCGACAGACGTCGTCCTGCCCGACCGGGTCCAATTGTGTTTTCAAACCATCCAGGAAACCATTGAAATAGGAGTATACACACAATGTTTCATCCAAATCGGTCCAGCCGTTTAGGAGGAGTTAGGTCACAAACACTCGTACAGGAGAATGTATATATTAAGGTAAACTAATTAATATTATAAACTAGCTTCTTCCCGCAACTTCCTCCGCGTAAAGCAACTTTCTTATTTTTTTTTCGTAAGAACCTTCTACAAAGTATTAGAAAACTTAAAAAAAAAATGGATGAAATCGGTCAAGTCGTTCTCAAGTTATAGCGTCACCAAGGGAAATAGGGATTAATTTATATATATATATATATATATATGTATATAGATGTAAAAGTTTGTACGTTTGTTACTCATTCTCGCAAAAGCTGCTGGACAGATTCGGATGAAATTTGGCACACAGATAGACCATGTCCTGGGTAAGAACATAGGCTATTTTTCATCCTGGATTGCCGACGAAGTCAAGGGCAACAGCTAGTATAATAATAATTATTTCCCTTGATGGTTTCAAGGACAAGCGCACGAACAGCAATATTCTGCTTTTTACATTGCTATAAATATGGGCCCGCATAGCAGACAGCATTTTCCTTAAAATTTCATTGGAACTAATGTCATGCTTACACGGGCAACTGACTTGCACAATTCTTGGCAATTTTGGTTAATCACGTTCACCGAGAAATTAACAGCAGTTCCATTTATTAAAAGAACATAACATCACGCCTTGTTTCCCCGAAGGATTAGGCAGAGATGTACCTGTAGTACACCCACATTTCACCAGTTATGTTTAAGTCCCATGTAATAGAAAGCGAGCCTATTGCCATCGACTGGGTACAAATGCAGACTCCGAACTACTACTGAGAAATTCCAAAGGAAAAACCCATCAACGCTTTGCCTGATCTAGGAATTGAACCCAGGACCTCGTGCTCAGCAGCCCTTGCGACCAACGAGCCAGTCAATTTTATTATAAGAAATTCTACAATGATCACTTACTCAGACAGATACAAGATAGTGCGGTGTGAATTTGTATTTGAATGATGGCCAACAGCAAAAAGGCCATGAACAGACTGAAGACGTACGCCATCAGGATCAAGCCACACAAGTTCTGAAGTTCAGGCAGCAAGAAGTATACTAACAACACCAGCAGCATAAAGAAGCATGACAGCAGCGTAACTGTTGACAAAGAGTACATGAAGTTAATTATTTGACTTTTAACGGCCAAAATATTTTTGATTTAAAAGAGTGTTCGTGGAGTTTCTTCCCCGTTCTTCTCCATAGGTACCTAATACGCTTTGGAATGGGCAACTGGCTTCATCTTTCTGACTGACCGACCCCTTGACAATACAAAAGTGCCTGTAATTGGTTTATTTGAAATATATGCTTTGAGTTTGAGTATGAAGCCAAGGGTTATTGTGATTTGTCAGGGCTCCCACACATAAACACGATACGACGTCGCGTCGTACAATGCTAATGTCAGACAATGCCATTACGTTGTGATCTCGCCTTCAAGCATATACAAGACAGCATGATACATGCCAAGTCTGTCACTAGCAGCCGTCCGGATAATCGTTGACGGTCACCATCTGACAATGAATGGTGGCACCTTTGATGTAAATCGAAGGATTTTACGACGCGACGTCGTATCGTGTTTATGTGTGGGAGACCTCAATTGTTTAGGGTTTTTGTGTCTTGTCATCGTCATCATTGTGTGATGATTGGATGAAGTGAGAAATACTGATAGTAGCAGCAGTAGCACATATTGTCAAATTGCATGTGAAAGCTGATCTTCATCACTCGCCTGCCCTGGTCCCCATTTATTTAGGTTTGGCGCAACATGTCTTGTCCTTTCATACTTCTATATTAGTCTTCATCGTGGTAGTCACCTCCTTTCTAGCCATATCATCTTTCACACAGTCCATCCATCGTTTCTTTGGTCTTCCCCTATTCTAATAGCCATCCACATTTATACTCAAATCTTTCCTCACACATTTTCCTCGTTCCTTCGCATCACATACCATGAAAATACCGACCGCCTGCCGACCCTAACACACTTAAAGCTAAAGATACCTACACATGCATGTATTAATTCAGAAAAGTGTTAAATGTACAGCCGCCAGCAGGTCAAGCTACCCGAAACTGTCAAATTTTCCCAATCAATCTTGACCCTTAATGTTATAGCGATAAAATTGAAAAAGTATTATAGAAATTAGACAGATTGTAGTAGCTTGATGTGCTGGTGTTTGTACAAATGGGACACAACATTGATATCTAATTGACGCAGAACATTACAATTACAATTCTACAAAAATAATAACAATATTATATATAATAAGAATTATGGACATGAAATAATCCTGGAAATGAATTCTGTTGTAACTTGTAAACATAGACATCGGAGATGATGGTTCATTTTATGATTCATTTATGCTTTATCTGCGGTTAAATGATGCAGTTGTTTATAACCTACATATTAGTCGTTAAAAACTCCGAGTAGCAATTAAGATTTAAGATGACATGGAACATTTTCTAGGTATTACGTTATTTTACGGTAGTGTTTTACACCCCTTAGATTTTATTTATTTATAACTAGCTGCACCCCGCGGTTTACCCGCATAAATTTCGATCCCGTAGGAATATCGGGATAAAAGTATTCTATATATTACTCCTGGTTATAAACCATCTGTGTGCCAAATTTCATCCAAATCCGTTCAGTATTTTTTGCGTGAAAGAGTAACAAACATCCATCCATCCATCCATCCATGCATCCATCAATCCATACAAACTTTCACGTTTGAAAGGAAATTAAAAGT
The DNA here is from genome assembly GCA_947507525.1 of Apamea epomidion. Taxonomy (NCBI): domain Eukaryota; kingdom Metazoa; phylum Arthropoda; class Insecta; order Lepidoptera; family Noctuidae; genus Apamea; species Apamea epomidion. Next base: position 5,217,233 of record OX382237.1, on the reverse strand, counting down.
ATTTATTGCGACTCGCACCGGAAGATCATTACACTAAACTAAACACAATCAAAAAAAAAAAAAAAAAAACAAATTATATAAAATAAAAAGTAACAAAACCAAATTATATAAAAAAAAGAAGTAAAAGTATCCTATATGTTAATCCTGGTTATAAACTATCTGTTTGCCAAATTTCATCCAAATCCGTTCAGTAGTTTTTGCGTGAAAGAGTAACAAACATCCATCATCCATCCATACAAACTTTCACGTTAATAATATTAGGATTACCTATAGTAGGATAGGATAATTATGTCTAAATTATTTTACTGCTGGCATAGGAGCGTCTGGATTGGCATATGAAAAAAGGGGCCTATGCTCAGCCGTGGGTGAAGTCGGGCTGTGGATCATGATGACGATGATAAAGTGCAGTAGGCCGCAAGTCAGTGGTAACACTTTGACCTAGAGCCTAGCGTAGTAGGGAGTTTTAATATAACAAGAGGCCAACTCATACTGTTTTAATACCACTGACGTGTGGTTTAGTTCATGCTTACTGATATTTCTCACTCATGGTGGCGCGTGTATTGGATCAATCGGTTCCCTACAAAATTGTTGAGCTGGATGGTGCTGATCCACGCGTCATATTCGTGAACGGGCGCCGTAGGTTCAGACTGGTTATCTCTTAACTGCCATGGCTTATTTTTTATCTTATATTTTGGATTGTGTCTTAATTTGATTTTTTTTTACATTGTTCTCACATATAGAAGCAACAAGAATAATGTACCCAAGATTTTGTAATATTTTGATTTAAAAAGCGTCCTTGGAGTTTGTTGCCCGTTCTTCTCCATATAGATCTTCAACTTCAAGCTTCAACTTTCGGACTAACTGACGGATCTATTTTGACAATTCAAAAGTGCCTGTATTTGCAGGCACCACCTCTACAACCCAAAAAAAAAAACACAAATTCAAAGTATTTATTTCAATTAAACCATTTATTTGGTTAAATTGAAACAAATACTTTGAATTTGTGGTTTGTTTATAGGTTTGGACAGAAAAAACAAAATGTTTACTTCTAGCAGGCTTTAACACAGTAGATGAGCTAAATACACAGTTGATGAGATTAATAGCCTCCCGAACGATTTCGGTCACGGTGGCCAATCTCAACGGAGATTAGCTAGGTACGTAGGAGATATTTTAGTGCACAAGTATGTACGTAAACACAAGAGCACTCTTTGTTCCTTTATTCCGACCGGGGAGAGATCAGGCGGCAGACCAACGGCTTTACGTCCTTTCCGAGGCTCGGGGGTATTGAACCGCCAACTTCCAAACTCCGGACTGTTACTAAGAAATTCCTCATCCCAATAACACTGTCCGACCCGGGAATCGAACCCAGGAGTCCACGCTCAGCAGTCGCGCTTGCAACCACGAGACCAACGGGGCAGTCAAAATAATTAGTGCCTAGGTGGGGGGAGTGGGACACGTTTAGTATCTACTTTTCTTTTTGAAATATATTCACTGATCGGAAATCAAAACTTACATCTTAAAAACGGGCATTAAAGGTCTATCCACACATATCAGGGCAGTGTCCGTGACGTGACAGGGCCGTGGCACACACAAGGCAGGCACTGAAGCTCCGTCGCCGTCCCGGACACGGAGGTGTGTGAACGAGTTCATATAAAATGTACAGACGCCAGCAGGTCAAGCTACCCGAAACTGTCAAATTTTCCCAATCAACCTTGAACCTTAATGCTTTAGCGATAAAGTTGAAAATTTATTAAAGAAATTTGACAGATTGTAGTCGACTAGATTTTGCTTCGATCAAATAGTACTACATAGATTCCCGATGAGCTCATCAAAAACGGCCGGACAAAATAAGACCACAGATAATGTTGTGGTCTTATTTTGCTACTGTTTTCAACCTTATTGATTAGAAATTATGTTTTATTTTTCCATACCTACTTAAATATTTTTGTACTTATTTTTTAAACACTTTTCAAAAGTACTAAATATATTGCAATCGATAATAAACTTTATGTTTGAAATTTAAGGTGTATAATCAAGTTATATGCAATCGCGGCCACTTAAGCGATGTATTTTTGTTTCTAATCCTTAATCTAGTACTATTGTTGATCGAAGAGATTTTGAACGTTTTTAATTACTGAAATAGCCCTACTCGTCCAGGCAATAGATTTCCTTTTTCTTTAATAAAGAATATTCTATTCGACTTCCAATGCTACGTTGGTCATCATTCTCCTGCCCCTTATCCCCATTTATTTGGGGCCAGCGCAACATGTGTTTTTCCATACTTCTCTATTAGTCGTCATCTCGGTAATCACCCCCTTCTAACCATATCATCATTCACACATTCCATCCAACGTTTCATTGGTCTTCCCCATTCGTACTCAAAACTCTCCACACGACATTTTCTACGTTGGTATTAATGTTAAATTAATTTTGTCTTACGGCTTGTTAAGTATATGTTGCTCTGTGGGAAGTCTCCTCCCGGCAGACGGGCCCAAAAGCGCGGCGTTGGCTTCTTTGTAGAGTTCACCACAACACGATAGTCTACGCAGTAGTCGGATGCCGGTATTGGGTTCCATCGATTGTATGCATTTGGGAGCTCCAATTGTAGAACTCCACTCTGGAATTAATAAACTGTTTTTAGTAAAAATATGTGTTGCGCCACGGTTATTGTGCTTTTGGGGACACAAGGCTAATAAAGGTTAGCGCTAATTACAATGCATTAGAATAATCCTCCTTCATCACAATTTTTATGAAGCAATGCACCGCATTTTATATGCCAATTACGCCTATGGCATTAAGTCCACCTCTGTAGATTTGTGTGCTTAATGTATTAAATAAATAATAAATTTATTGCATATTGTACATTGCATTCAGCTTCATAATATAAAATACTGGAAATTTACATCTGCTTGTACCTTGCAAACGTACTTTATGAATTTCCTCATGGAATAACCCAATTAGCCCGACCCAGGTATCAAACCTACGACTTTACAAGGCCGGATCATTTATTCGTAGAATATCTACAGATGTTGTGGAAATATTTTCAGTACAAAATACACACATCAAAAGTGTCTAGGGAACGAGTATATTTTTAACTATAAACAATAATTAATTAATTATTAATTATTATTAACAATATTTAATTATCCAATTAATATTTACCAAATTTAGTCTTCCAGATTGGCTTCTTACTTTAATTCCTATGTTTAGCCTAAACCGCTGGGTCTAGAAACATGTTTTGCTTTTGTGCTTTGTATTAGCTAGCGAAACTCCGCAGATGTGATGGGTACCGATATCTAATGCCGATAAAATAAAAATTATAAAATCTTATACACGCGAAAGTTTGTATGGATGGATGGACGTTTGTTACTCTTTCACGCAAAAACTACTTAACGGATTAGGATGAAATTTAGCACACAGATAGTTTACAACCAGGATTATGTAACACATAGGATACTTTTTATCCCGATATTCCTACGGGATTGAAATTTATGCGGGTGAAACCGCGGTGTGCAGCTAGTACTAAATAAGTAACTGCTGCGTAACACGGTCAACGGCCGCTGCCAGAGTAGTAATTAGACGTTATGAGTATAGAAAAGATATTTTTCTTTTATCCGTTTTTTTTTTTTCATTATGCTGAGCGATGGCCGCTTTGCGTGGACGCATGTTTACCCCCAACTTGGGTTTTTTTGTGTCTTTAGATCCTTTTTTCATGCGTCATGTTTGCCGCGAATGAATGCATTTTCTTTCTTTTCTTTCTTTCTTATCGTCATTCGATATCATCGAGTGGAAGTGTGGTGTAATCTACCTACGCGGCCCCGCCGGGGGGGGGGGGGGGGGGGGAGGTAGATGTCATTTGTCTTCGAATTTTTTGTTCAAGATGTTTTCCTTCACCGTTTTGTGAGCAGTGGTGATGAAATTATTTACACGAAGTAAAGCGGCTGCCTAGGTACGAACTCGTAATTCGGAGTCGTTACCACTGGGACGCCACCGCTCACTAGACGTGACATGTACAAGCTGTGGTTTTGCATCCACGTCAAATTTCAGGAGGCTGTTATGAAAGACATAAATAATCAAATAAAATTCCGATCCCTGGTAAATAACAAATACATACTTGGTTTTTTTTAGTTATTTAAGTTTGACAGTATTTCAGAATACTCCACTTTCAAAGAACAGAATCGCGTTATGGTATCGTATAAGCGGCCGCGTTTTTATGTGTGTGTAAAAGGGTAGTTACAGTGCGGTCTCACACAGGCCGCGTTTTAAAATGCGTGTCCCACACATATCGCGATCGCCGATATCCGAAAATTTGAAAAAATAAAATAAAGAACCTACTTATTTTATTATTGATTCGTGTCGAGAATCAGTAGCATAGTTACCTCCTTGAATTTGACGAGGATGCAAAACGACACCTTGTATACGGGCTTGTAGAAAAATAGAATAGAATATTATATATTTTTTTTTATTATGTACACCATACATATTACAGAATATAAATGTAGAAATTTTACGAGGCATGACAATGGGCGGTCTTATCGCTAAAAGCTATTTTTTTAATAATGCTAACTTAAAAAAAATAACAAAGTTTCCGCCATGTTTCTCTTCAAAACATATTTTAACTAACTGTAAGCCACTGCTAGATTTATCCTGTTAATTAAGAGTCCCGTAGGTTATTTCTGCGAATGTTATTTACTGTAAAACTATAGTCAAAAGGAAATAACAATATTTAATTACAAATAAACAGTAATTGTTGTTTATACTATTGAGTTCGTTTTGCCACATATATGAGTCGTTAGCGGTCGTGCTAAGATTATAGAAGGAAATCCTAACGCATTGGTTATTTATTTCTTACAATAAAACGTACTATAATAATAAATAATAACACTAGTCTATATTGTTCCACTACAGGGCAAATACTCTATGAGAATTGATCGCTTGCTCAAAGTGGTTTAACGACTTTAGGCTTATATGAATTATAAGTAAAAAAGTTCGGATCGGCTCAGTTGGGTCGGGACCATAGTCAATATTTAAAAGAGTGTAGGAGTGTAGGACCGGGACCGACCGAACCAAATAGTAACTTCGTAGCAGGAAACGGCCGAACGTTCGGCCGATACGATACGTTTACCACTTCGGAGTAGACCCCCAGGATTCCTCACGATGTTTTCCTTCACCGATGTCAATGATATCCTAGAGAAACTTAGAAAGTACATCATAATTTGCCTAGCCTTTTCCCAACTATGTTGGGGTCGGCTTCCAGTCTAACCGGATGCAACTGAATATCAAAACTTAGAAAGTACATAACGAGCCTAAATGTTCCCAAAGCTGGGACATAGGCTTTCTCTGTGTGAGAGGGAGTTGGTTGTAATCCATCATGCAAGCCCAGTGCGGGTTGGTAGATGTCACATGCCTGCGAATGTTTGGTTCTAGAACATGCTGGTTTCCTAACGGTTTTCCTTCACCGTTTTGGGAGCAGAAAGTATAAATGAATTTAAAAATTCAAATTGATATACTCGTATATATATGCATATATACCCGAATTTGAACCTCGTGAATTACAGGGGAGGTCTTAACCACTGGGCCATCTCGACATTCAATAGGTTTCAGAGGAAAACTGGTTAAGGAAAAGTAATTAGGTACCTGGTAAGTAACATGAATGAGGTCATTTTTATTTTTAAATTAAAATACAAGGTAACTGATAGCATGTTTCAGGACGGTTAATTGCAAAACTACAGTTGAGGTTTTCTTAAAACCATACACAATTATGTCCAATTTATACAGGGTCAAATTAAATTTGCTAGCGAAACTCAATACACGTGGTGGGTATCGATATCATCTAAACACAATAAAAAAAAAAAGAGATATGATTGTTGGTTGGTTTTTGGGTTGGTGGTTTGGTTTGGCTGGTTGGTTTTTTTGGTTTGCTTGGGTGTTGAGATATCAATAAAAAGCTGATTTTTAAACTGATATTTCAAGTGACTACACTAAATGCGGTAGAAGACCCCAAAAAAATCTTCGAATTAATTTAATTTTGTTTTGTGGTGTTTAGATATCCATAGCAGTCCGCGGAGTTTCGCCAGCTAATTTAATTTCACCCTGTATACTAGTTTATGTAGGATAAAAAATGAAATATTGTAATTACAACATATTTTGCATGGCATGTAGTTTCGGTGTTTCCGGTGATTTGAGTTATCTTGGGACCATACATTGTTTTTATCTCCTATTGTCCTTCCGGCTGTGTAATCCTGGGTTTATAAATCGTCCTAAAAATAACTATGCACTTAATTATATACCTAAATACCGATGACTTACGGGTGATTTTAAATTGGCATAAGTTTTAAGGCCGTACAAAGGCCATTGGGGAAGTTTGTATGGGATTTAGACTATGAAATAATAGTGATGTGCTAGGAATAGGTACCTATTTTAAACCTGCTAAACACAGTATTAAACTACTAAAGGTTCTTATAACAAATAGTGTAACTAGGTAATGGCGCCGATTACCTTGTTCACAAACTAAACTAAAAAGTTCAGTGCATCCTTTCCTTTCTTTCCTTTTATATTTAATTAAGAAAAGGACAGAAGATAAATATTAGATAAAGGTTGCAGCTACATCATAGTCAACCTATAATGTTTCCACTGCTGGGACACAGGCCTCCTCTCAGTGAGAGGGAGTGGGCCGTAATCCCGTGGATTTCGCCGTAACACGTACGACGCAATTAACTTGCATACTTTTGTCATTTGTGAAAGTTACTGGCATTTGTATTCCTGACCTAAATCTCCATAATCAGACTATAATGTTCCCACTGCTGGAACATAAACCTCCTTCGTTCGTGAGGGAGTGGGCTGTAATCTACCACACGGGCCTAGTGCGGGTTGGTAGATCACAACTGTCTTCGAATTTTTGTTCTAGGACATGCCGGTTTCCTCACAATGTTTTCCTTCACCGTTTTGAGAGCAGTGGTGATGAAATAATTTACACAAAGTAAAGCGCCTATCTGGGTTCGAACCTACGACCTGCAACTCGTAATACGTGGCCGTTACCACTGGACCACCACAAAAATCATCGTCAACTGATTTTTTCTGGATGTGAAGATTGTCACTTCACAAACGCAAAATGCAGTTTTATATTTTTACCTAATTTTCATTGGCTGACATTTTTTTTTGGGTTCTAGATGACTCCAGAAATCATCTCCTGTGTTTTGGGGCGGCTTAAAATTATTTTTATTACATGCCTAATTTTTTTTTAGTAAGCAGCATATTTGCTTTTTCTCTTTGGGATATCTAAGAAAAGTAAGTATTAGGAAAAGCCGTAATGAGAGAAGCAGAAGCACAATATAAAAATAACATTCAGAATCTTCATAATAGGTCAGGCAAAAAGTTGTACCTACTTACTCTTATATCTGTAGATACACATAACATAACAGCACACCTGTATTTCTCGAGTTAAGCAGAGGTGAGCCTATTGTACATCCACGCGTAATAGGGGGCGAGCCTATTGCCATCAAACTGGCATAAATCCAGACCCTGGGCTGCTCCTGAGAAGTTTCTGATGGAAAAACGCAATAACACCTGGCCCGACCTGGGAATCGAACCCATAACCTCATGTTGAGCAGTAACGCTTGCAACCACTAAACCAACAAAGCAGCTTCTTTCTTCTATTCTAATGCAATGTACAGACGCCTGCACATCAAGCTACCATAATCTGTCAAATTTATTTAATAGATTTTCAGCTTTATCTCTAAAGCCTTAAGATTCAATGTTGATTAGGAAATTTTGACAGTTTTGGGTAGCTAGACCTGCTGGCGTCTGTACATATAATTAAGAAACTCACCTGAGTAACGTAAATGTTGAATTCCAACAATGTGACATCCAGGACGTCACTCTTGAAGAGTGGATCTTTAAATTTCCCCGGTTTAAGGCTGAATACATCTTCGAGTGACTTATTTGTGGGTCTCATTTCCTCGTCATAAACTTGTATCTTTGAAAATGAAAGCTTTTCGGCGTGTGAGATACAGGCTTTCCTTTTCCCCACATATCTCCCCTCTGGGCAACATTTAAATAAATGATTCTGGAAACCACGAGGTTCTGGTTCAATGTCCAAAGCATTGATCTTTGTCGCAAGGACTAACAACACATTGAATATGAATAACATTTCGTCACGAGTGCTTGTCCTGAAGCACAAATGAATTATGACGGATCATTGTAACAACTTCGTTATATTATATTTATACATACAAATGTGACATTTATATCGTCGGTGTGCGAGCAAGCCCGCGTATAATAGTTAGTAAATAAGTATTGTACCGTATCTCGAGGAAAAAGTGAATATCTTGTTATGCTGTCGGCGCCGATTCCTTTGTTCACAAATTAAACTAAATTTAAGTTCTGTGCATCTTTTTCTTTCTATTTAATTAAGAAAAGGACAGAAGATAAAATATTAGTTTTGTCCTGTCAAATTAAGATACTCCATAGACAGTGTACCTAGACGTGATTAAAAACTTAGCTACTAAAAATACGTCAATTTACGTCAGGCGCTGACTAGTTTGACAGGACTAAACTAATATTTATCTTCTGTCCTTTTCTAAATTAAATAGAAAGAAAAAGATGCATTGAACTTAAATTTAGTTTAGTTTGTGAACAAGGGAATCGGCACCACTGGAAAGGTAATTAGGCATATTGGGGTTTATTTATAAACGATGATTAAAGTTAAGTGATGTTCAAACGCCATACACGTATGGTTAAACAGTCACTAAGCACCACTTTACTTTCAGCAACGTTTATGAATAAAGGGGTGTGGTTCACACACATACATATTCAACCTCGCAAAGACGGCGAGTGAGAACACCATGTTACGTGAAAAAGATGAGGAATGAGAGTGGCATGAGAAAATAATGGCACCCATGTCTTTGGAGGAAGAGTATTGGAAAACAAAAACAATGAATATAGAACAAAAATGTAGTTTTATTTGTATCAAAATAAATTATTTCTACAAAATGTCTCTTTTTATTTCTTGTGACTGCCACAACGCAGCTTTTCTTTAGTTCTGAACCTTAGAACTGACGTCATAAGATAACACAAGGGCACATGGGATAACAGATTGAATAATCACAATCTGTGATGAGCTTCTTCACGAACTCATTCTCTTTCTCACGAACTCAACCTCCTAAGCAGCTACTGAGCCACTTCATTGAGCTTTCCCTATAAATTCTTTCATCATGTATACTCGGAATGAAGGTAATCATTCTCGTAGTGGATTTAAACGAGCTTTGTAGGTCTTCTTTCTTCTACTTCCCTCCGGTGTTTCCAAATTATTTAACTCTTTTACGTCGTTTTGGAAATCCAGTAAAAGATTTTCGAAGTCCATATTTAGGTACGCACTACTCGATATTATGAACAAAATAACCTCGAAGTGCAATGATCCGATCAGAAGATTCAAATAAAATCCGCCATGTTGCCTTTTAGCATCCTCTTAACAGTGGTCCGGTGGTGTTTAATTTTGACAGCTACAAATGAATTGCCTAGCATCCTCTTAGCGCTAAATAGCGCTTATGAATAAGAATTTTGCTAATCAGTTGCTTAGCAATTGATTAAATTTCTATTTTTTACTGGGTACGTCTTTCATTGACTTGAATGTGTCCTGGCGGCTGAGAATATGTCATGCTCACTCAAATATCTTGCTGGTGGTGGCGTGTGTGCTGGATCATTAAGTTCTCTTCCAAATGGTTGAGCTGAATGGTGCTGATCCATACGTCATATTCGTGAACGGGCGCCGTTAGTAGGGATTGGTCAACTCTTAACCGCTACGGCTTATTTTAATGTTTGAATTGTTTTCTTGTTTTTATCTTAATGTATAATTTTTCTATTTTTCTGTTCCTTACTTCTTGCCTGTTTATACATGTGTGTGTGCATCATCATCTGCATAGCCTTTTCCCAATTATGTTGGGGTCAGCTTCTAGTCCAACCGGATGCAGCTGAATACCAGTATTTTACATGAAGCAACAGCCTATCTGACCTTCACAACAATTTTTACTGGCTAATATGATACCCCTTGGTAAGACTGCTTGTCAGACATTCGGGCTTCTGACGACCCGTAACGACTGCCAAAGATCCACGATTGACAGCCGGGACCAACGGCTTAACGTGCTTTCCGAGGCACAGAGGGGTCTTGATATATGTATAAAGATGGTCACCCATCCACGGACCAACAGCGGCAAGCGTAGCTTAGCCTGATCGATCGATCCGCGCGGCTGTTATTACTTAGCCACAAGCCCTTCGTGTGTGTGTGCCTAAATGGTTGAATATATAGTAAATAAAGCTACGGTGTCCTAGAAGAGCGGTGGCCGCCATATAACGAGCGCAGAGATGGCTGTCATGAAAATGATGGCGGCGGGGTTTAACTTTACGGTGTCAAAATACGCTCTCTAGGAAACACATTAAGGCGCCATCTCCACGGGCGACAGAATCACGGCGATAGTCTCACCGTGCCATCAGATTCTCGCCGCGATGATGTCGCCGTGTGGAGACTGCTTCATACAGTTTCTATTGAATTTGATGCCTCGACGTGACTATCGCCGCGATATTCTCGCCCGTATAGATGGCGCCTTACTCACTTCTATAAATAAAATTACAGTGACGTCGTTCGCCGGTAAATTGCGCACGCCATGTACTTAGGCGGCCACAGGTTTTCTTGGAAACCATGGCTGGAGTGGCTCATCGGGGCCGCATGGCCGCGCAAGACTTATTCTAATAAAATAAGTCACAAACCACGTCTCGCACCCAAATTATTATTTGACTTAAGAATTTGAGATCATTTTCAAGTTATGGAACAACAAACTGAATTTCATAGTTAACAAAGCCCAAATTCCATTGCAACTAAATATTTATTAAGACCTTTTTGTTACAAATGATCACTGAAAAATCAACTTGGATACATTTCACTAAAGTAGGTAATTTATATGGATATCTGAGATTATGAACACTGCTATTATTAGCCGTTAACTGCCACAGAATACCTAGTACAGTAGTGAAAAGATGAGATCAGGGGGCCTAAAAACTCCACACACAAGCACTTCCAAAACGGTGAAGGACACCATCGTGAGGAAAACGGCATGTCCTGGTACCAAAAATTCGAAGACATGTGACATCTACCAACCCGCATTGGGCCCGCGTGGTGGATTACGACCCACTCCATCTCACTGAGAGGAGGCCTGTGTGCCAGCAGTGGGAACATTATAGCCAGATTATGTAAGCAATTCCTCTAAAAGCGATTTATTTCCTGAATTCCCAGCAGATCATTAGCAATAATAGCCTCTAATTTTCGTAAAATGGTGACACATTTACTAGCTTAATCATCTTCTACAATCATATTTGGTGTAAATATTGCCGAATGAAAAGAATACTGACCGTAATTTACCGCTGAAATTTATTTTTAGTAATAGGTCGTAACCAAAAAGACTGATTACCTACTATGAGTTGTTAATTTGCCTTCGGTATGTGCGCGGCGAGACGGGGGGGCAGTGCAGGCCGCTCAGTCGTCATCGCTCACGGCGTCCCGCCCCCCGCCTCGCCGTGCATTCCTCCCGCCTCGCCGCGCATTCCTAAAGCGCGGTACAGCAGTTTCGGTCAAACTATAGTAAAATATTTCTCCTGTTTCTATGGTTTTATTTTAGTAATGGGTAATGTAAATGATTTATTTCTTTAAGTAGGTTTGTACAAACACTTCAATCATATTTTATTTAATCTAGATGAAGTTGGCGTTTCCTATGTGACTACTCTGAGAAGAAAGGCCGATACAAACTCAGAGGTCACAGTCTCTTTTAAAGTTCAGACATAATCTAGCTTAGATCATGTGAAGGCCATGTTGATTGGTGTCTGAAATGGTATTCTGAGGAAAGACCACACAGATTGAGTGCAGTTCAGTCACTGCACGCATTTGTCAAAAATCGTGCAGCTCAACTCAGGACTTGAGGAGCTCAACGATTCGACGAACAATACCAAAGTAAGGACATTTGGGTAGGTCGCATAAATTACTCAAACTGCCAGATCATGATTAAAACTAAGTAAGAAGGAAAAAAAAGGAAAACAGAAAAGAGAAATGTCCCACATAGTAGTTTGTAACAAAAAAAAAGACTGATTATTATCCTACTCATATTATAAACGTGAAAGTTTGTATGGATGGATGGATGGATGTTTGTTACTCTTTCACGCAAAAACTTCTGAACGGATTTTGATGAAATTTGGCCCACAGATGGTTTGTAACCAGGATTAGCATATAGGATACTTTTTATCCCGATATTCTTACGGGATCGAAACTTATGCGGGTGAAACCGCGGGGCGCAGCAAGTATAAGATAAAACTGAAACCGGTATTATAAAGTGCACTGTGACTGAGACTATGGACTAAATTTAGACTTTCAGGATGCCTAGGTGAAGTACTGAAGAAAATCCAAGTAACAGGAAACACAACTTTATTCCTTTTCACGATCGAGAGCTCGAGTCCGAATGTTTAACCGACCTCTTCCCGCCTCGCAGGTTTTCGATAATTACCGCGGTAAAATCGAGTTCTGTGATTGGTTAACAATTTAATGTCGTCAGCCAATCACAGATAACAATGTGCTGGCCTCAGATCGATTGGCCAACCAGACGCATCCAACGACCAAATGACAAACTAAAGTGGCTATCGTCTTTGGTCAGTGAACGAGAAATCGTAAGTTCAAACCATGTGTGCAGCAAATGTCTTTTTCTTTTGCCGCCGGGGCTGCGGGTTGTTCGAAAGAGATACCGTGGCCCCTGGCACAGGCAACTGAAGGAACACGGGTGGGTTTTAGTCAGTAAAAGTCTGACACGCCCTTCCGCTCAGCCCAGAGCGGGAGAGGTCATTCGATGATTTCCCACCCATAAAAAAAAGAAAGTGTTGTCAGTACAAAAATATTCGAATCAAAAATACTTACTGGCCTGAAACTAATATTTTTGGGTATCAATTTAATGAAATAAAAATGTAAATTAGCGAACCCTAACAATTATAAGAGTTGTTAATGTAGTAAGATGACATATTCCTATGAATTTTACTGTGTGTACATAAATAAATAAGATACTAGCTGCGGCCCGCGGTTTCACCCGCTTAAGTTTCGATCCCGTGGGAATATCGGGATAAAAAGTATCCTATATGCTAATCCTGGTTATAAAACATAATTGTGCCAAATTTCATCCAAATCCGTTCTGTAGTTTTAGCGTGAAAGAGTAACAAACATCCATCCATCCATCCATACAAACTTTCACGTTTATAATATTGGTAGGATACTTATCATAATACTCCTACAAAAGTTCTTGTTGTAAACAAAACCAGGGTTTCGGAGATTTTCAAAATAACCTAAAACTAGGTACTTTATTTTGTTTGATACAGAAACGGCCATTATTGCTCTTAAAAACAACGTAATCAGCACCGTCAGAAGAACGTGACACTTTCAAAATTCAAGGTTATATTAATCATCATTAATTTAAAACGGAACGTCATGTAAAGGGAATAAAACAATATCAACACTTTTTTTTCTTAAAATTATATTCCCTGTTCAAAAATCAAATCCCCGACGCGTAATGTCGTAAAATAATATGAAAATAATTACTATAATATTTTGATCTTGATGCATGAGACTTTGGTACGACTATTGGTCATTCTCTTTTGCAAACAATTTTTCGACCATTTCTTGGTATCCGATTGAGCTGAAACTTTGCATACACCTTTAAGTGACAATATAGAGTAGAAAACGATAAAGTTAGTAACATCACACTAAATTCAATATGGCCGCCGCTCCAAGACAGCGGATTATATTTTTTTCACACCCTTTAATATAGGTATCAAATGAAAGGGTTTGCTGTGAAGAATACAAATAACACAGCGAGAACTAAAAATAAACGAATTATAAAAAAACATTTTTAAAAGCAAGCATTTATATAAATGCCCTAAAAAGAAGGAAATAAACTTTAAATTGAATCAAACCCATCAATTTATATAAAACACAACACACACACAATTACACAAACACAACACAACACAACAACACAACACAAACACAAACAACACAACACCACACAATTAACACAATTTATTATTATTATTATTTTTTTTTTTATTTTTTTTTTTTTAACACAAATTATATAAAAGCTTGTAGCAAGATTCGAGTATGTAAGGATGGTCACCTATCCACAGACCAACCGCGGCGAGCGTAGCTTAACCTGATCGATCAACCTGTGCCGTTGTTATTATTTTGCCACAGGCCCCTAAGATAACATTATGTAAGTATTAAGGAAAATAAAAAATACATAAAATAAAAATTGGGTTTTCTAGAATTCCATGAATTTTGCCTAGGCTCATGGAGTGCTTAATTGTTGCAAATGGGTCTCACTACTACGTCCTGGCAGGAATACGTCAAATGACAAATCACCGTGTATATAAATAAAAAAATAACAATTCGTTCGCAGATCTGCTAGAAGAAATTTCTTAAGAAATAAGGAGTACCTTTGTACTCTATAGTTCTGTCATGTCCCTATGTATTTTACTGTGTGTACATAAATAATAAAATAAAATAAATAAATAAACAATTTCCTCAGAACAATTGTAACATACATAATCAATTAATAGGTACTACACATGTACACAGGTTATGTTCCCACTGCTGGGACACAGGCCTCCTCTCTGTGAGAGGGAGTGGGCCGTAATCCCGTGGATTTTTCAATCGACAGATAATTAATTTTTATTCGTGGAATAAAATTGTCGTCTGACAGTTCTTGTATGGAAGAACTGTCAACAATTCAAAATTATTATTCCGATAAAATTATCTGGAGTTGGAAAATCAACTCTAAGTTAAATATGAATATATTATATACTTAGACCTTCCGGAATAAATTCTCTAAATGATGGTGAAAACCTCAACAAACTCCATAGTGCAATATATCATTACAAAAGGATAATAAACTTATTATTGAAATCCTTAGAACGGCCTTTCCTTTGGTGTTCCTATAGGTGGCAGGTTATATATTATACGTGGTAAGGAATACAGACGTTAGCAGGGAGGTCCCCATTGCATTGGCTGTGAGCATAAAAAATGTTGAACAAATTGATGAAGAGCAAAATGTTAGTTGGCATATCAGTCAAGTGCAGACGGAAACCTACAATAAGTATACATAAGGTCTATTCAAAGTTACGTTTCCAATTTAAACTTTATTTTCGTGGTGATTAAGTTGATATCAGAGCGACAAGCATTATTTAAAAAGTCTTAAAAATGTTTGAAGTGGTATCGTAAAATGAAGTTTATTGTGTAGGAATTAAAGTAACTTTTCCGATAACTCATATTTGTTTACATGTTTGGCAAATTAATCGCGAACGTAGTATAGGTACATTTTGTACATCTAGAAGTCGAATGGCAAAAAAAAGATCTGTGATCGTGGAGCGCGTGCCTTCTCTCCAAAGTACAATATACAGAAGATCAACAGGCAGGCAACAGTGCGCCGATGTATTGGGTGTGGAGCTAACACCAGCGTCGCGTCACCGCAGCCTTTTCCAACGAATCATCATCCGTACAGTCCATTTGGTTGAGAGGTCATTGTCGATTGCAGAGTGATGTTCTCTTCTTGGCTGGAGTTTGGTACTCTGCTGAGGCTAGTACTTTTAAATAACCAACGCACTATCTTCATCTCCCCGTAGCTGTGGGAAAAACAGAAAGTTTTTTTTTTTAAGCTATTTGGAGATATTGTATACCGCTGTCACCAAACGTTTCCGAAGTAGTGGGAACATAATACCATAAAACCTCGGGAACGTGACCAAAAATGTCTTGGACCTTAATCCACGCGACAATTCACTCGCTCTTACGTCAAAAAAACGTCACGTCGAAAAAATTTGTCGCGCTGCCATACAAAAAAATCGCCTCGTCTTTGTCAAACGTGATATTTTGTCGATAAACCCTAACTTGAAACCTAAGTTATCTAGAATTTTTACAACTCAACAAGATATAATCTCTAATTATTCTTCTGTCATCTATTCGTCCTCGTTTTTGAGGACGAGAACAGTCTGTAGACCAAATATATACATATTAGTAGTACCTACTTAGGTGGAACTCCAAAAATGGGCTGGGTACTGCGGGTTATCAGTTTCGTAATGTAAGTAAACCTACATACTTTAGTAATCAGTCATAATTTTATTTTAGAATATATTCAGAATGAATGTACATTTTTGTATAACTACAAAATAATTTCCTTAATTATTAGTTGATGGTTTTATATAGGAACGAAGTTTGTTACGATGGGCCGCGAGATATGCTGTGGCGGTGCGCGATGGGGAGGAACGGGTCTTTGGCTACCTAATATTTTTTGGTTGGTTATAAGGTTACGATGTCCACCAGCACCATCAACAGGATGTCAACGAGAACGAGATGACGGCGCCGAATTGGCGATACATACATTTACTATGGCTTTGTCCACCGCACAAGAGAAAAAACCGGTCAAGTGCGTGTCCGGCCACGCGCAGTGTAGGGTTCCGTAGTTTTTATAACAGCCAAGTGCGGGTCGTATTCGCTGACTGTTAGTTTCGTACCATGCTCTAACTAAAAGCCAAACATGACTACCTACCTAATTTGACTTCCTATACAAATCCTCACCTGATTCGACAATTCTGCACGGAAAGTTTTAATTTTTTTTTTTGAAATTTGGATAAGACTTGTCATAGCCGGTGTAGCAACTGTTTTATTTTATAAAACTTATTTAGGAATGAAACATTAGCGCTATACAACTGACCCTTAGCGCCATCTATCGACATTTCTATGGAGTTGTTCGAAATTTCCGAGTCTAGTACAATGGGTCGACTATTACTCGTAAACTTGTAAAGCCCACTTAAGTGTGACAGTTTTCTTTTTTTTTTTTTCTTTTTTTTTTATATATGCCATCTCGTAGTTGACCTTGAGAGGTCGAGACTACTTAACCGGACTATCCTGTGGTTGCCTTAAGAAATCTTAGAGCCTCCAGCCAGGGCTAAAACTAATTAAAACTAGGCGACTGCACGCTAAGGGCACCCCCTGTGGGGTACGAACCTCGGCTTAGGGCGTCGCTGAGAGAGGGCAGCAAAGGGACAGGCTGGATCGAAATTATATAATTAGTGCTTTGATGAGCACGGCGTTTCCAAGGACTATCTCTGAGAAGAAAGGCCGAAACAAACTCAGAGGTCACAGTCGGGATGACAGTTTTCCTTTAAACTTCGTTATATACAGGTACTACTGCCGTGACATTTGAATTTCTAGCTACAACCGTTTAGTTGGTAGAGGGTGGGCGACACTTGACTAACGAAAATTGGTACTTTAAAGCTTGATAAGTCACGAACGGTTTACTTAACCAAAAAACAGTCTTCCCAAACCCCTAATAGTTTTGAAAGGCCTATCAAACGATATCCCACACTACGGGAAGGACGAAAAAAAAAACTATCATCCCCACTTTAGATGTAGGGGAGGTACCCTAAAAAAATTTTTTTTTCAAAATTTTATTTTACTACATTTTCGGCGTCATTAACGTGTATACTCATGCCAAATTACAACTTTCTAGTACCAATAGTTTTTGAGCTAAACCGCGGACAGACAGACAGACAGTCGACATGGCGAAACTATAAGGGTTCCTTGTTGACTACGGAACCCTAAAAAGAGCGTTATCGCGATTGTCATTGGCCTGGCCTGTTGTTAAACTTGTTGACACCCGAGACTGCAAGGTCACAGTCCTGGATTACTGTCTTGTGTTGCCTTTCGGTGGAATTTTCGGTAGACGTGTGTCTACCGAAAATTCCGCGACGGCGAAAATACGTGACGGTGCGGTGGTAATCGTGTGTATGCAGATACATTAAATTATTTACTTAACAATGTGTATGTGTACACACGATTACCGCCGCGCCGCCACATCATCATTCCGAACTGAGTTTAGACATCCATATTTAGAACGTGGATCCACGCGAGACATAATGGCTTTTTAGTGTTACTGTAATTACGGCATTCAATCGGTTAAAACGGTTAAAAGTGTGATTCAAATATTTCTATTTTAAATTTTTATATTTTTTTGTGTTTCTACAGTCTGTCGCACATCAGAGGCAATTCTCGTAATTTTAAGAACGTTCACAGTCTGATCTCAGTCTCAATCTGTCAAAAATACCTCTAATTTTCCTACATTTTTGACCAGTTTTTGACATTGATTGTCGCTGAGATGAAATTGTGACTAGATTTTGAATGTTTTTAATTACGGGATAGGGCCTTTTTTTTTTTCTTTTTTTCAGGATGGGAAATCATCAAATGACCCCTCCCGCTCTGGGTGGAGCAGAAGGGAGTGTCAGACTGTTACTGACTAAAACCCACCCGTGTTCCTTCCTTAGCCCTTTATGTACCAGGGCAGCGGTAACCCTTTCGGACGATCCCGCTACCCCGGCAGGCTTCGGCCCTGTCGGGCCCCGTCAACTACGCTGACATCTCTTTGAGGCGCGCGTGGAACACATACACGCCGTCCGGCACGGGCCTGGTCCTGATCGGACGGAGAGCTACCCATTGCTCTCCGCCCGCAGGCCCGCGCCTACGGTGGCCGGGAGTCGTCACGCGGCTCCCGACGCCCGAAGCGTCTCCCTCGGCGGCTGAGGCGTGAGGATCTCTGCCTCGCCCATCCCGCCACCTCCTTCGCTAGCATGACTGCTTCGCAGAAGGAGGTGACCGCCTCCCACTCCCTCTCGCCCCGGACCATGGCTTGCACCAGGGCCGGGCGCGAGAGGTCGCCGCCGCTGCCGATCGCCTCTACGAGGACACGGCGGTGCTCTGCCCAAGCGAGGCAGACCTCCACCGTATGCTCCACCGTGTCCTCTGGGCGATCCTCGCAGTGGTGACACCCGGGCGTCCCCTCCCGCCTGATTATGTGCAGGAACCTCCCGAAACATCCGTGTCTGGAGAGGACCTGCGTCAGGCGGTAGGTGAGAGCGCCGTGACGCCTCTCTAGCCACTCCTCAAAGAGGGGTCTTACCGCCGCTATCGTGGCGTGCCCTGCGCTGGGTTGCGATAGTCGCGCCTTCCATTCCGCCATGAGATCGCGCCGGAGGTCCGTCCGCTCCGCCGCGATTTGCCGCGGGTGCAGAGTTACCCCCCGACGTAGTGCCTCCGAGCGCCAATCATATAGGCGCGCGAGGACTATCGCCTCCAGATCCCATGGCGGCAGTCCGGCAAGGAGGCTTGCTGCCTCGCCCGAGATCGTGCGGCCATAGGAGGAATAGGGGATAGAGCCTTCAGTTGCAATACGAAAATCGCAGTTACTTCTTCGACATAAAGACGCTGTCAGAGCTAAATTGTCCAGTGATGTTTCCTGCACATAGGTAAAAAAAGCACTTTCGCACTTACCGTCTACACAGTTTGTCCCATATATTTTTCTTACACACGAATATGAGGAACATCGCCAGGCCTATGAGGCCGTTGTAAGCATCGCTTAGGAACCACAGGTTATATCCGGGCCACAGGAAGCTGATTATTTCCAGCAACCAGGTCAGGCCCATTACCACTGACAGCTTCACGTAAAGCAGGAGCCTGTAAATAATATTATTTTTGCATAAACTCTAACTGAAAGCATTTATTTCAATCAAACCATTTCAGGCACTTTTGAACTGTCTAGAAGTCCGTCAGTCAGAAAATATGAAGCTAGTTGCCCATTCCAAAGCGTACTAGGTACCTATGGAAAAGAACGGGTAAGAAACTCCATGGACACTTTAAAATTATATTTTTGTAGTCAGACTTTCGGGCTTCTGACTACCCGTAACGACTGTCAAAGATCCACGAATGACAGCCGGGACCGACGGTTTAACATGCTTTTCGATGCACGGAGAGGTCTCGGTATGTAAAGATGGTCACCCATCCACAGACCAACCGCGGCAAGCAAAGCTTAACCTGATCGATCGACCTATGCGGCTGTGATTATTTAGCCACGGGCCCCTCTATAGTTGAGTGCAATGCAGTAGACTTAATAAAAAATGCGCGATAAAAAAAAGCACGTGCGTACAGTCACGAGCACTAATATATCAACACTTAGAAACTTTCAATACCGATTTATTCGTGAAATAACGAAAATAACAGTTAAATACGACACATTGCATAAGCCTATAAGGGTTCGAAAATACTATGTTCATATCAAAATTAATTTTCATAAAAAAATAAAGGAGTAAATCGCTTTTGAATAGAGCTAAGTGTATACATACTTAAGCTCGTGACTGTACCTGGCCTAACTTCCACTCTTTCTCACACTGAAGTAAGATTATAATACTGCACAAAGAAAGCATTTTGTTTAACGTTTCTTGTATACTTGCTCTCGCTGTAGGTAGAGTCAGGGAAATTAGTTGTAAGCAAATTAACGCCTTATGGCAATTTGCCGTGCTGCCAAAAGCCACTCCTTACAACTGCCATAGAAACAGTTCATCATCAGCCTAGCCTTTTCCCGACTATGTTGGGGTTGGCTTCCAGTCTAACCGGATGCAGCTGAATATCACTATTTTCCATGAAGCGACTACCTATCTGACCTCCACAACCCAGTTACTGAGTAATACGATACCCCTTGGTAAGACTGGTTGTCAGGCTTTCGGGTTACTGATAACCCGTAATGACTGTCAAAGATCCAAGAATGATAGCCGGGACCAATGGCTTAACGTGCTTTCTGAGGCACGGAGGGGTTTTGGTATGTGAACGCGGTCACCCATCTACGGAGCAACCGTAAACCGTAGCTTAACCTGATCGATCGACCCGTGCGGCTGTTATTACTTAGCCACAAGGCAGTTGTGATTTGAATATACGGACGATTTAAGCTAGTAGATAGTCAATTAATTTCCCTAACTTTATATTCACAGGTTTACTGTTACCTATTCGTTTGAGCGCGATGTGCCAGCTTATTTCCTGCAGCAGTAGAATCTAGCATTGCAGTCCCTTTATTCCATTTCCAGATGTTGAAAGCGGTCATCAGATAAAACATCCAATTGCAGATAATCAGGATCAGCATTGGCAAATATAAGTACAACATTTTCACACCACCTGCATAGAAACATAGTAATCAGCAAGAGAGAACGCTGCACAAATAGAGACTTTAAAATGGGAGTCTTAAGGTGCTGCCCTAACGTAGGGCACTGTAAAACGGTTAGTTTTTAATCGTACAGTTAGGCCTCATTTACGGACACGCGGGGCGTTGCGCGTCGCGTTGTGCGGCGCGGCCCGCACTGAATTCAAACATTTATGGCGTTGTATGAGTGCGTTTACGGTGAAGCGATTTTAGACGCGTTTGCTTGAAATGGAGCGTTTTTTGCGGCCGAGCCCGCGGCTGGCACCGCCGCGTTTCACGCGGCGTTCGTCGCGGCGGCGCACGCCACGGCAATTCTCGATGAAGCGATGCCCGCGGCGGAATCTTCTGCCAGTCATATTTGGTAATTGTCAACGCAGAAGTAGTCACCGTCACAATGGAGTACGATATGATCGATTTATAGAAAACTGGTCGGTTTGATTGAGTATCCCGGGTGCGCCGCAGCGTTGCCCGCCGCGTGCTTTGCTACACGCTTGAGGATTTGCCGCGGGCGCAGCGGCGGGCACCGCCACGGCTCCCGCCCCGCATCTCTATGAACAACGTCTTATATTGCCATACGTTTGTGTTTACGTGTGCGATGATAAGTGCCGCTTGACGCGCCGCCGCTCCGTAAACAGAAAAATCGTACGACGTGCCGCGAGACGCCACGTAGCACGCGACGCGCGACGCCCCGCGTGTCCGTAAATTTGGTACACATTACAAGCCAAACGTTCAAAGAAAAGATTTATTTAAAAATCCTACTAATATTATAAACGTGAAAGTTTGTATGGATGGATGGATGGATGTTTGTTACTCTTTCACGTAAATTCTTCTGCACGGATGTGGATGAAATTTGGCACACAAAAAATAGCCACAAATAGAACAAAAAAGGTATAAATGTGAAACCCTATAAGAAGAAAAGAATAACCTTGAAATTGTGACCCTACGTAAGTACGTATGAAATTTTGTTGATTAAATGTTGTCCCGTCGGGGGACCGCTGCTATTTTAAACTTTAAAACAACGTTAGGCTAATAATTAATTGTTTTAGGCTATTTACATTCATGCTATTTTTATTATTATTTGTATCCGGGGTCTTTTTAATTTTTAATTTAATAGCTGATCTAAGTACCTACACGTATATAATTTTTGTTTTGAAAATACTTGCTTTAGAACTTTGTTTGGATGTTGACATAATCAGTAATAACGTAATTAGAAAATAATTGGTGATCTTTTACAGACAACCTTTGGGTGAACTGAAGACTTGAGAGAAGGAGAAACGTACTTGTAATGTCCTTCATATCTCGGGAACGGATTAGTGAAACATTTGGCATGCCAACCTTCAAGGAAGCATCCTTTCTCGGGTATGCCAGGCGTGACGAACCAAGGTAGGCGCCTCATCTCTTCCTTGTATGTGTTCACCACGACCAGCCCAATGGTCAGGAGAAGCGGGACTCCACAAGCGTACAAGCAGTACATCAGGAACTTGAAATGGTCTCCATTCCGATGCAACCGGTGTTTCATATAGCTTCTGTAAAAATAAATGGTATAAATATGAAAATAAAATGTGCATAGCGCCTGCAGAGAAAGCAAAATATTGAGAGGAATATTGAACTATATTTAAAAATATTTGTCTACAATTTTAGGAATTAAATTTATAATTGTAAAACTGGAAGAGACCAGACGGCATGTCGCTGTTGCCTTGGAAGGTGGGTAGGCCTCTGGTGCGGGACGCAGCCTTGGTCAACATGATCCTAGTAAGGCGGATTGTGCTGCCACCAAAGAATTAGCATTGCCAATCAACGTCCTGATGCAGCCTTATAGGCGTTTCCGGATGACAGCGATGCGGACGAGTACTTCGACGCCAAAGTGTCCATTTGTTTTTGTATTTATTTGTAAAGTTAGTCATTTAATTTGGTACCTAGTGTAAAGTTAATTATAAAACTTAAATCATTATAAAACTGTTCCGTTACCACATTCAGAGGCCGTAGCACAAAAGCACGACGTAAACGTAACGTAAATTCGTTCAGATTGTTTAGTATAAAATACAACTTTTTTGTTTAATGTTTAAAAAAATATGATTGACGTGTAAAAGTGTTTGTAAAATCCTACTTACAGAAAATAAATCATTTATCATTTATAATATTTGCGACAAGCACAAGAATCCAAAGACAGTTCAAGTAAATATTACTTGCGAAACGAGTATTTGCAATTTTCTAATCGTTCATATTTACGTTACATTTCCTCCACGCATTCGTGCTAGGTCCACAGAAGGGCCTAGATTTTTCAATACTCACGCGCTCCAAAATTTTGTAAAATAAATGAAGTAAAACAATTGAAGCCCTTCTTAGAAGCTAGGAAGGATTTGAAACAAGGTACAGTTTGTATAACAGGTTTTAAGGTTCAAGGTTTTTGGGAAATTACCTGAAGGTCCACCACATATCGTAGGACATGACGCTCATCCAGCAGAAGGCAGCCAGGAAGAAGAAATATATGCCGCTCGCTAGAAATATTCATAATGACATTTTGTAGTTTTAGCATTATTATAGGTAAACTGGGTACAGTTGGTGAGATAAGTCGTCATCATCATCATTTCAGCCGAAAGACGTCCAAGCCTGGACATAGACGTCTCCCAAGCACTGCCACCCGAGATAAAGTATCCACTAAAAAGTGAAAGTCAAAACTTTATTTATACAACAACATAGGTAGGTATAAAAGGTATTGATATAAAATACGTAGAGGTTCACTATGTTCCGCCGTTAAGAGAAGACTTTAGTCAAAATATTTTTTATGTTAAAATTGACAAAGGCAGCAGTGGTGGCCCCGTGGAAATGGCCGCGATTTAAGAGTTGTAGGTCGTAGGTTCAATTAGGTCGTAGGGTAAATTATTTCATCACCAAACTCTCTTGATCATTGTCAACCACCTACATCAATTTTCCAAGTTATTGCCATTTCAAAGAATGACAGCTGTGGTTAGAATACATATACGGAGAATTTAAGTTGGCAGTTAATTTCCTTATCAATCAATTTTCCTGATTTTACACTATGGCCATATTTTTTTCTAAATAAGAGGCAGAAAAAGATTTTCAGGGTGGTACAGTCAACAGCAAAAGTAGATGATCAAAATCAGAAATTCAATACTAATGAACGGAGTTCGCGTCAGATCTATGTGGCTGTACTAGTAGTAAATGTTTGGTATAATTTACAATCACATACTTTTGAATCACTTCGACGCCACACAGTTCTGACGCGAACTCCGTTCATAAGTATTGAATTTCTGATTTTGATCATCTACTTTTGCTGTTGACTGTACATCATATTAATTTTTATATCTATAAGTACTAACCCACACCTAGACACGCTTCGTTGCTGATGTTATCTATTTGACGGACGGCCAACAGCGAGAAGGCTATCAACAGACTGAAGACGTACGCCATCAGGATCAAGCCATGCAAGTTCCGAAGTTCAGGCAGCAAGAGGTATACTAACAACACCAGCAGCATAAAGAAGCATGACAGAATCGTAGCTGTAGACAAAGTAGGTACACAAAATTATTCTACTAGGGTACAATACTCGACTGCCACGTCGCTCTAGTGGTAGTAAGCGCGACTGCTGTGCATGAGGTCCAGCCGATCGATTCTGTAAAAATCTCACCGTGAAAAGTTAGGTGAAGTGAGCACAGAGTGAGCTGTCAATAGTGTCAATCCCTAACATTAGTTGGAATGACAGCTCATTCCACGCTCACTTCACCTAAGTTTACACGGTGAGATGGTTACAAAATCGCACTGCTGGTCTATTCCGTCGGACATTGGGATTTTTTGTCGTGAGTTTCTCAGTACCAGCCCGGAGTCGGGATTTGTGTTCCCAGGTTGCTTAGCAACTGTTACTGTGTGTCTGGTAAAAATCTATTTTGGAATAAAATGATCGCAAATTGCATGGAACCTCCTTGTTTACAACTCTTTTGAAGGACTAAACTAAAATTTTCAGCCAGTACTGCCGGTTAGTTTTTTTTTTGACAGCCATTAAAGAAAAACAACTGAACACGTTTTTGCAAAGATGGAGAAAAGTGAATTTCGTTTCGTGATTAAACATTATTTTTTGCGCAAAAAAAAGCTATAACGGAAACGAAACAAAAACTTGATAAATATTAAGGGGACTCTGTTCCGTCGATTAAAATAATTCATAAGTGGTTCAACGATTTTCGGTGTGGTCATATGTACAAGCACAAGTGATGCTGTGCGTCCAGCACACCCAGATGATCGCTAAAATCCACGATATAGTGTTGGACGACCGAAGAGTAAAAGTGAGGGAGATAGTCGAGATAGTAGGCATCTCAGACGAACGTGTTCGCAATATCTTACAACAACATTTAGATATGAAGAAGCGATCCGCGCGATGGGTGCCGCGTTTACTGACTGTTGATTAAAAACGCATGCGTGTGACCACTTCGGAGGCAGGTTTGGCGTTATTTCAACGGGATAAAACCGAATTTTTGCATCGTTTTATAACAGTAGACGAAACATGGATCCACCACCATACCCCAGAAACAAAGCAACAATCGAAACAGTGGATTGCTACTGGCGAACCAGCTCCAAAGTAGGCCAAAGCAGTTTTATCGGCCAATAAAGTGATGGCTATAGTTTTTTGGGATGCACGTGGGGTAATCCATATTGACTACCTAGAAAAGGGTAAAACGATTTATGGCGCATATTATGCCAATTTATTGGACCAATTTGACAAAACTTTACGTGAAAAACGACCGCATTTGGGTAAGAAGAAAATCATCTTCCACCAAGACAACCCACGAGTGCACACCTGCGCGATTGCCATTGCCAAACTTCATGAGTTGCGCTATGAGTGGCTTTCTCACCCACCGTATTCGCCAGATTTAGCCCATTGCGACTATTTTCTGCATCCGAATTTAAAAAAATGGCTTGGTGGGAAAAGATTTGGCTCCAACGAAGAGATCATGCACGTAACCAATGCCTATTTCGAAGGGTTACCTAAGTCGTACTTTATGGAAGGGATCGAAAAGCTAGAGAAACGCTGGATGAAGTGCATTGAATTACAAGAAAACTACGTTGAAAAATAAATAATAATAATTTAAAAAAATTGACTCCTTATTTAATTTTTACCAGACCTATCACTCCGCCCTCAAAGCGCTTTGAATGGATTAATTTAGTCATGTTAAAATTGAAACCAGTCAGTGTCCCACAGGAGAATGGTGCTAGAACGCAACGCCCCCCTGTCAATGTATTTCAGGTGCCAAAAGATCCTTGCAGCACTCTATGCACGTGAAGTCACTATAGATGCAGATTACTTATACCCGGCGCGGCGCTAGATTCGTTGCCCGGAATGTTACCACATCATTATATTTCATGTTTCACCATCTTTTTTTTTAATGTAGATATGTATATTTTATTTTATTTCATGTTTTGTGTCGTATCATATGTTGCAATGGTTTATTTTATTTCTTGTTTTGATTGTTGTTTTTATTTATTTATGTATAATTGCATGCTGCATTGGTTAACGTCATCACGTCAACGCCGGCTGCCGCTGAAAACCAACGCTGGGGCTCTGTCTCGTATAGGGTCTTAGCATTATGCTGAGCGATGGCCGTTTTGCGTGATGTGACGCATGTTTACCCCCAACTTGTTTGTTTATGTCCTTTTTTTATACGTCATGTTTGCCGCAAATAAATGCGTTTTCTTTCTATCTTTCTTTCAGTCGCAAAACTTGATTTTGTTTTTGATTTCATTTCATTTGTTTTCATATTTATGGAACGAATTTTCAAACTATGATGAAATGTATTAGGAATTTTCTTCAAAACCCCCCCGGGTTGTGATTGAAAGTATGTTAGTTGAGCAACGTACTCAAATACACGAGCGGAACGTTGTCGACAGATGCAGTAGCCTCTGCCGTTGATGCGTGTCTCGTGTATATGCACACTGTGTGCAATTTAATTTAATTGGTGAGTACTGCCACTAGTGTTACAGTACCTTCCTTAAATGCTATATACTGTCTGTATTTAGATAAGATAAATTAGCTCAATAGTGTTCCTACAAGTCTTACCGATTGTTGTGATTATGTTGCCGGAAGTACGGTTGAGGATCTCCTCTTCTTGCAGAATTGCCCAAAACCGTGGTTCCTCTCCCTCACGGTAGTCTAAGTCTATGCAGTAACTATCTTTCGGTATTGTTCTCCGTCGATCGTACGCATTTGGAAGTTCCAATTGAAGCACTCCGCTCTGAAATTAGTAATGACTAATTTTAACAATACCTTCGAACGAATTACTAGTCAAAGCAGTAAAGTTTAGCTAAAATTATAAAGTGTTGTGCATATGGCCGACGGGACATCAAGCTATACATTTCCAGTATTAGTAGACCTCTTATTGTACGGGAAACCCTACAATACGAGGTCAGCTGTATACTGGAAATTAATAGCTGGCTATAATGCTATCTTTCATTAGTTGACAGTTTTGAAACAGTTTTGAGAGGCATTACGGAATTCGGAATGACTCTCTGGATCTTTACTTCATCGTGAAGTGAAAGGACTCATATAGTTGATTTTAACGGAAAATACTACCCGGATCTGTAGTGGAGTAGTAATTTAATGGATTGGAAACGACGGATTAATGAAGCCGCTACTGCGAACTTTGTGTATATGTGGGGACCATTGTAAAGGGTAATCATGCAATATAATTAGCGCCCTCACGAAAGTAGTAAACTGGTTTAATGTTAATAACGTACTTCTTACCAAGAAGAAAACTAAACGCATAAAGTTTACGATAACCTCATGTTAGACAAGTAAAAATGAGTGTGCCCATAAAGGGTGACGAAACCCGAAGATACCACATAGCAATGTGGTATCTGAGGTATCGAAATTTTAATGCATTTAGTTTTCTTCCCGTCAAGAAGTAGGTGAATTGAAAATTTGGTTATATCATATATAAAGATGGATACTTCGAAAATTCGAGTTGTTTTTGAATACGAGTTCCGACGCGGAACTAACGCGGCAGAAACAGCTCGCAATATCAATGTTGCGTTTGGAGAGGGGACTGCTAATGAACGCACCGTGCGATTTTGGTTTAAACGCTCAAATCAAAGTTTTCATCACCAAGATGGAAACTTTGATTTGAAGAACGAACCACGTGGAAGACCGCCCACACAGGTAAATAACAATGAATTGAAAGAGATGGTGGAAGCCAAACTACCCAGGAATTAGCGGCATGGTTTAACGTTACCTTACCAATAATATTGACTCATTTGCGTCAAATCAATAAAATATAAAAATATGAGAAATGGGTGCCTCATGATTTGACTGATCTGCAGAAAGAAACGCGTGTTGAGACTTGTGTTGCCTTGTTGAATCGATACAGAAATGAAGGAATATTGGATCGAATTGTGACATGTGATGAAAAGTGGATTCTTTACGATAACCGTAAGCGAAAAATGCAATGGCTGACCCCAGGTCAAACGCCGCAACAGTGTCCTAAAGCAAAGCTTACCAATAAAAAGGTAATGTAACTGGTGGTAACCGTTTGGTGGTCTCAGCATGGTGTTATTCACTATAGCTTTCTCTGATCTGGTCAAGCAATAACGGCAGATGTCTACTGTGCTGAACTCCGAACAATGATAGCAAAACTAGCAGTGAAACAGCCCCGACTCGTGAATCGATCTTCACCATTATTGCTCCATGATAACGCGAGACCTCATACAGCACGAGAAACCGTTTTAACTCTACAGAAACTACAATTAGAAACCATTTGTCACCCTCCGTATTCGCCAGACCTTGCTCCAACGGACTACCATTTTTTTCGTGATTTGGACAATTTTCTACGTGATAAAAAGTTTTATTCTCAGGAGGCAGTACAAAATGCTTTCACACAGTTTGTCGAATCTAGATCACGAGAGTTCTATCGCAAAGGCATAAATGACCTTCCTATTAGATGGCAGCAATATATAGATAATAATGGTAATTATTTGGATTAAATAAATATGTTAAATTAAAAAAAAAAACGAATTTCAATTTTTCAGTACAAATCGGCAATTTCATACTTTAACCCCTAATATTAATATCGTTAAAATTGTCTGAATGACTGTGCCTTCTCAGTATAATAATTAAAATCTTTTGTATGCACATAAAATAAATTAATAATATTTTGACATAGGTAAGTATTATGTTCTATACAAAAAGTAATATGACATAAGTAGAATGAAAATACTCACCTCAGTAAGATAAGGTACGTGATCCAGTGCTTTGACGTCAATAACATTCTGATTTTTAAATGCTATGTCGTTGAATTTGTTTGGTATAAGAGCAAATAAATCTTCAAATGACTTTCTGGAAAGGTAGAGATCCTCATCATATACTTTTATCTTGGAAAGAGTTAGCGTGATGTTGTAATTCCCACAGACTTTTCTTTTCCCCACACATGTCCCCGATGGACAACATTTGTTTAAATATATTTTTGTAGCACTGTTTAGTTTTCTCTGAGAATTTGGTCTATTATAGATAGCATTAACACTCGTTGTAAATACTAGCAAAACGTATAAGATGATAAAAACGCGAAACATTATATAACTTATGTGCCTGTTACGAAGCTTATATGAATTATAAGAGACCGTATTTATGTAAAATAAAGTAAAAATGTATTACTACGCTACTAATGCACTCTACAAGTGTAAAGCGACTGATGTAATAGTTTTAATTTTATTAAAGGTTTCCTCACATCGACACCTCCATGCAATAAGTCGGTGATCATAATACCTATTGAAATTTTACAGGAAAATTTGATAAATCTCTTTTCAACAAATCGGAGTATTGAGGGTAATTTGCTATTACGGAGTTATTGTGGTTATTTTAAATTGAGACAGTAACAGTATCGTTAGAAAATAGTTTTTAATAAACTATTATTTTTCCTGACCAGCGGGATAATTGCGTAAAACACCATCAGTAGCAATGGATTTCATTTTGACAGCTCAACAACATTCATTGCGTTATTTACGTTGTTGAGCAGACACATTTTTCGAGCATATGAAGCAATGGATTAGCAGTACCCTTTAAAATGATTCAGATTGAAATTGATAGTGTGTTACGCAATTAGTGTGGTTTTTTTACTTTAAAAACCATGTTATTTGCCATTACGTATTGAGATTAGGTACTCAACATAATGCGACAACAACAAGTCGATAATAGCAAATTTTCGACGTATTGCTTGGGGCCATCGATATACTATTCCAGCGGTTTGTTAACGGTTTGTAAACAGTCACTAACCGTCTCTTGATAGTATTTTGAGACTTATTAGGACTCTTTTTCATTAGTATGGCCATAACGAATCGAAAAAAGTGGTTTTTTTTTTTTTGTCTCTGAGAAATGCTTTATGCATCCCCGCCTCGCGGGGGACGAGACGGGGTATGTGGGACTCCCTGTTGGAATGACAGTATACCCACTAAAACTCAGCGGTGTTCCCACATCGCCGTGATGGAGGGCCATGGGAAACCGGCATAGCCTTTACTTCCACAGCCCTCCCGGCGCATGCCCGCCTAGATGGTATGGCGGGCACCTCATGCCAGGTTGGGGGGCTACGGGAATGGCCGGGAACACCTGGCCATTCCCGTCCCACGCTGGTGGAGACCTGTGCGATACAGGCAACGGTGCTCCCGTACCCGTTGCCTGCTGGCCTCCACGCCAGCCTAATGGGCAGGCCCCGCATGCTCCCCGCGTTGGGGGGGCTACGGCCGCAGAGGATAGGGAGAGCGGCAACCTCACACCGACACTCCTCTTCCCTTGCGGCCCCACCGCGTCCGCCATCGAACGGTGGCGGCCCCGTCAAGGCCGCGGAAGCACCCAGCACTCCTCTCCCGCCGCGGCTTCCAATCCTCAGCTGCGATGTCTCCCACACGGGGGACATCGCGGCCCGCCTCAGGTAGGTTGCGATGTCGCCCAAGCGGCACCGCAAGCTACCCGCCGGCCGCTACGTCGTCGGCTAAGCCGCAAAGCCTTGACGAGCGGCCCCCGCTCGGGTTCCTCTTAGCTTCACCGTGGTCCTTCAAGCCACGGCTACTGAGCCCCCCCGCCTCGACAATGCGGGAACCCACCGGGGGGGGGGGGGGGGGGGAACCCACCTTATAATCCCAACCTAACCCAACCATAATAACCTAGCTACATACCTCATCCTTCCTGTATTATCACATCCTAATTTACCGCGGTCTGGTTGGTTATCGACGTTTTCATTTGCTATATCTACAGAATGAAATTGAAAACTTGCGTCAACTCGAAATAGGAGGTGCAGTAATATAAGTACTGCAGTAAATATGAGTAACTGTTACATAATCATTACGAGTGTAAATTGTCATTTCCCAAATCTAAATTCTTAAAAAAAAAAAAAAAGTAATTATCGTCTTAGATAGTGGAAACTAAGTTATTGCCTTCAAGTAGACTTATATAGAATGATCAGTGCTCCAGTAAAAAAAAAAAAAATTATATCATAATCTACCAAAACTTAACAATTATAGCGTGCGCCCGATAAGCAATCGATTCATCGAGTTGGCAATGCGTTGAAATAGTGATACCTAATTATGACGGCTCCTTCAAAAAAAAAGGTCGCGCGACGACGTTACCAAATTGCTTATCGACACGTATGTGCATCTCTAATGACATGCTGTTAATTCTCTTTATAACACGTTGAATTAGATGTTTTAATTTGGCGCACCTATTCAATTGCATCCTGTTTAACAAAGTCAAAGCATTTATTTCAAATAGGCACATAAAAGGAACTCTTGACCGTCAAAAAATATAGTAAATTATGTACAATTGAATCCAGTCGCCCCTTCCAAATGGTAGTTTGCGTATGGAGAAGAATGGGCAAGAAACTTCACTGATATTTTTTTAAAATATATTGTTACGAGCTTCGGGTTCGTGACAATAAAAACTGCCGATAAAAATTACCAAAAGTTACAATTTATTTAAACAACACTAAGAACAACTCAAACACACTAATTATAAAACACAATCGCTCTTAAGTCGCACTCGAAGATCGCTTTCGATGTATTCGCTTCTATCGCAGAACCAAGTCTGATCGGTCGCGGCTAGTCCCGGCCTTATATAGTGCCGCAGATAATTCCAGAACCTTCTATTGTAGACACATCTAGAATGTTCGAGTACATACCGGCCCCGACTGACCAGATGTCGATAGTTCTAGTAAGTTCAGCCAATCGATAATAGATGGCGCTAGTGACTCTATTAGTTCTTGCTACTAGAAACTAGATGGCGCTAGTGGTAACTAATGTCACCATGCATCAGGCATTAATTGTGGCGCGCAACACTGCCCCCTCCTAAGGTATGCTCGTCCCGAGCATTATCGGCTCCATAATAACGCGCCAATCGATCCACATGGACGATCTTAGGAGTACCTCTTGCACCTTTCTGTATCCGGTAGGTTATGTCATTGATCTTAGTCAGAATCCGGTACGGTCCATCCCATTTAGCTTGAAGCTTAGGAGATTTCCCCTTGCTGCGGACTGGATTGTGCAACCACACTAGTGAACCTTCGTCGAACCCTTTACTGTTCATTTTGCGGTCATAACGGGTTTTCATCTTTTCAGACATTTGCTGGCCCGATTGTCTGACGTGCTCATAAATGTCATTCATTTTGTTCCGCAAATTATTCGCATAATCGGTTATACTGCGTGGGGCATCAGGTGGTATTCCGGTGATCAGGTCTGCAGGCAGCCGTAATTCTCTTCCAAAGTTTGCGAAAGCTGGTGTCACCGATGTACTTTCGTGAACAGCGCTTCGATATGACAACAAAAACGGTTGTATGTGCTTGTCCCAATCTCGTTGCCGATTTTCCACAACTTTTGCTAGGTACCGTTCCAGTGTCTGATTAAATCGTTCCACCATTCCATCCGATTGTGGGTGGTAAGCAGTTGTTCTTGTTTTATGAGTACCCATAACTCGACAAGTTTCCTGGAATATTTGGGACTCAAAATTCCTTCCTTGATCACTGTGAATCTCTAAAGGTACTCCAAACCGACAGAAAACTTCATAAACTAATTTATCTGCAACTGTCGAAGCTTCTTGATTTGGAATGGCGAATACTTCCGGCCACTTAGTGAAGTAATCCATCACAACCATGAAATACTTGTTACCACTTTCACTTTCCGGAAACGGCACCGCAACGTCAAGGGCTATCCTCTCCCATGGTGCGCCAACATTGTACAATTTTAATGCACCTCTACTACGAGTCTGAGGTCCCTTTACAGCTGCACAACTTGTACATTTGCGACACCACTCCTCAACATCGTCTCGACAGTGGACCCAGTAAAACCGTTAACGTATCTTCAGTAGAGTCCGTTTTACTCCCAGATGACCTCCTGAACAACCATTATGGTACAGCTGTAGAACATCCGGTACTTGAGCTTTAGGGACAACCATTTGCAAATGACAGCTGTCTCCCCGAGCATTTTCCCATTTACGGCACAGGACTCCATCCTGAATCACCAAGCTGTCCCATTGGGCCCAATAGCTTTTTGTGATCGAAATCATTGCTGAGACGTCGCTCCACCTGGGCTTAGAAGCTCTGGCCTTCATCCACTCGAGAATCGGCTTGATGTCCGAATCTTCCTGCTGTGCACGTTGTAGGCTTTCCTTCCACTCGTTGCTGAGGTCTGTCTTGAGCATCCTCACAGGTACGACTTCTTTACTTTCTTGCCTAGTACAATGCTTGCAGTCTTCAGGACAAGGTCTTCTTGACAATGCATCTGCGTTGCCATGAGATTTTCCGCTGCGATGTTCGACCACGAAGTCGTATTCCTGCAATAGTTCAATCCATCTCGCAACTTGACCTTCTGGATTTTTGAACTGCAATAGCCATTTCAGTGCAGCATGGTCAGTTC
The DNA here is from genome assembly GCA_947507525.1 of Apamea epomidion. Classification (NCBI taxonomy): domain Eukaryota; kingdom Metazoa; phylum Arthropoda; class Insecta; order Lepidoptera; family Noctuidae; genus Apamea; species Apamea epomidion. The sequence goes on along the minus strand of OX382237.1, from coordinate 5,183,250 downwards.
GTATGTGGAATTTCCGCCCCAGAAGATATTTGCTAAAGTGCTGCAATGACTTTACCACAGCAAGCAGTTCCCGTCTCGTAACACAATAGTTCCTTTCAGGTTTCGACAATGACTTGCTGAAGTACGCTATCACAAATTCTTGATCGCCATTCCGCTGGGACAACACACCGCCAAGTCCTATGTCGCTTGCGTCTGTATCAACTATAAATTCCTTGCCCGCATCAGGGTACCCCAAAATAGGTGTTTTGCACAGACGGGCCTTTAGCTCCTGGAATGCGATGTCACAACTTCCATCCCAGCAGAAATGTCGCTTCTCCTCGGTTAGCCTATGCAGGGGTTTGGCTATATCTGCAAAGTTCTTGACAAATCGCCGATAATAGGAGCACAAACCCAGAAATGCTCTGACCTGCGTCTTGTCTTTTGGAATTGGCCAATCCTTGACAGCGGCGATTTTCTCTGGATCCGTACGGATACCTTCTTCAGACACTACATATCCCAAAAAGCTAACTTGTCGTTTGAATAGTGAACACTTCTTCGGACTTAACTTGAGGTTGGCACTCTGGATCTTCATGAGCACGCGTTCCAGGTTTTGAAGATGTTCTTCAAACGTACGGCCTACGATGATGATGTCATCCAAGTAGACCAGGCAAGCATCGCCAATAAGCCCGGTAAGTACAAGTTCCATCAACCTTTCAAACGTTGCCGGAGCATTGCATAATCCAAACGGCATAACTTTAAATTGCCACAGACCCTTTCCTGTCGAGAATGCAGTTTTCTCCTTGTCCTTAGGATCAATTTCAACTTGCCAGTAGCCACTTTTCAGGTCCAGCGTGCTAAACCACTTTACTCCAGTAAGCATGTCCAGCGTGTCATCAATTCTTGGGAAAGGATAGCTGTCCTTCTTCGTGACGTCGTTCAGACGACGATAGTCAACACAAAACCTCATGCTGCCGTCCTTCTTTCTTACCAGCACCACAGGTGAACACCATGGACTAGATGAAGGTTCAATAACACCATCCTTCACCATTCCCTCAATCATGGTGTCCACTTCCTTTTCGCGTGCTACCGGCAATCTCCTTGGCCGCTGACGGATAGGCAATTCTTCTCCTGTGTTTATTTTGTGTTGAACTAAGCCAGTCCTCCCGATGTCAGCATCGTTTGACGAGAAAACATCGGCATACTTAAGTAACATTTTCTTCACCTTGACCATTTCATTTTGGGACAGAGCGCTGCGGCAGTCTTCTAAAAGTGTGGTCACTCTCGTTTGTGCATCCTTGCTGAGGGTCCCAGTCGATAGATATTGGCATCGACGCAACCAATCCACTTCCTCGCAAGTACCAACTAGTGTGCCTTTTTCTATAACCTGTTCCTGATCACAAAGGAGTCAAAACCGAAATTGTAAACTACAGGCCGATATCCAAGCTCTGTATTGTGGCAAAAATATTCGAAAGGATCATCAATAACCAGGTGTATAGTGCTCTTAAAAATTCGTTTAGTTCCTTTCAACATGGTTTTTTGAAAGGAAGGTCTACCGTTACCAACTTAATTCTGTTCAATGATTTTATTACTGACGCCATGGATAACGGTAAGCAGGTTGATGTCGTTTATACTGATTACAGTAAAGCTTTTGATCGGATTGACCATGAGATCTTACTATCAAAGTTGTATGGTATGGGAATACGAGGTGATTTACTCAGATGGTTTTCTTCTTACCTGGAAAACAGGTCTCAGGCAGTAGTATTAAGCAATTATATGTCTGGTTGGGTGCCTGTCCCCAGTGGAGTCCCCCAGGGTCCATTGCTCGGCCCATTACTTTTCATTATCTATATAAACGACATCAACTCTTGCTTGACTTCATCCAGACTGCTGTGTTTTGCTGATGATATGAAAGTATATGCCACAATATCATCACATGTGGACGTGATTGCACTTCAGGATGATTTACGTCGTCTGGAGGCTTATTGTCGTGGGAGTAAGCTTGATCTTAACCCTGCTAAATGTTTGGTCCTAAAATATTCTCGAAAGCGCTCAATTATACCTTCATCGTATATCTTGGGTAATCAAGTACTACCTAGAATGAAGTGCATCCGAGATCTGGGAGTATACCACGACTCACAGCTTACGTTTGAATTTCATGTAGATGCCATAGTCGCTAAAGCATCTAAAGCACTAGGTTTCATAATGCGGCTATCCAAGTGCTTCACTCAAGCCAAAACTTTAAAAATTCTTTACTGTACTTTTGTTAGAAGCCACTTGGAATACGCGTCTGCAATCTGGAATCCATGTTATCACAAGTATATTGATCATATAGAGAGCATCCAGAAAAGGTTCATCAAGTATTTGTACTATCATCAGAAAGTGCCCTACCGGTCTGAACATTACCTCGATCTCTGCAAGAAGTATCATATATTATACCCCTAATTAATCGGCGAGCAATCTCTGACTGTATTTCACTATTAAAAATTTTCAACAATTCTATTAATAACTCCGATATTCTATCCATATTTTATTTTAATGTTCCCGGAAGGTCGAAGCGATGGAACGCACCGTTGCGGGTTCCATTTACCTCTACGAATTACAGGCAAAATTCATTTACAGTGCGTGCAAGTAGAAACTTTAATGACATGTGTAAACAGCATGATTTTGATCCTTTCTTAACAGGTGTCTTCTCGGCCAGGAAGTGCCTGAGCCTTAGCTTTTTTAATTAAGATTTTGTATGTTCAGGTTTTTTTCTTTTCTTATATTTGTTTAAGCTTGAATGTTATATTGTTTCTTTTTCTCTTTCTTTTTTGGTAGCTGTGTTGTGTTGTTCACACTCTCTCTTTCCATTCTGTTTTTAGAAGTGATGACTTTTAATTGGCTGTCAGTCTCACATACAATTTTTTTATTCTGTTTGTTTTAGCTGTAAGTTATCCATAGTTAACAAATAAATAAATAAATAAATAAAAAGCACAAAACAAGTTATAACTTGAAAACATAACATCGGGCCTGTTTTCCAAGAAGAGTTACTTTCCAGTTTTGATGATGATGATCGTTTATGCCGCGCATGTGTGCATGAATAACGGATCGTTTGAGTGTAAGGGCTGATTACATTATATTGCGCACAATATAAAATTGCGCAAACTTAATGTACTTGAATGGCGTTTGACAGCACTGGTTAGGGACAAGTGGAAGGAGGGAGGGGAGGCCTTTGCCCTGCAGTGGGACAGAAACGGCTGTATAAATAAATAAATAAATAAATGTACTTGTAGGTGTAGTGGTCGCCTTAGTCGCAACTTTGAAACAAAACCATATCGCACAAACCTATTTAATTTCATCCTGTATTATAACTAACTTGTAAATAAATATTTACACTTTTCACCAGCTCTTTACCAGCTTTTCGTTGGTTTGAACGCGCTAATCTCTGGAACTACTAGTTGGAATTAAAAAAAAAAAAAAAATCTTTTGATAGCCTAATTCTTGAGGAAGGATAGCAATTGCAAAATAGACTTTAACGTCACGTTAGACCCTTAGAAACCGAGCAAAAAGAAAAAAGTCAGAAAGAACGGTAAGCGAAAACGAAGTAGTACCGAGGGCAGGCGATGCGATGCGAGGAAGTGGGTCGGAGGAACAAAACAAGTCGCGAGCAGAAGCTAGTAACTAAATAAATAAATGTGTGTCTTGACTCTATACATATGATATTTTGCCTGTAACTTTCCCACTGTTGGGAGTGGGACACAGGCCTCCTCTCTGTAAGAGGGAGTGGGCCGTAATCCACAACGCGGGCCCAGTGCGGGCTGGTAGATGTCCCACGTCTTCAAAGTTTTGGTTCTTGTATTCCTTCACAGTTTTTGAGAAGTTCATCAACATAATCAAATCCTTTTTTCTTTATAATATGGAATGAACAAACTTGTAACACTAAATAAACTAACAAACTATACAAATATAATAACCTAACCAAACTAAAACTAATGGGAGGTGGGTAGTCCTTTAGTGTGGGACGCAACGTGTGTCGGAAAACCTCAAGCAGCAAAAGTGTAAAACCTTATCAGTAATTCTATTTTCGAGCCGTTTGGTGATGAAACCCTTTTTTTTTTCTGGGTGGGAAATCATCAAATGACTCCTCCCGCTCTGGGCGGAGCAGAAGGGAGTGTCAGACTTTTACTGACTAAAACCCACCCGTGTTCCTTCAGTTGCCTGTGCCAGGGGCCACGGTATCTCTTTCGAACAACCCGCAGCCCCGGCGGCATCGGCCCTAACGGACCCCGTCAGTTCGTGCTGACAGCTCTTTGAGGCGCGCGTGGAACATGACGCGCCGTCGACCCGGGCCTGGTCCTTACCGGGCGGCGAGCTGCCCATAGCTCGCCGCCCGCAAGCCCGCGCCTACGGTGGCCGGGAGTCGGCTGTTGACTCCCGTCCAGGGCGTCTCCTGCGGCGGCTAGGAGCGCGAGGGTGCAGCGATTGCCTCTCCCTCGCACGCTCCGCCTCCTCCTTCGCGAGCATAACTGCTTCGCAGAAGGAGGTGACGGCCTCCCATTCACTCTCGCTCCGGACCATGGCCTGTATGAGGGCCGGACGCGAGAGGTCGCCGCCGCCGATCGCCGCCAAGAGGACACGGCGGGGTCCCGCCCAAGCCGGGCAGACCTCCACCGTATGCTCCACCGTGTCCTCCGGGCGATCCCCACAGTGGTGACACCCTGGCGTTTCCTCCCGCTTTATCCTGAACAGGAACCTCCCGAAACAACCGTGTCCGGTGAGGACCTGCGTCAGGCGGAAGGTGAGGGCGCCGTGGCGCCTCTCTAGCCACTCCTCAAAGAGGGGACTTATCGCCGCAATTGTGGCGTGCCCAGCGCTGGGTTGCGACAATCGCACTCTCCATGCCGCTATGAGATCCCGCCGGAGCTCTGTCCGCTGTGTGGTGATGAAACCCTCAGGCCATGGATTCGGGTGAGCAACCCAAGGGTTGGCTTTTCAGACCTTGGTCCTTCAGGCCTTAGTCAGAGGATAAGTATTGCCATACAACGTGGCAATGCCGCCAGTCTCCTTGGGTACATTACTAGTCGACAGCGATGCGGAGAAATATTTCGATGCAATACTTATTCCAAACGTTGACATTAGAAATTAAAAATTGTTTTTATAAAACTACCGTAAATAATGCTACTTACCCGACAAGGAAAAAAATAAGGAAAAATCATTGAATTTCAGCTTTGTAAAGTGAGTAGTGATTATTAACGTCGTTCCAGCAAACATAAATTATTGAGAGACAAATTTTATGAGTACAAAATGGTAGAATGTATCTGGATCCAAATATTATTTTGTAACAACTATTATATATTATTATTACTTATTATTTAGTTATCTAATTGATCTCACACTGTTGATTTTATTTTGCTTAATTTGATTTCACGCTGATGGCAATATATAGATAATTTAAGTTTTTGCATTTTAATTAATTTTAGTTTTTGTTTTACTGTCTTGCAATAATCAATAATAAAATGTCGCAACTCTGACTCCCAAGATACAGGCAAATACCTGGTATGGGGGCCACTGTCTATTATTCTTGTACAAAATTAATTTGAAATTAAATCATCTGTGAAAGTCGTGTATACCTACATTCTCTATGCAAATCATCATCTGCCGAGCCTTTTCCCAAATACGCTGTGGTCAGCTTCTAGTCAAATCGGATGCAGCTGAATATCAGTATTTTACATGGGGCGACTACCTATCTGATCTCCACAACCCAATTACTAGGTAACAGGATACCCCTTGGTAAGACTGGTTGTCAGAATTTCGGACTTCTGACCACCCGTAACGACTGTCAAAGATCTACGAATGACAGCCGGAACCAACGGCTAACGTGATTTCCGAGACATGAAGGGGTCTTTCTATGTAAAGGTCACCCATCCATGGACGAACCACGGCAAGCGTAGCTTAACCTGATCGATCGATCCGTGTGGCTGTTATTACTTGGCCACAAGCTTCTCCAAATAAACATATTTATTATATTCTATTAATTCGTACTACCTACTTATAATTTGTTAAGGGAAGCGCACTCAATGAAACATCAAGATAACGAACCAACTGTTTATTGGCAGCCAATCCGAAACTTATAATTATTAAACAGGTACCACACGTCCCTTCTTAAAATAAAAATGGCTTGTTAATTGATTTGCACGAATAAGAGCTGATTTTTCAATCATCTGACAACTTTATTCGAGGTATAACTTTAAAATTTTGACAGTTATTTCATACAAAAACAGTCAAACGTCAATTTTATTCCTTGAATAAAAGTTATCTGGCGATGGGAAAATCAGCCCTTAGGCAAATAAAAATATTAATAAATATTTTAAATTTTAAGCAATAAAATACATAAAAAAGAGCCCTGTGGGACTCCCATTGTTACTATACATCCGGGAGATCTTTTTCCATTAACGTCAACGCTCTGAAGAAGAAGATCCAGAGCAGTGTTCCGGAGCTCGTAGTGGCGGAGTTTCCTGATTAACGTTTCATGGAGAATGCAATCGATTAATGTCTTGGACAAATCACAAAAGATGCCCAAAACATCGCATTTATCTTCCCATGCATTACAAATGTGTCCTACAAGCGGCGCGGCGAACCTATTGCCATCAACCGGGCACATATCCAGACTCCAGGCTGCTACTGAGAAATTCCTGATAGAAAAACCGAATAACTCTTTGCCCGACCTGAAAATCGAACCCAGGACGTCATACTTAGCAGAAGCACTTGCGATCTTTAGACCAACGAGGCAGTCTAATACGAGGCATCATGATTTTTTATTAGTCTGATAACTTTTATCTGAAGAATAGATATGACAGTTTGACTTATTTTCTATAAGAAAGCTGTCAAATTTCAATAATTTTCCCGCAGGGTTTTATGACAATTGAAAAATCAACCGTAGGTAAAAAATATTTTTTTGCTCAAGTTGTGTAAACAAACACAAAATAATGTAACTGCATTCGCGACTTATTTGCCAAAAATGTAAACAAATGTAAGTTTATGGAAAAATAACTTTGACTCCTACACAATAAAGTTCAGTTTACGCTACAACTTCAAACATTCTTATAACTTTTTCAATTGTCCTAGTCACTCTGCAATCAACTTAATTACCATTGAAATAAAGTATTTGTTTAACTTGAAATAACATCAATTTGAAACAAATTTAAAAACCTACTCATGGCCTACGACAAAAAAATGTAAGGACCTACTTTCTAAAAGACAAATATATTTTTATAGTCTCTTAACTAACTATTTACACTAGGTACTAAATTAAAAGACTAACTGTAATACAAAAAGGATATATATGTTTTAATTAAGTAAAATAGTTTTCATTCAATGAACAATCGCACGGTAAATATTACTGGAATTCTTAACATTCTTGTGGTTTTATTATTCGTATTGCGTGTACTCCGTAGATATTTTTACTAACGGTACAGTCATCCTCAACACGGCTGTACCGTGAAAAACAACCTCAAAAAGTTGTAGGTGCATACATATACGTTTACAAGGATACATTTTATTGCGTTCAAGTTCTATTCAATATAATGGAACAAAATAAATGTATGTACTTAATTGTAGCTTAATTAGTAATAAATATCGCACGGACATAGTTATTTATGTTATGTTACAACTAACTTCTGCTCGGGACTTCGTCGGCGTGGAAGTCATAAGACACCACAATTTACTAAAATACCAGCCACATTTTTAAAAAACTTTCCTGTATACTACGTTTGTAGTTTTGGTCTCAGCAGTAAAATAATTATGAAGCTCTCTCTCTTCTTCTTACAGTGGTTCGTGTGAGAAGCAGCTCGTCCTGAGGTCGCCACCCGCAGCCTTCAGTAGTAATTTCCAATTGCTTCCGAAGTTTTTTAATTTTTGTCCCTAACCTTATGGTTCACCAGTGATACACTGACTGATGCTTTCTTCCAGATTATTCCAGCTATCAGTCGAATAATATAACAGAATATTGTAAATACACGGGTTTTCTCTATAACAGTCACAAAACCATAGATACCTATTTATTTTTATTATAACCAAAGATGACAGAAGAGGCATTAACTAATGTTTTTCTGAGTACGTTTAACGAACTATCATAATAAAGTAGGTATGACAAAATCCAAAAAAGGAAGCACAAAAAATATTAATTGTTGGGAATCAAACAAAGGATGATACAAAGATGATACTGCCCTAGATTATATGCCGCACATATCATTAATTTGTCTACAGAACTTGTTATTTAAAACTCGCTTATTAGCTGTTGTTATTACTCATAACCCGGTACTCGTATGTAGGTAACTCGATTTTTTACCGCACCCACTACACGAACAGAATCCAAGTTTTTAAATATACCTGAATCTAAAAATATTTGCCTCACTTTTTTTTTGTTGTTTACGCCTTTTTTACTTAATTACACGCAATGCTTTGTAATAATAATTTATCGTTATTTCATCAAAACTGTAGAGGGATCCGTACTAAATTGCACACACTTTACACCAGCATCCTTCCCTTGTCGTTTGACGTGATCATACATATTATCTGAGACATGGCTAACACCTAATATATTGGACAAAAAATTAATTGATGACCGCTACTTGGTTTTTAGAGACGATCGTGACCGCATTGCCACAAACAAGCGCGGGGGTGTTGTGATAGCCGTGCTGCGCGGGCTTTAGCCTGTAAGGATATTAACGTGTCCCTCTCCCTCTGACATCGAGCACGTTATGATCCAAGTGCCCGCGTCGCTCTCCAACACTCATCACATCATTAGCGCTGCCTATATACCACCACGCACACAGGACGATGTTTACTTGTCACATCTGTCCACATTAGAAAATATTCTTACGGCTCCGTATACTGAATCATTTTATATAGCCGGTGATTACAATCTGCCCGAAATTGAGTGGTCAGGCAGTACTAGTCATGTGAGTACTCAGTCACAAAATAATGTAGGTCGATTTTTATTGGATTTAATGGCTATTACGAATGCTACTCAATACATTAACACAATCATTTAAGAGAATTGCTCTGGATATTTTGGTTAGCGAGTATTTTAAGTTAAATTCAGCTAAGCTAAGTAACACAGCATAATTGCGGCAGCTACTAGTGATTTATATTTCTTTTTCTTTTTTATCGCTTGTCTTTAGCACTTCTTTTAACCTTTAATTAAAACGTGGACAATGGTGTGGGTTACGTGTTTGTTAAATCTTAGTTTAAGTATTTCTCTGTATTTTGTAGCATGTAACTGTTTTTTGTCCCTGATAAATAAATAAATACAACACAATTAAAAATAATTTGGGTCGTGTTTTGGACTTATTTATTAGCAATACTGAATGTCAGATACAGTCCGACATCTTACTGCTGCAGCCTGACAGTCACCACCCTCCATTTTCTGTTTTAACCTCTCTGGAGACACCATTCACACCCATGAAGCGTCACTCTACAATAAAATACAATTTCTTTAAAGCTAATTACCAAGAAATTAATGTCGAACTAAATAAGTTGAGCTGGAACGAACTCTATTCAGCGTACCTAAACGTTTTAAACTACTTTGTGAACAGTGTTACAATAAGTACATGCAAACTGTTGAAGAAAGCATACTTATTAATGTCAAGCACTTCTGGACGTACATCTCTAACCGAAAGGAAGGTTCTGGAATCCCAGCTAACATGCAGTGCAAAAATAAATCATCTAACTGCCCCGCTGAGATATATTCACTATTTTCTGGCTTCTTCAACACCTGGACACCCCCAGAAACTCTTGACGAGAATTCCGTATGCGTTCCGGATATTTACTTCAAAAAGAGTGTCATACTTAAGGCACTTACCTCATTAGACTTAGCTAAAAGAGCTGGTTTGGACGGCCTGCCCCCTTCCTTCTTTCAAAACACTCTATAAACCATATGTGTCTGTTACACATAATATTTAATAAATGTCTCAGGGAAGGGATTTTTCCTTGTGTTTGGAAGTGGGCTTTCATCACGCCCATTCGCAAAAGCGGTGATAAAGGGAACGTTGAGAATTATCGACCCATATCTAGCTTGTCCACCTTGTTTAAACTTTTTGAGGATCTAGTGCACAGTAACTTATTTCCACAGTTAAATCACCTTATTATGCCCGAGCAACATGGATCCGTTAAATCCAAATCCACTACCACAAACTTAATCATTTTTACACAATTTTTGTTTGAAAACATGGACATGCGCACGCAGGTTGATGCTGTATACACTGATTTTCGGAAGGCTTTTGACAAGGTGGACCACAAATTGCTGCTCGATAAAATCGCTTTCAATGGCATAAGAGGCGACTTACTCAGATGGTTTGCTTTATATATATTTTTGAGGACTCAAAAGGTTGTTATCAATGGATTCGAGTCTGATTGAGGGTGGTCGTCGAATCAGGTGTGCCTCAAGGATCTGTCTTAGGCCCATTGGTTTTTATCTTGTTTATAAACGACATAAAATCCTGCATAGTCAACTCTAAATTCCTAATGTACGCCGATGACATTAAAATCTATAAGGCTTGTGCGAACTCTCAGTTGTGATGCTGTACGGTATATGCAATAACAAATTTAATTGTACTGAGCTCTCGAATAGATTGTGTTACTTTGTACCGTGAACTGTTATTCGGCGAGAGATGCGCGCACCTCGACTATTCTACACTGCGCGATGTAGAACGAAGGCCCCGGTGCGAGCCCCTCTTTTTTTTAGAAACCTATAACTCACAATTCACTGATTTTGATATTTTCGCGCTGTCGCAATCTAAATTTAAAAGAATGGTTTCACAATCTCTTGCAAGTCGCCCTTAAGTCGCATGCTCTTGTCATCCGCTTCCTTCAATTCGTCGGTATATGTATAGTGTTTTTCTTTTAAATATGTTTTTTTATTTTTTCTCTCATTTAACACGCGTTCGTTATCACTTCGTGGACATAGTGTGGGTTATACGTTTTCTCGACTGTAACATAACTACTTTTTGTGAATGCTGTTTTTTGTCCCAAATAAATAAAATAAAAAATAAAGCAGTCAGCAAAGAAGGCAGCAGTTTTGTTGACAGTTGACTAAAATAGTCGTTCTTATAATTATTATGCCATGATTGACTGCATAGCTCCTTAAAGGTATATAGCGGGATGATATTTGCTATATTCGTTCCTTATTCAGTACAGTGAAGTAATGGAATAATTCGACTGTTGTCATACACTAGTTATTGTGTCCTATCTTAACTCAGTCTCATTTAGTACGAAATGTATTTTTCGATATCTGCCTTTTCTAGTATAATCTTTCAGTTGGTCTGATAGAGATTTTTGATCCTTTTATGAATGACGGACATAATTTTTTTCTTTTGTGATAATCTATATAATATCATAATCTGGCTGACTGTACGGTCACTCGGTCACGACTCACGGTCATAAGTCCAGTATCAGTCTTACAAAGCTATTGCCTCGTAACTCGTCGCACTTGAGACCTTCTATTAAGGCATTTCACACATATATAATACAAACACACGCGTATATTGCACTCTCGCCATGAACCAAACAGAAAGAGCGCGGTATATGATTCATAGGTCTAGTGCGGCCCGCTGTTTTATTCTGATTATAGTAATAAGAAAAAGACAGCGAACGTCGAGGAATGAGTACGTATCATTAATTCGATCCAGTGGGAATATCGGGATAAAAAGTATCCTATGTGTTATTCTGATGTATAAGCTATATTACTGTAAAGTTTCATTAAAATCTATTAAGCAGTTTTTACTTAAAAGAGTAACAAGCATCCATCCATCCATCCATCCTCACAAACTTTCGCGTTTATACATAATATTAGTAGGATAATATATTTTAGTACGCAAAATATGCGCATTGACGTGGATTTGCGAAAACCAGCCCGTATTACCTATTATTATACTATATTTTCTGTTAACTTGCTGGAGGGGCTGAATAATAACAGCCGCACAGATCGATCGATCTGGTTAAGCTACGCTTGCCGCGGTTGGTCTGTGGATGGGTGACCATCTTTACATACCGAGATCTCTCCGGGCCTCGGAAAGCACGTTAAACCATTGTTCCCGACTGTCACTCGTACATATTTGACAGTCGTTACGGGTAGTAAGAAGCCCGAAAGTCTGATAACCAGTCTTACCAAGGGATATCGTATTACCCAGTAACTGGGTTGTGGAGGTCAAAAGGGCAGTCACTCCATGTAAAGTACTGGTTTTGATGCCACTGGTGAGCGGCCTACCGTACCTATGTATACACAAATTTTATTTGTTTCAAATTGACGTTATTTCAAGTTAAAGAAATATCAACTTTATTTTAATGGTAATTAAGTTGATTTCAGAGTGACTATTGAAAAAGCTATTAAAAGGTTTAAAGTTGTAGCGTAAACTGAACTTTATTGTGTAGGAATTAAAGTTATTTTTCCATAAACTCATATTTGTTTACATTTTTTTGCGAATATGTCGCAATGCAGATTACAATATATTGTGTTTTGTATTCTATAACTTAGGTAGGTAGGTACCTACTTGTCAAATGAAATGTAAAGGAAAAATATGTCGTGTACAGTGACACGTACACTCAGTCGTTTTCTCCATCGTTAACACTATTAACGACTGGGAATGTTTTGTTCAAAAAAGAAAGATGTGAAAATGGAGATGTAAAAATCAACATGTAAAAATGAAGATGAGGGTGAACGATTGGAAAAAAATGACGCGTTCTTCAACACTGTTAACGAGTGGAACAAAACATTCCCAGTCGTTAATAGTGTTAACGACGGGGTATTAACGTGCGGAAACGACCCCGTACACTGTACGAATTTGTTATCCTGTTTAACAGTAAAAAGATACAGCTAGATAATTGCATAACACACTACCAGTAGCAATGGGTTTTCATTTTGACAGTTCAACAAAATTCATTGCATTATTTACGTTGTTGAGCAGACACATTTTTAGAACATACTAAGCAATGGATTCGCAACATCCTTCAACGTGATTCAGCGCCCTAATTGCGTAACACGCTATCAATCGGAATCTGAATTATTTTGAAGCAAATTGCTAATCCATTGCTTCATAAGTTCGAAAAATTTGTCTGCTCAACACGTAAATAACGCAATGAATGTTGTTGAACTGTCAAAATGAAACCGATTCCGATTGATCGTGTGTTACATTCGGGCCTTGGTCCCTCTCGGGTAACTCGGTTTTTCCCAATCATAGAAACATTGCGTCCAGGGTCCTGTTTAATAAACGTTATAAATTGTAAATTGAAATTGTAATTTACAAGCTACAAATTTAAATGTTTCTGTTAAGTAAAGAATACAACTTATAAGTTTATCATGGTGGAAAACATAAATAGGGTAGTTGCCTGGGTAAAAAAATAATAATTATATTTAGTCCGTCAGTTAGATTATCGAAATATAATGGACACGTATTTTTTCTTTTATTTTGGTTTAATAAACATTTTCTCTTAACAGGTGACAATTTACATATTTGTAAGGAAAACTGTTTTATTGAACGCAAAATTGTTGTTACAAATTTAGATATTTTGTAAATTGTAGAACAATCCCGACAGGTGGACTCGCCTTGTGTCAGAACTTAACAATTTTGTACCTAAATGTAATAAGTGACGTAAAAAATGGTTCTAACAACTAGAAGTGGAAGTAGTGACAGTAGTGATGATGAATAATTATATTAATTATATAAACAGGGCTTCCTCTCTTCTATCCTTTTTGCTGTGCCCTACAGGGTCCATAATGATCAAAATTATATGTTTACCACCTAAGTCCACATTATGGTAAAGTAATAAAATATAGTATTGAGTATTAAGTAATATATGAGTAACCGGCGACGGCGAGCTTTTAAAACAGCGTAAAAGGATAAACTTTACTTATGATGTGACATTTTTTACGGGTCTACCCTTTATAGCAGAACTTTTTATGTCATAATAATGTTTTGCATAACAGCGGATAGCTTATACTTCATTTCGCAGAAAATCGTTTGGCAGACACTCATGTATCATACATTCAAAACTCATAATTTTGTAAGTAAGAATCATCTTTAGGCATAAATTTCATATCCATAATAATTAAAAAGTAGAACCTTATCATATCTCAGAAAGTTTAGAGTTAGAATCATCTTTATCTTATAAAAGTAGAATCATATCTTAGAAAGTTCAGAGTTAGAATCATCTTTTAGAATACATTTCATATCCATAATAATTGAAAGACTCATCTATCACATTACAGAAAATTCATTCATTCATTCATACACCATGCATGCAGCAAGCATGCAGCATGCAAGCAAGCATGCAGCATGCAAGCAAGCATAGTTTCTGTCACGGCTCCGGCGCTGCGGGGCTCCGGCGGTCCCACGCGAGCTTATCGTCGCGGATGGTTTTAAGGCTCACCACCGCAGTTTTGGCTTGCTGGCCAGCTTTGCCGACCAGCTTCAGCTGCGGCGGCGAGCGTTAATACCACCTACTCCTCAGCTCACGGGCCGCCTCGCCCCTTCGTGCCTACGCGGGCTTCAATTACACTCTAGGGGTAGAACAGACAAGACTACGTGGAGTCGGTTTTGCAGCGATTCGTTTCTGTCACTAACTTTAGTAGCACAACATATTATTGACTTTCACGACAATATTTTAATTTAAGGCTAAAAATGCTATTGTATTGAAATGGTCATATGCCTAATAAAATTATTCCAAACGAAATTCTGCCATCTTCATAGTATGCGACGTGAACGTTATGCTAAACGAAATTAAGCGAAATTTTAACTTTGCCAAAGGTAATTATGCCAAATAAAATTATGCTATCTTAAAAGTATGCCATTGTAAATTCGGACATATAAACATTCGGCCAAACAATAATAATATTAAATCATTTTTATGCCTTCAAATATTCGTTTAAAGAAGATTATGCCAGGTGTGTTATGCCAAATAAATTTCGGAGCATCAAGATTCTGCCAGATAGAGGGAACCCAGATTTTTAGTGCAACGAAAAATTTCGGGTCAGCAAACAAGTATCTATCAAGGAGCTCTGTTCCTCATCAGTTTTCACTCCAGCCGGCCAATAAAGGAAAGCTAGAGGTGAGGAACAAGACTTCGAGATAGGGTCGCAACAGCTCGCCACATGCTGCCCTGCGGGTTCCTGTATCCCTCTTGGTCTGGCTCCTCACCCTAGACCTGATCCGGCGAAGTAAACTCTTCCGTCACAGACCTCGAGTTTAGAGCGCGCAAGCCCCACCACGACGTCAACGTAGAGATACGGCAGTGGGATATTACATGTAGATATTATATATCATATCATATTATATATTATATTATACATATATCAGCTCGCCACATGCTGCCCTGCGGGTTTATTATTATTATCATAAGCACAGGTTTGATAATAACAATTGAAAACCTGTTCCAGAAACCAGCCATGGCTATATATCATCAAAAGTAAAAACTTGTTTACACCAGTCAAGTGGTTCAAGAGCCTCGTTAGTGCATGAGGTCCACGAGGTCCTGGATTCGATTCTTAGGTCGGGTAAACTCTTGTTTGATTTTTCCATCAGGATATTCTCAGTAGCAGCTTGGAGTCTGGATTCCTGCCCAGTTGACGATAACAGGCTCGTCCCCTATTATATAATCAGGCTATAATGTTTACACTGCTGCTCGGACACAGGCCTCCTCTTTGTGAGAGGAAGTGGGCCGTAATCCACCACGTGGGCCTAGTGCGGGTTGGCAGATGTTATATGTCTTCGAATGTTTGGTTCTAGGACATGCCGGTTTCCTCACGATGTTTTCTCTCACCGTTTTGAGAACAGTGGTGGTCGTCCACTATTACATGGGGCTTAAACATAACTGGCAAAATGTGGCTGCACACATTAGGTTTTAGAAGACAAATGCTTAGCAGACCTGGCAACTGGTATACCCATATGATATCGGCTACTTTTAGCAGTGGAGGTTAGATGGCATTGATGGCAGTCACTGCATGTAAATTCCGTAGTGAAATTCAGTACCTATCATTCGGTCACATCTGTTTCTACTGAAAGCTGACCCCAACCTAGCTGGGAAAAGACTTGGGAAAGGATTCTACCAAACCTTTCAATTTAATGATGCTTTTTGACAAATTACTAGTAACAGTCCCCTAATTTCGTAACACAAGATCAATCACAATCTGAATAATTTTGAAGAATAGTGCTAATCCATTGCTTCATATGTGCGTGAAATTTGTCTCTATTTATCTATTTGTCTTTGTCTGCTCAGCAACGTAAATACCCCAATGAATGTTTTTGAACTGTCGAAATGAAAGCCACTGTTTTTTTAATTTCATTTTACTGATAGCGTGTTACGCAATTACCCCACTGGTTGGTTGCGGGAGGCCCACCAAGAAGAAAAGGGAGACCCAAGATCAGGAAAAATGGAAACCCACACCCAGCATTGGATGGATATGGGTTGACGAGGAGAAGATATTTATTGAAATAATTTAACACACACATTTAAACATTGCTTTAATTGCAAGATTACAAATTGAGTTTTGCGTGGTGGGCAATGAAGGGCTAGGAGCTCTCATCGCGTAAATGAGCTTACAGACATAATAAATTGTGTTACACAAAATACTTTATTTTATGTTCCCAATAATTTAATTAATTATTCTAAGTTATTCTTGTGATGTATGCACGCTTACATAGCTGTGATGCCACCTTCTTGAGATCAAAATATTGCTATCTAAGTAAATGCTTAGGCTAAGATACGTAGAGCAAACTTAAACTTTTCTCAAGCTAAGTACGGTTCATACGAAAAAGAAACTTATTTGTATAAAGTTAATGTTGTTATTTCTGTAAGCGACTTCGATCAAGATCTTCATACGAATATGAACATTAATTGAATATTAATAAGGTTAATTTTACTGTACTTAGCCCGAGTAAAGGCGAATTTTGATCTATAGATCTTGCTTGAGCTTGATGTTAAAATCTAAGAAGTATTTCTAACACCAAACTGAATTTAAATAGATATTAGTTTGTTAATATTTGATATTTTGTATATATCATCCCAATATATATAAATGTTTGTGCAAATTTTAGTACCCGCTTATTCGGGCTGCTAGAAAGAAAAATAAAACTACTTTACAAACAATAACGGTAATCTATCATTATACTTATTAGGCGTTTTAACTAGTAAATGCGTCAAATGTTTATTACACAATAACATTGAGTTGCAACAACAGTACAGCTAGTTCTTAAAATATACTTAATTAGAATAAATCTTGAAGTGCAAGACATAATATATAGCTACCTTATAGCTACGAGTACAGGACAGTTTGTCAATCAAACCTATCATTAACAGCAGCAAACTGCATCCAACACAATAAAGCTAAATACACATGCCTGTAACTTGCACAAGATCAAAATCTGCAAGTAGCTATTGTGCCATGTTTTTTTCGCCGTTTAATGTTCATTTTTATTTTCAAACCAGATAATATTTACATAGTATGATTATTTAAGGTCCTGGTCCAGTCCAGCAAACTGAACAACTTGATGGTCTGTATCACACTCTCAAATTAACCACACATTTCTGATACACTCTGCATATAAATTATGACTGTAAGTAATAATATAAAATGGTACCATACCAAAAACTTCTTACTATCGCAATGACATGCGAGCTACTTGCATACTCTTGTGCAGGTTACAGGATGTGAGTTTGCGTTTTAAAGTTATTCGGTCAGTTTCAACATCATCAAATTATTTCAAGCAGTCTTGGTAATTCTAAAATTGGAGCGAAAACAGCAATAATTATCGTTTAACTTAGGTACTGTTTCGTAAAGATTATAGGTAAATTCTTCTATCTACATACTGGTCCAAAGATGATAAACGACATAAAACAGTGTTCTAAGGCAAGTTTTTAGGCAATTTTTTACAATAATATATTTTTAATATTTTTCTTTCAACTTTTGCCGAAAGTGTGTTGGATATTAAAATTCTTAACATAATAAAAAAATACGAACAAGAAAACACTCATTTGTTTTATTGTGACCTTTTAAGAATTCGGTTTTCAATGTCATGCGCACATTAAACAAAAGTTTGTCCGGTTTTCTCGGCAGATAGGAATAAAGCGAATGGCACTAAACAACGTCATATTGTTACCTTCATACTTTTATATGACCACTTCTCATAGACAGTAACTTTGTGCAAAGTGAAGTAAGTAAAAGTAAGCTTAAAAATGTCGATAAAAATTAAAATAGCAAAAGCTATAACAATGATAAACAAACTAAAAACACATCTCCCGGTGACAAATCTGTTTCACGCACGCTTACATTAAGGCCCGGGTACACGCTCCATCTTACTTGCACAAGCAAGCATATAATGACGAGACCGCAAAACGGTTACACCATGTAATGACTTGCTTTAATGTGGATACCTCATGTTGTTTGCGCAAGCAAGCTGCTTCGTGTAGCCGGGCCTTAATATCATTTATGTTTCTGCCAAATAATGATTATAAGATTAATATTATTTTTGAATGGAGTTCATTTGAATTTCATCTCGGGAATTGGAGTTTGTCCTAGTTGTCGAAATGGTGGTCTGTGTCCTGGACATCGGGTCTCCCCTCAGCTGCCTGTATCTGTGTACAAGTAATTATGCTGTTAGCAACACAACATTTAGCAAGCAAAAGGGATGCATCTAGTAGCAATAGATAGTTAAAAGTTAGCATATTTAAAGTTGAAGACAAAAAAGACAAACTTGTTATGGAAATTTAGTTTGATATCGCCCGTGGCGTAGACATGACTGCTATTTTATAGGCAGTACTCAAACTCAAACTCAAACTATTTATTTCAAATAAACCAATTTATATAAAAACGATTTATTTTTAAATAAAAAATACTACTGAAACTTTAATAAATAATTATGTCTTTTTTTACTATTTTTAAAAATGTCATTAAAAGTTTAAAGCAAACATTAGATGCAAACATTAGATGCAAAACAATGCAAAAAGTCATCCAACTGCGTTAGATATGCAAAAATGCCTACATTAAATGATGACCTACTATACTAGGTTAAAAACTCATAGCGTTACATTAATGAAGATTAACAATCATGTGCTCACTAGCATCCGGTTTATAAAAGGAAAATCAACACAAAAAAATTATAAAAATCGTTGACGTATATCAACTGCTATGTCAAATATATATTTTTTTTTACTATCGAAATCAAACTCAGATCAGAATTTGATTTTTTGAAATCGTTGATTTTCGTTTTGGAACCCGGATGTTAAATTCTTAGTGCATTCCAGGCATGGACTGGTCACAATACATCACAATAAACGACAAAATAAGCATTATGAAGCTTTATGACATAGTATCCTTAAAATAAAGCGGCACACTTTATTGTTTTAGTCAATAGTCAGCAACAATCCACGTACTTTGCATAATATCTTCCTCCACCTGTCCTGTTTGACGTTCACCTGACTTGCTTACATTGTAAAATTAATCTAAAACGCTAAATATTAAAATCTAATTTCGTTCGTGCACACTATTTTTCCCAAACCAATATTGTTAACTAGAAGTGCAATCAGAAACCCAAATTGGTGTATAAAATACAAAGATTATTTATTTTTTTATAATGGTTTATTAATTAAATATAAATTAAGAAACATTTACAAATTAACCCTTACAAAACTGCGTTATCTACGTCCAAACCGCACACTAATTTACTCAAGCCCTTACAATTAGTTGCCAAACAATCTCGCAGAAGTTAGTATAAAACTACCAGTCACTAAATCCTATAAATAGTGAAGAAGTCTTTTCTGTACCTTTTCACTCGTATTTTATTCCATAGATCTCATATCTGCCCCAAGATTGATTTGTTCAATGTATTCGCTGTTAATATTACCAATCATGTCTTTGTTGTCAACGATGTTCTTAAGCTCCTCAATTTTTTTTTCATCGGATTCATCTAATTGGACGTTGTGATGTTTTGATGTTGTTTCTCGATTTAATACTATTGTAATTGTCTTCAAAATGGAAGTCTTAATTTTCGCAGCGATGCCAACGGTTGCAATTAATATTTCTTGTTCACTATAAATAATGGCGTCGCCTGGTTGGATTTACTCTTTCTAGAGTCTCCTTCTACTTCGACTGTTGTTTTTACCGTCTCAAGGCTGGCAGTTCTATCTTGGTTGGTTTTCCAACGGCTTATTTTTTTATTACTGACATTATTTATGTCCATCTCTCTGCTATTCGAATCGGTTCGTTGAAAATGTTTAATCCTGGGTACAGAATGAGTCAACCTTAAGATCTCTTTGAACATTTACAAATTATAGTCGTACAATAATACATTTTATATAAATGCAATCATGAGGTGTGTCGCTACACTAACTTATTTCTATATTAAATTGCTAAAACTATGTCATACATATCCTAAATAAGAAATGCTTAACAGTCAATTTGAATACTTCAGTAACATATGATTTGATTGATATGATTGTTCTTACTCTTTTTTATGGTTCCGTACCCAAAGGGTGCCTACACTATAACTAAGCCTCGGCTGGCCGGCCGTCCGTCCGTCCGTCCTTCCATACGTCAGTCCATCCGTTTGTCTGTCAGCAAGCTGTATCTTATGGACCATAATAGAGAGGCGGTTGAATATTTTACAGAGAGTAAATTTCTATTTCCGCTAAAAAAATTAAGTTAATAATAAAAGGGGGTTTCCATACAAGAAACGTGTTGTTTTCGGGGTTTTTTACCTTGTGGTACGGAACCCTTCGGTTGCGCGTCTGACTCATACTTGGCTGGTTTTTATTGAACTTTTAGCTTTACGTTTATCCTATAGGTTCACATAATTAATTGACTGAGGGCTGATTTTTTAATCGACAGATAACTTTATTCGTAGAATAAAATTTACGTCTGACAGATTTTGTATGGTAGCACTGTCAAAAATTCAAAATTATTCCACGGATAAAATTATCTGGCATTGGAAAAATCAGCCCTTATACACCGTATAGTTAAATTAAATGCACTGGTATCTGTCGTATTTAATACACACCAATGCCATTGTCCAACTGACCTACATAAGAGCCAACATTGCAATAAATCACGCCGTTGGCTATGTATTAACCCAGTCTGGGACGGCGTTGATGTGTATAAAGCACGTGATACACATGCGTAACTTGCAACTTCTGATTGTTGAATGCAAGCAAGCTACTTGCATAATCTTGTGCAAGTTACAAGCACGTGTATGTGCGGCTTCACGCTGAAGATGGAGAAATTTAAAATAAGGTCGACTTTTTTGTCAATTTAAGCCACTGCTTTTATCATCTCGTCGAAGACTACTACAAAAAAAGACGAACCTCTTTTTAATCATCATCCAAGTTTTCTTTTTGCACACGAAGATAATGAAGATAATAAGTCCGACGAGCACGTTGTAGGCGTCAGAGAACTGCCAGAAGAAGTCAGCATCAGGGTAGAAGGAGCTAACCACCTCCAGGATCCAGTTGATACCCATCACGGTGAACAACTTGACGTATAGAGTGAACCTGGAACATTTAAAATTCATACTTTTGGCCACAATGAAATTGTTTTTAGTAAGCTTAGTAATAAGTGTTACTTACTCACGGGGCGGCCTATTTTTATATTTAACCGAGAAATCATGCCTCTTATACAGGATACATTTTTAACCAATACGCAAACTGTTACCATGAATTCAGCATACGATTCTAGAACCTCCAGCGTAAAAAAAAACCTCGGTTATTAAAAAAAAAGTTATTGTTCCATACATTTTGCCCGCGTCGGTATTGCACTTTTCTGTGAGAGAGGAGATTTTTTTTTTAGATCACCGACTAAAAATTTCTGCCCTAGGGGGTGCTAAAATCATGTGCTCAATTCATAGTTACAGTTTGCGCACTGGTTAAAAATGTATCCTGTATAGGAGAATCAAGGTATTTAATAAAATTCAAAACATTAGCCATAATAATTATACTTGTTCTTTCTGTCATCACCATCATGAATATCATCGTTAGCATTAAATCAATATGTATCATTATTTTTAGCCTAAGCTTTGGTTTCTTACTAAGCGTTATTAGTCTGATTTGCGGTTCTTTCATCTTTAAAGTAGGTTCAGGCACCTACCTCTGAGTCTCTTTCCTGTCTTGATCATGTGTGGAGCTTTCCTTGCCACGCAGCATCTTCGTTTCTTTCTTGATCTTCCATATCTTGAAGGCAGTCAGTCCGAAGAATGTCATGTTTGCCACACAGAGAAGCACAATCGGCCCATATAGGTAGAGCAATTTGCTGTTTCCTGTAAATTGTTAGAACAGGGCTTTAGAACAGAAATGCTACACAAAGTCTTTACTTAATTTTAATTTGTTGCTGTTTAATACTTGATGGTGGATCTCGTAGTCCAACTGCATGGAGTTCCTTAATGATTAAATTAAATGTCGGCATCACACATAGATTGGTATTCGCTATCGCATCATTTGATACCAGCCTACAACAATTTATATCACATACACTACAGCTGGGCATCCTCCTCACAATACCTTTGCACCTTATGCGACATCTCAGTTGGGGAACAACGTTTGCAAGACTAGTCATTAGACTTTCGGGATAAAACATTGTCGGTCTTTCTAAATAAAAATAATACGAACCATACAAGAAACATCCTTGTAGCCTGAGCTTAGGCAGCAGTGGGTGCTGAATGGGTAGGTCAGAGAACTCCAAGGCACCGAGTATGATGGTCAGCGCGGTCGGAACGCCGAAAGCATACATGGCGTAGTACATGAAGCGTTTGCTTTGAGACCCTGAACGACCGTGTGCGCGTTTGCCACTGAAACATAAAAATAATAATGAGCCTTGTTTTAAATAGCCCTATTAGCTACAGTGTAAGATTGGATGAATATGATGCTCGCTCACAAAGAAATTATTATTGGTATTTACAATGTGGTGCCACATTGTAAAACTTTTTTCTTTGGAATTACAGAATTTTATAGGATTATCCAGAATATGGAGTGGGAGGGAGAATCCGTGATTAAAATAGCATTATTATTGAAGATAGGATGATCTCTTAACGTGTTAAGTTAATTACCTCGTATCCCATGGGATACGAGGTAATTAACTTAAGAAAGCCTCTGTACCACGATAATATTTTTTGAAGGACCAGATCCGTTGAAAATCACTGATTCCCATGTCATAGCAAAGATACGAAAGTATTGTAGTTCTGTAACATTGTATTTAAAAAGCTATGAAAGCTCGAGATACTGATGAGTTACCTACTTTATCAGCTAATAATCATATGCAAAAATAATACAAGAATAACAGGTAAATCTGAGTACTAGCCAGACAGGTTCGCTTCGCTGGATTTCTTTTTAAGTTGATCTTGTGTTCATCTAAAACAAAATGATATATCTACCATTTAAGTAATAAAACTGACTATATTTTCGATGAACAGTCAGTCAGAACTTAAAATAAAAGATTACAATAGTGTTTACTCAGCTGTTTTGTTAAATTTATATAATGTAAAAAGTACAGTCCCTTTCTTGTATAATTGGCATCTCGTAGTTGACCTTGAGAGGTCGTGACTACTTAACCGGACTATCCTGTGGTTGCCTTAAGAAAACTTAAAGCCTCCAGCCAGGGCTTACAACTAATTAAAACTAAGCAACTGCATGCTAAGGGCACCCCCTGTGGGGTACGAACCTCGGCTTAGGGCGTCGCTGGGAGGGGGCAGCAAAGGGACAGGCTGGATCGAATTGATAAGTACAGTCCCAAAGTCACCATTAATATAGTTATTATTATCTTTGCTACCAAACGCTAATAAAACTTGGCTGTTCTCGGGTTTTTCCGTTCTTCTAACATAACCCCTCGTCTGTTATAGGTCAACCGCTTAACTGAGACGTTGCCTGAGTGCCTGAGGTGCCTGTCCCGCAGTGCGGGAGTGTGGTGACGTGACGCGAGAGCTCAGTGATTTATCAACTTGTGACAACTTTCACCCCGCCCGCCCGCACCGCGCAGGTAACTGCGCAGTGCGGGAGGAGTGTGGTGACGTGACGCGAGAGCTCAGTGATTTATCAACTTGTGACAACTTTCACCCCGCCCGCCCGCACCGCGCAGGTAGCTGCGCAGTAACTGAGACGTTGCCTGCGTTATATTCTTGACATAATTATTCAATATTAATGACATGACTTATTATAAACACAATACAATCTCGATCTTTATTACAATAATATTTATATTTTATTAAGTGATTCATGTTTACTAATTCAATTATTAATAAATAAGCCTTCATTTTAAGAGAAATATTTGTACGCCTTAGTATGGCAGGATATGCTGGAACCAAAATTGTAACATCTATTGTACCATATTCTGACAAATAAACATTTTTGATTTGATTTGATTTGAGGTAGCTCAGGCAACGTCTCAGTTAAACGGTCGGCTTATAGGCAAGTTTATTAATTTCGATAACAATAAAAAAAGTATTTGTTTCTCATTCATTAGTGACAGTTCAGTTCTTAACAGACACCTGTGCTGTCGGGGAGTTTGTTGCGCCACTTCTTCTTTCCAGCTAAAATGTGGTGAGGTAATAAAGAGCGGGTGTTTTGACGACTGTCTCATATCATTTTAACGATTCAAAAGTTCTGATTCTCAGCTTAGTTTGAACAAATGACTCTTGGTTATGTTTCTGTTACATTAGGAATTCCCCAGCAGCCCAGAGTCTGGATTTGTCCCCAATTGATAGGATCGCCCACGTATACAATAGGTATAGTTAATTACCTAAACGTCCACCAGATGTCGTAGCACATGACGTTCAACCAGAAGAATGCTGACAGAAGAGAGAAGTAGATGATGAACGCTGTAACAAAAAAACACCCAATTTGAGACACAATATTGACAAAATGGGAAGCAGTAGTGGCCCAGTGGTATCGGCCGCGACTTACAAGTCGTAGGTTCGAACCCAAACAGGCACTTTACTTTGTGTATTTAATTTCATCACCACTGCTCTCAAAACGGTGAAGGAAAACATTGTGAGGAAACCGGCATGTCCTAGAACCAAAAAATTCGAAGACATGTGACATCCGCCAACCTACACTGGGCCCGCGTGGTGGACTTCTCCCTCTCACCGAGAGGAGGCCTGTGTCCCAGCAGTAGGAACATTATAGGCTGATTATGTAATACCAAAATAATAAAAACATATTTTTTTATTTTATTATGCTTAGATATCGATACTACCACCATCTACAAAGGTTCACAAGTTAATTTAATTAAAACCTGTATTAAAATCTACCTTTTTATTACAAAACAAGTTCTAACTAATAGTCCCACTAGAAGCCTTCGAGCCAGTTATTGTATTTTGAACTTTATTCCCAGCAAGGTACGAAGTTCTAAACACAAAATTTCCAACTTAGACAGGGGTTTCACATCACTTTTACTACAAAAAAAGCTCGATGGTTTACCTACCTAGGTCTACAGATAAACCTTGTTTTGTAATACGCACGCTACAATTTATATAATCGGACTAGAAATACCCAATCACTTTATTTTTTAATTAATCATCACGAGTAGCTTACCTACTCAGGTACTCTTCGCGCTTAATAATTGCAGGAAATAAGTCTAATTGAAGACAAGATTACATGGCATATACGCCCAGCAGTGTAATTGTGTAACACACTATCAGGGACACACAACACACTATCAGAACCCACACACAACACACTATCAAGGACACACAACACACTATCAGGGACACACAACACACTATCAGGGACACACAACACACTATCAGGGACACACAACACACTATCAGGGACACACAACACACTATTAGGGACACACAACACACTATCAGGGACACACAACACACTATCAGGGACACACAAAACACTATCACGGACACACAACACACTATCAGGGACACACAACACACTATCAGGGACACACAACACACTATCAGGGACACACAACACACTATCAGGGACACAAAACACACTATCAGGGACACACAACACACTATCAGAACCCACACTATCAAGAACACACAACACACTATCAGGGACACACAACACACTATCAGGGACACACAACACACTATCAGGGACACACAACACACTATCAGGGACACACAACACACTATCAGGGACACACAACACACTATCAGGGACACACAACACACTATCAGGGACACACAACACACTATCAGAACCCACACATAACACACTATCAGGGACACACAACACACTATCAGGGACACACAACACACTATCAGGGACACACAACACACTATCAGGGACACAAAACACACTATCAGGGACACACAACACACTATCAAGAACACACAACACACTATCAAGGACACACAACACACTATCAGGGACACACAATACACTATCAGGGACACACAACACACTATCAGGGACACACAACACACTATCAGGGACACACAACACACTATCAATCTCAATCTGAATAATTTTCTAGGATATTGCTAATACATTGCTCCATTATGTTCGAAAAATTTGGCTGCGCAACAACGTAAATAACGTAATGAATGTTGTTGTACTGCCAAAATGAAGCCCATTGCTACTAGTAGTGTATTACGCAATCACCCCGCAGTACGCATTGATAAATTCACTCAACTGAGGTGAAACAAACGCTAAAATTAACACGAGGAAGCTAATTGGTAAAAAATAGCTTCTAGCACCAAAAATACCTACCGAATACATCCAATTAGCTACATAAGTGACAACGCTCCGCTAAACGCCGAAAATTGAAAATCCAACAGCATGCCTTTGTTTCTTCATTAATTAAAGTGTTGCCTAGTGTTAGTGTGTATAAATAATAAATAAATAAATAAAATAAAATATCTTTATTTCAGACGCAAAGTGTCCATAACGTTGTTAGTGAGTTAGTAACAGAATGTACTTAATATACTATGTTAGTGTTGTTAGTACTAATTATATAATCCTATAGCTAATTCCACCCAGTGTCGTTGGATGGGGCAATCTGGCCTACCCGCAATCATTCTCAGGATGCTGTTACGACTGCTACGCAACCGTTGCAGTAAGGAAGCCGCTTTCTTACGCATGATGGCGTGAAAACCATCCGCGTGAGCTGCAGCAAACATTCCCGACGCACTACAACGTCGCGGCAGCCGCAACAGCATCCTGATAGCGTTATTGTATTGTACGCGCAGGACGCTGTAAGCTCAGCGCGTATATGATACCCATAGGCCGCTTGAGTAGAAAGACTGGCAGAACGCCCTGAATAAACTCACTTTGACGTCTGCTGTGCAGCGAGCGAACCTACGGGCAAGCATATTGCCCCGCACCGCCAACGCCCTACGCTCACGCTCTATGTCACCATCATCACGTAGGTCACTAGTGACAACATGACCCAAGTACTTAAAACTATCAACCACATTGAGTACTATGCCATTGAGATATACCGGAGGTACACGACGGGGCTGTTGTTTGGGTGCTTTAAACACTAAGACCTCACTCTTCTTAGAGTTGTATTTAAGGCCATGCACCTCCGCATACGTCTCGCAGATCGATAGCAGCTCCCTCAGTCCGCCTATCGACGGACTGAGCAACACCATGTCGTCCGCATAACTTATGTTATTGACACACGTACCGTCTATGTGGCAGCCGACATGTGTGTTGCTCAGTCGTTCGATAAGCTGATTGATATATATATTAAATAACAGAGGCGAGCTTAACCCCCCCTGTCTTACACCACATTCCACTCCGTACTCATCCGACAGAGTACCGACCCACCTCACCCGGTTTGTCTGGTGAGCATACCAGTACCTGAGAAGGGCTGTATACTGCGCCGGCACACCCGTGTCCCTCAACTTGTCCCACAGCATATCGTATGAGACAAGATCGAAAGCTTTCGATAAATCAAGGAAACACGCATACACCGGCGTCCTCCTCGCGGTATAGTACTTAACGGTGTGTTTCAGACTAAGGATGGCACTCTCAGTAGATACTCCCGCCTTGAACCCGAACTGGGCATCATGCACTTCTACACAATCTGTGAGGCATCCATTCAACACACCGTCTAGCACCTTGGCCGTGGTGGTAGCGAGCGAGATGGGTCGATAGTTGTTCATGTCGGATGTATCACCCGTTTTGTTTTTAACTACGGGCACAACTATCGTCCGCATAAGCGGTTCCGGCAGATAAGAGTGACCTAAGCACAGAGTGAAAAACAGTGACAAGACTCTAGGCAGGTGGACTCCTGCATGTTTAAAGTGTTCGATACTGAGGCCATCGTGGCCTGGTGACTTTCCGCGTTGCATTCTGGAGATAATTGTGGCTACTGTCTTAGCTGGTATTTTTGCGTTCCGTTCTGTCACGATAGCCTCAGCACCGTCCACCTCACCAGACACCGGACTCAAGGGTGACTTCACAGAGAAGTGGTCCCTAAAAGCATCCGCAATATTCTTGTGGTCAGTGATACCACCGACACTCACCGGAAGACTCGGCTTAACATTCATTTTATTCGTGTTTTTCCAAAAAAGCTTAAAGTTGTTAGCAGTGTGATTCGTCGCGAGCAGGTCCATTTTAAGCTGATCCTGCCTATTTTGACACCATTTGAGCTTGGCCTTAAAATGTTTCCTAGCCTCCGTCATTTCAGAGAATACACGGCATTAAAACGCGGCGTATAAAACGGTCATAAGATCATTTAACTCAAGCTCAAAGCATTGATTTGAATTAAACAATTTACAGGCAGTTTTGAATTGTCAAGGAGTCGACCAGTCAGAAAATATGAAGCTAGTTGTCCATTCCAAAGCGTAGTAGGTACCTATGGAGAAGTTACGGGTAAGAAACTCCATGGACAGTCTTTTAATTTATATTGTTACAAAAATATTAGTTACATTATTATTGTTAAATTTATAGGTAGATGTGAGAACGATGTAAAAAAGAAGTACACTTTAAAAGCGGCCAGAATAGGTACATCAAATAGAAACAAAAAAATCGGCCAAGTGCGTGTCAGGCCACGCATAGAATAGGGTTCCGTGGTCACCCATAATGGTACGTGGATTTAGAAGGCGGGGTTGGTATTTATTACTATGAATAAATTAATTGAATAAAACGGTTTAAACATTATTGTCCGTAACGTTCAAAAAACGGGCTCAAATTGGACGATGGATACTAATCATACAAAGTTATCTAAGCCGTTATAGTTTTCCTTCAAAGTTCATCACATGGACTACCATCGTGAATTTTTTCAGATTTTTCGAGCCAGCCGTTTAGCTTTTTAGAGGGGTGGGGGACGCCCTATTTTAACAAAATAATGCGCTTTATAGTTGAATATCTCGCAAACGGATACCTAAATAAAAAAATCGTCTTAGCAACCTCTCAATGTTTTTAAAAGACCTATCTAATGACAACACACACTATGGGTAGACGCGAGAAAAAAAAATCATCCCCATTTTAAGTGTAGGGGAGGTACCCCAAAAAAAATATGATTTTATTTTAGCAATTTGTCGACGTGGCACATATCCATGCAAAGTTTCATCTTTCTAGTACTAACCGTTTGGAAGGTAAGCTGAGGATGGACGGACGGAGTGGCCGGTTCCCATTTCGTTGGAAGACGGGGAAACTGGTCCTCATCAAGAAGCTGGGGCGCCCTGCGGACTCTCCGTCCGCTTACCGGCCCATTGTGCTGCTCGACAAGGTGGGCAAGCTCTTTGAAAGAGTAATTGCAGACCGCCTTGCTGGGCAGCTGGTGCGGGTGGGGCCGGATTTGGCGGACAGCCAGTTTGGTTTCCGCAGGGGGCGCTCTACGGTGGATGCCATCATGCGCGTGCGAGCCCTCACGACGGGGGATTGCGGTGTCCCACAGGGATCGGTTCTAGGGCCGCATCTGTGGGATATCGGGTACGACTGGGTGCTGCGCGCCGACCTCCCTGATGGCGTCAGCGTAGTTTGCTACGCTGACGACACGCTGGTCCTAGCGCAGGGGAGGTCGCACCAGGCGGCGGCCGAAGCAGCGACACGCGGGGTTGCGACAATCGTCGAGAGGATCCGGCAATTGGGACTCGAGGTGGCATTGCACAAATCTGAAGCCATGTGTTTTCATGGTCCTCGGGACGCGCCACCGTCGGGTTCACAAATAACGGCGGGAGGGGTTAACATCGGCGTCGAGCTGACGATGAAGTACCTGGGACTCGTCCTCGACAGCCGGTGGAATTTCGTGGAGCATTTCCGACGTTTGGCTCCCAGACTGGAGCGGGCCGGGGCTGCCTTGAGGCGGCTCCTTCCCAATCTAGGGGGACCAAACGCCTCCTGCCGGAGGCTCTATGCGGGGGTCGTGCGGTCCATGGCCCTTTACGGGACACCAGTATGGGAGCGATCCTTGAGGCGGCGACCAGCCCGCCGGTTGATCGCGTCCCAAAGGGTCATGGCTGTCCGGCTCATCCGAGAATACCGCACGGTCTCCGCTGAGGCGGCGAGCCTCCTTGCCGGATTGCCGCCATGGGATCTGGAGGCCAAAGTCCTCGCCCACATATGGGAGTGGCGAGAGGAGGCAAAACGCCGGGGCGTTGCTCCGCTGCCACGAGAAATCACGGCACAGCGGACAGAGCTCCGGCGGGATCTCATAGCAGCATGGAGAGTGCGATTGTCGCAACCCAGCGCTGGGCACACCACAATTGCGGCAATAAGTCTCCTCTTTGAGGAGTGGCTAGAGAGGCGCCACGGCGCCCTCACCTTCCGCCTGACTCAGGTCCTCACCGGACACGGTTCTTTCGGGAGGTTCCTGTTCAGGATAAAGCGGGAGGAAACGCCAGGGTGTCATCACTGTGGGGATCGCCCGGAGGACACGGTGGAGCATATAGTGGAGGTCTGCCCGGCTTGGGCGGGGCCCCGCCGTGTCCTCGTGGCGGCGATCGGCGGCGGCGACCTCTCGCGTCCGGCCCTCATACAGGCCATGGTACGGAGCGAGAGTGAATGGGAGGCCGTCACCTTCTGCGAAGCAGTAATGCTTGCGAAGGAGGAGGCGGAGCGCGTGAGGGAGAGGCAATCGCTGCACCCTCGCGCGCCTAGCCGCCGCAGGAGACACCCTGGACGGGAGTCAACAGCCGACTCCCGGCCACCGTAGGTGCGGGCTTGCGGGCGGCGAGCTATGGGCAGCTCGCCGCCCAGTAAGGACCAGGCCTGGGTCGACGGCGCGTTGTGTTCCACGCGCGCCTCAAAGAGCTGTCAGCACGAACTGACGGGGTCCGCTAGGGCCGATGCCGCCGGGGCTGCGGGTTGTTCGAAAGAGATACCGTGGTCCCTGGCACAGGCAACTGAAGGAACACGGGTGGGTTTTAGTCAGTAAAAGTCTAAAAGTCTGACACTCCCTTCTGCTCCGCCCAGAGCGGGAGGAGTCATTTGATGATTTCCCACCCAAAAAAAACTACGGAACCCTAAAAAGCAAGCCCTGGCACCTAAGAGATCGACACAAAGAAGTTTCCAAAACAAATACCTATAGTATATTCTAAAATATTGACCTGCAGTTTCAATAAGGACACACGACACCCTTTGCACGACAACTTTCTTGTGCCACAAAAGCTTCAAAGTCGAAACAGGTTTTTAAAGTGTGTCGTCCCACTCACTGGCGAACGATCGCAAAAAAGACTGAAGCTGTGGCGAGACTGTGCTTCCTTACCCAAACCTTTCGTCTCACCCGTTGAAAATCTCCCACCTGGACATGAGTTATCTTAGGAAACCTGGAAGTCTTTAAATAGACTCCGGACCCAGGTTGGTCGAAGCAAGGAAAACCTGTTCAGGTGGAGATTCATAGACGACTCCGCCTTGGAGTGTAAATGTGGTGCTGGTCCACAAAAGATGGGAGACTTAATATCGTGCCCTGTGTATCCTGTCAACTGCACGTTACA
The DNA here is from genome assembly GCA_947507525.1 of Apamea epomidion. Taxonomy (NCBI): domain Eukaryota; kingdom Metazoa; phylum Arthropoda; class Insecta; order Lepidoptera; family Noctuidae; genus Apamea; species Apamea epomidion. The sequence goes on along the minus strand of OX382237.1, from coordinate 5,151,412 downwards.
GGAACTGATGGACGCTGGTGATGGTGCCAAACAAGTGGCCGAATTCTGGGCCGAGTCCATTTAGATTACTATCGACACGCTAAGAAGAAGAATAACGATAGAATACTTGAACAGAAAAATCTAGATTATTCTTGTTAAAAAAAACTCGTAAAATAAGGAATTAATAGGATTCACCTTTTTAGGTGACCGACGCGTCGTCTACAAAAAGGTGGCTTTGTGTATTTTTTATTATGTTTACGAATATTAAATGAGCCAAGCTAAAAATGAAGACAATAAGAAAAAAACAACGGTAGTAAAACCCAAATGCTATGACGCAGACACACTAATTCAGAATGTAAATAAAACAAAACCTGCAAGCGAGAATTAAACATGTTTTAGAAGCTTTAACAACTAGTTGATATTTGTTATCACGCTTTAAGAATTAACACATAGACCGTAGATATGTTGATAGAATAGAATAGAATACTTTTTATTATGTACAGACGCAGTAACAGGCCAAGCTACCCGAAACTGTCAAATATTCCCAATCAACCTGGAACCTCAATGCTTGAGTGATAAAGTTGAAAATCTATTAAAGAAATTTGACAGATTGTAGTAGCTTGATGTTCTGGCGTCTGTTCATCATATATACACGTAATACAGACATAAATATATAAATTTTACAAAGGGTGACACAATGGGCGGTCTTATCGTAAGATCGATCTTATAAGGACAACCTTTGGATGGATTAAAAAGGGAAGGAGAGACAAATACTGTAGGTAGTCTGTGGTGTACTATTTACATAATACAATAAATACATACATAAAGTATATTACTTTATGTACGTTACTAACTCATGATTATAAGAATGAATTTAGCCAACCAAAATTAAGACGCCCTTAATGCAAACACAAAGGAAATGCGTGGAGCTCAGTTGATGAGCTAATATTTAGACAACCCAGCTTCATACAGAAAATAAACTGTCTCCAAAAGTACTTACTTAGAATAGTGCAAACTTCTTGAGTAATCGTTTTCTGCAGGATGAGGATCTGCATGGTGGCCAGGAACAGGAAACCCACGAAAAAGCAGAGGAGATAGGCCATTAGGACCATTCCGTGAAGGTTTCGGAGGTCCGGTAGCCACGCGTAGACCGCTACCGTCAGTAGAATGAAGAAACAGGAGATCAGCATGCCTGGAAACATTGTGAACGAGTTATTTTGTGGGTAGTGGTGACAAGTTGGTTCTAAGAGAAAATAGAACAGATTCTCAACCTAGGGATGATATTACAAATGTCAGATATCTTCCGAGGAATACTTTTGAATTTTTGACAGCTTTTCCGTACAAAAACTGTGAGATGTAAAGTTTTATAATCTCGCGTTAGAAAAAATCAGCCTTGTTCTCCTATTTATCTACATTAGTAGTAGATTTCACCTTTGAAATTAGGACGGGTCCTGTAATATCAGAAATATTACATCACCCTAATTGCGTAACACACTGTCAATCTCAATCTGAATAATTTTTAAAGTTATTAATCCATTGCTTCATAGGTTCGAAAAATGTGTCTGCTCAACATCGTAAATAACGCAATGAATATTGTTGAACTGTCAAAATGAAACCCATTACTACTGATAGTATGTTACGCAATTACCCCGCAGGACGCGTGCAGATGATAAGCAGATGGTAATGTTCTAGGATCGTTCTAGAACACGCGAGGTTATTTGTTTAAATAGCTTTTTTCGTTTTTCGATAAAAGTGTTTCTAGTTTTTTTTAACCGTTTATTTTTATTTAATATGACATTTACGATCAAATTTGAATGACCATACCAACCGGTTAGTTTAGTTGGTTTGATCCTGTGGCATACCTACCTGTCCGCCATTTTGTTTTTTTTTTTTTCGAAATGGCGGCCTCGCAAACAGTAAGACCAAACCCCACACAATAGGCATAACGGACAGTCCCTTGTGCAGGGCTTGCATGGAGGCTGATGAAACCATTGTGCATGTGCTCTTTGAGTGCACAGGCGTCAGATTAGGTCAGAAACCCTCGGGGCATCCAGATCTTACACAGATGTTTTCAACAGACCAGGAGACCTAATCAACCTCGGGAAGGAGGTGGGCCGGTTGGAATAATCACCGACGGCCGCCATGGCCCACGCACAATTGTCCACTTGAAGGACTAAGTGCGGAAACCAAACCCACAACATACAGCATAAAAGATCAAACCCCGTAACGTGTGACGTTTCCGAGATATTAACGTTCAAAGTTGATCATGTGATCTGATGACCGACTGCTATCGAAAAATAACAAAACAAAAGTCATAGGCAATGCAACTAAATAACAGTTTTCGCAACGGTAAATGAGAAATGCAAACATGAGACGCTCAGATATTTAATCATTAAAATTCTAAGGGGCCCAATCGATGCGGGCAATCTTAACAACGTTATAGCTTTCTCCTTTGATGTTTCTAAGGTCTCTTAATTTTTTTGCTGTCAAATTTTAAAATCAATCACTTTTTTCGTAACACGAACACTAAAACCAATGTTTTGTTATGCTAAGGGCTGATTTCACCAAAGTCAGATTTTATCCGTGGAATAAAATTGACGTCTGACAGTTCTAGACCCTAAAATTCGAAGACATGTGACATCTAGCAACCCGCACTGGGCCCGCGTGGTGGATTATGGCCCACTCCCTCTCACCGAGAGGAGGCCTGTGTCCCAGCAGTGGGAACGTTATAGGCTGATTATGATGTATGATGAGTTCTAATATGGAAAAACTGTCAAAAATTCAAAATTTATTCTTAGTGTAAGACTTATTCTAAGTATAAAAGTTTGGCGAAACTTGCCGTTAATCAAACTTACTTTATTTTAAAAGGACTCATTTACTAGTAAGTGTTATGTATGTAGCTGAAAAAGGGATGTGACATGGACAGGACGCAATTATAAGAGTTCCATTGCCAAAAGAGGTTTGCAAAAGTTTCTTTATGTAGTATGGACATGTGCATGCTTCCCATTCTGACCTATGGATCCCAGACTTGGTCTTTGACAAAAATTCAAAATTCTAATCTCAAGGTTTGCCAACGTGCACTGGAGCGCACTATTCTAGGCGCCAAATTAACAGACCATATTCGCAACACCACACTGCGCTCCAAAACACAGATTACTGACTTTGCTCAAAGAGCCGCTAAGCTGAAGTGGGACTGGGCTGGCCACGTCTACCGTGTGCCCAATGAGCTGTGGGCCAAAATAACCACCACTTGGAGCCCTGACACAGCTAGTAGGCCTCGCGGCAGACCCCGTAGAAGATGGCGGGACGAGCTGGACAAAGCAAACGACCAGTGGTCCAGTTTAGCCCTGAATCGAAAGAGCTGGAAGTCATGAGGAGAGTTCTTTGCCTGGCAGTGGGATGATGCAAGCTAACAGTACCTAACAGTAAAAGTTTCTTATCCGATGTAAACTGAAAACCCATCGCCTATTCAACACAGACCAAGTAAGAACAGACATTTTACCAAAAGTATAATAATGAACTCTTAATTTATTTGTTTGTCTCGTTGGTTTAGTGGTTGCAAGCGTTACTGCTAGCATGAGGTCCTGGGTACAATTCCCAGGTCGGAAAAAATGTTGTTTGGTTTTTTGAGCAGGTATTTCTCAGTAAAGCTGGAGGAGTTTGGATTTGTGCCCGGTTAATGACAGTAGGCTCGCCACCTGATACATGGGACTTAAACATAACTGGTGAAATGTGTGTGTACCTATTTTGTTTATGTACAGATGTACAGTGGCCAAAGGAGTTAAGTCAGCCACGAACACATCGCATTCGTCGAGTGAGTGAGCTAACGTCTTCTAAATGATAGTATAACATAATTTCGCATCGAAAACTAAAGCGTTCGTAGCCCAACGAAAAAGCCATATACAGAGTGGGCAACTTGGAGTATAAAACTTTTTTTTGCCGCCATTTTGTTTTGGCGGCAAATATGACAGTTGTTTCATGAAAATTATTTTGTGTAGAGTGTGTTAGATATTTCATTTTGATATAATTATAATATTAGAATATTGTTGTTGGATAATGGCATCTGTCACATTTACGAAGCTTGGGACTAACGTAGAAGTATCTAATTTGACTAGATATTGTGTTTACAAAAAAACAAGTCTTAACTTGTAAAAAAAACACTTAAATGTTATTACTATAAATGATTAAGTAATATTTGATTATCCTTGTAGTATATCTTAGATTTTATATTGCTATTTTAATATAATAGGTTGTTTCAAATGATTGGTACAATACTGTCGGTTGATGTTGATATACTTTTTGATGATGTCTAAGAAATAAGAATCAACTCTTATTAAATTGATTAATTACCTTACAATGTTTTAAAATGATTTCATTGTTTATTATTACCTGTGTTAGAAGATATTAAGCCAAAATATATGATGATCTGTGATTGGTTCAAAATGGCGGTAGATGTTTTACGTAAAAGACGTTGGTAGTGTATAAAAACGATTGTAACGACGTTATCAAGACGGTTGCTTGGTAGATGTTCAGTTGGTTAGTTCTAGTGCTGTTATTATGTGGAATAGATCGACCAGATGTTACGTAAGTTAAAAGTAATTTGATATTATACCTTAATTATTGCTTATTATAATTATGTTGTTCTGTAAGTCATATTATGGTCAATATTCCTAGCTATTGTTATGATGTTGCTATTATTTTGAATTCTCTTGGACCGTTGTCCAAGAGATAGAATTAATTGTTTGTAAAAATAACGATAATTTATGACAACGAAAGAAATGTATTGATAGAATACTTTAATACTGTTTCCATGGAGTTTCTTGTCCTTCTTCTCCATGATGACCTAGTTTTACGAATGGACGACTAGTTTTCTGATTAATTACTGACAAGCCGAAATTAAAATAAATGCTTAGCCTTGTCTATCTGTGCTTTACTTCATAAAACCGTTCCCCTACAAACCATATTCAATAATAACCTTCATACACAGTAAATAAGTAACTAGTAACCATTCTGATATTCAAAGCTTGTTATTTGGGTAATACATATATAGGTACATAAATATACTTCTAGTATATATTAAATAATCCAACAAGTGCATATTTATTATAGAGCGTTTTAAGACTGAATAAAGTGTTTTAATTATTAAAACATTCTACTCAACCCAATTGCGGAAATTCTAAGAAAATTAAGGCCAATTTTTGGTAGAAATCACTTACCTTCACGGCTAACAATAACTCGTTTAGTGATTAAATTTGAGCCGCATGGCATTGTAACAGATAAAGCAATTTTCTTACATCAAGTGAATCAGTTGTGCTTAGGAAACATATGGTTCCACAACACGGGGCCACATGTCATACAGCACGAGCCACAATCGAGACATTGAAAAGGACGTTTCCGGGTCGATTAATTTCGAGAAACGGTGACATTGCTTGGCCCTCAAGATCCCCGGATTTAACAGCTCCTGACTTTTTTCGTGGGGATGTCTAAAGGGACGTATCTATGCTAACAGGCCAATGATCCTTCAAGAATTAAAACAAAATATCTGAGACACAGTCACTGAAATAATGCACGAAATGTGTGAAATGGTTCACATCTGCCATGCTGCTAGAGGTGGACATTTGTCCGAGATTATTTTCCATACTGAATTGCCGGCCCTAAATACCATATTTAAATAAAAATTCGAGTTCGAATCTCAGAAGTGGTGATTCTTTTTGCGATTTAAAATTTTAAGCTAAAGTAATTAGAATATTTTTTGTTAAGAAATGATTTTATTTATTTAATATACCTAGCTTAAATAAATAAAACCATTTTTAATAATTATGTTTATTTTAAAAATAAAAGAAAATCGCAATGTAACATGTTTTATTATAAATGCAAGAATATATTTCTATTCAAATTTTATTTATGTTTCAAATTGACGTTATTTCAAGTTAAACCAATATCAACTTTATTTTAATGGTAATTAAGTTGACTTCAGAGTGACTAGCATTATTGAAAAAGTTATAAAAGTATTTGAAATTGTAGCGTAAACTGAACTTTATTATGTAGGATTTAAAGTTATTTTTTCATGAACTCATATTTGTTTACATTTTTGGCGAATATGTCGCGATATTAGGTATTAAAACATATCATTACATCTTTTTATACGATTATATAATAAACAATGGGCGAAGTGAGTAAACATGTCACATCTAGATAAAAAATATAATCTGATTCAGTAACAATAACATCACTACCACCGACTTATTTTACTATGGCTAAATATGCTGTGAAAGTTTTGAAGATGGTATTAAGTATTTCGTTTATTCAGAATACACATATGAATTACATTTTTAAATATTATCTAATGTAAACCACTCGCGGGTGGTTCCGAACAGTTTGCATAGTGACGTTGTGTGTCGCCGCTGTTATGCTGGTCTTATTAAAAATATATTCTCTGCTCTATTTATATTTAGGATTAAATTCGCAATCTCCGACTGTAATTTTAATTATATTTATTATATAAACAGGGCTTCCTCTCTTCTATCCTTTTTGCTGTGCCCTACAGGGTCCATAATGATCAAAACTATATTTATGTATACCACCTAAGTACACATTATGGTAAAGTAATAAATATATTGAGTATTATATATTATATTTTATAAACACCATTCATATACATATGTATACAATTTGTAAGTGAATTAATGCACATTATGAAAGTAGTTTGTTCAGAATCGTTTACTGAATCGATTTCTGTAATTTTTAATATAGGTCATATTTTATCCCAAAAATAATTAAAACTACGTAAATTTCTGTCACACTTCCGCTGTACAGTCAAAACAAAACAAAATGGATGAAATACACACTGAGCTAGACCCTTATACGAGTGCGACTGTGTGCATGCGTAGATTTGTAATCCTACTTTCCTACTATAATATAATATAATAATATGGAATATTTATTTATTTATTTATTATTTATTTATAATTTATTTATATTATGAAAAGTGAAAGTTTGTATGGATGGATGGGTGGATGTTTGTTACTCTTTCACGCAAAAACTATTGAACAGATTTGGATGAAATTTGGCATACAGATAGTTTATAGCCAAGATTAACACATAGGATAGTTTTTATCTCGATATTCCCAGGGGATCTTGTGTGGGTGAAACCACGAAACCACGGGGCTAGTGTGACCATAATTTTCACCCACAATCATTTTATATAATTAATTAAAGAAACAATGTTTTATACATAATAATAAAAATTCAGTGTATGTATTATGATTTTTAACATAATATTCTAATTGGGGTGTCTGGTGGTGTGCGTTAATTCCGGAACATGTTGTATATAGTTTATTTAAATTATGTAATACAAAATATTATACTAATAAAAAAAAAAAATGTAATATTGATATATTATTATGACACTTATTATTTACTTTATTCATTAATGCACATATAAAATTTCATTTATTTCTAAAATGTATTAAGCAATATTATTATACGTTATTTAGAATATCCTTTGTTTGATATCCATATATGAAATTTACATTTTTAAATATTTTAAGAAAAAAAAAATATAATATCATTTCAAAATTGTAATTTTATTATTATCTCCTATTCATTTACAAACATAATTATTGTATTTTTGAATATTTCAACACAAAATATAGACAAAAAACTATAATTTTATCATATAACAATGTGTAAAACGATAATGGTAATTATTAAATATCGATATAGTGATTAGTGAGTTTCTATGCAGTTAATAGGTAAATACTCCGGTGTTATTTCCTATTATTTTGAACTATTAATATCCACAATTCATTAAATGAGACACAGCAGATAATCTCATTAAAATTACTGGATCACGGTGATATAATAAATTAATACATTATTATTAATAATAATTTTACTCGCCGATATCATTTGGCGCCTTGCGATTTCACTAACAAAAATGTTTTGCTCATGCAAAACAATAATCTGAGCTTTTTGGAATATTTTTAAATGATGCATGGTCTAAGTTAGGTAATCAATTTATTACAATCACAAACTTCGTAAAAGTTCAAAAGAAGTAGTATAGGTGTAGTTGCTAATGCAGTCTGACTCATACATAAGTTCACAGTTAAAGGTAGGAATATAGTTTTAAAGCGGGTAGTTAGGTTCTAAACTGCCAAAGAATTTTAAGTAGGCGAGAAACTTGTGGTAGATTCTCAAACCAGTCAGAATATCGCTTTATTCAGTTAGGTATATTAACTATAAATTACAAAATCTCAAAAATAATATTTTAGTAAATTCGTGGCTCGAAGTCATATCATTGGTCACTGTAGGTTGAATGCTTACCTGTTGCGCCACGAGAGCGATTATCCTATGCTGAGAAATCATGTTATACTATCATTTAGAAGACGTTAGCGCACTCACGCTACGAATGCGATGTGTGCGTGGCTGATATTGTGAGCAGTACGTACAGTAGCGATATAGTTTTGTAGTGTACGTGCTGGTTACTTAACTCCTTTGCAGACTGTACTATCGCCAAAATCTAAATCTGACCACCGTAAGGACTATTCCTGCTTGCAGCGCATATTATTAGTCGACCTAAAAAGGATCCTCTTTTGTTTTACTTACGGACGCAGCTGTGGTCATCATGTGCACGGGATTTTGTTTTCAAAATGGTCAGATATAGGTTTTGGCGATAGTGCACCTCTTCCTTACTCTTCGTGTTGTATGTGTAATAATGAAAATACTCACAACTACTGCTCAGACCATAGCTATTGTGTTCAGGTTTCGCGACGAAGCAGATGAGAGCGTTAAGATGAGGGCCAACTTTGTCCGAGACAAACGTGTCGACACAATACTTGTCTGGTTCGTAGATGAACACATTTGGGATGCTGGTCGGGATTTCCACGTAGAGTTTTCCATCCTGTGAAATAATTTTGAAAAGTTTGAGTGAAGTAATAGGGATGTCTACGAGACTAGTACATAGGTACATACGGCGACATATCAAGCTATACATTTCCAGTTTTATTTAGTTTGATTTAGTTTTGTTTTAGTTTTTTTTAATACATTTATTTCAGGCATCAAGGCCCATATAAACACATACAATATAATATTAATATAACTTAAAACTACTATAAATACATACAACATTATAATTACACTAAAAACCAACTTCTGCGTCGTTTTAGCTGACCACGCATTGTACAGGTTCTTCGTACAGTCACAAGTCAGCTTATACAGCACCCTAATTGAGTAACACACTATTACTCCCAATTTAAATCATTTTGAAGCATATTGCTAATCCATTGCTCCATATATTTGAAAAATGTGTCTGCTCAACAACGTAAATAACGCAATGAATGTTGTTGAACTGTCAAAATGAAATCGACTACTAATAGTGTGTTAATTACCCTGCTGGTTATGTATAGCATGATGTGCAGCCCTGCGTACGAATTATGGTACAATTTATTATATCCTGCATAACAACTCAACATTTACAATAATCTACACTCATATTTACAAATGTTAAATAACCAACTGCCTCGACGGTCTAGCGGTCGCGAGCACGACTGCTGAGCGTGACGTCCTGGGTTAAATTTCCAGATCGGCCAAAGTATTATTAGGTTTTATTCTTTTGCAGTTTTTCCAGTAGCAGCATGGATTCTGGATTTAGGCTCGCCTCCTATTTTAAGGGACTTAAACATATCTGACGAACTGTGGGGATACTATAGGATACCTCTGCCTAACCCTTCAGGGGCTACCGGCGTGATGTTATGTGTTAAATAATCGATGTAAATGTGGTCTAGTACGGACATTGCTTAAAAACGTTAATTTGTTACATCTTAAGAGTGTGTTGAAAAACTTCACTGCCACTTCGATATTGCCAAAACAAATGAAGACACGACACAACTACAGACACCACTAGACTAGAAGTACAGATTATACTGGGTCAATTTAAATTAGCTAACGAAACTCCGCAGACGTGATGGGTATCTACGAGTATATCTTAACATGATAAAACAAAAAAGAAATGAATTTGATGATTTTTTTTTGTGGCGTCATCGACCGCTGTTAGTGTACTGAGTATAAATATCAGTTTACAAAATCTGTATTTTTTGTGTAAATTTCACAGACGTGATTGTATCGATGTCTAAAAACAATCATCACGTCTGCAGAGTTTCGCCAGCAAATTTAAATTGACCCCGCACAAGAAATTTGCAAGTACTATAATACCGTTGAAAGATATAATAATGATGACGTGACAAGGAATTCCGGAAATGACGTTTCTTGATTCATTTGCGTTTGCAGAGGTACTTATATAGAAATTGTTGACAAGTTGTGGATTTTTTTCTCTCTCATTGCTTCGTGCTATTGTTTACTTTTTTATCATTTCGAGGCAGGTATGAGATGATCATTATCGTAAAGGAAGCGCTTTAGGTGCGGTCTGTGACCAGCAGTAAAGTTCTATACGCTTTGTACTTGATGAGACCAGCAGTAAAATGTTATATTTTGCCTAATCTTCGTAAAATGTATACAGGCTGATTTTTTAAAGACAAGCCAAATTTAAGGATGTGGTACAGACCATCAAACTGAACAACTTTCTCCATGGGACAAATAGCGTAATCGCGAAAATTTTATCAACTGTCCCATAGAAAACTTCAATACCTACTCGACCTAAATGTATGGGACGGCTGAATTTTTATTCGCGATTACGATGTTGGGCCCATGGAGAAAGTTGTTCAGTTTGATGTACTGTACCACATCCTTAAATTTGGCTGGTCTTTAAAAAATCAGCCTGTATATAAAAGGAACTATTTCGGGAGTTTTTGTGGCAATATGCCTGTATACATTTACGACGTGTATGATAAATGACAAATGATTTTATTTCTGTAAGTAGGTTTGTACAAACAGTTTTACACGTCAATCATATTTTTTTAAACTAGATGAGGTCGGCGTTTCCTATCTGACTACTCTGAGAAAAAAGGCCGAAACAAACTCAGCGGTCTCAGACTCTTTTAAAGTCCAGACATAATCTTGGTCGGATCATGTGACGACCATGTAGATTGGTGTCTAAATGGGTGTTTTGAGGAAATAATCATACAGATCGAGTAGAAGTAAGTACGGCGGTCACCAAGACCCTAATTCACTTTGACCACTTAACGATTTCTTACATCGAAATCACGTCAATAATGTCAATTCCTTAGCTAATCCCGCCAAGCTCGCGTTCATTTCGCGCGATTTCGTTCATTGTGTCACAGAGAATACGGTCATACATACGGTCCTGTCATGGTGACTGTGGCAAAATTATGTAGACAGAGGCCAAGCAATGGGTGTCTATGGTCTGATACTAATACTGATAGAGAGTAGATCTATAGCCATTACGTATTTTTTAAATACTTATTATACATATATGTAGTTGCCATAAAGGAACAGATCGAAAAATATTACCAAATATCGATTTTGTAATCAATTTAAATGACTCTTATATCACTCTTACTAATGACATAAAAAATTAAGAAATAGTGGAGTCGTTTATTGTTGTGGTTTATGACCGTTTGGGAACGGAATCATACTAAAAACCAAATTAACAAGGCGGATACAGTTTAGCTTTTATTAATTAAAATAGTTTTAGTTATATCCAGTTAAGTGTTATTATTTGGCCAATACCGCTTTGTGCCTTTGACAGTCGTTACGGGTAGTCAGGAGCCCAATGTTTGACAACCAGTCTTACCAAAAGGTATCGTATTCCCCACTAACTGGACTGTAGTGGTCAGATAAGCAGTCGATCCATGTAAAATACTGGTATATTCAGCTGCATCCGGTTACAAAAGGAGAATACTACCAAGATGACGACTAACAGAGAAGAACGACATGACACGTTGCGCCAACACTAAATAAATTGGGATATGGGCAGGCAAATGATGGTGTAACTAATAGTGTTATATTTTCTGTGGTTATATCTGTGGCGGCATCTACATCGCCACATGCGAACTACGCATCACACTCTCGTCACGCAAAATCCTGCATCGCGCAAGCAAGTTTACGTGCGACAAGCATATACATATACAACGTCCCGACATCAATCGTCGGGCAGTAGCCCACCAAACACAACACCCGTCTGCTCGGTGGATCCTCCCTTGTCTTTGAAGGATAACTGAACTTTACACCCTGTTCCCCTGTTCACCCTGTTTATATCTATTCATCAACAACGCCCAAAGCAGGAAAAGAAGCGAATATTATTTTAAACGTAATCACTATCATTATTTCACTTTCAACATACGATATTATGTGTTTATATGAATAATACGCAGATATACTACAGAGAGCTTTTGTTGTGGGAGTCAACATGTTTTAAAAGTAATAGCTACGGAAGGTCGTTATCATATTTATTTATATATTTCCCTTAAATTTTTGTGTTACTATGTTGTAAACTCGTAACATACTTGTAGTCTGTGTTGTGTTGTCTTCTTGCACCCCAATCCTAATCTGATTCATTTTGAAGGATATTGCTAATCCATTGCCTTATAGGTATGTTCGAACAATGTATCTGCTCAACAACGTAAATAACGCAATGAATGTTGTTGAACTGTCAAAATGAAACCCATTGTTACTGATAGTATGTTACGCAATTACCACAATAAATACGTTTTCGTTCTTTCTTTTCTTTTTTGTTTACATATCTCATTTCTAAGTATTTGCTTAGCTTGAGATAGAAATGATGGATCATTGAGCTATAGTTTGACCGAAACTACTGTACGGCGCTTTAGGAATGCGCGGCGAGGCGGGGGGCGGGACGCCGTGAGCGATGACGAATGAGCGGCTTGCACTGCCCCCCCGTCTCGCCGCGCACATACCGAAGGCGTGGTACAGCGGTTTTGCTCAAACTATAGTAAGGAAAATATTGTTGTCACCGTCAACGCGTCGCGTCGTGACGTTGAGAAAAAAGTACACATTTAAGACTTCTGTGCGCTAGTGTCCTTTTTTCTATATGTGCCAATTCGTGCCAGTTGCGTATAGAAAAAATAATATTATTTAAAAGTGACACTTCGCCCGCTTCGGGCGAGTAAATTCGTGCGAATCGATTAATAAGCCAACTAAACATAACTTAGGGCTGATTTTTCCAACGCCAGATAATTGTATCCACAATTTTGAATTTGTGGCAGTTTTTCCATACAAAAACTGTACCGTCGATTAAAAAATCAGCCCTCACTGAAATTACAATTTGTGCGAAAAAACAAGAAATTATAATACTACCAACGTGCCTCCACCGTAATGTCGTCAAACTATAATACTACCAACGTGCCTGCACCGTAATGTCATCAAACTATAATACTACCAACGTGCCTGCACCGTAATGTCGTCAAACTAATGACTAGTGTTTTTTGCGTAATCACAGTTAACCGACTTCAAGGATGAGGTGTGTTACTAATTGCGGACGCAATCATGCAACAGATTTCTTGTAGTGAATTTTTTTGTCGTTTTCTCCTTGATATTAAACTATGTTAAAAGCCTTTTTTTTCGGAAGAATATTTTAATTATGACCTCGACTTATAAAAGTGAATTGCGCGGCAATGCTGCCAACCTTTTGGGAACGTTTCCTATTGACAGCGATCCGGACGAGTTTTTTTATGCCCTTTGATTATTTCCCCTACTTTTTATGTACATATTATTATTATTATTTTAAGACTGTTAGTTTTTTAAATTATGTAAATATAGGTAATGTATTAGAATATACATATTTAAATAATGCAAATAAATATTGCTATAGCATTTACTACATACTAATATTGTGTAATTATCGTGTTTTTTTATTTTATTATTTCAGTTGGTGTTTGTAGCTTATCGCTGTCAAGTATAATTTATACCGATACTAGTTTCCGCTGTCGGCTTCGCCCACGTGGTATGTTGATAAAAAATATTTTGTAACCTTCCGCAGGGTTCGAATTATCCCCATACCAAAATTCATCACAATCGTTCTAGCAGTTTCGGAGATTAGCCGGAACGAACAGACAAACTGACATACCTACCTACTTTCATATGCATTTAGTAAAAAGCTGCTATTTTGACATTTAAAAAAAGACACTTCATTTTTATTTATTTTTATCTATGGATTGGATCATAGGTCATTTATAATTTCGTAACGTATAAACAGGTAAATGTTAATCGGATTCAAATTGATAATACGGATTAAATGTTATTCGGATTCAAACTCCACGGTTACTCTTTGAAAAATAATTTGCTTTTACAATGTTTTCAAATTACAGTAGGTATGGGAGGCCAGCGTAGGCCTGTCAACAATGGTACCAGGTACAACAGGTAACCAGGTACTTGATAAAATAAAAAATAGTCTACAGATCTAAAGTCTACAAGGCCTACAATGTCACATTTACAAAATATAGAAGAATCCAGCAAAAGGACAGATTAAATATTATTTTTTTTTAATTAAAAGCAAGTGACATGACTGCCATTACAACCACTAATAAAGAGTTGAACTTGATTCTTCTTCTGAGAAGAATCAAAGCTCAAGGTAAGTATGTTAGAATATAAAATCCAATGTAAATATTGTTATATTCAGTATAGAGTGTAGGTCGGTAAATTCTTAGCAGATTCATTCAAATAATTACCTTATAGGTAAAGTCTATTCAAACTAATGTTATTTAAAGATAAACCAGTATAAACTTTATATTAATGGAAATTAAGTTGACTTCAGAGTGATTAGCAGTAATGAAAAAGTTATAAAAATGTTTGAAGTTGTTGCGTAAACTGAACTTTACTGTGTAGAAATTAAAGTAATTTTTCCATTAATTCATATTTGTTTACATTATCGCCAATTGAATCGCGAAAGCGGATTAGGTTAATTCTTAGCAGATTCATTCAAATAATTACCTTATAGGTAGGTATTAATGACGAGAAATAGCCAGAGGGCCAGTTCTCGTAATAATAATTAAAACAATAATTAATCTAAATACGAACAATTTGGAAAGTAATTGATATTTGATTCACATGTTTCAAAAATTCACCAGCTCGACAAAATAAATAACGCAATGCTTGGTGTCTCAATGTCAAAATGAAAAACTCTGCAATTGTTAGTGTTACCTACACAATTACCCTGGAACTGTTTAACTTGGTTTTCTGACTACACTTATCGAAGCAGGAAAACGGTTAGATTTTGGTTAAGGAAAATGAATCTAGCTAATAACTCCAAAATTGGGCAATTTGTGTAATCTGAATAATGTGCGGTTTCATCAATTATTTCTGCTTAGTCATCTGATACTTATTTCATCACCACTGCTCTCAAAACGGTGAAGGAAAACATCGTGAGGAAACCGGCATATCCTAGAACCAAAAATTCAAAGACATGTGACATCTACCAGCCCGCGCTGGGCCCGCGTGGTGTATTATGACCTACTCCCTCTCACCGAGAGGAGGCCCTGTGTCCCAGCAGTGGGAATATCATAGGCAGATTACGCTATGATTATGCAATCTGATCCTTTATTGCCCACTATGCCTTTTGGAAAATTGTTAATTAACCGATGAACGTTTACTTACAATTAAACGGTTAAGATTAACATTATTAGCTTCAGTCTTTCAAGATTTACGTACAGACGCCAGCCTGTAGGTCAAGCTACCCAAAACTGTCAAATTTTCCCAATCAACCTTGAAACTTAATACTTTAGCGATAAAGTTGAAAATCTATTGATTGTAGTAGCTTTATTTGCTGGCGTCTGTAGCTACTTCGGCCCGTGCTACTAGAGCACAAACTAGAGAAAGAAAATAAAGAACAGATAAGATTAGTATGTAATGTCAAACGCACATCATCGTTATTGAGATCACACAACGCCTTATGTCGTAGCACTAAGAACGATGTTTTTGATGTTTTTTTGATGTAAGTACACTAAAAAAAAAAACATCGTTCTTAGTGCTACGGCATTAGGCGTTCTTTCCAGCGAAGCGATTAGTCAGCGAGTTAGATTTTTGATTTGTGAACGTGCTCTGCGCGGGTGCAAACTGACCTGCGACTACGCGACGTGAACTCAGCGTTTTCACAATATAAGATACTCGCTTGTCTCGCTCTCTTTGCAAAAACGCGGCGAACACTTTGCGCAGACGTGGCGTGCCCACTATGCACACGCAGACAGTGGCCTGGCTGGAAACGCGCTTGTAAATCGCCAGTGTGATAAGGCCCTTAGTGGCAATTTTTTTGCCCGTTCATAATTTGTCTAGAGTTAGAAAATTCACCGTTGTAATGTTAATTAGGTTTAATTCGGGGTGAGAGCCTGGTGATCCGTCACACAGGGTATCCGAGTATGGACGCTAGTCTCTCACAAACGATCATATTTTATGCATTTTTGTCAAAACGCTATGATTCTTGTTTCTGTTTATAACTAAGTTTGTGAACCTTTGTGAAGAGAGAAAAATAAGGATTATTATTATTATTCACCTACAACTTGACTAAAACCACTAAAAACAGATCTTATAGAAGAAATTAAAACAGTACATAATGATAATGATTGATAGTTGAAGCTGACTGCGTCTGTAATTGCAAAACCCATAGTTTTTTTTCTACGTCCGCAATACGAGGTAAACTTTATATTTTCCCGTATAATTATGATAGATCTATATCCATTGCTTACCATCTGTATAATATTGTGTAAGGTTATAACTACACAACAACACAACAAACAACACAACACAAACAACAACAATAGCACCTACCACTGTTTGTCTCTGCATCACTCAAAAGTTGACTGGTGGAAAATGCCTATGGCATTAAGTCCGCCTTTTGTATATTTACTGTTGTGAGGTATATCGTGGGGCCGCATAAATATCTGGATTCAGATTTATACGGCAATCTTAAAAGATACATGATACTCTGTTTATTGACTTAATGTGTCACTCGAATATTATGCAGTACACCAGTCTTTGAACGATTATATATCATCATGTAGCATAATTAACGCAAGACCTCATACATTTTTAAAAATTAATGTGAATGTGTGGACTATGTGGGGTATTTATTTTTCCTTTTTAGTATTCATGATCTGGCAGTTTGAGTAATTTATGCGGCCTACCCAAATGTCCTATCTTTGGTATTGTTCGTCGAACCGTTGAGCTCCTCAAGTTCTGAGTTGAGCTGCACGATTTATGACAAATGCGTGCACTGACTGGAAAGGTCCATTCAATCTGTGTGGTTCTTTCCTCAAAAGACCATTTCAGATACCAATATACATTTTTTTTTTTAAATATGATTTACGTGTAAAAGTGTTTGTGCAAACCTACTTACAGAAATATAAATCATTTATCATTTACACCCCAATTAGAATATTCAAATATTGAGTTAAGTCTAGGTAACTATTATTATCAAGGAAATCATTTGATCCTAACATTACTTTATGCATTTAAAATTGAGTCTTATTGCCTTTAAATAATTTTTAGAAGATTTTCTTTGGCTCAATCGGCGGCCAGTATTGCAAAAACATAATTCAGAAAAAAATACCTAAACTTAAAGTTTAATAATTAAGTTCAAATATGAACAAACTACTTTCTTTCTGCTACACCTTGTATAAAATGAAATATCTTTGTTCTCATACAAGGAAGTCTACACAATACTCGTAAAAGGTATATCTTTCGTTACATTACAATTATAGATATCCGTGATATTAATTGAGGTATTAACTACTGGGTTTACTACATACATCATCAGCCTATTATGTTCCCACTGCTGGGACCCTGCTGTGAGAGGGAGTGGGCTGTAGTCCACCACGCGGGCCCAGTGCGGGTTAATAGATGTCACGTCTACGAATGTTTGGTTCTTCACTAAATTGATTAATTTATTTATGTACACACAAAACTCACACATAAACACACAAGAAAAAACAGAACAGAAAAATAGGTACAGACGCCAGCAATCAAGCTACTACATTCTGTCAAATTTCTTTAATAGATTTTCAACTTTATCGCTAAAGCATTAAGGTTCAAGGTTGATTGGGAAAATTTGACCGAGTCGGGTAGCTTGGCCTGCTGGCGTCTGTACAAAGGTGATATTATTGGTGATGGTAATGCATTCGGACAACGATTATCTTCTAGATATTAAATTGTTGTCTGTATGACTTCCGCACACCATGCCTTATTTTATATTTATTAATATACCTACATTTTTTAAATTTTATTTTATATCTGTACAGATGTATCTATACTAATAAATAAGCTGAAAAGTTTAGTTTGTTTTTGTTTTTGTGTGTTTGGACGCGCTAATCTTTGGAACTACCAGTCGGATTTAAAATAAAAACGGGTTGCACTCCGGGAGTGCCGGCAGAAGTGAAAACTTGAATATTAACGTTGTCCATTTTTGATATTTTGGAATGCGGTCTACTCTCCCTCCGTCTTACGAATTTTCCATCAGTTCACGTGTTCTGACGC
Source organism: Apamea epomidion (assembly GCA_947507525.1). Classification (NCBI taxonomy): domain Eukaryota; kingdom Metazoa; phylum Arthropoda; class Insecta; order Lepidoptera; family Noctuidae; genus Apamea; species Apamea epomidion. The sequence goes on along the minus strand of OX382237.1, from coordinate 5,133,034 downwards.
GAGTTTAACATTTTTTACCCATCACAAAAAAGTGCACAACGCCGCTAAAGAAGTTTTCACTTCAAAAATATTTTTACATTTAATAACCCGTTTTTGAAAAGGGTGGTAGGCTACTCGACATCACTCAAGGATCCCTTTTTTTGGGTTGGGAAATCATCATATGACTTCTCCCGCTCTGAGCGGAGCGGGAGGGCGTGTCAGACTTTTACTGACGAAAACCCACCCGTGTTCCTTCAGTTGCCTGTGCCAGGGGCCACGGTATCTCTTTCGAACAACCCGCGGCCCTGCCAGGCATCGGTCCTAGCGGACCCCGTCAGTTCGTGCTCACAGCTCTTTGAGGCGCGCGTGGAACACAACGCGCGGTCGACCCGGGCCTGGTCCTTGCCGGGCGGATCACTCGAGGACCCTTAGGAGTCGAGTAATAACAAAAAAAGAAAAATCATAAAGCGGAAGCGAGAAATAGCTGGGACAGGCGATGCGATGTGATGGACAATGTTGCAGACGATGGGGGCGATGCTAGTCTTCTTATAATTTCGATCGTACACCTCGATTTCGACCTTCACGAGCACTTTTTGCCATTTTATTTGCTTCGATATCATGCATGTTTAATTCTAAAGTATCGTAATCACTGGCAACTCGTTATCAAACCGGAATTGGCCGAAAACGCTTATTCACAACTCAACAAAGTTTTTTGCTAATCTGTGGCAGTGATTTAGGAAAAAATTAATAGTTTTTACTGTACATATAAAACACAGTACCTACTGGGATAACCTAGCACAACACACACAAGCACAATCAAACTATAATGTTCCCACTGCTGGGACAGAGGCCTCCTCTCTTCGAGAGGGAGAGGGCTTTTCTACCACGCAGACCCCGTGCGGGTTGGTAAATGTCATGTCTTCGAATTTTTGCTTCTAGGATATGCCGGTTTCCTCACTATGTTTTTCTTCACCGTTTTCAGAGCAGTGCTGATGAAATTCTTTAGACAAAGTAAAAAGCATGCCTGAGCTCGAACTCACGACCTACAACTCGTAAATCGGAGCCGTTACCACTGGACCATCGCTTCTCGGACTTAATATTAGAATATGAACAAATCAAAGACAGGCTTTACAACTATACATTTTATAGACTTGTCTGTGTGACCAAGTGGTTCCTCTAAACTACACAACCGATTTTGATGCGGTTTCTACCATCAGAATTTATTCGGGAAGGTTCTATAACACATAAATATCATACTTATATAAAGCAAAGAAATCATGAGGTTTTGTCAAGTAGAATCCATGCGATGCAGAAGCACGCTAGTCTAAAATATATAACTCGTTTCAATAGATTGACTTTTAGAACTCGTGTCCCTAAGACAATCATATTTTAATAACAAGTTTGCGGAAGCGGTTTTAGAATCTATTCATTCTTGATTAACAATCAAAATCGTTTAATAACAAAAAATATGGCAATGGTTTTCGTCTTACCGTCGTCAAATTAAAGGTCAGTGTAGCCGGAAATACTGGCAGTCTTCTCTCTCCTACATCCCTGTCGCAGACCATTTTACCAGTAATGAAAATAAACTCCTTTGTGGCATTAAATCCTTCCTTGAATTTAAATTCTTTATTTATCTCTTCCAACACAGGTGGACCGAATCGTAATGTGTCGTATTCCTCCACACACCTTTTTGAATCAGCTTTGTACATCATTCCAAAGGGACAGCATTTCCTTGCACACGTCTTCTTGAGGCACACACATCCTCTTTTCGTGTGAGACTTGGGATCCACGAAAGTTTCATTGCTCCCGAATGTAAAGCCTCCATACATACCATTTACCAGTTCTACACTTTTTTCGAATTCGCAAAGTTGCGATTCGGACACAGTCCCACAAACAGTCACGAATAAAATAGTCAATAAGGTCCACATTGCCGTAATATTTTGGCCACTTGTATTTTGGACGACCGTATCGTTCGAAGGCCTTGTCGCAACTGTGTAACAGTTACATACAAATGTGGGATTTCCTTGATCGATACCGACTAATAAGTAGAGTTTGTCTGAGAGAAACTTGTTTGAAACAGGTCTACCACCAAACCAGGGCCCGTATTCCCGTAATTTAAAACGTTCAAAATCTAGTCGCAGTCTCATCTCGGCGACAGACAAATGTCAAAAACTTGTCAAAATATGGGAAATTAGACGTATTTTTGACAGATTGAGACTGAGATCAGACTGTGAACGTTCTTAAAATTACGAGAATTACCCCTCAGATTATTTATCCACTATACTAGCGACTCGCCCCTAATTCGCACATGTGCAATACTGCCGTCTTACGGTGGATAGCCGTAATAATTTCAAAGTGTATTTTGAGTAAATGACAATTTTGTATGAATTTTGGTTTGAAACACTGTCGATGTCTTCACTTGATTGAACTCTTATGATAATTTGTTAAATAATTTATAGTTCCTAAAAATACCCAGTTTTATATATTTATTAAAAAGATTTTTTTTTAACTTGATTTCCTCTTTCATTTTAGTAAAAAAAATATGATATGCAATCCCTAAGTAGAAAATCCCAAAATTCCAAATAACGCCTTTTCAAGCCAGTATAGAAGCTTTTATTTAATTATTATTTTAAATAGTAAGGCCTAATTGAAATATTACGTTTTTGACAGTAAGTAACACGCGCTGTTACAGTTATTACGGCTTTTCACCTTTTTTTTATCAAGTAATTGCGGGGTACATACAAAGAACCGCCGTACGTAGAACCGATGACCGTTGTGGTAGACGTGTTCTTGAGTGAAGACCGCGAATCGGTAAACGTAAGGTAGGATGCCGTCAGGCTAGGTGGAGCGACGATCTTCGCAGGTAGCAGCTGGATGAGAGTTGCCGAAAATCGAGTTGAATGGCGTGCAATAGGAGGGGCCTATGTCCAGCAGTGGACTGCTATAAACTGATGATGATGATGCCATACAAAGATAAAAAACCGTAACAACTATTACGGCTTTTGATTGTAGGACAATGAAATCACGATCGGTAACCGCATGGATTTAGATGCCGTATGTAGTTTGATAGAATTAAGCGTTCACACAGACAGAATCGAAAAGCGACTTTGTTTTATACTACGTATGCATGTTTTTTTATAGATATGAATTATTATTTTATTCGTGAATGTTCTCGATACGTTTTTTTTTTAATGTCGGATCTCATAAAAATGATTATTATCAAAACCTCACCCAAAGTCTAAGTCAGTTATAGGATAAACTTAACTACTATTAAATACTTTGGATAAACTTAACTACTATTAAATACTTTGGATAAATTGAATGTGGTCTTTCCGAAGCACAAACTAATCTTTGGACGTACTTATTCAAGTAACTGAAGAAGTTAAATTGCAGATCAAAACTATGCTTTTCTAGACCGCTGTCAGTCATGCTTGTACTGCTACGCACAGTTCAAGGATATACGGTTCAAACTTGAACTCTTCTGCAATGAATCGTAACTTCATCGGCACGTCATAAAAATACGTGAAAAACTAATTACTACAATGCCGACTTATGTCCATCTCCTGAAAAAATATAACTATTATTAACGTAATATAAACTACTCGTAATTATGAAGTTTGTGTGTATGGATATTTAGGAGAAACATACAAAAAAATTAAAAACAAACCGTGATGCGTGTTAGTCAGAATACGTATTGATATTTTTTTGTAGTTTCTGTTAATGATGTTTTAATTTCTTTGTTATTTGATTTTTCTCTAGTATTTCTCAGGAGCAGCCCGGATCTGGATTTATGTCCGGTTGATGGCAATCCCCTATTACATTGGACTTAATCATAACTGTCTAGTTGAGGTGCACCTCTACCTAACCCTGCGGGGTCTTAGCAATGGACAAAATTGACCACTTTTTTGAGTACGAGACTTTAAGCCACTTAATTGACCACTTTTTTTTTGCGATTTGCGTTTTGTTTGTGCAACATAAACAAATTTTCTTTGTTTCTTTCCTTTGTTTTCTTTCTTTTATTTCTTTTCTTTCTTTCTTTTCTTTTTTCTTTTCTAAATATCAATGGTTTTCTATTTGCACTTTCCAGTTTATAGCCGTGCAAGTATATGGGCCAGTGTTTCGCGCACATTACACTTACCAAGAAAAAAATAATATCGTGCTTAATCTATGTACTTATCACAAGTATTAAATTTCACTATGTAAATTGATATTTATTTTACCTAATTACCGTAGCGACTTCAATTTGACTTCATTAGTGTTCACTTGTTATATCAATATAATCGTTAATGTTATAATGTTATAACATTAAAGATTATATTTATATAACAAGTTAACACTATTGTCATTATTTACTGACAATAGTCATTTGATGACATACATAGGTCGGGTAATTGTGTAGAAATATAAATATTAATACGTAGTTTTTATTGTATTTGTTGGTATATTGGCGTGGCTAGTATGGCAAATCATTTAATTTAATGTACTGTGTCTTGCAATGTTAATTACTTTACATACCTAGTATTATATACAATCAAGTATTTTTAAACTGAACAGGCAGCTGTGCTGCTCGGGAGTTTGTTGCGCCATTTCTTCTTCCCAGAGAAAGCACTAGCAAGGGGTGAAGGGCGGGCGTTTTAGGGGACTGTCTTTTGTAATTTTGACGTTCCAAAAGTGTTGTTTCTCAGCCTAATTTGAATAAATGTGTTTTAATTTTTATTGATTGACATTACAATAATAGCTTTGCACAAAATATAATTTTGTTTTAATTTGTTCGATAAGCTAAGTCGATGATAACCTATATTAAAATATCTTGATTATACAGCGTGTATTAGAAATGTGTGGTCCATAACAGACCATCAACCTGAACAACTTTCTCCATGGGACCAACATCGTAATAGCGAAAAAAAAATGATACCTTTCTAAACCTGTTTAATCCTTGCACGCTGTGATATTTCATGGTCACGACAATCTTTTTTTTGGCAAAACTCGTTCTATTTTTAGGCCTTATAAGGGTTACCTACTTTAATAAATGTTTTGAGATGAAAGTTGACTCGGTCTCAGATGTTAACATTTATACATATTATAACCACTTTCACTGTAACGTTGTTCTAATAGCTTGATCAAAGCTCATTTCGATGCGAAAGACGAGAGAGGATTATTATATGTTTTGTTCCAGATTTTAATACCAATCGAGATATTATTATAATGTTTTGATAGATAGACAAAAAAGGGTTTACCAGGCCAAATAACTAAAAATCGAATTATTTTATTATGTTAGTGTTTGTGTTTTTGTAAAATGATCTTATTCTGTTGTGTGTCAGCGACATAAAGTCCTATTAAATACTTAGGAGTCAATTAATTAAACATTTAACTTTTTGAAACCGTTTGTGCCTCACCGTTTTCAAATGAAAGTCCTCAGCGGCCGGAGCCACAGGCACCCTAATTTCCTGCAGTTCATCTGAGCAATTCATTTTCCCGTACAAAAAGTGGAGCTCCTTCGTGGCATTATATCCTGGTAGCAAACGATACTTTCTCCAAACCGGTGGGTTGAAGGGTTCTGTGATGTCGAGGCATTGCCTCTGCATCTGATGGTACGCCTGTCCTAGAGGACAACACTTCCTGGCACACACCTCCTTCATACACACACAACCCCGTTCCACTTTCGTCACGTTATCCACAAAGTATTCACCATGTTTATATTTAACACCATTATATATCCGATTTTTAAGTTCCACGCTGTTTTCTACATCACATTGCGGTGCAGTACTTGTTATTATAACGAATATAATAAACAGTACAGTTTGCATTTTTTCACTGAGTGACTACCTCTGTACGGTCGGCGCGTACGCAGGTCTACGACTGACTGTTAATTCAAGATTGCTCAATGCGGGTTTTCCGTGGTCGCACGGTAAATAACAATGAAGTAAGCCTACTTATAGGTACTCGTACCGAACACGCATAGGCTAACGAATTTACGAGGAAAATGTTTTCGTTTTTAAGGGCTGATTTATCCATCGCCAGATAACTTTTATTCGAGGAATAAAACTGACGTTTGACAGTGTTTGTATAAGATAACTGTCAAAATTTCAAAATGATCCTTGAATTAAGTTATCAGATGATTGAAAAATCAGTCCAAAAGTAATCTAGTAACTAATGAGTAAATTACAAAAATATTGTTCTAATAAGGGCTGATTTTTCAATCGACAGATAATTTTTATTCGAACAATAAAATTGACGTCTGACAGTTTTTGTACGGAAGAACTGTCAAAAATGTAAAACTCATCATCATATGCCTAGCCTTTTCCCAACTACGTTAGGGTCGGCTTCCAGTCTAATCGGATGCAGCTGAATACCAGTATTTTACATGGAGCGACTGCCTATCTGACCTCCACAACCCAGTTACTAGGTAATACGATACCCTTTGGTAAGACTGGTTGTCAGAAAAATTTAAAACTATTCCTCGGATAAAATTATCTGGCGTTGGAAAAATCAGCCCTGAATCCAGTGGCGTAACTATACCCTTTGGGGCCCGTGGCAAATTCATGGGATTGGTAGGGCCCTCCCTCAATGTAAAGAAGCTCAACCAACGTTATAATTTTTTTTTTACTGGCACTTCGCCCGCGAGTTCGTCTGCGTAGATTTCGTAATTTCCCCTACAAAATGGAATACCTGATTTCATCTTTGTTCTAGTGGTCGAAAAAAGTTTGCGTTTCTATACTTAGGTATGTTAGGATCCTCCTGTGCTCATAGCCCTCTCGGGCCGGGGGCCCCCTCCGGCTAGGGGCCCGGCTACGGGCCACCCTATTGTTACGCCACTGCCTGAATCCAATTTTATAGTGAGCTTCCTGAGTAGTAAGAATTACATTTTTTAACGTTGAATATTCACAAATCTAGTGGACTTTTATGTTCCCTTGATAATTTTGTAATTTTTTCTTGAAGGGCACAAAGATGTAACGTTTTTGTATAAAGGCCGTAGTAAATAGGCGATCAGGTACTATTTTTAACTAAGCTAACTAACAGTGTGTTATTTTTAATTATGTCGAAACGGCTGAACCGGTTTTGAAGTGGTGTTTGTTATTTTTATCAAAAGTGTCTCATAAAAAAATCGTTTTGAATAAAAATTAGGTCTATGGTGTCACATTTTTTATAGAGTTTCTTCTTAAACTAACTTTTAAATAAGTTTTCAATCAATGCATTTTGCAGAGTATCTATAGTTTTAAGCCTCTGGATTTAATCAGTGGTTATTGAACTTGCGTTCATGAAAACCGGTTTCATTTACGAAGTAAATTACACACGTATAATTTTAAGTCGCTTCAACTTGGTACAATGCACCAGATGAAAAGGTTATTACGTTGTTTTTTTATGTTTGAACATAGGTAATGTTGTTTTGGAGCTACTTGCAAACTGGTAGGTAGAATTTACAACAAAATAATTATAAAAGTATTTTTCATTGACACGATTAATGCACAAACCTGTCTTTATCAAAACTAATTTTAAAAACAAAGTTAATACAATTTATAATGCCACTTATCATTGGAAACTTTATATTTCCAAAAATAACCCGAATAACGGTGCCAGTTCCACTATATTTAAACTAAGATTGCAACATGATGAGCACACACGACAGTATTGAGTTCCGAACCATGACTGACCAGTGACCAGTCAAATTTCGCTCAGCGTTAAAATGATTAAACGAAAGTGAAATAACAGGGTCACTAGCCATGGAGAGTAAACATTGTGGAACTAGGCCCTCAGGGTGACATTAAAACACCACCTACCTTCATCAAAATGTATGACAGCTTCATTTACGAAATTAAAGTCAACTTGGGCATATTTGACGCTTGTAGGGTAACAATGTTATCGAATGTTTCAAGCGACGCGGGGATTATTTATAAACGATGATTAAAGTTAAGTGACGTTTAAACGTCAAATGTATGGTTAAACAGTCGTTAATCACTACTTACCATAACCTTAATCAGCCTATAATGTGCCCACTGCTGGGACACAGGCGTCCTCTCTGTGATAGGGAGCGGGCCATAATCCACCACGCGGGCGGGTAATCACTGCTTAACTTTCAGTAACGTTTATGAAGAAACGGGGCAATATCTGCCACAATATTTTGACTTGTGCGGTGATAATTTGATGAGGCGAGACGTGGAAACAGAAAAATCTCTGGTACACAATTACAATCATTATGAAAAAAAACCAGCCAAGTGCGTGTCGGACCAAGCTCAATGAAGAGTTCCGTAGGTGGGATGAACGTATCCCAAAAAAAACCTAACATTGTTGAAAAACATGTTCTCCCATACATCGATATACGTCACAGTCAATTTATTCTCTAACTGTAAATGTAAGTTAGTGATCGCAAAAAAAATATATTTTCGGTTATTTGTTTTTACTTGCGCTTTATGACTTTGCTTATTGACAAATTTCACGACTCTAATAAATCAACGGGAAGTACCCTATACTCGTAGGTTTTGATATTTACGAGTATCAAAATATGTCGCTTATATAGCCGTATTGTTTTATTGCGTTGACTGAGAAGCTTCGGTTTAAAGACATTTATTTTCTCAAAGAACATACAGTTCACTTATAGAGAAACTTAACTAAATTAACAATATGTTGTAGGTTACATTACGACGTCGAGCCATCCAATAAACAGCTCCATATTAATATTATCTTTTGTAAAAAATAAAAAATAAATAAAAAAGTAATTATGTTGTTAGGTAGGAGCTTGATTTTTTTAGAGCTCCAAGGGACCATAGACTTACGTATTTGATATTAATTTCTACTTGATACCTTTACGCGTTCCTGAGAAACCTGGACAGACTGACAGACAGACTAAAATAGAAGAATAATAGAATCGTATGAAAGAGACAGAGAGAAAGATGCATGGAGGGGGCATAACGCTTTTCCTTTTGCTGAAAAGGTATCATTCTACCGCATGTCTGTTCATGACATGACCGACGACATTAAGAAAGTGGCTGGGACAGGCTGGATGAGGAAGGCGGAGGACAAAGTGCTGTGGCTCAGCCTGGGAGTGGCCTATGTCCAGCAGTGGACTTCGACAGGCTGAGTTCAGATAAACAATGTGGAGACGACAATACGACAATTAATAAAAATACTGGCAATACTAATGCATAGGAGTATTTTGAAACTATCAAAGAAATCCTAACATCAAAATTAATAAAGTGATATTTTCAAATAAACTAAATAGTAATGGGCCTACTATGGGTGTGGCCAATCTTTGACTAGCTATATGCTAACTAAACTGTTAAGTATATTTGGTTGAATTTTTTCATGCAGACTTTTGAGATTTTTGCATTACTAGATAAACGAAGTTTAAGTCGTCTCCGCCACATTAGGGTAGCCAATTCGATTGTAAACTACTTTTTTAGCCACCATTTTTATGTGGCGCCAAATTTTACGGTTCTTTGACATCCACTATTTAGTTAAAATGTGGGAAATTCGTTATGCACCACTTCAAACTATGACTACCGCATTAATTTCAGTAATTTTATTCAAAAGTTCATAAACGGACTGAAAAACGACCCAATTTGTTTTCGGGATTCCTCCTCTCTTCGAGAGGGAGTGGGCTGTAATCTACCACGCGGGCCCAGTGCGGGTTGGTAGATGTCAAATCTCTTCGAATTTTTAGTCCTAGGACATGCCGGTTTCTTCACGATGTTTTCCTTCACCGTTTTGAGAGCAGTGGTGATGAAATTATTGACACAAAGTAAAGCGCCTACTGGCCCACCACTGCTCCATACTATCTTATCTATCTATATATATATATATATATAAATCAATTGCTGTTCCTTTGTCTCGCTAAAACTCGAGAACGGCTGGGCCGATTTAACTGATTTTGGTTTTGAAATGTTTGTCGTAGTCTAGGGAAGGTTTGAACGGTGAGAAAATATGGAAAAATGGCGAGGAAGATAGTAAAAACAACAATTTCATTTTCCCATATAAACTGTTCTACCTACTTTCCTGTCAAACATTTGACGATCGTCCCTTCGGTACGCTAGACTCGGGTCCACTTGAATTGAAGCACGTATTATATTAAGGGTTTTTAATAGTGTAGGAGTAGGTTAAGAGTAGGGTAGGAGTAGGGTAGGAGTAGGTAGGAGTAGGTTAGGAGCAGGGTAGAAGTAGAGTAGGGTAGGAGTAGTGTAGGAGTAGGTTAGGAGTAGGGTAGGGGGTAGGACACCACGCGAACGAAGTAGCGCCGGGCAGCTAGAAATAATTTATATGGCAAAACCACGTTTGCCGGGTCAGCTAGTATGTATATAATTCTTCTGTACGTGTGTTTGTCGCCTAACTCCTCCTAAACTTTACCGGGCAGGACGACATCTGCCGGGTCCGCTAGTATACTATAATATACTAGGTATAATATATATATAATATAATATAATAGACTCAAAAGTAACTGTCTGTCTGTCTGTATGTTACCTTTTCACGCTTAAACCACTGAACGGATTTCGATAAAATTTGCCGAGGAAATAGATGGCATCCTAGGTGCCTCCACCTACATGCCCACGTGCTACCGGGACAAAAAATAGCCCATGTCCTCACATAGGCTATTTTTTGTCCCGGTAGCACGTTCCCGTGGGATAATTTCCGACATCCACGTGGGCGAAGCCGAAATGAGTATATATATATATACACGTATATAATATATGTATACACATCTGTCTATCTCTTCGAAGAAGTCTTCAAAGATGTCGTTTTCTTTCCAGTTATTGAACTCCTACATGGGGTGGAAGTCGCAGAAAGAAGAATAATCAGCAGTTTGTGATTTCTCATCAGATAAACATGAATCAATGCAGAGTAAGTTATTTTTATTTATTTGTAATACAATCGACAGACGTCATTTGTCTAAACAATAATTCACATAAAAAATACTTTTTATAAAACAGTTTTTTTTTTATTTTTCCCTTTTTAGTTCTGGTATGTACATTCAACCAAACAGATAAGTATGCAGGGTCGACGGATATAGTTGGAGTTTAGTAAGAAGTTTTCGAATGAAAATTAGTTTGATAAATTAACTGTTTGTTTTCTATTAATTAAATAAAATTTTATCCGAAAACATCAATCCGTTTCTTACTAAACTTCAACTATATCCGACGACGCTGCATACTTATCTCTTTTGTTGACTGTACCTACCCCACACCAATTCGTATACCGCTACTAGCTATGTAAACAATAATAACCGACCGATGACCATAAGAATACGTGTGATGAAATAATTTACAGTGATGATGAAATAATTTACACAAAATAAAGCACCTGGGTTCGAACCTACGACCTACAATTAGTAAGTCGCGGCCACCACTGCTCTTTTGTAATAACCAGCCTTATTTACAGCATGCCTAATAAAATAACACAATAATGAAACAAAATTCTCACCGTCATCACACCAAAACTTGCCATGTTTAACATAATCATAATACGGGTTTCATAAGCCGCTTCGGAACATGTTATCTTCCCATACACAAAATGGAATTTTTCCGTAGCATTGAATCCTTTGATTGGCTGCGCAATATTATCAGTACTATATACTGGCAGATGGAACTCCTGTGGTTCAGGCACACAGAGCCCTATTGGCTTGTTATACGCTTTTCCGGCGGGACAGCATTTCCGAAAACACGTTTCTTTCATACAAACGCATCCTCTCTCCGCTTTAGTAATGTTATCCACATAATATTCCCCGTCCAGGTACTTCACACCATTGTATGACCGGTCTGTTAGTTGCACACTATTGTCATATTGACAGGACTGTGATGCAGTTCTCGTAATGAACACAAATAAAGTGAATGGCACTAGCATTTTTTTAAATATCTAATTATTTTTATTAATTGATGATTTCACACTTTGCACTGAAATATTTAGGGTATATTGTTTGGAGCACAATAACCGGAAAATTATAACAATCTTAGTGCAGACAATATGGAAATAAGAGATCAAATATCGCTAAACGACCGTCTTTCAACTAAAAATATATTGTTTTAAGAAGACACTTTTGTGAGGTCACTTATATATGGTTGACGAAAGATTTCGATGAATTCGTATTTGACGTACGGTCACCAGAGGAGATAAGTAACCAGGGTCGTCGGACATAGTTGAAGTTTGGTAAGAAACCGATGGATGTTTTCGAGTAAAATTAAATTAAATTAATAGAAAAAAAAACAGTTAATTTATCAAATTCCATTTTATTCCAAAACCTCCATCGGTTTCTTACTAAACTCCAAATATGTATATCCGACTACCCTAGTTACTTATCTCCTTTGGTGACTGTACAGTAACTTTAATTATTATTATATAGCTTAGTGAGCTGTTATTAAAAATATAATGACCTAGTCATCGCTATCAATCGCATCGCTAAATGGACAAACCCTGGAACGCTTACGCCAGTGCCGACCTACGCCAACATTTTTGTGCTATATTTACAGTAACGCAATTAATCCATCTTCGAATTCATTAATAATATCAATCGGGTGCTCCCGATTATCGATAATATTGAAGGTTTTATTTAAATTCTTACTGAAGTGGGTTAATCCATAAACTAAAGTGTATGGGTGAATCGTCTTTAAAAACAAACAAAAATACTATTTAAAAACTGCTACGAAGCACTCAATACTCGTAAGGGCTAATTTTTCATCAGCAAATTTTTCATCATCGACAGATATTTTTTATTCGTGGAATAAACTAGATGTCTGACAGTTTGTGTATGGAAGAACTGTCAAAAATTCAAAATTATTCCTCCGATAAGATGATCTGGTGGTAGAAAACTTAGCCCTAAATGAACTACCAAAATGACTTCATACTATAAAGAAGTACCAACCAAATCACTATTGTCATAACTTCTTCATTCATCAACATTGTCGCCTGCTGGACATAGGCTTCCCCCAAGCACCGCCACTTCGACAGATTATATACAGGCTGATTTTTTAAAGACCAGCCAAATTTAAGGATGTGGTACAGACCATCAAACTGAACAACTTTATCCATGGGATAAATAGCGTAATCGCGAAAATTTTATCAACTGTCCCATAGAAAACTTCAATACCTACTCGACCTAAATGTATGAGATGGCTGAATTTTTATTCGCGATTACGATGTTGGTCCCATGGAGAAAGTTGTTCAGTTTGATGGTCTGTACCACATCCTTAAATTTGGCTGGTCTTTAAAAAATCAGCCTGTATTTCCCGCATCCAACGGATTCGGCCTTCGCAAGAACTTCTTTATTAACGGAATAAAATAAAATAAGTACAGTCACGAGCACTAATATGTCAACACTTGGAAACTTTCAAATGCGATTTTTGCGTGAAATAACGAAAACAACAATGAAATACGACACATTGCAAAAACCTATGTGTACGAAAATACATATTATGTTCGTAGCAACATAAAATTTTATTAAAAATAAAGGAGTAAATCGCTTTTGAAAAAAGCTAAGTGTATACATACTTACGAGTATGCTCGTACCTAATTATTTGTAATCCATTAAATTTTACTAAGATTGTTTTTCTTTTCTGGGTATTGTCCGATTCGCTATTAAAAAAACAAGATTTTGGTCACTAGGTACTCCAGTCGACGATGAGCAACATAAAAACTTCTTTACAACGAATAAGACACGACTTTATCGCACAACAAACAACCACTTATCAGCTTTATTAATTCAAAATGAATTCATTGAAAAAAATTGTTACTAAAACATACGGTACTTCTAGAAGCCACGGAGACACTGAGAAAGCAACAAACTTAATGCAGACCCGAGCACCAACTGAAACCCGAAATTAGAACTAATTGGCACCATATAATGGCAAGGGAATAAAAATTTATGTGACAGCTGACAGGTAATGGTAGAGCGACCATGAGTTCGCGACTTTGTGCAAACCTTTTCAGCATCAATATCTGTAAGTAACTGAAAACTTCAGTTTAGTGTAAAGAGATGAAGATCATGATGTGTGTTGTAAGATGTTTTTGTTCTATATTATTACCAACTTGATAGACCAACTAGCTGTTGCTCGCGACTTCATCTGCGATCAGGATTAAAAGTAGTTTATGTCCTTACCCAGGTAAATGATAAATTATTTATTTCCTGCAAGTAGGTTTGTACGAACACTTTTACACGTCAATCATATTCTTTTAAAACTACGAGTAGATGAGTTCGGTGTTTCCTATCTGACTACTCTAAGAAGAAAGGCCGAAACAAACTCAGAGGTCACAGTCAATGGACAAAGGGAAGGGGGAACGTGATAGTATAAATTATGCAAATGCACATATTTTTTGTTATATTTCTTAGGGACATTTATTTATAGGGACACATCACTTAGCTAGAACCTTTAGCAAATTACTAAGTACCTAAATTTAAGTAACAAACTCTGGTTTTTTCGTAGAGCAGCGCTACGAAAACCTGTAGCGGGCTGCATAATATTTTTTCTACATTTTCCGGGCATTGTCATAAAAGTATTATCATCTGCATTCACAGATTTTATGAGATACTAGTTTATACCCGCGACTTCCTTCGCGTAAAATTTCTTGCTCTCCCAACCTACCCCGTCGCATCGCATCGCCTGTTCCTTCGTTTTCGCTTGTCGTTATTTCTGACTTCTTTTCTTTTTGCTCAGCTCATAAGAGTCCCGCCATTATATAGCCCAATTCTTAAAGACGGTGGTGTAGGTTCAAGAATTGGGCTATCAAATGCAAAAACATTTTTTCAAATCTGACTGGTAGTTCCAGAGATTAGCGCGTTCAAACAAACAAACTCTACCTTTATTATTAGTATAGATTTCACTATGAAGGTTAAACACAGAGGTCAATTAATTTATCAATGAAGCCGAAATTACGTTGTGATCTCTGATATTGGGAGATAACGCTATACAACAACAGTGTGCTAAAGAGAGAGAAAAAACAGAACGTGGTCACCTGTCAGATTACTATATAAAAAATCGTACACTGGACGATGGACATTTATTTTAAATGAGAGAGATGCTCATACGAAAATCAATCATCAGAGCGAACGATTGTTTTCTTTCATTGATTTTACTACGTTTCTTTCCTTCATACTTACAGAGTTTTCGTCTGTCGTCAGTTTATTGTTTTGCAACCTTGATATATTTTCATCAATATTTTTGTGACGGATGACGTCACAGAGTTTGCTGACATGATAAGAATGAGTAAGTATTAAGTAACACGTCATTATGCTAGGAGATAATAAGATCGGAACTACCGGAATGCTACCCGATTGATCTAGATCCTGGCTCTAGTGATACAGGAACTCATAGTACAAGAGCCAGAGCTACACTGATGTTTGTGTCTTGAAGTGAAAACAAATCCTACTAATATTATAAACGCGAAAGTTTGTATGGATGGCTGGATGTTTGTTACTCTTTCACGCCAAAACTACTGAACGGATTCGGTTAAAATTTGGCAAACAGATATTTTATAACCAGGATTAACACATAGAATACTTTTTATCCCGATATTCCCACGGGATCGAAACTTAAATAATAATTATTATACTTAAACTATTTTTATTGTGTCTTTGACATATGTCGGGACCTTGGGGTCCCGGACCTTTGGAAGGCGTACGAGTAGCCGAAGCCTCTATTATTAGCCGCTAGTTTGTTTACAAATAATTACTGAGGGTTTTTTTTTTTAAGAGAAGTAGGGTAATAGTTTTCGTCGTCTTGTCTTTTTTTCGCTCCCGATAATTACGACATGGCGTCCTACATCCACATTTCATCTAACATTGTACATTGTGGGTATCTGAACATCGAATGTTGGGCAAGTAACCTATCTTCCTCTTTTTGCCTATAATTTCATAGGATGGTGTCAAAAGAATATCATGCAGTATTTTTTTTTTATAGCTTATAGCCTTCCTCAAGAACTGGGCTATCAAATGCAAAAACATTTTTTTGCGCTTTCAAACCAACAAACAAAGTCTTCAGCTTTATTATTAGTATTAATATAGATAGCATTCGAAACGTCAATTAGTAGGCCCAATTCAGCAGCGGTTATTTTAAAACAAAATGATCAACACTTGGTAGATTGTGCTTCCACAAATTATTGATTTAACATCCAATTTTCCTCATAAGTTCGGAAAAACCATCAAAGAAATTTACCACAAAATAGCAAAGATTTGTTATTCCAGCTAATTTGGATTGATGACGCAAATTCAAGACGCAAAATAAAAAATAATGTTTTTTTATTTGGATTCTTGAATTTGTGTCATGCTGCGTCACGCTTTGTCATAGGTCACTCGTCACCAATAACTTAACTAGAGGAATATGATAAACAGGTAAACGCAGTTCTAAAAGGCGATGATGAATGGTGTAAGAGCAGTTTGTGGTTGAACAGTTCGCGAAATGTCCTTAGAGTCTTAGGCACAGGACGACTCATGGGTCATGAACAGTTTGTGGCTTCTGCTAAACGTGGTCTTCCCAATTAATGCTTCAATATTAACATCATTGATCAATAATACAATCCATGACCTTCTCGCTTTTCAACTGTACCATTCAATTCATTTCGAAGACGTACGTAGGCTTTCGATATCGGAAAACAAATGGAGGAATTCAAATGGAGTTGAGTAGGACACCTGGCAAGGCAAGGCGCAGTAATGGCAAGTGTAGTAAGGCAGAGAGCGAGTGGCATCCAAGGACTGGAAGACGAAGTGTCGGTCGTCCGACGGCGAGATGGGCGGACGATATTATTGCCATCGAAGGTAGAACATGGATGCTGGCACAGGAGCGTGGGGATTAGCACAAGAATAGAGAGATATGCTTAGAAGTGGGGGAAGTCCGTGAAGGGAAGTCGGGGGGAAGTCGGTGAAGTGGGGGAAGTCAGGGAAGTTAGAAGTGGGGGAGTGGAATAAGTTAAAAAACAAATGACTTATCATCATCATCCGATGATGATAAGTCATTTGTTTCTTAACTTATTTAGGACCGCGACTTACGAGTCGTAGGTTCGAACCCATTCAAGCGCTTTACGCAGCTTTGGTTAAACAGCACTGCTGTCAAAACGGTGAAGGAAAACATCGTGAGGAAACATACATATCGTAGAACCATAAAATTCAAAGACATGTGATATCTACCAACAGTACCAACCCGCACTGGACCCGGGTGGTGGATTACGGCCCACTCCCTGTCACTGAGAGGAGGCCAGTGTCCCGGCAGTGGAAACATTATAGGCTGATTATGACTTGCGACCTCTTGAACTACAAGCCGTATACCCGATGGGATTTCTCATCAGAAAAATGACAAACTTTCATCCCCTATTAAACCCCTTTAGGGGATGACTTTTCAAAGATCCTTCATTGGTGCTTTCTTTCGAATTACCTACAAGGAACTCTTGACACGTGAAAAATGTCATGTTTCTAGACGCAGTGGTTTAAGCTGTGTGTTGTCTGTCAGTGAATTTAAGATTTCTATGCGGTACCTTATTATTAGGGGTTAAAATATGAAATTGCCGATTTGTACTGAAAATTTGAAATTCGTTTTTTTTTTTAATTTAACATATTTATTTAATCAAAATAATTACCATTATTATCTATACATTGCTGCTATCTAATAGGAAGGTCATTTATGCCTTTGCGATAGAACTCTCGTGATCTAGATTCGACAAACTGTGTGAAAGCATTTTAAAGCTTCCTGAGAAGAATTTTTTTTATCACGTAGAAAATTGTCCAAATGACGAAAAAAATGGTAGTCCGTTGGAGCAAGGTCTGGCGAATACGGAGGGTGACGAATGGTATCTAATTGCAGTTCCTGTAGAGTTAAAACGGTTTCTCGTACTGTATGAGGTCTCGCGTTATCATGGAGCAATAATGGAGAAGATCGATTCATGAGTCGGGGCTGTTTCACTGCTAGTTTTGCTATCATTGTTCGGAGTTCGGCACAGTAGACATCTACCGTTATTGATTGACTAGATCGGAGAAAGCTATAGTGAATAACACCATGCTGAGACCACCAAACAGTTATCATTACCTTTTTATTGGTAAGCTTTGCTTTAGGACACTGTTGCGGCGTTTGACCTGGGGTCAGCCATTACATTTTTCGCTTACGGTTATCGTAAAGAATCCACTTTTCATCACATGTCATAATTCGATCCAATATTCCTTCATTTCTGTATCGATTCAACAAGGCAACACAAGTTTCAACACGCGTTCCGTTCTGCAGATCATTCAAATCATGAGGCACCCATTTCTCATATTTTATTATTTTATTGATTGGACGCAAATGAGTCAATATTGTTGGTAAGGTAACGTTAAGCCATTCCGCTAATTCCTGGGTAGTTTGGCTCGGATCGGTTTCCACCATCTCTTTCAATTCGTTGTTATTCACCTGTGTGGGCGGTCTTCCACGTGGTTCGTTCTTCAAATCAAAGTTTCCATCACGAAAGCGTTTAAACCAAAATCGCACGGTGCGTTCATTAGCAGTGCCCTCTCCAAACGCAACATTGATATTGCGAGCTGTTTCTGCCGCGTTAGTTCCGCGTCGGAACTCGTATTCAAAAATAACTTGAATTTTCGAAGTATCCATCTTTCTTGTCTAAGCTGAATAAAAAAACAAATGAAAGTCGATAATCGAACGTTGCACATTTTTTAAAAGAAGAATTTCATAAGTACCATGTAAAAAAAGTTTCACTCAAAAATCTCAAACCATGAAGGTTCTATGTCAATTCAAAGGACCTATTACAATAAAACGGCAATTTCATACTTTAACCCCTATTATTACACCGATCTGTAAGCGAGATAAAAATTGTCATAATGTCATAATAAATTACTACCGTTCCTTGCACTAGATACTTAATAATAATACAATATTCATGTCCAGATAAAGAATATTATTATGAATGAAAAGTTCATTCATTCTTAGAAAATTAATAATAACGCGATAAGAACTCATTAATATTGAATATTTATCTTGTTTGTTGTTCTATTTACTTACGCGTTTGCAATAAAAAATGTCGTTTCTTGGTCAATCATCACCTTTTCCCAACTATGTTGGGGTTGGCTTCCAGTCCAACCAGATGCAGCTGAATACCTGTATTTTACATGGAGCGACTGCCTATTTGACCTCCACAACCCAGTTACTGGGTAATAGGATTGGTAAGTTTCGTTTTGGTGTCAGGCTTTCGGGATTCTGACGACGCATAAAGATTGTTAAAGATCCACGAATGACAGCCGGAACCAAAGTCTTAACGTGCTTTCCGAGGCGCGGAGAGGTTTTGGTGTGTAAAAATCGTCACCCATCCACAGACAAACCGCAGCAAGCGTAGCTTAATCTGATCGATCAACCCGTGCTGCTGTTATTTGTTAGCCACAAGCCCCTCTTCTTTCTGTCTTGATTGTGGGTTAGAAACCTACTAGGTAATTAATGTATCAGATAATAATTTAGGAAGGTATGTCCCTCCTATTTTGCGAGAAAGCTGAGGCTTCTGGTAAAGGAAAAAGAAGTGAAAAACAGTTTGAAATCGGTAAAAGCAGTGCGATTCTGTAACCATCTCACCGTGAAAACTTACGTGAAGTGAGCGTGGAGTGAGCTGTTATTCCAACTAATGCTAGGGATTTACACTATTGACAGCTCACTCTAAGCTCACTTCACCTAACTTTTCACGCTGATATTTTTACAGAATCGATCGGCTGACACTGGACAAGCGTCATCGCTTGTCCAGTGTCAGCCGATCGATTCTGCGCACATTGATTCTTCATCACAAGCGTCATCGCTTGTGATGAAGGTATGGCCATTATGGCCAATACTCGTTCGTTTACGACATGTTTTCCTTTTGCCCAGCCTTAATTAGACTATCACTCACAAATATTATTAGTTTATTCAAAGATGAGTCGTATGATTGTCCCCTATTATTTTAAGGGAAAAAACTCAGCAACAATATAAATAGAAATGATATAGGAAAGAACATGGTTTGTACAGACGCCACACATCAAGCTACTACAATCTGTCAAACTTTAATAGATTTTCAACTTTATCGGTAGTAGGTTCAAAGTTGATTGGAAAATTAGACAGTTTTGGGTAGCTTGATGAGCTGGTCTGTACGTCAGTTTATGTTGCACGGCAAAACAAAAAATATTTCTATAGAATGTTGATAAGCTGGGTCAGAGATCATGTGTTATCACTTTTAAGATCTGTTCGGGAAGTACCTACGTGATAGATACCTTAACTACCGCCGTTGATTTTGAATTCTGACTACAGTGAAATTTCTGTTGACAATTTTGGAAAATGGAACCTATGGTTAGAACCTAGGTATGATGGTATGTGGTTGTGTGGTAGGTAATGTAAGTCTGATAGACCGCCTTAGAAAGGTATCGTTTTACCAGGTACAGTTACTTTTAACACGATACCCCTTCTAGTACATGGAGTGACTGTCTACCTGACCTGCACAATCACAGGTTATGCAGATCAAACAGAAAGTCACTCCATGTAAAATACTGATACCTATTCAGCTGCATTCATTATTAGGCTGAAAGACGATCCCAATACAGCGTATACATACCATCAAACTGAACAACTCTCCTCCATGGGACCAACAGCTTAATCGCGAAACAATAATCAGTTGTCCCATACAAAACTTATCTAAATACCAACTCGACCCAAATGTATGACACAGATGATTATTTTTTCGCGATTAAGATTGGTCCCATGGAAAAAGTAGTTCGGTATCACATCCTTAATATGATTACACATTTCTTATACACGCTGTATAGTTCTGTTGGAAGCAGCGGAGTAATTACGTAGCACACTGTCAGTAGCAATGGGTTTCATTTTGA
This sequence comes from Apamea epomidion, assembly GCA_947507525.1. NCBI lineage: Eukaryota > Metazoa > Arthropoda > Insecta > Lepidoptera > Noctuidae > Apamea > Apamea epomidion. The sequence continues at coordinate 5,112,264 of OX382237.1, read as the reverse complement.
CAGTCCAACAACATTCATTGCGTTGTTTATGTTGTTGAGCAGACATATTTTTCGAACATATGAAGCAATGGATTAGCAGTATCCTTCAAAATGATTGAGATTTATAATGTGTTACGCATTTAGCGTGCAGACTATGGCAGGTGATGATATTTAAACTTGACAGATTGCAGTCTAGAACGATTTTGTTCTATAACAATAAAATAGTGTAGAAATATTTATATTCATGATTGCAACCATAATTACTTCGCAGTACTTCACGTCAGCTGCGCAAACGCAACTAGTGCAGCTAAGTGTTATGGTGCGATTCAATATCACCTTATGCATTTTAATAATATAGCCAAGGCTGTAAGATAATCGTCTACAGATTATTAAATTTTCTTTGTTTTGTATGAAGGTCACTTTACCTTTTTTTTGCTTTGGAAAAACGTCACGGGTTTTCTCCATTATTTCCATCATCACCTTTCTCCACATTATTCCGTATGAGGAAAACGTAGGGTTATGTCGGACCTCTATCCACTAAAAGCCCAGGATTTCTACCACTACCATGATTTGGGGGCCCGGGAGACCCCCGACTATATCCTTACCAAGAATTTACTGCTTACTTGGTCCAAGGAATTGATTACTTGGTCCAAGTTTTTTTTGTACATAATAACGTCATTCAAAGAATTATTAACGAAGTAGGTAGGTATAATAACATTAAAAAATAATAGGTAAGATTATAATAATATAATGGTCATATAAACCAATTTATAGCTAACATAAATATACATGTATTCTAAATTCCATGTAGAAGGAAATTTTTTTTCATAAATTTACTAGGTAAAAAAAAATAAACGAAAAAAAAAGAATTAAAAAAAAAAAAGAAAAAAAAAATGAATTTGAATTTGAATTTTTAGGTTCTACAGAAATTGTCAAAATAAAAATGGTCCTTGCTCCCTAATAACATTAACATTTTAAAGCCATAAGTAATAAAGACTTTTCACAAACGAAGACCCCTCCATGTCTCGGAATCCACGTTAAGCCGTTAGTGCCGGCTGTCATTCGTGGATCTTTGACAGTCGTTACCGGTCGTCAGTAGCCCGAAAGTCTGACAACCAGTCTCACCAAGAGGTATCGTATTACCCTGTAACTGGGTTGTGGAGGAGGGAATTACCTATTTACCAACTTTCAAAACATACCTACTATTCTGCGTATCTATTAACCAATTATGTATTTCCTGTAACAAAATATGCCTTTTTAAAACGTTATTTTTCCGTTTATTGTTTTTTTCCTGCGCAGTGCTACTGTACCTGGGTTGTAGGCGTCATCTTTGTAATCAAACAATTAATTGGATAGAGTAAATAATATGACTAAACAAATTAATTCCGGCATTTATAATTTTTATATCCCTTTGCTGCATAAGCACTGCGATTCATTCTAACAGTAGTTACAAATAACGTCACTATTATTGTAGATAACCTGATTTAAACCTTATACACATAATTTTAGTCAGGTTTCTAGTGATTTTTCCCGTAAGTACGTTAGGTCAGTTATGTACTTAGGTACCTACCTCAATAGATCATCAAGTGCTAACTACTCTATGTTGATTTTCCTCAGTATTTACTCAACAAATGCATATACATCCTTCCTACTTAATCCTACTAATATTATAAACGTGAAACTTTGTATGGATGGATGGATGTTTGTTACTCTTTCGCGCAAAAACTACTGAACGGATTTGGATGAAATTTGTCTATGTGTTTAGTATGTTTGGTTGGTTGTGGTTGGTTATGGTGGTGGGTAAACTTAAGCGGGTGAAGCCGCGGGGTGCAGTATTATAAATGTGAACGTTTAGTTGTTTGGTGGATGTTTGTTATTCAATCACGCAAAAACGCGCAAAACCACAGATTTGGATGAAATTTGGCACACAAATAGTTTATAACCTGGATTAATAATGGTGCTGTTTATCCCGGTACCTAAAGGGGTTATTTCCGACCTCCACGTGGGTGAAGCCGCGTGCTAAAGCTAGGAAGTAATAAATTAGCTAGTACCTAATAACTAACATCATAAATTAACTTTTTTACTTCACTTAACACTCACACGAACACATTAACTGGTTTACCGGTTTACTGGTTTACCTTGAAGGAAAAAAAGTCACACAAGCCTCCTTGTTCTAAAATATTAGGTAGATTGATACAAACATTTACTTACGTGACTGAACGCAGCTGTGCCCGCGACTTCGTCTGCGTGCGTGTCGGAAAATAAATCAGATTTCAAGGGCTTTAAGATTTAAAGCCCTTGAAATCTGATGGCCCTCATACAGGCCATGGTCCGGAGCGAGAGTGAATGGGAGGCCGTCACCTCCTTCTGCGAAGCAGTTATGCTCGCGAAGGAGGAGGCGGAGCGTGCGAGGGAGAGGCAATCGCTGCACCCTCGCGCTCCTAGCCGCCGCAGGAGACGCCCTGGACGGGAGTCAACAGCCGACTCCCGGCCACCGTAGGCGCGGGCTTGCGGGCGGCGAGCTATGGGCAGCTCGCCGCCCGGTAAGGACCAGGCCCGGGTCGACGGCGCGTTGTGTTCCACGCGCGCCTCAAAGAGCTGTCAGCACGAACTGACGGGGTCCGTTAGGGCCGATGCCGCCGGGGCTGCGGGTTGTTCGAAAGAGATACCGTGGCCCCTGGCACAGGCAACTGAAGGAACACGGGTGGGTTTTAGTCAGTAAAAGTCTGACACTCCCTTCTGCTCCGCCCAGAGCGGGAGGAGTCATTTGATGATTTACCACCCAGAAAAAAAAAAAAAAAAGGGCTTTAAGATTTATGCGCGGGACCCTAATTATTTCTAAAATACCCAAACCTAAGGTACTTCTTATAACATCAGCTATCTTCCAGTGAAAGCCCCGTCAAAATCGAGCCGGAGCAAACAGATAGACAAAAAATTTAAATATGTTTTTTTTTCTGGATAATAATAATAATACCGTAGATATACTTAATCTGTTTTTTATATAAATAAAGATTATTATTATTATTATGCATTTAATAAAAACCAGTTATTTTGCCATTACAAACGAATTGAATTTGTTTTATTTTATCTCGTATCTATCGATGTATTAATACCTACTAAGTTGCCAGGTGTCGGGGAAAACCATCTTATGTGGTTATTTTACGTGCGTGTGTATGTGGATCCCCGGTTAATCCTAAGGAAGATCATAGAAAGTTCCCATTAGGTAGTACATACACACGCATACAATACATAAACTTTTTACCAGAAGCCGCAAACCTTTTCACTAAAATTGAAGACAACACGCGACGTCCGAAATTAAAAGCTATTTTTCACTTTGTAGTGGTTTGCTTTGAAACTCGGCTTTTCATTTTTTTATTGTGGCTTGTGGCTAAGTACCTAAATAATAGCCGTACGGGTCGACCGATCAAGTTAAGCTAAGCATGCCGCGGTTGGCCCGTGGATCCGCAAGACCACTGCGTGCCTCGGAAAGTACGTTAAGCCGTTGATCCCGGCTGTCATTCTCTCTCAGGATCTTTGACAGTCGTATACTTAACACAAATTACTATGTAAACAACAGTGACAGGAAGTATTATAACATCATCAATATACACAAAGTAAACTAAATACGTATTATTGAAGTTAACTCAAAAACTACAAAACCTAACTTAATAAAATTTATATAATTATGTTAACACGAGTTTCCTTTATCACATGAAATAGTACATTACGATACATGTGACTTAGTCCATTGTTGCATTTGAGTAGCGTGGGTGCTAAACGCCGTGCATGAATATATGTACTACTTAAGTCACACGCATCGTCAATTTTTTTATTTTTTAAAAAGCGTTGTCCCACTCTAGGAATTACTCCTGTATCGTGGGTGCGTTTATAAATGTTTAAACTCACATACACAAACAGCCAGACCCGGAACAACTACCTGTAGGCAATATAAATATTTGTTCCGTGCGGGAATCGAACCCATGACATGCGGCGCAGCAGTCGATCGCTCAGCCACTGCGCTAACCGTGTCGTCATAGTATGTATGGTATGTTCACGAATGTTTTCATAAATTATGGACTGATTTAGATTTTTTTCTTATGGCTTGTGTAATCTAACCCCGCGCTTTTTGGCGCAGTCGTGAGGCACACTTCCCTGCTAGTTTCGTACATCGGACTTCACACAAATTTGATTTTTATTTGTTTATTAACCCCCGACGCAAAAACGATGGGGTGTTATAAGTTTGACGTGTCTGTGTGTGTGTGTGTGTGTGGGTGTGTGTGTGTGTGTGTGTGTGTGTGTGTGTGTGTGTGTGTATGTGTAATGTGTATGTCTGTCTGTGGCATCCCGAACGGATGAACCGATTTTAATTTTGTTTTTTTTGTTTGAAAGGTGAATTTGTCGGGAGTGTTCCTAGCTATGTTTGATGAAAATCAGTCTAAGATGGCCGCCGCCACAAAATGGCTGATTACATATGTTTTCACAACTCCATCAATATGGGTATCAAATGAAAGGGCTTGACTTGTAGAATACTATACATTATGATGAATTTAAAATCCAAGATGGCCGCCACCACAAAATGGCGAATTACATTTTTTTTTCACAACTCCCTCTATATGTGTATCAAATGAAAGGGCTTGACTAGTAGAATACTATACACTATGACAAATTTCAAATCCAAGATGGCCACTACCACAAAATGGCGAATTACAAAAAACCTGATTAAATACCAAATCTTAAAACGCAAGAAAATAAAAGAAATGAAATAACAAGGAGCATGAAATAAAAAAACCAATTAAAAATTTAAAAAACCCCCGACAACGTGCTACTATTTTAAACTTTAACAGAACGTTTGGCTAATAATTAGAGCGGTCCCCCGACGGGACAACATTTAATAAAAAAATTACATACATACTTACGTAGGGTCATAATTTCAAGGTTATTTTTTTCTTTTTATAGGGTTTCACGTTGTCGGGGGTATTTTTAATTGAATTTTTTATCTGATGTATGTCTCTGGTGTACTGTGTGTCTTGTAGCCTGAGCTAAATAAATGTATTTTCTTTCTTGAGTCACGCTTTTCTTTGTAAAAGTGGACTACTTAAGTTACAGAAAAGCGTGACTTAAGTGCGGGTTTAAGTCACACAGTGCTATAAAAAAAAAAACAAAATCAGTTCATAATTTATTAAATTATTCATGAACATACTACATTACGTACATAGAACCCACGGCCCGTTATCTGACTGGCCGCGCCAGGCATTCTATGCCTGTAAACCCTACGCCCAGGTTTACACGGACGCGTTTTTTCCGCGGCGATTTTTTTCACGCACTGGATTTTCAACTCACTGCTTAGCGCCGAGAGTTGATAATCCAGCAGTGTATTTTTTTGACGCGATTGAATAACGCTCTGTTGGATTTTCAATGCTCGGCTCAACACCGAGAGTTGAAAATCCAGTGCGCGTTAAAATCCCGCAGCGATAATTTTACGTCCGTGTGGACGTTGACTAATTCAATGTGACGCATTCATGGGCCACAATGGACCAATTCGTTGTATGAGAAAAAACTATCTTGTAAAGTTAAAGGAAAAAAAGGCATACAACAGTACGTTTATTTGCGGCAGACATGACACAATGAAAAAAACACAAACAAAAAAACCGGCCAAGTGCAAATAGGACTCGGGCACGAAGGGTTCCGTACCATTATCTATAAAAATTCCGTCTGTTGAATGATAAATATTTATTTTATTTTAATTTAAATATTTATTTTTAAAGTGAATATACAACTAAATATTCTGTGAATATTTCAAGCGTCTACCTGTTGCCGTTATTAATACCGAACAAAATTGCCAAAAAAAAAAACTGTAGCTATCACGGCTCTTAGTAATAGGGTCCGTTTTTACCCTTTGGGTACGGAACCCTAAAAAAGAAGTAAGGGGAAAATATGAGTCATATCGACGCAAAACGGCCATCGCTCAGCATATTGCTAACACCCTATGCGAGACAGAGCCCCAGCCCTGATGATGGGTGGTGGCGGTGTTAAAGTTAACTAAACTGTAAAACACTAATTTGTAAATTAATGATATTCTAAATAAAAATGCTTTGATATGTGAAATTAAAAACCTCGGTCAATAAAGCAGAAATTCCGCCCAAAATAGCATTAAAAAAAAACCGGCTAAGTGCGTGTAGGACCACGCACAATGAAGGGTTCCGTAGATGGGATGAATTTATCCCAATAACCAACGTTATATTGTAGTTGAAAAACATGTCAAAGTCAATTCTGCAATTGAAAATGTAAGTTTGTAATCGCATTTTTTTTTTTCATTTCGGCGAGTAGTGGACAATGGTATACTACAACGACGGAAATGCTACATCATCACTCAAATACCTAAATGTAATTGCATGTAGGAAGTATTCTAACTGGATAAACCATGTCCATCTAATATACACAACATTGATAGCATCCTACACAACTATTGACTTATAACCGTATAATAATAATAAGAAACTATTCTACAAAAAGGCATCTAAGTGAGCATCTAAGTATAGTTCTAATAATAATAGTTAATTAAAATAATAATCACACCGGCGCGCGCGGCGCCTGCGCATACAACACGTATAATTTACTTCCTTGTTTATTCTCGGCATTGTATGATGCGGTGCAAAAAATGAGCACATCATTATAGCTATTTCTGGCTGAAAAGAGTGCCTCTTTTTTGTAGGACATTTTTTGATTGGGCGATCACAAACATTAGGCGTACGAGGTCAAAATAACTCGTAAAAAAATGTTTCCAACCGCATTAGTCAAATTACTGATTACCAACCCTAGTTTACTTGAGATAATCATAGTCTTTCTGAGCGCTACTGTAAATTTGATACTTCCTCATAGTTTATTTTTAATTGGGTGCAAAAAACAAACGCCTGTAGGTTAACGACTGCAATAACTCACGTATACGTGATTTATTGCTGTTACATTAATTGAAGGCGCAAATCACGTATCGTGAGAGCTGAGCCCGAGCAATGGCGATGACCTCTTATTTGATCATAGTTTCCAGTCCTAGAATGTAAAGCACGATTTAAGTGAAATTAAAAGGAGTAGGTATGTCCAATGGAAACAGCTGTCACTGTGGTCTACCATGGAGCTAGTAGGTAACTAAAAGTGGGCACCTCATGGGCTCTTTGAAGAAAAAATAAGCAAAAATAATGTTCTCAAATAAAACTTCCAAACGAATGCTACCCTACTTTGGATTACGTTTTAATAAAATTAAGTAATTACTTAAAATGCGTAAAACTACACGACGAACAAGTACCTACCTACTACGTTAGTTTTAAGTGCTGAACAGTGAAAACGACTTTATAATTGAAAACGTCACGCTAGCGTCGGCGTGGTTGTGCTAAACACAATTGTTAGTAAGTTCATAAACGTAGGATGCAGTTATGACGCGTTGTAAGTACCTTACCTACCACAATAACTACTTATAGCTCTTTCCGAGTAAAGAATAGTACGTAATGGTTTGAAGACAAGTGAAAAATTGTAGGAGTTTAACAATACTTCTAGGTGGTAATAGTTTGAAGCAAGACATTTGATTCTATGTAGCACCCTTAACCCGGAATTGACGGAATTGAATTGATTTTGCCCCAGAAAAACTAGACTTTTAAATAAGGTGATGATGACCATGCCCTATAAAAAAGTCTAGCATTCGGGGGCAAGGAGTATGTGTGAATAATTCGGTTTCGGATTCGGTATGTAGCACGAACATCGTGCTTTTTATTCGGTAGGAGTCTGACGTGGATCTCTGTTAGAGCCAGACCTAGGGTATCCGTGAGGAATGCTCCATGACGTTAGAGGCAGAACAAAGAACAGATGAATGGATTGTGTAAATGACGACACGGAGAAATTGGGATAGTAGTAGAGGGATGAAGATGGTACATGGATTTGTAAACTCAGTTCCTTGTTAGAAAATAATCCGATAATGCTACTATTGCATAGATAAGACTTCTTTAGTCACCATTCATGACTTGAAGTGGGAGAATCATTCTTCAATCAGGCGGGCATGTAATATAAAATAAATAAAAAATATTAAAATAAAAAATATTACTTATATATTTTATATTTAAAAAATAAGAAAAATAAAATATTTTACTGTCCAGGTTATACAGTAAACAGGTTCACAGGTTTTAACACAAAGTTGAGACGACATGAGTACCTAGCTTAAAATATTAACTACAACTAGATTTGCATAATCAGCCTACAAAGTTCCTACTGCTGGGACACAGGTCTCTCAGATAGGAGGACATAATCCACCACGCGGGCCCAGTGCGGGTTGGTAGATGACACGTGTCTTCAAATTTTTTATTCTAGGACATGCCGGTTTCCTCACGATATATTCCTTCACCGTTTTGAGAGCAGTGGTAGTAAAATGCCTATCTGGTTTCGAACTCACGACCTTACAACTCGTAAGTCGGAGCCGTAAAAAAAAAGAAAGAAAGATAAATATTTTATTTGGGAGGCGCATACCACTGGGCCATCACTGCTCACATAATTGGCTTATAATGTTCCCACTGCTGGGACACCTCCTCTGGTGGATGTCACATGTCTTCGATTTTTTGGTTCTAGGACATGCCGGTTTCTTCACGATGTTTTCCTTCACCGTTTTAAGAGAAGTGGTGATGAAATAATTTACTCAAAGTAAAGCGCCTAACTGGGTTCGACTGCTCCCTCGCTCCCTCGTTGCTCACAATAGGTTACAATATTTGTTATTTATCAGTGAGCCCCAAACCAGACAGTTCTGTATCTTAGGGCTCGATAGTTTCTAAAGTCATTGCTTCTGAACTGCTCATAAACAAAACGTGACAGGTCACAGGCAATGTAATTATAACAAATGACCAGACATTGTAACAATAAGGAAAACGACCTGTTTGCCATATTACACACGATTTTACATATCATCGTGGTATTTAGGTTAAGGACGACTGGTCTCATAGAATCCGCAGACGAATTAGTTTATTTTTAGTATTAATCGTTGGAGAGACCACCACGGTTTTTCATTCTTGCCAAGACGATAAACAACATGTCTTATTTAAATACTTGAACCATTCTGACATATTTGTGGAGATTCTCTGTTTTACGAGTATATTAGAGCCGTGTCTCCTACGCGTGTTTTTTGAAACATTACACAAAAACATCAAAACAAAGAGCCGTGGCCATACACATTTGTATATGAAAACACGATGTTCTTGTTTTCCGAGATGCATGGAAAACATTTCCCGCGCGGGTAAAAGGGGAAGGGTTTGTTTCATTTTCAACGCACCGCGCACATCTTGCATTTAGCATTTTGAAAGCTTAATTCCAACTGACACAGGTTTTGAGGTTATATGTGGGCATCCAAGCAAAAAGGGTCCAGCATTTAGTTTCCTAGATAATTATAAGAAGTTTTGTAAAGTTGGGTGAAAAAATTTCATTTCGCGGTTTTAATCGTTTATAAATAAATGGTCAATTATCTACAATTTCATATAGTAATGTTTTTTTTTTTCAGAATTTCAACATCAAATGTCTGATAAGAAAAATATGTGCCAGTTTTATTATATTTTTATAATTTTTACTATCTATTGACTGTTATTCTAGATACCGAATCTAGTCTTAACTCAATACCCAACTACTGGACCGTTTTTGCTTGGACGCCCACATATTGTCTTGTGAATAGTTGACACTAATTTAAAAATATTTTAATACGCAGTTTGTGCATGAAAACAAATGTTTATGTGTATAGATTTTTTGTATAATGTTTCGAAAAGACACATAGTATGCTAGTTGTAAGCAGATGTCCTCTGCTAAAAATATGCCGCAATAGATCGCAGTCAGTCATCAGACTAGTAGGTACTTAGTGAATAAAATATTATCTTCTCAATCATTTTGCTTAGGAATTGGATTGGTGATGCTATCGTCTTAGCGCTGGGGCTCTGTCTCGCATAGGGTCTTAGCATTATGCTGAGCGATGGCCGTTTTGCGTGGATGTGGCACATATTTTTCCCTTACTTGTTATTTCTTGTGTTTTTTCTCTGCGTCTGTTCTTTTTTTTTAACGAATTTTCTTTCTTTTTTTTATTTATTTTTATTGCAGAAGGGGTTGAGCTTATTATAATTTTTCCACTTAGTCTATTGTCAACAACGAGACTTGCATTTTAAAACACAGAAATCTATTAACCGTCTAGGAATTATTAGTAGGGCCCAGGAGTTAGTAGTGTTTATGACAATTTATGAAGGTAGGTTCATCGCCTTTTATATGCAACTTAAACATAAATGGCGAAATGTCGGAGTAGGTACAGGTAACTGTCCCTGTCGAACCCATCGGGAAATACATGCTGATTTGCTGTATTTTTTATACCTACTCGCCACATTTATAATATCTACTCCCTAGGATCTATTAACTCTTATAAATGAGCAATCAAAAGTAAAATACGTGTAGGCAGGAATAATTCCATGGAATGTGGTGTAAACTAGAAAAATGCTGGATGACTCAGTTATTTCCGTGAAATTTGATGACGCTACTGCCACACTTTTTTAATGTCAAAAAATTTAAAAAAACTAGAAGTGCTGTCGCATTCGATGTAATTAATTTCGCGTTCTATAATATACATTTTATTATTGCCGATTGGACCTGCCGGTCGATTCTGTAAAAATCTCACTGTGAAAACTTAAGTGAAGTGGGCGTGGAGTGAGCTGTTATTCCAACTAATGTTAGGGATTGACACTATTGACAGCTCACTCTAAGCTCACTTCACCTAACTTTTCACGGTGAGATTTTTACAGAATCGATCGGCTGCTCTTAACCTCGATCACGCCTTATGGAAAGAAAAGTCTATGATGGAACGAGCGTGCCCAGAAGATGCCTGTTCACTCTTGGTTTGAAGGCAGACGGGTTATATATGGTAAATGATACTGATGCTAAATTAAATCATTTCATCAATCCATCTAATAAAAATGAAATTCTATTCGTTGGTAAGCGCATCACTGGAGAATGACTGGACCGATTTGACATTGTTTTGTTTTAAAATGACCGCAATAGTCCGAATTAGGTTTATAGCAAAGAATAATTGGAAAAATTTCCCGGAAAATCCTAAAATTCGGGAAAAACTGAACGTTTTTTGTGTGAATTATTAAAAATTTGGACAGGACGTCTGTCGGGTCAGCTACTTAGTCTGTACTTACAAAAAAATAAAAAGCGAATTGTCTGTAACGTTAAAATAACGGCTTTTACTAAATGCATATGAAAGTATATAGCATAGTAGCATAAACCTATATAGGATAATTACGTAAATACTTAAGTACGTAGGTACGGTACTTATAACAACTTTTTTTTTTTGTCTCTTGTTTCCGGCTAGTCTCCGAAACGGCTGGTATGATTATTTATATTTTGCTGATGTTATACGGGTAACTTAGGCCATTTATATTTAAGAAAAAGAATAAAAATTAGGGTGCCGCGCAAAAAAAAACTTATAAAAAAAAAATAGATTCTTCCTTTTCAATGGAAGATTGGTACCTACACCTCTAAGCGACACATTATTGATACCCGACATCTCCGCGAACGAAGTCGCGGGCACAGCTGGTATTAAATAGTTATTTTTATGAAAACCATCTCAGATACCTAGTTAAACATTTTATATTTATAGACAACCGTGTGGGTGTGGTGGTATTTGACTGCAGCTGATAATGAACAGCAATAGTTTACTCAATAAAAAAAATTACGTAATCATCATTGCCAGATAAGGTCATCAACGCAGCTTAGTTACTTTAACATCTCAACAATTCTAAAAATGTTAAGTTGTCAGATAAGGCAGGCCACGCGCGCCTCAAAGAGATGTTAGCATAGTTGACGGGGCCCGACAGGGCCGAAGCCTGCCGGGGTAGCGGGATCGCCCGAAAGGGTTACCGCTGCCCTGGTACATAAAGGGCTAAGGAAGGAACACGGGTGGGTTTTAGTCAGTAAGAGTCTGACACTCCCTTCTGCTCCACCCAGAGCGGGAGGGGTCATTTGATGATTTCCCATCCACAAAAAAAAAAAAGGTAGGCGATATGAAATATCTATGTATGGGTAAATAATATTCAAAATAAGGAGTGGTTTGACCATTACAAGCGGGCTCGGGAGTGATTTGAGAACAATCTTTAAACGTCATTAGGTATAACGTAAGTTGTGTTAACCAAGTGTACAAACACGTTGTGAATGTGTGCGTGAAGACGAGTAGCGTCAACACATAACACACACATGCACACATATACACACACTTCCAATTTCGCTGTTGTCTCAGACGATACCGAGAGCTCCTGCGCTTACACACACATTGACAGCGTGTTTGTACACTTGTTAACCACAAGTAAAGCGCCCGTCACTTCGTGAGATAAACATACGATAAATATTACTAAGTAAGTTTATTGCATACTACCTATTAAAAATAATAGTACCTACCTACTCCAGACAGAATTACGACCATTTCACACATTGCACTAGCGTGTGCCTACTACATATTCTAAGGTATATTGCCTACATACCTGAACTTAGGCAGGTTTTTTCAGTAAACAATGACTTTGTGGTTTTCAGTTATTTCAATTACAGCTTGTACTTATAGAACAGCCCGGCCATAACAATCACAGTCAGGACATAACATGGGGATGATTATAAATAATAAAAAGAAAAGGCTACTCTTTGTAAAACATTATCTATTTTAAATGGCATCAATATTTTCTCCAGGAAACACAATCAGCGCCATCTACCCTGTGGAGTTTGAACCTTCAAGGCCGAACGGTGATATAAGGGACACCCATAACCGGCGGCACAACAGCCTGCTTCCTCTTCACTAGTAGTAAGCCCAGGATAATAGTCTCAGAGGAAAGACAGATGGCAGGACATCAGTTAGGTCAGTAGTGAGTATAATTCTTTGAAACTTAAAAAAGTCCTAAAAAAATATTCATCCCTAATAATTATTATGAATCAACATCGCGCCTATTTTCCCCAAGGGTTAGGCAGAGCCGTACCTATATACAGGGTGGCAGGGACATCGACGCGCAAACTGTGACCATGGATTCAGCACATGAGTTTAAACCCCATAGTGTCGAACTTTTTGGTCGGTTATTAAAAAAAATATTACTGTTCCATACATTTTGACCGCGTAGGTAGGTATTGCACTTTTCTATGAAGAAGCTTTTTTTTTTGATAACCGACGAAAAATTTCGACGCTATGGGGTTTAAACTCATATTTGCGCGTCGATGTCCCTGCTACCCTGTATACACCTACATTTCGCCAGTTAAGTCCCATGTAGGTAATAGGGATTGAGTCTATTAGTTTTTTTTTTTTTTTTCTATTAGTTTTTTTTATTGTGTGTCTTTTAGTTTGTACCAAATAAATGTCTTTTCTTTCTTTCTTTCTTCTATTACCATCAACCAGCACAAATCCAGACTCAGGGCTGCTACTAAGAAATTCCTGATGGAACACCCCAATAACCACGGATATCTATGCCAATAACAATATTCGCGACCTGGGAATGAACCCAGGATTTCATGATCAGAAGCAGTGCATGCGACAATATCTTCGAACATCCCGGCTGCCCCAAGAACGGGGCGAAGATTGTAGCAGAGCTCTAACAACCAGTTTCTGTCTACTTGAAAAAACGGCTACCTACTCATAGCTAGGTCAGTACAGTCGACCGCAAATCAGGGGTAAAACGTTCAGCTTGAGCTAGTCTAACGTAGTACAAAGTTTCAAGAAAATACGAGGCCAGCTTATACCTACTGGTTTTTTTTCACCGACGTGTGGTGACGCCTACAGCTGTAGGTACTAACAGCATTCTGTATAAATAAGCAAAAGCATAGTTATACCACACATCATTTTCCTAAAACTCCTGAGCAGCTGCGGAGTATCAAGCTTTAAAAGTCGTTTGATCTATCCCTAGTTTCAGCTTATTTATTAATCTCATGTCTCCTAGTTTTATGACAAACATTATACACATAACCAACTGACAGCTGAACCAAGTTTAAATTAATTCGGGATTCAAGAGCCACTCTATTTTTAATTGAAAGGATGACGCGTTACTAACATGTGAACAAGGGGGCCACACGAACGTGCCAAGTAAACGTAACGTGTGTTTCAATCGATGTTTGAATCGAAAATACAACTATTCTATGACAGTTTGGCTTAATGCGACAAGCACAATATTAAAGTACGGTTTCCTATAGGAGTGGTTCAGTAATATGAAAACAGCCGTCACGAAAATCTGTAATTTTCACCAGTATTTGACATTTAGGGCCGATTTTTTTATCCCTAATTAAACTTAACCAATTGTTAAAAATAGTAACTAATGGTAAAATTTTTGCAAAATGTCTTTTCTGATCAATTTTTACTTTATCTAATGATAAAAATATAATTACTAATTGTAAAATAATTAACTATTAGTTAAAAAAATAACCATTAGGTAGATAAACTAACAATAATGGACCCTGTTAAGCAGAAAAGATCCAACCAGCAATTTGTCGAAAACCGAGTTATACCTATATACCTATACATAGTAAAAATCTACACATGGAACTTTATATACGCAAAAAAGATCCAAGCAATCTCTTCCACCAAACAAACCTCTATGTAAAAATGTTACCGACAATTTTCTTATTTGCATAAAAGATCCACGGGTAGTTTTTTTAAGAAAATCAGGAAAACTGTGTTCAACTTGCCTGTGGTGTTACATTTAAAATAATGCTAATTTACTGTGTTACCATTAGTAACTTTCCATTTTTGTATTCCTCTGCTTGTTAATTTTATATTCACTCCACTTCAAATCGTATTTACTCAAAAGTAACAAAATGTTGGCTGGATCTTTTCTGCTTAACAGGGTCCGATCAAAAAACACATTTTGCAAAAATTTAACCATTAGTTATGTACTATTTTTAACAATTGATTGAGTTTAACTACGGATCAAAAAACCGGCCTTTAGGGTGTCAGAAAACTGGGTTGTGGAGGTCAGATAGGCACGACATAGCGTAAATACCTACATAAACTCAAGCCTTCTACCCCGGGTAAGCACTACAGAACGCCGATCCTTACATACACTCCTTTACGCACCCGACCTTTCTGAAGAACATCACCAATAACGTCACTATAATGATGTGCTACACATCACAACAGCCTTGTAAATACCTCTTGTTAGTCACCTTTCATTCATCCTCTCAACATCACATACGAACTGTGCAAACAAATCACCATACTACTACTAAAGCTAGGTAATAATACTCCACCATCTAAAAAAAAGTAACAGCTTCCCGTTAATAGATTACTACTATGAACTAAATTCACAGTTTATTTTCAAACAAGTCAATCAACGCCAATGAAAACAGAGTACAACGCCCTTGCGTAAGCGCACATTCACTCATGTAAAAGTCAAAATACATGCGAATAGTTTGGTTCGGCGCCTGTTATGACGAACAGTCAACCGCATGTCACACGTGTCAACACTTTGACCTTGAGAGGAGATTAAGAGGAGGTTCCCTAAATTTCATGTTAATTTGCAATTCCTCTAAAAGCGATTAATTTCCTGAATTCCCAGAAGATCATTAGCAATTCCTCTAATTTTCTTAAAATGGTGACACATATTGGGCTAGCTTGTGGCTAAGTAATAACTAATAACAGTCGTGGGGGTTGATCGATCAGGTTAAGCTACACTTGCTGCGGTTGGTCTGTAGATGGGTGACCACCTTTACATATCGACACCCCTCCGTGCCTCGGAAAGCACGTTATGCCGTTGGTCCCGGCTGTTAATCGTGGATCTTTGGCAGTCGTTACGGGTCGTCAAAAGCCCGAAAGTCTGACAACCAGCCTTACCAAGGGCTATCGTATTACCCAGTAACTGGGTTGTGAAGGCCAGATAGGCAGTCGCTTCATATGAAGCGACTGCCTATCTGACCTTCTGACCTAAAACTGGAAAATAGTTTGATATGTCGGCGTGTGGTAGTATACGAGATTTATTTTAATCAATCAAACTCGAAGAGTGAGTTTCAATGAAATGTTCTGGCTTGATCTGAAAATTTCATTTCCTTAGAGTAGGTAAGTACCTATCATTATAATTTATTTTGCATGGAATTTTTGTTTTGACGTTTACAACTTCTAAACTTTAAGAAAGTTTTGATAATAAAATTCAAAGATGAAAGTCATTAGCTATTTCTCTGAATCCGTCCACTAAAGACAATTTTCTTGACTTCTAGAAAATCCTTG
This sequence comes from Apamea epomidion, assembly GCA_947507525.1. NCBI lineage: Eukaryota > Metazoa > Arthropoda > Insecta > Lepidoptera > Noctuidae > Apamea > Apamea epomidion. The sequence goes on along the minus strand of OX382237.1, from coordinate 5,096,042 downwards.
GCGCGAGTTATTAATACAAATTCTGATTCTTATTAAATCTCGGACACGTAGGTGCTATTCTGAGAAAATAACTCATTGTCTGCACGACTTTAACCGCCACTGGATTAACCTAGCTAGCTAGCTGTGTTTACGGGTTGTCGGAAGCCCGAAAGTCTGACAACCAGTCTTACCAAGAGATATTGTGTTACGCAGTAACTAGGTTGTGGAATGTAAAATACTGGTATTCAGCTGCATCCGGTTAGAGTGGAAGCTGACCCCGAAATCTTCGGGAAACTGCTAGGCAGATGAAGAAAAGCTGTGCTTACAGGGACATAACTCGAAAAATCGGAAATAATTCAATGATCCACAATGTAAATTATTGTGTGACACTTTGCAACGATTGGCAAATGCATCACTGATCTCAGTGGTGATTGTGGAGAAAGAAAGAAAATGTATTCATGAGCTGCTCAAGCTAAAATAATACATCACTATGACACCCACTGGATAACAGGGGGTGGCTTAACCTTGGCAGAAGATTCGGAGCGAATGCACTTCCATTTAATAAAGCAGAGTGCATTTCCTCTGGATCTATTTTTAACTGCTACGTCTGAACCTGACCTACCTTACTTAGGGAAGCTAAGTCATAATAACTACCTACTTGCGACACGTGATTTGTAGCTATATCTAAGGTCAAAGGTACCGTCGTCATATTGCTTACCTATAAGTAGCTATTGTGCGCTTCTAACATAACGATATTACCGTGGACGTCCACGTCCATAAAATGTATGGAAATACGTGCACGTTATCGTGAATGAAAAAGCGTATTTATACATATATTTCCACACATTTTACTTCCCTGTCTCATGTTATTGTAATGCCGTAGACGTCCACAAAATTATAAAAAAGCCCATTGGCGCTATTCTGTACCTACAAAAGTAAAAATCTAACTTTTTCTTAAATTGTTGTAGTTGTAGGTTTTAGTTTACATAGCATGGTTTGTAAAGTGTGTTATTTTGTATGTGTATGCCGTGGAAAATGTTGTTGGTTACACATTTGGCCGTATCTTTATTTGTAATTCTTCCTACAAAATGTAATGTGTCACTGTTTGTTTTGCCTAATATATAAAATAACTTCGTTTCCCACCCAAGTCACCGCACACAATTCAAAAACATTTTTTTTTCTTTTTTTTTAAATTAGTTAAATCAATCATCATCGTCATTTCAGCCGAAAGACGTCCACTGCTGGCCTCCCCCAAGCACCTCCACTTCAACCGGCTCTGTACTTCCCGCATCCAGCGGATTTCTGCGGCCTTCACAAGGTCATCGGTTCACCTTATGGGAGGCCTTCCAACGCTACGTCTTCCGGTACGCGCTCGTCACTCCAGAACCTTTCGGCCCCATCGGCCATCTGTTTTGTGAGCAATGTGCCCTGCCCACTGGCACTTTAGTTTGGCAATTCTTCGGGCTATGTCAGTTATCTTGTTTTGCGGGAGGTCGCTCACTATGGGCCTTATTAGAAGGCTAAAAGTCACCCAAAGGGCAATTCCGATTACAGGGAAAATATAATACTTAATAATAATCCCCCCGACCGATTTTGGTCACGGTGGCCAATCTCGACGAAGATTAGCTAGGTTCGCAGGAGATATTATAGTGCACAAGTGTGTGTGCAAACACAGGCGCACTCTCTGTTCCTTTACTCTCATAGTCCGATGGGACGGCAATCCGACACGACCGGGGCGAGATCAGGCGCAGGACCAACGGCTTTTACGTGCTTTCCGAGGCACGGGGGTGTCACCATCACCAACTTCCAAACTCCGGGCGGTTACTGAGAAATTCCTAATGGAAAAACCTAATAACACTTTGCCCGACCTGGAAATCGAACCCAGGACCCCGAGCACAGGAGCCGTGCTTGCGACCACGAGACCAACGGGGCAGCGAAAATATAACACTAGTTCGTCGTACTTACGTAATTAAATTAAGGTATTATAATACTAATTAAGAACCTCCGGGACTGTTATAGGTAAGAACAACTAAGTATAATTGTACGTATTCATAATATAATGAATAAGCATGAATACCTACTATTATAAACTACTATGACCTCAACGTTTTGCATTGCAACTAGGAAGGCGCGTATTATTTTAGAGAGAAAGGCGGCATTCCGTTATTTAAAAGTTACTTTTAGCTCTCGGGAATTATTAGCTGTCGCGTTTGTAAGAAAAAACAAGTTGGAATGTCAGTGATCTATACGTGTTTACATAATCTCTTCTTCTTAGCGTGTCGATGGTAATCTAAATGGACTCGGCCCAGAATTCGGCTACGTGTTTAGGGCCAACACTCGCACGTGTCCAGCTCCTGCAACGTGCAGCTAACAGGACACGCAGGACATGATATTAAGTATCCCATAGTTTGTGGAACAGCACCGCATTTACACTCCAAGGCGGAGTCGTCTATGAATCTCCACCTGAAAGGTTTTCCCTGCTGGTTTACTTAATAATAATCTCAAATTCATTCTTTTATTCACTGACAGACAACGTATAGCCTAAATAACCGCTGAGTTCAGCAGCATGAAACTTTGCGCAAGAGTTTCTTTTCTGACTCTTGCGCAAAGTTTTTCAAAAATCCTTCCTCTAAAGGGTTTTAATAGGGGATGATTCGACATTTTTGCTGATGAGAAACACCTTCGGGCACACGGCTTGTTTTTGATTAAATTGTTGTTGTTTTTTACCTCGCCCTGAGTTTATTCCAAAACCTGCAATCTCATGATTTCGTGTTCAGAATAAACCGCGGAATTCCGGGTAAATATTTCAATGTATGGATTAAGGGTCTTATAGCAATGACGCGTCATGCTGTTTCAATCAAGACACGTACTAATGTTGTTACGATGTGTAATTCTAAAAAATATACTAAAAATAATTGCTCGTTTAACGGCTTAATGATCTGCCTGCAATAACAACATAAATAAAGTCCTCCAGACCGAATTTCAGCCATGGGTGCACAAGTGTGTGCGTGTGTGTGAGAGTGAGGGAAGAGAGAGTGGTCCTGTGACTGCACAGGTGCACTCTATTCCCTCACTCTCATTGTCCAATAGAACGGTAATCCGACACAACCGGAGAGAGATCAGGCTCAGGACCAACGGATTAACGTGCTTTCCGAAGCACGGGGTATCCGCACCGCCAACTTCCAAACTCCGGACTGTTACCGAAAAATCCCAATGGTAAACCCAATAACACTTTACCCCACCCGAGAATTGAACCCAGGACCCCAAGCTCAGCAGCCGCGCTTGCAACCACGAGACCAACGGGGCAGTGCACTCACTGACAACATACCAACGGACTAATCACACAAATCATTTGCCAAGAAAAAAAACGGGTTGCACTCCGGGAGTGCCGGCAGAAGTGAACACTTGAATATTAACGTTGTGCATTTTTTATATTTTGGGATGCGGTCTACTCTCCCTCCGTCTTACGAATTTTCGATCAGGTGACGTGTCCTGACGCGAACTCCGTCTTACGAATTTTCGTTCAGGTCACGTGTCCTGACGCGAGTTTATAATTTTTTTCCCCCATCACAAAAAAAGTGCACAACGCCGCTAAATAAATTTTCACTTCAAATATATACTAATAATGACTAACATGATGACCACGCTCGGTAGACAGAATTAATGAAAAGATAGACAACAAGAAGTAATATTTGTGTACATGAAATGATTGCTGAATAAATTGCCGAAGAACCTACTTGCAAATATACTTATTTTAGGACCGATTTTTCAATCATTTTTCATTTATTCGAGGAATAATTTTGAAATTTTGACAGTTATTTCATACAAAAACTGTCAAACGTCAATTTTATTCCTCGAATATAAGTTATCTGGCTATGTAATTAGGGCTGATGTCTCCATTGTCAGATAACTTTTATGTTTTAACTTTTTGTGTTTTATTTAACTACTAATTTAGTTAACTACGTTATTAGTAAATTACTGTATGTTATTACTACATACCTACTTCATGTATTAAATATTTGCATGCCATCATTACATGGCGGAATGTGTATTTGCACTATAATTTTCTATACTTATCATCTTTAGTACCTACCACATTTCATGCAAATAAACGAATTTGATTTTGATTTGATTTAGAAGCCGAGCCTATAGAAAAATAGTCAGAAAGAACGTTAAGGGAAAACAAAATGATAGCGCATATAGGCAGACGCTAGTGCATATAGATTTACATAATGTAACCCATCATCATCTGCCAAGCCCTTCGATCAACAATAGTACTAGATTAAGGATTAGGAACAAAAACACATAGCTTAAGTGGCCGCGATTGCATATAACATGATTATAAACCTTAAGTTTCGAACATAAAGTTTATTATCAATTGCAATATATTTACTACTTTTGAAAAGTATTTAAAAAATAAGAACAAAAATGTTTAAGTATGGAAAAATAAAACATAATTTCCAAGCAATAAGGTTGATAACACTAGCAAAATAAGACCACAACGTTATTTGTGGTCTTATTTGTCCGGCCGTTTTTGATTAGCTCATCGGGAATCTAGTACTATTTGATCGAAGGCCTAGCCTTTTCCCAACTACATGTGTTGGGGTTGGCTTTCAGACCGACCATGCAGCTGAATACCAGTATTTAACATGGAGAAACTGCCCACTGACCTCCACAGACCAGTTATTGGGTAATACGCTACCCCTTGGTAAGACTGGTTGTCAGACTTTCGAGCTTCTGACGACTAGTAACGACTGTTAAAGATCCACGAATGACAGCAGGGACCAACGGCTTAGCGTGCTTTCGTAATGTAACCCAACATGAGCTCGAAAAAAACTTGATGTCAATGGAAAATAACTAGCATAACAAAATTAATTAAATTATAATAAAAGAGCCGTAAATTTTTTATTGTGACTTTAGATAGTGAATGAGTCTACAGAGCACTAGCTGCGTGGAAAAGTCATTATTAGTTTATATATCCCCATGACTGACGATCCCGTAGCCAATGTCCTAATTAAAAACCAGTTATATATTTTTGGAAATTAATACTTTCATCACTCGTTACCATCGGGGTAATTGCGTAACACACTATTACTGGGAATGGCTTTCATTTTGAAAGTTAAACAACATTAATTGCGTTCTTTGTTCTCACGCGGGCCCAGTGCGGGTTGGTAGATGTCACATGTCTTCGAGTTTTTAGTTCTAAAACATGTTTCCTCACGATGTTTTCCTTCACCGTTTTGAGAGCAGTGGTGATGAGATTATTTACACAAAGTATACTGAATACTCAATATATTTATTGCTTCCACATGTGAACTTAGGTGGTAGGTTTTACAGAATATGATCATTGTGGACCGAGTCGGGCACAGCAAAAGTAAGAGAGAGCCAGACGGCTTTTATTTGACTACTTGGTTATTATAATAAATATTAAATTGTTTTATTAAAAAAATTGTACCTACTTGATTTAAAATGTATAGGTATATTCATTGAAATTATAATAGCATTGATGTAATAGAAATTGTTTTAGTTTATTTAGGAATGTATTAATTTTTTTTTTCTTCAAAGTAAAGCGCGCCGGTTTCGAACCCACGACCTACAACTCGTAACTCGGGGCCGATGCCATTAGGCCGCTACCGCTATAATTGCTTAAAGCACGATAAATCATGAACTTTAAAACCGCTAAAAGCTAAGTCGAAATAATAGAATCTTTTGTATTGCTTTTGATTTTGTGTTGTGATCGTGTTTTAGAACAGCACAGTAATAACAAAAGACTGCGGAGTATTTGCGTAACACAATAACAGTAAAAATGGCTTTCATTTTGACAGTTCAACAACATTCATTGCGTTATTTACTTTGTTGTGCAAACAAATTTTTCGACCATATGAAGCAATGGATTAGCAGTATCCTTCAAAATGATTCAGATTCTGATTGATAGTGTGTTATGCAATTAGGGTGTTGGTGACGACGTACGGTGGATACGCGGCCATAGTAAATGTATGTATCGCTACTACGGCGCCGTCATTTCATTCTCGTTGACGTCCCGTTGACGTGGCGGTGGACAGACTGCCTAAAGCTTTGGTTTCCTAAGAATGCGGTGGCAACACAATAACGGCTGTCCAAATAAAGAGCGCAATTAGGGTGCTGATTGAGGCACAGAATGCCCAGTTATCAAAATGGTAACATGAGAAAAAACCCTACTGGTTTTTCATTCCGACATAGTAAAACGAATCATACTAATAGAACTAAGACTGGTTCAGTCAGGTATTTGACCTATAGTATAGTTATGTAACTTCCTCATCAAGGAAGCTGTAACAACCTCCTTAAAAATGACAGTGGGTCAAACTAAATGGAATTGCATAAACATAAATTTATATTATACTGAGCTTAAAAACCACTTAAAAACCTGTTGAAAATAAAGTGAACGTACTCCTCTTAAGAAGTTAACCACCAACAATAAAAAATCAGTCACCAAAGAAGTCGCACAACAAAATTATGCATGGATAACTTCGCAAAATAGTATTCCCTTGCCTGTTTTGCATTGACATGACACGAATATTTGTCTTGATAAAGACCAATGAACTACATTGAACCGTTAAGGACAGACACCTTCGACCTTGAATGGTAGCATGGTCGGTATGCAACCTTCTTTTATTTGTGACGTACGTACCTCCCGCTTAACATCGTCTGACAGTGGACTAGCCTTGAGCTTGAGTCATTGTAGTAGCGTCATAAATTGTTCAAACTCCTGACGTGAAACATCTTTCTTCCTATTGCTTTAGTAACGTTTCTTTGCACTGTATAAAGGAACAGTTTTTATGCTGTTCTATTAAAATTTAACAAGCACGCATCTAGAGTTAAGCCGTCGTCGTACCCACGTACAATTTTTTAACACGTAGGGTACTGGATTTTCAACGCACTGCTTAGTGCCGAGAGTTGACAATCCAGTGCGCAATACAAAATCGTCGCGTTAAAAAATCGCCAGAGCAACCATGGGATTTCTTATGACTTTAGATTCGGTCAAATGTGTCAGGTTATTGGAAATAACCTTTTACTGCTTGCCAGAAACAGAGCTTAGGTTAAAAGAACAGTTTTTTTTACTTTGTTTACTGTTGCCACAAGCCCAGGTTCGGCGACTTTTTTTCCCGCATTGGATTTTCATCGCAGTGTTTAGCACCGAGGGTTGAAAATCCAACAGTGTATATTTTTTGTCGCGCTAGGGAGGCGCTCTGTTGTATTCTCAATGCTCGGCTCGATAACGAGAGTTGAAAATCCAATGCGCGATAAAATCTCGTTGCGATATTTTTACGTCAGACGTGGGGATTTTACGAGTTCCAAAACACAACAACAGCGAAGTTAATTTTGCCTTGTGGTTGATAACAGGGTAACTAACTACCAAGTCAGTGCAGACAGAAGCGGACAATAAAAGTAATTTGTCACCAATACTATATTTAGAAACGATGCAGACAGCAAATGGTGTCAGTTTAATCGATTTATTAACATACATGACAAAAAAGGCTAACGCAGTCTTAACGAACACTCGATGCTATAACTAGTTAGTGTCTCTGGCAAATCGTGGGTATAATTTATGCATGCATCTATCAGAAGAAGGGTTCATTTATAAAGGTACTAGCGAGCCGCTGCTTCGTACGGTTTTTATGACTATGACATAACATCGAGATCTCATTGAAATGTGTAATAAATTCTATACGATCTGTTTGCGAACGAATTGATGAAGTTTTTTTCGGCATGTCAGAAGTACTGTGAGAGGGATTTATGAAAGTGTTGTTTTACTTGATGATTTTGTATTTTATCTTTTGTGTACTTTTATCTTGTGTTTGTGTATATACACAAATGGTATCTTTAATTACTGCGGTTTAATTGGTTTTAAACCGTTTTAATTAAAGAAATAAATAAATAAACGATTCGCCATCATTCACAGAATTTATTACACATGTTTAACCACATCAAAATACGTTGCGTAAAGAAGAACAACGCCGACACACAGACAGGCACGTAGAAGCGACTTTAATTTATATGTAAGCACAGAGGAAGAAGATAATATTGCTTAGCCCAAAAAAGTTGAACGTAGTAAACCCTGCTCATAGACAAGTTATATAAAGTTCTGGGGATGATAAAACACTGACCAATGTTTGCCGGAATTTGTGATTGTTTATGGAAATTGTTTATGAAACTTTACTCAGTTTAATAATATTTTATGTTTCAGGATTATATGAATGGAATCTCACGACTTATTTTGGACTTGACAAGGTCCATATTCAATCACGAGGTGACGGGCCAAGATAGTATTGCGAAAGAAATGAGCCAAATTATTAGCATAATTTGGCTCATTTCTTTCATCTACTAGCCGTTGTCTACAACTTTGTCTGTGTATATTTTGTTCATCATTATCTAATAGATACAAATATCCATGATGAAAAGTAGCCTCCTCCAGATCCCAGGCCAACCATCTGTCAAATTTCATTACGATCAGCTCATTGGTTTAGGCGTGAAAAATAACAGACAGACACATGTACAGAATTACATGCGCATTTATTACCTACCTATTATTATGGATGAACGATAAGTATACACATTCAAATACGCATAGATTTGTGATTGCGTTTAGTTTAGTTTTATAATCTTCCTGTGCGAGTCGCAATAAATACTTTTTCTTTCTTTCTTTCTTAGCATAGCATTACCAACATATAATGTCCCCACTACAGGGACACAGGTCTCCTCTCTGTGAGAGGGAGTTGGCCGTAATCCACCACACGGGCCCAGTGCGGGTTTGTAAATATCACAAGACATGTCTTCGAATTTTTGGTTTTAAGACATGCCGGTTTCCTCACGATGTATTCCTACACCGTTTTGAGAGCAGTGGAGTTAAAATAATTGAGACAAAGTAAAGCGACTGACTGGGTTCGAATCTACGACCTACAACTCGTAAGTTGCGTCCGTTACCACTGGGCAACCGCTGCTCTCCATTTAATAATATCTATAGTAAAACAGGCACAGCCCACAACATCCTCCATATATCCTGTTATTGACATTGTGCTATCTGTGTTTTATCCTTGGCTTAAATTAATGATCACGCAAGGTTTAATGTATTGAATGATGTTATATTTAACCAATTATCTATATAAATAATGTAATAAATGCTTGTCTTTGGTAAGGCTAGACCGACTTGGCGATTTTTTACTGTAAAATATTCGTAAGTGTCCGAATTAGGTTAATATTCAAAGAAAATTGGAAAAGTTTTCCGGATTATTTACAAATTCGGGATTCCTTTTTTTAATGCGATTTTTGTATGATCTAGGGCTGATTCTTTAATAGTCAGATAACTTTTATCTGAAGAATGAATATGACAGTTTGACATATTTTTTATACAAAAGAAATCAAAGGTCAATCATTGTTCCTCGGATAAAAGTTATTTGACTATTGAAAATTCAGCCCCTATTGATATTTGGACAGGACAATATTTGTCGGGTTTGCTAGTTATTAATAGAATTGAGAGAAGACATTGACCGCCATCCGATTCAGTTTGTTTTTTTCCTGTTAGCGTTTCAAATACCATCCGACAACTTACAAATTGACTAACTTGAAATGACCAAATAGTAAAGCTAGGTCAGTGGTACCTAGATGATTTGCAAATGATATTAAAACATCTCTTTTTTGTGATCTTAACAAAAATTATAAAAAGAAAAGATTTGATTCTTTGTATGTTTGTTTGTTACGCTTTCACGCTAAAACGGCTGAACAGATGTGAAAGAAATTTGGCACATGTGTAGACCATGTCCTGGATTTGGATGTACGATATCTTTTATCTCGATATTCCTATGGGATCGACACGTATGCTGGTGAAACCGCGGGGACACAGGTAGAACTAAATAAAATGGTTTACCAAAGATAAACGTTGTTTTTTGTTTTGTTTATTGTTTTATACACAGGTACAGAAGAGACCTCTCATCATTAACATCAATCATATTGCAGTTTCATTATACTGTCACTAAACTGGTCTGTTGCGAAGCTCTGTTCTAAGAGATTACTGAAATCAGTCGGAGGCCAAGACGCTACCAAAACATAAAAGCTGTTAGCAACAATGAGAAACCACATTTAATAATAATTTAGTTTTTTTTTTAATTCTATAATTTCATAAACGTGGTAATGCTGCCAGCCTTTTGGGCACTTAGCCCACTATGCGGACGAATTTTTGATGCCCAATGAGCTCCTGCCTTTTGCTATATTTTTATATTTTCGTATTATATACTTGTATATAATATATATATATTTTAGTGTTAGCTTGTAAAAATAGTTAATCAGTGTATGTTAAATAAAGACAATAAGAAACAACTTTATACATTCCTTTTGGCAAACAAAGTTAATAAGGAACTTTAAGTTGCTAAACAGGTGTCCACCTGATGAAAAGTGGTTACGACCACTTATGAACTACCAGGGGAATGGGCCTAGTTTTTTTTTTTTTTTTTTTTTCTGGGTGGGAAATTTTCCAATGACTCCTCCCGCTCTGGGCGGAGCAGAAGGGAGTGTCAGACTTTTACTGACTAAAACCCACCCGTGTTCCTTCAGTTGCCTGTGCCAGGGGCCACGGTATCTCTTTCGAACAACCCGCAGCCCCGGCGGCATCGGCCCTAGCGGACCCCGTCAGTTCGTGCTGACAGCTCTTTGAGGCGCGCGTGGAACACAACGCGCCGTCGACCCGGGCCTGGTCCTTACCGGGCGGCGAGCTGCCCATAGCTACCCTCGCTACCCTCGCTGGCTGGCCTCACTAGCCTTGGGAACAAACTTGAAAATCATAATGTGCTAAATTGACAGCACAAAAATGAATATTACAGCATAATCAACCTATAATGTTCCCACACAGAACTGGAACATAATCGCCCACGCGGGCCTAGTGCGGGTGCGGGATGTCACATATCTTCGAATTTTTGGTGGTAGGACATGCCGGTTTCCTCACGATGTTTTTCTTCACCGTTTCGAGAGCAGTGGTGATGAAATAATTTTCGCAAACTAAAATGCATGTACTTGGGTTCGAAACCGTAAAAAATATGAAAGGTGGATACTGATGGGCACTTCCCCGGAAATACCCCTTTTACAAAACCTCTTCTAGAAAAACAGGTAGCTACTACTTTTGCTATAAAAGAAATGCAATTAACATTCATTATATTAATGGGAAACTGTTGTCGGATCATTTTGACAGTCTCTAAATCATATTTTATTATACCCATGGGAAAGAAAAAAAAGAAAGTAAAATAGATAGGGTTTATTTCATGGAGTAGTTGGTCTAGAATAACCTAACCTTTGTCGTGACCATAGACCATGTTTTAAGGCTTGCTATGTTTTTTTATAGGCGGTGTTTGTCCTAATAAGGGGACTTTAGGGACTTTTAAGGAAATATTTACGAGCTGGTTCGTTTTTGGGGGTTAATCGTTTTAATCAACAAATTCTTTGGAACTATGAAAATGGAGTGGATACGCTAAAGTTACATCCATGTTTTTTTTAAAAATAAAAACGTCATTTTATGAGTCTGAAAGTTCCCTGGATATTCGGCCATTTTGAGAGACTGGCCTGGTTTTTAAAACGGAAACATTATAAGTTTTTTTTTTCTACATTATTATACAGGGTTATTTTTTAAAGACCAGCCAAATTTAAGGATGTCATACAGACCATCAAACTGAACAACTTTCTCCATGGGACAAATAGCGTAATCGCGAAAATTTTATCAACTGTCCCATAGAAAACTTCAATACCTACTCGACCTAAATGTATGGGACGGCTGAATTTTTATTCACGATTACGATGTTGGTCCCATGGAGAAAGTTGTTCAGTTTGATGGTCTGTACCACATCCTTAAATTTGGCTGGTCTTTAAAAAATCACCCTGTATACTGACGCCAGCAGCAGGTCTAGGTACCCGAAACTCTCAAATTTTCCCAATCAACCTTCAACCTAATGCTTTAGCGATAAAGTTGAAAATCTATTAAAGAAATTTGACAGATTTTAGCAGCTTAATGTGCTGGCGTCTGTACGAAATACGAAACTATAAATATTTTGATGAAGATGTGAACTAAAGCCAAAAATTTTTTAACAGTCAGTCATTAAAAAAGTCTTATTAACTAACGAATAAGTTAACAAATATTATAATATATATTATATTTACCTCCTGAATGTACCACGTACTATCTTCCAAAAACATTTGCTCGCAAGCTTTTCCTTGAATCAAGTCGAAACCTTTTTTATTTTTCAGGTCTACATTCTTCATAAACCTTGATTTGTAAAACGTGTTTAAGCCATCATTTCGCAGCACATCCTTATGCGGCAACTCCGTACAATTTCTTCCGAAATACACATATCCTAATGGACAACATTTACGAAAACAATTCTTGGTTTGACACAAACACCCAAATGTTCTGATTTCACCATCAATTTTTTTTGAGTACACATAGTTTGGCGGGAAAACGACGCCATTTTGCACTATGGAACCGTCTTCCGAACTTTCAACGCCACTAATATCGACACTTTCGTAATCCAGACACGGTTGCTCACTCGCGCACGAAGCTACGAAAAACAGAATTAGTAGAAACATTTTCTTTAGTATGTGAAAAAATAGATTCAATGCTATGAGTGCGTTCACGATCTAGAGTATTTGTAATCTGTGCTTGATACCGACGACCGGCTCATGATGTAGTACGTATTGCACTGGCCGACAAGTGAGCAACTTTTATTTATTTATATAAAGTTAGTTAGGACATGAATTAATTAGTGGGATAGTTAATTGTTTCCTATTATACCCTTGTGTGGCGTTCACATTGTGCTCCCGAAATATGTTTTAATTTTAGTAAGTCGCTGTTTTTCAGGAAAAGTTATTAGTGGACTTCCATTGTAATCTAGTTTTGGTAGATTCGCCTAGTTTACTCGGTCAGTTCACGCATGTCATTATTTTTACGCATAAACACTAGTGTTATGATATGTTAACATGATCCACCGAAGAGTTTGGTGTCATTTGCAAAGCTTATCAAAGTGTTAATTTATAAATTCGTTAATATATTTACTTACTTATACCCGAACATTTTTATAAAAAATATAAAAAATTGTAGTCCGTCGGTAACGGGAGCAGGGTCCAAGCTACCGGTGGTCAGGGCTCCAGAGACAGGAACCTCCTCACAATGCGAGCCATATCAAGGACTACTGCCTTCTGAATCAGGCCCTTGATCCAACTGCCCAACGAGAGCCTCGAGAGATGCCTAACGAAAGCCTTGAAAGATGCCTAAGGAGAGCCTCGAGAGATGCATAACGAAAGCTTCGAAAGATGCCTAAAGAGAGCCTCGAGAGATTCTCAAAGAATTAATAAATTATGAATTGCCTATTTTATAAATTATTAGCATTATTTCCGGGTTTATGTTTTTTCTCTCAGCCCTTTGTCTGGTTCCAACCACATTTACGGGCTAACCCAAGTGAATGCAGAATGTGTAGTGTGTAAGATTTTATAAATGTTTATGTATGGTGATGATGTTACTAGTATTTATAATTTACCATACTCGTATTTTACTAGACGTGACACCAATATCCTGTCCAATAGGTATATACATAATACCAACGGAACATAAAAACAACGAAATAGGTTTAAATAGGCGGGAACTCGGAAACTCGGAAATAAGGATAATTTATTTAAAAAATCTGACTCAGGCATACAAAATATATACTCGCTATAAATCGAAGAGTTATTGCGAATTCTATTTTATTAATAATAAAGCTGATGAGTTTGTTTGTTTGAGCGTGCTAATCTCTGAAACTACCAGTCGGATTTGAAAAAATCTTTATGCATTTGATAGCTTAATTCTTGAGAAAGGTTCTACATCATAGAAGGACCCTTAGAAGTCAAGCAAAAAGTAAAAAAAGTCAGAAATACCTCTACGGGTACGTGAATAAAAAGTTATAGTATCTAACTGTAGGATGCCCATAACTTGCATTTATGTTAATCCTTTCAATATAGCTGAACATGCTTGTCATCGCAGAGTGGTTCTATGATGTCAATAGAGCAAATTATTATTAAAATAATAAAATTATTACGACGACACGGTTGACGCAGTGGCTGAGCGATCGACTGCTGCGCTGCGTGTCGCGGGTTCGGTTCCCGCACGGAACAAATATTTGTATTGCCTACAGGTAGTTGTTCCGGGTCTGGTTGTTTGTGTATATGAGTTTAAATGTTTGTAAACGCACCCACGGTACACGAGTAATTCCTAGTGTGGGGCAACGTAGATTCAAAAAAAAATAATTGACTAATGCTATAGGTACCTACTATGTTTTGGAATGGGCAACTAGCTTCATCTGTCTGATTGACCGACCCCTTGACAGTTCAAAAGTGCCTGTTATTGGTTTATACTGTCCTACTAGTATTATAAACGCGAAAGTTTGTATGGATGGATGGATGCATGTTTGTTACTCTTTCACGCCAAAACTTCTGAACGGATTTGGATGAAATTTGGAACACAGATAGTTTATAACCAGGATTAACACAAATAATACTTTTAATCACGATATTCCCACGGGATCGAAACTTGTGCGGGTGAAAGCGCGGGGCAGCTAGTTTAAAATATACATTTGCTTTGAGTTTGAGTTTGAATACGAGAATTGCTCAGATAACTCTCCAAAGCGTGGAGATTTGGAGAATGATGTATTAAAATGATTGCCTATTTAAGACAAGACCGTGCGCATATTGCCAATCTGTGCACATAAACAGCATACCAATGAGTGCCAGTAAACTGAAGCGATATATAAAATAGTAGTAGGTACGTCTGTAATTCGGCATCCTTACAGAATAATAAGGATTTATTTGTGTCATTTATTTTGGGTTTTCCTTGAATGACGGTTTCTAGGTATATACGAGAACATACATACATTGTTGTGAGTCATCGAACTTGGATATCTCACCGACATTTCCTGGATTCAGGTACATTACATACAAATATTAAATAGGGTGGACCACAAGGTGGCCCGACGACCTTGTGAAGGCTGCAGGAACCCGTTGGATGCGAGAAGCACAGAACTGGTCAAAGTAGAGGTGCTTGGGGGAGGCCTATGTTCAGCAGTGGACGTCTTTCGTCTGAAATGATGATGACGATGATTAAACACTAGCTTTTCCCCGTTACTCCGCCCGCGTGGAGGTTGGAAATGATCCCACGGGAACATACTACCGAGATAAAAAGTATTCTAGTGTGTGTGTTGTGTAGTGTGGGGTGTGTGTGTGTTGTGAGGGTGTGTGTGTGTGTTTAGTGTGTAGTATTGTATTGTGTGTTGTATTGTTGTTCTCTGTTGTGGATTTTTTGTTCAGATCGTAGAAATGGCCTGTCGTTTGGTGCGATGACCTGAAGCAAATAACTATTTGTGTCCGCAAGAACTATTTATTTACTACGGGTTCCCGTTACGATAACCCTGTAGCGGCATCTACACCGCCACATGCAAACTACGCATGATACTGACGTCACGCAAAATCCTGCATCGCGCAAGCAGGGTTTACGAGCGACTAGCATATATACAACAGCCCGACAAGAATCATCGATAATTCCAATTCAGCCTGTCCCTTGCTGCCCTCTCCCAGCAACGCCCTTAGCGTGTAGTCGCTTAGGTTTTAACAAAAAAAAAAAAAAAAGAATCATTGGGCAGTTGCCCACCAGACACGACACCCATCTGGTCGGAGGATCACCCTCCATATGGTGAGTGAATGTTACACCCCATTCGTCATCCCTCTATAACCCTATGAAGTAGCAGCAATAGCAATACCTATGTGAAACAAAAAATCTAGTCCGAGAGAGAGACAAGCTTCACTCTATATTCATACTCGTATTACCCCGTTGATCTCGTGGTCGCAAGCGCGACTGCTGAGCGTGGGATCCTGGGTTCGATTCCCGGGTCGGACAATGTGTTATTGTTTTCCATTAGGAATTTCTTAGTAACAGTCCGGAGTTTCGAAGTTGGCGGTTTAAACCCGAGTGTCTCGGAAAGTACGTAAACTCAGGTTGGTCCTGCGCCTGATCTCTTCCCGGTCGTGTCGGATTGCCGTCCCATCGGACTATGAGAGTAAAGGAACAGAGAATGCACCTGTGCTTGCACACACACTTGTGTACTATAATATCTCCTGCGAACCTGGCTAATCTTCGTTGAGATTGGCCACCGTGACGGAAATCGGTATCGATATCGGGAGGGTATTATTACGCAATTAGGGTGCCAGATTTGTGTCTATTAAAAAAGTCTAAATCTATAAATAATAAAAATTAAATTTACTGACAGACAACGCACAGTCTAAATCACTGGGTCTGGAAGCATGTCTACAATAGAGTTCCTTATTTAATGGAGTGGACACTAAGGAAAGATTTTTGAAAATGCATCTACTAAAGGGGAAAAAGAAATAAAAAATAATTAAAATAAATAGGGAACGAAAGTATGTAATGAAAAAAGTCTCTTTTTGAAAAAACAACACGGTACAATATAAAAAACAAAAACTAGTAGCAGATTACAAGAAGCCTTAGGTGCTAGGTTTTTACAAATGCCCTGAACCTCACACTAAGATTTCTAATGTCGCGGGGTCATTTGCCGATTGGACATCATGCCATTATGGCTTGTCTTCATTTAAAATCCGAAAAACTGGCTGCCAGTTCTAAAAATAAAATAAGATATTAAAAGTTATTTCACATCGTGAACGCAGCTTTTATTCGTAACTAAAGTAAATGGTGTCGAAATAAACTAAAGTGGCCGAATTATAATGTGACAGCGCCTTAGGGAACAACGATAGTCTATTAACTATTTGCATAAGGCGTATTCCTGTTCAAATTAGTAACCTCGATGGCCTCACGGTCGGAAGCATTACTGTTGAGTGTATGAGGTCCTTCGTCCTAATTACGTAACAAGAAAGAAAGAAAGTACGTTTATTGGCATTACAGCAAAATAAATACACCTTAAAACTAAACTACTATAAAAACAAGAATAAAGATTATAATGCTAAAAGGGCCTCAGCTCAGCATAATGTTGGTTGACAACACAAGGTCTAGCAACACACTTTCAATCATAACCAGAGGGTTTTGAAGGATATTGCTAATCCATTGCTGTATAGGTTTGAAAAATTCGTCTGCTCAACAACGTAAATAACGCAATGAATGGGTGAACTGTCAAAATGAAATTCATAGCGATCAATTGGCGCTTCACTTTGTGAAAATAATTTCATCACCACTGCTCTCAAAACGGTGAAGGAAAACATCGTGAGGAAACCGGCATGTCCTAGAACCAAAAATCTGAAACATCTACCAACCCGCACTGGGGTCGCATGATAGATTACAGCCCAATCCCACAGTAGAGAGGAGGCCTGTGCCCCAGCAGATAATGCTACGTAATTACCCCGCTGGGTTCAATTCCCAGGTTTGGCAGTAGGTTGGGTATTTTAGTAGTAGCCCAGTGGCTGGGTTTTGGCCGGTTAATAGCAATAGGTTCTCCCCCTGAAACATGGGACAAAAACGTAACTGGCGAAATATGGGTCATATTATAGGACACCTCTGCCTTACCCTTAGGGGTTACAGGTGTGATGTTGTATTATTTATTAGTAAAACATCCTTTTATGCAACACCAGGTTTTTCATGAGAGATCGTCCACACTAATGTTTATTATGGCTCCATCTGATTTTTTTCCTTTAGTATCTTACATACAAACAGCCAGAACTACGATTTGTAAGCAAAGCGTATATTTTTGTTCCGTTTGGAGGTCGCACCGACAACACAGAGCGTAGCAGACAATCACTGCGCTACTGTGCAAACTATAAAATCATAAAGGAAGCAAGTGAAAGGTATTGATACGACTTTCAATCACAAATCATTATAAATTATTCATAATATTTGCACGCCATACTATGTGGCAGACATGTCGGATGCTTTTTTTTGTGTTATCCTGCATGCATGTTTATTCTTGTATGGTTACACATGTTGGAGTAAATAAATATATGTTATCCATCTTAAAGGGGTTACGTTGATCATAGTCAATGAACCAGTACCATTCGCCTAACCTTATGTATTTGTAAATAGCAACTAATTATGTTGGTTGGGACAAAGAATAAGCTTGTGTTTGGCTTCCAGCCGTTCCAGATGCATTATCTTTCTATCTGAAGCTCTGAAAGCTGAAGAGTTTGTTTGTTTGAACGCGCTAATCTCTCTAACTACCAGTCGGATTTGAAAAATTATTTAAACATCTGATAGTCCAATCTTTGAGGAAGGCTATAGGCTATTTAACACGACGTTAGGCTTATTAGGAGCCGAGCAAAGAGAAAAAAGTCAGGAAGAACGCTAAGCAAAAACGAAGTAATAGCACGGGCAGGCGATGCGATGTGATGCGACGGGGTGGGTCGGGGGAACAAGAAATTCCTCGAGGACGAAGTCGCAGGCAGAAGCTAGTAATTTAATAAAACTTCGTGATCGAGACTCATCTGACTTCCACAACCTCTTGCTCATGCTGGGCAATATTGATATCAGATAACAGAACTGGAGTTATCGATAGTCCGACATAGCTAGCAGAGTTATTAGCTAAAGTGGCAGTTGACCGCCTAAGTCTTTCGAAGGTCCGATACGGGGCAGACGAGTCCTCGAGCGCCTGCAAATCATGTATCGGCAAGCGTAGCGAGGGATGCCTAACAAAATGGCGTATTTACATTACGAAACTAGTTATTCATTCACTTAGTTATTCATTGATAATTTCACGTGTACATCATTATCTATTTACATCAATGAATAACTAAGTCTGAGCCAACCTTCTTAAGGTCGTCGGTCCATCTAACTGGGGGGCGTCCCACACTACTCTTGCCGATACGCGGTCACCACTCTAGGACTCGTCTGCTCCACCAGCCATCGGTCCTTGAACAAACATGGCCAGCCCACTACCACTTCAGTTTGCTTACTCTGCAGAATTTCAGACAGTCAACAACTAACTCAGCCTATGACATTCACATTACACCACACCCGGTAATACTGCCCTCTACTTTTATTTTTCCCACTTCTTCTTTTCATTACTGTACTTGAATTATATGAGCTGAGCCCAGTAGGTGGCTAGGTTAATTGCGGCAACAGTTGCATTTTTGAGGTCCTCAGGAGTGCGGGTGTATGGGAACTTTGGACACTCCAAAAGATGGGGCACGGTTTGGTCAGGAGCACACTGGGTGTCAAAGAGATCTATAATCCCCCCTTAGCTATATTGTTTTTGTATCGACCTATTTGGGTTATCAGTCGATTGAGCATCCCACTTCCCAGCCGACTTTTTAGATCGTCGGTACACACGAGTATACAACCAGATTTACATTATGAAACTATTTGCGTAAACTTAGTTACTCATTGATAGTTTCACGTGTAAATAGATAATTATTTACACGTGCGCTAGAGCAGGACTGACAGACTGGATGCGGAAAGCGAAGGACAGGGTATTCTGGTACAGGCTGGCCAGCAGTAGACTGCGAAAGGCTGAGTTGATGAATTAAAGTCAGTTGAATAATCAGGATATTAAAATACCTTTAGTACACGTAGGTATTTATAATAGTTTTCCATGACGTACCTGATTAGCTGGGCACTTTATGCAAAGTTCCTTCGTGATTCCTAGATATAGATGTAATGCATTCATTTTATTGTGATTACTTAGTATTTATAGATATGTCGGTTGTGATGACTATTAAATTGTTTTCGTACAAAGTAAAGATTTTGCTGTGTGATAACTAGTAACATTATTTATTATCTATCTTGTGGCACTCATTTTCATATTTTCTTTAGTTAATATGCGGATAATATAGTGGGCTGCGATATTGTTAATATTAAGTATGTATTATCTTTCCTCTGTTCCAACACATATTGTAGCTGTTTATTGTCCCTGAATAAATAAAATAAAACATAACAATATAAGTGGCTTTCTTTTCTAAGATGACATTATTTCACTCAGGGCCCTAGTTCACCATGACCACTTAACAATTCCTTACTCGAAACCACGTCAATTCCTTAGCTAATGCCGCCAATCTCGCGTTCACTTCGCGCGGTCTCCTTCATTGTGTCATAGAAAATAAGGCCACAGGTCGTTTCAAGAGTTGCATCGTGTCAAAATCAATCTGCCTTTTGCCAACGGTGTTTGGGGTCGGCTTCCAGTCTAACCGGATGCGAATACCACTATTTTACATGGAGCGACTGCCTGTCTGACCTCGACAACCCAGTTACTTGGTAATACTATACCCCTTGGTCAGACTGGTTGTCAAACCTTTAAGCCTCTGACTACCGGTACCGTCTAGCGACCAGCGAAAGCACTAGGAAGTGGTAAAGGGCGGGCGTATTGGGGGACTGTCTTTTGTAATTTTGACGTTCGAAAAGTGCTGATTCTCAGCCTAATTTGAATAAACGAATTTTTATTTTGACTGTTAAAGATCTAAAGATACACGAATGACAGCCGGATCCGAAGGATTAACGTGCTTTCCACGGAGGGGTCTCAATATCGATATGGATTTGGACACTTCGATTCACTCGTGCGGCTTTATTATTTAGCCACGAGCCTCCCAAGTGGGTGGGTGCATTTTTTTATAGGTATTGATGATTCAGTGAATTGTTATTCTTAATAATATACTGAGTCAGAACAGAATACACCTGGGTCCGCTACCCTCCGCAAACCCAACCACTGTGTGTGTTGCTGTCAGAAGTTGTTCCTCGCCACAAGAAACGAGACGCATCCTTATTGAAACTCACGTCTCTGGACGTATCTTCGCGCAGGTAATCGACTGGCTAGATATTCTTCAAACACCATCAGAACCAGGTACCCTCCATGAGATCGTCAGTAACACCAAGGCGTTGCTGGCTTTCCTTGATGAGCTGGGGTGGATCGAATAATTGACCTTTCGACCCGTACGCATTGACGTGGAGTTGCGGAAACCAGCCCATATTATCTATCACCTAGGAAAAAATGATGATGGAGAATAAAATTTACATGACATGTAAAAGAAAATAACAGAATAGGGATGTTAAAAGCACTTTTAATTTAAAGTTAACCCATTAAAGGCATTGTTTGTGCTGCTTTGTCCGCTTAATGCGCTTTGCATAATTAATTTGTAGGCATATACATGACAAAACCCAGTGACTGACACCGCAGAATAATATACAGACATCCCAGTCCATTCCGTTCGTTAAATATAAGTAAAAGAGTGACGGAAAGTGCCGAATTATCATTCGTATAGTCCACCACCTTCCCTCTTCAGTACCCCTACTTAGTTTAAGATATAGGTGCGTTCTCCGTTATTTTTCAGTGGCAAAGTTTTTTTACTAGGCTGTTCTGTCCCACACCTGAGCGCGCGCGTCCTGGTTCCACTTTTGACGGAACCTATCCAGTTCGTCCCGTCATCTCTTACGTGGTTTGTCGCAATGTCTCAGGGCACCAGTTCTGTGCTATTTGGGGTCACAGTTTTTTCGGCAAGCGGTAGACATGTCCTGCCCAGCCGATCGATTCAGTAAAAATCTCACCGTGAAAAGTTAGGTGAAGTGAGCTTAGAGTGAGCTGTCAATGGTGTCAATCCCTAGCATTACTTGGAATGACAGCTCACTCCACGCTTACTTCACCTAACTTTTCACGGTGAGATGGTTACAGAATCACACTACTATTATGTTTAGTTTATTTTATTTTAGAAACACTCTTTGTATTACCAAATGGCTTGTGGCTAAGTATAACTGCCGCACGCGTCGATCGATCAGGTTAAGCTCCTTCCCCTTTTTAATCCATCCATAGGTTGCCTTTAAAAGATCGCTCTAAGCGATAAGACCACCCATTGTGACACACTATGTAAAATTTATATATTTATGTCTGTCTTTATATAGTGTACATAATAAAGAGAGAGAGAGGATGGGTGACTATTTTTATATACCAAGACTCCTTCGTGCCTCGAAAAGCATGTTAAGCCGTTGGTCCTAGCTGTCATTCGTGGATCTTTGACAGTCGTTACGGCTAGTCAGAACTCAGAAACCCAAAAGTCCTACCAAGAGGTATATTATTACCCAGTAACTGGGTTGTGGAGGTCAGATAGGCAGTCGGTCCGTGTAAAATACTGGTATTCAGCTGCATCAGGTTAGACTGGAAGCCCACCCCAACATAGTTTGTTTTTAGTTCTAAAGGCTAGGCAGCTGATAACTCTATGTCATATTACCAAATTACAGTTCTCATTTCCATATTTCATAAAGTTCATTTTTGCGTTGAACTATTTTATGTTGTATGCTATACAGATAAGCGTCCACATAGGCCGATATAACCGCATCCAGGGGCCCCACCGTGGTAACATAATAGGTTAGATTTTTATTGAAATATTTGAAAATACAAATAAATAATACATATTTATTGGTATTTTACATAGATAATCTGGTGGAGCCCTCTTTTTGATAATCTTTTTAGTGTGCATTATTTTTATGATTTTAAATGTAAATACTGCACGTTCTTCTGCTCTCTCAATGTCATTCTACTTAGAACCCTATTATAAAATGAATAAAAACATTATTGGAAACTGATCATACTAATACAACAGAAGTGTGCCTTCTGCCTTATAGCTCTAAGAAAAATACACTACATCAACACTATATAGGTTGATTCATAGTACTCACGTTAAATACTCGTACAATAGTTTTTAAAAACATAGATACTCCTTGGTAGTTGGGTACACTACCTACATAGCCAACCAATACTACTTCCTACTAATATTATAAACGCGAAAGTTTGTATGGATGAATGTTTCGTGCCAAAACTACTGAACGGATTTGGATGAAATTTTGCACACATATAGTTTATTACCAGGATTAACACATATAACACTTTTTATACCGATATTCCCACGGGATCGAAAATAATGCGGGTGAAACCGAGGGCGCAGCTTACTAGCTGCGCCCTCGGTTTCACCCGCATTATTTTTAGTACCTACTGGTACTAAGTCTAGAATCCAGATAACACAAGACAGAGAACTATGACTCATACTTCGTTTCAACACTCGATTTGATATTCATAAGTTTTTACTACCGAACTCGATTACAATGCAAATATTATGCGAACATCGTCCCTAAGATGAAAAAAAATAAACAATAGATCCCAAATAATACGTTGCCTTTTGAAACAGAACTCGTCAAGGATTCTTAGATTTTTTTGCACTGCACTTATGTATTTTTACAAATACCAAACATAGTGATGAGATAATCGCAAATATGTATGCCAGACAGAAGATTGCTTATTCATTGGAATCCCAATAGAATTTAAATGATCGATAATGCTGCCTTTTGCATGGAAACAAAATATGTAAGACTGTCTCGATCGTTAACAGCGATGTATAAGCACTTGAATTATTATGGCAAACTCGCAGTTTCGATTGAATGGGTAGTAATAGATATATATAATTATGTATTGTTAAGTTTGTAACCAACAAAAGAGCAATGAAGGCCCAGTGGTGGCATTGATCCCGACCTACGAGTTGTAGGTCATGGCTTCGAACCCAGACTGGCACTTTACTTTTTGTTTTTAATTTCATCACGACTGCTCTCAAAACGGTGAAGGAAAACATAGTGAGGGAACCGGCATGTCCAAGAACCATAAATTCGAAGACATGTGGAATGCACTGGGCCAGCGTGGAGGATTATGGCCCACTCCCTCTTACAGAGAGGAGCCCGTGTCCCAGCAGTGCGAACAGTATAGGTTGATTATGTTTATGCTATGTTTGTAACTATTACAAATTAAGAGGATGGTTTGTTTGTCAGCGTAACGAAAAACGAAGTTATGACAATTGCTCCCTTTCAAGAGAAAGGCCTACGAAGTCTACGAGATGAGCTACTATCGCTACGAGCTAAGGTACGAGGTTCTTATGCAAAAATATTAGGTAGATTATTATTATTTTTTGTTGTCTATGCCAAAAACATCATGATGATCATAGAACTTTGTTTTTTTTGCAACCTACAATAAGTACATACTATACACGTACCATACTTTACATATTTTACAAGCCATTATTCTCATGAGGGTAGATAGAAACTACTGAATGTCACCTGCTACGATCCCTAATTATTTTAACTTTCTATTTTTTTTATTGTTGTAGAAATTCGAAAAGCAGCCTATGTACTGTTACGAAACATTTTACTGTGCGTTTTTAAACAATAGAAATAATGTTTTATTAATTTAACTTTGGTACATTATTTATCAACATCCGTAAACGTCGTAAAATGTCGTAGCATAATGCTGAGATAGGAGCCTTTTGGCCTCGTACAGGACTTTCTGTTTCATTTTTCTTTTTGTTACTTTATTTTTCATTGATTTTTTATATAATTTGGTTTTGTTACCTACTTTAAAAAAAAATATATAATTTGGTTCTGTTATCTACTTTTTTTTATATAATTTAGGTTTTTATTTTTGATTGTGTTTAGTTTAGTTTCGTTATATGATCTTCCTGTGCGAGTCGCAATAAATACTTTTTCTTTCTTTCTTTAAACAATACTGGGAATAAAATAACAATTATGATACTAATGATAAATATGCAGATTAGACATACAACAGATATTTTGTTAATTTGCAATGATTTCATTGACTTGTATATTTAAAACTAGGTTCTGTCCGCAACTTCACCTGCGTGAAATTTTTTGTTCCAAGTCACTTGCCTGCGCTAGCAATTTGTTTTCGCTTAGCTTATTTCTAACTTTTTTCTTTTTGCTCGGCTCCTTAGCGTCCTAGCGCGATGTTGTATAGTTTATAGCCTTCCTCAAGAAATGGGCTATCAAATGCAAAAAGATTTTTTCAAATCTAACTGTTAGTTCCGGAGATTACCCCTTACGTACAAACTTACAATAGTATAATATACAAGGTGTCGTTTTGCACCCTCGTCAAATTCAAGGAGGTAACTATGCTACTGATTTTCGACACGAATCAATAATAAAATAAGTAGGTTTTTGTTTTCTAATTTTCGGAAATCGGCATGTGTGGGACACGCATTTTAAAACGCGGCCTATGTGAGACCGCACTGTAACTGCCCTTTTACACATACATAAAAACCCGGAATTTGACGAGGATGCAAAACAACAACTTGTATATAGATTGTTACTCATTCTTGCCGTTATCACTTAGTATTGAGAGCAAAAGAATAAGGTCATATTATGTAATCTATGTATTCTCATAAGAACTCTCATCTGTTTCTTCTCGAGTGCTTACTATAAATTTTGATTTATCGCTACCTACCTACATAATTATAATTTGTAAATGTATATAAACAATAATAATAAAACACTCAAATAAAATATTGCTACTATACAATTTACGATTACGATACCTATTTATTTGTGTTATTATAAATTACACAGTATTTTTAATATTACTAGCTTATGCCTACGACTTTGTTCGCGTGGAAGTTGTGGGATACGCAATAATACTAAAATAACAGCCACATTTCTATAAAACTCCTAAGGATCTCGATCCCCGCGACGACAATTCATAGTAAATTGAAACTTCAATATGGTTGAAACTATCTAACTGTCACATAGTCAAATATCATCATCATCATAGTTTCAGCCGAGAGATGTCCACTGCTGGACATAGGCCAAGCGCCTCCACTTCGACCGTTTCTGTACTTCCTGCATCCAGCGGGTTCCAGCGGCCTTCACAAGGTCGTCGGTCCACCTTGTGGGAGGAATTCCAACACTACGTCTTCGAAATATACCTTATATGTACTATGACGTCCAAGTGAAATCCAACCTTATGATGATAGAAGTCGACGATACCTCATGGAAATCCTCATGGACTTCCTCCATCATGGGGGTGATGGAGGGGT
Organism: Apamea epomidion; assembly: GCA_947507525.1. Lineage (NCBI taxonomy): Eukaryota > Metazoa > Arthropoda > Insecta > Lepidoptera > Noctuidae > Apamea > Apamea epomidion. The sequence continues at coordinate 5,070,218 of OX382237.1, read as the reverse complement.
ATGCCGGACTCTTACCGGCTAAAACCACCGAGGTGTTCCACCTCTGCCTATGGCCGGGGCCGCGAGATTCGCATAAGCATTCACCGCTCCCCTGACAGGCCTTGACCCGCTGTTCCTCAGCGGGTCGCACCTCCCCAAGGCCGACGATACCTATGTATCTTTAGGGGGACAGGTTTTCAGTCCTCAATTTTAGTCTACCCTGAAAAATAGAAAAGCTAACTTTACAAATGTACAATGTACAGGCTAAAACCATTTATCTTCGTAACTCAGAGTAGGCGAGGTTTAATAAATGAATGGGATTAATTAAATAAGTAGCTAAAATAGACCTATATGTATAAGTTTGTAGTTGTTTCACCTAAATAGCCATCCATACTAATATTATAAATGTGAAAGTAACTCTGTCCGTCTGTTACCTTTTCACGGCTAAACGGATAAACGGATTTGGATGTTTGACACACAGACATACCAGGGACTGGGTTAGGAGAACGCACCAGGATACTTTTAATCCCGGTAGTGCGTTCTTGTCGGATAATTTCAGACCTTCACACGGGGAACAGCTAATATTATAACCTTAATCCTTTCGTGTGTAACATGATGAAAATAAAATCTTATCATCTCCCTAGACTTTACTCAACTATGTTGGGATTAGCTTCCAGTCTAACCTAAGAATACATGAAGCGACTGCCTATCTGACCTCCACAACCCAGTTACTGGGTAACACGATACCCCTTGGAGACTGGTTTTCAGACTTTTGAGTTTATGAGTTCTGACTATCCGTAACGACTGTCAAAGATCTACGAATGACAGCCGGGACCAACGGCTTAATGTACATACCGAGTCACGGAGGTCTCGATATATTATGTAATGGTCACTCATCCACGAACCGACCGCGGCGAGCGAAGCTTAACCTTAGATCGACCCGTGCGGCTGTGATTATTTAGCCACCAGCGAAAATAAAAACGATGCATAAGATAAAATTAGTCAGTCATCAATGTTTCGTTGTGGGAAAATTGCCTATACAGGTTGTGTCGCAAAGGCTAAAGTAAATATCGTCACTCGTGGTGAAGGTTGCCCTTAATTTGGACGGGCACTTAAGTTTTGTTTGTTGCCTAAACAAAGAGTGCTTCAATTTCAGTGACAACATTTATGCTTTGTAATTTCTTACATCACTTGCTATGGGTAATGGTATACATTATGAAAACCCAGCAGAAAAAATTAAGGGACACAATTTCTATCGCGAAAGCTTTGATTCTGATAGTTTAACTGTATTCTTGGGCACAGGTGAAAACGATTGAGTGGACATTGTTAAACTATCTAAATCATCAACATTTGATTGTACCTAGAATGTTGGTTTTAAATTTTTGTTGGTTTTACCAGAGGGACAGTTCTCGTAATTTTAACAACGTTCACAGCGTGATCTCAATCTCAATCTGTCAAAAATACCTCTAATTTCCCTACATTTTTGACAAGTTTTTGACATTGATTGTCGCTGAGATGAGAATAGGAAAGGATGATGTACCTACCAAAACAAGCATCATTCTTTAATGATAAGGTATAGCTGAATTTGAATACTTTAATTCTATCAGCGAAGCAAACCCACTATTTCTAACTAGTTGGGTTTAGGCTTAAAAACATTTAATTAACTCTAAAGCGTTCATGTTAGGTGTCTTGTACCTAAAAGATAGATCCTTGACTATAGGATTAATGGTTCCACAAGGCCGTTATCCCGTTTTTTTTTTTGCACGAATTTGTTTATGTCCATTGTATTCCATGGATATCCGATATACGAGTAGGTACGATTTAACGTCAAAATTATAATCAATTTAAATTATATCGGCACAGTCACACAGTGGTTGAATGGTGGGTCACGGGCTCGATAACCGTTTGGGGCAAATTGTACAACTATCTGCAAAATAATTGTATCTTCGTCTGGCTTTTAACAAAGAGATGTACAAATTATCTATGTTTTTCATAAAATATTTTTGGTGAATCTTACCCAGAACTTTTTTTTGCTTTCTATCATAGATACCTATCTACCTACCAGCGGGGTAGCAATGGCTTTCATTTTGACAGTTCCACACGTTCATTGCGATATTAACGTGGTTGAGCAGACAAATGTTTTTTCAGTCATACGAAACATGGATTAGCAATATCCTTCAAAATCAGTCAGATTGTGATTGTTCGTCTGTTACGGAATAGTGGAATTATACATATCTACTGAAACGAAATCTCAGACACAAAACTGGGAACCCAGTAACAACAGGGAGCTTACCACCAGCTCTTATAGCAGGGCAGAAGTTGAACTGCACTACTGTTTTGTTCTATGACTAATTACAAAAAAGCAGTGCATGTCAACTTCTGCCCTGCTCTTATATAGCTGGTGGCTTACCCCCTGAACTCTTAGTGAGCATTACCTACATTACATTGTATACTTTGTCCTAGGCTACGTTATTATGCAAAGACGGATGAGCACTTAATCCGTTATTGTTTTGATTTTCTTTTCTAAATGTATTTAATGAATTTTATTTGAATTGCAATTGTATATCTGATGTTATTTTTTTAATTTTTCGACACAATGTAGCTATATTGTTATGAAATAAATTACTTATGACTTAAAACCTATAACATCGTTATGATAGAGCAACAATACCTAGAAAATACATGTTATTCAATAATGCAGCAGCGTAGTGATTATAACACTAACCTACCCTATGCGTAGATAGACTAACCGTAGCTACCTACAGTCACTACTCAAACTCAACTCAAACTCAAACTATTTATTTTAAAATAAACCAATTACAGGCACTTTTGAATTGTCAAGGTCGGTCAGTCAAAAAGATGAAGCTAGTTGCCCATTCCAAAGCGTAGTAGGTACCTATGAAGAAGAACGGGCAAGAAACTCCATGGACACTCTTGTCAAGAAACTCCATGAGCGCTACAGCTATGTAATTACTTACTTACACATTTATATTCAAATATGTTCATAGAAGCACTATACGGTGTTATTTTTTAAAGACCAGCCAAATTTAAGGATGTGGTACAGACCATCAAACTGAACAACTTTCTCCATGGGACAAATAGCGTAATCGCGAAAATTTTATCAACTGTCCCATAGAAAACTTCAATACCTACTCGACCTAAATGTATGGGACGGCTGAATTTTTATTCGCGATTACGATGTCGGTCCCATGGAGAAAGCTGTTCAGTTTGATGGTCTATACCACATCCTTAAATTTGGCTGGTCTTTAAAAAATAACCCTGTATACAATGTGCAACTGAATTAATGCACTTTATGAAAGTAGTTGGTTGAAAATCCTTTACTGAATCGATTTCTGTCATTTTTAATATAGGTAATTTTTTATCCCAAAAATAATTATAACCACGTAAATTACTGTCACACGTCCGCTGTACAGTCAAAACAAACCAAAATGGATGAAATACCTACTACGCTAGACCCTTATACGTGTACGACTGTGTGCATGCGCAGATTTGTAAATTGACCACAATTTTCTGCCACAATCAGGATAACTTATGTAATAAAAACACAATGTTTTATACATAATAATAAAAAATCAGTGTATGTATTATGATTATAACATAATATTCTAATTGGGGTGTTTGGTGGTGTGCGTTAATTCCGGGACATGTTGTATACATATATTCTTATCCAACACAGATACTTTATACAGTAGTTTGTGTAAGAACTTTGTAGTAACCTCTACCCATATCGGTCCCATTGGCGCCGATTCCCTTGTTCACAAACTAAACTAATTTAGGTTCAGTGCATCTTTTTCTTACTATTTCATTATGAAAAGGACGGAAGATAAATATTAGTTGCGCCTGACGTAAATTGACGTATTTTTAGTAGCCATGTTTTTAATCACGTCAAAACTGTCTATGGAGTATCTTAATTTGACAGGACTAAACTAATATTTATCTTCTGTCCTTTTCTTAATAAAAAAAAAAGATAAAGATGCACTGAACTTAAATTTAGTTTAGTTTGTGAACAAGGGAATCGGCGCCTAGAATTTTAGTTTTTGTATAATCACCCTTATCGGTCAACTTCAGGTGAAATCGTGGTCGATGTCTCTCTTCTGATGCAACAAAAAAATCCTTGGCCTCGATTTCGGGTAACTACTTTATAATATGAGCAGTTTGAATCTTTATAAAAAGTTAAATGTTTTGACATCCCAGAAAACGAACTTATTCAAAATACCAGTGATCCCAAGTTACTTTTTTTTTGACCAAGGACGATAATTTATTAATTTAATAGAAAAAAACACGAACTCGCAACAGAACGCCAAACTTGCTTATCTCTTGTTTGATAAGAGGTGAGATCAAACCATCAAAAGTGCTGTTACTGTATCACAAATCTGAAAGATTAACGTTTATCAGACTAACCTCACTGCATAATGGCTACACCGAATGGATGGTTTTACCGAAATTGAAAATACAGTGCAAGTGCTAAATTATAAGTATCATAATAATATGTGTTTTAGTCGATAAGTAAGCTGTGATTTTGAAAACTGTGATCAAACAAAAGCGTGTTGAACTTAGAAAGGTATGCTGCTATTGTACGTGAGAAACTTGTCTAATGAGTGCAAGTAAATAAACTGCAACAAAGTGCGGAAGTTTGTAAACAATAAACCTTTTAGTCTCGGAGCTATGAGGTATTCCTTACGAGTGCAAGTAAATAAAGTGCAACAACGTCCAAAAGATTGCAAAGAACAAAGCTTGGTAGTGATCGGGTATTATAATACTCAACTCTAACAATCATAAGAGTGAAAGTAAATAAACCTCGCTTTGGCTCTATTAAGAAGAAATTCTTTTTCGTCAATTCGAGACGAAATCAAAGAAATATTAGTGTGAATTAGATGGGATGTAAGTCAATCAGAAAATCGCCAAAATATTAAAAACACTCAACATACAAACAAGACACAGAGATAACAAAACAGATATGTGCGGTAAACGTCTTGATTAACTGACCTCTTGCAAATAAAACGGATGATTCGACACGTACATGCTCTTACACGGCTTCCCATACAACATATTGAAGGTTTTGGGCAAATACACGTAACCTTTGAGCGCAGTCCTATCATGAACCAGTTGCTTTGATTTGAAAACCCCATCTTCCCCATTCGCACATAAACTTTTCGAATTTCCACGCGCATCCGTCACTTTTGCATACACCATCCCTTCAGGACAACATTTAGTAACACAACTACCACTGCACTTAATATCCAAATTAACCGCCAATATTGCAAAAGTTCGATTTACATCTAATTTACACATAACGTAAGAATGATAGGTCAGAATCACAAATAGTTTAAGTAACATGTGGTCGGTTGATACGACGTTTTTATGAGTTTAGGTACCGTTTGTGTCCGACGGCTGCACAATATGAACTGTTGCGGGCGCCTGTAGCTTATCAAAAGTATTGACTACAGGATCGAGTAACATTAACGTACAATACGGCTGGGAGGCGGTGAATGCGTTCCTATCAATTAATCTGGTATGGAAACTGATATCGTGTCATGTGCTAATTGATATGTGACAGGCGTTTTGGTGAGCTCATCGGTGTTGTATTTGATATGGATACCGAGAGAGTAACACCCCAGGTCCTTCTATTTTTTGGCAGGTAGATAATATAAAATAATTTTTTATTATGAATTTTAAATACCAGCCTGCTATTAGCAAATCAGTATACACTGTACGCAGCAGATTAGGTTATTTGGTGCTATGGTGATCAACAAATAATCAAATTGGACATAAAATGTTACTTAATTATTTTTGGTACGACTACATTGTCGCAATAACGTGAACTATACTTTGTGGCTGTCACTCGTACACTGCTTGACGTCTCGCTAACAGTAAGGGAGCGCGCGAAATGTAGTTCGCGTTATCGCGACAATGTAGCTGTAGCATTAAGAGATCAAACAATACCTACTATCTACGTAAACTTTGTAGCTAATAAGTTTATAAAAAATAATGTTATCAACGAAGAACATTGACAAGTCGTAAAAAATGCGATGACCCTCCACGATACTGATAACACAAATAAAACAAGAAATGTAAATTATAATTTTAATACTGTTAAAATTCAACAATATGAAACATAAGTAATAAAGACTATACACACAAGGAAATAATCTGTAACAAACTATACTCTTATTACAAGACGAAAGAAAAAAATAGAAACTTAAAGCAACCACGATAATAATTAATACTATTTACAAGTAAATGCAACATCGTAAGTACATACAAAAGTCATTCGGATACAAAAAAAAATTTAATACAAATTGTAAAATTTTTCATCTCAACATTTTTATGATACTCTTTAAAGTCATTTAATAGTTAAAAGATTAATGAATATAAACTTGAATGCAGGCGTCTCTACGCATTTCCTCATCCTAGGTACTGGCGCACCTGCGTGCATATTCCTATCGTGTGCAGCTATCTAATAGCGAACTATTTACAACTATATGCTGAAGTAGTATTCCAAAATCTCTGCGACTCCACACCAGTCATGAAATATCTAGAAGAATATGGCAAAACTACATTAATAAATAAGTATAGTGAGAAATCTAGTCCTTATTAAGTACACACTAACTAAACGGAGATCTAACTTGTCATGTCCACTCAATGCACTATATTTCCACAGCGTCAGGGAACACATGGTCCAGGTAAGCCTGGTGACCGTAACTTTGTAGTGGTTTCGGTCGCTCCTTCTTCGTGTTCAAAGTTACGTTCCCAGTGCTACACTTGTTGAATCTCGAAGCTATTTCCCTGACCTTTCCTGGCCGAGGCCTAAAGTCTTCCTCAATATCCTGCTGCATATTCCCTTCTGTAAAATCTTCAAAAGACCTCTCCTTCTCCTTTGTGCCTTTCCAGCTACGATAAGATGATCTTTTGTTATTCTGAAAATCCTTTTCAAAGCCATTCTGGTTCTTTCTATCGTGCTCCTTTCTCCCAGAATTATTCCTGTCGTACATTCGGGAATAATTTTTGGTATCTTTAGGTTCGTTGTATTTTTGTGCATTTTGATTCATCGAATCTGTACTTCTAACTTGCCCGAAGTGCGGGTCTTTGGAGTATTCTATATCGTTATTTGTTTTGCAGATGTAGTTTTTGTGGTTCTTGTCGTTACTTTTGTTGGATCTTCTGGCTTTTGGTGGTCCTGTTTTGAAAGTGGAGAATCTTTCGTAATCATTATTGTTGATCTCGTTGGTGATGCTATGGGGGTCGAAGGCGTGTGTTCTTTGGTGAGTTAGCGGCTTCGATAAGGATAAATACTTAGGCGGCTCTCCGTGCTTATTAATCGTTATTTCGTACTGAATGTGCGGGTCTAATACCGCATATACATTCTCTTTGGCTTCTTTCTCCAGCGACGTTAAAGCTGCCTAAAAACGAAAGAAAAGATGATTTAGTAAAGATTGGCAGTCATAATATTATATAAGTCAATATATTATAACTTTTCGACGAGTCTAAAAGTTATAATATATTGACTAGACGAGAATTGCTAGAGTGGTATTCGTACAAAGAATGCTAATACCATAGATCAGTTAGACATAAGCCTCATTCACGAAATTATAATCGTGTTTGTTTTTTCAACGTTGTTATGAGTGGATACATAACGAGTGCTGCTGCTATCTTTATAAAACGTAAAAACGGTATGTATTTAGAGCCAAGACTCATACATGCCCTTACTCAACAAATATTGATATTTTTAAAGTCATTGCGCTTCTTGTCTGGCTATCCATATAAGGCAGTCTATAAATCATTGCTAAAAATGCTGCAAAAATACACAATATTAAATTCTCAGTAGAACTATTATAACAAAATTCCTGTAAGAGAAGTATCGTGCACACACGCACAGGCCCCTAGTGATTCGTGGTGTGCACTCAAGGTAATTAGACATCGTTCTGGCTGTGAATCATTGACTTATTTAGTAGTATTTTATTGTGGTTCGGACAGGTTGAACACTTTTTGTTAATTACCCACACCTAGTGCGTTATTGGGTTAGTTTAGAAAGTGAGGCGTGTGTTGGCTTTGAGGGTTTTGTGTGTGTCATGTTTTTTCTTTATCTTTGTTTTTGGTCATGTCTATCTCACTAGGTGGGAAGGAAGTCCTACTTTAGAGGAGCCGTAAAAAGGTTTTGGGGGCGCACAGTTATAGTGTTGGTTATAAACCTAAACTCATAGCAATATCATGGTTCTCTTGGCACACTCGCAGTGAAGACTTGTCAAGAATAATTTTGCATAATTCAACTTTTCCATTGAAGTACTAAGCAACAGTTGTTGATAATAATAAAATCGTCGTAAACAACTAGTTTCATAAATGTCTGCTATATATATTTCTGAAGGGCAATTCCCGTCATTAAAAACGTTCAAGATCTAGTCGCAATTTCATCTCAGCGACCATCAATGTCAAAAACTTGTAAAAAATGTAGGGAAATTAGAGGTATTTTTGACAGATTGAGATCAGACTGTGAACGTTCTTAAAATTACGAGAATTGCCCCTCTGATAGTTCAGACAAGTATCTAATAAAACAGAGACAAAGTCAAATGATTTATTTCAAATAGGCACATGAAAGGCACTTCGGAACGTCAACATTTAAAAGAAAATAAAATTGATTCTAGTTGCGCCTTCCAAAAAGTAGTTTTTTTTTAAAGAAGAATGGACTAGAAACTCCATAGTTACACTTTTAAAATATTTTGTATAGGTACGGTCACCAAGGAGATAAGTAACCAGGGCCGTCGGATATAGTTGAAGTTTTGTAAGAAACCAATGGATGCTTTCGAATAAAATGTAATATAATGAATAGAAAACAAACAGTTAATTTATAAAATTAAATTTCATTCGAAAAAGTCCATCGGTTTCTGACTAAACTTCAACTATACCCGACGACGCTGGTTACTTATCTCCTTTGGCGACTGTACATTAATTATAATTATATGTGAAGACGATGTACCAAGAATAAAATTGCTATACCACAAGACCTACCAGACCTCTGAAAGACCAAGTTTGAGTGAATATCAAACAATTTAGATTCAAAGTTCCAGTGACCACGATAACATGTTTATCCACATGTTTCCGAGTAGTTTATTTTATTTGGCACCTAATCGGCAAGGGAGTGGCCTTGGATTTGATAGCTGACAGTTCGGTTGATAGATATAATTGATATATCCCATAACTGTTCCACTTAATTGCCTATTATGGCGTCATAAATGATACAACTGAAGGTCAATCCCGAATTAAAAACGTACAAAATCTAGTCGCAATCTCATCTCAGCGACCATAAAAGTCAAAAGCTTTTCAAAAATGTAGGGAAGTTAGAGGTATTTTTGACAGATTGAGACTGAGATCAGACTTTTCGTTCGTTCTTAAAATTTCGAGAAATGCTGCTGGACGCGAGAGGTCGCCGCCGCCGATCGCCGCCACGAGGACACGGCGGGGCCCCGCCCAAGCCGGGCAGACCTCCACCGTATGCTCCACCGTGTCCTCCGGGCGATCCCCACAGTGGTGACACCCTGGCGTTTCCTCCCGCTTTATCCTGAACAGGAACCTCCCGAAACAACCGTGTCCGGTGAGGACCTGCGTCAGGCGGAAGGTGAGGGCGCCGTGGCGCCTCTCAAGCCACTCCTCAAAGAGGGGACTTATCGCCGCAATTGTGGCGTGCCCAAGAATTGCCCTCATGTCTCTATACAAAAAATGCTTTGTTTTTCGGGCTTCCCCTATTTATCATTAAAACGTGTTAAAGCATTCCTTTATCTACTAAATGGGATCACACATTCCATTGATCTTTCAGGTATTCCCAAAATGACGTTGTACAGTCACGAGCAAAAGTATGTTTATACTCGGTTTTATTCAAAAGCGATTTAATCCTTTATTTTTTAATGAAATTTTATGTTGTTACGAACGAATTTTCGAACCCATAGGTTTATGTAATGTGTCGTATTTCAACGTTCATTCATTATTCCACTAAAAAATCGCAATTGAAAGTGGCCAAATGTTGGCATATTGATGCTCGTGACTGTACGAACTCTACAATTCATAGAAACCGAGTTTTTTTTGGTAAGTACCTAGTTGTGATTAATAGCTGTGACCATAAGGCAGCAAGATGTATCATTTAAACACAAAAAAACTATAAAAGCAAACAACACCGTTTTGGAAGCATATTTTATACAAACAGATAATAAACTAGTTAATATGGTATTTGGTTCCCATGATTAGGGTAGCCTCCTTATGTTCTTTTATATTCAGGGTGTAGGAAATCAGAAAACGAAAAATAGTCTGGAAACTAGAAAAGAGGTAAAGTTATTGACAGGATTACAGTGGGCTGGCCATGTCGGCCAAAGAACTGATGGGAGTGGGTACTGAAGAGCATTTGAATGGGCATCGTGAATCGACATCGTATTGGAATCCTACATAGAACAAAAATCTGACCAAAAACCTCACCAGCGCAGGTTGACTGCCAAAGGTCTGTACCATGAGTTGTCCAGCTGTAGCAATCTATAGGCCAAGTGGATACCGAACCTTAGGTTAGAGACTACCTTCTAATTACTAATCAGAAAACTATTTAGGTGTTAAATAAACCTAGGACTAAGTCCCTATGGTCCCTAAGCTACGGTGTGCCCGTGGCATTACAACGGGGCCTATCAGAATACCAGCACAGCGATATTTTTTTAATTTCGCGGCATTATGCTGAGATAGTAGCCTTTTTAGACTCGCACAAGTCATTCATTTTTTATTTTGTTCAGTTAATCGAAAAAATAAGTTAATTTTTATAATTTTAAATGCTCCTTTTTTAACTTTGTCATTTCCTGTGCGTGTCCCAAATAAAATATTTATTTCCCTTTCTTTTGTTCTTTCTATCGACCTACCAACAACCCGCACTGCATCCAGCAACCCGCACTTGGCCCGCGTGGTGGATTATGGCCACTCCCTCTCAGAGAGATTATGCTATGCTTATGTCAAGTCCCTAGTTTAATTTTAGTGCCCAAAGTTTTCAGCTTAGCATTCATTTTCCAGAAACCCTAAACAGATAGACCATGAATCATAAAATAATCCCATATTGTTAAACAGATAAGGTACAAAACAGACATCCTGTGTAAGTATTCTAGTAGAACATAGAGAACAAAGTGAATGAAAATAATATTCACAACACGTACAATACAATAGTGACACACTTGTGATAGTATCGAATTCGTAACTGGTTCGATTAAAAGAGTGTTGCGAATAACAGATGTAGCAGAAAAGTGATACGGTAATGATAATTAGTAAAATGGGACTGCAAAAGAGGAGGAAAGCTCTGAAACTATTAACTTGGCCAAGCGGAATTCTTTGGTATTGTTCGTCGAGTTGTTGAGCTCCTTAAGTTCTGAGTTGAGCTACACGATTACTAACAAATGCTTGCGCTGACTGGACTGGTCCACTCTTTGTGCGGAACTTTCCTCACAAGACACATAAAATAAGCCTTGTTTGCCTGGAGCTTGAGTAGTGGTGGCCCAGTGACAACGGCCCTGGCTTACGAGTAGTAGGTCATGGGTACGAACCCAGACTGGCACTTTACTTTGCGTACATCGTGAGGAAACCGGCATGTCCTAGAACTAAAAATTCAAAGACATGTGATATCTACCAACACGCACTGGGCCCGCGTGGTGGATTACAGCCTACTCCCTCTCAAAGAGAGGAGGACTGTGTCGTAGCAGTGGGAACATTATAGACTGACTATGCATGCCTGGAGCTTCACCAGTGCACATGAGCCTTAAGTTAGTAGCAGTTCTCCGAACTGGCTCATGAAGAGCTCTGATAAGGTAGTAAATTGTCCCCTATCAGGAAAAACAAGGCAAAAATCGCATAAAACATGAAAATAATTTAATCGATAACACGTTTTTTCGTGTAATGTTATCAGTGTGTGGTGTTAAGTCGTAATTAATTCGGGGGTTGAGAGGATAATGTATGACATGTCATGCCTTATCTTTATCGTAATCTAATGGTGCAGGAAATCCAATATCAACACTATCGTGCCTGTTAGAGCGTGTCCACACGAAAGCTTCCTACTAGCGTTTTACATTTTGGAGCTGGGGGCTTACCACCAGCTCTTTTATCAGGGCAGAAGTTGAACTGCACTGCTTTTTTTTTCTATGACTAAGTACAAAAAAACAGGGCAGTTCAACTTCTGCCCTGCTATAAGAGCTGGTGGTAAGTCCCCTGTTCTAAGCGAAGACAATTAAGTTCTTAGTGAAAACGCTTGCTGCAGGAAGAACACCTAATGTGGACACTCACTAACGTTTACAAACTGAACCATACAAACGTATCCCTCCGTTACCAGTTGTTTCGTTTAATGAATTTTTGGTTGTTTTTTTTAACAGAAAATGATGTCATTTTAAATCTAACAGTACCTAGTCAGTAAAAAATATTGAATGTGTATAGTCTGCTGATGCAGTCATAATTATTATTTATCTGCAATACTAACAGGGATTGTAAAACCGTTGCCTTCCCAGAGACATGACTATAATGCCTCATTTTGTCTTAGAAGTACACCGACACCCTTCAAACACAGCAATGTTGCTTGGCGATGGAAATTTGTATGGTAAAGGGTACTTCTTTGGTTTTGCTTAATAGTTTCCTGATGTAACTTGTTTAGTGTATGCAGTTAGGACTTATGCACATGGCGTTTTTATACGTATTATATTTTTTTATGCAACACGCTGCTAGCGTAACTAGTGATGTTTTTTTAAGCTGAGCAAGACCGACAGCGTGGTATCGACACGTTATCAACTCGCGTAACATGGAACGCACGTCTAAAAAACGTCGTGTGCATAGGCCTTTACACTGTGATAGACAACTGTTAGTACATGCGTGCAGTCACACCTGTGCGCGTAGGTCACACGGTGGTGGGGGGCTGCAGAACCACGGCTGCGCGCCGCACCTGCAGCGCGCCCGGCGAGTAGCGCGCGCCGGACGGCATGCCGGACGCGATGCCGGACGTGATGCCGGACGTGATGCCGGCCAGCGAGCCGGAGCCGGTGCCGCCCGCCGGCAGCGGCCGCGGCGCGTCGCGCGGCGTGTACACTGCATCCGCGGGTAACGCTGCTTTTTCGCTGTAGATGGAAAATTGAATGTAGAACATGGCATCTCTTAACAAAAAATCTTTGAACGTAGAGCGACTATGAACTAGAATAACAGCTTACCTATCTAAATCTTCAGTCTTATATTCCACGCTTTCTGCAAAGAAATAATATAAATTTATTATCATTGTCTGTTCGTTTTATAGTTTTACTAATAAATACTTATGTCCGACAAAACCTGCAAGCCCAGCGTCTGTTGCCGTGACTGTCGTAAAAGACGTTCAAGAATTGTATCAAAGTATGTCAGCATCCTTTGTCGAAACATTCCAATCTGTGATATTGAAATAATGTGTCCGCGTAACACTGGTCAGTTTCCCTCAGTCGTCAGTTTATTTAATTCGCCAGTTTCATTGATTATTGATTAGTCAGTTTCACTGATTCGTCAGTTTTGCCGATTAGACAATTGTGTTAACTCGACAGTTTCTAGTATTTGCCAGTTTTCGTCAATTCATCAGGTTTGTACACCCAAGGGAAAAGTTTTACTGAAATTTTCATACTGCAACTGTTGTACTAGAAGGAGAGATGATCTGGTGAGCTTTACGACTGCCACGTCAGGGATGGTTCGACATGAATTCCTCAATGAGAACACACGATCAAAACAAACATACAGGAAACAAAATTGACCAGAGCGCAAACTGTAACGATGAATTCAGCACATTATTCTAGACCCGTAGCGTAGAAATTTCTAGTCGGTTATCAAAAATATCTGCTGTTTCATAGAAAATTGCAATACCTATGCGCTCAAAAGGTATGGCAGAGTTCTTTGTATTTTTAACAACTATATATAAACCCAACCACCCATGAAATATATATGGTAACCAATGTTACCATATATATTTCATGTTTCACCATCTTTTCTTTTTTTTTATGTATGTTTATTTATATTTTATTTCATGTTTTGTTTTTTGTTTTGTGTCGAATCATATGTTGAACGGTTTATTTTATTTTCTTGTTTTGATTATTTATGTATTATTTATATATTATTTATGTATAATTGCATGCTGCACTGGTTAACGTCATCACGTCAACGCCGGCTGCCGCTGAAAACCAGCGCTTGGGCTCTGTCTCGTATAGGGTCTTAGCATTATGCTGAGCGAGGGCCGTTTTGCATGAATGTGACGCATGTTTACCCCCAACTTGTTTTTTTGTGTGTTATGTCCTTTTTTCATGCGTCATGTTTGCCGCAAATAAATGCATTTTCTTTCTTCCTTTCTTTTCTTTCATAAAAAAAATTCAACGCTACGTCTAGAATCATGTGCTGAATTCATGGTTACAGTTTGCACACTGGTTACATTTTTTCCAGTATACAGGCTGATTTTTTAAAGACCAGCCAAATTTAAGGATGTGGTACAGACCATCAAACTGAACAACTTTCTCCATGGGACAAATAGCGTAATCGCGAAAATTTTATCAACTGTCCCATAGAAAACTTCAATACCTACTCGACCTAAATGTATGGGACGGCTGAATTTTTATTCGCGATTACGATGTTGGTCCCATGGAGAAAGTTGTTCACTTTGATGGTCTGTACCACATCCTTAAATTTGGCTGGTCTTTAAAAAATCAGCCTGTATATACAGAGTTATTGGAAAAACACCAACAACCTCTTAAGAGGTCATTGTACTCGTCATTATGAACAACTTTTACTATGGGACCGAACTTGAAATCGCGAAAAAAAAATTAGCTGTTCCCTACATTTATGTTCGGTTAACTCGTCAAAATGTAGGGAACAGCTGATTTTCTTTTGGCGATTACGAGTTTTTCCAATAACCCTGTATAAAGCAATAAAGGCTACAACATACCTCTCCGTCTCCTACACCTGATGATGAGACACAGCACGATCACCAACAGTGCCGCGATAACAAGCGCTGCAGCGATGAGCGGCGCCACGTGCGCAGTCTCTGTTAGCGAAAAATTATCTGCGTGAACAAAATTATTGCAACGTTATAACATGCAGTACATAAACAGGCAGGGTTAGGGAGATTTGGGACTAAATTAATTTGTGGTTGGTTATACGGACAAGTAATATTACGCAATTCTTGGCATTGAAATAAACATTGCCGACTGTTACCTTTGACAGTCGTTACGGGTCGTTAGTAGCCCGAAAGTCTGACAACCAGTCTTACCAACGGGTATCGTATTACCCAGTAACTGGGTTGTGGAAGTCAGATAGGC
Organism: Apamea epomidion; assembly: GCA_947507525.1. NCBI lineage: Eukaryota > Metazoa > Arthropoda > Insecta > Lepidoptera > Noctuidae > Apamea > Apamea epomidion. The sequence continues at coordinate 5,054,910 of OX382237.1, read as the reverse complement.
AGTCGCTCCATGTAAAATACTGGTATTCAGCGGCATCCGGTTAGACTGGAAGCCGACCCCAACATAGTTGGTAAAAGGCTAGGGAGATGATGATGATTCCCGACTGTTTTCGAGATGAAAAAATTAACCCACCGTCGTCAAAAATTGCGCAATAAAGTGGCCATCGTAAGTGCACCTTTACAGACTACATACATAATCAGCCTATAATGTTCCCACTGCTGGGACACAGGCCTCCTCTCTATGAGAGGGCGTGGGCTGTAATCTACCACGCGGGCCCAATGCGGGTTGGTAAATGTCACATGTCTTCAAATTTTTATTTCTAGGACATGCCCTCTTCCTCACGATGTTTTCCTTCACCGTTGTGAGAGCAGTGGTGATGAAATTATTTACACAAAGTAAAGCGCCTGTCTGGGTTCGAACCCACGACCTACGACTCGTAAGGCGGGGACGTTACTACTGGGCCGCCGTTGCTCACAAGCTACATGCTTTTAAAATATGGTGAAGTTGAGGCTCGTTGTAGCACTTGCTGTCGCTATCATCGTTTGGGAGCCGATGCATAATTGTGGATAGAACGGTTTTTCCATCGTTTACGCTAAGAGAAGGGTTAGGTAGGTAGCTGTTTCGACACAACGTGTTATAAAGGACTACGGATTAATATGGCAGTACTATTCATTAGTATATTGATAACATCCACTAATTGATTCATGCTATCATGCGTTTATATGTAACTACATAACGAATAATTATGATAATAGGTGGCTTGGTAATGTCATCCTAGAGATAAAAGTGTTGGTTCTGGATTGGCAACAGAATGAACACCAGAAACGATCAACAATCCTTGGTCCGTCGCAGCATGTTTTGCTCATTCTCTTGACCAGAGCCAGCCTTCTGATGGACCTATCGGAGTGAAGTTTCTAGATTCGAACAATGGCTAAATAGAAACTGCATTCCAGAATCCACTCAGGACAAGGCCCCAATTCTATACAGTAATTATTATTCCTCGCATAATCTTGCCACGTATCAACCACGTACGGTTGTTAAGCGTGGCATCTTGACAGTTTAAACCACAGCAACTTAGCGTTCATTTCACGCGGATTCGTTCATTGTGTCATAGAGAACACGTTATTAGCTAAGATTGATAATTCCTTAGAATTGACATGGTTTCGAAGCGAGGAATAATTAAGTGGACATAGTGAATTAGGGCCTATTAGGGGTAACTGGGTTGTGGAGGTCCGATAGGTAGTCGCTCCATGTAAAATACTGGTACTCAGCTGCATCCAGTTAGCCTGGAAGCTGACCCCAACGTAGTTGGGAAAAGGCCAGATGAGTAAATTAAGGCCCAGAACGAGCTGAAAAACAGACTAAATAAAAACCAACTCACCATGCACAGTAAGCGAGACGGCATGTGACGAGAAGCCCCTCACGTTCTCAACATGCAAGACGTACACCCGCGCGTCTGCGATGCCTGTGTTGGAGATCAGCAGTGTGTAACGGTAACAGCCGCCGTCTGTTGCTGGCTCTAGAGTGCGGTAGCGACCTGGTGGGAGAAAAGAGTTGGAGGGATACTACAAGGATCTTTTTGCATTCAAATGATGTTTTCAGATGGCGCTGATGATAAACATTTGCGTAAATAACACAGAAATTGTTTTGAAAAACAAGATGGCGGCGTTAGTTCTAATTTTGGCTTCGCGCCAAAAGAGCCTAAGGGACTAACCACACTTATTCAGCTCTGTTCAGCTTTTGTCCAAAGAAAACAACGATTACTATGGACAAAAGCTGAACAGAGCTGAATAAGTGTGGTTAGTCCCTTGTAGCGCTATAGTGACATACCGATCTGTGAGGGCACGTCGAGGCGCAGACTGCCCCACAGCCAGGCGGCGCGCAGCGGCGGCGGGTCGGCGCACACGGCGGCGCCCACGCGCGCCTCCGTGCCGCTCCACGCGTGCGCCGCGCCGCTGTCCGCGCCCACCGGCGGGCCCAGCACGTTCAGCGTCACGGCTTCGGATTGGTGGTTCCTGAGGGTCAACAATACATTAGGAATGTCTCAGTATCAGCCTGGAGTTCCGAAGTTAATAAATAAATAAATAATAATTTTACTGTACAAAGAAAAACACATAAGACATACACTAAACATGATTGTACAAGCAGTGGGCAAAGGCAGGTTGAACAGCTGGCTCCTGAACTAAGTAAAAAGACACTTGTACCTCAAGAGCCAAAGTTCCTCATAAACATTAATGAATACAACAAGCAGGTTAAAGTGACTTAGTAATTACATGTATCAGTATTGAGAATAATGGTGTGATACCCCGGCAAGGAAAAGGACATAAACCCGTTACTACTGCGCTTGATCTCTCCTCGGTCGTGTCAGATTGTCGTCCCATCGGACTATGACAGTACATGAACGGAGTGCACCTGTGTTTGCGCACACACTTGTGCACTATAATATCTCCTGCGTACAAGGCTAATCTCTCTTGAGAAATTTGATCTGGAGGATAACGTAGAATACATGAAACTACTTTCAAGATCCGCCTTCGGTCATCCAGGCTGTCCCGGCAGATGTTTTTTTTTTTGTCCATTTAGCTTGGTGGCATCTCACGCTAAGCTTGCCGAAACGCAGTCTCCTTTCGAGGACTCATTGGTGTTACATCATAAGTAAGTAATTTTAACCAAATGTAGAATACATAAATACTATCTCACCTATCTTCAAGTCCTATCTGGTTGGTGGCCACACAGGTGTATCGTCCATGTTGGTCGTAAGATACGTTGTGCAGTTGAAGCTGAGGCGTCATGGAGATTGGGTAGGCGCCATCTTGAAGAGAGTTTATACGGGCTGATGATGCTGGGCTGGAAAGATTTGAAAAGTAAAGTGTTAGTAACAGAAACTTATAGTTTTTAATTAACTAATGACGCGAAGTTTGATCCTAATCAAAGCACCATTTTGCTTTTCAAGTCGAACAATATAAAATATCAAAAACTGCAGGAATCAAACTGCATACTTTAAAAACCTTAAAACAAAACACAACGTAGTACTTACTTGTGATACCACGTGTAGGACGGCGAAGGGTTGCCTTCGGCTTTGCACTCCAAGGTGACTTGAGAGAACAGGTTGGCTTCCACCACCGTATCTGGTCCCACCCACGTCACTCGCGGAGGATCTACAATATATCGTTATAAAGGTATTGTGATAAAGGATTCTATTACAAAAAAAAATCTGTGTAAAATATGTTTGCTTTGAAGGTCCGTGGCATACCTAAAAGTCCGCCAGATTGTTTTTTTTTTTTTTTCAAAATGACGGCCACGCATGACTCCTATATAAATCGATAGCTGACATCAATTCAAACGGAAAATATACTAGGACCAAACCCCATAAAGCGTCACGTTTCCGAGATATTAATGTTTAAAGCTGATCACGTGACATCCATATTTTATTGAACTTGCGTACAACTTGCTGCTTAGATGTTTGATATAATTACTTTGAAAGTTTAAAGTAATCAAACATCTATTAAGATGTAAGCAAGTTAAAAAAATACGGCGTGACAGAAGGTATGCCAGGCTCCATATGAAAATATTTAATCCCCTTTGGAAATATAACACGACAAAGACTAAAATGATAATTACATTTTATATCAATTTCAATCTTGACTGAGTCTGATGTCCCCAAAGAGTTCCTTGCTTGACAGCCGTAGATACCTGAAAGATTAACCAAACAGAATGTTAGTACCAGTACACCATAAGGAGTGACACATTTAACACGTCCCCCAGCCCAGTGTTTAAAGGAGTAGGACTTTATTTTAAAAGAATTATCCGCAAAAATGAAAAATAGACCTGAAGGTTATAAGTTAACATTAGTCTTTCGATGGACTCACCAGAATGATTCCTAGACACGGGCGCAAGCATCAGCTTCGCTCCATTAGTGGCGATGACTTGCCCGTTCTTGGTCCACCAAACGTAAGGACTGGGGTTACCGTCAGCTCTGCACTCCAGGGTGAGAGCACTGGAACCCTCTTCCAGGTTAGCCAGAGTGCTGGCATCACCACCGACTATGGACACTACTGGAACAACTGGAAAAGAAGATTTTGTTGTTAGGTGAAGTCTTGGCATAAAGTTTTGTAAACAGGAATGACTTTTTTGGTAAATGAAGATAGAGATATAGGGCTTGGTTCATGGTAAAGATACCAAGAGAAAGTAATTATCAAAGACGAAAAATTACGTGGATTGCCGAAAGCATTACGTGATCAAGTAACTTTGCCAATCTTTAAGAAATTTATTCTACGTGATAAGATCAGTTCCATCGAGGAATTTTTTTTTTTTTTTTTTGAGGATGGGAAATCATCAAATGGCCCCTCCCGCTCTGGGTGGAGCAGAAGGGAGTGTCAGACTCTTACTGACTAAAACCCACCCGTGTTCCTTCCTTAGCCCTTTATGTACCAGGGCAGCGGTAGCCCTTTCGGACGATCCCGCTACGAGATATAGGGCTTGGTTCATGATAAAGATACCAAAAGAAATTAATTATCAAAGACCAAAAATTACGTAGATTGCCGAAAGCATTTCGTGATCAAGTAACTTTGCCAATCTTTAAGAAAGTTGTTCTACGTGATAACATCAGTTCCATCGAGGAATAAATAGGGGCTTAAGAAATTAATAGCGAGTTGAATCGCTCCTGTTATGATCAGCAAAATTTGCCCATTTTATAATCAGAAAAATAAATCCCAATACCCCGTATGTTTTCGATTACCAGGGTATCTTGTGATTGCAAGTGTCCAATACTCTTCAGGACCGCATTTGGTTCTAGATAAGTGTATATTGCAATCTACGGGCCAAAGTCTTGCAGTAAAAACAGACGTAAATCACGTAGAGACTGCGAGAGAATCTTCTAAGACGAGAAAGTCGCAGCCAATTGATATTAACGAGATCTACGTATACCCGCCCGTCAGATGTAGGTAGCTCAGAATCACAGGTCAAATTTTAACTCTAGGATAGTAGCTGACAGTTATATGTTTAAATGAAAAAAAAGATAGAAAATACATTTATTTGCGATAACATGACGCAGAAAAGAACATAAAACACAAAAAAAAAGAAAGTGTTGGGCGAGACATGCGTCACATCCACGTAAAACAGCTATCGCTCAGCATTATGCTGCGACCCAATGCAAGACAGAGAGCCCCAGAGCTGGTTTTCAGCGACATTCGGCCCCGCCGAAAAATAAAAAAAAAACAGGAATGACATACGAAATCTTAGAGCCAATATGAGCTTCACATCTTATGTCAGCAGTTATTGACCAAAATAACTACAGCCACTTTACACGAGACTAAGCGATAAAGGACTAAAAGGTTCTTTAGAAACGAGAGGATATTTTCACGTGTTTTATATATATTTTTGCTTGGGGACAACATAAATGTTTTTCTTTCTTTCTTTAATGTTCATTAAGCTCGACATCTAGGAAATTACTCCCGAATAGACTATAATTACACATGAACAAGAAAAATTCCGAGAGGACCGTTTTTCCGTCCAACTTACGATTCCATATAGGATCAATTTGTGAGTGTCAATTGTTTTCTACGAGTACTACAGCTATGCTCGTTGCTAATTGCTTGTTGATTTGTTTCTATTTTGTGAGCCCGAGCCGAGTCCTCGAGAAATAAATCAAACGTGTATTAACATGGATTGGATGTGAAAAATTCTTACACGTTCGACCTAGATTTCGATTCTTGGTTTTTGACGAGGTAAATAAAACAATTCAGACTAACAATCATCATTAACCAAGGATCTATCAGGTATTCTAGTAGATACTAATTCTGGAATTGGTCTTAAACCGTAAACCTCGAAAGTGGTGCTTTTAAGTAGATCATTAAAGAAATCGTAAACTGCCCGTTTTTTTAAGTTTTAAACTTTTTTATCTGTTTTAAGAATAGCCATTAAATTCATGTGATCAAGGTGGTCTTCTTCGACGGGTAGATGGTGCGAAAGTTTTTTTTTTTATTTTGCTTACCCAAGTCTTCATAAGATCTACGCTGTTATAGGTGTCAAAACAGTGGTCGCATTTATTACAGTTCATTGCATTGCGGCATTCGCAGACATGCGACATCTACCAACCCTCACACCGAGAGGAGGCCTGTATCGCAGTGGGAACATTATTGGCTGCATACCTTGCATTGGGGCTTGAAGAACAGTATGGAAGGTATCAGGGTGATACAATAAAGTAAAGTGAAACAGGAACAGGTACTTACAAGTAACATCAAGCATGGTATACGAGTCCCTGTAGTATGGCGATGGGTACGATGGATGATGAGCTCTGCAGGCCAGTTGACGCCCGTGTGCAGACCTGGTGGCTCCCAGCTCGAGGACCGATCGAGCTGCCCAAACTCGAGGTCTTTCAACCTCGGAGGCGTTGGTCTGCGACCACGCTGTAAGGCGTTCTTTTTCTGAAAATTGATAAGTGAGATATTTGTAATAGGAGTCCACGTATCACTGAGCATGTCTTACAAAACACTATAAGCATTATTTGAATATAGTAACAGATTAGGTTTTTGGTTCAAGTAAGAGAAAAACGTCTTTGTTTAGAAAGTTTTATTTGAATAGTTTTATATCGAGAAAAACTATTTTATACAAGTACTGTTTAATTTTATCTCTTAAACTTTAGAACCCACATCAAACCAAGTTCTATAAAGTAGTTACCGTTTAGTACCCTTCGCAGAATTTGGTACAGGGCCCGCGCTGGCTTAATCCGGCACTACATAAGTCAATAGAAAATCTAACCTATGGTAGAGTGCTTAAATTTTCGAGCTCGATTCGCTCTTTTTTGCAGCCGTTCTTTCAATTCTTAGACTTCTCATATAAGTTGAGAAAATGAGTAACCCCTATTTCTGTATTAGGAATTGTCAAAAGAAATCTAACCTATCCGAGTTGCAAGAATTTTTGAGCTCGCTTCGCTCGCTCTTTCCTCATAGGTTCTTCACAAAAACTATAGCGGCGTCCGTAATCAGCATAATGTAAAGATAAACATACACTAGAGCTGAGAATATTCATGCCTGCGCCCTTGTATGCCAGCAAAATAAAACCTTATCAAACTTGCATAAGTTTCTAAAATGAAAATACATTTGAAATTGCGTATTTAAGGAGGATAGAAGGAAGGATATCCAGTCTCACTCCTTATTAAAACTAGCCTATAACCGGCACTGCCACGGGAATACACGCGAAATTTTGTGTGTGTACGAGTAGCAATGGCGAATGATCTGTATTACACGAATCCTTTCGTTCACCATTTCTATTGGTTTTATACATTTTTACAAACGTTTTTGCACCAGCTCCGTTATAAAACTTCTACCTTTCGCCGCTGAACAATAGCTAATTAATTCTTTAGAAATAAAATTGTAATTACATTGTCGATTTAATAATGGTCCGTTTTAGTGCTGTTATGCTTTGGATTGTAGCGGGCAGATAATTGTGGTTTAACATTAACCCTTTTATCACAGCCAATCTAATTATTGAACTGCAATGTTATTTATTTATTAAAACTGTAAGTACAAGTAAAAAAATACTGTACAAAGGCGGACTTAATGCCTGAGGAATTTTCTACCAGTCCACCTTAGGGTGATGCAGAGACAAAACATGGTATAAATGGCCAGGAAATGACTTTAAAATACAAGATAAATACTAATACATAGATAGATACATACATGCATAAACAAAATTAACTGTTAGGAAAAAAAAATATCGGTAGAGGAGAAAACGAATCCAACAAATGAGCGCTGTTGAGTAGATCTTTTACACGTCAATATTTTAAAACCAGCTGGTATTTCCTAGCTGACTGATCCCTCAGAAGAAATACCGTAACAAACTCAGAGATCTCTTTTATAGTCCAAACATTATATTATTAGAATTTTATGTGAGTCTAACAATGCAGGTCTGGAAGGGCCTTTTGAAGAAAGAGCCACTGCAGCTTTAAGTTAACTTGTCCCGACCGACAGATGACATTAATTCACACATAAAACACCTCTAAACATTGTTTTTTAGAAACTAACTGCACTTCTATTAAATAAATGTTCCTACCCCGTACCAGATTTGCTGATAAATTTTATTTGTGTATCAATGTCTGTATGTTTGATGACGAACTGCATCAATTTGTGCATGCCAAAATGATAGAATGTACAGGAATTCTTTAATATTATTGTAACCACCTTATTGTAAATACCTACATTCTGAGCAAATAAATGAATAACCAATCTGTTCATTAAAATTTAATTAAATTCTTCAAGAGTGTTAAAAGCAAAGTTAACAAACAAAACTCTAAAGAAAGTTTATAATTTCCAACTTTCTATACAACCAATATCTTTTCAATAAATAAAGGAAAAACATATCAAAGTAAGTATAAATATTGAAACAGTGTCGACAAATAGATAAACAAACTATCACTTCGCATACTATCGTTAGACATGTACAATTAATGAATCGTACACACTATTCTGTTAAAACATCCAACTTCTAATACTTACACGTGTCGGTATGACACGTGTAAGTATTAGAAGTTATTAATGGATAATCGAAATTCGAGGAGCTTGTGCCTAAGTAAAAACAGACGCGCGGGTCGATCGCACTTGCCGCGATTGGTCCGTGGATGAGTGACCATATTTACATATCAAGACCCCTCCGTGCCTCGGAAGGCACGTTAAGTCAAAAACCCGAAAGTCTGACAACCAGAATTACCAAGGGTATCGTATTACCCAGTAACTGGGTTGTGAAGGTCAGAGGGGCAATTCTCGTAATTTTAAAAACGTTCACAGTCTGATCTCAGTCTCAATCTGTCAAAAATACCTCTAATTTTGCTACATTTTGACAAGTTTTTGACATTTGTTTGTCGCCGAGATGAGACTGCGACTAGATTTTGAACGTTTTGAGAATTGGCCTTCAGATAGCCAGACGCTTCATGTCAAATACCGGTATTCAGCTGCATACGGTTAGACTGGAAGCCGACCCCAACATGCCTGGTTGGGAAAGGCTAGGAAGATGAATAGATAATCGAAATTGGAAAACTATTTACTTATATATACAAATCCCATGTCAGCATAGCATAAACAGCATCACGTCTTGTTTCCCCGAAGGATTGTGCAGAGGTGTACTTATAGAAAAACCTTTTGCCAGTTATGTTTAAATCCATTTTATCCAAATAAAATCCAGTATTCAAAATGTGTTATAAACCATGTATGTACCCAAAATATATAAATAGAACAATAAACTAAAAATAAAATAGCCATATAATAACAAACTTGTTAATGACAGTGTATGCCATCAATGCCACATCTAGTAAAAATCAAATTCATACATCCATGTCGTGCTTGGTTAACTTACGATCGAGTCGTATGTTATCTGTTATCCACATTTTTATTTTTATTCCACTTTTTTTTTTATTTATACAAAAAATCTGTGCGCTCTAATTATTAATCTTAGTTTTAGATATTGTTTCTCAGTAAGTGAATTATGTATGCAATTCTTATGAGAAATAAAGTTGTTCTTAACCCTAAATCCATTTTAATACGTGGCGAGCCTATCGCCATCAACCGGTCACTCCGAGCTGCAACTGAGAAATTCCAGATAGAAAAACTCTGTATGACCTGGGAATCGAAACCCAAGACCTCATGCTCAACAGTAGCGGTCGTGACCACTACACCAAAACGAGGGAGCATATTAATAATTTCAGACTTCACTATCTTATTAGGTAACCTCCAGCAATGATAGACTTATGAGCTCAACTGACTAACGGGTGGAGCGGAAGGGAGTGTCAGACTCTTACTGACTAAAACCCACCCGTGTTCCTTCCTTAGCCCTTTATGTACCAGGGCAGCGGTAACCCTTTCGGACGATCCCGATACCCCGGCAGGTATCACACGAGAGGTTAAGTAGGTAAGTAATGACTAAATAAATAAACGTCTAAGGTAATCATATATATAATAATCAGTATCACAGACCTACACAAAATGAACCAATTCAAATTATGTTTGCACGAATTCTTAGTTGCAAAATATTACTATTCAATTAATGATTATTTAAATGAAAGATGAGATTTTATCTGAAATGGGACCACAAATATTAATAATATTATTGAAATTTTGACTGTCTGTTCCAATTATTTTCTTTATATTTTTCCTAATAATTATGTATTTTTTTAAACTAGTCTGACTTAACTAACTACTACTAATAATACTAACTTGTGTATAATAATTTGACATTTTTTTTATTTGACATTCTATTTATTAATGTAAATCAATTTAAAATTTATGTTGTACCTAATATATTAATTTGCACACCTCAATAGGTTATAATACCATTTACTTTTTATACTTGTAACACCTTTTCAACATGTATTATGCAAATAAATTATTTGATTTGATTTGATCATTTCAGCCGAAAGACGTCCACTTCTGGACATAGGCCTCCCTCAAGCACCTCCACTTCGACCGGTTCTGTGTTTCTCATCATCACCCCAACTGCCTAGCCTTTTCCGAACTATGTTGGGGTCGGCTTCCAGTCTAACCGGATGCAGCTGAATACCAGTACTTTACACGGAGCGACTGCCTATCTGACCACCACAACCCAGTTACTGGGTAATACGATACCCCTTAGTAAGACTGGTTGTCGAGTAGCGACAAGAAACTAAACTTATAAAGGAAAAATGAAATTAAAGAAAGGGAGGTAGAAAACACTTAAAGGTATATTTATAACTTTAAGATGGAGATGGACTAAGAGTGGTCTGTAGTATGTGGAGGTGGGGTGTGTGGATGACGATGCGTGATAGGTGGGCTGAGGAGGCTGAGGTGGAGATCCAGATGGAGGGAGGTAGACGCGAGGCAGATGCCGGCGACAGATGCAGGTACAGATGAGTGCAGGTCACTGGTGCGTGTGCGACACGGAGGACACCCGTAGGAGGGCCCACGCAGCAGGGCAGGCTGCAGCACGGCAGCAGGAGCCGGCGCAGGTACAGGTATAGATGAAGTGCAGGCGGAGGACACCCGTTGGAGGGTCCACGCAGCAAAGCAGGACGCAGCTCGACAGCAAGAGAGAGAGGCACGACAGAGACGCTGTCAGCCCGCCAGGTGAGGCGGCCTTCGGATGAGGCGCGGCCCAATAATCACAGGAGCGCTTCACGGAGGACGGAGGACGGAGACGTAGGCAGGGTCCGAGAGGTACCGGAGCGGAGAGGTACACTGGGTATTCCCGGGATAGGTAGCCCTGGAGTATCAGGCTCTTTATTGTATCCGCTTTAGAGGCGAAACCCGAACTGATCCTTGGATTGCGTGGATCTATAATGTCAGCTCGTAGAATAACATCATGTAGAAAATATGAATTTGAGTTATGAAGATGGCCAGTAATTAAATATAATAAGTATTCATATCTTATTAGCTAAAAAGATACAGGCAGGTAAGAATTTGAAAGAAAGGTTGCCATGGCGACGTATTAAACGTCGTTGTCAAAGCTGTCATAATAAAATAAATTATTAATAAAATACGATAAAATCTATAGTTATTTTGTATTAGAAGTATAGTGTATATAGGAAAAATGATATCCATCAATGTGGGCGAAATTACCAACCCTTGGATGTCACTAAATCATCGTAGTGTCATCTTAAAGATGGAGCTGTGTCTGTGTACTGATTGTGGATAAAACCTGTCGTAATAAATAATCAGATCAGCGCCTAACGGTAACAGAATGCTTGTTCTGACGTGGAGGAATGAATGAAGATAACTGTGAGTATGTACATTATGTTACATGGTTGTCAGATTTTCGGGTTTCTGACTACCCGTAACGACTGTCAAAGATCCACGAATGACAGCCGGGACCAACGGCGAGGCACGGGGGGGTCTTGGTATGTAAAGATGGTCACCCATCCACGATCCAACCGCGGCAAGCGTACCTTAACCTGATCGATCGACCCTTGCGGCTGTTATTACTTAGTCACAAGCCCCTCGGTTCTGTGCTTCTCGCATCCAACAAATGTAATAAATACAAAATAAATAATGCCTAATCATACCCTTTCAACGAAACCCATTTATAACGTCGATAGTAGGAACAAGACCGATGCACTGTAAGCCGATCGCTGACAGTCAGGTCTCGTCCAAAATGCATGGCGCTTTGTAGTTCGTGGCGCCGCGCCGTTCAAACACATGACATGGCATTTAGAATTTTATATGAACGTATCGGGTTAATCGGGTGCTGTTCATTCCACGTTGAATTGATTAAAAACGTCTAAACATAGCCAAAGGGTAGTTAGTGTCCTAAATAACTTTGATATTTGAGATTCCACTATTCCTTTGGCATTGTAAATTACATTAAAAAACAAAATAGCATCATTCTGCATTCTAGTGAAGGAAGAAGCGTTAAAAACAAAAGACCATCATTATGCAGTTATCCAAAAGTTGTCAGTCAGCTCGATTCTCAGAAAGACTACACCCTGGAAATACCGAGTATTTCCTAAATAAAAAATACGTGAAACTATACTTTCTGCGATCTAGTTTGTCTTTCAATTATGTACTGTGAAGCTCTCTACGAGCTTCAAGGTACAGACGCCAGCAGATTAAGCTACCCGAAACTGTCAAATTTTTCCAATCAACCTTGAACCTTCATGCTTTAGCCATAAAGTTGAAAATCTATTAAAGAAATTTGACAGATTGTAGTAGCTTGATGTGCTGGCGTCTGAAGCTGTACACGGGACGTATAAAATCAAACAACGGCTTATCTTGTAACCTTGAATAATTATTATTCCTATATCAAAATATAACGTATTTCACATCATAACCCTTTTGTTTGTCAGCCGAATCTCTTTTTTAAACTTAAATCTTCCTGTTTGTCTCGTTTTGTATGCCAATCACTTAATAACAAACTCGCGGAGGTTGCATGTTAGCACCAAGTAGGGTATAGTCTCTACAGTACCAACATTTCTGACCATATCTGGAAAACTCCTCTTAGTACCAAAAGTTGCTTACCCAAATACCACTCGATGTACGCCGGCGGGTTTCCATATCTGGCCTCGCAGACGACGGTGGCTCTGTTCCCTGCTGGTACCGTGATGTTCTGGCCGGGCATAACGTGGGAGCCGTTGAACAGGATCCGGGGAGACTGTGGGGGTACCCGTACTGCTAATGCCGCGGGGGGACTTGATAGAGCATCCTGGAGAAGATTTTTGAGGATTAGTAGTCTGATTTTAGACACTGAACTCTTGCTGAAACAAATACAAATATCACACGCGGTCGACGGTCTGGAACACAAAGTTCTCTTGTCCTGAAGTCCTTCTTGTTGCCAATGTTTAAGTGGCAAGCAACTGTAGTAAAACTGTTCAAATACTGCGAACTATATCACAAATAGTATTTTGACTTCAGTCTATATTTTTTTCGTTTCTCTTAAACAAGTTTTCATCCGTGTTATGAGTCGTTCTTTCTCTACAACACTGTTACTTGCACGACGTAGTTTCTGGCAGTGACCTGGCACTCACATTACCTGTCCTTCAGCTGCAACGTGGCAGCGCGAATCACAGCGAGCTGTCACCGCCCACAGAACACTTGTACCGTACTACACTATTACCTGCACGTCGTAGGTACTGGCAGTGACCTGGCACTGCCACTGTCCGTCGTCCAGCTGCAGCGTGGCAGCGCGCACCCACAGCGAGCAGTCACCGCCCACAGGACTGTTCTCATTAGCCCACTCGTACTTCCCGCGGTAAATGCCCACCGGCTGGAAAGAAAACAATTCGTCATATTACTTAGGATCCTCAGGAAAGTTTCAAAATCCAATTATTTTAGACCTTAATTACACAATTGTTCAAAGGCAAATAGGTAGTTAATTGAAAGGCTGAAGTTGATTTAGAATAAATTATATACTTTCGTTTATGTAAGCACTGTAGGTACGAGTATATTATTTTTATATCGTGAGAAAATAAAACACAACAACTTTTCGAATAATATGTAATTGCCTATAAAAACTAAAAATCAATCAACTTAGCCTAACAATACCAATTTAGATGATAAACAAAATGAGTATCTTCATATATAGAAGCGAATAAAACATGTAAGTAATTTTATTTGAGAATGTAATACTGTTATTAGTCTAACGATCAAATTACATATAAATATAAGTATTAGTTTACAAGCTTGTCAGAGAGGGTCGAACCATCAATAGAGATCTTTAATTCGAAGGATAAAAACCAGGAAGTAGGAATCGAATGTGTATAGGGGCCGCTTTGTTCGTGGAAGAGTAAATACTTCTTGCTTTCGACCACGCAGTTATGAGCATTTCGGGTTGTGGATTTCAATTTATAAAAGGCACGTAGATACATTTTAATCCAACCCCAATTAATTCCAATTTCGCAATCCTAAAAACATTAATGGACACTCTAATATTACTTATAATAAATGTACCTCTTTTTGTGAGACTCAAATAATTTCCCATTTTGTTTTCTTATAAATGCTAAATAAGCAATTAACTGCAACCAACTTGGATGTAGTAGCTTAGTTACTTCAACCAATTCGGCTCGTGCATGGCTGGTCACAGTTCCAACAAGATCTAACCCATTTGGTCGAGGTGCCCTAGCTTAGTTACTTCAACCAATTTAGCTCGTACGTGGCTGGTCACAGTTCTTACCTAACCTGGGTCAGGTTAGGTATTTGGTCGGGTTGTCCTAGCTTAGTTACTGCGACTTTGAGAAACGGTTAGAAAGTTAAAAAGAGCTCCACTTATTTAAAACAGCGTACGTACATCATGAAAAGGTCAATAAGATTTTAGAGGATCAAATAAATATTTCCCTATATAAAATAATAGGTTGGGCAAACATCCAAATAGCCAAAAATCTATAGACAAGCACAGTGAATTTACTGCCTGTACGCTGATTAACCAATCCGTTTGCCAAGCTTTGTGATCGTCGCAATTATACTGTCACGAACGTTTATTACAGTGTTTAAATTTATCCATTAACAAGCTGTTTATTGCAATCATAATCCCTGACGTCAAAATTAACCACTTCAGCAGCATTAACCTTTCACGTCATTTAAACAGAAGGTCAATTTTCTAAAAAAAAGTTGAAATTCAAATAATAATTGCATCTCAGCGTCAATCAATGTTCAAAATTTGTCAAAAGTGTAAATAAATTAGAGGTTTTAGATTTTGAAGTTAGTACATATAGGGGTTTATTTATAAACAATGGTTAAAGTTAAGTGACGTTTAAACGTCAAATATTTATGGTTAAACAGTCGCTAATCATTACTTATCTTTAAGCAACGTTTATGAATAAAGGGGATAGAGAATGAGATTACACTGCGAACATTTAAAAAATACGGGAATGGCTCTCTCTTGCCCTCAGGTTTTATTGGAGGGAGAGAGATAATTGTTAAAAAATCCCATTTTTCCTGTCAAACTTCCTCCGTCCATAATTTAACCATCAGCAGCGTCATTGACATCGCCATTTTATTTTTTAACACGAGAATTAATTAATTTAATTAATTGGTTTGGTTCAGTAAGTTCTGATATAATTATGCATCGAATGTTGCGGTTGAAATAATATGTGATATTGTACCTAAGGGCTTTTTCATAATGATCCAGTTGGATTTAATTTAATTTTGTGTTGCTTTTTAATTAACCTGGCTCCAGCATCCTCCTTTTTTTATCGAATAACTACATCAGTACTGAAATTATATTTATTAATTATAATATATAACGTTGAATCGGGTTTCTGAGTTGATTGATTAATGCTTTATTTTTCTCATAGCATAAATAATATTTATGCTATATTTATTTTATCTCCACCAACTACATTCTTACACTAGGTAGTTATGTTGAGTTGACAGGTATATTGTCAAAATTTTGTGGGAGATCTGGGGCCTAAACTAAGCCTGTATTTTAGAACTCCAGGCCCCTCGTATATCATAAAGATTGTCAACGTAGTGCAATTGCATGATGGTATGTCTGTGTGTGTTTGACAATCATTGAACATAGAACATTTCATAAATACCTATACAATATAACTACATAAAGAAATATATTATATTATAAGTAAATAACTACCAAGCACTTGTCTCACCATCTCCGAGTAACTTCCCGTTGGCGTTGGCAACTAGAAAACGTATTTACCTTACCTAGTCAATTTTACCTATTCATATGCAATGCCCTACCTTTCCTAAAAATACCGTCGGTAGATTACTAGTAAAGTACTCGATCATCATAATCAGCCAGTAACGTTCCCACTACTGGGACACAGGCCTCCACTTGGTGAGAGGGAATGGGACATAATCCACCACGCGGACCTACTGCAAGTTGGTAGAGGTCACATGTCTTCGAATTTTTGTTTCTAGGACATGCCGGTTTGCTCACGATGTTTTCCCGGTGAAGGAATAAATTACACAAAGTGTTGCGCCTATCTGAGTAGTCCATACTTACTTTAATATCCAAAATAATTTAAAAAGGTTCTGTGCATGCACCTTATAAATTTAATAAAACCTTAAATGATTACCATATTAATTGTGCCTATATCATGTATTAATGTGGCAGGCACTCACGTACGTGGATTAGTATTAATTAAATGATACCAATTGTTTACAAAATAGGTTCATTAATTTGTCAGAGTAAACCACAACGCCTGTTTTAAATTATTCTAACTAAACAGACTAACCCGGGCTAAATATTCAAATTAATACGAGATATATACACCATTCATTAAAAAGATACCTGCGCTAAATAAACAGATAGAATTTAAATGTATTACTGAACTACAAAGTAATCTGGCAGGTCATCTTAATAAATCTAATGGTACCCAAATTAAATCTAACTTTTTGTGAAACGGAAACAGATATTTTAATTAGTTAAAAAGGCTTTCCGCTAATCCCTCGGCGTCTGTGTTTCTCTTCTTTTGGTAGTTGCGTTACGAGATTTCTACACTTTGCATAAGCGAGTACGGTTCAGCGGTTGTTCCTTTTATCTTTGCCAACGATTCGTGAAAAACATAAGGTCGGACGATTTGCTAAATTGCAGAGCGAGCGCTCACTCGCACACAGGAAACCTCACTATTGTGATTGTAATGCAGGCACGCAATCTCACGTAAAGAGGTGTGTTATATGTATTGATAGACGGTATATATGTTGCAGATTAGCCCGTCTAGTCAGACAGACTTTCTCTTTTTTCATTGCTGAATTATTTGGTATTATTCTGTTTTGTAAGGCATAAGCTTACTGTTCACGCCTTCCAATGTCCCGTGACGATTAAAAGACTCATTACGTTTTATTCCCCGTTGTTACAGCCAAATTGCTATGCCGAATGATATTACTTAGCTGATATCGCGATACACGTAGACGACCCCGATCCCAGTTGCTTTTAAAAATACCAAAATGATGATCTAACTTTTTATAAAGATATCGATGCGCAACCTTTACCATGGATTCAGAACACGATTCTGAACCCCCTGAGTTGAAATTCGTTGGTTATTTTTATTTTGCAAAAACAAAAATTCTGTTCCTTACATTCTGACCGCGTATGTATTGCACTTTTCTATGAAACAGCTACCGTTTTTCTTGATCACTGACGAAAAATTTCTAAACTTGGTCTAGCATCATGCACTGAATTCATGATTTCAGTTTGCTCGTCGATGTGCCTGCCACCCTGTATTTACAAGCTATACATAACTGACTATAAGTTTCCCTTCATAAAAATCCGTCGTACCAGATTTATAAGCCTCGTCGTTCAGGAAAAAACATGAAAAAATTCTCCATGCGCGCCTCAGTATAAAATTCGAACATGTTAAATTAATACAATGATCGCTCGAAGCTGGCTGGTCCCGACTCATAATTGAAATTCTTCTGCCCAATATTTGCACGTAATAACTCGCGATGATGTGTTCCGGAATCATTGGGGACTGAGCAACACGCAATAATGGCACGAGGAAAAGAAAGAAAACTGATAAGGGAGAGATAAAAGATAATCTGGAGATATGTTAAATGTTATTGCTCTGTAAGAGGTGGGTAGACGTATTTGGTGATATGGTTCTTAGCGTCTTCTATGGCTTTGTATAGTGTTCTAAGCTATTTCCTCATGTGCCCTGACATGATATTAACATAATAGGTAAGTATGGTTCCCAGTTTAAGCACATATTGGCGCCGATTCCCTTGTTCACAAACTAAACTAAATTTTAGTTTAGTGCTTCTTTTTCTTTCTATTTTATAAAGAAAAGGATAAAAGATAAGTATTAGTTTAGTCCTGTCAAATTAGTCAGCGCCTGGCGTAAATTGACGTATTTTTAGTAGCCATGTTTTTAATCACGTCTAATTTGTCTATGGAGTATCTTAATTTGACAGGACTAAACTAATATTTAATTTCTGTCCTTTTCTTAGTGAAATAGAAAGAAAAAGATGCACTGACTTAAATTTATTTTAGTTTGTGAACGAGGGAATCGACGCCATTGTCATCTTTTTCAAGCGCAAAGCGTACAAGTGCAAAGAAGTTGTGGTTATTGAAACAACAGCAAGGCATGCTTAAACTATTGATTTGTTCATTATTTTCAGAATTCTTATTGTACATTTTAATTTTAATTCATAATTAATATAGCCTTTATCAAACAATCATCTGCCTGGCTTTTTCCCAACTATGTTGGGGTTGGCTTCCAGTCTAACCGGATGCAGCTGAATACCAATATTTTACATAGAGCGACCGCCTATCTGATCTCCATAACCCAGTTACTGGGTAACACGATACCCCTGGCAAGACTGGTTTTCTTGTTTTTGGGCTTCTGACTACACGTAACGATAGTCTTTACCTACAAATGACAGCCGGGACCAACGGTTTTTCCGAGGCACGGAGGGGTCTCGGTATGTAATAATGAATGGTCACCCATCCACGGACCGACCTCGGCAAGCGTAGCTTAATCTTCGACCTAGCCGTGCGGCTGTTATTATTTAGCCACGACCCCTCTTATATACCCTTTATCACCAACAACAAAGTATTTAAGAAAATAAATATCTAAGACCCACGTAGCTTTAACCTATAAATACTTCTGATAAAGACATTGCTATTCCTTTATTTGAGATAGCCAAGATCTACATAGGTAACTTAGTATTACTACTAGTCGAACATTTTATAAAGACCTCCTTAAAACATCACCCAATAACTCCAACGCTACTAACAAACGGCTAGATATATTTTCCTATAATGTCAAGGCCCGTTAAAAAGGGGTTCCAGGTCGAGGAGCGATGGAACCGGCAGCCTTCAATGGACATAACTTGTGGTTGGACTCAAATAAACGAGCGTACAATTTACGATTCGAAAACTAGGTACTTGTGTACAATCATACTAAGAATACGTTCGTCAGCTTAATTTTTGCAAAAATCTGCTCTATCGGCGTCATGTCAATGTCGCAGATTGGCACTCAGTAGATAATTTAAATAATATGACACTGGCGCCGATTCCCTTGTTCACAATCTAAACTAAATTTAAGTTCAGTGCACTGAACTTAAATTTAGTTTAGTTTGTGAACAAGGGAATCGGCGCTAATGTCAATTAAATAAAATAGATTTGATTTTCTTCATAAAAATGGCCATGATATAAACTGGACATTTATTTTATGTTCTGTTTTCAAGAAATGAGGGTTTTCATGAAAATTCACGCCACCAGTTAGCGCCTCTTTGGCAAAAGGACCTGCATTTTGATAATAAATATAAAATACTAACTCTTCCCCGTGACCTCGTCCGCGTGAAATATCTTGTCCCACGACCCACCCCGTCGCATCGCATCGCCCTATTAATTCGTTGTCGCTTAGCATTCTTTCTGACTTTTTTTATTATGCTCGGCTCCTAAGAGTTCTAGCGTGATGTTAAGTAAGCCTGTAGTCTCATTCGTTTCATTCATTCGGTCATCATTGAATCACGACTAAATATAGGCGCTATGACACTTTCGACAGGTGCCCGGATTTGACGTCACAGTGCTGCCACCTGGTGAACGTAATTTCAGAAAACCCTCATTAAATATAGTTTAGAAAGGAAAATCCCATAATTAAAAGGGTTCAAAATCTAGTCGCAATCTCATCTCAGCGACAATCAATGTCAAAAACTTGTCTTTTATGTGTATGTGTGTATGGATTAGAGGTATTTTTGATAGATTGAGACTGAGATCAGAAGCCCAATTCCCGTAGTTAAAAACATTCAAAATCTAGTCGCAAACTCATCTCAGCGACAATCAATGTCAAAAAACTGACAAAAATGTAGGGAAATTAGAGGTATTTTTGACAGATTGAGACTGAGATCAGACTGCGAACGTTCTTAAATTTACGAGAATTGCCCCTCAGATTTGTTAGAAAGAACTTGAAAACTGACGAAGGTATTAGCAACTCAACTGTACCTATTCATTGGGCTTGACGTAGGGATCTCCCAATAGAGATAGGTTCTGAAATGTTAGGGCATGTTGTATAGGGTACTTGAAGCGTAAAGGGTCGGCTTTGAGCTGTCAACTAGGGTTCATGTAATTTAAACAACAGTCCGTTGATAGTTTGGTTCTCAGTTAATTTATTTACGAGATTGAGATGGTTGAGATAGTAGAATTAATTATTGGACTTGTCAAGTGGTTTGAATTTTGATGTCATTGCTGTGTTGGGTTGAACCAAGAACCAATGGCCGGTGGAGCAGACGAGTCTTGGAGTGGAGACCGCGTATCGACAAGCGTCCCCCAGCAAGATGGACGGACGACCTAAAGAAGGTGACTGGGGTCGACTGGATGCAGAAGGCGGAGGACAGGGTGTTGTGGCACAGTCTGGGAGAGGCCTATGTCCAGCAGTGGACTGCGATAGGCTGAGTGGATACCTACGAAGCGCAAATAAGACCCTAAGAGTAGTCGTAGCGTTGCATCGCAAGCTTGCTAAGTAATACCAGCTTTGTCTGTAATCTGTGAGTAAATACCTAAGTCGGATTCGGAAATCATCGTTCATCATTTCAGCCCGGAATGAACCACTGCTGGGTATAGGGCCTCCTTTATTTTCCGTCATACTTTCCGGGTGAATGTCCCTAATTTATTATTAAAATGAAAGAATAGCGGGAGCATATACGCAGCCTAAAATGATTCCACTGCTGGGACACAGGCCTCCTCTCTTTGTGAGGGAGTGGGCTGTAATCTACCACGCGGGCCCAGTTCGGGTTGGTAAATGTCAGGACTTCGAAGTTTTGGTTCTAAGACATGCCGTTTTACTCACGATGTTTTCCTTCACCGGTTTGAAAGCAGTGGTGATAGCTCCAGTCATGTTCTATGTTACGAGTTTGGTTTCCGCACTTAGTCCTTCAAGTGGACCATTGTGCATGGGCAAGCTCAGTCATAATTGGAGACCTAATACTTAGGTCCGTACTGTAGTTAAAAGTTGTTTCTCAAACTAAAGTTGGAACCACCTAAACCTACTTCTGCCTATCCCTTTTTCACAATACTGTAAGCGTGACGGCCAATGTTATTAATGATAATATTATTTACCAACTCATAATGATGTCCAGTTAATAAATAAACCTGCGACCGTTTAACGGAGGCACTTGCAGAAACAAGAAAAAGGTAAAATGAACTACATTTCAATTTCGCTTTACTACGGCAAAGTAAAAAGGTATAAAAATATAATGAATTTGCCTTTTCTATGGCGAAGGTATGCGGAAAAACTGTCATAAAACTAGGGGCGAAAAACAGAAATTGCAAAATTCACTCTTCTACATTATATAGGGGTATTTTTAGATATTGGTGTACTAGGTAAGAAAGTATTTCGGTACTGGCCCTCAAAATATCTGGAAAGGTTTAGAAATAAACAAGATTCTCTAAGGTTTTATTTGAAATCTTAATTAGGTCGGTAGGTAGGCACGGTTCTGTGAAACACGAAGTTATAGCATTGATTGAAATTACGAAACCTTTGCAGTTATTTCAGGCTGGTATAAAAGAAAAGTTGTATGAATAAATTCTGGCATTTTCCGCTACCCATTTCAAAAGAATTCCAAGAATCACAATAACAATGTTCAAGAAAATTTGTCAGAACATAATTTCCATTAAAAGAAAAGTTATTTCTTAACAAAAAAATCAACAAGCAACCATCCATTTAAAATGTTCATATATCTTACGTAAATTAAATATTTTCTTATACTCCTAATTGCTTTCCGAACGGTCCCCGACCAATTAAAACATACTTGCACACTTCATTAGAAAGCATTTTAATAAATAAAAGCCCGACGTTTTAAAAGCATTGTCACTTTCTCATAGAGATGCTAATGAAGAAAGGTACTGTTCTCTGCTAATGAGCTCAAAGCGAAGGCTTAATTAGAACATGCTTATGAGTAACGGGAGCTTCGGTTCCTAGACCGGTCGATATAAGACACAGGTCATGTAAAATACAATGGGATTTATAGTAACTATATGGTATGGTTGATTTAAAGATACTGGCACAAATAATACTCTAACGTAACTTGAAATGAGTTCCACAATCGTATTTCCAAGTAATATTCTGGTCAAAGAATTCCATCATGTTTTCGCATTCAGTTTTGGAACTTCTTTCATCCCCATAAAGGAAGTAAAAGAAACAAGAAAACAAATAAATCTTCAAATACAATTCGTAAAAAAGTTCGCCTTTTCTGCGAACACACACTAAACGCAAGTTTCACCTTCTCTGAACCGAAACGTGACGTTGTTAGGGAACACAAACAAAACAGCGACAGTTGTCTGATTAATAACCACGGAGAACAATACGGGACGCAATATCCGCCAGTGTGGACCGCGCCTCGCGTTTACATCGGTTCATGACCCGTGATCATCTTATGAACATCTGTGAAGAAGGTACTTTTACTTTCTTCCGTATCATATCCCATGAACCGGATACATTAACGCCATGTGTGAGACCTATTTCAGAGTTTGCGCATTCAGGAATCTTGAATGTAGCGGGTTTAGATCTGGAAATGGGAGCCCAGAATTACATCGGATTAAACGTTAACGTGTGTTCCTAATGTTCGTATTCCGTGAGGAGAGCTTCTGTTCCAGCTCGAACATTTTCTTTTATGTTGATCGAAGTCAAAATTTGGAACGTTACAATAGAAGGCTAAACGATATAGAATTGTCTTATGATGAACGATCTCGCGAGCTCTACACCCTATTTCACGAACATATTAACTCTAACTGAGGTGTTTTTTTAACCGACTTCAAAAAAGGTGGAGGTTCTCAATTCGACTGTACTGTTTTTTATATTTTTTTTATGTTTTTACTTCAGACCTCCGTTATTTATAAGCCCATTTGCAAAATTCTTTTTATATTTGTAAGTTTACACTTTCACATTGGTCCCATAGAAGTTTCATCAAAAACGGTTCAGTAGTTTTACCAAAATTACTGTTAAAAATTACAACTTAAAAGTGAAAAATAAAACTTTAAGACACTACAAAGAAGAAAAATAAGACATTACAAAGAAAAAAATAACTTTAATTTCGGAAGTCAGTGTCGTTGGGTTCGAATTTTCGTTGTTTGCCACCGACTTCCGAAATTAAAGTTATGTTTTACTTTGTAGTGTCTGCAAAAAAGTTTTTATATGTTACAACAAACAAAACTTTGATAACACCTCTAACTACAACACACTCAAGATTACCCCACTAGATAACAACCCCAAACGGAAGCAGAGTATATCAACAGCTTATCAGCCCGTTAGCTGCAAATCAAGTGTCGGAAATGAGTGATACCAGTGCTCTGAACTGAGATCTGTGACGCTAATTATGCAGTTACTGCATACAAACTAATGACGTAAGTAATTAGGTGCGTGGTGTATAGGGATATGACGGTGAATAGGACAGTCCTGTGTCGACGATTCAATGGAGGCTTTGGTTGTATCTGGCATAGAGAGATATCAATAACGTCTATACGTATTTTTCATTGCCTTTAAAGGCACACAGCGGCCGGGGCGGGGCGGGGCGGGACGGGACGGCGACGCGGCGCTGGCGCGGCGGTAGTGTTCACACTGCGGGCGCGATCACGTTCCGTCCCGCCGCGCCTTTTTTTCATCAAAAAAGATGTTGAGCGATTCAGACATGGAAACGCTATGGGTGCATGAAATAAATAAAAGCGCGCTCGCGTCCCGCCATGCTCGCCCCGCCGCTTATGATTTGTATTCCCGCTCGGCGCGGCGGCGGCGGGGCGCGACGGTTACCGTCGCGTCGAGCGGGGCGGCTCTGTGTGGCGTCGTCCATAATATCTAGTACATTACAACTGCTCAGCGTCGCGTCGCCGTCCCGTCCCGCCCCACCCCGCCCGCTGTGTGCAGACCATAAAAGGAATCGGCTTGATGGATCCATGAGTTAATGGCAAAATACTTAGAAGTATTTGAGTATAGTATTAGTGTAAACAGTTAGTTGCATAATAATTGTATAAGTATAAGCATTATAATATATAACATATGAATATTATGTTCAAATTAAAAAAAAAACCATTAGTTTTCAGCAAAAAACTCTTTTAGATTGATAGCGGAGACTTATTTGGTAATTTACAATGTTTTGTAAGAGTTGACATGATAGCTTAATAGTATATTATGCTTCGAAGGCGTAAATAGCTTTGACATCAGGTGTTTCAACCCTTTCTAAGATCCTAACTACATGCGTCAGTAAATATCCAATAAGTACGATGCCTACGCGATCAATCGTCAACGCTTCCAATTTTTTATGGAGTCCTTTTAGAAGAAACGCCTCTACCTGCAATTTGTACGTGTCTAACCCACCACTAGCAGAATCAAGGAAACGTTCCATCGCTTGCAAGAAACGTGGGAATACTTCTAGTTGAAACCGTTTGAAAATCTTCACTGAAAAGATACTTACCCGTAGTAAATGTAACAACTTTTCCGGTACAAAATTGTTTGTAAGTAGACTGGACACTTGGTCAGTTTTTATTTTATCTTCAATGTAAAACTTATCCGCGAATAACTATAAAAGATGGATGATTAAGACCTCAACGACATTTTCTGTCTTTTCTGCTGGTGCCGCATTCCGAAGTAAAGGATATTATAAATGCGATAATATTATTTATCTGACCATCTCGAGAAAATCCTCATTGTTGAACAAGCATCATCTGCTTAGAATAATGCCCATCAAAATAAAACGTGACGAGCGCCTTACAAACACGATTAGCAAACCCGCGCTCAGGTCAAGGATTGCAATTGGAAAATAAATTGTGATGGCTTGCGTATCTTGATGAGCCATCACTCACGAGCTCACGGCGTTAAATAAATACGAATAAATCGCATAATATTAACACAACTAAGCAACGATTGCAACATTTATATCTGTAATTCATGTGGTGTAAAAAATAAAGATTATTCTATTCTATTCCATTCTGTGTACCTACCTAAAATAAGACACAAAATGAGAAAAAACTTTATATTCAGGAAAATTCGCAAATAACGGGAGACAGTCGTAGAATAGTTTTAAATTAATAGTATATAAAGTTAGTAATTACGGGAGGTTAGTATTTCTGTTTTAAATGTAGGTACATAATGGATTGCCTTTACGATACCTTCCTAATGGATGCATGATGCACCTAATGCATGAGACGAGCATGCATCAAGACCTAAGCGATGTTCCGCATAATGCCAGAGTGAGGAAGTACCTAGATATACCTATACCAGTACCTCAATTGCGTAACACACTTTCTTTTAGAGGATATTCCTAATCCATTGCTTTATTTGTTTGAAAAATTCATCTGCTCGACAGCGCAAATAACGCAATGAATGTTGTCAAATTGTCAAAATGAAAAGCATTGCCGTTTTTAGTGCGTTACGGAATTACCCCGCCTGTTTTTATGTGCTCATGTTATTCGAAACAGAGCACCGAGTACGTAGTACTCTATTAGGAAGTAAAACAACGTTTATTTTAAAATTTCGCGCTCATTATCTACGTAGTGAAGTGTCAAAGCTATGGGTTTGGGTGCCACATCGAATTGTTCCTCAAAGGTAAGCTATACGCAATACTTAAGTACCGAGATGTTATATAAACATCACAAGATCCTAACTAGCGAATGGCATACATAGGTATTACATGGAGCTGTTAAATGTCTGGTGATTGCAGCGAGACAGGTAATTATGATTGTAGACACTGTATTTTAGCATTTTTGTGCATATGGCTACATCAAATTCCTATTCTGAGCCGGAAAAACCACGCGGATAATTGAAATGAAGTGGAATGAAATGTTTATTCTGTAAGTAAATCTTTTACACGCCAATGTTTTAAAAGTAGATGGCGCCGGCATTTCCTAGCTGACTGATCCCTGAGAAGAAACACCGAAATAAACTCAGAGGACATGGTCTCTTTTAAAATCTGGTTACAGGAAGCTTAATAACTTTATTTAGCACTAAGTGAAACCGTTAGTTTTTGATAAATCTAATTATGTCAAATTCCATTTATTTATTTTTACATTCTTCGTTAGGTATCTATGATATTTTTACCATGCCCACTTACCTGATAATAATATATTAATTATACCTTTATTTTCTTTTCACGCTTGATGCTTATCTTCTACATAGTACTAATAAATCTTTGCATGTAACTATATTAACTAAAAATACATTAACTAAGTTTATTTTTTTTAGTTACCGTAAAAACATTTATTTGGATGATGTGCAAGGACCGCTATCGAGAACAGTAAAAGCCTCCTCCACTTACCTGATGCCGTTTCTAATCTCCTTATCCATCCTTTGCTTACACCCCCAGGCATGTTTAACATACTCTGTAATAACCCAGTCCTACAGCAATGTAGTGTATGTACACAAAACATTAGATTACACACCCACGGGAAGGGATAAGCAAACAAAAACAATGTTAATTCCCATAGAACTACACGCAGTAATAACAATTTGTTTTCATTGCAACACCAATTGCTAACAGAATGCCAAATTATTTAACAATTAACGTTAAGGTAAACGTTTGGTGTGTAAATAGACATCGGATATAATATGTTTAACCCAGTAAGAACAATAAACATCGATCAACGCATATCTCTTTCATTACTGTTGTAAAAACAAAAATTGCTTTGACACGACAATGGTTTGTTAATTGCGGCTTTTGAGTGTAAATTCCGGAATTTGATTTCGATATCGAGCAGAGTGTATCCCTACTTGCCTTTATCATAGTAACAGAAAATTTTGTCTAAACGAACTTGGAAACTGCATCACAACTAGTTTAGAATCATTAAAGAAATGAGACATATCCGGTGAGCCCGGTGGTCCAATCGGAAAAAATTACGAATTTCCACCCTCTTTACACTTTTACAGGATGAAAAATCCTTCCTTAGTGCTCATTTTTGTTATAGAAATAAAAAAAATATAAAATCTGCTTAATTCAGACTATTTAAATGCCCATATTTGGTTAGTATTACATTATTTTAAAACTATTGTAGTAGTTAAGTTATTAGTTCATGTAGTTATACATAATTATAAGGATCTTTTGTGCAAAAAATGCAAAAATCTGTACCCAGCGGTATTAGGCTGTGCGTTGTCTGTGTGTGAAGTAGTATAAGATGTTTATTAAGAACAAAATATCGAGCCAGAAACTGCCTATATACGTACAAACAGGTACATCTCTATATGCCTCCTTGAAGAATAAAAGCACTTATATAATCCATTGATAGACCTTTAAAAGACCAGTATGCTTTGTAAGTCCCCCATAACTAGTTCTTAAGAGCTAGTATATTGTGTGTAGTTCCCCATCCGACGTTGGTACTATTCATCAGTTACCTACTGTACAATGAATATCGGATAAGTATTCATTAACCCTACTTGGGTTTATAAGAAGGTAAATGCACAAGTTATACCGTCTTTTGTTTTTCCAGTTCGTGAGAAGAAAGAAAGATGGACTAAAAGAGTTATGAATATTTTTTATTGCTGAAAGGATCTTGACCTCGATCACGTCTGATGGAAAGCGATGGATGAGGTATATGATGGAACGAGCGTGCCCAGAAGATGCATGTTCATTCTTGCTTTGAAGGCAGATGGGTTAAATGTGGAAGGGAACACAGACGCTGGCAGAGAGTTCCACACTTTGACTGTGTGCATAATAAATGTGAAGGAGAAGCGCTGATTACAACTGGTCGGGATATCAACCAAGTGTGGCAAAAAGGGTGACATAAGGGGCGACATATAAATGTTGATGGATGGATTGTGCGAGGAATGATATGAAAGAAGGGAGTGAATGATAACGTGATGGTTGACAATGAGAATGGAAAAGAAAACGAGTTGCGCCGAAGCAACATGGGGCAAGGCAGGCAGGCTCGTCGTTTGTTTTCATACAGAAATAGCTGAACCAGATAACAATTTCAATGTGAATTCAAGTGTTACTAGGCAGGTACCAACTGACTTCCGTTTGACCGTACAGCGACCGGTATTTACCGTAGTTTCTAGCATATGTCACGGTGTAAAACTGTACCGTAAGTGTATTGTATTAGTGATTGTGCGCATCATTAAATCAGCAGGAAAAGTGACTTGCTGAATAGGCCTCCACATCTATTTCCACAATGACTGTTTCAATGAGTCACATAGGTACAAATACAGGTATCTATTTGTGCCAATAGTCCGCCAGTTAGATTATCGAAAAATAATGGACACGTATTTTCTCTTTTGTCAATCAAACAAAAAATGACAAAGATAAAGCGCGTCAAAATTTGGGACTGGGGGGTCGTGACGTCACTTGCTTGCAAAAGTGTCGCAAGCAAGGACGTCACGCGGAACTTTAACGGGCGATATCTTCATCATTTTTTATATAATTGACAAAAGAAAAAATACGGGTTCAATATTTTTTGATAATCTAACTGACGGACTAATTAGATTCTTTTAGGAAAATAGCCTATTGTGATCTGATGTGCAGTGCTAGCCTAGTGGTAACGGCCCCTCGACTTACGACTTGTAGGTCTTGAGTTCGAACCGAGATAGGCGCCTTACCTTATGTAAATAATTTCATCGCCACTACTCTCAAAACGGTGAAGGAAAGATCGTGAGAAAACCAGCAGGTCCTAGAACCAAAAATTCGAAGACGCAATATGTGACATCTACTAACCCGCACTGTGCCCGCGTGGTAGATTACAGGCCATTTCCTCTCGAAGAGAGGAGGCCATGTCCCAGTAGTAATAATAATTCTTTTACCTTTTGTGGTAATCTTATTTTTAGGTGCATCGTCTTCACATATAATTATATAATTAATGTATGCAAAATATTGTAAAACATTTTAAAATAGTAACGGTGGAATTTCTTGCCCATTCTTCTCCATGCGAAAACTACCTTTTGGGAAGGGCGACTAGAATCAATTTTATTTTATTTTAATATTTGACGTTCAAAGGTGCCTTTTATGTGCCTATTTGAAATAAATGATTTGACTTTGAATAATAATAATTCTTTATTGACATAAACATAATGAATACAATTTGGATTATAGGATTCCCTAGCACTTACGCTAGTAAAAACTGTGTTGCAGGTGTTAGTGTCTTCCCCTTAATAAAGTGAATCCCCCTTCCCCCGTGAGTCTTCCCCTTAATCTTCCATCAGACAGAATAAATGAAAAGAGTAGAAAAGTTAACAAACATGCTGCCATGTTTGTGTATGTGTGTGTTTGTGTATGCGAGGGTGTGTAGGTAGGTAGGTATAGGTTATGTTTTTATGAGGTTTTCTACATCAGTATAGACCATTGACTTTAGCCCTAGGTATATAGAATTATTTTTAACTTATTGTTATTCAATATTTTTAATTTCTAGATTTTAGTTAATTTATCATAGGTATGCGGAGCAAGATAAGCATAGTGTCTTCTAGCAAATGCTGTTCTAGTACGAGAAACAGGGTATCTTTCCTCGCGCTTTTGTGATATTGGCAGGTTGGGGACAACTTGTTTGTGGTATCTTCGTAGTATTTCGTAGGTGAATATCTTTCTCACAGATAATACTCCAGCCAGTTCGTACACTGAAGATGTGGGATGTCGAAACGGTAGGTATAAAAGTACTTTAAGCACCATACGCAGTGCCCGCTCCAATCCAATCATATGAGTTTATGCCGCACCTCCCCTTGCGCTACATGCAGTAGTGGGAACATTACCTATAGGCTGATTATGTATGTATGTGCTCTGATGTGTACAAAGTTTTAAGTACTCTAAGAATCACTTGTAACAGTAACTTACGAGGTTTAAACATAACAATGGCATGATCGAGAGCCCTAGATTGTTTATCATCGTTTACGCTTTGGTAAATACTTAATTGGTACACAACAACAATGGAAGCGACAAGAGCGCAACGGTTGAGGAGATAACCTGGGTGTTGAAAGGTCGGGAGTTTGAACTAAGTCTGTATCAGTATTTAACATACCCTGGTATATTATAGTGGTGAAGCTAAACTATTTAAAAGCTAAGCTAAAGCTAAAGCTCTAAGCTAAGCTAAGCTCATGGCTAAAAAATAACAGCCACACGGGTCAACGGGTAGATGGGACCATCCATTTTATATCGAGCCTTGCAAAGCATGCGTTAAGTCGATGGTTCCGGCTTTCATTCGTAGATCTTTGACAGTCAGAAGCCCACAACATGCCAAATCTGACAACCAGCCTTACCAACGGGTATCGTGTTACCCAGCAATTGAGTTGTAGAGGTCGGATAGGCAGTCGCTTCATGTAAAATACTTCTATTCAGCTGCATCCGGTTAGACTGTAAGCTGACCCCAAAATAGTTGGGAAAAGGCTAGACACACAGATTGATAGAAGCTAAAATGTGTATGTATTTATAATTGATACTATATTTACTTACAAACTTATTCCATACACCGAACTAGAACCGCGATTTTGTTATTGGAAAAGAGCGTATCAAGTTTTGGGCAATTAACTTTATTAAAAGCAGATTTTGGAGAAATAGTTCAATCAAGTGTTACGGAATTTCACCAGCCTCAACCAAATACACCCGAGGTCAATGAACTGAATAAAGTAAAGGCATGACGTAAATATTCTGTATCTTAAACTTAACTATAATAAACTAATGGCTTCTGACCCACCGCGTCGCATCGCATCGCCCTCCCGCGCTATTGCTTCATTGTAGCTTAGCGTTTTTCCGTTTTTTTTTTTTTTTTCATTTTCCTCGGCTCCTAAGGGTCGTAGCGTGGTGATAAATTGCATACAAACTTCCTCAAGAATTAGGCTATCAGACGCTAAACGTGTTTTCAAATCGGACAGTTAGTTCCACAGATTAGCGCGTTCAAACAAAAACATACTTAAATAAGCTCTTTAACTTTATTAAATAGATAAATTTTTAAATATTATTAAATAAATTAATAAAATACTAGCAGTACCCCGCGTTTTGGCCCGCATAAGTGTCGATCTCGTGGGCATATCAGGATGAAAAGTATCCTGCGTTATTCTGATGTATACGAGTAAGCTACGAGTATATCTCCTATATTCGCAGAAGGTGTAACGACATTTTTCAAGATTGTGACATCGACATATTTTCAGGCAGCATTACTAAATTTGAAAGAACTGTGCTCAATAGTATGTAAATTTTTGCTCAATATTTATTTTTCTTTTATTTTGTTTTGTTGTTTTTTTTTTGTTATTTAATTTCATTCAATTATATTTATTTTATTGCAATTTAATTTAATTCAATCTTATTTATTCGAATTATTGATATTAGTTCTAATTACATTGTTATCCATCTTTTTGTTAATTATTATTGTATAGCGAGATTTTATTAAAGTGCTGCGCTTACCTTTAATTTAGATGCATACAATGCTTGCATTGTATTTGTAAATGATATGTACTTGGAACGTCTTTATGTGTATTTAGTTGGTTTGCCTAAATAAATAAATAAATATTACCGTAAAGTTTTATCAAAATCCGTTCAGTAGTTTTTGCGTGAAAGAGTAACAAACATCCATCCACCCGTCCATCCATCCATCTTCACAAACTTTCGCGTTTATAATATCATTAGTAGGAGGTAATACTAGCTGTTCCCCTGATCCAGGATGAAAAGCCTATGTCCTTACCCAGGTCATTATATAATTCGTTCAGCCGTTTTAGCGTGAAAGCGTCACAGACAAACAAACGAACTTACTTTCGCATTTATAATAATTACTAGATGCGCCCCGCAGTTTCACCCGCATAAGTTTCAATCCCGTGGGAATATTGGGGTAAAAAGTATCCTATATGTTAATCTTGGTTATAACCAATCTGCGTATCAAATTTCATCCAAATCCGTTCAGTAGTTTTTGCGTGAAAGAGTAACAAACATCCATCCATACAAACTTTCACGTTTATAATATTAGTAGGATTATACTTAGTATAGATAAGGCAATCAATGCTATTACAACATACTATAACTACCTTCATTATTATCGTGGGAAAAGCGTAAAGATAGTTAGAGAACGTAATATGCACAAAATATTTATTGTTCATAATTACTAGCACAAACTAGGTGCATGACAATGACACACAAGGTTGTGTGAATATTTCAAATAATTCATTAATTAACAAAACATTATTCTTAACTCGAAGAACGTGTAAGTAGGTACTAAGCTTTTTATCTACAACAATCTACATACAACAGTTTTACAACGGTTCACCATGCTTTCGCTTGTCAAAAAGGAAGGTCAATTTTATTAGTGTGTAAGGTCATAGTCGACCTTACAGCGCGTAGTAAAAGAAGACCTGAGTCAGGAACTTTTTACGATCCAATCCAACAAGGGTGTGACATGGCCATGACGCGCAACCTGTTACCATGGATTCAGCTCTAAACTGATGTGTGTTCCGTCGGTTATAAAAAAAACAGCGTTTCATAGAAAAGTGCCTACCTACGCGGTCAAAATACATGGAAATGACGAGGAGGAAACTCAGTATAATGCTCCGGTAGCAGACAGAGCGCTGATATACCCCCCCCTCCCCCCCCCTTGGCATTTTTAGATAGCTAAATAGATAAAACTTTCATTCAGTGCAACAAAAGACACAAAACAAGTAATAAAAAAAAACATCAAAAAAAGGTGAAACATAAAAAAAAACAATGATTAAAAAGCTAAATTGACCCATAGACACCGCGTACAAGTAAATAACGGTAGTCTAGAACGGTCGATCACTACTGGGCGGTGTGTGTCTCATGGTTGCACCTAATGGGAGTCCAGCTCAGCATATGCCAGGTACAATACCTGACGCTGTTTTTTGATCAGGATCAAAAAGAAAATTGCATTTTTTTTTATACCTTAAAACAGCGCAACATATAACGTGCCGCTACAATGGCGACATTAATTTAACACACGGCTAGGGCTAGTGGCCAGTAATCATAAAAAAATAAAAAATATAACAACGTACAATAATTTGTAATTAGAAAACTACCGCATGCGCCACTCACTGACATAGGGCTCTCTCTCTTTCCTTCAATTTGCCTAATCGCACGTTCTTCGTTTTAATTGATACAATGTTATAATCCGTGACCCCGGCAAATGACCCCTGCGCTACAGTTCTTTAAGTACAGGTTGCTCTAAGATGCTATTTTAGAAAATTGTAAATACATAAATAATAACGTTTAATGAAATTTTTATATTTTCATAAAACGAAAACGCGAAACCGTTTAAGTGAGTTAAATTAATGTCGCCATTAAAGCGGCTCGCTGTACGTCTCACGGCATGATAAGGTAAAGACGCCAGCCCATCAAGCTGCCCAAACGAAACTGCCAAATTTCCCCAATCAACCTTGAACCTAATGCTTTAGCGATAAAGTTGAAAATATATTAAAGAAATTTGACAGATTCTAGTAGGTTGATATGCTGGCGACTGTACTATACCTCTCATAGTAGTAAGTGATAGTACGCCAGCAATAATGTCGGTTACAACATCCAGAGTTACTTATCGGATGAGAGATGGATGGCCAAGACATTTACTACGGCACACAGCCTCATCACTCATTGCTCAATATGTACGATCTTTTGCACTTGCTGTTATTATACAAGGTCAGAGGTTAAGGAAGGGAATCGATATTTAAGGTGATGGTTCCGTACCTTTTAGTTACGGTGTTTTGTTTGGAAATCATTTTTTTTTCAGACTAAGTATTTACTTTGACGCAGAGCTGGTTTAAAATGGCGCCAGGAAGGATTTGGGGGAGGCCTTTGCCCAGCAATGGTACAGTGTCGGGTAACAAAAAATTATTGATACGCATGTACCTAGCAGTGCACTATTCTGATGCTGCAGAAATAATGATGATAATGATGAAGTATCGGTAGCTACTTCAGTCATGCGTCCATTATGCAGAGCCTGGCAGTTACACCTAACCTATTAAAATTATAAAGTTACTGGCTTTTGCTCTCGGCTTCGCCAGCGTGAATGTCTTATCCCACGGGAACGTGTGACTGGGTAAAAAAATACCCTAGGTATAAACTGTAAACATGAAACTATAATTAGGTATGGGTGCTAAATTTCATCTAAATCAGTTTTTGCTTGATTGAGTAACAAACATCCAAACATACAAACTTTCACCTTTATTAATATAACCTTTAGTAATATTAGTACATAGGATTCACAAGAACTCAACTGACCTAATCAAAAAACGTTTAGTAGTGATCAATTCTCTTCACTAGATGCTTAATATTTACTTACTTTCTAATAAGCAATAACAATTAATATCGGCGTTTCTCATTATCAGCGCGATTTTCAAACGAAGACCGTGAAATCCGTTTATATTGTGATTGCATATTGATTGATTTATCCCGTACGACGTACATAGCTGTTACAGCTTTGAAACTAGGCAGATTTTTTTATTTAAACGGCTGAAGGACACCAGAGAGACACAATAGACGTTTTATTGTTATTATATTATATCGTAATTTAAAAAAAATGTAGTCGCAATCCCATCTCAGCGACAATCAATGTCAAAAACATGTAAAAAATGTAGAGATTTTAGAGGTACTTTTGACAGATGGGCACACGGATAGTTTATAACCAGGATTAACACATAGGATACTTTTTATCCCGATATTCGGATCGTGGAATTGAAACTGAAACATATGCGGGTGAAACCGCGGGGCGTTGCAAGTTAGACCCTATAATTTAAACTTGTTTTTTTAGAACGAGCCCCTAAAAAGAAGCTCAAATTACTGTTTTCATCATGTTATTAATAAACACACGAGAACATAATAGCTGTGTGTTTAAATCATCTAATCGTCCGGTGATTGTGCTACGTACATAATTCGGCACAACCGACTAACAATATATATACCGTTTTACCGATAGTCGGTATAGTTATAGTAGTCGATTCTCGATTTATTCAATTCTGCCTAGCCTTTTCCCAACTATGTTGGGGTCGCATAAGCAAAATCAGCCCATAATGCTCATCCCACTTCTGGGACTCAGGCCTCCTCTCCTCGAGAGGGTTCTGCTTAGGGTCGGCTTTCAGTCGAATTAGAAGCACCTGAATAACAGTTTTTTACATGGAGCGACTGCCTATCTGACCTCCGCAACCCAGTTACTGGGTAACACGATACCCCCTGGCAAGACTGGTCGTCAGACTTTTGGGTTTCTGAATACCCGTACCGACTATCAAAGGCCTACGAAGGTCTACGAATGACAGCCGGGACCAACGGTTTAACGTGTTTTCCGAGGTACGGAGGGGTCTCGATATGTAATGTCACCCATCTACGAATCGACCGCGGCAAGTGCAGTAGGTTAACCTTCGATCGACCAGTGCGGCTGTGTGTAGCCACGAGCCCCTCCAATAGCTGTGTGTTTAAATCCATCAAATCATCCGGTGATTGTACTACGTAACATAATTCGGTACAATCGACATACAATACATGGTTAAATCAAATTATCTAGCGAAACTACGCAGACATGATGGGTATCGATATCCAAGTATAATAAAGTAATTGAGAAATGAATTTGATGACTGCAGCTAGTGTACGTGTAGAAACTCACTAGAGTTAGTTTTGACAGTTTATTTATGTGTAAACTTCACAGACGAGATTGGTATTGATATCTAAACACGATAAAACAAAAGAAAACAGATTTTCTCAACTCATACTGCAACTAACAACACTACTAGCAGTCGTTAACCCCAATTTTTTTTAAATCATGTTTACGTACCAATAAAATAAATAAATAATAAATAAATATTCCACAACTATAAATACATATCACGTCTGCAGAGTTTCGCTAGCTAATTTAATTTGACCCTGTATACCGATAGTCGGCATAGCCATAGTCGATTCTCGGTGTATTCGCGATGACTAATTGTAAATAGCGATGCGTGGGCGGAATAACAATGAGTTATTAAGGTTGAAATTATCTTATAAATACCTAAGGTTAATTAGACGTCTTTTCTCTGAGAATAATATTAATTACAGTAGACATTTAATCTTCTTTTATTTATTATAGTTGGTAGAGCCGTCTAACCTTACCTACTTTGGTGTTCATATTCATATTACGTTTGTAATTTGTGCTGACTGGCATAATATCCTCTAAACGATTAAATTCCTCGGTAATGAAACTCAAATAGCGGTAAATACGAACAAAAACAACCTGTAACTTGATATCTGACATCAAATACGATGTAATACGTATGACGTGGTACTTGGAACTTGTTCTTAAACCAGGTAAGTAAGTCATTTTCATCTGGTTTAACAGCGGTTAAAATAATATATCAAACATTCAGATTAATTCACAACTATTCTAGAGGAAATATGAGAGGTGGGATGTAGGAGCAGTCATGGCCCAGTGGTAAAGGCTCCGACTTACGAGTTGCAGGTCGTGAGTTTGAAACCAGCCAGTCACGGCAAGCACTTTAGTTTGTGTATTTAATTTAATCATCACTGCTCTCAAAACGGTGAAGGAAAACATCATAAGAAAACTGGCATGTATTTGAATAAAAAAATTGAAGACATGTAACATCCACCAACCCGCACCTGGCCCGCGTGGTGGATTACGGTCGACTCCCTATCATAGAGAAGAGGCCTGAGTCCCAGCAGTTGGAACATTATAGGCTGGTTATGTCTATCGTTATTCTAGAGGAAGTAGACTCAATAAGCGATCATTACATCTAATTCTAAGACAGTGATGACACTGACAGCTCTTGAACGCAGGTTAAAAGTGCTAATCGCGTTCAGTTTCACCGGTGAAAATGCGAAATTCGCCCTTAACATGTGTATTTAAACTACATAGGCATTTTAATCTAATTTGTTCCCTAGTTTGATTTCACCACAGTTAAATTATTTCATTAGTTTCAGTAACCCGAATAACACAAACTCATTTAGCACTATAATTAAAATAATAATCACCATTAAAATATTCCCTAACACATTACGCATCTGTTATGTTTATGAATGAACGCTCATAATTAGATGAAATCTGACACTTGAACCGTTATTAAGTGTAGGGTATCCATACAGTACACTCTTTATTCATCACTTGATAACCGTGAACAGGCAGTCAGTATTAAGCTTGGCGCACATTACAGCCCCACCGGACCGCAGCACAACGCAGTCTCATAAAAAAAGTGCGGTGCGTCCCGCCTGTAATTCTTGTTTTTTTTAAATCTCTATCTATATATGTCTAGATCTTGCCTGGTGGAAAGCAATGAATGAAGTCTACGATGTAAGAAGCATATCCCAAAAGATCCTGTTCACTCTTGCCTTAGAGGCTGACCGGGTATACGTGGAAGGGAACATAGATGCTGACAGAGAGTTCCACACGTTGGCCGTGCGCTTAATAAATGTGGTGGAGAAACGCTGATTCATAGTAAGTAGTGTTCTTTCACCCAACAGTGCTAATGGTGCCGATTCACTTGTTCACAAACTTAACTAAATTTAAGTTCATCTTTTTCTTTCAAAGGACAGAATATAAATATTAGTCCTGTCAAATTAAGATACTCCATAGACAAATTAGACGTGATTAAAAACATGGCTACTAAAATAAAACTTCAATTTACGTCAGGTGCTGACTAATTTGACGGGACTAAACTAATATTTATCTTCTGTCCTTTTCTTAGTGAAATATAAAGAAAAAGATGCATTCGTTTGTGAACAAGGGAATCGGTGCCATTGTTACCCAAAGGTTGGTTCATATAAAATGTACGAAAGTGATAACTGGAGGATTTTTGCAATGCGTTGCGTGGCGATACGTTGCGTGACGATGCGGCCCGCACTTATTTGTACTAGCCTTTACTTGTCAGTTAGCCTTTTAATAACAACGATGTTATGAATGTTTTAAAAAGTACATGAATAACAAAACATGTTTTTGTATTCATGGTATCGTGAAAGTTGTTGTCCAATGAAGGGTTAAATGGGAAATTGCCTTTATCACCACGCTGCGGATTGGTGACATAGTGACACAGAAGTAGAACGCTGCTGCTGCATTTCCTCGTAAATGAT
This sequence comes from Apamea epomidion, assembly GCA_947507525.1. Classification (NCBI taxonomy): domain Eukaryota; kingdom Metazoa; phylum Arthropoda; class Insecta; order Lepidoptera; family Noctuidae; genus Apamea; species Apamea epomidion. The sequence goes on along the minus strand of OX382237.1, from coordinate 5,016,565 downwards.
AAATTATGTTTATTTCTGTACCTAAATTGGTTTTAAAAAAACACTTTTAAACCTAAAAAAATATATTTTAAAACTAGATGAGGTCTGTGTTACATCATTGCATCCGACTACCATTAGAAGAAACATCGAAATAGAATCAGAGGTCTCTTTTAAAGATCACAACTTATTTTGGTCAGATCATATGGAGACCATGCAGATTTTAGTTCCGAGATGGTCTTTTGAGGAAAGAATTATACAGATTTAAGTGGACCTGTCTAGTCAGAACACGCATTATTTTTAACGTCACCCATGATTGGTAAAGAAACGTAAAAATAAATAAATAGCATTAACTTTTACGAGATCTGCCGCGACGCTAGCTTAGTCAGAGGTCCACGTAGTGGTTATTTTGGCCCCCAGGTCATTGGGCATTAGAAGATGGCGGGACGAGCTGGAGAAAACAAACGAACAGTAGTCCACCTTACCCCATCAAATTGCTGGAAGTCATGGGGAGAGGCTTTTGCCCATTTGTGGGATGTTGCAGGCGGATGACGTGGAAGGTAACAGTAGTTACGGTTTTACGCCAAATAACACTCACAGCTTATCTAACATGGTAACTACTACATGTGTAGTGATCTACACTTCACGGGGTACCAACAAACCTTTGCATTTATCAAACAAAAATTCATATGTTATCTCAATTTCCACGCTCAACAAATTACCAATGCCATCGTATGGATAGCCGTTACTTTTTACCCCGATCAGTGGAATGGATCCCTGGGGTGAAGTGCAATTAAACAATTGTTTCGAGTTTCATATAGATGGCGCTGTCTACTTTTATATACGTGGTGGAGTAGGTAACGTTAGCTCTGACGGGTTAATGGACACTCTTCATGTAGTGGAGGGTCGAGTGGCATTCAGTAGCGATGCTCAAAAGCAGCCTATAGGAGTTTGATAAACATTTGGGAACTAATTATGGGCATTGAGGCTTCGTGTGCTTTGAACATCAGTCAACTGTAAACGAGATGCCGTTCTGTAACTGAGATGACTGTGATAATTTTTTAAATATGCATGCTCAATCAGCCTATAATGTTCCCATTGCTGGGACTCAGGCCTCCTCTCTTCGAGAGGGAGTGGCTGTATTCTACCACGCGGGCCCAGTGTGTGTTGGTAGATGTGACATGTCTTCGAATGTTTGGTTCCAGGACATGCTGGTATGCACGATGTTTTCCTTCACCGTTTTGAGAGCAGTGGTGGTGAAATTATTTACACAAAGTAAAAGGCCTACCTGGGTTCGATCCAACGACCTACAAGTCGTAAGTTGGGATCGTTACCACTGAGCCACTACTGCTTTTTGAAATATGCCACACGTATATTTCACAGAGCAGAAGTGGCTCAGTATGTGTTTTGAAATTTGTGATATAATAAATAAATATTACACAAAATAGTTCAATCAATCAATATCTTTATTGTGGATCATAGGTTGGTACATAATACAGGGTCTTAAATAATAAAATTGTGATCAGCTATGTCCCACCCTTAGGGCATACAATAGTTATATAAAAATTAAATTAAATTTACATTATTGTTACGAATAATTAGGATGTCACATAAAATAAAAAAATTGAGTAGGTGGTCACGTGCTGCCGTGCATAGCAAGGCTTAGGGGAGGCCCCTTTACAGTCTCCCCAGGGATGTGCCTTACAGGCGTTGCGCAGGGATGGTTCCGGAGTTGGTCTTTTAAGAGGAACCGGGACCACCCTTATGCGCGGATGGTGATCACCGGGGTGGTTTTAGTGAGGTAAAAATCCCACACTCCCCGACCCCTCTCCCTGGAGGTCGGGTGCCTTTCGAAGGTTTCCCCCCGAAAACAAAAAAAAAAAAAGGTACACATCAGTAGGCTACTGAACGCATCATGACTGAGGGGGACTGTATTGGAGCAGTGATTTGTCTGATAGGAAGTCTTTTATAGAGTAGTAACATTTGTTTACTAACAGATCATGGAGATTCTTTTCAATTTTTTTAATTTCTGTAATAACTCTAATAGGCCTCGGAATATTATTAAATATGCGTGAAGCTGTACAAAAGTAACTTCCATGCATTCGATGAATCTTGCTAGCTACTGTGCGCAATTTATCCTTACGCCGTATACGGGTGTAGTAATTATACATGTCAATATTGTTTTTGACAATTGCGGCCTCAAATATATAGACACATGGCAGTGTTAATTCGCTCATCTTTTTAAAAAATGGCTTACAGGAGCCAGTTTCATACAAGTTAAATATACTTAGCCCTTTTTTTTTTTTTTTTTTTTTTTTTTTTTTTTTTTTTTTTTTTTTTTTTCAGGATGGGAAATCATCAAATGACTCCTCCCGCTCTGGGTGGAGCAGAAGGGAGTGTCAGACTCTTACTGACTAAAACCCACCCGTGTTCCTTCCTTAGCCCTTTATGTACCAGGGCAGCGGTAACCCTTTCGGACGATCCCGCTAATATACTTAGCCCTGATGCAACGTTTTTGAGCAACGTTTTTGATCTACCTTTGTGGAACATTTGGACATAAAATGTAGCATAATTATGTGGCAGGTAATTACTCATTGCCATACGAACATTAATTAAATGTGTGAAATCATTAATTCAGGCACTCATATTCGTACTTCCATTTCATATCAATTCGCTTTGTAAAATACTGCCTCGTCTAAACAAAATTGTTCAATTTTCTAATTCGTTTCATTTCCAAGAAAATCCTTTACCGAGCTAGTTAAGAATAGATTCCCCGCCCGATACCCATAGACACATTAACTCCACAAAAAATCAAGCCACATTTTCATAAAAAAAGAAAATTATTAAAAGGCACAATTCGGTATCACCACAATCAATCTTTCTATCGTGTTTCGCCTTCATTTTTCAACGCGGACATTCCGAAGCACTCAATATGGCGTACCTTCGCCCACGTATGTACTCACAAACAATGATGGGATCGGCCTCATCCTGCCAATACGCCATGAAATCACCATAAGGCCCATTGAACCGCCGACAGTTCAACCAAGGACGGCCTTTATCTAACTTGAAGATGGTTTGTGTTGAATTATTGGCAGATTTGGGTCATAGGTTTGGTCGATTTGTTTGTCATAATTCAAAGTTTAGGGTGTGTTTGTTTGTTGGTTGTGGATGTAGAATGTATTGGCTATTGATTGAAGATGGTATGTTGTGTTATTGGTTGAATATGGGTAGTTTACTAACCAGCGGGGTAATCAAGTAACAAATTATCAGTATCAATGGATTTCATTTTGACAGTTCAACAACATTCATTGCGTTATTTACGTTGTTGAGCAGAGAGATTTTTCGAAAATATGAAGCAATGGATTAGGAATATCCTTCAAAATGATTCAGATTGAGATAGATAGTTTGTTACGCAATGAGGGTGCTGAAACCTTTATCACCGCTTTGTTTAGAGTTCATAGCTGTTATGTCCTCATTTGCGTTACTTAACTTTTAACAGTATCGTTATTTTTGGGTTTTCTTCAGTATACGTATATTGTGTTAAACATGATCAATCTATCATTTTCACTATAATTATTTAGGTACCTTGGTACCCCTTCTACGATTTCTTTTAGTAAAGGCACTTACTGGCTCGCTACGTTACCAATAGCTCACGATATCCATCTTGTTTTACTTAAAAACTGCTTCTATTTCAGAACCTTAAAGCAGGTAATCCAGGTATTACAATAACTTATTAACTATAATTTTTAACGGGCTTTCTACAAGCTTTCTACTTCTTTTATAAAACAAGCGAGTCGTTCATGTAATCTACCAATAACTTTTCTCTATTTTAGTCAACCTTCTCGTTAAAAACCTCTATACAAAATTTCTCACACATAAAGTTTAAAAACAAGTGATTAAAGACCTATTTAAATTGAAATACAACTCAGACTCAAAAAAGACTGCAAGATTAAATAGGGGTTGAATTTGCAAACCACCCGCATAAGAGATTATTTCACGTGGCTTACATTGAATCCTTTGATACGTTCATATAATCGTCCTGCTGGATTCATCGAGCTTTGAAGTGGTCCCTCACATACAGCGAGACATTCAATACTAAAGCATCAATTATGAACACGATTATCGTATATTAACATCGGTAATGTACTCGAGATCCGACGAACAGAAAAGCTTTTATTCATAAGCAGTTGGGGGCGAAATGAAAGCAAGAGCTTGAAATAAAGGTCGGTCACACAATACTTGCGCGTGTGTGCGTTCAAAGATTCGCTATGAATAATACAACTGTCAACGTATGTTTTTTGCGACCCGTTCGGGTGAGTTTAAGGATTTATTGTGTTCGGACAATTAAAGGATTAAGCCAAAGGGAGTTGCCTTTTGTTGTGCGCTATATCTTGCTTGCGTAATCGTTATGTTTGGAGTGTTTGACAATAAGCTAGTTGTGCGGAAGTGATGCGCTTAAAAAACGGTTATATTGATAAAAAATTTGAAGTGCCATTCATGATACCAATAGAAATGAAAGAAGATCTTCGACAAAAACTTGCATACACACAGCTTTGTAAAAAAAACTATCAGATCTACGTGACTACAATGATGTCGTCTCCTATGCAATAAATATGCGCTATATAACCGAATATCCGCGCCCATCAATGAAAAAATCAACACATACCTTAAAAAAATCTCTACCTGCGATATCGCAGCGACATTTCAACCATATGAAAAACCTTTACACCTCTTTCATAAGTATCGATGTATCAAGGCATAGCAACGCGTCTCAGACGAGAATATTAAAATGTACAGTCACGAACGCCGAATTATCGTGACGCCGTGTGTGAGACATTGCCTCTGCAATTAAGTAGGAACATGTGTGGTCTGCCCTATAATTTGTGGATCCGAAGAGATTTCATTCGCTGAGAAACAACGCGCTTTTCGCAACGTAATGGATTTAATGAATTTGAATAAAAAATGATTTCATAGTGTTCGATGCTTTATTAGTTTTTTTGCGGACGATTTGGCCTAGTTCATTCGTATTAATTTGATCGGTACTGGATTATTATTGGTTGAGTTAATGTCTATGGTAGATACCTAAACTACTCAAAACAAAATAGGGCCTACCTCGAATCAGTCACTATTTTGGTCAAAATAAAGTTATCTAAGTAGTTGTTGTCAAAGTTACGCATTGAACCGTCAATCTGACATGTTTAGGAGCCCTTATCAATGTTTATTTCGACAACATTCATATTGGTTTCAAGAGGGTAGCTAAAAAAGTGAAGTACTCGAAAAAAACATCGAATGCACAAATTCTCGGTCACTTAAGTTTTCAGTCTACACAAATTGTTAAAAACGTGAGTATTCCACAGCAGTGTTTAACTGCTGTGGAATACTCACGTTTTTAACAATTTTGTTTGGTTCCTGTGTTAGTTGTGATCACTATGCCTGGTTCTCGCCGACATATGGACATGGAAACCGCTGCAAGAGCAGTATCTTTGCTTCAAGAGGGACAGTCTCAGAGATCTGTGGCTATACACCTCGGTGTTTCGCGACGAGCAATCCGAAATGTTTGGGAACGATATCAGGAGACCGGAAGTGTAGCTAGGAGACCTGGCACAGGAAGAGTTAGAGCTACAACTGCCCAGGAAGACCGATATCTAAGGTTAACCGCACGACGGGAGCGTACTGTTACCGCGCGGACCTTACAAACTCGACTACGGCAATCCACAGGGATGAGAGTCAGCGACCAAACCATTCGGAATCGGCTTCACGAAGATGGACAACGCTCCAGAGTACGCGCTATTCGACTGAAACTGACGAGGGCTCATCGTGCAGCACGCTTAAGGTACGCCCGGGAACATTTGGAATGGACCATGGATAACTGGAGGAATGTGCTTTTTACGGACGAGTCTAAAGTGAAGTTTTTCAGTGATGACAGACGGATACGCGTGTGGAGAAGAGAAGAGGAACGTTTTTCTGAACCATGCGTGCATGGAACAGACCGATGGGGGGGTCCCAGTGTTATGGTATGGGGTGAAATTAGCTTACACGGCAAAACAGAGCTGGTAATTCTCAATGAAGGTACCGTAACCGCCGCCAGTTACATCGAGCGAGTAATCCGGCCACATGTCATCCCGTTTTCACAAAGAGTGGGCAATAATTTTGTCTTTATGCATGACAATGCTCGCGCACACACAGCCCGCACCACACAAAGAGCCCTCTCTGAAGCCAATATCACCGTTTTGCCATGGCCAGCCATGAGTCCCGACCTCAACCCAATAGAACATTTATGGGATGAACTCAAAAGAAGCCTGAAAGAAAACTACAGTGATGTGAACAGCCAGCAGGAGCTCATTAACGCCCTGAAAGTCTGTTGGGAACAAATACCGCACACAAACGTGACTCACTTGATTGAAAGTGTACCAGATAGGCTCAGAGAGTGCATACGGAGCAGAGGAGGACTCACTCGTTATTAAAAAATAACAAGCACCATATTTTTTTTCAGAAGACGTGTGCTTTACCAGATTACGTTTATCTTTTATTTTGTGTAATTTTTCCTAAAAACTGTTATTTGTGTTTTTATTAAAGGAAATAAACAAATGATTCCATTGTTTATGTTTACACTATTCCTGAATGCCCACTTGAAACTTATACATTCATAAAAACTGAACAATTATGTTCAATTTTATGTTAAGGCAAAAAAACATGGTGGGCCCTATTTAGTTTTGAGTAGTTTATTATGTTTGTTATCGAATCACGGCGCAAACCTTTTTTATGTAATCCCAAAAAGCTTTACTCCTCTGTGATTCCTCCTGTTTACATCATGTCTTTATCCATTACCGTTATGTAACTCTCCAGGGAAAATATTCCCAATACCACTCCGTGCGGAAAATGATACCCGCGCAAAAAAAGTAAAGTCGTCAAAAAATATATTATTGCAAAAGATACTTTAACGAAACACCACCTTTCTACCTACGCCTCTAAAGACATCGAGATCGTGACAAAACAGTAATATTTTATAGCTGTCGAACGACCATGAAAGAAACCAGTGGCGGCTACTTATCATTCGTGGCACGGTGTGTGACTCGGTTCAGGGAATCGGGTCACAATCGCGACACCATAGCTTTATATCCTACCGCTTACTCTTGCAACCTGACACTTTGGTGCCGAGTAGCAATCCTTGATACAACTTGGTTTGACGGTTGATGACTCAACTTCTTTATAGGACTTCATTTTGAATCATAACGACTATATTTGCAAGGGAGTTAAGGATTCTGATTGAGAGGGACAAGATCCACTATCTTGTCTTGTTGATTGCGAAGATTTTGTTAGACGCTAATAACCAAATTATGGAGAAAGTAGAATACATGCTGTGGAAATGCGTTCCTTGCGAAGCATCATGTGTGGTGTGACTATGAATGATGTGATTAGGCAGCGGTGCGGTTTAAAAGAAAATGTAGTGACACAAATTTAAAAGAGTATGCTTAGATGGTTTGGACGTGCTGAGAGACTGAAAGGCGACTAACAAGGTAGATGTAGTGGAAACTCCGGGACCGGGAGGGGACTCCCCAGGAAGACATATACATAGGTAGTATATGACCTTATTGGTGATGCTCTTCAGAAAAGTCTGGTACCTAGTACTCGCAACTGGCGCGGCGTGCGTGTATGTATGACATGAACGTAAACGAGACAAAAGGAGTACCTATGTAAGGATCGAAGCAGGTAGCGTTCTGTAGTGTCTGCCTACTGCCATGGCAAGACTTTATATAAGTATGTAGGGAGCCATATCGATAATTTTCTAGAAAAAATTACCTGTGTCGCAAAATAGGACACGACAAACGAATAAGATCACAATGTCAAGGCACTAAGGAACCTAAGTGTTCAGTGAAAACTCGTAAAGCATTCTCAGCATACCGAAATGCCTTTGTACGACACAAAAATGTTGAAAGCCAAAGAAAATCACAATAAAGGCTACCTTCGTAAAAAGGCTCACAAGTGCCTAATCAAAATCGTGGAGCTTTTAACTTTAAGTGCGGGTAATGACGACGAAATGCTCAAATGACTAGGATTTGAGCGTGGATCGACTTTGTACTCAATTTATCAATTCATTTTACAATTATACGGTTTGCCACATGAAGACCTTGCGACATTAAGTGGCAATGATGTGATGAGTGTTTTAAAAATAATTGAAGATTTTGAACGTAGACAGTTACAGTCTGTGGACCGAGATATGATTATCCACTTTTCCAGAAACGACTAACTGGGTAAGATCGATACTTATCTACTTCCACTAAAGTACTTACATCCACTACACAAAAAGACACCTAAGTACCATGTTCAAGTTTCAGTAACTGAAGAAAGGAATCCCCGAGGAACTAAATAACTTCCTAATTAAATATTGCACTAAGTCTGAATCATGGATCAACTTCTGGCCAGCTTAATTCAGTTAATCTGTACGAGTATATTTGATTTATTAACGGGTACCCGTATCAAGGATACCCTTGTTGAACACCGTGTATACTCGATGAAATGTCTAAAGAGGGATTTAGAATTATCAAATATATAGAGATGGGATTTACTTCTCTTAGGGGCTATAAGAAAATAGGAAAAATTTTACGTCGAAAAAATAATGGCAAAGGCCGAAAATGGTGTAGTACGAGTAAATGGCGACGGAACGGTACGCTACGTATGTATGTTCGCTGAGCTGTAGCTACCTTACAGTCTATTAAAATCAGGTCGGCTCAGTACTTTGGTCCGAAAATGTAGCAAACAGACAAAAAGAAAAAGTGACAGACTTATTTGTAAACTGTCCTATGCTTTTGTTAAAGTATATACGTTTCCCATTTCGTATAGAATATGAATAAACGCCCTTCTTCGGTTATGATAAATGATATTTATTTCTGTAAATTAGTTTTAAAAAAAAAACGCTTTTACATAAATTATGTTTTTAAAACTAGATGAGTTCGGTGTTTCCTAACTGATTACTCTGAGAAGAAAGACCGATACAAACTCCGAGGATTGACAATCTGTCTGTCGAACCTGTCTATGAACTATGATATCGTTAACTGAAGTGCAATTCCCGTAATTAAAAACGTTCAAATCTAGTCGTAATCTTATCTAAGCGACAATCAATGTCAATACGGGCGTTTTGGGGGAGTATTTTTTGTAATTTTGACGTTCGAAAAGTGCTGATTCTCAGCCTAATTTGAATAAATATCTTGATTATGATTTTGAAAAACTGTGAACGTTATAAAATTACGAGAATTGCCCCGCTGATCTCTGTACCTTTGATACATACACAGATATTCAATGTACGTGTGAAATAAGCAGTTGCTTATAGAGAGAGGTATCAATTCCCGGCGGCAATGCGGTAGCACACCGCATCGGAGAGCCCAAAGCTGGAATACTACAAACGGCCAATATGAATTATGTTGTTTGTCTGTTTCGGCGTGCAGGTGACTGCATCGAGCAATCCAGGGCAGAAAGGTAATCAATGAGCTTACACCTCCTTTGCATAGATAGCTATATCTACGAAGGATTGGTTGGTTTTAACTCCTACGGCTTTATCTTATTTATATAGATTATATCTATAGATTTATGTGGTGATCGAGAATGCATTTGTTGTTCGCTCCGAAGATTGATATTAATATTGATACAGGGTCAAATTAAATTAGCTAGCGAAACTCTTCAAACTTGATGGGTGTCGATATCGATGTATTTTTGTAGCTCAACGACCGCTGGTAGTGTTGCTACTTAAAACATGAGTTGAGAAAACCTGTTTTCTTTTGTTTTATCGTATTTAGATCGCTAGCTAATTTAATTTAACCCTGTATACTAATTGATTGTCTAGAATTTTGTACAGCTATGATAACTTAAATAAATTAGACTCCGAGTTATTTGTATGAAGTTATTCGATAAATGAAATCGCATCAACAAAATATTCTTAATGAGTTATTCGGCTCTGATTGCGGTCCCAAAAACGTGCCTGCAATACGTAAAGTGAGCGGTATTGCAAAAAGGTTTTCTCAATTTTATTCACACTTTTATTCTGAAGACTCGGGTCTTTTTCGCTTCTAATTTGCTCCGTGTATGTGGAAGTTTCCTAGAGACAGCAGTACCGACTTTAGATTTTAACCCTCAGACCACCATCAAAAACTAGCGAGCTAATTAAAGTTTCGCTAGAATTCAATTTCAATGCGACTCCTTTAAAATACAGGAAGTTTTAAAATACAGCAAGTTTTAAAATACAGCAACTTTATAATTTGTCGGTAGCACTAACTTGGAATGACGTTTCATAAAAATATGTCGCGGAGCCGAAACGAATTCTGAAGTTAGAACCACTATGTATGTAATTAAGAATTGCTAACGTTCGCAGCGCGGTTCTTGGTATAAACTAATGCTCATTTTCTAAGAAACTCCATTAAAATTTTATTATCACACTTCGTTTGTTACGTGCTCATACGTCACGCTATTTTAACCGGGGGCAGGCAGTTGCATGCATCTAATAACGCGGAAAGGTTAATTTTGTTGTCATTTCCAAAATACCAGCGCTGTGAACCAAATAAGCGTATGGTGCCGTTGGGAATTCTGCTTACCACGTTTTGAAATGGAGTGATAAATAAAAAATGTGTGCCGCAGGTGATCCCTGAAGGTGAAATTGGTTGGGTAAAGTGCTTCGGATTATAGGAATGTGACCTACTTAAAAGATACTGACATCTATACTCCGTTGGTTTAGGTAGTTAACTAAAGGTAAATAAAAAAAACCACGTGATTCATGGGTGCTAAACCTTTTGTTGCAATAATTTTATTTATTGAACAGGGCTACAAGCATAAATGCCCAAATTTTAAGCTTATTGCCACGCACTTTTAACGAAGTTATTTTATAATATAATCAAGCATTTTAAATGAAAACGTCAAAAGTTTCACATGATAACCGGCAACGTTTTGAGTGAATTTATACTAAACAAAAGAAACAGACTATAATACCTGTCAGTTCAGTTGTCATGCTATGTCACAGCTGTTGTACTCTTCAATTTAGCAATGTTAATTAATTTGTTGTATTTTTTTAAAGGTTTAGAGAACCTGTCTTTTTGGGCTCTTTACAATAGATAGATTACAAAATATTTTATATTATTATTATTATAAATCTAACTCGATCTAGACCGCTCTTAGCGATAAGACCGCCAATTGTGTCACTCTTTGTAACATTTCTATATTTGTGTGTAATGTACATATATGGTGTACCTACATAATAAAGATTACTATTCTAACTAAAAATTTGTGCTCAAGCCGTTGTATCTACGAGTAGAGGGTTAAATAATAAATCTATCTATCTAAATATCGTAAAAATAAAAAATAATTTAATTTGGTTACCTATAACGTATTTTTCAACAAGAAAGTGTCATTTATAAAAAAAAACCTTTTTACGATTTGATTATCTTTAGTTAATTGCCTAAAGGATGATTTCCACCAAACGATCGAACACGACGGATCGGTAAGGATACGAACGGATGCGGCGACAGTCGCTCGTGTCCGGCAGGATGTCGACGTATACGATCGGCTCCGTACCGTCGCTTGCGAACGTATCCCTTTCTGCGCCTAGTCAAATAGTTTCATTCCTACCTTGTTGACGTGTCCTAATACCGAAAGGGTTCGATCGGATACGACCACAGGCGAACGGAGTCGATCGCGCGTCGCAACATACTTGCGTGTCGTGGAAGACGCCCGCGGTCAAGCTGCTGTGCGCGGCTTGGTAATTATAGACTTTAAATACATTGTACACGATTTCATATCGTTTAAAGATTGTAAAATCCGTTCCGATCCGATGCGATGCGAGCCGTTTGGTCATAAACCAATGGAGTATACAGCGACGACAGCTCTTCTTGACTAGTTAACAAATTAGTTGAGAGCTTTGGTGCTACTCTCTCTCTCATTTGAGTCAGACGTCTTACTGCTGACCACGCATTTAATTAGTCCATAGTTAATTACTAACTATACAATATAGAGCTAGATATTATTTAACTTGCTTTTATTCTAATTTTATTTCCATATTCTATTTTTCGTCCCTAAATTCAATGTTTCTCTATTAAACTTATTTTTTTTTTTTACTAGAATTAGATTTTTTCATAACATAAGATTTACCTAAACTTAATTTTAAATAATATCATTTTATCACCCTTTGGTGGATAAAACATGCATTATTGTAACCTACAGTGACCTCCAAAAGTTAGTTGACATTTTTCCACTTCAGCTTTGACACACCACGTTATAATTTAAATTTCTAGTGATCCAAATGTTTGAACTGCTATAATGTTAGTATTGACTAATTCAAATACCTTTGACTTATATCATAAAAAATATTAAGTTATCTCTCAGGAGTACCCGATTACTTTTTATTTTAAATCATAATGCTGCATCACAGCTGAAGTGGAAAAATGGCAACTAACTTTTGGAGGCCAATGTTAATGGAAGAAGTGACTGGCTCCTGAAATACAGGTACTGTAACCTAGCTCTGGAGCGAGGGTCTCATATTTTTCTGTAACCTGTTTTTGGCATTCAGATATCTAAAGGGCCGATACGCTAGTCTATCTCTATTTATCCATGACATAATTTATAGCTGATGGTTCAGCATTCATTTGTATGAAACAAATGAAAGTTGACAGTTAACAAAATTCATTGAATACAGTACCTTTCTGAAACCTTGGGATACTTTTACATTCCATATAATTACCTAGCAAGCTGACCTTTTTGAAGGACTTCAACTTAAAATTCACTGGTCAAATCTATTCTAGTTAATAATAATACGAGTAGGTAAGGGGCCCGTGGCTAAGTGATAACAGCCGCACAGGTCGATCGATCAGATTAAGATTCGCTTGCCGCGGTTGGTCTGTGGATGGGTGACCATCTTTACATACCGAGACCCCTCCGTCCCTCGGAAAGCACGTTAAGCCGTTGGACCCGGCTGTCTTTCGTGGATCTTTGACAGTCGTTCTGACAACCAGTCTTACCAAAGGGTTTCGTATTACCCAGTAACGGGTTGTGGAGGTTGCTCCATGTAAAATACTGGTATTTAGCTGCATTCGGTTAGACTGGAAGCTGACCCCAGCATAGTTGGGAAAAGGCAAGGCAGATGATGATGGATGGTAGCTAATTATAATTAACAGCTATTACATGAGACTTACATGAACTGTATGTTTCATGTAAGCTTCGTGTAATAGCATCTCTGCCTAACCCGTAGGGGTAGCACGCGTGATGTTATGTTATACAGACTGAAATTAAATTAGCTACCGAAACTCCGCAGACGTGATGGGTATCGCGATATCTAAACATGATACCACAAAAAAAATGATAAGAGTATATTTTTTGGGGTCAACGAAGTGTAAGTTTTTTGTTATTTTGTCGTGTTTAGATATGGATACCCATCACGTCTACGGAGTTTCGCTAACTAATTTTATTTGGTCCCTGTATATGTTATGTGTTACTAGTGATAAAGCAGAAAAAGCGATTTGTCTGACTTAATATTATAAAAAGAGAAAAATATAAATGTTTTTTGTATGTTTGTTTGTTACGCTTTCACGCTAAAACGGCTGAACGGATTTGGATGTTTGGCACATGGGCAGACCATGACCTGAATAATGACATAGGATACTTAAGACATAGATTTTTATCCCGATATTCCCACGGAATAGAAACGTATGCGGGTAAAACCACGGGACGCGGCTAGTTCTAAATAAAACTTTATCTCAAAAACATTACTGAAGTGAAATTTCAGACTCCAACTATGCAATCGATCCAGAAGCCTTTCCTGTTCTACAGTCTACTAGTTTAATACCGTTTGGAGTTAAAACTGCCCGGGAGCGTATAGAACTCTGTTTATCTTTGCGCTAGTCCGTCAGTACGTGGTGTGGACAGAGGTTTAAGCGGTTTCGCTAAAGTGAAACGAGGGACAGACCACATTCAAAATCTGACAGGAGAAAGGCAAGAGAAGGATCTATCTCGTGGTTGCAATAACTTAGATACTACTTACGTTACATTTATAACATAACATTACGCCTGTATTGTTTTATATTTTATTTAGGTTTAAGAACAACTTTATTTCTCACAAGAATTGCATACATAATTCACTTACTGAGAAACGCGCTGAGAAACCATATCTAAAACTGAGATTAATAATTAGAGCGCGTATATAAAATAATAAAAATATAAATAAATAAAAAAATGTGGGTAAACGGATAACATAAACTCGATCGTAAATTCGTAAGTTAACCAAGCACAACATGGATGTAAGAATTAGATTTTTACTAGATGTGGCATTGATGGCATAGTCTGTTATTAGCAAGTTTGTTATTATAAGACTATTTTATTTTTAGTTTATTGTTCTATTTATATATTTTGGGTATATACATGGTTTACAAAAGATTTTGAGTACCTATTGGATTTAATTTGTTATTGTTTAATTTAAGTAATTACTAATGTATCGTTTTCATTTAGAGGTACATAGTTAACCTATATAATGTGTGTAATTTTATTTATGTTAATATACCTATTTATTCTATTAAACTGAACAACTTTCTCCATGGGGCAAATAGCGTAATCGCGAAAATTTTATCAACTGTCCCATAGAAAACTTCAATACCTACTCGACCTAAATGTATGGGACGGCTGAATTTTTATTCGCGATTACGATGTTGGTCCCATGGAGAAAGTGGTTCAGTCTGATGGTCTGTACCACATCCTTAAATTTGGCTGGTCTTTAAAAAATCAGCCTGTATTATGTAGTTTTTTTTTTCTTTTTACTTCACTTATTTGTATGTATTAATTGTGTGAGTTTTTAGTAGCTTTTTAAACCGGGCATAACTTTGTTCTTCTTTTACTACTGATGGTAATTTATTATAAATTGTAACACCCTCAAACTCTAAATTTCTTCTTCCATAGTTAGTTCTAGGAGGGCGGGACACTAAGTACGTGCTAGTTACTTAGTGAGCTGCCCTTCTTCGACTTCAATTAATCTTTTTTGTTTGTTGTTTTGTTGCAAATCTTATATTGGAATGGATTTCCTTATTTAATATTTTACGTATTAGGATACATGTGTAGTATATGTACGTTTGTTTTATATACCGTTAAATTTTGATCGTTTTAATCCTTAAAAGGGGTAAAAAAATCAGTTGATCCATAGATTTATGTTCGCATAACTCGACATAATGTATGGATAAACTGATTTTCTTTTCACTATTTCAGGGTTGGTCCCGTAGTAAAAGTTGTTCATAATGATGAGTAATGACCCCTTTTAAGGATTAAAACGATCAAAATTTAACGGTGTATTCATCAATTTGTTTCCTAGTATATCTTTTCAGTTGGTGTCCGAAATTTATAGTTAAATAATATTATTTTTTATGTTTTTTGCTAAATATTATGTTTGTGGGTGGGCCTGCCCTTGACCTCAATCACGCTTGATGGAAAGCGATGGATGAGGTCTATGATGGATCGAGCGTGCCCAGAAGATACCTGTTCACTCTTGCGTTGAAGGCAGATGGTTAAATGTGGAAGGAAACACAGACGCCTGCAGAGAGTTCCACACTTTGGCTGTGCGCATAATTAACGTGGAGGAGATCACTGAATACGACTGGTCGGGATATCAACCAAGTGTGAATGGTACGCTGCAGTACATCTGATAGTCCGGTAGTAAAAGGGCGATGGTGGCATCAGGATCCTCTGGAAGGAAGGAAGGATTCCCCGAAGGCAGTCATGTAACTATAGTACACCCACATTTTGCCAGTCATGTTTAAGTCCCATACAATAGGGAGCGATCTTACATTACATTTATGTATAAACATAAAGTCTAAACTGTTGAAATCTCTTCTCACTTAGTTATCATAAACTATGCTGGTAAACTCTCTCTAACCTAGCTAAAGTTTTAATACCAAAACCACGTCAAATGTTGAAAACTCGCTTGGAATAGAACTGAGTTTAAAATTTATATCATTACTAGAGCGGGGTTTCCAATCCATCCCGCATTAAAAACTAGGAAAATAGTTTGAGGTTGATAGTATAATGATAAATGATTTTATTTCTGTAAGTAATTCTTTTTTTATATAGAACAAGTTATTAAATGGACATTACAAATTATTTTATATACCTACATGTGTATAAACTACCAATGTTTTATAACACAACTTTGTCGTTTTAACTAAAAAATGACAAAATTATTATTTTATTCAAACAGGGCGAGGCGATTGTTTGTTATGCTATATAATAATAATAATAAAAATATTTATTTCATAAAAGAAGAAACACATTGCACTGTATATACTGTATGTAGATTATAAATTTAACATTTGTCACATTATAAGCACAATTTTGAAGACTCTATCCCTTAAACTAGGTCTAGCCTGTATCTTAGGAGATAGGGTTCAGCCATATGGGTACAGTAAATAATTGACATTCTGTAACAAGTGAAACGGTGTCGGTGTTACATAATAAAACTAAGCTAAAGTTATTCTATGAAGTATGTTTGTACAAACACTTTTACACGTCTAAGCTAGAGTTTCGTGTCCTATCTGACTACTCCGAGAAGAAAAACCAAGGCAAACTCAGAGCTCACAGTATCTTTTAAAGTCCGCACATCATCTTGGTCATAGTATTTATTTTTCATTTGACGTTTACAACTTTCCGGAATGACAAACAGCGGTATTCCCAGAAGAAAGAGAAGAATTTATAGCGATATATCTTTATCCCCAACAAATCATATAAAATTTATCCCCTATAATCCTGAGAAGCTCAACACTTAGGCGTATTCGGGCGCAGTGTTAAAAGTGCTAAACTAATTCGAAACTTGGTAAATATATCAATAAGTTGCGACAACAAGTTAAATGGGAAAACTTGGAAACTAACCGCTCCGCCGTTAGCAGTACGTGACAAGTGGAACTGTGAAAGTAAATATATGAAATCAGTTGTTTGATACAGCTAATGAATTTATGGATCACGTTGTGAATACAAAAGATAAGGGGTTCATAAGTTTAAACAAATGAGTGCGTAGGCATACCTTTTTGGATGACAAGGGTGTTCTTTGTGTGAAAGGTATTTATAGCCCTCATGATATGAAGAGTTTTCATTCATATGCAAGAAGTTTTGTATTTGATGGGGTAGGACTGCTTTCTAACCCTCCGTTACTATTGATTTGATCGCTGCATGATAATATCATGGGGTATTAATAGACCTTGAACAGTCTTCTTTAATCTTTCCCATCCATAAACACAATAGAGGTTTTCTCTTTGAGTTTTATATTGAAATATCTCCCCTATAATATTTCCAGTGCAATGCTTAAGCTGATTTTTATGCAGTTCTGTATTTCTATTAACCTTTCAAGTTTTAATTTAACTTTAAGTCAACGGATAATAATTTACGTCTCCACATGCACGCGAATGTTATTTATAACAACGGCTTTTTAATCAAGATTATTATGTTTATTGTAAAACATATTTTCGCCCGCGTGCCCGTGGGAAAAGCTATATACATAACATGTCCTGTATTTCAGCGCGTTGCACTTAAGCGAATAACCGAGTACCTACCCCGCCGCGGGCTTTGTAATGTCGCCTGAAATTACGACTTGCAATATCAAGTTTTAATTTTAAATAATAAACACATGATATAATGTATGGAGGTAGCTGTATGTATACATTGTACAGTGACCCAGTTCCTTTTGCTGTCTCTCACAGCCATCCCGGAAGACAGATTCTAAAGTCTGTGTGTTCTATCTTGAGGGAAGGAGTTCCGAAATAAGTATGAAGTATAGTAGCATAAAGTGCGGAATATAAGCGATAAACTTACAGAATATGGCTCGGATAAATACGGGATATTCCCTTCGTGTGCGTTCAAGTAATGATGTGGATGTATCCCACACACCTGAGTCTGCGTAATGGTTAAATATTTGAACCGATTCACGTAAAATGTGGGCAAATTTTCGGCAAAAAATCAATCACAAAAGCCTGAATCTGCACAGCGTGTGCGTAAAAAACGCACATATTGGATTGAACGAATTGTTATTTGGTCCACAAATGACAGTACAAAATATTCCGCGTTTCTATGTCCGAAATGAATAGGGATTTATTGCCAATGTGCACTGGTCCAAGTGGTGGTGTTTAAATCTTGCTGTAGTTACTTACTGCGTGTATTTAAGGGAATCTCTCTCTACTATGCGAAAATATATGACCTTTGCTAGAATAATCAACCTATAATGTTCCCACTGCTGTGACTCGGACCTCCTCTCTTTGAGAGGGAGTGAGCAACGCGGGCCCATTGCGGGTTAGTAGACGTCACATGTCCTTAAATTTTATATTCTAGAACATGCCGGTTACCTCACGATGTTTTCCTTCACCGTTTTGAGAGGAGTGGTGATGAAATTATTTATGCAAAGTAAAATGCCTGTCTGGGTTCGAACTGGCGACCTATAACTCGTAAGTCAGGGTCTTTGCCACTGCGCCACCATTGCACATCACAGTCAAAGTCAAAGTCAAAGATTTATTTGCAGATAAATATGGTTACAAAAGTTCTTACAATGTTAGTATAATAGCAGCTTAACATATTCAATCATAACATAATGACATGCACATTTTGTGGTATAGGTACAATTAGATCATTTCGATTTAAACTGAAGGAATTATTTAATAGTATAGAAGGGATTTTCAATTAGTCACCTGTGTAAAGCCCTTCTGAAGCGGACCATAACACAATTAGCACAAATAGATACCTGTATTTGTACCTATGTGGCTCATTGAAACAGTCATTGTGGAAATAGATGTTTTACTTCACCGTTTTGAGAGCAGTGGTGATGAAATTATTTATACAAAGTAGCCGTTACCACTAAGGCTACCACTGCTCGAATCTGCCTTTGCTATACCGATTGATAAACAAAAACACAGCTCCTAATGTCAACTAATAATTCCCACCATTAGTCAACCAGTTCGGCTTTAGGAACCTTACATAGAATTTGAAAGTCATGCTCAAAAACCTCTACCAAGGAGACCCTGCGTCACATTCAGACTTTTTTCCAAATTAGCATTGACAAACGCAGACCCATCTCAACTCCAATCAAGCAAACCGATCTATATCTGTGACTTGCGTTCCCTTATCGATCCATCTCTACTATCGATATTTCTTTGTACCTATACAGGGTTAAATTAAATTAGCTAGCGAAGCTCCGAGACGAGAATCAGATGGGTATCGATATCCTAATATGACAAAACAAAAGAATATATTTTCATACCAAGAAAATATATCTTACTAAATGTCACTCTCAGCGGACGTTGACCCCAAAAAAAATACATGAAATATTTTTATTTTATCGTAATGAGATTATTGTTACCCATCACGTCTGCAGAGTTTCGCTAGATAAGTTAATTAGATCCTGTAGATACACTGCCTGTTTCTCAGGAGTATGCATAATGATCGATGAGTCAGCTCACCAATGGATGAGTTCTTATACTTCTTATCAGATATAGATGACTAATGGCCCTGTAATATATGGCACTGTGGTGACTCCGCAATAATGGGCTATTGTCCCACTAATTGGCGTGACGGATGCCGTCCCTAAAAGATTAAGATAAACGAAAGGGCTTTGTCACAGCTTATTGGCAAAACTATTGACTTGACAAAATATGCCTGGCTTGTTCGCCATGTGTTTGTTTGTATATAAAAGTCTTTTATGCATATTATGGAGCCTTTTGTTGAGGCTTGGACAATACAAATTCTTTGTAAAGTTTTAATATTCGGGTATTCTGTGAGCGATCATAATGAATTATTTCTTAACCGTGCAACATAAAATTTGCTAAAATTGTTGAGTTGAGTTGGACTGCATAACTTGTGGGTACCTATACAAGGTGTCCCGGACGATATACATAAACTTTGACCAGATGTTCAGACCATGGAAATAAGCCTTTTTCATTATGGACACACTAATGAATTCTTATTAATTAGTTTTTGTTAATTTCTAAACAAACTAAATACCTTGACGTAAATCACCCGATATGCATGCCTCTTTATCTCTTTATCCGAAGCATTTGATAGATTTATCATTATAATTGCACTAAGGAGCAACATAGGCCAAATTAAGACCCCTTCTAGTAAGAAGGGGGCTTAATTTGTAATTGAGCTATGTAGAAGCATAGCTCAATTAAATGTCATTAAATTAAATTAGAAATATCTTTGTAACGAAGCCTTTTTAAGTACTACATCCTTTGTTAGATTTGATTTGTAAAAGCTGTAGAAGCGTTTACCAAAGTTTATGGATAACGTGAAGAACACGGTGTTTAATAACTGGTTACCATAAGAATACAGTTAAACGATTAGATATAAGTGATTCTAAAATGCTTACCCAACCTATGTTGAAAAACATACTAATAATATAGTAAAATACCATCATCATCACTCTACAGCATTCCATTGCTGGACATAGATTCTCCTTTTGAAAACCATTAAACTCGATTTTCGGCAGCTTTCATCCAGCTGCTACCAGACACGTAGTACCGTCCTTTTAATCCCTTCTTAGGATAAAAAATATCCTACCTAAAAGCAACAGATTTACGTTTATAAACTCTTTCCCAAAATCCCGAACCAATTTATAACTAAAGAGCCCAAAACTCATAACGGCTTTCTATAATCCGCTACCAGCGTCCCTTTCCACGAAAAACTAATAAAGTCATAACTACAGCCGAAATACGGTCTAATCCGTCCGAAAACAAAAGTCAAACAGAACAAACATAACACACGCAAAACTTGTGTTTTAACCATACGCCGATAGGTAAATGTAGCGTAACAAAATGACACATAAAGTAACAAAAATAGAGTGTCAAACAAAAATGTAATCACTACAAAAATGCGAGCCGTGTCAAAAGGTAAAAAGTGGTAAAAACTAAAAAGTGGTGTTTTTAGCAGCGTCAGTGGCGGATGCGGACGTGTGGGGCCCGAAATGTCAGCCGCATGCTGGTGAAAACGCTTTCTGGTGTGACATGAGACATAAACGTTTGCGGACACAATAATATAGGAAAAAATCTATGGCCACTGCAGTGGACTGTAACAGAATGTCAGAATTTCAGCAATCCAAAAATACAGGGTCAAATTAAATTAGCTAGTGAAACTCCACAGACGTGATGGGTCAAAAAATAATACAAAAAAAAGCTTTTTTTTAGGTCAACGACCGCAGCTTACTTGAAATATCAGTAAAAAACAGTATTTTTAGTGTCTCCTCAAGTAAATAAGTACAGTACCTGCGGTCGTCAGAAATAATTATTTTTTATTTTTTTTGTTTTATCACGTTTAGATATCGTTACCCATCACGTCTGCGTAGTTTCACTAGCTAATTTAATTTGACCCTGCCTGCAAAAGCGTACCTACACAAAATTAATGCTCGCCAATTTTACAAATAATTTAAGTTGCACTAGTTAGGAATAATTCTACTCGTGATGCTGCACTTAGGAAGAACAAAAAGCAAAACAAAATAAATTTTAAAACTTATTGCATAAACCTCAGCAGTTGTAATAACCTGAGGTCAATGTTTTTGCTCGCGAAGATCATAAAAACTATCGACAAAACATTTCATGGTTATGCGGTAATCGTCAATAAATTATTTATTATTAGCGTGGTAGGTAGATAAGTACTTTTGAGTAAGTTATTATAGCGGCTATAATCATCACTAGTCTGTTCGTGGTAAGTATTAAGTAAATATCTCTCTCTAAATTTTAACACTAGGTTTATGAACACTCAGGAGTATTTCATTATATCCGCCAGGTAGATTTTGACTAAACTAGCTGCGGCCTGCGGTTTCTCCCGAATAAATCTCGATCCCGAAGGTATATCGAGGTATAAAGTATAACATAATCAGCCTACAAACTCAAACTCAAACTATTTATTTTAACTAAACCAATTACAGGCACTTTTGAATTGTCAAGGGTCAGTCTGTCAAAAAGATGAAGCTAGTTGCCCATTCCAAAGCGTAGTAGGTACCTATGTAGAAGAACGGGCAAGAAACTCCATGGAAACTCTTTTAAATCACAATAATATGGTTACAAAGTATTGGTTACATCATTCATGTTAAAAATTATGCATGTGAGAACAATGCAGAACGTTAAAAGCGTCCGTAATGAAAAGATACACTGTTCCCACTGCTGGGACACAGGCTTCCTCACGGTGAGAGGGAGGGCGCCGTAAGCCAACACGCGGACCCAGTGCGGGTTGATGTAAAAAGTATCCTATGTCCTAATCCAGGTCATGATCTAGTCCCGCAGTACGTTGTATGGACAGTTTTAGCGGTTTCGCCAAAATGAAACGAGGGACCACATTTTTCGGGAAAATCCTATTGTATAGAAAATCTGACAGGAGACAGGCAAGAGAACAATCTCAAGGTTGTAATAACTTAGGTACCGTACTACTTACGTTACATTTATAACATAACATTACGCTTGTATTACTTGAAGGATTAAGCAGAGGCATCCCTATAGTACACCGACATTTCACCGGAAGACCAATTCTCGTAAATTCAAACGTTCAAAATCTAGTCGCAGTCTCATCTCGGCGACAAGCAAATGTCAAAAACTTGTCAAAAATGTGGGGAAATTAGAGGTATTTTCGGCAGATTGAGACTGAGATCAGACTGTGAACGTTTTTTAAACTACGAGATTAGGCTATTTTCCTAAAAAAAACTAATTAATTAGTCCGTCAGTTAGATTATCAAAAAATATTGAACCCGTATTTTTTCTTTTGTCAATTATATAAAAAATGATGAAGATATCGCCCATTAAAGTTCCGCGTGACGTCACTTACTTGCGACACTTTTGCAAGCAAGTGACGTCACGACCCCCCTCTCCCAAATTTTGACGCGCTTTATCTTTGTCATTTTTTGTTTGATTGACAAAAGAAAAAATACGTGTCCATTATTTTTCGATAATCTAACTGACGGACTAAATATAATTATTATTTTTTTACCCAGGCAACTACCCTATTGCCCCTCTGTTATGTTTAAGTCCCATGTAACAAAGGGTGAGTGTGTCCCCATCAGCCGGGCACAAATCCAGACTCCAGGCAGTTTTATAGTTCTAGATAAGTACTTATATGGTTAATTGAAAAAAATAGGGTCATAACTCACTCGTCATTGATATTTGTAACCACCACTAAATAACAAATACAAAGTTCACACTTTTTCATTTCCAACTATAAAATAATTAAAAAAAAAACATTATTGCTCTAAAATTTCCCCCCAAAACATGAGCTGACAGTCACGCTGTTTTCATTATTGATTTTATGGCATCCTAAAAAAACTTTGAAACGCTACTGCTGTTATTGATGGCAAAAAAGTTTTTATTGCAGAGCATTGCGGACTATTTACTATTCGAAGAACTGGGGTTTGATATCATGAAAAAAAAGTAAACAAAAAAGAAAAAGATACGAGTGGTATAATAACTCCATACTTCAAATACAGACGAAGTCTACCGAAGCACATAATTAAAATCTACTCTGTTTTCGTCGTAGTGACTCAGAGCACAAGAAATGTTGAGAAATATGAAAATCTTAATTATTACATGTTAATATTTAGTCACTGACTGAATCTATTGCTCTAGCTACGCTACGTCATGGTTTAATTAAAATAACCAGATGAATATATTTTTTTTTTTTTATGTATATATACGTATCCTCTGATTTTTATTTACATTACATTAATGTCATGTTGACAAAAAAGGTCGATCGCAGCTGTCATTTTAGTCTACCAAATTAAAAAAACAGAGTTTAGTAAAATACATTGCGAAACGACGTAAATACAACTTTTGAGTACCTACGCTACCTACAAATCATGTTAAATTTTGTTATAGGTAGGTACAAACTGACTATTTACATAAGTAAATAGCCAGTTTGTGAATCAATGAAATGAAGGGTAAGTATAAACATACCCATCATTTCATTTATTGATGTATTTTCAATGGTCTATAATGCCACACCAGCAGTGTCCAAAAAAATCCTACTTAGTGCGCCACTATATCTTTCCTGACACACATTGACACACGTCATAATCAGACTTCTATTCTTTATTTAAAATCTTGCTTCCAATTGATTTTTTGTGCACATAAACAAATATCGACTTTATTGCAGTGTAAATTAAGTTGATTTCAGAATGACTACAACTAGGTACCGGAGAAGAAAATGTTTTCATGAAGTTGTAACGCAAAGAGAACTTTATGTGTGGGTATTACAGTTATTTTTCCAAAAGTAAATATTTGCTTACACTTTTGGAAACAAAACTGCGGACGCAGTCTGTCTTAATTGGTTCAGGCTGTGCGACATCTGACAGTCAGTCTGTCAGTCACGGAACATATTTCAATGTAGAGATTTTAAAAACGTTTAAAACCGCTGTCTTCTCCCACTTGCACCAACCAACATAGGCTCGGAACAATGCTCTGTGCGGCGTGACCGCGAGGCGTGACTCTACGTACACGTACCTACACTCACGCCGTGTTTGCCGTGCTATATGCCATAATGACGTCACATAACCAATCCCGCTATTTTTGGACCGGCGACATTCCGCCAAGCCAATAACCCGTATGCAGGTGCGAAATCCCAAGGAAATGTAAAATTAACCCTAAAGCTGCATTTTAGGAGAGCAGTGGTGGCGTACTGGTATCGGAGTCGACTAACGTTCGTGGGTTCAAACCCAGGCAGGCACTTTACTCTGTGAATGTGATTTCATCACCACTGCTCTCGAAACTGTGAAGGAAAACATCGTGAGGAAACCGGCATGTCCTAGAATTCGAAGACATGTGACATCCGCAAAATCCGCACTGGGCCCGCTTGGTGGATTAAGGCCCACACCCTCCCTCAGAGAGGAGGTTATACTGCATTTTAGGCTTATAAAGCTACAAGCGAAATCTATAATCTGCCATAATTTGTATAAAGTCGTGGGGTTTATGACAAAAGAAAGTCACGACATGGTTGCTACATTAAGGTAAAGCATTAAATAGGCTCGCAGGACCTATAATTTTATAAGTTTCGCATAATACATAATATGAGCAAATTTTCCGGCGTCGGGTCGCAAATGGAGGAAAAAGTGCGTGATCTATTAATGTAAAACGCGTTTCCGTCCCGGGACTGTAATTGCTATGTATTTTGGCAATAATATCATATATTTCTTAACTCGGAAATACCCACTACTCGCTATAAAATATTGGTATTTTATAGGTATAGGTATACTTAAGGGGAAAGCGTCATGGTATCCCGCGAAATTCCAATTTTTCTTACTGTTTTTGCAATTTGCAAGTCAGTATCAGGTTGTATGTTAATCTAAATATGATTCGCGGCCTTAACAAATATTTATTTATAGAATAATAATAATAAAAATCATCAATACAACTCTCTAAGTTCATATTACCCTATTGAATGACCATTTCATGAAATCGTGACATTTGGGGCCAATGGAGTTATATTGCTGATCCTAATTCTGTAAAGCCATATTTCTTACGGTCGCGAATCATATTTTAATCAACATACAACCCGACATTGAACTGCAAATTGCCAAAAACGTAAGTAAATTTGAATTTCGGGAGCTGCCTTAGCGCATCCCCCTTAAAAACTATAATTGCCCATCAGTTACTTAACCTGGGTCAAAAAAACTTTTATTCTCAGTTAAAACAACACACACCACTTGCATTCAATAAAAACATCCCTATTCTAAAGTCCATTCACCTCATAAATAATTCTATACCTAGTAATCCTGAGACTCCTCGACAAACAGAATTAAACCCCATCAAGTACCCTTTAATTTCAAGCAAAACGGTTCAACTGGCCCCTCAAAGGGGACCTGATTAAAAATCCATCAAACGATTTCTTTGAAAACTCGATTGATACGTCCGAAGCCCGTTTATCTTTGTAATTTACTATTCAATCGGTATTACAGTGCGACATGTATCTATAATTTTCACAGTATTAGATTTCTCCTAGGGGGTATTAATATGACAAGGTATAGAAGTCAACGTACGGTAAATACCATAAATCCTTTATTCTAAAAAATTATACAGTCAACCCTAGATTTATCCAAGCATTTTCCGAGGTTTTATTTTCATGAGAAGTTACGGCAAAGACTTGCG
Source organism: Apamea epomidion (assembly GCA_947507525.1). NCBI lineage: Eukaryota > Metazoa > Arthropoda > Insecta > Lepidoptera > Noctuidae > Apamea > Apamea epomidion. The sequence goes on along the minus strand of OX382237.1, from coordinate 4,990,481 downwards.
GGGATGTTATTAAAATTCTGACTTTTGTATTAAGCTTTTTACATTAGCTTCGGTATAATTAACACAAGAATAATGCTGATAATGTCGAGTTATTAATTGTGAAAGAAACACATTCGTTCTCTTAATTGTTACTTTTATGATAATTAACGCCCGGTTTCTGAGACGAAAATAAACACAAAATTTCGCTGACAAATTGTCAAGCTCGCGTAAACTGCAGTGATTGGTGGAATTAGTTGCCAACAGCCAACCGCATTACTTGACTTGCGTTTAATTTTGTCGCATCGATAATTTTTGAATTAATCTCGTATTGCTTTCGTATTTGTGCGTAGTTTTCTAAAATTACCAACAACTCCAACAGCGCTCTATTCTGCTTCATACTCCGGTGAGGTTGCGTTGCCCGGGGGCCAGCAGGCTCTCTGCCAACTCTGCCAGCGTTCCCAGGGAGCATGAATCACGAGTGCCGACTCGTGAGGGGCCTGCTAATGACTATACATCGAGCCTTTGTCTCCTCGGTATTGTACTGATAGAAATAACCAGTGTATGACTGAGAATACGTGTCAAATGTCAGCGGTATTGAGATGGGAACACTTTGTCGTGTAGGGAAACTATGTGAAAAGAAAATTGAAATAACCAAAAACCCAACCCTACTGCAAGTAAAACGTTCAAAACAAGCTCACTTTCAAGCAGCCTGATGCAGTTGCTACCTTTTTGAAAGGGCGACTAGAATCAGTTAATAATTTTTGGAAATTTTGACGTTCAAAAGTGCCTTTTATGTGCCTATTTGAAATCAAACGATTTGACTTCGACTTTGTTGGTGGCAGTTATTTTCGTTTAATATCAGAAGGCCAAATCCCGTAATTAAAAACGTTGAAAATCTAGTCGCAATCTCACCTCAGCAATAATCAATGTCAAAAACTTGTTAATAGTTAAGGGCAATTAGAGGTATTTTCGACAGATTGAGACTAAGATCAGACTGTTTACGTTCTTAAAATTACGGGAATTGCCCATAAGCTTTGATGCCACCAACTGCATCAGAATGCTTGTAATGAAAATTAAGAATCCCACATACCAAGATACATACTTAGATACGCATTGAAAACATAATCTATGCCCTAGCTGTCACGCAAACGGGTAAAACCAGACGGCCGGGACCGGGCGCTGAAAACCAGCACTGGGGCTCTGTCTCGTATAGGGTCTTAGCATTGTGCTGAGCGATGGCCGTTTTGCGTGAATGTGACGCATGTTTACCCCCAACTTGTTTTTTTTTTCGTGTGTTTATGTCCTTTTTTTATGCTTCATGTTTGCCGCAAATAAATGCATTTTTTTCTTTCTTTCTTTAAAAATACAGCAGCGATAGAAGTGATTTTCCGAATCCGCTGTATTGTCGGGAAATATAGACAGAAATTTGTTAGAGCGCAGGCAAGCGAACCTCAAAGAAAATCGCCTACATTGTACAATACACCTCATACCTCCCACACTCAACTTCCATTGTGCTGCACAAAAGCCATACTCGAACAAATACGTGGAACACGAAACCGAACTTCACAATTTCGACCAAGTTTGTCATAGTTTTAATAGAACGCAATACTTTTTTTTTCCAATATTGATCCGGATTCCAAAATTCGGAAATAAAAATACTGAAGCGTGGCTTGCTGTTAGATCGGCACGCCTCGAATTAATATGGCAACGCATTTTATCGAAACCGGTGCACAGAGATGAAAACTGTAGCGAAATGGCGTGGCTCTGAGATTAGCAGGAAATATACACAGATAGAGGGACAAACGCGGTTTTGGCTCTTTGATATGGAATATAGAAACGTTATTTTAGTGGTCGGAAATGTTAATATTATAGCTAAAGCTAGCTAATGTTTGTGTAGCTATCTAAAACAGGAAAATGTACCTGAGCAAGTTGTGTATACAGTGGATAAAGAAGTCTTTCATATTATTATATACCTACTACCTAAGCTTTTCTCATTTACTTTTATAGCCATTGCATAATCATAATTGTTCCCACTAATTGTTCCCCTATATTGTTCCCACTGCTGGGACACAGACCTCCTCTCAGTGAGAGAGAGTGGGTCATAATCCACCACGCGGGCCCAGTGTGGGTTGGTAGATATCACATGACTCGAATTTTTGGTTCTAGGACATGCCGGTTTCCTCGCGATGTTTTCCTTCACCATTTTGAGAGCAGTGGTGATGAAATTAAATACACAAAATGCCTGACTGGGTTCGAACTCACGACCTACAACTCGTAAGTCGGAGCTGGATTCCAATGGGCCACCACTGTTCTTTTATTGTATCGTTTTCTTTTATAGCTATTACTTACTTAAAACTGCAGAGTATAAGACTATACTTCCAATGCTCGTAACTATTTTCCACTTTCCAAGTACCCATTAAAAACATCATGAATATTTTTCCAGTCAACTACAAATTCGAAATTCTATTTCATACAAAAGGTATTCATAAAATCTTAATACTAATAGTGCCTACAGGATAAACATCAAACAATTAAGATAAACTCCATTTTAAATCTAAATGGTAATGATATTCATGGAACGGCCGCTTTTAAAAAACCTGGGCATAGACAAGAGGTTTAACAAACGAGTACCAAACAAGGAGATCGTTACCATAATTACTGATGCAACGATCATTGCCTAAAAAAAGTTAAGTTTGGGACACAATGCCCAAGAGATTTGTTTCTTGTTTATGGGAATAGCAGTGTGATTAGAATAGGTTAAAACATGTAAATGAGAATAATACTGAGTGGACTTTAAAGAAGCGGTAAAAACTAATTTTTTTTAGGTAATTGACAATATTTTTTGATGTTACTGTTGCTTTTGATGTTAGTTGAATCCAATTACCACCAAAATAAAAGTAATTTTGCAGTTTTAAATTAAAAAATAAATGCACGGCTCAGTGGCATAATTTTTAGGTATATCTCTAGTTGATTGAATTCCCTTTATTATCATACCATAAAATAATGATAGTTTATGCTTAAAATTTTGAAAATTATGCGACGAAAAATATTTTTTTGAAGTCTGTTTTACGATTGTTTCACCATGACACCATTTTATATACATAATGTGTGATTATTATGCCCATAATTAACTGTTGAACAGACTGTTGAAACTATTATTTTTATAAACATTAATTAAATACAATTTAGTTCCGCTACAGCACACAATACAAAAACCAAACCTTAAACTTAGTCGTCCGACGCATGACTGCCGCTCAATATTTACATAATTATCGCACATCATGAATAGCTAATAATACTCCATAAATGAATTACCCTTACAACATACGAGCAAGCAAGCAAGCAGGCAGGATGCAGCCTCATAATCCGTTTAACTATAGTTAAACTTTAAAAACAATCGTGACTAGGGTTCGTTAAGATTCTGATCTCGCGCGGCAACGATTGCTCATACCAAACAGCACGGTTTACGTTAACCCGCCTGATAAACACTGGTTAATGTTAACGTTTAGTTTTATCTGTATTCCTGGCGAGTTTTGTTTATCGTTGTGCAAGGATTGCTCGCCGCATTAAGGCATTTTAAGGAAAGTTGCGATTTCTAGAACTTCATTTGCTGCAGTGGTTTATTGTGGGGCTTTTAGTAGTCGTGTGTCGGAACGACGAGTGCTTATCAGGGACGGGTATAAAACTGCTTACTATACATTTATTATACATTTGCCATGTGCCATACATTTATTTATGAGTTATTTTGAGAATGAAGAGTAAGGCCCTTTGTACACGGCACAATTTCTTTACGGTACGACGTACAAACCACGCCGTAAAAAAACGTGTCTGTCTGCTATATAGTTTCCATAGTGATCCATACAACACTGACGACCGTACCTACACACGGCGTATTAACTGCACCGTAAATAAAACGTGTCTGACAAAAAGCTTCCATAGTGATTCACACGGCAAATAAACCATACGTTTTCAAGGCAAGAAAAACGTGTGTACGAAGGGCCTTATTCTGTCTAGAAATCATTTGGTCGAATTAGACAGGCTTTCACCGAAACCTAGTTCGGCTGTCTGTAGCCGAACTAGGTTTCGGCGAGGCTATCAGCTCCAAAACGCTCTATTTGAACGTTATGGCGCTTAAACACTTAAAATAGCCATCAAGTAGACATGCTTAAAATATTTTACAAGTCATTCTTAAATGTATGTAAAAATGGACTGTAGACAGATGCACACACACATTACACAGTAAAAATGGTACCCGATCCGCCCTGATTCACAAATCAGCAATTATGAACGACAGAGATACTTTAAGTACCTCGTAAGTACTCCTACAATATCAAGTGACTTACTCCTATTGTTAGGCAAACAAATCAAGGAACAAGTACAAGAAGTACAGGTTGGTAAACGACTTTTGTTTACGTGCAAGTGGGAATAAGCCGGCTTCCGTTTAAGGCGAAGTCTGTATGCCGTAAAAAAACGTATAAAATCTAGCGAATAAAAATGCGTTTTTACGTGTAGTTTTTACAACTCTCAGCGCTTTTAGCTTAGGTGTTTCTCTAGTAGTGCTGTATATTTGACAGTTTATAGGTACGCTGCTAGTAGATACAAATATATACAACGTATACTTCAAATGGTTGGCGGCTTTAGATCCACTCATGGACACATATTCCAAAAAATCCTGTCTTAGGGCCGGCTTTTTCATCCGTAGTTAAATTCAACCAATTATTAAAAATAGTAACTAATGGTGAATTTTTTGCAAAATTTGTTTTTTGATCAATTTTTAGTTTATCTAATATAATATAATTACTAATGGTCAAATAATTAACTATTAGTTAAAAAAATAACCATTAGATAAACTAACAATTGTACAAAAAACACATTTTGCAAAAATTTAACCATTAGTTACTATTTTTAACAATTGGTTGAGTTAACTACGGACCATAAAACCGTCCTTACCTACTCTATCTACATCGTATAAGTAACATCTTCCATCTGATATGTTCTATCTGTAAAGGTTAATGTTTTGCGTTATCTCTTATCTCCTATAACTATTATATCCTTTATCCTAAGATTCCTACGACTCGTCTATAAATCGATTTCCTTATTTCGTCGACAGTCCTACAACACTAAGCGCACTACTTGCCTGCACGTATTAGAGATTCCAGTGTCGAAGGGCATACATAAACATCTACTAGTGATGAGTCAATCAGGTAATACGGAATAAACCGCAATGGCGATGAATAAAGGCCTTTTCATGGCACAACACTAATGAGGTCACTGCATGGCTCAAAATTTTAAACACTTTATGAATAAGAGTTCTCGGAAAAAAGTGACAAAGTCATTAACAAAACGATTTGCTATCTATGTTCGTACTGAGAACTCAGTTTTTTTTTTTTATTATTCTTTATTTATTTAGGGACATTTATAATCGCTATGCGTATGTCAGTCCCATCGTATCCTAAATATATACATCCTACTCATATCAGGGCCATGAACCTAAACAGACTCTTCGCATCATCGCTATTCGGTCTAGATAAAATGTTGTGAAATGTTCCTACTTCAAGTCTGTTCAACTTCAAGACCCTAAACAGGTAATTTCTCTCAGGCTCATATCGAACACATTCCATCAATAAGTGGTGCAGGTCTTCAACAACTCCACACTGTACACAGTTGGGCGAATTCGTTTTCTTCATCATGAAAGCAAACTTATTACATGGAATGTGTCCAGATCTGAGTCTGTGAGCTATAACAACAAATTTTTTAGAACTCAGTTGTTTGACATACTATACTCTGTCCACTAGGTTAACCGTTTTTTGACAGATCGAACTTGTGAGCAATTATATTTATATTGTCAAAACTGATACACGTACGTATTATAATGTCTGTAAGAAGTCATAAATAAGATAATTCAATAAGATTAGGCAGTTTATATATTTATTTTATTACGCATTTTAAAGTTAACTTTTACGTAATCTGGAATATGTACGTTCTAAGACAGCTGTCAAGAAACGGTTACCCTAATGGTTATGTATAGGATGTGATAAGAGTTACAGAACTTATTCGACGTATAATACCAATCCAATTTCCAGAAACCAGAACCAGTCGCCATTTTAGCCCAAAAACGCCCTCTTTTTAACCGGAGCTGCCATATTCCGGCTTTAAGGGCCCATGACATCCCAAGAGAGACATTATGTTTTAAAAAATGTCCCAAAAAACCGTAATAAAACCCTTGTTGTGAATGTCCATAGGCAGAAATAAAAACATTTCATCAAAGCTGTCACGCTCACAACCTACCGCATAACAAATGAGCTTCCCTAATACAGTGTACAACCGTAAACATGCCTTGTACTTGTGTAGGGAAGGAGGTATCCTGAACCTAACCAAGACAGCCCATTCCTCATAGCATAAGTAATTCATTATATTACTGGCGGATAGTAAAGCAACTCTAACCAGATTTTATTCGAGACGTATCACACTTGAACGCTGTAGATTCGGGGAGCAACGTGCCAAGCTTAGGCAAGTGGGAAACTTGGCAATTTGAGTCGCGGCTACTGACCTGGTTCGATGTATAGACGTTAGTTTAGATTGAGACAAGTAAAACTTGAACTAGTGATACGGTATGTGATAGATGGCAAGTAAACTAGATCATACAGAAATACCTACTGAGGGGGGCTTGTGGCTAAGTAATAACAGCCGCACGGGTCTATCGATCAGGTTAAGTTACGCTTACCGCGGTGGTCCGTGGATAGGTGACCATCTTTACATATCGACACCCCTCCGTGCCTCGGAAAGCACGTTAAGCTGTTGGTTCCGGCTGTCATTCATGGATCTTTGACAATCGTTACGGGTCGTCAGAAGCCCGAAAGTCTGACAACGAGCCTTACCACGGGGTATTACACAGTAACTGGGTTGCTGAAGTCAGATAGGCAGTCGCTCGATGTAAAAATCTGATATTTAGCTGCATCCGGTTAGACTGGAAGCCAAAAGCTAGGCAGTGATGACTGAAATACCTACTGAGATCATCGGTTCGTCTTCGTTCGTTGAATGAGGTGAGAATGCTGTAATTCGTCACGTTTCTTGTCTTAGGTTTTCAAGTCCAAAGGCTTTGCTATTCATCAGAGAGCTCACGAAATTAAAGAAAATAAATGCTGCCCCTAATAGGGTAGTTGCCTGGGTAAAAAAATAATTATTATATTTAGCCCGTCACGTCAGTTAGATTATCGAAAAATAATGGACTCGTATTTTTTCATTTGTCAATCCAATAAAAAATGACAAAGATAAAGCGCGTCAAAATTTGGAAGTGGGGGGTCGTGACGTCACTTGCTTGCAAAAGTGTCGCAAGCAAGTGCCGTCACGTAGAACTTTAACGGGCGATGTCTTCATCATTTTTTATATAATTGACAAAAGAAAAAATACGGGTTCAATATTTTTTGATAATCTAACTGACGGACTAATTAGATTTTTTTTAGGAAAATATCCTATTCCGTAATACATTTACAATCACAATCTGGATCATTTTGAAGATATTGCTAATCCATTGCTTCATATATTCGAAAAAAATTGTCTGGTCAACAAAGTAAATAACGCAATGAACGTTGTTGAACTGTCAAAATGAAAACCATTGCTACTGTTAGTGTGTTACGCAATTACCCCGCCCGTCGGTGTCACTGGTTACGGTGGAGACCTTTGCTGACCAACATTAGGGATCCCGTGACAACGGACGTCGGGTCGTCGATTAACTATCTCCGGTTTCTGAAAGCCAATTTATTTTAATCTATATTCAAATCTCAAATCAAGTGATTTGATTCGTTTCCTATCTATTTCTGGATTCCCAACTCAGAAGTTTGTTCAGGCTTTAAAAAAAATGGGACTGTTCATAAATTAACCCGTCTACATTTACAATACTTTTTGTCAGGTTTCTCGGCCTTTCGTAAAGTTGCTTTGAAACAACGAATTGAAATATAACCGCAGCCAAAATAGCCAGGCGTGCCCTCAGCCTAAAAACATGAAGGTTCATAAATAATGGCAGTTCACAAACACTTGCTTACGAAGTCCATGACACATCTATCACGGTTGACTCTTTATAACTTTCTTCGAGTTACAAATTGACAAAGAGCCGATACACTCTGTGTTTTTCTTTTTAGGATTCCGTACCTCAAAGGGAAATACGGAACCCATATAAGATCACTTCGTTGTCCGTCTGTCTGTCCGTCTGTCAAAACCCTTTTTCTCAGGAACACGTGGAGTTATCAAGTTGAAATTAATAACAAATACTCAGGGCGTTTCTGTTCCGTTTATGTCACCGTTTATGTACTTAGTTACATTACAATAAAAAAAACATTCCCCGTGATAAACTATTTGCATACCTACAAATTTGTACGGAACGCTCGGTGCGCGAGTCAGACTCGCACTTGACCGGTTTTTTCTTTAGATGTTATGGTATGCAAATAAGTGTTGCCAAAATTGTTACGACTGCATACTGATTTATCTTGGTTTAGTCTTTCAAGCTACGCTTTCAGGCCAGTATTTGGTGAGGAATTACCAAAGACGGATCCCATGTAGGTACAAACAGGGTTATTTTAAACTAGCTAGCTAAACTCCGCGGATGCGATTGGCATCGAATGCATCGATATCTTAACACGCTAAAATAGATAATGTATTTTTGGGAGGTCAAACGACGGCTTTTAGTATTGTTACTCGAAGTATGAGTTGAGAAAACTGTTTTTCCGTGTTAAGATATCGATACCATCACGTCTGTGAAGTTTACACAAAAAAAATAGATTTAAAACCAATATTTCCCACCCTCACCAGTAACCACAATGACTGCGGTCCCACAAAAAAACCCATCTTTATTTATTTTCTGTTTTATAACGATTAGATATAACCCATCTCTTCTGCGGAGTTTCGCTAGCTAATTTAATTAGGTCCTGTAAAGTACATACTAATTCCATAGTTAAGTCTGACAACCAGTCTTACCAAGGGGTTTCGTATTACCCAGTAACTGGGTTCTGGAGGTCAGATAGGCAGTCGCTCCATGTAAAATACTGGTACTCAGCTGCATCCGGTTAGACTGGAAGCCGACCCCAACATAGTTGGGAAATGGCTAGGTAGATGATGATGAGTACATACTAATTCCATAGTTTGTAGCTTAAATTGTTACGACTTCAGACAGATTTATTTTGGGCAAACCTTTTAGCCAGTATTTGCTGACGGATTACTTAATGGATCTCATGTAGGTAATATGTCAAGCGATGTGAAGGTAAGCATTCATGAAGTCTGTAGTTGTGTAATCTGTGGTTGTATCCAACAGGGATCCATCCATTTCAATATTCCCTAATTTAGCAGGTGTTGCCAACATTATGGAAAATGTTTTGTTTATTAAGGAAAGCAAATGCTAAAATATTTTCGCTACACTCTCTTTTATGTAAAATATTACATTGAGCCTTACAAAATAATATACACAGAAGTATTATTAAAACTCTTAAAACATTAGTTTGTACGTAATTAATTCAAGTGTATTTTTTGTTAGTGTAAGCGGTAATTATTCGTACATTGACGTTGCAAGCCAACCTGCACTAGATTACGCCATTTTAAATTCCATAAATAATTTTAATTCACATGGCAACATATTTTAAAAATTGAAGAGGTTTTATGAAAGACCCGGGAAATAGTTATTGAAAGCATTGCTGGGTGAATGTTGTAGCCTGTGGCATTTTATACTGTAAGGAGCTTGTCGTTATATACTTGTAGATGTACTACAACTAGGGTATAGGAAATCAGAAGTTGTGCAACAAGGAAATAAAACCTATTAGTGCTCAAAATAATTACAGACATGTAGTACATCAAAGTACTATCGCCAAAACCTATAACTGACAATTTCCAAACAAAATCCCGCTCACATAATGATCACAGCTGCGTCCATAAGTAAAACTAAAGAGGATGCTTCTTAGGTCGATTAATAATATGCGCTGCAAGCAGGAATAGTCCTTACGGTGGTCAGATGTAGATTACGATAGTACCTACTGATGTAAGGATTGTCTATCATCAAAATGATAGACAATTTACAGTATAAGCAAGAAAAACATTTATCTAGATGGACTAAACGGAGCCTTGACTGACCTAAATCTAAGAGAGGAATAATCTGAGCAATCTCCATTTATAGCGCTACACAGTTCTTTTGGCGCGTGGCCAAAATCGGAACTAACGCCGCCATCTTTTTTTCAATACATTTCACATAACAATTACTAACAGCGCCCCTCTGTCAACGTCATTCGGGCGCCAAAAGATCTTTACTTTTTGTCCGTCCACAGTTATATTACCTCTAACAGCAGCAACCTTATAGTAACAACAATCAAGACTACATTCAAGGGCAGCAACCCAACAGCAACCTTATTAGAATGACAATAAAGGTCACTGTGATTTTGACAATGATGCAAAATCAGAGGACTGGACTGCAGCTGTTATCTCCTATCAACAAGAGGCAGCTTAATGGCAATATGTTATGTTATGAACTGGATCACAGAGCTGTGATGGCCCTGTGGCAACGGCCGCGGTTTACGAGCTGTGTAGGTCGTAGGTTCGAACCCACACAGGCATTTTACTTTGTGTAAATTATTTCATCACCACTTCTCTTAAAACGTTGAAGGAAAACATGGTGAGAAAACATGTCCTAGGACCAAACATTCGAAGACATGTTAAATCTACCAACCCGCGTTGGGCCCGTGTGGTGGATTACGGCCCACTCCCTCTCACTGAGAGGACGCCTGTGTCCCGGCTGTGGGAACATTATAGGCTGATTATGTATGAACTTGATCGGCAATGTGTGCCAATGTCATTATTTAAATACAGTAGGTAGTGCCGTATGTTTTCATGGAAACTTGCCAATCCGAATAAACGTCCCACTAGGCGTCATAATATATAAACTAAAATATAAACTACGAGTATATTTAGCTCGTTTATAATATATAAACGGGCCTGCATGATAAAATGGACAAGGTTCAATTGGTAGTTCTTTAATTTCATATCTTTTTACTGTAATTGGCCTAGAAAAGGGTGTTCTTATTCATTACTCAAGGTCTGACTCACCTTTAAATAGGGGCCTATCTAATAAAACCGACATGCTACAGGAAGTATAATCAACCTATAATGTTCCAATGTTCCATGTTGCTGGGACACAGGCCTCCTCTCTTATCAAGCGAGGGAACGGGCTGTAATTCACCACGCGGTCCCAGTGCGGGTTGTTAGATGTCACATGTCTTCGAAATTTTGGTTTTAGGACATGCCGATTTCCTCACGATGTTTCCTTACACTATTATTGGTGATGAAATTATTTACACGAAGTAAAGCACCTGTCTGGGTGCCTACTACTCCTAAGTGCGGTCGCGGCTGTTAACACTGAGCCACCCCTGCTCACGATAATATATAAAATACACAAGTTTCAATTGAAAGTACTACACACTTTTCTGTAATTGGCCTAGAAAAAAGTGTTCTTATTCTTCACTCATGGCCTTAATAAAACCGACAGGCGACAAGTGACCGGTGACAATCTGACAATTTGTCAAGTTTCGTTCATACATTTTGAGCAGTATCAAACAGCACCTCTCGAGAAAATGTGTCAATTTTGTAATTCTTTGATAAATATGTCACATTGTTAGTTATACCAAACAATTTGACATATTTGCTTATTTCTACCAGCACTTACCTTGTTATCTTTCTGCCACGAGCAAACGCCTTTCTTGTCAGATATCCTACACTTGAGCAGAGCATCTTCACCAGGATTCACTTCAGTATAGGTTGGCATCTCTATAAACCTTTGGACAGCATCTGGAAGAGAAACAATATGGTCTATACTATTGGTCTTTCTGCCTCGTTGGTCTTGTCATCGTAAGGGTAAATACTGTTGGGCATGGAGTCCTGAGTTCAACTCCAGGTCAGGTGAAGTGGTATTGGGTTCTCCATCAGACATTCTCAGTAGCAGAACGAAGTCTGGATTCGTACCCGGATGAAAAAAGAACAAGAGAAAAATAAAGAAAAATCTGTTTATTGGCATTACAGCAACAAAAACTCCTTAACTATAATCAATGCTTATATCTATGCCAAAAGGGTCTTTGCACATAATTTCAGATAACAACATAAGGCGAGGCAAAAGGCTCGCCCGTTTGCATCGGACCCAAACATAATAAGCAAACTGTAGGTTTGCGTACTTTACACCTGCCTATCCCCTCGGGACTTACAGGCGTGATGTTATGAATATATTGGCCTTTATGATAGGTAGTTGTGCAGAGAACCGCAGAGGTTGATTGATTGATTGATTGACAGAAGACTCTGTGTTCCGCACAAACCGCTCAACTCAAAACTGTAGGGTACCTACGTCAGTATGCAAACTCTTTTTTTCTTTTTTTTTTTTTTAGCTGGTTCATATTCGCATTGCAGGCTCTCTAGGCTACGTCATCCGTTTGGGTGAACTTTAAGTGCGTATTTCACGATCATATTCCATCACATAAATATAATCCGGGGTTTTGATTGAATTTAAAGCGATAAAGTACCTTTTCGTGGGTTTCAGAAAATGGAGTCGGGTGATTATAGGAAGAATGGCAGTATCTACATGTGCAGGTGGGTACAGCCCAATTCAAACTTTATGGCAGATCGGAACATGAGGCGAGACGCTGCGCAGTAACAAATTCTTGTGTCAGCGGGGGTGAAGGGCGGGGCAGTACCCCGCCCCTCACCCCCGCTGACACAAGAATTTGCGAAATAATTTTGAGTCGGCGTCGTTTAAATTTAATGCAATTTAGTGATCTTTGTTTATTGATTGTTTGGCGACGACTCAAAATTACTTAGGTATACTTACATTAGTTTAAGAACTTGGTTATTAAGGTTAAATAAAAAAGGTTTATTATTTTTTGGTCTTCAGTTTTTTCGGCGTTTTAATTTTTTTTTTTAAAGTTTTGTATTAATGTCACAATTAAATAAATTAATAACGTTTGAAAGTAACTAAATGAAACAAAAAAAAAGTGTTGTGACGCTCAAAATGTTCCACTTTTTTCGACAAGCTCGCCGTGTGATAAGGAGCTTCTTTCCAAAATACTTGTTTCGGACATAAGTTTCACATACCTAGCTTATCTATGGGTTATATCAATTGTGCTTGTCGCTAACATTTAAATCAAAATGCTATACGCTACACACGACATATTTTGACAGTTGTATCTAACTATTTGCGGTTCAAAAATCGTTCGAATTTACATTATGTACGTGTAGGTACATCACGAGGTCGTGTTACGGCCTCTTGTCATATTATACGATGCAAATGGCGACGTCAAAAATGTGACGTATGACATCAATTGGAAAGTTAGGCTGATCACACACTACAACGCACCACGCGACGGGGCGCGGGAAACGGAGCCAAATTCCCCGCGCGGAAACGCGATTTTATTGGATTTGTATGTAAAATATCACGGCGTGTGGTCTGCGCCCCGTCGCGTGGCGCGTTGTAGTGCGTGATCCATCTTATACTGGTACTACATTACGAGTTTAAAAGATATAACAAAGTCCAAAAGTTTTTTTTTTTTTCATAAAAAAAGTTGGCCACACTAGGAATTACTCCTGTATTGTGGGTGCGTTTACAAACATTTTAACTCGCATACACAAACAGCCAGGCCCGGAAAAGCTACCTGTAGGCAATACAAATATTTGTTCTGTGCGGGAATAGAACCCGCGACACGCAGCGCAGCAGTCGATCGCTCAGCCACTGCGCCAACCGTGTCGTAGTGTCGTTTTCTTAAGGTGATCGTACACATCTCCGAACAGTCCACTATTCCTCGCTCGACCTTTTAAGATATTATTAAAAATGTATGGTTCTCCTCTCCGTGTTTTCCTTAGACATTTTAATTAATATAAATTAAAAAAAAGGTCTGTACAAAGGAAATGTTTTAGCTTAAAGCTTCTTAAATGTTTGTGTCATTTCTTTAATTAATTAGGTTCCTTTATATTTTATTGAATGCTACAAAAGGAACCTTTTTCTTTTTTTGGGTGGGCAATCATCAGATGACTTCTCCCACTCTGGGCGAAGCGGGAGGGCGTGTCAGACTTTCACTGACTAAAACCAACCCGTGTTCCTTCAGTGCCAGGGGCCACGGTATCTCTTTCGAACAACCCTAGGCCCTGGCAGGGATCGGCCCTAGCAGACCCCGTCAGTTAGTGCTGACATCTCTGTGAGGCACGCGTGGAACACAACATGCCGTCGACCTGGGCCGAAGTGAAGTACCTACCTAATGAATAGAGTAGTTTCCTGGGTAACAAAATAATTATTATATTTAGTCCGTCAGTTAGATTATCGAAAAATAATGGACACGTATTTTTTCTTTTGTCAATCAAACAAAAAATGACAAAGATAAAGCGCGTCAAAATTTGGGAGTGGGGGGTCGTGACGTCACGCCATGCTAAAAAGTGTAGCAAGGCGTGACGTCACGCGGAACTTTAACGGGCGATATTTTAATTATTTTTTATATAATTGACAAAAGAAAAAATACGGGTCCATTATTTTTTGATAATCTAACTGACGGACTAATTAGCATTTTTTAAGAAACTAGCCTATTAAATGCGCCATCGTCTTTTGTTTTGAAAGTAGGTAAAAGAGCAGGATGGAGAATTGGACGAAGCATGAAAGTCTCTAATTTGGATTTTAAGAGGCAGAATTAAAAATGTTAAAGTACCTATTCAACGTAGATTTAGGTTACATAAGAACCTACATATTTATACCTACATCTTGTATTATTCCGGGCTGATTTTACCAAAGTCAGATATCTTTTATCCGTGGAATAAAATTAACGTCTGACAGTTTTTGTATGGAAAAACTGTCAAATAGTCAAAGTTATTTGAAGGTAGACCTACCTGTCCGTAAACAGAAAACATAACATGACCAAACCCCGTAAAGTATCGCGTTTCCGAGATATAAACGTTCAAAGTTGATCACGTGACATCCATATTTTTTTTTTTGCGGATGGGATATCATCCACTCTGGGTGGAGCGGAAGGCAAAAGGGAGTGTCAGACTCTTACTGACTAAAAACCACCCGTGTTCCTTCCTTAGGCCCTTTATGTTCCAGGGCAGCGGTAACCCTTTCGGACGATCCCGCTACCCTTTCGGACGATCCCGCTACCCATATTTTTTTAAGCTTGCTTTCACCTTGTTGCATAGATGTTTGAAATAATCACTCTGAATGTTTAAAGTAATTAAACATCTGCGGATTATTACACCTACGTCTAAAGGTATGTAAGCAAAGATGAAAAATAAGAAGCTTCCTTTATTAAGGGGGTTTGTACCCGCCGAGGGAGACGCTCCGGGCGTCGGGAGTCGCGCGACGACTCCCGGCCACCGTAGGCGCGGGCCTGCGGGCGGAGAGCAATGGGTAGCTCTCCGTCCGATCAGGACCAGGCCCGTGCCGGACGGCGCGTATGTGTTCCACGCGCGCCTCAGAGAGATGTCAGCGTAGTTGACGGGGCCCGACAGGGCCGAAGCCTGCCAGGGTAGCGGGATCGTCCGAAAGGGTTACCGCTGCCCTGGTACATAAAGGGGTAAGGAAGGAACACGGGTGGGTTTTAGTCAGTAAGGGTCTGACACTCCCTTCTGCTCCACCCAGAGCCATTCTTCTTCATTTCCCATCCTCAACAAAAAAAAAGGGGGTTTGTATGCACGGAAGTAATACAGGTCAATGAAGGAAACGGCCGCCATCGAGTCCAACATAAAATGGAATGTTTTTGAGGCCAATACCGGATGTGGGACGAACGTTGAGGCCCAATTTTTTTAAGTTTTTGAATCCTGCATTCGAATTCTAAGCCTAGTTTTAAAATGTTTAATTCCTATTTCAAATCGCAGTTTTTGGCTTTTTCGAATATTGAATTTGAATTTTATACAGGGTGGCAGGGGCATCGACGCGCAAACTGTAACCATGAATTCAGCACAATATGAGTTAAAGTTAAAAAAAAATCTTCTGTTTCATAGAAAAGTGCAATACCTACGCGGTCAAAACGTATGGAACAGCAATATTTTTTTTTAATAACCGACGAAAAATTTCGACGCTATGGGGTCTAAACTATGGGGTCATGTGCTGAATCCATGGTTACAGTTTGCGCGTCGATGTCCCTGCCACCCTGTTTTCAATACGCAATATATCTATATATATTTTCATTGCATTCCATATGTGTTACATACATGGTGTTTACAAGGTAAAAGATCAATATGAACCCTGTCGGGCACAGCAAAATTAGAAGAGAGGAAGAGAGCTAAGTGGCAATTCAAATAATTAAATATTATTAGATGTGCTTAATCGGGTGTATAATTACAGTAAAACGGGGTGAATAGGAATGCAGGGGTAAATCGGGCCGAAACTTTAAAATGGATTTGTACTTTAAAATAATATAGTTTGCTGCAAACAAGGACACTTAATCTTTAATTAAGAAACAGTAAACACATAACAGTCTTTTCTGGCAACAAACTATATTATTTCAACGTTGAAATCCATTTTAAATTTTCGGCCCGATTCACCCATGCAACCCGATTCACCCCGTTTTACGGTATATGATATTAGGTTTGTATATATGAGTATAGTATATTAGTTATTTTATGTAATTCTTAAAAGTGTTTTCATTATTAGTAAATTATGTTATTATTTATCTATTCATATTTTCATATCTACATATACTTATTACATTTTCTATATTCCATATTATAATATAATATATAATATTATTATATATATTTCCTTATGTTTGGTGCATAAGAGATATATAGATAATTTTAGAACATGCTTTTTAGCTAAGCCTTCTCATTTTGAATTCAAACGTGTTGAAAGCCTAGTTTTTGAACTTGGAAAGCAAAAGATATTAATAACGTCTAAGTGCTCATTCGTAAGTCAGCATTTGCGGTGTACCGATGACCTCGTAGATAAGCCAGCACTAATGATGTCAACCTGTCACTAATTATGCACATATTGTGATCTAAAGCCTACACGATTCTGCTGAGTAGGGCAGAGCTGTAGGTGCCACACAAACATAATTGATAACACTGATTTACACTGAGCTTGCAATGCGTGATTTTCTAGTAATGGAAGACGTGAAATTAACTATGAAATGTTAAGAAAGACAAAAATTATGTGAATTAACGATCAACCAAGTAAAATAAAGGACTAGGGACTGATTTTACCAAAGTGAGATTTCTTTTATCCTTGGAATAAAATTGACGTCTGACAGTTCTACTATGAAAAACTGTCATAAATTCACAATTTATTCTCAGGATAAGAATTATTCTTGGTATAGAGGTTTGGTGAAAATTGCCCATAATAAACTAACCTCATTATCATCAAACAAATAAAATTGAACAGCTTTTTACTAAATGCATATGAAAGTAATACGGTACTTATTTATAAAAAAAAAACATTTTTATTTTTATTTTTCTCTGTCGGTCTGTCTATTTGTTCTGGCCATTCTCCGAAACGGCTGGGCCGATTTTGACGGCACTGACAGATAGCTGATGTCCTAAGGAGTAACTAAGGCTACTTTTGTTTTAGAAAAAGATATAGAATCTACGCAAAGAAAGTAAAACCCCACACACGGGCAAAACCACGGACAGAACCGGATAGTATTATGTCTGTATTATAGTATTTATGACTAGCTTCTGCTAGTCATACATATAGTAGGTACTATCTGGTACCCAAAGGCTGAATCTGATGATAAATAAACGTACAGTGCACGCCACTCTTTGCTTTCCACTTTCCTCGGTCCTTTGACAAACACTTCCATAGTGAAAATACGCAAGAAATAAGGACAAACAGGCTACATCGGACTGGCGATACAGACGCAACATTTGAGGCTCTCCGGTTGCACTGTTGACATAAATCCAATCCTGGCACGAGCATAATTAGCTTAGTTTAGAGAGGACTGGAATACTAGTTACTCGTATCTGCGATCAATATTGGCTGTAACCGGCGATAAAAAAGCTGCTGATGACACTAAGTGTGCATACACACGAGTGATACGCGTCAATGGCAGAGTCAACTGCGGCCGTCGACGGGTGTTGACAGCAGCCGTCAACACCCGTCGGCAGCTGACGTCGACTTGTGCCGCTCGTGTATTCGAGGACGGAGCTCAAATACACGAGCGGTATGCTGTCGCTGCAGCTGCCTCTGCCGTTGACGCGTTTCGCTCGTGTGTATGAGCACCATAAAATACCCTCTCAAAAAAACAACCCCAAAATCACCTACTGATTAAATTTAACTACCCTTAATTTCGAAGTGGCTAATGAACGTCCCATATCGTAAGTTGAAAGCTTATTCGTCGCATAAAAGGGTAGGCCCGAATCGTCAGGACCCCACGGCGCCATTTCAGCAGTTTATGAAGATTACAAATATTTCACACAATGCGCCAACCGCGACCACAGGCGTATCAAACCTTATTCTGTCTTGAATGGAGTTCACCAAGTACTTTTTGTTGTTCATTTTTAGTACTGAACAGTTATTTTGTTGTAAAAGGTTTCAGCGGAGTTCGGAGAGGTAGTGGGATTATAGAAGTTGTTACGTGTTTGGAAATGGTTTAAAACGACGTCGTTTAAACCGTTTTGAGGCGTCAGGAAGATAAGAAGAAGCGTCTCCCGTGGCTATACGATTATGGTGCAATTTTCAGCATTCCGTCTTTCCTCTAAAGCCTATTTAAGGAAAGATTCAGCTCAATTTAAGATGTTATTTTCCTTTTACCTTTTACATAGTCGAAAATCATGAAAAAATAAATCAATCTCATATCATAAAACGTCACCGGAGTTTTCAACTTTTCACTTTATAAAATAGTATCAGGTCCTATATAAGTATCTATCTACATCAAATGTAAAAAGAGGGCTCTAAAACGAGAGTGGTATTAATAAAATGGGTCTTAGAAATGAACACGAAAAGAATATCAAAGAAACCTCCACCTGACATGAAACTACAAAAGCATTCGACCCCTATTTAATAAAAATAAAGAATTTTATGCCCCAGCCAAATAGCTACATTGTTATTCATAGCGTCGATATCGTAATCCATAAGAATAATCTAGAAATTTTCCTTTCGAATCGAGTATTGCACGAGTTTAACGGTTGCTCATTACGGGTGAGTCGAAAGGCGTGAAGATGGCCTGATAACGAGCGTAGTCACACACACGTGACTCTAGAGCAGATTCGAGCAGTTCTGAGCATTTTCAGCGCTCAAGTATTTCTTGTAGATGTTATTTAGTCTCGATATTTCCTGTCTGTAAAGACATACCTGAAGGGGTACTCTAACGGAGATAGCCCAAAGGATAACTATACGTTATCCTTTGGGCTAATGTACTTACATTTAATCAATCAATAAGCAGAGGGCTTGTTGTTCACAGTCACATGCACCCTAATTACGTATAACACACTATCAATCTGTATACTGCTCAACAACGTAAATAACGCAATGAATGTTGTTGAACTGTCAAAATGAAAGCCATTGCTACTGTTGGTGTGTTACGCAATTACCCCGCAGCTCATAACAAAACTATGAGAAATCGGTATTGCCTCGCAATTGGTTTGCGGACGTCAGATGGTCTTCACATCCAGTAAGTTATTGATATTAAGTCGCATCTGGCTCAACCGAAGGGCGACCCAACATATTGGGTAAAGGCTTCTGTTAATTGCACACCGAAGTAAAACACTGCGCTTATCGCACCTACTTACAAAGCCATTAAAATTGAAGTCTTAAAAAGTATTACTTGAAAGAACTATGAAAGTTGCAAAAGCAAAGCTGTGTAGATTGTTGGAGTTCGGAATCTCCACAGTTCTACCTGCGTTGAATTAAATATTAGTCGAGATAGTGTTTGTGAAGCTACTAAAATACTAATATTCAACTATGTCTAGATAGAATGGGGGCTGAATCAAGCGTAGTTGGGAAAAGGGTAGCTGGATTGATTGCACACATTGATTGTGTAGCTGTGTCAGCGGCTGGATTAAGCGCTTTTTTTTGGGAAAAAGCGTGAAATCTGACGGGTGCTCCGGTATCAAGTGGACGGGATATTTCCATGTATTGATCCAATCCTCTACTCATCTATCAAGCTGCCAATTAAGATGGTAGTTAGAAGCATTACGATACAATATTAAAATAGATTTTGATTAACGACTCGATGACTCGGCATGATTTCGTTGAACTGTTGAAATGTTTATTTTGTAGTCTATTTTTAGAATTGGCAAAACACAGTCAAAAACAAAAAGAATTTGGTAAAGTGAAAGAAATACCTTTTCTAATAAACTTTGTTTTCCCATAAGCTTTTCTTTTTCACGCATCGTAGAGGGAATTTCCGCAATAAGAACCCTCAATGGAACCAATCAAATTCAACTTTCCCGATGATTGGCCCGAAAAGTTGTATTAGTCTGGAAACATTGGGTAAATCGTATCAACAAAAATAAATAGACAATCATACTAATTTGTAGAAAAGGCAAATTTATATTTACTAGACGTCGCATTCTTAGTAGAATTTTCAAAGTTGCAGGTAACATGTAACCTACAAGAAGTAAAAGTTATCCAATTTCAAGCAATATGAAAAACTTTGCATTTCCTAAGTACCTACGAAATCGACAATCTGCTCCGTAATTTAGTATGGACTCAACTTTTCTTTTCTTGTTGAACAAGGCTTATTCCTTGTATTGAACTCAGGAATTTTTATTACTAGGTATTAACTTCAGAACTTCTAACATTCCCGTACCTATAGTTCTCTCAAAGAAATAGGCTACCCTTAGTTACTCCACTGAAAAGGCAACCGAACAAGGGAAGGCAAGCAAGGCGACCGATATAACAGCGTATTACAACGCAGTGATTACCGTAATCGAGGTGCTTATGATCTAATTATATAATTGCTGCATAAGAGCTATATACTGGTGCTTAAGGTGAACTGGTGCATAAGAGCTATATATAATTTACAGACAACGGACAGCTGCAAACCGTTTTTAAAAAATACGAAAATATTAACTGTGCCGTCGCTGTACATCTATGAAACGTCTATGTTCGTCAAAAATAATTTACATAAATTTGATCGAGTAACTATGTAGTCAGCGCCGTTGGGATCGGTTACAAACAGTCGAAACAGTATTTTTGTAGTGGCTCCGAAGGTCTATAATAAATTACCAAAATGTATAAGGAGTGAAGATAGTGTCCGCAAGTTCAAAAGTAAATTGTATTTATTTCTAATAGATTAGATAGATTAATTATTAAAAATTAAAAGCGATAGAAAGTGGGCTTTCGCTGAGGGGCTTGTGGCTAAGTAATAACAGCCGCACGGGTCGATCGATCAGATTAAGCTACGCTTGCAGCGGTTGGTCTGTGGATGGGTGACCACCTTCACATACCAAGACCCCTCCGTGCCTCGGAAAGCACGTTAAGCCGTTGCCCCGACTGTCATTTGTGGATCTATGACAGTCGTTACGGGTCGTCAGTAGCCCGAAAGCCTGATACCCAGTATGACCAAGGAGTATCGTGCTACCCAGTAACTGGGTTGTGGAAGTCAGATAGGCATTCGCTCCATGTAAAATCCTGGTATTCAGCTGCATCTGGTTAGACTGGAAGCGACCCAAGGTTAGGCAGACGATGAGATCTTGCGCTTTCATATTTTCTAACTTGACGATATTATCGTTGACGTCCACGTTACAGCATCACGGTAACACGGGGAAGTAAAATGTGTGGATATACAGGGTAGGTGGTAGGAGGACCGACACAATTTTTTGAGGGATTGGGGATGTCATTTGTAGTCATGTCTGGCACAAAATTGTTTTATTTTTCATTTTTATTATGAATTTTTTAATTTAAATTTTTTCCGTAACATAATGTTACGAATTTGGAAGCACCCAAGTATTTTATTTGTGCAGAATAAAAAATGTTTCTTTCTTCTTTTTTTGTTTTTCTTTCTTTTTCACGTATTTCCATATATTTTATGGACGTGGACGACCGCGATAATATTGTCACGTTAACAATTATAAAACCGAGCAATAGACATTAGTTTCTACCATAAGGAATATAAGGAGAGCCAGCTTTCACCTGCGTTACTAACAGAATCATACCGCTAGTGTAGTGCCGCTGCCAAGTATGGTAATTACGCCATTGTTTCTCCGAAACGCTGTGCTGAACGTGATACTGATGATAAATAGATTTGTACATAAAACCGTCACGCTTGCTATCGTTGTGGGGTAGCTAAGCACTAGTAATGATGTATGGTTTAAAGTCACATTGGTCTGTGGCTATTAAACCAGTCAGTTATCTAGTACCCGGGTTGTGGAGTACAGACAGGCAGTCGCTGTATGTAAAATACTGGTATTCAGCTGCATTCGGTAAGGCTAAAAGCTGTCTCCAACATAGTTCGAAAAAAGCATGGTAGACAGATTGGTCCGTGGTTATTCGCGCATAATTGTCTCTGATTAATGAGAGTAATTTTTTTATCATAGACAAGCTTCTGCCGTGAATTTTCCACGTGAAACTTCTTGTTATATCATAAAATATATCTTATGATACTCGGTAATACTGTAGGTTCCGGATAGTGAAATAATTTTCGAAATCGGATCACTACAGTGCCGAAAATTACCCCCTACATAAAAAACCACTTGTTCCTCTTTATAATATTAAGTATAGTATAGATGTAAAATGCCGACATACAAACTCACAAATTTTACCTCTTTATAATATTAGAATAGATACGAATGACGGTGAATAAAAATACCGTGAGTAAGCAAGTACGGTTATCAATGTTCATTCCTTCACTGAATGAGAGGTGGCCTGAGATGGTTGAAGGGTCAATTACAGGCCAACAATAACAAATAGCCTCCACTCCAGGTCCTACATTTCTCTATTGCAGAACGAAGGCTGATCCTAAAACCGATATCTATTAGCCGTAGTGAACGCGGGAGGGGAACAGGGGTTGGTGACCGTTAAGCCAGGATTATCTTAATTGTCAAGTATACTTAGTTGACGTGTATAGTCACAATCAAACTTAATTGCTTAACCACTTTTTTTAGGTGATGTCATAGTTAAGAAATGGTAATTGTCTTCTATGACTAGTAATAAAAAAATAAAAAATTAAAATGTTAGGTGAACTCCGCTCTTCCACTTATCGTGATAATAAGTATGCAATTGAAAAACAAAAAAAAACAAATTAAAATAAAACAGAAGAATAAAGTGAAAAGAAAAATACAAAAAAGGAGCGCACTTGTGTAGTGTATGTGAGTGAGTTTTTGTGTGTGTATGTCCACACACAAAAACACACACCCCCACGGGTGTGTGTGTGTAATAGTGTGAGTGTGCATTGTGTTAATGAGTTACTAAGTGTAAGTTGAGTTTCTTCTTATGTGAGTGGTGTTTGTGTTTGTATTTGTTTTTATATCAGTTTAGGTTTAGGTTATCCCTGCGAAAATGTCTTGGGATCAAAACAAGCCAGGCACAGCTTCCTCCACTAACGATTTCGCACAGATGGAACTACTGCTTTAAACAACGATCTAAGTCATAGATATATGATCATCAACCTAACCTTTTTCCCCAACTATGTTGGGGTCGGCTTCCAGTCTAACCGGATGCAGCCGAGTACCAGTATTTTACATGGAGCACCTGCCTATCTGACCGCCACAACCCCGTTACTGGGTAAAACATACATATAGTCGTAGATATATGATAATGTAATGTAGGCATATGAATCATTTGTGAGCTTTGGTATCAGTATCTCTACTTATTTTAAAACATAGTCCCCTCGCTGCGTCTGCCTGTCTGCCTGAACGCGATAAACTCAAAAACCACCGAACGGATTTTCATACGGTTTTCACCAATGGACGGAACAATTCATGATTCCTCATGAATCACTCCGTCCATTGAAGGCCTAATGAATTATACACCTAATCCGGCAGGGTTTAAGTGTATAATTCATTACGGTTTTGTGTAAATTGGCTGAAATATGACGATGATTGTTGAAGAGGTCGGTAAAAATCATGCCGTCTGGGCTCTACTGGCGTCCGCCGCTTAAACATTGGATGAAATTTGGCATGGCACACAGATAGTTTATAACCTGGATTAACACATAGGGTACTTTAAATCCTGGTAGTATTTTCCGAAATTCACGCGGGCGAAACCGCGGGCATAACCTACATCCAAGTATATATTTCTCATTTTTTTGTATAGAATAAAAGATAAGAGCCTCTCATATGATCCTAGAGATATGTAATTATGATAGTGTAATATCCCCTGCTGTTGCGGACACCAGCCCGCTGTACCTCATTACCTTATTACCTATCCCCTGTGCCAACACGATCAATAAAAAAGTAATATGCTCAAATTAAGCACAAAATCAACGCTTATCGGCTTTCCTCAAAAATGCAGTTCGCTTTCCAGTCAGTATTATGTAAAACCAAATTTAATCACAAACAGTCCTCATTACTCATCAGTTCGACCCAGTCATTTTCAATACAAATCGTAATTCAAACGATTTATGAATAATAATGTTCTCCAAAACATTACGAATTCTCATTCATCGCGTTTGTGATTCATATCAGTACGTATAATTGTTTTATTGTTGTTGATAACAAAGGTAACTCACGGAAAAGTCATGCTCATAATTTCCATTTTCCATTAACCTTTCCATCGCGTTAACTTATCAGTTATCACTGTCTGACTGGGGAACAGGAAACTAAATAGACCTGATATAAAAGGAATAAAACCAAAAATTTTGCAAATAAAACGTTATCGGGCGATGTTTCGAGAGTTAGAACGTTGGTATCGCAGGGGATGTGGAGGTCCACGGATGGGTCTCGACTGATTAGATAGGATACCGAGCCGATATCCATATATGAAGTTGAAATACACCGACTGTGTATTTTTGTACCTAAGGACTTGAGGACACAACAGAAAAAGTTTCGATAAGTATTAACAATAGCATTTTTTTTCTTATTTCTCTCCAAAAGTTATTATGTTTTGTTCGTAACATAAGTTACAGCATTACTCTTTGTGAGAGCTGAAGGCCAATTCCCGTAATTAAAAACGTTCAAAATCTAGTCGATCATTCTCATCTCAGGGACAATCAATGACAAAAACATGTCAAAAATGTAGGGAAATTGCAGGTATTTTGACAGATTGTGACTGGTCTCAGACTTTGAACGTTCTTAATACGGGAATTACCCCTTAGAAGTCTATACTGCCTATATGACAACTACAGGATTCTCACCCTCTTAAATTACAACAAAACAGAAAGAAAAACTTGTTTGATTGTCACAGAAAAACGTGCATGACGTGACTTAACGTGCATTTTTCTGTGACAATCTGTGACTCTCTGTGGGGGCTATCATTCATTAATTCTCCTGCCCTTATCACAATTTATTTGGGTTCTGCGCAAAATGTCTTTTTCTTCCATATTTCTCTATTAGTCGTCATCTCGGTAGTCACCCCCTTTCTAAACATACCATCATTCACACAGTCTATCCATGAGGGAGCTGTCATATAGGCACCGAATGCAGTCTAGACAAAACTAAATCAGCTCACACAAAGATAAATGTAATCGAATTATCGTAAGATCAAAAGCTAGTAACTGCAGACACGTAACAAAAATAGTCGGCAAGAAGGCTTCCACTCAGCACGATGCTATGCTATAGGGACCTACAAGACAGTAGTTACAAGTACATTTGTATCATCATCTGCTTCTAGCCGTTTCCCATGTTGGGGTCAGCTTCCAGACTAACCAGATGCAGCTGAATACCAGTAATTTACATGGAGCGACTTCCTATCTGACCTCCACAACCCAGTTATTGGTTAATACAATAAATACCCCTTAGTAAGACTGGTTGCCAGACTTTCGGGCTTCTAACGACCCGTTACGACTGTCAAAGATCTACGAATGACAGACGGAACCAACGGCTGTAGGAACAGGCGGGTCGGGCGGGTCGTCGGCGGGTCTTGTGTCAGATGGTCACCCATCCACGGACCAACCGCGGCAAGCATAGCTTAACCTGCCAATCGATTCTGTAAAAGTTTCACCGTGAAAAGTTAGGTGAAGTGAGCTTAGAGTGAGCTGCCAACAGTGTCAATCCCTAGCATTAGTTGGAATGACAGCTCACTCCACGGTCACTTCACCTAAGTTTTTACGGTGATAAAGTTACAGAATCGCACTGCTGATCGATCGACCCGTGCGGCTGTTAACTTATTACTTAGCCACAAGCCGCCCAAACCTACATGTACAATGCCTGAAATATTTAGAATCAGTAATATCGCGTGTGCTTATTAATATCAGATTCAGAATTATTGGAATCCCTGGAGCATATAAGACCGACTCGTGTGCGATCAAACAGATTTCAATCAAATGCCGAAGGTGGAATGTAACGAACTCGATTTCAGTGATTTCACATACTTAGGTAACATGCTAGGACGAGGAATAGACACTAACCTGACACTTAAGCAAGGCCGAGTAGTTGATGAAATAATATTAATGAGATTTCTAGATATTGAACATCTTAGTGTGGTTACACTCAAACAACATGCAATGTCAATGGCAGGGTATTTGCGTATGGTGCCCAACAACACGGGCGGCATGTTATCGACGGCCGCCGTCGACACTCGTCGACAGCTGCAGTTGCCTCTGCCGTTGACGCGTTTCGCTCGTGTGTATGACCACTTAAAGGACTAAAGCACATGCAAACCGTTTCATATTATGCCTATAAGTTAGTTTGTTAATTCGGTACTGGACATTTATGCGGTTAGTTAGTTGGTAATAGCCCATCGCTGTCCTCTCCGAGAGCTTTCTCCATAGACCGCTAGGTTTACGATCTTGGGAGGACAATATCACTACTCATGACATGGGTAAATTATGTCCAGCCATGTGTAGGATACCATGACCTAATTTCTGCCTTCTACATATTGTATGCGGATTTCTATCTACATAAAATTATTTGTTATAACAAAAATTCCGAATACATGTGGAATCTAATTTTATTTTTTATCTACAAATACTGTCCTTTGACAAATTGTTTTTTGTGAAATACATAAATCAGTCCTAATTGTAAATCAATACCGTCAGTACTGGTTTGACTCTGTTGACCGATGTACCATTTTAATGCTTCCATGGTTTCCGAAAAATATTACAATCTACCTCCTATACTAATAATAATCTATACTAATAATAATATACATTAAGAATACAATTATATATTACATTTAAATACTTAAAATGTAATTTGTAAGTATTTAAATGAAATAAAGGATAATAATCTATACTAATACTAATAATAAAGCTGCAGAGTTTGTTTGTTTGTTTAAGCGCGCTAATCTCTGAAACTGCCAGGTGCATATATGAAAAAATATTTTTGCATTTGATAGCACAATTCTTCTTTATTAGGCTATTTAACATCACGCACTCCTAGCGTGATGTTGCTTAGGAGCCAAGCAAAAAGAAAAATTGTCAGAAAGCACGCTAAGCGAATACGAAGCATTGGCGCGGGCAGACAATGCGATGCGACGGGGAAGTCGCGGGCAGAAGGTAGTTCTTTAATATGAAGTCTTGAATGTGAAGCATCAGAATCTAATATTTTCATTAATGCTACAAAACCCTCCAAAAAAAAAACCGGAGACAGCTTCTGGACCATTCACACACTCCCATGCTTCCAATACCGAATAACATCATTCCTGTTTTTCTTCCACACCCAGTATGTCACTTGATGTGAGTGTTATAATGAACTCCAAAACAAACTTAAGAGTCTTCTGTCACAAAATAAAGGCATATTTACTCTGCTTCGGTTAACGGAGCCACTAAGTACATTTCAACCTACATGTTTGACACGCCTTACTTACTTACTGAGCGAGTTCGAGGGAATTTACATACGTTTGGTAAGTAAGATGTAAATGACACATGATGCTCAGAAACAATTCATTTCGACTAGTTTTAGCTTTTTCTATAGAAAGTTAGAAACAAACTTGGTGTGATAAGGACTTGGAATGCGATTTCTGTGACACATTTTCAATGAAGTCTTGTTTTGATACTGCCATTTTGTAACCGACTTCTTAAAAAAAAGGAGGATGTTCTCAATTCGGATGCTTGTATTTTTTTTTTTTATGTTTGTTCGCGCATAACTCTGTCGCTTACCAACCGATTTGAAAAATTATTTTCTTGTTGGAAAGGGTATACATCCCAAATGGCCCCATAGAAATTTCATCAAAACCGGTTCAGTAGTTTGGTTTTTAAACCAAAATTACTGGTAACAATTACAACTTAAACGTGAAAAATAAAAACTTTTTGCAAAAAAAAACAACCGACTTCCAAAAACGACACTACAAAGTGAAAAATAACTTTAATTTCGGAAGTCGGTGGCAAACAACAAAAATGCGAACCCAACGACACCGACTTCCGAAATTAAAGTTATTTTTCACTTTGTAGTGTCGTTTTTGGAAGTCGGTTGTTTTTTTTTTTGCAAAAAAGTTTTTTAACTAAGCCCAGTCTACGCAGTGCAGTGGTGCCCAGTGGTAACAGCCCTGACTTACCAGTTATAGGTCGTGGGTTCGAACACTGGCAAGCGCTTTTCTTTGTGTAAACAATTTTATCACCATGACTGCTCTCAAAACCGTGAAGTAAAACATCGTGATAACGCTGCATGTCCTAGAAACAAACATTCGAAGACATGTGAAATCTACCAACCCGTACTAGACCCGCGTGGTAGATTACAGCCCAGTACCTCTCAAAGCGGGGTGGCTTGTGTCCCAGCAGGGGGAACATGATAGGATGATTAATAAACGTGATTAAGCTTATGCCTGTCTACATTCCGCAATGGGCAGCGCTGAAAAAAATAAGTCTTTTAAGTAGGTATATAGTGACGTTCGATTATTGGTACAAAAAGCCGTATCTTATAGATTATCCGACGAGTAGGGTTTTCCTAGAAGTTACTTCAATAGAATGGTACTCAACCAAGCTACCATTAGTAGATGGTTCACAAGAATATTTTTCTAGCTAATTTTGATAAACTATTCAAATATTCATGTAAAAAGTTAAGTGTTCTTTCCACTCTCTTTACTTTAAACATAACATGGCTGGTTTTCACCCGCTTCATCTAGAAATATGGCAACAATTTCTTTGGCCGATATCTTACGAACTCTATAAAATATTGAGATGAAAATAAACAGCTCCTTTGGAGGCTAGAGAATTTTTAGTAAAAGTTTTAGACTCAAGATATTACCCACGCATTATGATAAAAAACAAGCGATGTTGTTCATACTCGGCTAACTCATCATTTAACTTTACTGATAATGTAAAAAGAAAAAATACTGTGTTTTATGTTTATAGGGTTCGCAGACAAGGTTGTTCGGAAAATGTGAAAAACATTTTCTATCATTTGGCGTATTCTTTTGTTTTTTCTGGCTGTACGTTGAGCCATGGTTGAACCTAAATGTATAAAATACTGAAAAATACATTTTACTTAGATAAGTTTTTTATTTAACGTGTACACAGATTAATTATTAGTTTTACAAGCTAACACTAATATATACTATATACAATTATATACAAGTTATATATACTTTATATACATTTTGATGTATTTGGGGAGGGCCTTTATACTAATAAATCAATTTCATATGCTTTAAATTCTGATATATGTATATCAAGATTCGACCATGTTTCTACAACTGTCCCTCTTCTCATCTGTAGGCACCGATTTTTTAACTCAATTGAGTTGCTACTCGTTAGTAGGTTCAACGAAAAGCACATAAAACTTTGCAGATAAGTCGTTAGCTTTAGTTTTACATTTAGCTAGCTTTAGGGGGTTTACAGGCGATGAATTTATTTAACAAAACCGTCCCTGGAAAACGGTCTAAGTGGCGGAAACTGTGCCAGAATCCAGTCTGTAATTTTCTAGATTAGCTCCGAGGTACGGAAAGACGCGGTAAGTTTTATTTTATTGTATGAGGAGCTTTAGCAACTCACGCCATCTTCATCGTCATCAATTCAAATATCACTCATTTGTATCTATTATGAAATAGCTTTTGCCTGCAGCTTCTCCCGCGTGGATGTCGGAAAATATCCCACGGGAACGGACTACCGGGATTAAAAGTACCCTATGCATGGATGCATAGGGTACTTTTAATCCCGGTAGTCCGTTTGGAAACTTGGCACAAAGGTAGCTTATAACCTGGAGGTTATAAGCTACCTTTGTGCCAAGTTTTATCCAAATTCAAAGTCAAATCATTTATTTCAAATAGGCACATAAAAGGCACTTTTGAACGTCAAAACTTAAATTAAAATAAAGTTGATTCTAGTCGCCTCTTCCAAAAGGTAGTTTTCGTTTGCGGCATCGAATCCGCATCCGTTAAGCCGTTTTGGCGCCAATCCGGAACATCCATTCAGACATACGGAGAAAAATTCTAAAAATTACATTTTCAGTGTCAGACTCGTTTCCAAACCTCGTAGCATTTACTTTTTTTCATAGTTTTGACATCGTTACTATTTTATTATACATATGTATAGAAATAATCAGCCCGTAACATTCCCACTGCTGGATCCCAGACGTCCTCTCTGTGAGAGGGAGTGCGCCTAAATCCACCACTCGGGCCCAGCGCGGGATGTCACATGTCTTCGAATTTTTTTGGCTCTAGGACATGCCGGTTTCCTCACGATGTTTTCCTTCACCTTTTTGAGAGCAGTGGTGATGACATTTATAATTTACACAAACGCAATGAACGTTGTTGAACTGTCAAAATGAAAGCCATTCCTACTGTTAGTGTGTTACGCAATTACCCTTCTGGTCAGTCCATTTCTCAAGGATTACAGGACTACAGAATATTTTGGGTATACCTGCCATACATTTTAGCATTTGCAGACTTCACTCTAATGTCGCATCGCCAATGGTCCTTTGACAGACTAAGTGATTGCGGCTGCTTTAACCAGCCTGGAATATTGAGGGTAAATTATTGAATGGATATTTCGTCTTCCATCAACAGAGCTCTGTTAGTCAAAGGATGACTTGGATTCGATTGACATCGTTGAAAAGTGAAGGTTGTCAAAGTCAAATCATTCATTTCAAATAGGCACATAGAAGGCACTTTTGAACGTGAACATTAAAGTACAACAAAATTGAATTTATTCTAGCCCCTTCCAAAAGGTAGTTTCGTAGGGAGAACAACGGGCAAGAAACTCTACAGTTACCTACTCTTTTGAATGTTTTACAATATTCTGTATATTTTGTGCACTGTTGGTTCAAACAATACCAGAGGGAGAAAGAATTCTCGTAATTTTAAGAACGTTCACAGTTTGATCTCAGTCTCAATCTGTCATACCTCTAATTCTCGTATATCTACATTTTTGACAAGTTTTTGGCATTTGTTTGGTGCCGAGATGAGAATGCGACTAGATTTTGAACATTTTTAATTACGGGAATTGGCCTTCAGGTAACAGTAGTTTAATTAGTTCAAAAGTGAAAATAGCTTATTCATAGCTATGGCCTAGACGTGCGTATGAAAGTTCTAACAGCAATCCAATCTTAACCTGGCACAGGCATATATTTATAGCCAGCCTAGTTGATGGCTTCGGGAAATATAGTACGAGTAATGAAAAGTCAAAAGGAGAACACTTTATTTTGTGAGTACATACATAAACTCGCGCCATCTTCCCATTGGGGTAGGCAGAATAAATAATTCAACATACGGGTTGTATCAGAAAGGTGTGGTCAATATTTGGGGTGTGGTACGCACGGTTACACATAAAACTATACATAACCAGTATAAGCTGACTTCTGATTGGACGAAAAATCAATACAATGCGAGGTCAGCTAAAACTGGAAATTTATAGCCTGATGTGTCGCCGCGTGTACAGACCATCATACTGAACAACTTCCTTCTTCAACTTTCTTTCTCCTTGGGACCAACATCGTAATCGCGAAAAAATATTAGTCGTCCCCATACATTTGGGTCAAGTTGGTATTGAACTTTTGTAAGGGACGACTGATTATTTTTCCGCGTTATTGGTCCAATGGAGAAGGTTGTTCAGTGTGATGATCTGTACCCTTAATTTACCCTTAATGTACCCTTAATTTTACCAATCAATTTTTTTTTTCGATTTGGCCTCTCGCATTTCAACCTCTGAGGTTGTCGTCTGCTTAACCGGGCTTGCCTGTGGATGCCTCAATAAATTAAGGCCTCCAGCCAGGCCTTAAAAAACTTAAAAACTAAGCGACTACACGCTAAGTGTAGGCCCTCCGCTTAGGGCGTCGCTGGGAGAGGGCAAGGAGCAGGCTGGATCGGAATTATTGACCACTCAAACTCAATCTCAAAGCTTTTATTTAAAATAAACCAATTACAGACACTTATAAATTTACCGTCAGAAAGCTGAAACTAATTGTAACCTTTCTGACCCTGTAGAGAGAGAGAGTAAAAGGTACATATAGCTCCATCTTTCACTATCTAGGTAATTGATGCTGCAGATTACCTCATATTTACTGTTTGATCCGTAAACGAAACACAAATACAGCGAGAGCGTGTCGTTTTGCGCCAGTTACGGCCAATTGAGCAAAAAGCGATTACTTAATGGCCCAGTCCGTCTGTTTACGTACTCACAATAGTGCGGGGCTTTTATACTCGATTCGTTACTTACTGTTATTGAATCGAATGCTGCGCTCGTATTGTAAACAGGGACAAGGGTGCTAGAGAGGGGAAAAGGGACGTTTGATGATGTTAATATTTACTTATATCTAATTTTATTTTGTGCCAGCATCTTTACGATTTTGTTTAGACTTTTTTTTTGCCTGGTTGATGGCAATAGTCTCACCTCTATTACATGGGGTGAAAGGTTGGTATACCTACTATAGGTACACCGCTGCCTTACCCTTCGGGGAAACAGGGCGTGATGTTGTGTTTGACTTTTTTTTTTGTTGACAGAACATTTTCTCTTGCTCGATTTGGTATCTTAGGCCAGGCAGATATACCTCTGCCTAGCTTTTAGGAATACACGTATTAAGAAAAACAGCTTTGTTAGGAAAGCATAAAAGAAAAAATCTGTTACAATTAAAATATCAGCAGGTACCACTAAAAATGTTAATCTATTGTCATATTGTGTGTTTATTTACTCAATCTCTGAACGAAATTGGACTAATTACATCAACATCAAAATTCCATTTAATATCATTAAACCGTCCAATATGAACGCGGGAAAAAATCAACCGAAATTCGAACAAGCAATCAAATAAACGCTAACATTTGCCATTTTTCAAACTAAACGCGACATAGACAATGAGGGGTCCATCAATCACCTGTCTCAACAAAAGGCGAACCATAGACAACTGCCCAGAGGCTGAGTGCTTATTCTATTATATCGCTTTATACTACTTACAAAGTTAAGTCTGCGGTCATTAGTGGCGCTAGTGGGCATACAGTGAACCGTTTCTCCGAACAAATTCCGTAGTTCCATATTCTAACGCACGCAATGCCAGCTTTGTGATCGAATATCTTGATAATAGCCCCCGTGGGAAGTGTACCGAGTGTATTGAATGATTATTTTTTGGAACCGTTAATAGTTTTTCGTTGGTTTTGGTTACATAATTACGTTTTGTAGTGAGAATATTTTGCCGCCTATCTTAATTCTATGCTGTTCGCGACTGCATTCGTGCGAACTTTAAAGAAGTTAATTAGCCTACTTTAATGCCGCCGCCGGACTATTTTAGTTCGTAAGTTTTAATGAAGCGTAAAAACTGTTATTAATATTTATAGTTTGTATTTGAATATGTAAATTTTGTTTAATCACGGCCCTGTAATTCAATTACTTACCTACTGAAACATGAAAAATAATACTAGATAGTAGCTGCCTGAGATAGCTACTATCGTAAAAACGTTCTAATAATGAAAGCTCTGCACCGCAATGTCTAATAACTTTCAGTGATGCGATTTCCGTCAATATTTATCGTTTTATTATTGTATATTTTTTGTTTTTATACAAAAATACGTTTAGAAAAAAGTAATAAAAATGTAGATGCAGCCAATTCGGCTGTGCCAGATCGAGATCTATGTAAAATATATGCACCGTTGGACGCAAACATGCAATAAAAATATTATGTTTTATTCAACAGAGCACGCTCGGAAACAATATACCAGACCGGAGAGTTTATTGGATAGTTATACAAAATGAAATATGTAAATTTCATTACGGAGAAAAACGTAGATAGAATTATTTGTTCGCCCGGTACGATTTGTTCGCCCGGTACGATTTGTTCGCCCGGTACGATTTTAGGCAATCTCCTTTGTAAAGCGATCCGCATAGAGTTTCACTTGTTGTTTCCGATCTACGAGTTACCTTCATCACGAGAAACGAGTTATTAAAAGCTATTGTTTTGTTCGAAAATACCTCACGTAATTGAGCTATTTAGCTGGTTTTAATTGGATCAAATGCTCACATGCTCCAAAGCATTCCAGTAAAGCAAGTTCCTTCTGGTAGCACAATAACTTTTACATTATTACATTTCTCCTTCACGTTCGAAGCCTTATTAAAACTACATTCTGGCACACAAAACATTCAGCTACTCTTACACGTAATGACGTAAGCATGCATGCATGCACTGAATTTTCCAACTTGTGCCGATTATCCATTAGTTTACAAACAAACTCCGCGCTGTTGACTAATGCTATATCGCGCCTCAAAGTTTATACAGCCAGATCATATTTCCAAATAAACAATCGATACATATTCAGTAGCTCGCCGCAAACACGGGGGAAAGTGCCCACCTAACTATAACGGCCGATAACATCGGAAATTGAAAACAGACCATCCACATTGTATTGTTGCAGCATACACGACCAAAGCAAACAGGACGGTCACGTCTAATGTCTTTTTAATAGCCACGCTGACAATCAATTATAGATTCCTGTCCCGAACAGGCTCACTTGGCCACTTTTTCGTATAAATGTCCATAGGCAGGCAATTGACAAAAAAAGAAAAAAGAATTGAAAAAGCGCAACTAATAGGCGCGAAATCAGCGTGTGACGAAATACAAACACAAGCGTGCATAACCATTCACTTGTACACGAATTCTTAAGAAATTCCATACTTCAATTATTCATGGAAAACAATGCGTATGACAGACGTTATGTCTAACTCTTGGAATATAAAAATCATCTGTACAATCTTACGAATTGCATTGTCACAGTCACGTCGGAAAGTTGACTGTATAGCTATTACCGATACTCACAACTCAGCATTAGCTTTACAAAAGAAATAAGTTAAAAAAATGTATGACAAAAAGAGTCCGATGTCACGCCCATGCAGTTCCGAAGGTTCTCACGCGATCGCGCGCGTCTCGAGCAAACAAAACCTCTACTGCGTCATTGTAACCCGAAACCCGAACGCCCACTTTCTTGAGCACTCAACCCATCTCTCGTCACTCGAGAAACAACATTACTTAAAATGGAAGGAAGGCAGCAATGTAAAAGGAGAGCGTAGATACGACCGACAAGGATGCGTTCTAAGGCTTCGTAACAAGAGTGACCGCAGTACAATATCCTACTGCGAGCCTAATGTTACAAAAAGCGTGAGCCGCGAGGTTCGACACGTTTGTATGTGAGTTACAAATTTTACCATCCCGTGGGAACTGTCCGGCGGCTATGTGATAATTGCTCAGTTCGCCCAAAGCAATGAACAAACCCTGGACGAAGTAAAGCGAATATAAACAGGTAATTATAGGGACCCACGAGAAAGTATAGGGATGGGGGACGGAATGATAGGGATTGATATGAATTATTGAAATGGATTTGTGTCGGACCAACTTAATGATACATCTCTCGGTTCCCAAACTTGGAAATTGGAATTTATGATGATTTATAAGTTAAGGCAGTTTAGCGAGACGAAATGAATTATGAATGTTTAGCGTTGATAAATACTTTGTTGGATTCAACACTGAATAAGTTTTTAGCGATGTTTTAGAATCATTTGATGTTTTTAATTCCAGGAATTTTTACAGACCGTGATTAGAATTTCAAACCTGAGATAAAAGATAATAAAAAGAATATTAAAGTAAAGAATCAACATTTTAATTAACACAAAGAAAAAACGAAGGAACTCATCAATGAATTAGAAAACGAAGTGCTAATTGACTTAATATGAGCTCTCATACATATATTACAAAGCATAGAAGTGCTAAACAACCCAGTTTTTCAGGTCAGCTCAGTTTAACACAACAGTACTCCAATTTGGCGGAGAACAATCGAATTAACCGATGCTCGCCAAATTCCAGTCATATGCAACTGATATTTTGCACTTACGGAGGCGGAAATTTAATTTTTAGTATTCACGCCAAGTGGAACTGCAAAATATAAAGGGGACGGTTCTAGTGAATGAACTAAGGTTAAATATAGCCTGCTATGGAGACATTATCTATACTAATAATAATGCTAAAGAGTTTGTTTGTTTGAACGCGCTAATCTCTGGAACTACCGGTTGGATTTGAAAAAATATTTTACATTTAATAGCCCAAATCTTAAGGAAGGCTATTTAACACGCAAGGACATTTAGGAGCCGAAAAAATAGATATAAAGTCAGAAAGAACGCTAAGCGAAAACGAAGTGATAGCGTGGACGGGCGCTGGGATGCGACAGTATGGGTCGGTGTGATAAGAAATTTTACGCGGACGAAGTCGCGGGCAGAAGTTATAGCTAATTATAAGTCTCCACAGGAAATGAATCCGGAACACGGCAATAAAAATGAGCGCTAAGTCGATATAAAATTGGTTCGGCATCCGGCGCGCGCGCTCCCCGCGTCGTCGTTACTTGCGCAGCCAGGCGTGACTGCCCCACGTACACTCAATCTCGTTGTAAACAAATATTTACTTTATAACCCCGTGACGCCTGTGGGATACCACTTTTTACTTCTAACTTAATTCGTTTTACATTTATTTTCATGGCAATGACTTTTTAAAGTTGGTACATTCATTTTTTGTCAGCTTAAGGTCGATGTTGAAGAATTCACAAAAAATTACAATGGATTTGTAGATTCTATTAACGCTGTATAAACAAATCGGCTAAACATTCACGATAGAACAAAGAGTTGATGAAGATAGACTCTAGAAAGTGATCGTAAAGTTCCAGCAACTGAATTCTTTACAAAGATTTTGGGAGATAATTTGCAACTTGGAGATAAATTCCGAATTTCAGACCGAAATTGTAATCAATGTCTGGATCTAAATTGAAGGCGCTAAGTGACTTTTTTTGTTAAATAGGCGGGTAAAACCCTTCCTCTTCGAATACTATCTATTTCATCTCCGAAGTCCCAATTGCGCTGCGAACGGATCAAAGGAAACAAACATTAATAACAGCAGGAACTAGTCAAATCACCGAGTTTCAAACATTTAATTCGTCCTATCTATATCTGGGGTTTGTTCAAAGCCAGCGGAGTGAGACCCCTATTGAAATCATAAGCCGTGAGACGGACGAGCGACCGGACGCAAAGGTTCAATGGAAAGGGCGAAGCACCCTCCTTATCAAAACTGCTTTCAAGTTCTATGAACAGTAAGCCTATTTGCCTTCCAATCCATCAAAGTTTACGATAAAGGTCTTTATCGTATTTTCTATTTAAAATAGTGGAGGACGAAAAAGGAAAAGGTCCTATTGATATCGGAGTCAATATTAGTTTTTAATATCTATATGCTATTATTTGCTCCAACAAAGATTAAGGATTTTTTACACGGTATGTAAGTTCGTATGTAATATACAACTGCCGCAGATAAGAGGGATAAGGGACGATTATTTTTTCTTCGAATATTTCCAATATCTCTGGTAAATATAGTTAGGTACGAATTCTTTATTGCCTCTTCTTCGATAGGCAGCTGCGATGAGGTTTAGGTATAAGTACCTACCTAACCTAACCTAACATTATTTGGAATCTAAACTAATATTTATTGATTGTTTGTTATGCTTTCATGCTAAAACGGATTTGAATAAAATTTAGCAAATCGGTAGACCATGACCTAGATTAGGACATGAGATACTTTTTATCCCGATATTCCCACGGGATCGAGACGGGATATGCTGGTGAAACCGCGGGGCGTACCTAGTACACAATTAAGATCTTCTGGAGAGAATTTCTCTTCATATGATCATTAAAGGTCAATTCCGCCATTTTTAGGGTTCCGTAGCCAAATGGCAAAAAACGGAACCCTTATGGATTCGTCATGTCTCTCTTTCTGTCCGTCCGTATGTCACAGCCACTTTTTTCCGAAACTATAAGAACTATACTGTTGAAATTTGGTAAGTAGATGTAGTCTGTGAACCGCATTAAGATTTTCACTCAAAAATAGAAAAATAAACAATAAATTTTGGGGGTTCCCCATACTTAGAACTTAGACTCAATTTTTTTTTTTCATCAAACCTATACGTGTCGTGTGGGGTATTTATGGATAGGTCTTCAAAAATGATATCGCGGTTTCTATTATAATGTTTTTCTAAGCTGAATAGTTTGCGCGAGAGACACTTCCAAAGTGGTAAAATGTCGCCCCCCCACCCTGTAACTTCTAAAATAAGAGAATGATAAAACTAAAAAAAATATATGATGTACATTACCATGTAAACTTCCACCGAAAAATTGTTTGAACGAGATCTAGTGAGTAGTTTTTTTTTAATACGTCATAAATCGTAAACTGCAATTTACCTTTCATTCAATCAACTCAACGGAACCGTTCATGGGCGAGTCTGACTCTCACTTGGCCGCTTTTTTTTTAATGGAATTCCACCTCTGTCATTGCAACTCAATCTGTCTTCGCAGCCAGTACCTATCATAAATCCGTAATGAAACTTATGTTATTCGCTTTCGTGCCAAGGATCGAAGAGTTCCTTTCAGCACCTTTCACAAGACGTATCAAGGCAACATTTATAGCGTATTACGTAAGGTTATGACTGTAACCACCAACACCAAATGATGACAGATCGCTGGCCAGCTGCCAACTAGTGCCATTAAGTAGCCATGTCTTTAAGTTGCCACTTATAACTTTGTGCGGACGACAAGCAACTAAAACACTTCATTTTCTATTCTCGTTGCCTGCGTAAATATTTATGAAACGTATTTCAGGAGGAAATTGATATCGCAAAACATTTTATACTCATGTATGCAAACAATATATTGAATGGGTTCACTCCCGAAATATTAGATCGGTAACGCACACACACAAACATCGCTAAGCGCAACTCTCGCCCGTGTCACAGGTGTTCACAATAGATTGTTTTTAGCTAAATGCCTAAGCGTTCGGCTTTTGGTTAAAACCAACCGTTACACCTTGGCTTTACGCCAAAATACGAAACCGAATGTACAACAGACTTACCCACGTACAAAAATAAGCACCTAAGTTATATTTTGTTGTATTACTCCTGGGGCTTCCGCGTGATACATCAAAATTTTCTTCGAAGGTACAAGATAAGATATTTTATATATAATAACCCAGCAAACGGCGAGTGGAACTTGCTTTTCTTTTTCCGGTAAAGAAATATACTTTGTTGTGGATAACCACAGCACTAGCGTTACGCCTGACATTGTTTCTTAACAAAACCAGGAAACAAACAGTTATTTTCGTGA
Organism: Apamea epomidion; assembly: GCA_947507525.1. Classification (NCBI taxonomy): domain Eukaryota; kingdom Metazoa; phylum Arthropoda; class Insecta; order Lepidoptera; family Noctuidae; genus Apamea; species Apamea epomidion. The sequence continues at coordinate 4,950,933 of OX382237.1, read as the reverse complement.
GTTCGAATTGAAATCCATGTCAATTAATCAATACCACTTGATAATCAAAAACTCATTAACGATCAGATCACGATTGTCGTTGAAGTACATGAATACACAGACATGTATAACAAATTGAAAAATGAAAACAAACAAATCAGGGAATGGTACCGGTACGGTTTGGTACCGGCCTGTTAAACCTCCTTGCGATGTTAGGGTGAGGGTAGCAGGCGCCTTGATAACTCACAAACATGAGTAGTTTAGGGATAAACACCAAATTGTGAATGACATGAAAATTTGCTTCATAAATGATACTGTTCAACGTTGAACCATAAATCACACCATTAAGCAAACTGACACAGAGCTAAAACTATATTTGTGTTTCTATTTGGCGTGTAATTAGAATGTGACATGCATTGGGTACTGGGTAGGTACTTCATGTGATGTGATGTTTGGGAAAACGTTAGAAATTCTGAAAAACCTTTCGCACAAAAAAAAACAAGTAAGTACTCCACTTTGTTATTCATTTGCAAGAATCCAAAATAAGCCGCTAAAAAAGCGGGTTCCCCATAAATTAACCCTTAAAACGGCCAAACCCTGCCACCGTGCTCATTAAGCCATCAAAGTCTAAAAAATAAAGAATTTACTTGACTAATCTCGATGAAAGGAAATCGTAAATTCCCAGCGGCTTTCTATAGTTATATAATACGGTGGTATATACTGAAAGAGTCCGTCTTGGATAGTATAGGCATTGGTCACGCTAAGACCAGAGGCTCTAAACTAACCAGTAGCCTAATGACTGAGGCACCGCGGGTAATCGAGAGGTCGTAAGTTCGTGAGAGAGACACACCCTGCTGGGTTGAGTTAAAGATAGAGCTACGCGAATCACAATAATACAGTTGATAATTATTATCAACATACACTATACTTACATAAACTCTAGCCTTCATCAAAATATTCGGGCCAACATTCAGATCTCGTTAAATAGTACAGAAACTAATCATTTGCAGGATTAACTGTCTACAATAGATATTTACTTTGTGTTCTTGTATCTTCACTTCCCGTTTATAAATTACCACACTATTAATTTTGTATGTGTAGTACAGATGCCAGCACATCCAGCTACTACAATCTGTCAAATTTATTTAATAGATTTCCAACTTTATCGCTGAAGCATTAAGGTTCAAGGTTGGTTGGGAAAATTTGACAGTTTCGGGTAGCTTGACCTGCTGATGTCTATTCAAAGGTACTTTTAGTCAGACAGGGAGTCGACTAATATTAAAATGCGCCAACTTCGAAAGTCATCATCGTCATCTGCCTAGCGTTTTCCCAACTATAGTGGGGTCGGCTTCCAGTCTAACCGGATGCAACTGAATACCAGTATTTTACATGGAGCGACTGCCTATCTGACCTCCAAAACCCAGGTACTGGTTAATACGATACCCCTTGGCAAGACTGGTTGTCAACTTCGAAAGTACTATACAAAAATAAACCTATCAATACAATTCTTTCCTTAAGTGGCTGCTTGAGCCAATTTCATGGGGTACAAGCTAATCGATACTTGCATACTACCCGTGTCATGCCTCAGGGGGCCATACGAAAGCCATTCACTCCACCAGAGCGGCTGAAAACGCACAAACAAAAATACAAGTCAATTTATAATCAAAATTCGAAATAGAACCGAAAGGGGTGCCATATCTGTCCTGCTTGGAATGTTGTCGGTCACAGCCCCGGTAAAATGTACGAAAACTCGGCATAAAATAGACCGTGAAAAAGGTAGCTAGATGAACTCAGTATTGATAAAAAATAGATTCTTTTCGCTTTGGGGCCTTTGACACAGGTACAGAATGGGGTAGCAACGGGTAAACTTTGTTCCTCTGCTCTTTTTCTGCGTTACCGTTTCACAAATGGGCAAAGGTCTCCCTCATACTCATCCATATTTATCTGTCCATTGCCTTCGTGGCCAATCTCGGGAAATTCAATCGTCATGTCAGTTCTCTCCCGATCCACTTCGGCAGTGCCTTTCTCAGGCTATCACTGTATCGAAATTCTTTACACTTTCTTCGAAAACAATACAAGTATTAAACTCAGTTTAACAACGGGAAAGCAATGAAGGGACGTCTAAACTAACATAAATAGCTAAACCGCCGTTTAGTTCTCCAACCACAGTTAGCCAAACTCGGGCTTTGAATTATTAATTCAGTTTTCTTGTACGCAATTTGTTGATTGTCAAAGACAGTGGTTAACTTCGTAATGCAATGATCGTACTTAGATAATTTTATCGATTGTTTTGCTCCAGAGAATTTGCAGGTGTAATTCCGGAGCCTACTAGAGATGGCTTCACTATATCACCCATAAGTTTATCAAGCATGGTGTTATATTTAGCTCCAGTCTTCAATTACAGTCTATCAGCCGATCTTTTTTGTAAAATCTCTCCGTGAAAACTTAGATGAAGTGAGTTCGGAGAGAGTTGTCATTCCACCTGATGCTAGGAATTGACACTATTGACAGCTCACTTCAAGCTCACTTCAACTAAGTTTTCATGGTGAGTATTTTGCAGAACATATCGGCTGGTCCTGATGGTCATATTATTAAGTAATAATAAAAAAATGTATATGCGGGAAGCACAGAACCGGTCGAAGTGGTAGCACTTGGGGGAGGCATATGTCCAACAGTGGACTTCTTTCGACTGAAATGATGATGAAGATGAATAAAAACATCATTTAATCAGCTTATCAACTGATACCTAATGAATAATTATTTAGGACATTCGCACACACATTAAATAACTCAACCATGTAGTATAATTACCAATTGTCAATACCGGCAGTTAAACAAATAATAGATAAACATACTCAAATAACAATATTTGGTTTTAATAATGCATTTCCTGGCAGTTAGATATGCATGTTGACCGACTATTGATACGGGTTACCTGAGTCTCCACGGACTCGAATTGAAGCCACCTCCTTAGGGAAGAACGTAGAGAGTGAAATATGCTACATGGTACTTTCTTTCTTTATACTAACTTTCTCAAGCCACTTGAGAATTGAAACTGGTATGTACACACGACAACACATCAAGCTATATATTTCCAGTTTTAGCTAAACTCGCATTGTATAGGTTTCTTGTATAATCAGAAGTCAGCTCATAGTGGTTATTCACATGTAGAAGATTTATAAAATTAACGAGACTCAAGCTCGATTGACTTCCTTTGGCAACGATAAAGTTGAAAAAAAGACGATAAGCTTGTGTGTTTAATAAAGCTTTAAAATAGCTTTGGAAACTATTCGGTTTTAAATTTAGATTAGACAATCTGCCTTAATGTGATTAAATTTTGATCATGAGACAGTGAAGTAGGTCAAAGTCAAGTAATTTCAAATAAGTACATAAAAGGCACTTTTGAACGTTAAAATTTACAACAAAAAAAAATATTCTAGTCACCCCTTCCACAAGGTAGTTTCGTATGGAGAAGAATGTGCAAGAAATATGACCATCATTAAGTACTCTTTTAAAATTGTTTTACAATATTTTGTATAGAATAATTATATATGGAGCCGATGCACTTAAAATTCCTATACCACAATAGGTAAAAATATTTAAAAATTATGCAGTAAAATAAAGCATAAAACCATTTCCTACTAAATACTGCTACAAATTACAACCGAAATATTTTCAAAAGTGCTTTTGCTCTAGTTGAAAACTGTATTGAATCCGACCGGGTTTTGAGATTAGGCCAAACATCAGACATGGATGGGTTCCGGAACTTTGTTTTATGATATTCAGTGTTCGCTGTTCCGTTCCAGGTGAAATATATATTCTACTAGCTTTATGTAGTTTTGGGAACAGTTTTGTATGCGGTACGCAGGGAATACCGGCTTTGACAAAATATTTTTCCTAAGACAATATACCATGCAGTACAGAGTCAGTTTTTGAGATAGAAACTTTGGTTTCCCAGGAAAGCGGTCTCGCCATATTATAACGGACGTCATGAAAATCGTTCATTTTCATCAGAAGGTCATCATCTGCCTAGCCTTTTCCCAATTATTTTCGGGGTCAGCTTCCAGTATTTTACTTGGAGCGACTGCCTATCTGACGCTCATAACCCAGTTACTGGGTAACCCGATACCCCTTGGTAAGACTGGTTGTCGGACTTTCGGGCTTCGGACGACCCGTAACGAGTGTCAAAGATCCACGAATGACAGCCGGGACCAACAGCGAGGCACGGAGGGGTCTGGGCATGTAAATATGGTCACCCATCCACCAACCAACCACGGCTAGCGTAGCTTAACCTGATCGAACGGCCCGTGCGGCTGTTATTACAGGTATTTGATATAAAAAAAGCTACAGCATCAAAGACACTTTTCTCTATTTCATAGTTTTAACACAGATTGGTTGCACTTTTCATCTCAACACAGATTATAACTACGACTTTGATCCTTAACTATTTTATCCGTACATTTGCGTACAATTATAACTTTCCGGAACGACGCGGACGTAGCCGCTTGCAAATCTAGTCCCAAATATTTACCGAACTTATTTTCCGAATTTTACCCCTTACTATATCTAGGTAAGTTATTCATGAGTTTATGTTACTTTAGTTTATGCTCTGTTCCTCCCGGCCTATCTTTACGCACGGATGCAAACTGATCGTCCGCTATTACACCATAAATATAGAATCTCTTTACTAAAGGAAGATTGAGAATTTCAGATAGCACGTTGTAGGGTCGAAATACTCACCGAATTCTAAGCAACAAAGGTTTATCTAGGTACAGGCAGTTAAATATTAGTTATTTATTTAAAATCTAGTACTAAAATAACAAAATTATATCCTAATTTAACTAGAACTATTTACAAACTAAAATATAGCGTCGAAAAATTCATCCGCATCGCTGTCGACTGGTAATGTACCCAAGATACTGACGGCATTGCCACGTTGTATGGCAATGCTTAATCTCTGACCAAGGCAAAAGCCATCCCTTAGGTCATGGCAAGTGTCAACGCGTCGTTTTTAAATTTCCTTTAAAAGACCATGAGCACTCGGGCCCCACGGCTCGAAAATATAATTATCAATAAGGTTATTGACGCCACAAGTTTTCCGCAGCTGCAGCAGCAGCACCAACGCAGCACGCGCCGACCCTGGAAGATGGGATGGTGCAAGAGTATCGACAAAAGGTGCATCCCACACTACAGGTCAATAAGTACAGGCATTATACTTTGTAATAACTATTTTATTTCTAAGATTTACCCTTACCAACTGGGTAATTGCGGGGTAACTGTCAGTAGCAATGGGTTTAATTTTGACAGTTCAACAACATTCATTGCATTATTTACGTTGATGAGCAGATACATTTTCCGAACATAATAATATGAAGCAATGGATTAGCAATATCCTTCAAAATGATTCAGATTGAGATTGAATGTGTTACACAATTAGATAGGCTTTACTGTATTTTACCAATTTTTTTTTATAAGTTTTTTTTTAATAGTTCCTTCTGAGGTTGCAAATATTTAATCAACTATGACGTATACTTTAAACTATACAATTCGTACTGTTATTCTTTATACACGACTTCGAAGTTCAAACACTTTAAGTGACTTCCCTTTCAAATTGTGTGATCCTGATCACTTTAATGAGGTTGGATCGAAGTCAACCTTAACAAATAGCACTAAACAGGTAGGTACAGCTCATACCTACACGGTCATTAATGAATATGAGCAACAATTAGGACATTACGTTTAATCTAGGATTGACCAAGAAGAATAACATTCGCATTTACTCAAAAATCATTAGTTTACATAACTTTACCTGTAACAAAAACTCTTCGCGCGTTGAAACCGCAATGAGTTTGGTAATTTACGATGAAAATACTTAAAGGTGAATTGAAAGTTCAGTATCTGCCGGCTAATGGTACCTCTGAGTGCATTCTACTTAACGCGGTCAGAACTTAAGTAGTTCGGTAAATAATAAATAAACCTTTCACACTTGCAGCTTCACACTTTTTTAGCTGCTGTTACAAACACAAATCACAATGCACAAACAGCTAGACCCTGAACAAATAATGGGCCTGCCACATAACATAACATTACGACTGCATTCTCGGAAGGGTTCGGCAGATGTGTACTTTACTACACCGACATTTCGCTATTTATGTTTAAGCCCCATTTAATAGGGCGAGCCTATTGTCATCAACCGGGCGCAAATCCAGACTGCGGGCTGATAATGAGAAATTTAAGATATAAAAACTCAAAAAAACTGCCTGACCCGCGAATTGGACCTAGGACTTCATGCTCAGCAGTAGGACTACTAGGCGACAACTAGACCAACGGGGCAGGCCCTACATTTCTGTAGAAAATCACGATGGAAAACATTTCTGTTAACGTATTGTAAAATGATACTGTCAGTGTCGCCTCTGTTCTCATCATAGCTCCAGAAGTTTACTCGATACTGACTTTTAAAGCCAGCGTGGTAATAGCGTAACACACTATGAGTAGCAATGGGTTTCATTTTGACAGTTCAACAACATTTATATACAGTTATTTACGTTGTTGAGCGGACAACTTTTTCGAACATATGAAGCGATGGATTAGCAAGATCCCGCAAAATTATTCAGATTATGGTTGATGCGCGAGTTACGTAGTAAGGGTACTGGTTGGTGGCATTTTCAACTGACCAAAAAGACTGAATAGGCTATTTTCCTAAAAAAATCTAATTAGTCCGTCAATTAGATTATCAAAAAATATTGAACCCGTATTTTTTCTTTTGTCAATTATATAAAAAATGATGAAGATATCGCCCGTTTAAGTTCCGCGTGACGTCACTTGCTAACGACACTTTTGCAAGCAAGTGACGTCACGACCCCCCACTCCCAAAGTTTAACGCGCTTTATCTTTGTCATTTTTTGTTTGATTGACAAAAGAAAAAATAGGTGTTTATTATTTTTCGATAATCTAACTGACGGACTAAATATAATAATTTTTTTTTACCCAAGTAACTACCCTATTGTGTCAACCGCTTTAGCATAGTTTTTTTTTGCTTGAAAATTCCTCAATATGATAAAATCAATTTCTAAATACAGGCTTAGTTAATCAGCCTAAAGCCACGGATATCTATATCTAAAGCTAAGCTATTATAATTAGGTACTCGTTACAAGCGGATTAAAAGTCGTATAACGTTAATACCTAAATAATTAATACCATGAAGCTGTTGTTCAATCCTTTCAGCTGTGTACATAATATAATCGCCTTGTCATTTTTCAAGATAGTCAGGAAAAGGGAGATGGGAGAGGAATACGAACGCTCGTCGATTTCTGTAGTCGTCCCATGAATTATAAGTTTTGCCAACCAGCTTGAAAATCGCTGTGGTATAACATATTACATAATATATGATCTGATTCTGGAATCGAACCATCATATAATGTAGTTTTTTATGCCATTTTGTAGTACTCCTACCGAAAGGACTAGCCCAGTTTAGCAGAGAAGTGTATTCTGTAAATATCTCGCCATGAAAACTTAGTTAAAGTGAGCTTGAAGTGAGCTATCAATATCACTATCATCAGATGAAATGACAGCTCACTTCACCTACGTTTTCACGGTAAGATCTTAACAGAATAGGCTTCCAGGGGTGAGTGAAAAATGTAGAGGGATTGCAGCAGGATAACACAGGCTATGACAGGCAACGCACAAACTAAACCAATCTGGAAGCATGAAATTTTGAAAGCCTTAAATCACGAAAGTGTCTACAAAAGGTTTTTAAATCATCCCCTAATCCCTTAATTTTAGTCGACGAGAAATCCCATAGGACGCACGGCTTTGTAGGCAGGTAAATAAATGTAGTATTTAAGGGGAATGCGCTGGGTAGCCCGCGCAATTCGTATAATCCTAATGATTTTTCATTAAATAGTCATTAAACAGGATTATATTTATTTAGGTTAGCCTACAATTGTTTACACGTTACATTTCTTTTAAAAGCACACATATACATTTATAAGTGCAACAATTACTTACAGGCTAACACCACATGCAATATTTTATTTATTATTACATTATATCATTACATTATAGATTTTCATTATTGCTATTAATTTTGAATTATTAATGATAAAATTAGTGTAAAACAAAGCTTAGATTTAAAAATTTAACAAACAAATCAAGATAATTATTATAATATATAATATTATTAGAATTAAATGTATTATATTATAAAAATAAAAAAATAAAAAAATATATATAAAAAAAAGAAACAGATAAGTAAATTAAATTAAACTTAGATTAAATATTTGGTTTACATTAGATAATAATTAAAAATTAATTAACGTTAAATAGGTATAAAAATTAACAAATTGGCAAGTCAAATTAGGTCTTGTGCGAATAGTATTCAATAATTAATTTACAAAATTTTCCTATGCTATCGTGGTGAACGTCAATCAGGTCACTGTAGCTGTTTAAAATTTTACACATTCGCGGAATTAGTGAGTTAGCACCTAAGACAGTTTTACGCAATGGCGGGTAAAGCGGAGGGATTTCTAGGATAGCGGGTTGGTGCACGAAACTTGAGGAGACCCAGTAACTGTGGACAGTCTATTTGCTTTCTGAGTAGTTTGTATAGGAACAGGGAACTTAGAGGGTTGTCTTGATGATTTCAATGTCAATTAATGTGAGTTGTCATTGGTCTCTGGCCTTGACAAGCAATAAACAAAAGTGTCAACATTTTTTTATGTCAAAGTCAAAGTTATGTCTTTTTTATTATTATTATTTTTTTATTTGTATTGTGCGTCTTGTTTGTGCAGAATAAAATATTTTTCTTTCTTTCTTTTTTTATTTCTTTCTTTCTAATGATTATAACTCTGTTAAGTCATATTTGTTACGCTAGCGAATCATATTTTAATCAATATTCTACATGAGTACATGACATTGACCTGCAAATTGCAAAAAACTTTAGAAAATTTGTATTTAGCCGATTAAAATGCCAGAAGTAAAGGATTGCTTTGTTTAGGGTTGATTTTTCAATCGACAGATAATTTTTATACGTGGAATAAAATTGACGGCTGACGACAGATTTTGTATGGAAGACCTGTCAAAAACTCGAAATTATTCCTCGGATAAAATTATCTGGCGTTGGAAAAATTAGCCCTTCTTACTTTCTACAGCGTCAGTCAAATCCGCTTACAATACAAAACAGTAGCACGTCATTATCACATGAGTATCAGGTTATCAATAACAAAGGAGTACAAATATCATTGTGGCGCGATTTGCATGCGCGCGCACCGCAGGGCAAGGAATGCGCTAATTGTGATCGTGGGACTCCTTGTGCCCGGCCTACTAATAATATGCTCAGCCAATGCTTTTGGAAGTGGATTGATTTACAGAATGGATAAATAAAAAAACCTTTGAAATTAAGAAAAAAATAAAAGACAAGAAAAAATGTAGTGAGTATTAAATACACTGAGTTCTCTATATTTACATAATCCTTTATAAAAAACTTTAAAATAAATATCGTTAGGCATGGGAGTAGGTATCAGCTCGATTTTTGAGTACCTTCAGCTTGAGTATTTTTTAATCGATCGATTGAAAAATGTTATCTAACATTGTAATACAACAAAGAACATGACAAAAAATATTAAGCTTCATCATCCAATAATGTTAGACCCAACATCAACCCCAATCTTCGTCCCGGTCCACAATATTTTCTGATTTAAGCCCTGTACATGACAGGGTGATTCTGGACACATCTAACCCCACTCTCCCCTTATACATATTTTATTAACAAGAACAAACCCAGTATTTAAGACAAATAATGTTCATGTTTATGAACAGGAATTAATCTATTGTGAAAGATAAAAGGGGCAGAAAAATATCATAATGGTACCAAGAGATTCGAATCTTTTGGGGATAATAAAATGGTTTTCACTACTGAAAATACACAGGCTATTTTTATTAAAAGAAATAGGAAGTGGAAAATGGAAACTCCAAGTAAGTTTTAATTTCTTGGAACACTTTTAGAATTGTTCAAAGTTCACTTAATTTTGACGGTGATTGTACTGACGGCTGTCATAATTTTGCTTCCCCTTTTCTCAGATACTTTAATATGCAAAGGGAATTTAATTAACTCATCGATTTTTTTCATAGATTCTTTTAACAATCTTAGCGTTAAGTGACACTTTCAATTCTCCCCCGAAATAGACCGAAGTAAACTTTTGATAACAATGTCTTCACTTTTTCGTCTTGAGCGTGTCGATGGCAATCTAAATGGGCTCAGCCCAGAATTCAGCTACGTGTTTGGCGCCATCACTAGCGTCCATCAGTTTCTGTGACGTTCAGCTGACAGGACACGTCACGACAAAAATAAGATGGCGGCCTTAGTCCCGATTTTGGCCACGCGTCCAAAATAACCATGTAGCGCTTTAGACTTTGTAATAATGTTGTGGAAGTGACATTTTACTTTCGTCGATTATACTTAAAAAACTACTAAAAAGGTTAATGCACATTATGTTAGTTTTTTACACAACATAATTATTGTCAAGTAATAATGGTATCTATGTTAATTAATGAAATTGGTGTTGTACCGTTTTATTAAACTATAAATAAACAAATAAATGTAATGTTTATACTGGGTCAAATTAAATTAGCTAGCAAAACTCCGCAGAAGTGATAGGGTATAGATATCTAAACATGATAAAACAAAAAAATAATTAATTGATGGTTTTTTGTACGGGCATCCGACCGCAGTTAGTGTAGTCACTTGAAATATCAGGTTTTTTTTGTGTAAACTTCACAGATGTGATGGGTTTCGAAATCTTAACACGATAAAACAAAAGAAATCATATTTTTTTCAACTCAAACTTCAAGGAACAAAACTACCAGCGGTCGTTGACCCCCAAAAAACACATCAAATTATATTATTTTATTATCGTGTTTAGATACCTATCGATACCCATCACTTCTGCAAAGTTTCGCTAGCTAATTTAATTTAACCCTGTAGGACGGCAATAAAACACGTTTCCTAACCCGTAAACGCAAAATAAAATAGAGAAATCTATTAGAACATGATAGATAAGGTCACACCTTCATAGTGATAAGTGTAAAAAACTGAGTCAAGGACTCGACAAAGATCGGCACGCAGTTACACTTTTGCAGGCGTCATCAATCACGTTCAGGATCGATTTGAATAGTTGCGAGTGCGAACATTTGAAATTTAGCCTCCCAGGAACGGGCTATTAAAAGGCTTTGTTTTACTCCTGAGAAAGGAACTGCTTTGCTGCTGGAAACGCCTAGAGGGGACGCCTTCGATGGACATATTACTCACTAGCTGCGCCCCGCAGTTTTACCCGCATAAGTTTCGATCCCGTGGGAATATCGGGATAAAAAGTATCCCATGTGTTAATCCTGGCTATAAACCATCATCAAATCCGTTCAGTAGTTTTTGCGTGAAAGAGTAACAAACATCCATCCATACAAACTTTCACGTTTAGGTATAATATTAGTAGGATAGGATTTTTCATTTGCCTAGCCTTTTTCCCAACTAAGTTGGTGTCGGCTTCCAGTCTCACTGGATACAGCTAAATACCAGTATTTTACATGAAGCGACTTCCTATCTGACCTCCACAACCAAGTTACTGGGTAATACGATACCCCTTGGTAAGACTGGTTGTCAGACTTTCGGACTCCTGACTACCCGTAACGGCTGTCAAAGTTCTACGAATGACAACCGGGACCAACAGCTTAACGTACTTTCCGAGGCACGGAAGGGTCTTGATATGTAAAGATGGTCACCCATCCACGGACCAACCGCGGCAAGCGTAACTTAACCTGATCGATCGACCCGTGCGGCTGTTATTACTTAGCCACAAGTCCTTATAGTGACCTTATTGATGATGTTCTTCAGAAACGTCAGATGTATGTTTCGGGTTAATTACATGCAGAAGATGCCCCGCTGTTTTGCTTTGTGTTTTTTTAATAAGAAAGGTGTTTATTTGTTTTACCAACAGGTGTACTTATGCTAAGTCTAGAATAACAAGTACATAAGACAAAAAAAGACACTCTTCGATGTTGAATATTTCATCGTTAGTAGAGGCTGTTGTTTATGTGATAATGAACAAGTTAATAACAAGGTTATAAAAATATGATAAAAAACATTTTTTTTTATTAAACTTCATCTGTTGGTGTTGCTACCTTATTATATGAAAGTAATTGTTATAAAATCATCCTAATTTCGAAGATTATACAAACTGGGCGGTTCCGTACCCCAAAGCAAAAACGCCGAAAAAACAGGTTTGTTTTGTATGACCTCATTTAATTTATAATTTTAAATTATTTTTATTAATTGTTGCTAAACACTCTGTGAAAATTTCAACTGTCTACCTATTACGGCTCATAAGACACAGCTCGCTGACAGACAGACAGACGGACGGACGGGCGGACGGACAGACAAACAGCGAAGGCTTAGTTGGGTACGGAGTCCTAAAAAGGTCACTTAGTTTTGTTGCTGGCTATACTTATTAGACGTCACTGACTATTCACTAACCCACAATAGTTTCATCGATTTAATTTTTTATCTAGTTATTGGTTAACAGACCCATTCATGATATTCAATTATCAAAGTGACAATATTTCAAAAATTTCATCAATACGAAAAGGCTGACTACCACCGTGGGCACCTATATCGTTTCTCGTCAGTCTGCCAAATCCACCTGGCGAGGGATCAATCTGAGTCAGGTATCACGGGGCCTAGCTGCCAAATGGCAGTGATTGCCATAATTTACCTGCGCTACATTGACTGAGCAGTAGATTTGAATTGGCCTTCTGCTCGAGACGTCGTAGTCAATCAATCAACTGCGTAAATAATATGGAATTAATTTAATTAAAATAATAATATTAATGTATTTTCGATAAACGTATTCATAGAATTACATAATCTTTTTAATTCTAGACTAAACTAGTTAAAATTATATAAATTATATATAAATTATATTATACATAGTGTAATTAGTGTACTAGTGTTCGTGAGATCAATTAATTTACGTTTTAAAGCGAAATAAATATTAATATTTGAATATAATCTGTACTAATATAATAAAGCTAAAGATTGCTGTATTTTAACTTTTAAGGACTATTAGCTTTTTCAATTATGTAAATATAATTCAATAAATAAATGCGGAACTGAAAAAAAAACGAAGTTATAAAAGCTGAAGTGAGAGAAGTTTTTTTGTTTGAACGCGCATTCTGGAACTGCCAGTTGGATTTAAGAAAAAACTGTTTGCATTTGTTAGCCCAATTCTTGAGAAAAGTCATTACATTACGCTGCGACCCTTAGGAGCCCAGCAAAACGACAAAAGTCAGAAAGAACGCTAAGCGAAAGCGAGGTAATAGCACGGGCGGGTGATGCGATGCGATGCGATGCGTTGGGCCGAAATTTTGGATCGTTAAGAGGTCCGTCAGTCAGAAAAATTAAACTAGTTCCCCATTCTAAAGTGTTGCTACACTTTAGAATGGGGAACTAGTTTCATTTTTCTGTCCGCTCTTCTCCATAAGTATCCTGCTGGGTACTTATGGAGAAGAGCGGACAAGAAACTCCACGGACACGCTTTTAAACTCCAAAAAACACAGAAGATTAATCAGGAATACTGAGTTTTCAGGAAAGAAGCTGAGAAATATGAAGTCGAACAAACAAAACAAATTGTAAAACTATCAAAACACCAAACGAATTTCCGTATAATTGTCTACATGTGCGAGCAATGCTTCGCAGTTTTTGTAACAAAAGTAAAAAAAAGCTTGAATTAATTAAGAACCGTTCTCGAGTCTTTAAAAATAACACTGATTCTACGCAAAAACATTCACTCAATACGGTTCAGAGGTTTCCGAGAAAATCCTACTCATGCAAATGCAATTACTGCCATCGAAAGCTCTTTCGGCAGTCTCTCAAAATTAATTTCAATTAAAATATAAAATTGCAAACGTCTGAGCTGTCTACATACTTATTTTTAATTAAAATGATATAATTGTACACATTAATTAATACTCGTACAGCCAAAATAATTAAAATCAAGTAACATTTTTGTGGACCAGCCCGACCGTCAGTGTCCACGTTTCGGCCCCACATGTCATGACGGGGAGGACGCACTGGTTGAATGAAGACCTTGGTCTTCAAACACTGTGGTATACTTGACGAAAAGACTTGACGGAGTTTTCCAAACGTTTAGCAGACGAGTCCTGAAGTGGAGACTGGGTATCAGCGATCGTAGTGTGGGACGCCCCCCCGCTAGATGGACAGACGACCTTAAGAAGGTGGCTGGGACAGACTGGATGCGGAAGGCGGAGGACAGGGTGTTGTGGCGCAGCCTGGGAAAGGCCTATGTCCAGCAGTGGACTGCGATAGGCTGAGTTGATTGAACTTTTTTGTAATCGCAACTTATTTTTCAGGGAGTAAAATGTATTATTTATGTCTACCATACATCAATGTATAATTACAGTGCGTTGCAATAATCATGCGATATGCTTTTGACATTTATTGTTTTGTGCCATTGGAACGGAAGCTTTAATTTTTGGATCCATTTCAACGGGCACGGAACTCTGGCAATATTATAAATCATTATGAATATTAACTCATTTTAGTAGAACATTTGTTATAGGGAATAATGAATGGCTTTATAGGGTGTTTGAAGGACCGACAAAATTTTCTTAGGGATAGGGACCGTCATTATCCCAGTTTTCACCCATAAAACCTGTGCCTTAGATGGCACGGTAGGTAATCCTACTTCTTCTTCCCCTTTAATCCCAGTTCTATCTAGGGTCAGATCTTCTTGTACAGCGGCGCCAGGACGTGTCTTGAGTTGTCATAGGAGTCAGGTTCTGCGCTTTTATCTCCCTCTCGATACTGGACCACCATGTTACGGTAGGTTATTGAGATAATATATATTATTTTTAATTGTCCGAAATGTCGTCGCAACTTTTTTTTTTGTGGGTGTAGAGAACTCAATAAGGTTTGGTGTTATCTGCGGTTGGTTCTAGAAAATCAATTATGTGCTTTTAAAGTATTCAAATTGGAAGGAGGAAAAAAAACCATTTTTAAATTAATGTAAAAAAACGGAAAAAATAAATAAGTTTTTGCTAACAAATAACACCTCTATCCCTCAAAAAATCGTTTTGGTCCTTCAGGGTTCTACCAAGCACCCTGTACTGGTCTATAGTTTAAAATATTACATGGGCTTCAATAAACACAAAACGCTTATGTAATTCGAATACCAATCGCTCATGTAATGATAAATCTATAATCAATTAATTCGTTTGACAAACATTTTAGTATTTAGAACTTAATCCAGCTTATAGGTTTATTTAACACAGACGTAATAATTATAGGAAATTAAACCAATTAGGGGTATATTGGCCAAAGAATAGCATTGCTATTCAACGTGGCAATGCTGCCAATCTTCTGGGCACGTTTCCGGAAGACAAAGATACGGACGAGTACATCGACGCCTAAGTGCCCTTTTGTTTTTGTATTTATTTGTAGTGTTAGTCATTTAATTTTGATACCTATTGTAAATAGTTAGAATGTCTTTAATAGTAAAAATACTCAAACTACAAGAAATAAAAAGATTAAGAAAAAAATAGGGGTCTTGATTAAATACTGTCCGTATTAATCAAGACCCCTATTTTTTATCCGAAGACAAACATGAAATTTAAAAAAAACTATTTTTAAATTCAGGATTGTCTTCGGATACGTTCCATTAAATAAATAACCAACGCAATAAAAAAAAGCTCCGATAAAGATCTCTATTCAAACTTCCACTTAAACTAATGCCATTCATCTTATTATTTATTTATCTTGATAATGATCACTAATCATTTCTCATCCGCCAACTAATGAAGCGGTAAAACTTAGGTGTGAAGAATGCTCATCTTCCTTTCCACCGCTAATGTTATTAATAGCCTTATAAATCTCTGCGAGCGAGCCGCCATGATTAGTTTGTATTTAAAAGCTTTTTGATAGTCAAATAAACCGATTGATCGTTTTTTAATGGTTTTAAGTAATAAGTCGCGTTCTAATGGATGGACATTAGCTTGCGCTCAACGTTTTAATAAACTTACTAATCAATATCATGCATTATGTTATGAATGAAAGGTACAAATGCTATCAGAATACCAGCACTGCGGTATTTCTTTTTTTAAATCTCGCAGCATTATGCTGAGATTGGAGCCTTTTTAGCGTCGCACAAGTCTTTTTTTTTTTTTGTGGTTTTTAATGTAATTTTGTTAGTTTTAAATGCTCCTTTTTTACTATTTGTATTTCCTGTGTGTGTACTTACATATAGGAACCTACCTTCGCACATCACATTTGGGGCGATCTAGAATGATAAATTACTTATCCTTTTAGATCGCCCCAAATGTGATTGTGTGAGTGTGAGTATTAAAATGAATGTAGGGTTGATCTTGAAACCCATTAATATGTTATTAGAATAAACTATGTACGTTTTAATTTCTACAGAGAATCGCATGTTAGTTTTGTTTTCACATTATTTTAAACGTATCCAAAAGCTATAGAAGTACAAAAACCTTTACAGAAAAAAGTTAATAAACGTGAAATTATTTAAAAATATCGAAAAACAAGTAACTCTTGCCACAAGAGGTAATCGTAATGATTTAACACAGAAAAAACTGGCCGCTGTAAAAGCATTGGAAATATTGGAAAACGGCAAAAAATATACGATTATATAGAGTCTGATTTCTCAGTGATTTTGTATTATTTCCATTTGCACTTTTTGTGGTGAATTCTTCCGCTTTTTCACGCATCATAGGAAATTTTATGTAAATCTAAAAGCTACCTACGTAATTTTTAAAGAAAAAACCTAGGCAGCTAGAAATATTTTTAAATTGTTAACAGTTTTCCCCGATTAGTTTTGATCACGATCAGAAACGGTGGCCCAGTAGTAACAGTCTTACGAATTTTAGGTTTCTAACCCAGATAGGTGCTTTACTTTGTGTAGATTATTTCATCACCACTGCTCTCAAAACGGTGAAGAACATCTTGAGGAATCCGGCAAAAAAAACCAAAAAAAAAATTCGAAGACATGTGACATCTACACCAACACTGGGCCCGCGTGGTGGATTACGGCCCACTCCCTCTAACCGAGAGGAGGCCTGTGTCCCAGCAGTGGGAACATTATAGGCTGATTATGTAAAACGAAAATACTCAGAAAATACAGAAGCTAAACCGTAAAGTAAAACCGTAAACATAACGAAAGGTGTTTAACGAAACTAAGATTTGCACACAAATATTCAATTCTAAGTTAGCCAAAACTAGAAACTAACCTACATTTGTAACTTCTAAAGACAGATTAAAAATGTATAGAATCTAGTATCGGTAATCCAGGGCATGTCAAGAGATATTAGTTTCAGTGCCGTTAACTCAAATCCCTGAACTAATTATTGCGAGATCTGACTTGGCAAGAGTCTGTAGTCTGGACCTGAATCATAGAAGATTGCGTTTTCATGATAACTTTCTAGATCCACATCTACATTACTATTATTACCGGAACTATTTGTTTTATGGTTGATTTTGCAATTGACGAATCATTTTTATTTGTGGAATAAAATTGACGTCTGACAGTTCTTGTATGGAAGACCTGCCAAAAATTCTAAATTATTCCTCGGATAAAATGATCTGGCGTTGGAATCATCTGACAACTTTATTCGAGGAATAATTTTACAATTTTGACAGTTATTTCATACAAAAACTGTTAAACGTCAAGTTTATTCCTCGAATAAAAGTTATCTGGCGATGGAAAAGTAAGCCCTTAATGGTTTTGCCTGGCAGAAGACGGATAAAAAATCATGGAATCATTATTTGAAGAGTATCTAATCAGCCCAGTACGGGTTCGTTCGACCCGTGGTATTATAATATTATTTTATAGAATAATTATATTCTGTGAGCCTACTTTGATCCAAATGGTATAATTGTTAGTTTAAAAAACGACATTAAAAAATTGGGTCAAATTGACAGCACTTTAATAGAAACGTACCAAAGTGCCATTAGGGGAATCAATACGTTTACCTACCTATTACTTATAATTAAGTTGGGCTATATTATAAAGACATCCGACAAAGAGAAAAACATTTATTCGTTGGATATGGTAGGTAAGTAGGTATCTACAAATTAGGTTGGTATATGTATGGATAAGTTCAGGACACAGGACAAGAGAGGGGCTTGTGGCTAAGAAATAACAGCCGTACGTATCGATCGATCAGGTTAAGCTACGCTTGCCGCGGTTGGTCCGTGGATGGGTGACCATCTTCATATACCAAGACCCCTCCGTGCCTCGGAAAGCACGTTAAGCCGTTGGTCCCGGCTATCATTCGAGGATCTTTAACAGGCGTTTACGGATCGTCAGAAGCCCGAAAGTCTGACAACAAGTCTTACCAAATGTAAAGATAAAAAGATATCATATTACCCAGTAACTGGGTTGTGGAGGTCAGATAGGCAGTCGCTCCATGTAAAATACTGGTATTCAGCTGCATCCGGTTAGACTGGAAGCCGACCCCAACATAGTGGGGAAAAGACTATGCAGATGATGATGGATAAGTTCAGGACACATACGAATATTTACAATGTTAGGTACACGTGGGTATAAAACCTAACTTACCTCTAAACTACTGACACTCTAATAAACAACACTAACTAAATAAATCTACCTTATTATTAAAAAAAAAGTCGATACTTAGATCTAATTACCGTGAAAATTACCGTAGAAATTTAGTCGATTTAAAAAATAGTCGACTAAAAGAAGACAGTAATTAAACGTCAAACGTGGAAACCTTAGTATATTACAGCCACGGCAAGCCATTCAAGCTATCCAAGCGATCTCTTCGGGTAATAAGCTTTGAAATCGATTTAAAACTATCGTATGGGTGCCCGAGAGGCGAGCAAACAAACTAATAAACTTTCTCTTTTTATACTGCATCGCTTCAGACTATATTGATCCAATTTTTCCGGATAAGGAAACTATCTACAATCTGCTCACACGTATTCGGAGATTGTAATTAACATCGGATTGTTTTGCTGACTACCTTCATTGTTTACAAGCATTCATTCCGTAACACTGTAATCGGCTTGGAACGCAAATGGCACTCGAATCAGACAAGTCCAACTGACGCTAATACCATCGACAAACGTTGCGTGATTACTAGAAGAGTGGAACTTGAATTAGGCCTTCTGGTGGTTACCATAGACTTTTATGACTCTTTATTATGTACACCATATAAATGACAAACATAAATGTAGAAATTTCACAAAGGGTTTTTTAAGGGTTTTGGAGGGTTTTTTAGCAGTTCAATACAAGCAAAAAAAAAAAAAAGAATTAAAAAGCGAATTAATTGTAAAGCGATTTTTTGTACCAAGTTCGGAGCAACTGTTAACAGTCACCTTGACCAGTCAAGGTGACTGTTAACAGTTGCTCCGAACTACATCATCTACTAGCATCATTTGCAAGACCAGTCTTGCAAATGATGCTAGTAGAACAACTTATCACGTTAAAATCCTCAGTCAATTTTAACGTAATTTTTAAGTTGGTTAAGCGTTATGGCGGATGTGCCACGCTGGTTTAACTAACGCAAGGGTATCCAGGCTTCCGGTCTTTACAGGACAGCAAAGCGGTTAGAGGGAGTAAATTTATTTATCGCTGTAAACTGTTTATGTTCGTATGAAAATAATGGTGACCAAAGTGTACCTTTATTCCACAACACACTATCAATGTCAATCAGAATCATTTCGAAGGATATTGCTAACCACTACTTCATATGTTCGAACAATTTGTCTGCTCAACAATCACCTACGTTAATAACGCAATGAATGTTGTTGAACTGTCAAAATGAAACGCGAGTTAAAGTAGTGTGTTATTCAATTACCCCGCAGAGCCACTGACATTCTTCAACAAAAGAACAACCCTGCTTGATTTGAATTACATAATTGAAATAGCCATAACAGTACCTATGTAGATGCAAAGTATTTCAGCTTTCCGCAATAGGGAAGTGAGGCAGTGAGGCAGCTAAAGTCTAATAAAAAGTTTTATTAGAAGCAAGAACTTCTACTCGGCACGGGGACATTGGAGCTTGGCGAAATATGTCATTTGTACTTGAAACTTTTTTTACTATCTCAGCTTTAGGCACATCAAGCTACTACAATCTGTCAAATTTATTGAATAGATTTTCAACTTTACCGCTAAGGTATTAAGGTTCAAGGTTGATTGGGAAAATTTTACAGTTTCGGGTACTTTCACGTGCTGGCGTCTGTACAGCGGATTTTGGAGAACTAGAATTTCAATCTAAACATGCCATCTAAATAGGGTTAGCAGGGACCCTTTTCGTTTATTGAAAACCATTTATTTTACTTTGCGCCTGTTTCACAGTATCTTGATAGGTAGCATATACTAAATAAATTAAAAAAACACCGGTCAAGTGCGAGTCGGATTCGTGCACCGAAGGTTCCGTAAAAATTTGTAGGCATGTTAATACATAGTTTATCACGGTAATCGTGTCTCGAATATATTTCCCGTGTTTTCTGATTTTTTCCTTTATGCTATATGACATTGCTTCTTGGCAAATTTCAAGATTCTAGGTCGACCGGAAGTACCCTATAGGTTTTGGTTCCCTTGCGAGTGTTAAAATATGGCGGCATAAACGGAACATAAACGCTCGTATCTGTTGATTGCATTGACTTAGAAGTTTGATTTTTTTACTGCTTCAAGAGATTGTAGCCTTGAGTATTTGATATTAATTTCAACTGAGGATAACTCCACGCGATCCTGAGAAAAAGGGTATTGACAGACCGACAGACAGACGGACAACGAAGTAATCTTATAAGTGTACCATTTTTCCTTTTGAGGTACGGAACCCTAAAAAATGGAACAGAGATGAATTAACTGCGAAAAAAGGTTACTACTGGAGGTGAGGAAAGCGCCGCACCGTTAGAAAACTTCTTTTAAATGTTTGTAAAACTTCTAAGTTTACTAGAACCAAAATGGCTGGCGATATATTATTTTGTAAGTTATACGATCTACGGACTCCACTCCTAGCTAAATTATCGCCTTAGAACTTTCTACTAGATACGATCTACGTCTTCTTCACGATGATTTTCCTGAAAAGTTAGCTGAAAATGTAAGAAAAGTTTAAAATTTTAAAAGATACTCTTAATTGCTATCTTTATCTTATGCAGGTAATTAAAACAGCTTGTTAATGAAACGGCCACGATGTCAATCCCCAAGGGTTTTGGCGATAGCCAAAGTTTAACTTAGCAACGTAGGCTGCATCCAGCAGTCCAGTTGTCAAGGGAGACCTCGACAACGAACCTTCATGGAGCAATGTTTTTTTTTAATTTACGCACATTTATAAACAACTAGTTTATGCTCGCGACTTTGTCCGCGTGAAATTTCGGCCCCCGGCGTGGCATCCCATCCCGTTATTACATCGTTTTCGCTTTCCTTTCTTTCTGACTTTTTTTCATTTTGCTCTGCTCCTAATGGTCGTAGCGTGATGTTAAATAGCCTAAAACCTTCCTCAAGAAATAAACTAAAAATTCAAATCCGACTCTAGAGATTAGTGCGTTTAAACAAACAAACTCCTGCGTTGTTGTTATTGTCCTTTATTTCAATGTAAACATATAAATTATATTTTAAATATTAGAATATAAAAAATATAAAAACCGTACCGTTAGGGCTGGTTCGAGGTGGCTCAGGAGCCTCCCCCGAATTTTTCCACGTGCCCTTGTACGTGGAACAATTAGGAAGAGGCCTTTGCCTAGCAGTGGGACAGTGTCGGCTAAAAAAAAACTCCGATCCAAATTACGACTGAGGCGCTGCCAGGAACAGCTCGCCGCCCGGTAAGGACCAGGCCCGGGTCGACAGCACGTTGTGTTCCACGCGCGCCTCAAAAAGATGTCAGCACGAATTGACGGGGTCCGCTAGGGCCGATGCCTGTCAGGGCCGCGGGTTGTTCGAAAGAGATACCGTGGCCCCTGGCACAGGCAACTGAAGGAACACGGGTGGGTTTTAGTCAGTAAAAGTCTGACACGCCCTTTCGCTCAGCCCAGAGCGCGAGAGGTCATTTTATGATTTCCAACCCAAAAAAAGAAAAAAAAGGCGCTGCCAGGAATTACGACGAATATTGACACATCGAACGAAAGTATTTAGTTCTTCATATTGAAATAAGGTACACTATGCTTAATTTTATCATCGTTGTAAAAATATAAAATATTCACCTAGCATTTTCGGGCTGATAAGAACAGGTAACTTGCATAGTCATGAAGTGACTAAGCTAAATGTTTACCTGCTGGCTGCTATACGACCTCTTAATAACCACGTTCAGAAATATAGCAGCTCAGGGAATGTTAAGGAGGCAGGTCCGACGTTGATACGTTAATTACACAATGTCGTGTCAGACAACCCATTAGGGTTCTAGCTCTATCTGTTAGTACAATGAGCCTTTCTGTTCGCGGATTTTTATCAGTTAAGTTTACGTAGATATGCGAAATTCTGATAGCAATGTAGCTTTGTTTCTCTTCTAGAGTTTGTAGCAGAAGAACCTAGTGGACTCTCCTTAATTTTAATATAGACCAGCACCCTAATTGCGTAACACACGATCAATCGGAATCTGAATCATTTTGAAGCAAATTGCTAAGCCTTGCTTCATAAGTTCGAAAAATTTGTCTGCTCAACACGCAAATAACGCAATGCATGTTGTTGAACTGTCAAAATGAAACCGATTCCGATTGATCGTGTGTTACGCAATTAGGGTGCAGGTTCTCAACGTAGGCGACAAAGCCCCCTCGTGGGGGTTTGAGACTTTCAGGGGAGCAGTTTATGTATATATATAACCGTGGCAATAGTTGCTTCAGATTCGCGACAGATGGTAAGTAAAAAAATTAGGGGGCTCTAGAAAAATAAATATTTTCAAAGTAGTAATAAGCCTAAGAACGCAGACTTGAACCTCACACGGTTGAAATCACGACCTTAATCTTCGAGCAATTTCTGTTCCTAAAAAGTTAGTGATGTAACTAAATTTGGATTCATATTATCGATTTAATAATGCAATAGGTAAATCTATATTATCATATTCCTACTTCCTACTAATATTATAAACGTGAAAGTTTGTATGGATGGATGGATGGATGTTTGTTACTCTTTCACGCCAAAACAACTGAACGGATTTGGATGAAATTTGGCACACAGATAGTTAATAACCAGGATTAACACAAAGAAAACTTTGTATCCCTATATTCCCACGGGATCGAAACTTGTGCGGGCGAAACCGCGGGGCTCGGCTAGTATACTAATACAACAAAGCTGAAGAGTTTGTTTGAACGCGCCAATCTCTGGAACTACCAGACTGGCTTGAAAAATTATTTTTGCTGTTGATAGCCCAATTACTGAGGAAGGTTATAAGGTGATTTAACATCACGACCTTCAGGTGCCGAGCAAAAAGTAAAAAAAGTCAGAAAGAACGCAAAGCGAAAACGAAGTAACGTACGTATACAAAAAAAAAAAAAGTAATAGGTGGGGGGGGGGGTGTTTTATAATTATACCTATACATGGTGGCAGGGACATCGACGCGCAAACTGGAACCATGGATGCAGCACATGAGTTTAGACCCCATAGCATCGATATTTTTTGTCGGTTTCAAAAAAAAACTTCTGTTTCTGACCTTTACAACACAGTTACTGGGTAATATAATAAGACCCCTTGGTAAGTCTGGTTGTCAGACTTTTAGGCTTGGAATTTGGAAAGAGTATCACAACCAAAACATTAAATAAACCGTCTCGGAAGGGTAATTCTTTTACAAAACCTACTCAATATTATCCTTCATACATTTCCATAGCGAGTTGCATTAAATATCTGCGGGCATTCGATAAAATGATCATACCCGACCCAGCCTTAGACCCAAGAATAACGAGGGGATATCCCAAATATATGTGGGCAGGGATCCCTGCCGATTTATTGAAAGTTCATAGACTAAGTAGAGGTTTAATGCGTTTGCTTGATGGAAACTTATAGCCTTTCCTAATGCTATGCTATCACCTTTTTTTTAAAGGCTGTTGAAGCGTGGAAATTTGTATGTTTATGACTTTAGGATGAAGTGAGGTGATTGGGTGAAAGATTCGTTAAAGTTATGATTAAGTAAAAGATCAAAATGGTTTTAGTGCAGCTAATAAAATTAATGAGCTAATTAAAGACGATAGTATCTTATGCTCGGCTCCTATAAACCAAAACGAATACTGCCAACTGCGGGCTAATTGCGTGACACACTATCAGTAGGAATGACTTTCATTTTGACAGTTCAACAACATCCATTGCGTTATTAACTAACGTAGCAATGGATACGCAATATCCTGCATAATGATTCAGCTTGTGATTAATAGTGTGTTGAGCAATTAGGATGGTGCATATTAATAGATTCGTAAGTTAATTTTACCTGTGATAGCTACATCCATAACTCCTATATGGAAGTAGCTTTCACAGTTAAAATTAGCTTCTACTATATGCAAAGCTATGAGGTCTTTTGCTTCATTCATTCTTCTAGGCACGCTCGTTCCATCATAGACCTCGTTCATCGCTTTCCATCAGGCGTGATCGAGGTCAAGAGGTAAAGATACAAGTCTTAATTTTAACCAATAACGGTCTGTAAATTATAGGAATCGGCCATTAGTTGCACACCTACCTAATCTATTTCTTATTCAGAAAAAAAGATGTAATTCTGAAGTCTTTAACTAATTTGTACCTGCTGAAAAGTAAAGCAACAGTTTTAAAGTAACTTAGCTAAAGTTAGTCTAAAATAATGCAAACAGTAATTACGATTGATGATTGACACAAAAACGTCAGCGTAATACTCAACAAACTACCTCGCAGGTAACGTTCACCAAATTAAAATACAATTTAAATCAAACATTACAAAATAAGACAAACATCTTCACGTGTTGCAATGCACAAAATTGCAGCCATTATTCATACATCACATAACTCTATCATGTTTCCCTTTCATGCCGTGTGTACGGGAGATTTTTATCGTTTTAAATTAACCAGAGACAATGAATGTTAAAATATTCGGCCTGCATGGTCAGGCACCGTGAGCTATGATTGTTTTAAGTAAATTAATGTCCTAGATTTTTTTTAAATCGTTGCATTTTATGTAATTTAATTACATAAAATTATAAAAAGAATGTAGGAATACATAAGTAGGTATGTTCTCTTTGTTTTGTTTATAACCAGTTTACTTTAGATTTGTAGCAGGTTTATTATCAAATTTACATCGAATAGGAAATTAACTCACGAATAAGTTTTCCGAGCCGTCGGATATGGGAATGAAAATATAACTATCTACACACATCAATGAGTAGGTAGGTAATTTTCCGAGCGAAAATGTCACGGTACGGTACAGGAACTAAATAGGTAGGTACCTACTAAGTGTAAGTGTCAGTGCTATAATAAATACTACGATACAAATATTTTGGAAACCAATCCGTATAAATCTCAAGAAAAACTTTCATTGTTTTATTTTAAAAGATGCGCCTGCCGTTTACTCAATAGATAAAAAATAATCATGCGAACTTAAATAAATTTTATTAATTAAATGACTATAGTAAATAATAATAACTTACCGACATACGTCGCTAATACAAATAAAACAAATAAATGTACTACAAAGTTCCATCGCATCTTCATCTTGATATTTTTATTGTTCACAAACCATTGCACAATTAATAACAACACTTAACGTACTTTATTATTTAACTATAGCTTAGTCTGCACACAAATATTTCGTCTTTCATAATAATAAGTCACTTCACAATCACAAAACTTTTTTTTCAGTTCCTTAATTTATTATGTAAACAAAAAGTAATAAAAAAAGTCTATGCTTCCAAAAAAACAATCGTCAGAATTCAAATTTCGTACAAGAAATTTGGCGCGAAGCGTTCACTGTGGTCGCGAGTTAAGTTCGGAATGTAGTGTGTAAAGGCACGCATACACTACGCGGTGGTGATCGACCCCACCGGATTCACAGTCGGTGGGCGCGCGACTGCCGACTCCATGTGCACCGACCGAAACCTAACTTAAAACAAACTTAACATTGCCGCTACGTAGCTCTTATTTTATGAGCAATAAAGTTCATTTTCTAAATCTACTTTTAATAGAGCCTACATTTAATGATAATGTCGTAGTTTTGTAGAGCGTACGCGCATAGAAACGCTGTCACCCTATTGAAGGTATTGTTACGGAAGGCGATTGGAAAAACAAAGCATCGTCGAAAAAAAATGGGCAGCTAAAGACATTAGAATTACGCAGTAAAATGGAATGCGTTGAGCGCATTATAAATGAATGAAATACTATAAATGCAGTTTTTATTAGTCATTGTTTACATTTTAACTGAAGCTTGTGATTGCGCAGCTGACGTGTGGTTGTTTTTGATGGCAATAACATAATAAATGCAATCATTTTTTATACACATTGACACCTGCGGCGACCGTGTTATATCGGAAGGAATTCGGACATAATCATACCTACCTATGCAATGCAGTTTGAGCATGTAGTTCACAGCTCGAATATCGGTAGTTTGAGTAACTATTTGGTTCAGGTGTGCAGTGCGGGTATCATTTGTCTCAATTAGTCTTAAACGCTCACGTAGGTACGAATATGTATTTACCTGCCTACTTATAGAGTTATGAATAAAAACTTGAGAATTGTGCTAGTTAGGATGTCTTTTCTTCATACTTAATCCAGATGTAAGTACCAAGGGAGATAATAAGCATGGGTGTAGCTTTGCTGCCCACTCTAGAATCTTCTTACCCATTATAAAAAATCGACGGTGGCGCGAATCGGCGCGCCGATTCCCTTGTTCACAAACTAAACTAAGTTCAGTGCATCTTTTTCTTTCTATTTCATTAAGAAAAGGACAGAAGTTAAATAATAGTTTAGTCCTGTCAAATTTACTACTCCATAGAGAGTTTAGACTTGATTAAAAACATGGCTACTAAAAATACGTCAATTTACGTCAGGCGCTGACTAATTTGACAGGACTAAACCACACATAACTAATTATTATCTTCTGTCCTTTTCTTAATGAAACAGAAAGAAAAAGATGCACTGAATTTAAATTCAGTTTAGTTTGTGAACAAGGGAATCGGGGCCAGTATTGAAGAGTTACTAACTGTTTAACCACTTCTTAAGGTCGATTCACACATATCAGTGAAGCCACAGCCTTGTCCTTTATAGAATCACTTTGTTGTCCGTCAGTCTGTCTGTCAGGCAAGCAAGACCCTTTTTCTCAAGAACGCGTAGAGGTATACAGTTGAAATTAATATCAAATACGTAAGGAGTTCTAAAAAAAAACATGTTTATGGTGGGATTATTTATTAGTAGGCGTCATATATGATTTCTCATTAAATGACTGGTAAGTTCAGATGGAAGGCTGCCCTCCCTAGACAAAATCCCTAGCTACGCCAATGATAAGAAGTACAAGCTTACTGTACTTACAACTTAACTTCAACTTAATTCATTACGAAACTAAAGTCGTAACGAGGATAGAGCACAAATATAACTTCCTCTAATGTTAAGCTCCTACACTAGCCAAGAAACCGCCTAGCGCGCTATTCCGGCTTATTAGTCTATTGGCACGATTTTACTCGCCACTTTTAAATAATATTATTTTTTCTATAGGCGACTCGCACGAAGTTAATATTTGTGGGCGAGTCGACAACTCCAGTAATATGTACAGATGCCAGCAGGTCAAGCTACCCGAAACTGTCAAATTTTCCCAATCAACCTTGAACCTTAATGCCTTAGTGATAAAGTTGAAAATCTATTAAATAAATTTGACAGATTGTAGTAGCTTGATGTGCTGGCGACTGTACTAGGTAATTGGCACATTTTGAATTTTATGCAATAAGGTACCTATAGAAAAAAGGACACTCGCGCACAGAAGTGGTAAGAGTTAAATATTATAAAACGCGTACTTTTTTCGTAACCTCGAAAGCCTATAGAAAAAATAATATGATTTAAAAGACGACGATTCGCCCTCTTCGAGCTATCAAATTCGTGCGAATCGACTAATATGTCGCTGTTTTTTTTACTAGCCATTAATGTCCCACTGCTGGGCATAGGCCTACCTACTCTCTTTCCACCTCTCTCTGCCCAGACTGCCTAGAACCAAGCTTTATCCGCTATTCCGTTCTTAAAATTAATTTTGTTTTCCTGCATATGATTGTCGTGTATTGTATTTCGATTTATTTGAATTTATTTTTAAATTGGCTGGGTCGTTCTTTGGCCAAAGAGTTAGCATTACCATTCAACGTTGCAGTGCTGCCAGTCTTCTGAGCCCGTTTCCGGATGACATGAATGCGAACGAGTACTTCGACGCCTAAATGTTCTTTTGTTTTTGTATTTATTTACCTATATAGTTAATCTTTAAATTTAGTACCTAGTGTAAATAGTTATTTGTAATTGTGAAAGTTATTGGACCTACCTAGATTATAAGCGAACGATGTGGTCTCTTATGATGGGGATGGTCGATGAAAGCCATTTGCAGATAGCGTGACCTTAACTAGGTCCTCCCTACGGCCTACAAGTACGTGCTGAAGTGTTTGTATAAACCTACTTTCAAAAATAAAATCATTTATTATTTATACTTACTTAATTTGACATTTCGTTCATTCATTTCATTTCGTGTTCGTTCATGGGTTAGGTTTTATTACACTATTTTGTTATTTTCGTTGATTTTAGTATCTATCTTCTATAGAAATAAAAATGAATCACCGAAAAGTATGTACACACGGCTACACATCAAGTTAGACACCCTATATACGCATAACTACGCTACCTGCAATACAGAGAATTATAGGAAAGGGACTGCGTATCGTGGCATTGGCCAATCACAGCATTTGCTGCGTTGCGCCTACGCACACAGATGCACTTTTTTTTGGCAAAATCATTCGCCAGTTTCACTCGTATTCAATTCACTGTTCTATGCCAGCCAGTTCCTAAACGTCGCCCAGGATTCAGGACTATTAAGTTACGTTAAGTTAGCCAAACTAATTAGATTAATTTTAATATTGTTTCAAAATTTTTGTTTTTGTATCAATGTTGATTTCTATTACTCATTTAGGAGTTTAAATTTTAAACTATTTTAATTGATAATTTTTTTATTTGTTTTTATTTTTGGCTCCCGAAGTAACTCGAAGCTGTTAAATTTGATAGTAGTCTGTTATCTAAGAATAATATTCAATTGTTTTAAATGTTAATAGTTTACAATTTTTTTAAGAGGATTTAGATTCTTTTTATGTCATAAATATAATTTATCTAACTACTAGCTGCGCCCCGCGGTTTCACCCGCATAAGTTTCGATCCCGTGGGAATTTCAGAATGAAAAGTATTGTATGTGTTAATCCTGGTTATTAACTATCTGTGTGCCAAATTTCATCCAAATCCGTCCATCCAAACATTCATCCACCCATACAAACTTTCGCGTTTATAAAATTAGTAGGATTTACATAATAATTACTCTAGTGTGAGGATATTTCTCATACCTATTAGTAGCATAGACCAATAAACCATATCAAGTTTTATTTGCCATATTCATTATCAATATAGAGGGTTGTCACTGGATGTTTTTTTTTTTTCAACTGTCTTGTTTATAATATGTTCATTGTTGATTTAGATTTTTAGCTATTGCTGGCTCCTGAGGTAACTTGTAGTTATGTTTAGATTATGATAGTTATTTCGCGCCTTTCAAGCGTAAAATAATTAGACAAAATTAATAATGAATCATTACATTAAGTATTAACTATTGTTACGCGGTCAGCCGATGCGGACGCCGCACGGACCTTTGTGAATTGAAGTATATTTAAATTGTTAATTCATTTTAGGCTTTCTTCGACACATTGATGATATAGCTATGCAAGGCATGTGATGCTAGCTTAGGCAACATGTATAAAGGCCTATTCAAATCTAAGCGGTATTTGTATAACCTCCCGTGGCTAGCGCGAAACCAGAATACAAAATATACCTACCCGGCGGAATACCGCACGTGTTTCGTTGTTACCCACAACCGTATCTACCAAATATCGCTTATAGGTATCTGAATAGAATAGGCCTTTAACTAATGATTTTAGTAATTAAGTTTTATTTGCCATAAGTAGATATAATATAAGAACCCATTTGATAAAAAATTTCGTTGTTACCCACAACCGCATCTATCGGATCTCGCTTATACGAGTAGATATCTGAATAGAATAAGCCTTTTTTTTTTTTTTTTTGAGGATGGGAAATCATCAAATGACCCCTCCCGCTCTGGGTGGAGCAGAAGGGAGTGTCAGACTCTTACTGACTAAAACCCTACCGTGTTCCTTCCTTAGCCCTTTATGTACCAGGGCAGCGGTAACCCTTTCGGACGATCCCGCTACCCCGGCAGGCTTCGGCCCTGTCGGGCCCCGTCAACTACGCTGACATCTCTTTTGAGGCGCGCGTGGAACACATACACGCCGTCCGGCACGGGCCTGGTCCTGATCGGACGGAGAGCTACCCATTGCTCTCCGCCCGCAGGCCCGCGCCTACGGTGGCCGGGAGTCGTCACGCGGCTCCCGACGCCCGGAGCGTCTCCCTCGGCGGCTGAGGCGTGAGGATCTCTCCCTCGCCCATCCCGCCACCTCCTTCGCTAGCATGACTGCTTCGCAGAAGGAGGTGACCGCCTCCCACTCCCTCTCGCCCCGGACCATGGCTTGCACCAGGGCCGGGTGCGAGAGGTCGCCGCCGCTGCCGATCGCCTCTACGAGGACACGGCGGTGCTCTGCCCAAGCGGGGCAGACCTCCACCGTGTCCTCTGGGCGATCCTCGCAGTGGTGACACCCGGGCGTCTCCTCCCGCCTGATTATGTGTAGGAACCTCCCGAAACATCCGTGTCCGAAGAGGACCTGCGTCAGGCGGTAGGTGAGAGCGCCGTGACGCCTCTCTAGCCACTCCTCAAAGAGGGGTCTTACCGCCGCTATCGTGGCGTGCCCTGCGCTGGGTTGCGATAGTCGCGCCTTCCATTCCACCATGAGACCGCGCCGGAGGTCCGTCCGCTCCGCAGCAATTTGCCGCGGGTGCAGAGTTTCCCCCCGACGTAGTGCCTCCGCGCGCCAGTCATACAGGCGCGCTCTCAGCCGCAGTGAACGCGCCCATACAATAGAATAAGCCTTTAACTAATGATTTTAGTAAATAAGTTTTATTTGCCATAAGTAGATATAATATAAGAACCCATTTGATAAAAATCCCCTAATCGGTTCTGTAGTATTGCTGTGAAAGAGCATCGCACACTTTATACTCAGCCCACGTTCGCACGGACGTAAAAATATCCCGGTGATTTTTTTTCGCGCACTGGATTTTCAACATTGCTATTTTCAAGATTAGCGCTGAGAGTCGAAAATCAAACAGTCTTTTTTTCGACGCCCTGGGATGCACTCTGTTAAATTCTTAAAAACCATTGCGCGATAAAATCCCGCCGCGTTATTTTTACGTCGTCCGTGCGAACGTGGTCTTACAGGCAAACAAACATACATTTTAATATTTTCCAGGCTTCCAAATAGTCTGCGCAGAATCACGTCGATGTATTGATTGCTTTGGTGTGTCGTAAAGAAGGGGCAAAGTTTAAAATTTATGATAAATATTATGATTATTTAGAAATAAGTGTTTCAATGATTTTATAAAAGCAGTTCAGCAGAAGTGGTAAAAAAGGGGTTGAAAGTTTGTATGAAAATCCGTCGTTTTGAAGTTAGATCTATCAAAATTCGTATTTGGTTTTTTGGTTGACAAATAAAGCAATACGTGTTTCAGTGTTTTCGTTATAAAAATGGAACGAAATGGAATGGGTGGTTGGATGGCGTTGTTGGTTGAAAGTTTGTATGAAAATCCGACAGGATGTAGATTTCCGAATTACCTACACGTATGCGGACCGCAAGCTAAAAATATAATATAATAATATAAGTACTTAAATGATAATAATAAATACCTAATGGTAATGGATGTATTAGTGCAAACTCATCTAAACTAATATTATAAAGCTGAAGAGTTTGTTTTGTTTGTTTGGTTGAACGCGCTAATCTCAGGAACTACTGGTTCGAATTGAAAAATTATTTTTGTGTTGGATAGTTCATTTATCGAGGAAGGCTTTAGATTATATAACATCACGCTGCGTCTAATAGGAGCGGAGCATCAATGGACAATGATGCAAAAACGGAAAAAATGATTCCTTTTTGCGAGCTTCCGTTGCGTGCGCTGCGTAAACAGTTTAAGTTACGCAAAAATCATGTATGAACGAATTGTTCCTCTTTAAAAGTTCTAAATAAAAAATCCGCGACAGCATATATGTCTATCTTTTAAGGTTGGCTCACTATAGCCTTTTTTATGGTAACCAAATTTGTTCGAAATTAATGCATTATCTGCGAAGGTGTTTTATCAACATGATATTATTCTTTATCCCAATAAATACGTTATTCATCACAAGTATTTAATTGTGAACCAAATTGCCCTTGACATCACTTGATTTCAATCAACATCTTAGGAGATATCATAGTTTTAAAATAACTCCGCAACAAAATAGGTATGATAACGTTCGGGTCGGTTCAACATCACGCTAGGTCAAAATGAATACAGTCAGAAAGAGAACTAAGCGAAAACGAGAAGCGAGCGATGCGATGCGATGGGGTGGGGCGGGGGAACAAGAATTTCACGCGGACGAAGTCGCGGCCAGAAGCTAGTATTATAATACGAGCTCAACTTGCTTACAAAATAATATACATGATACGTATCTACGAGTGTCTATACGCATTGATGTTGGTGCCACGCGCTCCGCGCTGTCCTGCGACGTGCGTGAGTGAGACCAAATAACAAAAACATATCGCACCCTCTCGCACGAATCGCAGCGTTCAACTTCTAGTAGTCCAAAGTCCAAACAGTCTACCTTGATGCGTAGAAGTGTGTACCCCTACTGGGTACACACTTCTACGCAAACGCTGCAACTTTGCCAACTAAGCCCAACTTTGCCTATTTCGTTTCAATTACGATATTTCGCGTTTGCTTAGTAGTTTCTTATTTTCTACCAATTGGTAGTGATTTTACATTATTAGGGCAACATATTTTTTATTTTTTGAAATGGTAACTTCATTGTTACTCTGTCCGTTGTGCCGGTTGTGCGACAAACACCAGCGCGGGCGGGTGAAAATTTTTAGTGTCGTATAACTTTTGAAGTCTTAGCTAAAGAAAAGGTGTTTTTGTGCAGCTATAACATCCCAGGGTAAGAAAATCCTGTCTACTTTCCGTATTGCTTGATATTTTTATTAAAAGGACACGACTTCATTAAAATATCTTAGTAGGCAATGTTGTGCACTGTTTTGGAAACTTGAGTGACACAACTTTGCCTGACTCTAAGGTTGTCACTAGTCGGATTTTAGTAATGATATATTTTTACTATGTAAATGTCATATTTGCATGAATTTACACAGCTTGGAACCCGGCCAAATCGAAACTCAAGAGCTTGCATGCACTAAATTCCCTTTGTTTTACGATATTTTAATTTTATTGCATACGTTTTCTTTGGTCAATTAAACAAAAAATGACAAAGATAAAGCACGTCAAAATTTGTGAATGGAGGGTCGTGACGTCACTTGCTTGCAAAAGTGTCGCAAGCAATTAAGTGACGTCACGCGGAACTTTAACGGGCGATATCTTCATCATTTTTTATATAATTGACAATAGAAAAAATACGGCTTCAATATTTTTTGATAATCTAACTGACGGACTAATTAGATTTTTTTAGGAAAATAGCCTATTCTCCCAGATATAAACTCAAATATATTCTGGTAAAGCTGTTTTATAAAAAAAAAATGTTCTGTTTTATAAAACTTTGCCTACGACTTAAATGTTTGTAATTCTGAAAAACGGCATGATTTAAATAGATTTGGTTTCTACCTGGCAAGGCATAAGGTCTGTTTTCCATCTGAAAGTCTTTGAAAGCCGTAATAATAAATAGGTTCAGAGATACGAAAAAAAATCGTCAAAATCCAGGCAAAGTTACAGCATTTTACCGCTCATAACTTCCGATCGACTGCACCAAATTGAATATTTTTTTTTTGTGTTTGTTATTGTCAGGACAAGGTTTGTATACACAATTGTACCTGGTAGGTGGCGCTGCTTTATCGCGCAGGACGACGTCTGCCGGGTCCACTGGTTTTAAATAAATATACCTACTTAGGTACCTATATTCGACATGGAAAGTGTCAAAATTCAAAACCATAATTATTGCTTACTTCCTCGTAAGTAATTACTTTCTTCCTAAATTACCCTAGGCTGATAAAATATTCGGTTTTCCTAATTATGTTAACACTAGCTTCAGCCAGCGACTTCGTCGGAAATTTCAGTTCTCCCGACCCACCCCGTCGCATCGCATCGATGCGATGCGATTCGACGGGGTGGGTCGGGAGTCGGGTGGGTCCTGCCCGCGCTAGAAGAAAAAAAGAACGCTAAGCGAAAGACGGAAAGAACGCCTAGCGTTCTTTCCGTCTTTCGCTTAGCGTTCTTTTGTTTTTGCTTGACTCCTAAGGGTCCTGGCGTGATGTTAGGAAGCCTAAAGCCTACCTCAAGAATTGGGGTATACAAATACTGATATAATACTCTATACTAATACTAAAGCGAACGAGTTTGTTTGAACGCGCTAATCTCTGGAACTTCTACCAGTCGGATTTACAAAATTATTTGCATTTGATAGCCCAATTCTTGAGGAAGGCTATAACCTACTTGACATCACACTAGGACTCTTAGGCAAAAGAAAAAAAATCAAGAGCAGTGCAAGAGCACGATCAAGAAATTATACGCAGACGAATTCGCCGACAGAAGCTAGTAAATAAATAAAATAAGTCATGTTAAAACAACAAGACGCCTACAGACAGCTCAAGACAGCGAGGAGTGGAAAGGAGAAAGGGAGGCCTTGGCCCTGCATTGGAACAACATAGGCTAAAAATAAAATAATAAATAAGAGCATGTAGACAAAAGTCTTATCCTTATTATCGACTGGTTAAATGCTAATAACCTTAATCATCATGTGCCTAGCCTTTTCCCAAATATGTTGGGGTCGGCTTCCAGTCTAACCGGATGCAGCTGAATACCAGTATTTTATATGGAGCGACTGCCTATCTGACCTCCACAACCCAGTGACTGGGTAACACGATACCCCTTGGTAAGACTGGTTGTCAGACTTTCGTGCTACTGACGACCGGCAACGACTGTCAAAGATCCACGAATGACAGCCGGGACCAACGGCTTAACGTGCTTTCCGAGGCAGGGAGGGGTCTTGGTTTGTGAAAATGGTCACCCATCCAAGGACCAATCGCGGCAAGCGTAGCTTAACCTGATCGATCGACCCGTGCGGCTGTTATTACTTAGCCACAAGCCCCTCATAACCTTAAAATAAATCTAAATTAAACTAAAGTTATGAATTTTAAAATTAGACAAAGAACAATCAGTGTTTCAAATAAACTATAGAGGGAATGAAATACTTGAAGCTAGTGTTATAAAATTTCTTGGACTATACACCGTTAAATTTTGATCGTTTTAATTAATCCAATCGTGAAAAAAAAATCAGTTATACAATAGATTTATGTTCGCATAACTCGACATAATGTATGGATCAAATGATTGTTTGTTGTGTAGTCCAAGAAAAAAAATTCGCGATTACGATGTTGGTCCCATGGAGAAAGTTGTTCAGTTTGATGGTCTGTACCACATCCTTAAATTTGGCTGGTCTTTAAGAAATCACCCTGTATATCAATGTGGAAAGCTTAGTAAATTTTCATAGGCTATTCATATGCTGGGTAAAATTGCGAATAAGACCGCCTTACTCGCAGCTTATAATGGCTATGTCGCCTCGGCTGTGCGGTATGGCCTCATATTCTGGGGAAATGCCCCTAAGATTCAAGAAGTATCTACTTGTAGCACAGAAAAAATGTATCCGAGCGATTTGTAAAATAAAACAAACAGATTACAGAATCATGCAAGCCACATTGTCATAAGCTAAAAATATTAACGTTACCGTCACTCTATATTTATGAAGCATGTATTTTTATAAAACACAACATGAATTTATATAGATTTTGTAGAAGTTGCAGGTGTTAGCAACAAAAACAAAATTTCATAGCAACAGCTTTTATGCAATGGCTCCAAAACTATATACTCGTAATAAATTACCAGAACAAGTTATATCAAGTATTAACATTAACGAATTTCAAAGAGTTCTGTTGAAAATGTTAAATAACAAGGTGTATTACTCTGTTGACGAATATTTAAATGACAAATTTTAATTATAATAATTAAATTCAATCTGTTCTCAAGTTATGACATACTAATTAATTTTGTTGATTTTGATTATTGTTGTATTAAGGAACTTTTGATATTTTGTATGCCTTTTGGCGGGGCACAGCTCGGATCTTATGTATTATAAATAACACCTTCTGTATGTAGGTACCCTGTGTTCACGAAATAAATTAATTTGAATTTGAAATAATGAAAACAATAGCACACAACAAAATGAAACCTTTTTCGGTCAATATAATTATGCACAAACTTTTGAGGAAGTCAGGCGTAAGTTTTAGTAAAAACACATGCTAAGTATTATGGTTTCGCAGTCGCACATGGCAGGACCACAGCAGCATCTGTCTTTAGAAAAAACGGAAGCGGGCCGGAAGAAAGAAAAAATGTTGCCTGGTATGCAGAATAGCCCTTAGTTACCAAAAGAGTACCCATTACACACTTTCTTTAAAAAAAAAAAACGCCGCCGTGGACTCGCCTTCTCGGACTTTTATTATAGCTATTTTAAATATCGTCACGCCGTTTTATCACAGTGGGTAGTCCGGGGTGTACTATCGCCAAAATCTATATCTCTGACCATTTTGAAAACAAAATCCCGTGCACATGATAACTACAGCCCGTCCGTGAGTAAAACAAAAAAGGATCCTTTTTAGTTCGACTAATAATACGAGTATGCGCTGTAAGCAGGAATAGTCCTTACAGTGATCAGATATAAGGTGCTCCCACACAGCTGTTATATAACGTTGTAAAACAAGTGTACCACGATAACATTTTATAACAGTGTGTAACATTTTGGTACAGAGCTACTACAATCTGTCAAATTTCTTTAAGGCGCAAGGCGCAACACACACTACAACGCGCCACACGACGGGACGCAGATAACGAGCCCGCGCGCGTGATTTTTTACATACAAATTCAACAAAAACGCGCTTTCGCGCTTGGAATTGGCCTCCGTTTCCCGCGCCCCGTTGCGTGGCGCGTTGTAGTGTGTGATGCGCCTAAGAGATTTTCAACTTTATCGCTAAAGCATTAAGGTGCAAGGTTGATTGGGAAAATTTAACAGATTCGGGTAGCTTGACCTGCTGGCGTGTGTACAACATGTTAAGAATGTTATGTTATAAACGCTCCGCACTGGTTCAACTCGTTGTATAACATCGTATGACTTTCTGTAACCTTCAGTTTGGGTCTGCCTTTCGAGGAAGCTAGTTAGTACTGGCTCTAAATGGGGGAAGTGTTTATTGGTTTGGCTTTTATTTTTTGTTTAAAAAACAAAAGAAGTTAGACAACAAATGTTATGCAACATTCTCTAACGTTACATAACTGCTATGCTATGTGGGAGCACCTATAGATTTTGGCGATAGTACCTATAAGTATTTACATCCACTTTTCGTGAGTAATGTAGGTATAGGAGACGAGTCTATTGCCATTAACTGTATAGAACCATATCCTGACTCAGGGGAGCAATTGTGAAACTTTTAATGGGAAAACTAATAACACTCAGCCCGACAGAGAAATCGAAACTA
This sequence comes from Apamea epomidion, assembly GCA_947507525.1. Taxonomy (NCBI): domain Eukaryota; kingdom Metazoa; phylum Arthropoda; class Insecta; order Lepidoptera; family Noctuidae; genus Apamea; species Apamea epomidion. The sequence goes on along the minus strand of OX382237.1, from coordinate 4,913,063 downwards.
GGACCTCAGGACCGCAAGCGCGGCTGAGCATGCTCAGTGGCCGCATTTGCGACCACTAGACTCATAACAGAACGAGCATTACCTCTCCTCTTTACCGTGATATATTCAGTATATTATATTATAGGTAAGTACATATTATTATAATAGGTAGGTACTTGTATTTATTTCTATACGTGTACATTATTTGTAGGTATATATATTATATATAGCACTACCTTTGTGCTCGTCTATCTTTGTATTATTCTCTTTAAAGTGTGTTGTGTGAAGGTACATAAATTAATTTAAAAAATCCTTTTTTTATTTAATTGTTTAAATGACTTCAAAAAGGAGGAGGTTCTCCCAACGACGCCGACTTCCGAAATTAAAGTTATTTTTCACTTTGTAGTTGTTGGCGACTGGCTGTGGTGCGACCTTTTTTGTACTATAAATGTCATGTTTTTTAAATATAGTTTTTTATGTTCTTTTTGTTTGGTTCGTTGCTGTTGTCACGTCTGAGCGGTTGTCAGGTCTTTGTCTTAATTTTCTAATATAAATTTATAAAATTACTATACCTACGTGTTTCTATCGTTTCATTTCTACAGTCCACTATCAAATACAATCCACTAGCTATCAGTAGTGCTTTTTTTTGGAATATATATAATATATAGAATAAGTAAAAACCTCCTCCAAAAATCCCTCATGAGACAAAGGGTTGGAGTACCTACCCGGTAGTCGAGTCAGTCAACAAGAAACTTACACTTAAAAGTTGGACAACTAACTTTTTCATGAAAATGTTAGAAAGGAAGGTAGGAGGCTGCGCGTCAAGGAGTTAGTAGGACAAGAACAAATAAAGGAAGTGGACGAATACTTCCGTACCTACGGGTATTTTTGACCCGAGTCTATTTAAGTAAGCGCTAAATTGACAAAACTCACCGGTATTTACGATGTATTTTTGGGATTGTCTTTGGCAGAGGATGAAAATATAGTCACTGTAAACTATCTACTTAAACTTTTACTTTTTCAGACAGGGTTATGTTTTTACGCGTAGGTATCTGTTCATATATTCCACTCTCGAAGCATCCTAACGGCTGGATCGATTTTAATATACCTACCTACGACGTGTCTATCGACTTGTCTAGGTCGCGCGATGGTTATAAGCTAAGTTTTGCATTCTAATATCCAAACTACGGACTTCAGCTGATGTAATAAGTAGTCTTAAAAAAAGGTTGAAAATAATGAAAATGAATAACCTAAAAACCTACTACTTTAATGGCCTTCTCTGTGCCCCCATGAGCTTCAATATTTTGACGACACGGTTGGCGCAGTGTTTAAGCGATTAACTGCTGCGATGCGTGTCGCGGGTTCGATTCCCGCACGGAACAAATATTTGTATGACCTACAAGTAGCTGTTCCGGGTCTGGCTGTTTGTGTAAACACCCACGATACAGGAGAAACGCCTAATGTGGGCCAACGTTTTAATAAAATAAAATAAAATATTAAAATAATATCTTTGTTTGTGCTACCTTCTCTGGCAGTCCCTGATGAATTAATCCAAGTCTTTACGCCAGCGCTTCCTAGGCTTGCCTCGATGATAGCGCCCGTTTTTAACAGACTTCGAATAAAGGAGGAGGTTCTCAATTCGGTTTAATATTATATATTTTCATTTTATTAACTCTTCACTCTCGACAGTTGAGGTAGAATATTTTCTCTGTTCAGCTATCTAAAAAACATTACATAGATACTAAATTGGCGCGATGTGTTTCCCAATATCCATGTTATGCTCGTCTTATCGAGAGGAAGCCTGTGTCCCAGCAGTGGGAACATTATAAGCTGATGATTATGCTTATGCTATGATTATGTTAACTTTCAACCATCTATGTAGGTACCTTTCTATCATCATTAATTTAAAATACTCATGAAGACACGAGCAGAAACTTTAATGCTACGGCTACATTGACGCGATACGGCAAACTACACTGCGCGCTCTCTGCGAGACGTCGAGCGGCATGCGAGAGTGCGCGAAGTGTAGTTCAGTTGTCGCGACACTGCAGCCGTAGCATTATAGTGTCAAACTACCCGTTAATTTATTAATAAACACGTCTCGTGCTTTGGAAGCTGGCAGGCACATTAACACATCAGCATGCCACACATAAAACCTTCCTAGAAGTTTAATCTACCAACCAATCAGCTCAATGCTAATGCATGCTAATAAAACTGTGCAGTATAAAGCTGTATCAGTGCATACTCAAGTCTTAGACTTGAGTATGCACTGATAAAATAAATATGCAATTAATCGGACAGGCTAAGTTGTCCGCTGTTGTCCGTCCGATCGTTGGCCATCGCACTTCGCAGACACGTATCTTCAAACCAGGCAACATAACATCACGCTTGTTATCCCTGAAGGGTTATACAGAGCCTATAGTACACCCACATTTAGCCAGTAGTTACGACCGAATTCGGTCGCAAAGTCCTGTCACTCCATACATGACACCTGTCAATCCGGCACTTTGCGACCGAATTCGGTCGTAAAGCGATCGCTATGTCGAGACTGCAGCCCCTGGTAATCGAACCCAATTCGCATGCTCAGCAGTAAGTTATTTATAAACGACGTCGAAGATTACATGACATTACAACCTGCAAGAGTTAACTTGAGTCTACGCTCGGGTGACGTAAGCGCGAAGTTCTGAGGCGTCGCTGGCGAGAGCGGTAACAGCGCGGGAGTCGGGAGGAGCCGCTCGGGTCTTAAGTTAACTCTCTCGGGTTGTATGTGGTATTATTTATTGTGACTTACGGTGAGAGATGTTTCCTACCGAAAGAAATAATTCAGTTTCCCCAGGGTCAGGCTCATGGGCTGCGTAGGTACACCGGAGCTTTTCACTGAAGATTCCGGAACTCCTTCTCGTACCAAATGCCAAAAAGTATTTTCTTTTCTTTATTTCTTAGAAGTGACTTATCTTTTTGATGTTTGTTCGCATATTAGCTTTAGTTATAATTGCCTTCCTACCGAACCGCCAAAGTGCCTTTTACCGAAGTAAAAGGCACTTTGTACATACGCTGTCTGCCAGCCCATCAATAGGCTTAAAGAAAATATACTTCCATTGAAGCACTGGATTAGCTCGTCAGATTATTATAGGTTGGTAGGTATGGCAGTTCAGGTTTGCATCAAAATATTAAACCATATATTACTAAGAAATTGTTTATTTCATAAATCACAAACATAAATTACATCTTTAGTCAAAAAAGTAAAAATAGTCGCTCTATTCTGCCTACCTCACCGTGAAAATTTTGGTGAAGTGACTTGTAGCGAGCTGTCATTCCGTCTGAGATTGACACTATTGACAGGTCACTCCACCTAAGTGGTCCCTGTGAGATTTTACGGAATAGTACCTACTACAGTACCCACATTTATCACTCTTTTCGTGACTGACATTATAGAATTTAAATAAACTTCAATTAAATACTTAAATGTAATTTTCGCTTTTCTTTGCTATTCAATAGAACAATAACAGGAACAGGTTCACAAATTAAGGCACAAAACACCAGTGCAGCACACGTCAAACTAGTATAACCTGAAATAGTAGGTATAGACTTTTAAATATGAACAAGGGGAGGACTTTGCCCAGCGGTGGGATATAATGTCATCTACATTGTGTCGCACCGCCAACAAAAAATATTAAAACAAGATTGACATTGAACTCTATATACCTATCTATTATTAAGTATAATATTTATTTGGTTTTAAAATAGACATCCATGTAGAAATTGTAATATTAATTTTACGAGGAAATTATGCCTTAAATTATTTGAATTAAGGCATTGCCATCATTTTGAAATTGGTTTAACATTACCTCAGCTCGGCTCAGTACCTACTAAGGTTTTTCGCACTGCTTCAATAGAATAATATATGGTAGCTTTTTCTGAATTACTAGTCCGATCCAATTATGCGGTCACTGAGAAACTAAAATTTTGTTTAGGTAACTTCATACAAGATGCAGGGCATTTTCAGCACCACCCCTTACTTTTATTTTAAAAAACAATTGAAATTGCATCTTATCTATACACACGCAGAGTCAAAACATGCAAGCGCCCCTCTCAGTCCTTTCACAGTTATGTTACCTCTGTCAACAGCAACCCAATACCAACCATAATGTGACGAAAATAAAGTTCAAAATGATTTTGACAGACTTGTCAGTGGCTGCAGCCCATCAGCAACCTTATTGTCTCAACGTTAAAGATCACTGTGATTTTGACAGACTTGTCAGTGGCAGCGACCTAAACGCAACCTTATTGTCTCAACATTAAAGATCACTTTGATTTTGACAGAATCGTCAGTGGCAGCAACTCAATAGCAACCTTATTGCACTGAGCAATAAGTTCACTGTGATTCTGACAATAATGCAAAATCAGACGTAAGATAACTGTTTATGGACTGTAAGGCGGCGTATTCGTATATTCCTTAGAACGCTTAAAGTTAAGAAAATAATTTATTGTGTATTAGTATAATGTAAATATAGGATCCTACATTATATCACTAAACCGCCATTATAAATGGCATTTCAGTCATTTTTCATTCGTGAGGTGTGTTATGAATCTAGAGGACCCACCAATGCTACGCTTATAAGATGAAGCTGTGGGTAGAAAACTGAAGGATCGTGATTAATTATTATTGTTCGTATGTAACAAAGGAGGTCATCATCTGCCTAGTTTGTCCCAACTATGTTGGGGTCAGCATCAAGTCTAACCTGATGCAGCTACCAGTATTTTACATGGAGCGACTGCCTGTCTGACCTCCACAATCCAGTTACTGGGTAATACGATACCACTTGCTAAGACTGGTTGGCAATCTTTCGAGCTTCTGAGGACCCGTAACGACTGTCAAAGATTCACGAATGACAACCAGGACCAACGGCTTAACGTACTTTCCAAGACACGGCGGCAGCTTGGTACGTAAAGATGGTCACCCATCCATGCACCAACCGCGGAAAGGGTAGCTTAACCTGATCGATGGAGACGTGCGGCTATTATTACTTAGCCACAAGCTTACTTTTAATATATTTCGAGCTCCATGGTTGAATAGTCGAACAATGCAAACACCTTTAGAACTATGCAGATACCTACATATTTAATCGGTTTACAAGTTAACTTAGCCTTAAAGCGCGAATTTAATTCCATTAAACTAAATATTAACACAGCCTCCATACTGCAGTCAGCTGTATACGTCTAGCGGTACAAGGTGGCCGAAATCGGAACTAAAGCCGCCATCTTGGTTTTTGAATACGTTAAACAGCGCCCTCCTGTTAACGTTATTCAAGCGCAAAAAGATCCTTGTAGTAGTGTACTCATAATACTAAAATGGCCGCCACTAATCCTAGAACATCAATCCCCAACGATTCTGTCGCGGGTAAACTACATAAATTATGCGCGCATCTTTGATGAACACTTATTAATAACTAATATTAATTATAATTATTATCTCCTTTATTTCAATGTAAACATATAAATTATATTTTTGAATAATAGAATGTAAAAATTATAAAAACATTAAAAAATATAAGAAATAGTAGCCCACCGGTATCGGGAACAGGGTCCAAGCGACCGGTGGTCAGGGCTCCAGAGAGAGGAACCTCCTGACAATGCGAGCCGTGTCCAGAAGTACCGCTTTCTGAATCAAGCCCTTGATCCAGCTGCCCAACGAGAGCCTCCTCAGGTGTTGGTCGAGGCTCTTGGCTATTAAGCCATTGGGTGTCACAACTATCGGCACAATGATCGCAGAGTCCACAGCCCACATGTCGAGAACCTCGCGAGCCATGTCAATATAATAATTATTAATTATTATATTAATTATTATTATTATATTAATTATAATTAATATTAGTTATTTACACACTTTTCCAACCCTTGCTGGACCCGCGTGATAGATTACAGCCCACTCCCTCTAACAGAAGCCTGTGTCCCAGCAGTGGGAACATTAAAGGCTGATTAATGTTATGTTATTTATGCACTTCTACACCTCTTTCACATTGTTTTGTTATTAGCTTTGTTAACAGCTCTAGAACTATAGTGCTAAAATTTATCTACAGTACCTATCATTCGTAGAAAAACTACTCAATGGATTTACCCTTAGACATAAAGCAGTAGACAGACGGCGTCATATGAATCATTACTTTCTATATGATTCACAAAATATTCCAAATTACCGAAAATTAAAGAAAAATCTACTGTTGGTAAAGACGCCAGCACATCAAGCTACCCGAAACTGTAAAATTTTTCCAATCATCCTTGAACCTAATGCTTTAGCGATAAAGTTAAAAATCTATTAAGGATTAAGGAAATTTGACAGATTGTAGTAGCTTGATATGCTGGCAACTGTACCTACTGCAATGGTTTTCCCAAAAAGCCAACGAATTGTACAACAACTATGTAAAGAACCACACGTCATCCAAAAAGATGACGGATAAAATCCCATTGCAGTAAGAAAAAATACACCGCACCGCGATAGCTAAAAAAGTTAGTAATAATAACGAAAATAGAAACCAAATGAATAAAGTAAAACAAAATTATATTTTGACCACTCAAAATAAAAAAATGTACAGTAAATTAATCCCGAAAACAAGATTTGATCAATGAGAACTAATTTGCGTATCACTAGGCGACAACATAAAAATTACCGTCTAGTCTATCTTGTTTTGCAGCTTGCAACACCGTGTACATGGACAATCCTCTCTGTTATTTTAACTCTGGCAGCAACAATCCAACAGCAACCTTATTTTGATAAGAATAAAGACCACTACTGTGATTTTGACAGACTTGCCAGTGGCTGCAACCCAACAGCAACCTTATTTTAATGAAAATAAAGATCACTGTGATTTGGCAGACTTGCCAGTGTCCACAACTCCACAGCAACCTTATTTTAATGAGGATAAAGATCATTGTGATTTTGAAAGAGATGCAAAATAACCCTGGATGGACTGTAGCACCGCTGCGATGTCATATGAATACTACAGAGTAAAAGTGTCCACTTATAAAATAGACTTCTTTATGGACGGTCGGTAAAATTTAAACCAGATCCCGTTTAATTTTATTTTCGTTTTATGATAATGGGGTTTATTTATAAACGATGATTAAAGTTAAGTGACGTTTAAACGTCAAAAATGTATGGTTCAACAGTCGTTAATCACTTACTACTTACCTTTAAGCAACGTTTATGAATAAAGGGGAATACAACATAGCTTGCAGATGACAGCACTATCACGGAAAAAGTCAGCTGTTCAATATATTTAGTAGGCATCAACATAAATGTATGGAACAGACTAGTTTTTTTCACGATTTATTTATTTATTTAAACTTTTCGCAAAAAAAAAAGGTACAAAGGTGTTGGTACCACAGTAAAGTTTTTTTCAGATTTGTGTTCAATCTCTTGACGGGTTTAAAGGTATATCAACAACACCATGGATTGTCATAACTCATTAGGTTGCTTCAACGCACCTTTGATCACCTAGTGAATACGCATCGAAATCTCATAATTATGTTCTTAGTAAGTAGTTTTTATGTAGAACACCCTAAGTGGTTTAGACACTCATATTTAAAGGCCTTATCTTTCTATGGTCGTGCAAACAGGGAACTCGACAGAACTTGAAGTCGTCATACTCGAAGGGTACTTTAGGTAGCTGAGCGCCGCATGAGAAGCAACGTTGTTCGTGCACTGGTACTTTTTTCTGTGAAAGGACAAAATATAATTATTCAACAAACGTCAAATAAACAATAGTTTAAAGCTCCTGTAACGTGTATGTACCATGTTTCTGACACTCAAATTTTAGTAGAAAGGGGTTATCGAAAACGCCTCTAGGCAGGCAATGTTAAAAGCAACTAACGACGGCGCAGGGTGGTTTTCAATGTCAATAAAATATCAACCTTGCGAACATTGAAACAAGTACTACGATAACTTAATCGCGTCCAAAAAGGACGTGGCGGGCAAAGTCTTGTAGTAAAGTTTCATTTTCGACATTATTTCAACGTAGGCAAAGTCGATATTAAGGAGGCAATAAATCATCACTACACAGCACGACGACGCATTATTCCAATATGAAATTTCGTCGAAATAAAAACAAAACGTGCAGAAACGATCAGGTTAATGAAAAACGAGATTTATTGTGACTACAAACCGTGTGCCTGAACGTTCAATCTTACATTTTCTATTTAACCCTTTTAGGGGAGCGAATTTTCAAAAATCGTTCTTTAGAGCACTTTAGCTATATCCAGATCTGTGCCTGATCTCTTTCCGGGCATGTCGGATTGCCGTCCAGCGGACTATGAGAGTAAGGGAAGAGAGACTGGTGCACCTGTATGCCGCTACGGGCCGCTATGGCCGAAATACGGTCTGGAAGATTTTTGTAGCTATATAAGAAACTCTTGTGCAAAATTTCATGCTTCTATACTCAGTCGTTTAAGCAGATTGATTTATCGCACTGCTTAAACCACTGAGTCAGTGAAAAACTTTTGTAGGTACCTTCTTCTCGTCTGTAAGTTGTAAGAACGCGTTCGCCTTGAGTTTGTCTAGCTGTTTCTCTTTCTCACGTTGTCGTTTCGCTTTCTTCTGCTGAGCTTTCTTCTCTTTCTGTTGTTCCAGCTGTTCGGGTGTCACCGGCCCAGGGATTTGGGACTGGAAGAGGTAATATTATTTTAAGGTTAAATTACTGGTACATGGAAAATAAATTGGTCATGTGATAGCAATAGACCACAGAAATGTGATATACAAAGGCATCAGCCGTCAAAATTTTCCGAGGTTGAAGTAAGTTTTTGAAGAACATATTATTATTATACATAAACATAGTCACGACTCTATTTCCCCAGAGGTTAGGCAGAAGTGTACTATAGCCAAAACCTATATCTGACCATTTTGAAAACAAAATCCCGTGCACATGATGACCACAGCTGCGTCCGTAAGTAAAACAAAAAAGGGTCCTTTTTAGGTCGACTAATAATATGCGCTGCAAGCAGGAATAGTCCTTACGGTGGTCAGATATATATTTAGGCAATAGTACCTATAGTACACCCACATTTCGACAGTTGTTATTTATTTAACCATGTATGTACACCCACATACTATCTACTACATAATTATGTATATATTAATTTATTTTCTCTTTGACTCTTCCACACCATCTCTTTATCTACTTTCCTATCGCAGGTATGCTGGAAGAGATTTCTATAGCAATAAGCATCACCTTTGTACGTATATTTCCGTTACTTTTTTCTTGTCTTGTTCAATAAATAAAAAAACAATATGACGAAATGCTCATCTTACCTTATTATAATTATATTTGTCAGGATGTTGCGCCTGGAACATTCTGAAGGCGATCCTGGTGTCAGCGTGTGGTGTGGCTGCGTAAGGAGTCTGAAGTTCATGGTTCTTGATGCACGGGTCCCCGCCCGCTGATAGGATCTGGCTGTAAAGATTATAAGGGCTTATTAACGAGCGGTTTCGCTATATTTTCTTTATGATTTCTAGAGAGACTATGATTTCTTTATTTCCGCTGGATGCGGGAAGCATAGAACCGGTCGAAGTGGCGGTGTTTAGGGAAGGCCTGTGCCCAGCAGTGGACGCCTTTCTGTTGAAATGATGATGATAATGATAATTTCTTTGAACTTAGCTTTGAGCTTTCATTGTGAAGACTAGATAATTTTAGAGTACAGACAGAGTGCAAAAAAGCATGCGCAGGCGCGCTCAAAGTCGTTTGATGTCCTCGTCAATGATTGTACAACTTTGCACTTTATGATACTTAGCCTAAAGTGTATTATTCAATGCCATCGGAATTTTCACCTAAGCTCCTAAAACACAAACATGCTAATGATAACTCCACTTACGTCACCATATCGGGCTTAGCAGCGATGGCAGCTTTGTGCAAGGCAGTGTTGCCATCAATAGGGTCTTGAGTGTTGCAAGCCGCTTGAATGTCGCCCTCCCAACCTTCAAGGATCGGCTCCAGAGTGATGTTGTCCTTGTCCAAGATGCTTCTCCACATCTGGCGAAGATATGATCAAAGATTGAGATGAGAAGTTATAGTAGACACACCATAAATGTAAGTGTGTGCTCGTGAAAACGTATGAAAGAAGACTGCGATTATTTTTTTTATTTTTTGTATGTGTGTACTATCGCCAATATCTGATAATTTTGAAAACAAAATCCCGTGCACATGATGACCACAGCTGCGTCCGTAAGTAAAACAAAAGAGGATCCTTTTTAGGTCGACTAATAATATGTGCTGCAAGCAGGAATAGTCCTTACGTGGTCAGATATAGATTTTGGCGATAGTTCCTTTCTGTACACTGTATCTTTCTGTAAACATTTTAAAAGAGTAACTGTGGAGTTTCTTGCCCATTCTTCTCCATACGAAAACTACCTTTTGGAAGGGGCGACTGGAATCAATTTTAGTTTAATGTAATTTTTGACGTTCACCAGTGCCTTTTATGTGCCTATTTGAAACAAATGATTTAACTTTGACTTTGTATATATGTAGCTAGAATTTAGATTTTAAAAGTAGTGGGGCGTTTACAAATTTTTGGCTCATGATTAAATCAATCATTTACCTAGATTATTTTTAATAATTGGCAACATTTTGCTACTATAACTCGTTACTAGAACATGAAAAATACTAGTCATGATTATGATATAAAACTAAATCACAAAATAAAAACATCTATACACAACAGTAACTTCTATATAATTAACTTTTAATACTTTTCAATATCCACATTTTAAAAGCAATAAAGTAAAAACTTGCAACAAAATCAAAATATTTTATTTCACATAAACCTACATGGGCACTTATGAAACGTCAGAGGCTAGGTGCACAGTTCCAATTGGTTGTTTCCTATGGAGAAGAGCCGGCAAGAAACTCCATGGAAAGTCTTTTAAAAATAATTGGCTTTTACAATGTTTTTAAACTACAGTATTTATAGGTATGGGAGGACAGGACAGTGTAGGCCTGTCAACAAGTACCAGATACTTAATAAAACAGAAAATGATCTACAAATCTAGTCTACAAGGCCTACACCATTCTTACATTCACAAAATATAAAACAATCTATCAACGAGATAAATAATAAAATATAAACCTTTTTTTTCATTGAAAAATCCTCATGGATACCCTCTGTCTGGGAAGTAAGGAGGGTTATGTCGGACTCCTACCGACTAAAACCCCACTATTCCTTCTAGTACGATGAGTCGGGGGGCCGGGAGATACTTGTACATTCAACGCACCCCAAAATATAAAACCTAATAAAACCAAATGATATGATTGCCTGCAACAAATAACTAACCTTTTTAACGCTGGCTGGAATTTTTATCGGCCCCTTCTTTACCGCCGTCGTGATTACCGGTGTCTTCTCTTCAACCTTTTCAACCTTTTTACTAGGTTTCCTTTTTTTTCTAACGTCTTTCTTCCCTACGGTTTCCGTCTCACTGTCCGACTCCACACAGCTGGACAGTGCGCAGTCGTTAAGGAGGTCTTTCCTTGAGTTGGTGATGACGCCATTGCTACTCTGTTCTGATAAGGTCTTGATCCAGTCTGGTGGTGTTTCGGAGTCGATGTAGCATGGCCCTTCATCCTCACTTGAGGTTACTTGTGTTGGTAACTCGCGGGGGGCACGCTCTCTGAAATACGTTATGTGAAATGTTGAAGTCATGGAGCAATAAAAAAAAACATTGATTGTTTGTTTGTTTAATGACAGGGGGTATTACCGATCTTAAGTTTCATACAAAAATTTCTAGATTATGAACTTCTGTTAATTTTTTTTTATGCTCACTTGAACGTTTCGGCTTGCTTTTTATTTTTAACGAGATATGACTAGCCAGCAAGCATCGCAAGCATCGAGTAAATAACTTATCAACACGTCATTTAATGATGTCGAATCGACGCTTACGTTACCACTTACGAAATCGTGTCGAAAAGTATTGCATCAGTGAGATGGTGTGATGGAACCCTATCTGCACGTCTTATTCACCTGGTAAAAAAAACCGGCCAAGTGCGAGTCGGACTCGCACACCGAGTGTTCCGTATAAATTTATAGGTATGTAAATAGTTTATCACGGGAAAAAAATCTTTTTGTAAAGTAACTACAAATTTACGGTTTTCGGAGTTTTCCTTTACTTGTGCTAGATGACATTGCTTCTTGCCAAATTTCATGATTCTAGATCAACGGGAAGTACCCTAAGGTTTTGATTCCCTTGTGAGTAACAAAATATGCGGCATAAACGGAACATAAACACCCTTTCTTTTTTTTTTTTTTTTTCTGGGTGGGAAATCATCAAATGACTCCTCCCGCTCTGGGCAGAGCAGAAGGGAGTGTCAGACTTTTACTGACTAAAACCCACCCGTGTTCCTTCAGTTGCCTGTGCCAGGGGCCACGGTATCTCTTTCGAACAACCCGCAGCCCCGGCGGCATCGGCCCTAGCGGACCCAGTTCGTGCTGACAGCTCTTTGAGGCGCGCGTGGAACACAACGCGCCGTCGACCCGGGCCTGGTCCTTACCGGGCGGCGAGCTGCCCATAGCTCGTCGCCCGCAAGCCCGCGCCTACGGTGGCCGGGAGTCGGCTGTTGACTCCCGTCCAGGGCGTCTCCTGCGGCGGCTAGGCGCGCGAGGGTGCAGCGATTGCCTCTCCCTCACGCGCTCCGCCTCCTCCTTCGCGAGCATTACTGCTTCGCAGAAGGAGGTGACGGCCTCCCATTCACTCTCGCTCCGTACCATGGCCTGTATGAGGGCCGGACGCGAGAGGTCGCCGCCGCCGATCGCCGCCAAGAGGACACGGCGGGGCCCCGCCCAAGCCGGGCAGACCTCCACCGTATGCTCCACCGTGTCCTCCGGGCGATCCCCACTGTAGTGACACCCTGGCGTTTCCTCCCGCTTTATCCTGAACAGGAACCTCCCGAAACAACCGTGTCCGGTGAGGACCTGCGTCAGGCGGAAGGTGAGGGCGCCGTGGCGCCTCTCTAGCCACTCCTCAAAGAAGGGACTTATCGCCGCAATTGTGGCGTGCCCAAACATAAACACCCTTAACTTTTGATTGCGTTGACTTAGAAATTTAATTTTTTCACTGCTTCAAGGGATTGCAGCCCAGAGTATTTGATATTAATTTCACGCGTTCCTGAGAAAAAGGATCTTGACAGACGGACAGACAGACGGACAACGAATTGATCTTATAAGGGTTGCGTTTTCCCTTTTGAGGTACGGAACCCGGAAAAAACAAAACAATTGAATTCCTACCTTGATTTCGCCCTATCATGTTGGACCTTAGGTGGTGGTTTCTGCGCCTTTTTAGCACGCTCTGCAATACTGATGTCAGAGTTGGTCTTCAACGGGGCTTTACCGCCCGTCACTATAAGCAACGCCCTTTGGAAGTCTTGCAACGTATCTGGGGGTTCAATTATTATTCATTTAATTTAATTTTTGCGCCTCTTTCTTGTCACGCAAATAAATTTGACGTTTTGGGCTATATAAAACTAGTGTGATGTTACTCTATTTATTTATTTTCATTCGTCAATTTTAAAATATATAGAATACATACTCTTTAATAAGTACACCATAAAAATAACAGATCAAATGTAGAGATTCTACAAAGGGTGACATAAAAGGCGGTCTTATCGCTAAAAACGATCTTTTAAAGACAACCTTTGTATGAATGAAGGAGAGACAATACAGGTAGTCTGTGGTGTACCATACCATTTACATATATAAAATAAATACACACATACATAAAACATATACTTATCTATATAAATAAATTTATATAACAATAATTATAAAACGAATGTAAAGAGCATAATGACGTTTAAGGAGAGAGTGTTTTTTTACCACAATTTGTAAAATGGCCAAAGATTGGGCACGACTTATCGACACGGGCAAGGCATTCCATAACCGTTCTGCTTGAACTATAAAAGGTTTATCATAGACACTGGTGGAATGCATCGGTATATACAGGCTGTCCCGAAACTCAACGATAACCTGGTACCGGGCGACAGGCCAAGGTATACCAGTTATGAAAAAAAATTTTTTTTTTTTTTTCCAACATGGAGTGTCAAAGTTAACTGACAATAATTTTGTAAACCATAACTCGTCGAAACTTAATATATTTTACTTAGTTAACAATGTTTATTACTTTGATTTGTGGTTGCGATTAATAGCACTGTTATTTGAGATTACATTATTTAAAAAATCACTGTAAAATTATAAAAAATTGTGATCACAATACTTAAAAATGTCTATTATCGCTTGACTAAGTGACATGGGTTTGTTTTCTTATTTTTTTCATAACTGGTATACCTTGGCCTCTCGCCCGTTACCAGGTTATCGTTGAGTTTCGGGACACCCTGTATATAGTCCCAAGTTTTCTGATGACCTTAGATAAGTCTACTATTCTATTAAGTGTGTCATGAAGGAAGTTGGAACGTTCTTTAAGATAACGAGGGGGTTGTAGGATTTACCAAAATACTGTAGAGCTGTAGTAAATTCTGGCGAGGACGTATGGGAAGCCAAGCTTTGCGCAGGCCAAATATAAATATTATGCAAATGTTTTGAAGTTGCTCAAATTTATCTAGTTGTGCCTCGGTGAGATTGAGAAAACTGACATAGTCAAGGATGGGACACTAAAAGAGATTGTGCAAGCGGAGTTTTAGCGGCAGTTGGAAGAAAACCATTTTAACTTTTATATCTTCATTTGTGTGGAAATCGGTAGTCATGGTATGGGCATGTGTTATGGAGAAATGAGGAAAATGTCGTGAGGAGAGTTTTGAGTATGAATGTCGATGGCTACAAGAGTAAGGGAAGACTAAAGAAACGATGAATGGAATGTGTGAATGATAATATGGTTAGAAAGGGGGTGACTACCGAGATGACGACTAATAGAGAAGTATGGAAGGAAAAGCGCAACATGTTGCGCTGAACCCGAATAAATTGGGGGACGCGCTGGAGAATGATGATCATCCTGTGGGCAGCGTTGTGGGTTACATTATTACAAAAACATGATTATGTTAAACTAGTTAGAAGCTCTTAAACTGTCATTGTGTACCATTCCTTTCAATACATTTTTTTTTAATGACTTCAAACTGTCGTGATGGAAAAAGTTATTTTATGACTATTCAAGTCATAAAATAACTTTGACCTTTTCATCAACTCACCATAAACTTCAATACCAGCTAGTGTCTGGAACACTCTCTTCACCTCTTTGAAGGTAGGCTTCCTGGTAGGGAAGGGCAGCTGCCTGACCCTCGGGTCCTCCTTCCTTAAAGGCGAGGGCTTGCCGAAGATCGCTGCCTGGTTGGTAGCCCCAACAGCACGATAGAAGATCAGGGAACAGCCTTTCAGGTCATCATTCCAACCCACTAGGATGTTTTGGACATGCTAGAAAACGAAATAAGAGTTTTGTAAGAACATAGACGCAGCGTAGTGTTGTACAGACGCCAGCAGGTCAAAACCCGAAACTGTCAAATTTTCCTAATCAACCTTGAACTTTAATGTTTTAGCGATAAAGTTGAAAATCTATTAAAGATATTTGACAGATTGTAGTAGTTTGATGTGCTGGCGTATGTACCACAAAAGCCTTCGCAAAACGATTGCTGATACTAACTACTACACAAAATCTTCTGAAATGAAACAACGAAAGATTTTTTTTTTTTTTTTTCTTTTATTTTACCATACATACATATTTTGCGTGCAACGTACGTGCATCACACATATACGTGCAAACGTGCAAATACATATTATAATTATGTACATAATTTAACACTCATGCAACATAGACATACAGTAATACAGGGTCAAATTAGCTAGCGAAACTCTGCGGACGTGATGGGTATCGATATCTAAGCATAATAAAACAAAAAAGAAATTAATTTGATGATTTTCTTTGTGGGGTCATCGACCGCTGTTAAGGTCTGATAGAAATATCAGTTTAAAAAATCAGTCTTGAAAAATCAGGTTGTGTAAACTTCACAAAAAAAAATAAAGTCTTTTTTTATCGTGTTTAGATATCGATACTTACCCATCACGTCTGCAGAGTTTCGCTAGCTAATTTGACCCTGTATTGATACTGGATGGGTTAGTAAAATGAATACGTTATTTTAGGATTGATAGCCGGCGACGACAAGTCTTCCCAACGTAAACAATTTAGAATAATGGTTCCAATTATTTCTTCCCAAAACCAGTCGATCTGTAAATACATTCAACGTTGAAGATGTAAACAGTTTTCTCGAAAACGATTGAGAGCCACCCCAAATGAATTTTTCTGACAAAACTCGAGGCATCCAATCTAAAAAAGATTCAATAGGAAGTAAAAAGCTGCAGCTAATAATATGTAGATACAGACAACAATAAGCAGCTCCAAACCAGCTCCATCATCATGGTACGCAAAGTAGAAACATCGGCCATTATGCGATAGCTGTATAGAGTACATAATTTCACTGTATGCACCGTGCATTGCCTGTAAGAAAACTCCTGAGTAAATACTCCTTACACCTAAATTTTAAAAACGAATTTAGAGATCAGCATAGTTATTTACAACAACTCGATACGCTTCCGTACCGTGTGGAACATCAATCAATGTTAGCGTAGCAGTCCTCTAAACGCTAATCACAAGTCCAAATCCCGTAAATCAAATAGACGACTGCTATTCTTCCGACAGCTGTTTGCTGTCGGGGGCAAGGCAAATCAGGTTTGAAATGTGTCATTTTCGATACGATAACCTGTCGGATGGTTGTGAATAGCTATGCAGGAACAAAATTCTCCCTTCCAGTTGAAGTTTTCGATCAGCCAATATCCAAATTATTCTTCTCATACATATATGCACGGTGCATATCATTGCACTGAGCGTAATCAGCAGCAATCCCACATCGACAATAGAGACGTTACTGATGATACAGCAACCACCGAGCATAAAGTAACGCATTCGGCCAATCTAATAGATGAAGACATTCGTTTATACTCGCTGCCTACTCACTTCTCACTAACACTTGCTCATGCCACTGGCACGTTCGAAGGAAGCATCGTCATACTTACCATTAAGAAATCCTCTTTGCTGTACTTAAAGCGCCTCAAGATTTGACCAGCCGTCCGAGGCGCTTTGGTAGTCTGCTCCAGTGAATGTATGAGTAAATGAAATATGAATGATGACATTATTCAGTGATCATTATGAACCCTTTTTTTTTTTTTTTTTTTTTTCAGAATGGGAAATCATCAAATGACGGGGTCCCGCTCTGGGTGGAGCAGAAGGGAGTGTCAGACTCTTACTGACTAAAACCCACCCGTGTTCCTTCCCTAGCCCTTTATGTACCAGGGCAGCGGTAACCCTTTCGGACGATCCCGCTACATCATTATGAACCCTTACACGTTATTTTATGTTCTCGCTAGCTTCTAGCTGATTTGCATATAAGATTCAGCGCTATAATCATATAGGTAAAAGATGGTACCATTGTTTGGGACACCTGTCGGTGTCGTGTCATCCTAAAAATGGCGAGTCCCATAAAGTCACGAGCACTAATGTCAACACTTGGAAACTTTCAAGAACGATTTTTGCGTAAAATAACGAAAACAACAATAAAATACGACACATTGCAAAAACCTATGGGTTCGAAAATACTGTGTTCGTACCAACATACAATTTTATTCTAAAATAAAGGAGAAAATCGCCTTTGAATAATGCCAAGTGTATACATACTTATGCTCGTGACTGTATTCATTTACCATATAAGTAAGGGGTCAGATAAGATTTGTACTCACAAGCAAGCCAAACTATTGCCATAACTGTATGTACCTGTTATTTTTGTTACCGCAACCCAAATTAAGTAGTTAGTTGTTTTCACTGCATGCCACGAAATGTGGTTTATTGAACAAGCCACTATATAAGCGATACGCAAGTGCTTGCTTTCGCACTTTTTAGCCGCCGTTAGTTGTTAATAGGTACAATAAGACAGCAATTAAATTTACAATAAGTAGGTAAGCGAACTATTTAGCTACAATATTTCAAAACTGTAATCTTGTAAAGATGTTGAAACTATTCTGTTCAATGTAATATTTTAATGTGTTCGAGTAGTTGAAAGCAAACAGAATTATAAACATACTTATAATAATTTGACCCGTATACAATTGGCCTATAGATGAGAATCTGCTTACCATGTCGAAACGCGTAATAAACACGGTCTATCCACAAAATATTATTGAAAACACTTTTGCATAAAACTTGAAATACAAAGTTTATCAAAAAATAATACGACAGTCTGCAGCAATACAACCAATACTATCGTTAGCAGCTTATTTTAGTCAAATGGTAAGAATCACAAACAAAATTGGACCAAGGGCTGAAACCTGCGGAACCCCTTGACAACTGCTGGTGGTATAAGATCCTAACTTGATACTTATCATATTTGGGTATAAATTACACTTGTCATTACAAGGCAGATAAATGCAGGGTTACATGAGTCGTACCATTGATAAATTATCGCGGTTTACCTCGTATTACCGTCAGCCGAATGGTGTAAAAGGCGGTTCTGCTTCCATTAACCCGCTCTTTCTCACAAATGTAACTGTGATTAATATTAATTATAAGAAAAAGCCAGCAAACAGATTGGTCAGTAGTACACTTACCGCTAGGAACTGATCTTGGTTGTATCTCCTCAAGCTAGCACCTGCTGACTTCGGAGCATTTCCCGTCTGGTCCCGTGTTGCTTGCGACATTCCTTGGCCCCGCCGCGTGGTGTAAGAGTGTAGGGTTTTGTGGATGGCATCGCTGCCGCCAGTAAAAATGCAGCCAGCGAAGTGACCACCGGAGACCATGACAACGGCCCAGCGGCCATAGCCAGGGCTCAAGAGTTCTTTGACCCGGCGGGACCATACGTGGCCTTCGCCGTCCAGAGACATTTCTTCCTGTGAAAATAGTTGGGTTAAATTAAAAATAGATTTTAAGAACCTTGGAGGTTCTATGTATCAACAGAAAAAGTATTTCTAAAAGAAAATTGGAGTTGTTGTTGTTTCAAATTGGGTTTTTGTATCTAGTTACTTTAACTATTCAAGGTATGGTTTAAACCAATTCTTTCATCATTGAAAGCATAACTAACGCACTCACTGTGACAAGTATTATTTTTATTATGTACGTTTTCTCACACATCTGTTACATATTTATTAAATTGATTTGGAACAGAGTATCCAGAGTATCCATGTATTTAGACTTTAAAAAACATAAAATCTAGAACCCATGTTTAATTTTGTGACGGCACGGTTGGCGCAGTGGTTGAGCGATTGACTGCTGCGCTGCGTGTCGCGGGTTCGATTCCCGCACGAAACAAATATTTGTATGGCCTATAAGTAGTTGTTCTGGGTCTGGCTGTTTGTGTGTAAGTTTAAATGTTTGTAAACGCACCCACGATACAGAAGAAATTCCTAGTGTGGGGCAACGGTTTTAAATTAAAAAAAAAATAAATAAAAAAATAATTTGACAACATTGCTTGTTTAATCTAGAACCATGTTTAACTTTGGTTTGACAAGATTACTGGTTTGAACATATTACCTTCCGATGATGCAGCAAGCAGCGGTAGATACAGAACACCTGACCCTTGGGGTTAGTGTAGAAAGCTTTGCAATGCCGAGTGGCTGCTGCAAATAACTCTGTGGCAGGGGTGTTAGGATTGTCATCACCTTCCGAGTCACTGGCCGACACATTAGAACTTTCATCTGGAAGACAAGTACATTAGAAGAAGAAATGAAAAACGAGACATTATTTAACACATTGACTGCCAGACAACAGATACAATTGAAAGCCTATTGTTGGCGTACACAGGTGACCGCGGTGGCAGTCAATGACTTAACAAAATATCTGCACATGACACACATACAGTAGAGCACACACAATTGTAAAAAAGGCTGTGAACAATGTGTGCTTCTGTATATTGGAAAAAGGTTAATGAGTTAATGTTCTACTAACCTTGCCGAGAATTATATTCTCCCAGAGAAATAGGTTTTCTACCAAATAGTTTCCTCTTCAGATTGTGCGTATGCCAGTGGTGTTTGTAGTGGGCAGTCTGCTGAGCTCTGGTGGTAAACGGACCAACACCGCAGCACGAACAACTGATACCATCAGATCCGCGTAACGTGAGTGCACTGAGGCGAGTCATTACACTCTCCTCATCCACTGAAATGTATTACATAACATGATGCCTAAAGGGTTGGGTAGAAGCCCAACCCTTTAAGAAAACATGGCAAAATGGAAACATGGTGTGGGTGTGCCTACGGTACACTCACTTTTGCGTCATATTTAAGTCCCATGTAATAGCCCTATTATAAGGGACTTACCTATAACTGGCGAGCCTATTAAATTATTTTTATCAATTAAAAGTTTTTAATTAACATGTTTTAAATTAGCATGTTTTGTTTTTACATCTATTGACCTAATAGTGAGATAGAAATTGATTCTTTACAATGACATAATAATTGTTATTTACACAAGTATGTGAGCATAATATTGTATCATAATTATGCAAATAGCCTTGAAAAGAAAACATACTTTAAAAAAGGATTCCAAACAGAGAACCTCCTCCCTTTTTTTAGAAGTCAGTTAAAAGGGAACTGGGGTGGCAAATTATTACTATAAATTGTTACTCTATTTCTCAACCCAAAATTAAATAAATGCAACATTTTAAATCTAAGCCCAGAATGGTCTTCCCTGAGAAGACAGAACAAGTACATTATAAATGGTATAAAATGATTACAGAACTAAAATATTATTATGGATGTAATTTAGAAATTACAAGTTTTCATAAAATTGCATATTGCAACTTTAAAAGTTATGTTATGAAATAGCATCTAAGGGTTAAGTAGTACTTATTCATATCACACTTACCTTGGCACGAATATTTTTTTACACTTCGTATTAAGTTTCGCGGTCTTTTGTACACAATCAGGAGGGTTTGTGTTATTAATTAACTTACCAACTGCTGGTGGGTCCGTAAGCATGCAATGTGCAACTTTAGCATCTTTGATCAACTTCTCGATTTCATCTAAATCGTAAGTTTTTACAATCCTACTGTGAATGTACTCGGGTTTAGACGCCATTGTAGGTTATTTTAATACTTTACAAGACAAACAAAACTCCCTGTTTACATGTCGGCCCTCAACGTGGCCACAACCAAGAACACAGAACTTAAATACCTACCCTAACACCAAGACTGAGTAATAGTTAATATTGTGCAATAAATTGGGATCGTGCTTGTAAAACTACATTTTGACACTTGACAGTTTTGAGTTTTGTCTAATGAAATTTGACATATAAACATACGGTGTTGTCATGTTTATTTTCAGTTCTACGACAAAATTAAAGTTCCTATTTTTTTTATTAACCATTAATGTCCCACTGCTGGGCAAAGGCCGTCGCTTGTAGAACTAGAAATTATACGAAAACCACTTGTCAAATATGGAAATATTACATTTAATTGTGCAGTGTCCCCAATTAGTTAAGTCTCACAAGCAACGCCACACCGGGAGGTCGAGATTATCATTGTACAATAAATGCAGTGGCAACTTAATAAGGGTGAACTCGCCGCTAGAGCCCGCGGGAGTGATGATGATGACGTCACGTTGAAGTATTTGCACGAAGGCTGCGCTGACATTCATGTTCGGGGTCACCAGTTTAGAGGTATGAGGAACAGGGTGTAAAGTTCACTGATACTCTATAGAAAAGGGAGGACCCTCCGGCCAGACGGGTGTTGTGTCTGGTGGGCAATTGCCCAACGACTGATGTCGGGAAGTTTGTATGTATGCTAATTATGCGGTAAACTCTGCTTGCGAGATGCAGGATTTGCGTGACGTCAATATGACGCGTTGTTCGCATGTAGCGTTGTAGATACCGCTACAGCGCTATTAAAGCCAAACAATTATTTACATTGAACCAGCATGAATGACAGCCTACATATTTTTTTGGAGCAATTATTTTCATAAATCAACAATTTTTTATTTCTTACCCCTTTATTCATAGCCGTTGCTTAAAGTTAATGAGGTAGTGAATTTTTGAGTCCGCGTATCACTGGTCAGTTTCTTCCAGTCGTCAGTTTATTTAATCGACTGTTTGGCCATACATTTTTGACGTTTGAACGTCACTTGACTTAACTTTAATCATCGCTTATATAATAATTGTCTGTCTTAAGGTGGATGCTCCAAGGTAGCCCGCGAAATTCAAATTTTCATACGTTTTTTGCAATTTGCTGGTCAGTAATAAGTTGTACGTTGATTAAAATATGATTCGCGGCCGTAACAAATATGTATTTATAGAATTAATAATAATCTTTAGCTTACGGAATGGTTTTGTAGTTCTTTGAAGTATATGTATATGTGGTATAAAAACATTCTCTCAAAAGGTACGTAACATTAGAATGTAACGTATTTTTTACAAATAATTAGAATAGCTAGCATGAATAATGAACCCTCTTCCTCAATTTGATCGTCTAGCGCAAGTTTTGCCCTTTTGAAGGCAAAACGAATCAAACAGCAACACTAGATGTCGGTGAGTGAAGTGTATCTGTGACCACAGAGCATGTAACCTTTCTGTGACAATGACATAATAAAAAGATATCCACAGGTAACAATTTTTTCTCGGTTACACTGTTTAATCCTATTTATATTATCTAGCACTGTTTTGATTTATTACCGATTCAGCTTCTATTGTGATATAGCTTTAATAGAAAAGCGACTAAAAAAAAACGAAATTTAAGGGAAAAAGGGATGGTGCTGACATCTAGAAAACTTAATCTGAAACTAAAAACGTGGCAGTCAGTCTCTCCATCTGGCTAAATGTTGAGCAAGACTTAAAATCTTCACGATAGATGCCGCTACAAAGCAGCTATTTGGTAAACGAGTCAGTACTAAAAATAAACTAAACCCAGTACCCAATAATGTTTTTAGTTTTTCTCATTATTTCAGTACTTTGTAGTAATAGCTGTTCACAAATGTTTCCAACTATTTATTAAAGTCCTAACAATCACTAATGGTCTATTTACAATGCGCAGCCGCTAGATGGCACTATTAATACTCATGCACAGTATCTCTGAATTCACTGTTACTGACCTAACTGTCCACCCTCAATCCTCAGATTCGTTTCGTTTAAGCGCGGTAGGGCAGGGGGCCTACTCCGAAGTGCAAAGTGTGAATGTTCGGATCGGCCCGACACATGGCTGAACCGAATATTATTGAAAAATGCGAAAAAAGTTCGATCTGCTCAGTTGGGTCGGGACCGTAATCAATATTCGAAAGAGTGTAGTAGTGTAGGATCGGAACCGACCGAACCAAATAGTAAATTCGTGGCAGGAAACGGCCGAACATTCGGCCGATACTACTTCGGAGTAGAACCCCTGGGTAGTAACCTGCGTCGCTGGTTCGGTTTGCCAGTCTTAAACAGTCTCAATTTGAATCCCATTCCACACGTCTCGTACGTGGGTGATCTCCTCATAAAAAGGAAGACATAATAAAAAGTGAAGAAGATAAACTAAGTGAAATAGAAATAAGGCAAAATTTTTTTAAGGAAGCATTTCGTCTATCAGTACCTACTAGAAATGCAAAAGGCGAAATTATTGAAAAATAGGAAAAGAAAGGCAACACGTATAATGAGATTTATTTCTAAATGCCGTAAGCCCGTGATAATAATTCGCGGGAGGAAGATATACCTCGCTGAGTTAATAAAGTTATTATACCTAGCCATTATTAAATATATAATATTAATAATATAAACCTAGAGATTTTTTTTTTGTATGTTTATTTGTTACGCTTTCACGTTATAATGGCAGAACGGATTTTTAGATGAAACACACACGCACAAGGGTAGACCATGATCTGAAGTACCTACTTAGAACTTTTTATTCCGATATTGGCGCCGATTCCCTTGTTCACAAACTTATCTAAATTTATGTTCAGTGCATCTTTTTCTTTCTATTTCATTAAAGTCAAAAGTCAAAGTCAAAGTCAAATCATTTATTTCAAATAGGCACATAAAAGGCACTTTTGAACGTCAAAAATAAAATTAGAATAAAATTGATTCTAGTCGCCCCTTCCAAAAGGTAGTTTTCGTATGGAGAAGAATGGGCAAGAAACTCCACCGTTACTCTTTTAAAATGTTTTACAATATATTGCATACATTATTTATATAATTATATGTGAAGACGATGCACCCAAAAATAAACTTACTATACCACAATAGGTAAAAGAATTAAAATGGATAAATGTAACCATGACATATAGATCAACTATGTGATAGATACATGGTGCTCACATATTCACAAACATTCCAAACGTAGACGATTTTCATAAATAAATAAGGAGTAATAAGTCCGGGTGTGACCCCAAGTAATTACAGAATGTAAATCAATGTCAAAAAAAAAAAAAAAAGAATAAATTATACAATTACATTAGCAACCAGTTTGATTTTGTCTAGACTCTAGAGATTGTCCTATGGAGCAAGACCAGCATGTTTCCAAGCATTCTTATCTTGGATATAATCCTCTAATTTGTAATATCCTTGCTTACAAAGTGTAATTTTAATATAAGTTTTAAATTTTCTTTCATTTAATTGCAATATTTCACAAGGTATTTTGTTGTAACATTTAACACAGTACCCCATAAAAGATGTATGAACTTTAGATAATCTGAAAAAAGGTTGATCTAATTTATCTTTATTTCTAGTATTAAAATTATGTCTATCACTTATTTTATTAAAAAGATGTTGATTTTTTCTTACATACATAATATTTTCATAAATGAATTGGCAAGGTACCGTCATAATATTAATCCTTTTAAATAGTTCCCTAAGAGATTCGCGGCGACGTAGATTGTAAATGGCTCTGACAGCTCTCTTTTGCAAAATAAAAATGGATTCAATGTCAGCAGCCCGACCCCACAGTAAAATGCCATATGACATAATACTGTGGAAGTAACTAAAATAGACCAAGCGCGCGGTTTCTTCGTCTGTTAATTGTCTTATCTTTCTAACAGCATATGCGGCCGAGCTTAGCCGCCCCGCAATAGATGTTATATGAGGTCCCCATTGTAATTTCTCGTCTAGCGTGATTCCTAGGAAAACTGCCTGATTAACAAATTCTAATTTTTGGCCATTCAATACGATGTCACATTCGCTACTTCTAACATTAGGTAATTTAAATCTAATGCATTTTGTTTTTTTTTCATTAAGTACTAAATTATTAACCGTAAACCAATCTTGGACCTGAAGAATAGAGTTATTCACGTCGTCAAGATTTTGTGACCGTCGGTCTATTTTAAAGATCAATGATGTGTCATCTGCAAATAACACCATCTTCGGTTGATTTTGAAGTAATTGGGGTAAATCATTAATATAAACTAAAAAGAGGAATGGACCCAATATCGAACCTTGAGGAACGCCCATTGTCATTTCAGAACCCAATGAGTTTACGCCATTTACTTGGATTTTAACCTTTCTATCTTTCAGGTATGATCTTAACAAGTCAAGTGCTGTTTTCCTAATCCCATAGTGCTCGAGTTTCATCAGAAGTGTTTCATGGTTTACGCAATCGAACGCCTTAGAGAGATCGCAAAAGATTCCAATAGCATCTTGTGCTTCTTCCCAGGCGTTAAAAATGTTCTTCATTAGGGTAACACCGGCGTCAGTGGTACAACGCCCTTTGGTGAAGCCGTACTGGTGTTCATGAAAGATGTAATTTTTATTAAAGTGACGTAACATTTGATTGAGCATCAACTTTTCAAACACCTTACTGAGAACTGGCAGAATTAGGAAAAGGACAGAAGATAAGTATTAGTTTAGTCCTGTCAAATTAAGATACTCCATAGACAACGTTTAGACGTGATTAAAAAATTGACTTAGGTAGTCAATTTTTTAATCACGTCTAAACGTTGTCTAAAACTACGTCAATTTACGTCAGGCGCTGACTAATTTGACAGGTAGGTAAATGGTTTTTATTGAAATAAATCCTTTGAATTAGCGTTTGTTATACTTAAGGGGAGCTCGCGTTTTATAGGTTTTTGCACAATAAGAGGTCAGTCAGCTTATACAGGTAATGTATAAGGTACCTAATGTCCGACCCCAACATAGTTGCGAAAGGGCTAGGCAGATGATGATGGTGATGTAAGGTGATTTTTGCCTTATGTGTGTACAGAAGCCAGCAGGTCAAGCTACCCGAAACTGTCAAATTTTCCCAATCAATCTTGAACCTTAAAATGCTTCAGCGATAAAGTTGAAAATCTATTAAAGTAATTTGACAGATTGTAGTAGCTTGATGTGCTGGCGTCTGTACAGGG
Organism: Apamea epomidion; assembly: GCA_947507525.1. Lineage (NCBI taxonomy): Eukaryota > Metazoa > Arthropoda > Insecta > Lepidoptera > Noctuidae > Apamea > Apamea epomidion. The sequence goes on along the minus strand of OX382237.1, from coordinate 4,886,771 downwards.
TGGACAAATAAGCGGAATACACTTTATTTTTTAAATTTTATTCTTTGAAATATAAAAAATATTAAGTATTTTTATTTCAATATAGTTTTTAGGGCCGGCAATTCAGTATGGAAAATAATCTAAGACAAATGTCCACCTCTAGCAGCATGGCAGATGTGAACCCTTCTCACTGCGTTTTTCATGACATTTTCACACATTTCCTGCGTTATTTCAGTGACTGTGTCTCAGATACTTTGTTTTAATTCTTGAAGATTCATTGGCCTGTTAGCATAGACACGTCCCATTAGATAGCCTCACAAAAAAAATCAGGAGCTGTTAAATCCGGGGATCTTAGGGGCCAGTCAATGTCACCCTTTCTCGAAATTAATCGACCCGGAAACATTCTTTTCTCTTCATATCAGGACGGCCACCAGTCGATATGCATTTAAGCGGAAATTGCAGAGCTATTTACCACATAGTAATAGTAATAGTAGTAATAGTAGTAGTTTAGTAGTAGTAATTGCAGAGTTAGTTACCAAATATCGCAGAGTCATCTCAACACCTCTATCCCTTGAATTTGTATATATGTATGTATAATAATTATAAGTATACATATATTCGTGCAGTGGCGGCCCAGTGGTAATGGCCCCGACTTACGAGTTGTAGGTCCTGGGTTCGAACCCCGGCCGGCTCTTTATTATTTCATCACCACTGCGAGTGTGTGAGGCCTGTGTCCCAGCAGTGGGAACATTATAGGCTGATTATGCTGTTATTCTATTAACTTATAACATTGGTAGAGGCTGGATAAAAAAGCCATGTCGGTTAACACCTCTACAGTAGGTAAAACGCCTCAAAGTCTTCGTCATTTATTTGCATTTATAGCAAAGCGGTACATAATATTATAGATGGTACAAAAATAATCTTGTGCAGTGACACATTTCAACCCCGCCCTACCCTTTCGGGGTATGCAGAAGTGCTGCGCTAATATGTACCAGTACCTGTTCTAATAACAAACGTTGTGCGCAGGTTCGGCGCGGATGCGAGGAGGCAAAACGGTTTGCCGTCGCAAGATAAGGCTACCAGATCGCAGACACTAATAAAACTTTTTGAAATAAAATTATTTTAATCTATTTCCACTTATATTTATTTTTCCTTAACTGCCTTCTGTCCCCTTAATCTAATGTTAACTAAAATAAAACTGTGTATTGAATATTTTTGAAAAAAAGTACGTAATTGCTACGAGGTCTGGGAACGATTCTTATCTGGGAATATACAGGATGACAGGGAAACTCGACGTGTTCCTTGAAAGGCGTTATACTGGAGGTCATTAGCAACAAAAGTCCAGTTAACTAGGGTTCAAAACTGGATGGTTGCCGAGCTGTGTCGGTTCTTTGATTTTTTAGAAATTGTCTGACTAGTTACTAAAAACAATTAATTATGAGGAAAAAACTACTCCACTCCAAACGTTTAATTGAAACTTTTTTGAAAGTGAAAAATGAGTGATTATTTAAAAAAAATGCTTGGAAAACTTACATAATCTCAGAAATAAAAGGTTTATAATATCAACATTTTTATTTTTTGTCCATCCAGTTTTGACCCCTATTCACTGGACTTAATTTGTTGCTAATGCCCTCTATTATAACCCCTTTCAAGGAATAGGTCGGGTTTCCCTGTCCCCCTGTATCCATAGTTTTAACAATTTTTGGCGGTTTGTCTGTGTGACCAATATTTTGTTCAAATTTTGCATAGATATTCCATAAAAGTTTGGTCAGTCTAAATTATCACGCTATTTGCTATGGGGGCTGAGCGTTATTAAATTACATAAGCATATATCCTCGTATTTCTGTAGTTTACCGTAAATGTTAAAAAGACCAGCCAATGGTTAAATTTTGCAGGTAGCTTACAGATTTAACTTTTATCAACACGCTATGCCTTTATGGAGCTAAGCAGTTAATCATGACATACGTATTTAAGAACGGCAATTCTAGTCAACTTTCAACAGAGCAAATAGCTTAGCCGTCCGACGACTACTTTGCAAACCTGTGGAATTAAGTACGATTCCCAAGCATTGATATTCTTTGTAACTCTTTATAGGGTCCTGTACCCAAAAGGTGGCAACGGGACCCTATCACAGTCCGTTCGTCCGTCTGTCGCAGGACTTTTGAACCGTAATAGGTAGACACTTGAAATGATCAGAGCATGTATTACTGTGGCCGCTAATCACCATTTTCCTGCCAATCTCCTGCCTTTATTCGTGGTCTGCGCAACATATATTTTTCTTCCATACTTCTCTATTAGTCCTCTCGGTAGTCACCCCTTTTCTAACCATACTATCAATGATGATATGGTTAGAAAAGGGGTGACTACCGGGTGTACCTCTAAAATAAACGAAGGATGGACTGTGTGAATGATCCTTCGTTTATTTTAGAGGTATGAGGAACAGGGTATAAAGTTCACTTATCCTCCTTAGAAATGGTAGGATCCTCCGACCAGACGGGTGACTGCGGTGATTCGTCAGTGAGTCGGTGTGGTGCTGCGATATGCTCCAGTGCGTCGGATGTGGTACAGCGCCGGGTTGCGGCTGACTGCTGGCCTCGACCAGGAGATGGGTTAAGATCTCTTCTTGTTGACCGACTGAAAGTGCAGTGTGCTGTGCCAAGGTAGCTTGCTGATGAGGAGGATACGCTTTGATGCCGTGGGTGCTGGTTGGTTGTGAACCAACGACTCACCGCTCGAAAGCTTGAGGAAGTGATGGTGATGACGTCATGCTGAACTAGCTGCTCTAAGGCTGTGCTAATGTCCATGTTCGGGGTCACCAGTTTAGAGGTATGAGGAACAGGTTGTAAAGTTCGCTCATCCTCCATAGAAAAGGGAGGATCCTCCGACCAGAAGGGTATCGTGTTTGATGGGCAACTGCCCGACGATTGACGTCGGGACGTTGTATACATATATGCTAGTTACACGATAAACTATGCTTGTGCAATGAATTTGGATTGGATTTGGATTTTGTGTTGCGTCAGTATAATGCGTCGTTCGCATATTGTGGCGTTGTAGATGCCGCCACAGTCTTCACCCTACTCTTATAGCCATCGACATTGATCTCAAATTATTCCTCAAGACATTTTCCACATTTAGAAAGCCGCTATAACAACAAATAACAAAATAAAGTTAAACATTCAAGAAGGTTGATCCTTACAAGAAAAGTATATTTTCGGCGTTTTTAGAAAATATTCTTCAATATTGTAAGTACAGTGCTACGGAAACCTTTCTGGCCGCTTTTTTTCACATTGCTATACTATTACATGATGGTTCGTAGAACGTACACAGAAAAACATCAAGTTTAGGCTCCTATCATCTTTGGTTATAATAGAAATAAATATCTGTGATTTGGTTAATGTTAATGATAAATCCCGTGTGTTTATAATCTACTGTTATGTATACTATTTTAGTGTGCATTCTTACGAATGCATATACTACGTACTACCTAATGGCCCATTAGGAGTACGTAGTATATATGCAGGAGCTAATAAACGGGTATGGAAAAAAACGATGTATTGTGCCAACCCCAAATAAATTGGGACACCTAAGGATAAGAGAATTATGATAATGACGATGTTGCAGAAATTTAGACGTTCATTAATTCACTAAAAACTATAAAATTCGCAAACAATGGGAAATTACTACTGAAGGCTGCGGGTGTCGACCTCAGGACAAGCTGCTTCTCACACGGACAACTGTACGTCGCCGACAACATTATAACAAACACAAAACATTACGACAAACGACGATAACATTATCAGTCCGTCTATTCATAAGGACATTGCCAATCGTTGACAAGTCAACAAGAACAAGCATTGAATGCCACGTTGAATGGCAATGCTAATTCTTTGGCCAATGAACGACCCAGCCCTCTGGTCACGTGAATAGCAATAAATATATATCCTAATTACAAAAAATAAGATTAATCAATTTCTCTTATAAAAGGACATCCTACCAACGAAGTACTTATCTTCCTACACGTTCTAAGAGTACTTACATAATTGCTAACTGAATGACGATTGAAATTGGTAATAAATCGGCAACGATCAGTCATTTAAATTGGACTTTAATTACGTGACTTACCTTCACTATGGTTTCTAAGCCCACAGCAGGCTTAGAGAGATGAAATTTTTTCATCTCGTATTTATTTTCTTGCCAATTTATGGAAAGTTACCGGAACATGGAAAGGTGGAGTTTTGTGAAACCCTGGAATGTGATGAAAGTGTCGACGAAAAAGTTTGTGGTGTAAAGTATGAAGATGAAGATGTTATATTCAAGCCGTTTGATAACGAGTGTAAATTGTTGAAGTATGGGTGTCGAGTTGATGATAGTGAAAGTAGGTACCGGTGTTTTTTATTATTTACAAGCGGACCCGGCAGACGTCGTCCTGTCCGAAAAAGCAGCGCCACCTACCGGGACCAATAATTGTGTATGCAAACCTTGTCCTGACAATAACAAACACAAAAAAAGAATATCGAATTTGGTGCAGTCGATCGGAAGTTATGCGCGTACATATATTTTGATGATTAATTTTTAGGGTTCCGTCGTCAACAAGGAACCTTTATAGTTTCGCTATGTCCGTCTGTCTGTCTGTCCGCGGTTTAGCTCAAAAACTATTGGTACTAGAAAGTTGTAATTTGGCATGAGTATACACGTTAATAACGCCGAAAAAGTGGTAAAATAAAATTATGAAAAAAACAATTATTTAGGGTACCTCCCCCACATGTAAAGTGGGGATGATAATTTTTTTTTTCGTCATTCTCCTAGTGGATATCGTTGGATAGGTCTTTTAAAAATATTAGAGGTTTGAGAAGACCGTGTTTTGATTAAGTAAACCGTTCGTGACTTATCAAGCTTTAAAGTACCAATTTTCGTTAGACTTAAGTGTCCCCCCCCTTCTACCAACTAAACGGTTGTAGTTAGAAATTCAAATGTCACGGCAGTAGTACCTATATACAACGAAGTTTAAAGGAAAACTATCACACTTAAGTGGGCTTTACAAGTTTACGAGTAATAGTCGACCAATTGTATTTGACTCGAAAATTTCGAACAACTCCATAGAAATGTCGATAGATGGCGCTAAGCGTCAGTTGTGTCGCGCTATTGTCTCATTCCTAAATAAGTTTTATAAAAAAAAAACAGTTGCTGTCGAATAAAATTATAGTTAGTTGTGTCTAAGTAATTAAATTAGTTGAGGATTGTGTCAAACCAGATCTAATTTAAGTTATTCATTTTAAGTTTTGTGTAACAATTAGTACTTATTTTAACTAGATAGCGGTGTCGTCGAATTAGATCTCACAATGGTTTCGTTCCCGGCAAAACCATAAGTAGTTAAGAAAATTATTGAGTTCTTGAGATTGTGTATTGAGGTGAAATATTTGAATTGTGAACTTCATATCAAGTCTCGTTGAGTGTAGGAATTTGCGAGTGAGTAGTGTAGCTCTGTGTCCTGTATTTAAATTCAAAACATCGGCTATGACAAGTCTTATCCAAATCTAAAAAAAAACAAAAACCTTTCCGTGCAAAATTGTCGGATCGGGTGAGGATTTGTATAGGAAGTCAAATTAGGTAGGTAGTCATGTTTGGCTTTTAGTTAGAGCATGGTACGAAACTATCAGTCGGCGAATACGACCCGCACTTGGCTGTTATAAAAACTACGGCACTTGACCGGTTTTTATTTATATAGATAAGCCAACCTTCCGTTTTCAAAAGGATATTCTTTTTAAAAACTAGCCTTTGTTATTGCCGTTTCTGTCCCACAGCTGGGCAAAAGCCTACAAAATTGTTTTTAAAATTGAACCCGAAGTGGTACGGGTATATTTTTGAGATTTTTTTTTTTTTGTTTATTTTCGGCTTTCCTGACCATCATAAAAAAGTTAGGTAGTAGTACGGCAAGAGTTTTTTGCGATTTCTGACTTTTGTGGTACTCAAACCGCTTTTGATCTTTTGACTTTTATGATCCTTAAAAGTAATAGGATCAATTGGCATCAATAAAGTTTTGGTGAAAACTGCCCATTTTCTTGCTGACTGTACTATTTAAAATATCTATAAATGCAGATCAAAATGTCTCAAGAACTTAAGGACAGTCTCCTAAGACAGTTTTCCTGTACCTTCATCGGTTAAGGTACCAGTCATAGATATAGCCACTAATAGCCAGCCCTTACTGCCCCGTCTCCAAAATTCACCTGTATAAAGTTTCTGACTAAAAAACTAAGATTCTAGTTGCAAACACTTCTAATCAACGCAGGAACACATCGCACAACGCAACGCGCTCTGATATCATTTCTATTTGCACTGAAGACAGTTGCTTGAACCCTAAGGCATAGCTCCCCCTCCTTCAATGTCTGTGAAAACAACATTAAAAAAAAAATTACGTTATGTAAAAATATATTTTATCGTAAAAATATCGAATAAAAATATAAACACTCAAACTTGATTACCGGTGGCGCGGCGGGCGTTTTGCCGCCGTGCGTCGCTACATATAGCCCTCTGCTCTACGCTTCCGGTAAGAAAACTAAATTAGGACGTCGCCCCAGCCACAACTTGATCAAGCCCTTTTCAACTAAGTTAGGATGTCGCCCACGACCGCCATAACTTAACCAATACTTTAACCTTTACCAATACTTTTTCCATAATTCGATTGACCAATTACGCAAATATTTTAACAGCCGTATAAAAAGGACTTGAAATATCGTTGTTATTGTCGAATATCGTTTAGTTAGACAATAGGTCCTCAACCTGGGCGATACTCGGGGCGACCTTCAGGGGGGCAGTAGAAAACTCAAAGAAAACTATAATCCCATCTTACGACAGACCTCTCAGACCTCTTACCTATTACACGTTTAAAAATAATGGTGGCAATAGCTGTTTCAAATCGGCGACAGATGGTATGTAAAATAAATTAGGGGGCTCTAGAATATATTTTTTCACAAAGTGGGCAAAATACGGTTGAGTACCTATAGCGTTAGATTCTCAATACTGTATTTGCATTCCACAATGTGTACCTAGGTGGTAAATTAAAATTATATGTGTTTTTTAAGGACGCTGTCGGGCACAGTAAAATAGTAGGAGAGAGGAAGCTTTGTAAAACTTAGCTAATCAGTCTACTGAACTAAATCTAATACATATTACTTTTTTTAAACATATATAGTTAACACTAAATACTTATTAAGATATGTTGGCACTTATATTTTGTTGTTTAAATATTCTTTCAGCAGAATAAAAATAAAAATAAATATTAGCACTACGAAACATACCTGGCCTTATCGGTTTTGTGGGGTGCATAGTTTTTTATGTACAAGAATTCAGTAAACTTATCATAAATATACAAATAATAAACAATAATAGACAAACAATAACTGTATAGGTTCACTTAATCATTGTGGTTCTTTCCTCAAAAGACCATTTCAGACACCTATCTTCATGGCCTTCACATGATCTGACTAAGATTATGTCTGGGTTTAAAAAGAGACTGACCTCTGAGTTTGTTTCGGCCTTTCTTCTCAGAGTAGTCAGATAGGAAACGCCGACCTCATCTAGTTTAATTTAAAATATGATTGACGTGTAAAAGTGATTGTACAAACCTACGAGTACTTACAGAAATAAATCATCTATCATCTATCTATATTTATATATATAAAATTCAAAGTCTATACATATAAAATTCAAAGTCCTGACTGATTGACTGACTGACACATCAACGCACAGCCTAAACCGCCTAGAGACATGAATTTTGGAGGGTGTGTTCTTCGTGAAGATTAGGTATCCACAAGGTAGTTTAATATAAACAAGCAAATAATAAGACCATAAATGTCAAAGTGGAGACTACCATGTAGAATGAAGCTCCTTTGTACTTGAATAGGTAAGTATAATTTTTTGTGTTTCTTCTCTTACGGCCGGGTGCGGAGAACATATTTATCATCAATGTTGGCATTCTGGAGGTAGGAAAACCTATCTAGCTTTGGTTTCAACGTCCCAATAATCAATATCAGTATCGAACTGTGTGATTATATTATACTGGCAGTTATGATTATACTGGCTACCATTAGTAGCTATCTGGCTTTAACTTACTGATAATAGGTTATTGGTTTTGGCCGTTAAACAACTTCTAATTAACTTTTAAATTAATCGAAACTTTAGTGGCGCTTTATTTGATGGCTCACATGAGCCTACAAGATGACAGGATTTAATCTTTAGAAATTATAGTTTAATTACTACACTAAAAACTATATTATTTTAGTGCTAGGAACAAAAAAGTCGCAAACAACTCAAATCTATACGTAAATAACGAACCTACCACCCAAGTTTCGTCGGAGAAGTATCTTGTTCTCCACCTAGACAAACATCTGACATGGCAGGTACATCTAGATAAGTTAAGATCTAAACTATCGTCTGTCATGAGCGCGATTCGAGGGATCGTCCGCTGCTTGCCGACATCTGTTAGGTATATCATTTACAACTCTATGGTAAAACCTCACCTAGAATACCGAATAGAGGTGTGGGGCACTGCAGCTAAAACCAATTTAAAACAAATCGAAACATGCCAAAACAAAATAATAAAACTCTTATTCCATTACCCCTAAACTCCGACTGAAAAAAATTATAAAGAAACTAAATTGATGACGCTATCACAGATATATAAATATAACACATGCATACTAGTACATAAGCTATTATATAAAAATATACACTCAAAAATAACCTTTATAAAAAAAGACAAACACAAAACCGTAGCACCAGACGACAAAACAACATTTGCTTAAGACCACCACGAACTAATTATATAACTAATAGATCTTTTGGTGCTCGAATGACGTTGACAGAAGGGCGGTGTTGGTAAACATTTTTGCAATTATCATCATCATCAGCCTACAGCAGTCCACTGCTGGACATAGGCCTCTCCTATTGCACGCCATTCAACTCGATTTTCGCTAACGCTCATCGAACTGCTACCAGCCACCCTGCGAATATTGTCAAAGTCAAAGTCAAAGATTTATTTGCAGATAAACATGGTTACAAAAGTTCCTACGATGGTAGTATATTATTAGTTTAACATATTCAATCATAACATAATGACATGCATATTTTTGGTATAGGTACAATTAGATCATTTCGATTTAAACTGAAGGAATTCTTTTATAGTATAGAAGGGATTCTCAATTAGCTACCTGTGTAAAGCCCTTCTAAAGCGGACCATTGAAAGTTCTTTAATTTGGTTAGGAATCTTGTTATAAATCTCCATACACATAGGGTAGCAACTTCGTCTATATAGTTCCGTTTTCGTTCTAGGAATAATTAATCTATTAGGATATCTAGTTTTGAACTTACACTTATCTCTCAGAAGCCAGTCGCTTACTTCACCTAGCCTGAGGGCGTCCTAGCTTATGCGTGCAATTATGGTTTTGTAAATACTTAACGGTTTAATGTATTTAAAAAACAAGATGGAGGCGTTAGTTCCGATTTTAGTCACGTGTCAAAAGAACCTTTTAGCGCTACCAACTCTAAAATACACGTTAAAAAAATAAACTATTGTCTATGGTGCTTAAATTCTCCCTGATGGCAACTACCGTCGACAGGCTCACTCAATTATTCGTGCCGCGATCGAATCTCAATTTAAACCTAACACAATAAGGCTTATATTTTCACAATAGCGTCACTGGGACCACCACCCCTGCAAGGATGTTGCATAGATACAATGTGGCTTAGCGAACCACCCAATCCTATTAGCGATATGAGAGAAACCATCGAATTGCAGGCACAGAGTTACTTACTTACCCTATAGTCGGCATTATTAAGGTAACCTACCTAGGAGTCATAAAGATATATAGGAATGTTTTGAATAGGAACAACAATAAACTTTAAGTTATTTTGTCAAAATTAGGCTTTTATTTAAAACATTACATAACATCACGGCTGTAATCCTTGTAGGGCTAGGCAGAGGTGTACCACCTACCTATAGTATGTACATACAAAACGCCAGTTATGTTTAAGATCCATGTACTCAATGAAAAAAAGAAATCATTTTATTTTTAATTATTAAACGTAAATGCAGAGAGAAGTAGAGAGAGTAGGTATGCCTTTGCCCTGCAGTGAGACATCACAGGCTTTTAATATTAAAATAAACGTAAATGCAGAATAACTAATTTATTTCAATATAAGGGTTGATTTTTCAATCACCAGATAACTTTTATCTGAAGAATAAAAACGGCGGTCTGACATATTATTTTCTATAGAAAAACTGTCAAACTGACATATTTCTTCCGCATTATTATATAAGACTTACTTATCTGACGATTCAAAAATATTCCCTAAGAACATTGATAAGACCCTTTTGAAAGACAATATTGTTGTGGTGTAGGTACTGAACTTGAACTTGAACCCACGACGAACTTTGCGTCCCTTTCCGTTCCCAATTCATCCCTTCCTGACCTTGCCCCAATTTATTTAGGGGCTGTCACATCTTATTCCATAAATCACTATCAGCCGTCATATCAGCATTCACTTTCTTCCTAGCCATAATGTATGAGAAACTAGTGTTTTAACTAATAAAATTAATTAATAAGATAATTAGACGAACTTTAAGTGAATAGAATATATATTTGTTTTGCAAATATGGGTAATACATAATAGGTTTACGTATCCATGTTACGTTTTATTTCGTGAGTTCCTCTACTTACCTCATCATCTTTCGCCCATCTTTTTTGTGGCCTAAATATTTTTTTAGCACCTATGCTTACGTACTTTTTAACAGTTTTCTTGTCACATGTTATCACGGGCCAAACCACTTTAAAAAAAAAGTTTATTTCTCGCCAGCATAGCAACAAGGAGTACATAAATTAAAAGTACTTATTACCAGTTAAGTATACGAATGTCATATATACATTACACAATAGTAATCCCACAGATGATGATCGGCTACCCTCAGTTTTTCTCTTACAAACTCCCGATCTATAAAGAGTTTGTAAGGAATAATCAGCATACCTGCTCGTTCTTCATTGCTGACAATTTTCTTAATTTTTATTTTAAATCTCTTTGAAAAATATTTCCTACCTAAGTAGGTACATTCATACATTCAATAGAAACTCATCAAGCTAGAAGATTAACTGCCCCTTGGATACACACAGTTAATAATCCAGTGCTTGTAACTTTCATTCGTAAGTAATTGTTAACGCCCGAAGCAGTCCGTACCAATCAATTAAAATGGTTGTATAACCAACCTTGTTTCATAGGACACCCTCTAATGGAACTGCAGCCAGACGGCAAGGGGAGATGTAAGCCCACCCATCTCCCCGTTGCCCTGGCACCAGACAGGTACCTACAATATTCCATATCACCCCAATTTCCCCCTGAGGCCCCATGCAAAATTAATACGGTGAGGTGTAGTATTGACGAATTGGGCTGATCACAATGCAATTCAAAATAACACTGGCAGTTACGCAATATAAAAATGTATTTTGTTAGTTTCGTATTTCGAATTTCAAAGGGGTGTCTGAAGGTGTTTTTTTTTTTAAGTTTATGTTATGCTTTGGTCGTGGAACAAGTATGACCTTTAACCATAGACACAATGTTCGACTGATTTTGAAATTAAGAATAGCATTTCATTTTAATATAATTATAACCAAACTTTTCGGCCGTTGAGTCAGTTTGTTTTTGTTCTCTTCATTTAACCTAACGGTAACGGGTACTCAAATTCCATTTATATTAAGATGTTTATTGAGATTGGAACGTAGACGGTGTCTGGTATGTCGACCCTTTGACTTGTTTGTAATCCGCTTTGATATAATTAACCCTCATCGAGCCAGTGTTTCACATCCCGCCTCGCCAAAAATATTTGTCGGAATAGGTCGGAGGGTTGAAAATACAAGTGTCTACTTAGGGAAATATGAAATGAATTCATGCAGGCACAGGTTAATTAAATGTTCTAATTTATGTAATCGTTTGCATCACCGGCTCCTTTTTGCGACTTTGTGACTTGTAGTGACAGTACAGTATGAAATAATAGTACGAAATTATAATATTCAAATTGTTAGTTAATATAATATCAAATGGAGATAATTTTCCGGGTACGATGCTTTTATAAGGAACCAACCTCAGTTCAGACATTTATTTTCTGAGACGTGTACTTACTACTTTCTATTGCTTGTTAAGTTTTAATCGAAAACATACCAAATAAATAGAAAGACTAATAGCAGAAACAGCAAGGATATCAGAGTCCTCATCCATCGCTGCCGTGATCGAGGTCAGAGCAAAAACCGTACGCAAAATACGCGCATTGTCGTGGAGCTGCGGACACCAGCCCGTATTACCTATTACCTAAGAGAAAAAAAAAACAAATAAGTTAATACTCTATCTTCTTATTTATCTATATTAATTGCACCTATGGATTTTGATATCTGAATTAAAATAATTTTATTTATTATTAAGTATGTACTTATACAGAGTTATTATACCTAAAATCAATGGAAGCCCAGAGAGTAAACTCTTCGCAGAGACGTAGAAAGACGATGGTCTTATTTAACGTAATGGATATCAAGATGTGTATCTTGATATCCATTACGTTATTAGAAAATGAAGCTTCAAGCACCCCTGATGTGAGTTTGATTTTAGTTCACGAGTAGTTGCAAGTGGCTCTTAGAGTTGAAGTTTGTAGACTTATGGTCCTTGTATAGTCTACGAATGTTGGATTGCCAAGCGTCCGGATAAAGCCGGACTTAGCCTATTTGAATGTCTATTCTGAAATATTTAATACATAATTAAAAATAAAAATATAATTATCCTAACCTAACTAAAACTATTAAAAACTAAAATATTGCGTCGAAATATTCCTCCGCATCGCTGTCGACTGGTAATGTACCCAAGAAACTGGCAGCATTGCCACGTTGTATGGCAATGCTTAGCCTCTGGCCAAGGTAAAAGCCAGCATTTGGGTCACGGGAAGTGTCAACCTGCCGTGTAGAGATTTAATTTTGAATGTAATAATAGTGAAAAACAATAAAAACATATTTAAAATATTTAAAGATATAATTTGTAAGTATTTAAATGAAATAAAGGAGATAATAATAATAAGTTTATTAATGCTTCAGTTTACAAAAAGGGGTATAGTGTTTGGAGCCTCCTTTTAAGCAAACAGTGCCTGTGTTAGGAGACTCCGCTCTTCCATAGTACAGCATTTTACTTATTCTAATTAACAAAAACCGTATAGGTACTTAAAAATAATATTGAAAGAATGAATGAATGAATTGCACCGATCCCAGCGTGGTTGGACCAGACTCGATTAATCGAATGAACCCCAAGATTCGCACTAGCTCCTGTAGCCTCATGTTCATGGTGCTACAGTGACCATTGCATATCTAGAAGTAGACCGGGGGGCGCGGTTTTTGTAAAGAGGACGTGCCCGTAGGAAAGGGTAGGATTTAAGAGCCTACCGGATATGCATCCTAGAGTAAGCCTTGGATTAGTGGAGAGATGGGTGATATTTGTCTATGGATGGGCATCTTTTAAAGACTACGCGGCCAGGTGCTTCAGGTCGAACTTCACCCGTGAATCTTTTGGCGAGGTTCTACTGCTTTCTCGGTTCTTTTGTATGTCCTTGCTCTGCTGTGCTATGTTGTGTTAGATGTTTCTGTTTTCGATGTCGTCGTCGGAGTTCTCGCTACTATCCGTTTCCGGTTTTTTGTATATTTCACTAGCAGCAATCTTGTTTTTGTCTTCAGCCGTATCCATCCAGAAATCGATTCCCTTGTCGAAGTACTTCATATCCTGTTTTAGGTTATCGTTCCACGTGTAGATAGGTCGACCTTCTCGGTTTTGGCCTTGTACTCCATTGCTGCATGCAGCAGATGTGGTGCGCGGCGCCGTAGACATGTGCGAGGTAGCACATCCTGTGATTCTTGATGCGTTTGGTTACTGTTTGTTCGTCTAAGATTTCATGTATTTTCTTTTGTCTCGATTTATTCCTGGAGTGGTTTATCAAATCTCTCATAACTCGCACATATTTTCTGAGTCTTGACCTGTTAGCTTTGGTACGTGCCGATACTTTCAAACCATGTATCATGCACGGGACGATCACCATTCGATACATGAGTCTGGCTAATTTCCAGTCCATATTGGAGTGTTTTATGAATGGTAGTAACGATTTGGCGTTTCTTATGGCCTGTTTGCAACGTTTTTTAATAGTGCATTGTCTGCTTAGTGTAGATGTTATAAGTGTACCTAGGTATTTAATCTCATCACATGTCGGTAAGCTTATTCCATTAAGGGTCACGTATGTCGTTTTCTGTGTAGCTGTGGGGTCCCTAATTAGTATTTTTGATTTTGTTTCGTTTACTTGGAGGCCCACACTATCTGGTATATCAATATGGTATAAGATACCTTCTAGCCCTTCTAGGTCATCTGTAATGAAGATAAGTTCGTCCGCAAATGATAGTACCAGGGGGAGTGAGATTTCACGATCCTGGTCAAGTTTTATTAATTGGGTTTCCTCCTCGAGGGTTCTAAGGACTTCGTTGATGACCAGTGTAAACAGGCGAGGGGACAGAGGGCAACCTTGTTTGACTCCCTTTCCTTTAATAATCCAACTGCTTTGCTGGCCACACCATTTGATGCATGTTCGTTCATTCAAGCATACCTTGATTATCCTGTTAGTTAGCGATTTGTTGGTACGTTGTAGTAGGATATCTCTTAGTGCATTGAGGTCTATGTCGAGGGCGAGTACATAAATTCTTTTACCTGCACTTCATTCCTCATCTAAGACCCTTTTGAGTGTAAAGATGTGTTATTGTTTTTTGGGATTGGCACCTGCACGGTCTCCAACCATGTGTCAGGTGCTTCGTTCTGTGTCCAGGCTTTATTCATGTGTTTGGTGACGGCTTCCTGTAGTATTAGGGGCATCGCTTTGTAGAGCTCGATAACTCGATTACTACTTGGTCAGTCCCGGGAGCTGTCCCATTCCGCATTTTCTTGATGATTTCCATTACGTCATCTGTAGTGGGTCCATCACCTTGTACTTCGGTTATCGGCTTTTTTATATTAACTGTTAGTATAAGACGGCCCTCGGTTTTTTTTAAAATTTGCTCCCAAATTTCGACGTTTTTTTTTGCAGTTTGTTTCTCCTGTAAAAATAGTACAGTATCTGCATGCGTTTCGCTGTGTGGTTTCTCCCCAGTCCGCTGAGGCAGGCCCTGCATGCTTTTTGTTCCTCCTGATATTTAACCTTTTGCAGTGTTACGCCTATTTGGATTATCTGGTTGCCTGCTTTGTAAGAATTTAGCCTTTTGCAGGTTAGCAAGAGCTAGTCGATGATCTCTGGAGAGAACTGGCTGAAGAATTAAAGTTTTCTGGGCAGCCGCTTTTAATACTTTCGTTATGGTATTCCAGGGTATTTCAATGTTTTAGTCCGTTGAGATGATTCCTATATTTTTTAGTTTTTTGTTATGCAATCTTGGTATTTTGTTTTGGTGAACTTGCTATTGAGGGCGGCATAATAGCATTGTTTATAGTTGAAATCCTTAGCCACTATTGTTGCCTCCTTCGCGGGTAGGTGTTGCCATTGTGTATTATTGTGCTTTGTGTTTTCTTTTTTGTTTGAAATTCGGTTTGTCCTTAGCAAACCCCAGATTATTTTATGGTCGGATATGCACCTAGCGGCCCATTCACCTTCAATAAATTCGAAGAATTTTTCTGTAGCGTGTGGCGTTATAATGTGATCCAATTGGGACTTTTGAGTGCCCTTTGACCATGTTAACCTGCATGATGATCTCGCTTTTGTCGTTTCTATTTGCAGTTTTTACCTGTTGGATCCATTAACAGTTCCCCGTTGCAGTTGGAGAAGTCATGGAGAAGATTTTGTTGAATCAGCCCTTTGCGTTGGTAATTTTGTGTATCATGGCGACCAATATCGCTCGCTTCGCTCATATAGCGAGTACATAACTTCTTTTACCTGCAAGCCGTTTCATCTAAGACCCTTTTAAGCGTAAATGTGGTCGTCTGTTGATCTATTGTTTAAAAAGGCAGCTTGATAGTTAGTAGTGCCCAACTCCGTTATTCATTCGCATCTTTAGGGTTGTTGTTTTAGGTACCTGCTCCAGCCACATGTCAGGCGTTTCGTTCTGTGACCAGGCTTTGTCCCTGTACGTATTTGGTGACGCACGTGACGGTTTTCTGTAATAAATGTGGTATCGCTTTGTAAAGCTCAATTACCACTTGGTTAGTTCTTGGAGTTTTTGTTGTTCATAGTGTGTTAATGAGCTAGCCAATTGGGGTTGTTTGTTTGTGACTGGGGTTTCATGGATTGTCCTTTCTCTTCACGTGTTTTGCACTGGTTAACTAAAGGTTTATTAGATTGTGGTGTTTTGACGTTGGTTGTTTCGGTCTTGCATTCGAGCTTGTAGAGGATGAGTATGTTGCCGGGTACTGGTATTTGTGCGCACATGCACATTTAGAACTCGGACGCGGCGACTAGGATACCTCTCCTCCCCAGAACGTCATGTTCAACTATGTAGTTATGTATTTTGCCATCCTTTGTTCCTGGAAGAGATTGCTGTTAGGGAGAAATTCTTGGAAGTGCTAGGCGAATTCTGTCGTCGTCTCAATGCTCCAAAAACATATAAAGCGAGGTTTTTACGGACAGACGCGTGGTCGAAAGTTAAACCCATATTTATTTGGTGGGCGTTCGCCTCGAAAAAAGAGTTCCCGTCTTTTGTCATCGGTTCACTTATGCTTTTGTTTTTATGGTGTTACAAGAGCTTCTCGGCGCATGTACTTAGAACTGGGATGGGTGTTTTTGTTTATCTTTAGGAATACTTCTTGTTATGCAAACTTAAGAGTTCGGAGTAGTTTTTTGTTGCACTGAGAGGTTTTTTTTTTTGTTGCAGCGGGCGTGGGTATAGAAACTTGACTTACAAGCTAGAAAAAAAAAGAAAAAAAAAGATAACTTGTTCAAGGCAGCTTTTAGTACAATGTTACAATAAGAAAAGCGTGGAGTACGAAATCTAGAACGATTCCGTATTTTGTGCTAGAATAATAGAGTGTATTAGTTTATTCAAACAAACTGAAACCCAGCCGGATACAGCTTCCAATGGAGATCCCTGAAATAAACGGAAAGGTCCCACCAGATTGGCACGCACAGAGCCCTCAGAGTCACTCGACGTCACCAGGATCCTCGGCCGGAAGACCCAGGCCTCTGGCTGTAGATCAAGAACGCACGTATGTCACCTTTCCACCGTTTTATGGTGTTTTAATTTGCACCCACGAAAACAACACGCAAAACACCATTCAAATTTCAAATAAGAGGTTCACACTCAAATTCAACCACTTGTTTCGCACGTGGGAACGCGACGGGACACGTCTGCTCTCTTCGACGGTCAGCATTCGAATTAGGTACTTAAAAATAATATTGAATAAAAATATATAAGTATTAAAATAAAATAAAAAATAAAAATGGATGTTAGTGAGAGTATGTTTCGAGTGTGAACATCTGTGCGTACCTATTATGTTTGTCTGCGAGAGTGTATGCGAGAGTGTGTTGAGAGTGTATGTGAGGGTGTATGTGAGAGTATATGCGAGAGTGTATGTGAGAGTGCATGCGAGAGTGTATGCGTGAGTGTTTGTGAGAGTGTAGGTGAGAGTGTATCTACTGCTTTATGTGCTCCAAAAGTGCCTCCGTGTAATCATATGTGAGTGTCTTTATCCAGTTTGTTATTGTTTTCTTACATTCATAACTTCTTTTCGTGTATATGTAAGTAATTTTGTTAATTTTATTATATAGTTGAGCAGACCGTTTATTGAATTGTCTACTGGCAAACATGGTTTTAGTCTGAGGAATTTGTGCAACAATGTTAGTCCTCCTTTTCCGTAATAAGTTTGGATCATATGGCAGGGTTTTATGTTTTTTTAAGACTGTTTGGATAATATACATTTTTCTTACGGAAAGTAGATCGCTAATTTTGTATAAGGTATCAGAAGGAAATCTTTTATTTTTAAAATACATTATCTTTATCAGAGCTCGTTGGGCTCGCTCCACGTCAATAAAATTAGTTTTCGCTGCACCACCCCAAATAGGGATACAATATAACAAGACAGACTGCGCCAAAGCCATGTAGATCTCATTAAGAACATTTCTTGTGTGGTCTCGTGTACTGGTCATACTTTTTGGAATAATATGACGAAGCGTTTTAAAGATCCAGCTTAATCTCCTAACCCTATTTGAGACCTGTTCAAGATGTGGATACCAGGATAACCGCTGATCGACTATCACACCTAGAAATTTAGTCTGTGGAACTTGTTTAATGTATGAACAATGTATTGGGTAGTTTTGCTTTAAGAGTAGTTGAGGACTAAAGAAACGATGGCTGGACTGTGTGAAAGATGAAGGGGACTACTGAGATGACGACTAATAGGAAAGTATGGAAGAAGACATGACGCTGATTCCAAATTAATTGGGATTGGGGTAAGATAATAAATTATAAGTTAGGCTTTTTGGATGTGAGTCCGGCCAAATTAGACGTTGTCGACCTGTCGGGCGTTATACATATTGATTTTTGATTTTATTTCACTAGAAGTTGTATAATAAAGGATCAAAAAAGTCTCGATTTACATACGCTAATCATTATCATTCAAAGTCGAAGTCAAAGTCAAATCTTTTATTTCAAATAGGCACATTAAAGGCACTTTTGAACGTCAAAAATAAAATAAAAATAAAATTGATTCTAGTCGCCTCTTCCAAAAGGTAGTTTTCGTATGGAAAAGAATGGGCAAGAAACTCCACCGTTACTCTTTTAAAATGTTTTACAATATTTTGCATACATTAATTATATAATTATATGTGAAGACGATGCACCTAAAGATAAAATTACTATACCACAATAGGTAAAAGAATTAAAATGGATAAATGAAACCATGACATATTCACAGATCATTTTCTGTTTTATTAAGTATCTGGTACTTGTTGACAGGCCTACACTGTCCTGTCCTCCCATACCTATAAATACTGTAGTTTAAAAACATTGTAAAAGCCAATTATTTTTAAAAGACTTACCATGGAGTTTCTTGCCGGCTCTTCTCCATAGGAAACAACCAATTGGAACTGTGCACCTAGCCTCTGACGTTTCATAAGTGCCCATGTAGGTTTATGTGAAATAAAATATTTTGATTTTGTTGCAAGTTTTTACTTTATTGCTTTTAAAATGTGGATATTGAAAAGTATTAAAAGTTAATTATATAGAAGTTACTGTTGTGTATAGATGTTTTTATTTTGTGATTTAGTTTTATATCATAATCATGACTAGTATTTTTCATGTTCTAGTAACGAGTTATAGTAGCAAAATGTTGCCAATTATTAAAAATAATCTAGGTAAATGATTGATTTAATCATGAGCCAAAAATTTGTAAACGCCCCACTACTTTTAAAATCTAAATTCTAGCTACATATATACAAAGTCAAAGTTAAATCATTTGTTTCAAATAGGCACATTAAAGGCACTTTTGAAAGTCAAAAATAAAATAAAAATAAAATTGATTCTAGTCGCCTCTTCCAAAAGGTAGTTTTCGTATGGAAAAGAATGGGCAAGAAACTCCACCGTTACTCTTTTAAAATGTTTTACAATATTTTGCATACATTAATTATATAATTATATGTGAAGACGATGCACCTAAAGATAAAATTACTATACCACAATAGGTAAAAGAATTAAAATGGATAAATGAAACCATGACATATAAATTAACTTTGTGATAGATACATGGTGCTCACATATTCACAAACATTCCAAAAGTAGACGATTTTCATAAATAAATAAGGATTAATAAGTCCGGGTGTGACCCCAAGTAATTACAGAATGTAAATCAATGTTAAAGAAAAAAAGAAGAATAAATTATACAATTACATTAGCAACCAGTTTGATTTTGTCTAGACTCTAGAGATTGTCCTATGGAGCAGGACCGGCATGTTTCCAAGCATTCTTATCTTGGATATAATCCTCTAATTTGTAATATCCTTGCTTACAAAGTGTTTGAGTGTTTGTTCATTTAATTGCAATATTTCACAAGGTATTTTGTTTTAACATTTAACACTACTGTGTTAAATGTTAAAACAAAAAAATATAATGAAAATATTATGTATGTAAGAAAAAAATCAACATCTTTTTAATAATATAAGTGATAGACATAATTTTAATACTAGAAATATCTGATCAGATTATCTAAAGTACAAACATCTTTTATGGGGAGTACCCCATAAAAGATGTATGTACTTTAGATAATCTGAAAAAAGGTTGATCTAATTTATCTTTATTTCTAGTATTAAAATTATGTCTATCACTTATTTTATTAAAAAGATGTTGATTTTTTCTTACATACATAATATTTTCATAAATGAATTGGCAAGGTACCGTCATAATATTAGGGGTTAAAGTATGAAATTGCCGATTTGTACTGAAAAATTGAAATTCGTTTTTTTTTTAATGTAACATATTTATTTAATCAAAATAATTACCATTATTATCTATACATTGCTGCCATCTAATAGGAAGGTCATTTATACCTTTGCGATAGAACTGTCGTGATCTAGATTCGACAAACTGTGTGAAAGCATTTTGTACTGCCTCCTGAGAAGAAAACTTTTTATCACGTAGAAAATTATCCAAATCACGAAAAAAATGGTAGTCCGTTGGAGCAAGGTCTGGCGAATACGGAGGGTGACGAATGGTTTCTAATTGCAGTTCCTGTAGAGTTGAAACGGTTTCTCGTGCTGTATGAGGTCTCGCGTTATCATGGAGCAATAATGGTGAAGATCGATTCATGAGTCGGGGCTGTTTCACTGCTAGTTTTGCTATCATTGTTCGGAGTTCGGCACAGTAGACATCTACCGTTATTGCTTGACCAGATCGGAGAAAGCTATAGTGAATAACACCATGCTGAGACCACCACACAGTTACCATTACCTTTTTATTGGTAAGCTTTGCTTTTCCATCACGAAAGCGTTTAAACCAATATCGCATGGTGCATTCATTAGCAGTCCCCTCTCCAAACGCAACATTGATATTGCGAGCTGTTTCTGCCGCGTTAGTTCCGCGTCGGAACTCGTATTCAAAATTAACTCGAATTTTCGAAGTATCCATCTGTCTTGTCTAAGCAGAATAAAAATAACAACTGAAAGTCGATAACCGGATGTTGCACATTTTTTAAAAAAGAACTTCATAGGTACCATGTGAAAAAAGTTTCACTCAAAAATATCAAACCATGAAGGTTCTATGTCCATTCGAAGTACCAATTACAATGAAACGCCAATTTCATACTTTAACCCCTATTATTAACCCTTTTAAATAGTTCCCTAAGAGATTCGCGGCGACGTTGATTGTAAATGGCTCTGACAGCTCTCTTTTGCAAAATAAAAATGGATTCAATGTCAGCAGCCCGACCCCACAGTAAAATGCCATATGACATAATACTGTGGAAGTAACTAAAATAGACCAAACGCGCGGTTTCTTTATCTGTTAACTGTCTTATCTTTCTAACAGCATATGCGGCCGAGCTTAGCTGCCCCGCAATAGATGTTATATGAGGTCCCCATTGTAATTTCTCGTGTTGCGTGATTCCTAGGAAAACTTTCTGATTAACAAATTCAAATTTTTGGCCATTCAATATGATGTCACATTCGCTATTTCTAACATTAGGTAATTTAAATCTAATGCATTTGGTTTTTTTTTCATTAAGTACTAAATTATTTACCGTAAACCAATCTTGGACCTGAAGAATAGAGTTATTCACGTCGTCAAGATTTTGTGACCGTCGGTCTATTTTAAAGATCAATGATGTGTCATCTGCAAATAACACCATCTTCGGTTGAATTTGAAGTAATTGGGGTAAATCATTAATATAAACTAAAAAGAGGAATGGACCCAATATCGAATCTTGAGGAACGCCCATTGTCATTTCAGACCCCAATGAGTTTACGCCATTTACTTGGACTTTAACCTTTCTATCTTTCAGGTATGATCTTAACAAGTCAAGTCCTGTTTTCCTAATCCCATAGTGCTCGAGTTTCATCAGAAGTGTTTCATGGTTTACGCAATCGAACGCCTTAGAGAGATCGCAAAAGATTCCAATAGCATCTTGTGCTTCTTCCCAGGCGTTAAAAATGCTCTTCATTAGGGTAACACCGGCGTCAGTGGTACAACGCCCTTTGGTGAAGCCGTACTGGTGTGCATAAAAGATGTAGTTTTTATTAAAGTGACGTAACATTTGACTGAGCATCAACTTTTCAAACACCTTACTGAGAACTGGCAGAATTGACACAGGTCTATAATTGTTGGGTTCTTTACTATCACCGGATTTGAACAATGGTACTACTTTACTATGTTTCATAAGATCCGGAAAGACTCCTTGGTCAACACTGGTGTTAAATATGAAAGCTAAATAGGGCGCAATGGTTTCGATGAGAGATCTACATACTTTTACAGACATACCCCAGAGATCTTCTGTTGATTTAATTTTAAGATCTTTAAAAGCTCTTATAACAGCCTGGGGGTTTGTATGCTGAAACCTAACCATTTGAATACCAAGACGGAATCCTTAGTAAGTTCAGGTGTCCGACCTTTTTTACCCCAAAAGTCTGCTCTGTCCCTCTAACTGGCTGGTCTGTTTCCGATTTTAGGACCTGTCAACTCTTATCGGATGAAAGTTTATCTAAACAAGTTTTATGTATGCTTTGTAAATGTCTGCATCCATTTTGCTTAGATTCAGAACTGCTTCTTAATGAGGGATATTGAACAGCTATTTTCTCGTTAAATAAGATTTTTGTAATTTTCCACTTTTTGCACCCTGCAAGTTAAATCAAATCAATGTCTGTTTGTAGCAGTACTTGTAAATGTTTTTCCGAATGGTCGAACTGGACTCTCCAACCTGATTTCACTGAGTTTTTGAGTACCACTTGAATGCAGTGCAACCCTTCGTTGAGATTAAATACGGAGGATTAAACATGCATGCACGCAGGCAGCAGCAGGTAATTGATAAAACAAAATTAAACAGCTTTAGTTTATACATGATTGAGTCGGTAGCAAAAATATCTTAAACTAAACTTAGTAGGTACCTATCTAGATTCAAAAGTAGTTTTTGAATTACCACTTGCCTTCCATTTTATAATGTTCTATGTTTTAAGAAAAGGAAGGAATCATGACGAGTTTGGAAACAGTTTTTATTTTATTAGCCTACGCGGAACTCCTGGGCAGAGGCCTCCCTCCACTCCTTCCATCTTTCGAAACCCCGTGCGTCCTCCATCCTGTGGAAATGGCGCTAACTATCGTCAAGCCAAAAAAAGGGTTGTTTCATATTACAATTACAAAATTATGGCCTTGCATACGTCAAAAAATAACGTGTACGTAACCATTATTATTTGACGTACGTATGTTACTTTAAACCAACCGTTTGAAACAACTGGCCCATAATAATAAAAAACAAAGAAATAACGACAAATGTCGACAGTGCCCAGGTGTAAACTCAACGAACACAAACTTACAGACCGCAAGTCCTCCACCGCTGCACTGGCAAATTTCAGCCGCGCAACACAAACAAACTTTGCTTGAGAACAAAAGTGTTTATCAGTTACCATAGCAACGGTAGACAATCGGGTCACAACCTGTTGCTATGTACCAAAGTCGGGCAACTTGGTAAGAGAGCCGAGGGTAACTTTGTTGATGAGATAAACGAGGGTCTTAAGGGATTTCCGCCGTTTATGGCCGGATTACAGAGCATCTCAAGGCCGGGGCGATTCGAACAGTTGGTCTGTTTAAGTATGCACCCTCCTCACGCCCAATCTACTGAACTGATTATGACGTTTTTGGTTTCTATTGGCTTTTATGAGGCTTTTATTGTTTGATGAAACACCCTTAATGTATTTATAAGTAATGAAGGTACTTCTAAATAGGTTATGCCTATGTCAGAAAGTGTTTTTCCGACATAGGCATACCAAATGGTTCTGATAGATGTCTGATGCTGCCACAAGTATACAGCACAGAGTTATAAACAACAGATAACAAAACAAAATGCATAAAAACTTATCCCGGGTTGCAGCAACGCGAAATCGCGTGTCAAAATTCATGAACTTGCATGGCTACACTCAAGCTCTAACGACGTCTTGAAGTCCATTTAATGATAAATGTCCCACTGCTGGGTAAAGGCTACTCTTATTCCATCCCTTTTTGTCCAGAGCTGCCAAGGACCAATCTTTATTAAAGGAGTCCAGTTCATCCAGTTATCTCTGTCGGGGCCTACCACGATGTTTACACAAATATTATTCAGTGTACATATTGCAGGCGCTGCAGAGCTTACAAAACCACAATTATCAACTGTGTGTAACGATCGATACGTGCATCGCATCAATTATTTAAAGCTCTGGCGCCGCCGTCGCACGAGACCTCGCCTAATGCCTCACTAAGAATATTTTATGACTTCGCTACAGTATTAAGTCCCTCTTTAATATTGTTGCAGCTTACGGCCTAATAAATATGAGACATTGTACTGCAAAATCAACGGTAGGGTCAGAAAACATTGAACATGTTCAGTTCGTCAATACCTGTGCCGACTGTACAGAGGGCGGTGACCCAGTGTGCGGCATCCGACCAGATGGCGAAGGATTCAAGATCAGAATGTTCGCGAATGAATGCCGGCTCAACAGACATAACTGTGAAGAGGAACATGAAGAACTACAATTCACTGTCACAGACTTCTTTATCTGTTCTAATGACCCAAGCTTAGAGGAAGAAGACGAAATGTTTGATGAGGAAGAATCTCCTGTGATAACCGAAGTGAATGGACCAAATAGTCCAATCAAAACAAAGAACCTTGTCATAGTCGATGGATCTATGTTAGACCCTCGAAATATTAATGAAAGTATCAGACATTTCTTCGCCGCAACCCACATTTTAGATCTACCGATGAGAGACATGCAGCCGATGTTCAACGAGTCTACACGAAAGAGAATGATCCATATCTTCGGGCCTGTCAAAGTATTCCAACCTTGGATCAAGATACCGAAGAATATCAGTGATGATTATTATCACAAGCCGACGTTGTCATCCTGCTATCATAGATGTCCAACTGTAAGTAAGACAGATTAAGAAGTAAATACAGGGTTATTTTAAATTGGCTAGCTAAACTCCACAGATGTGATGGGTTTCGATATCTAAACATGATAAAACCAAACATAATTAATTTGATGATTTTTTTTTTGTGGTCGACCATATTTGTTGTAGTAACTTGAATTATCAGTTTGCTAATTCTGTTTTTTGTGTAAACTTCACAGACGTGATAAAGATAAGAAAACAGTTTTCCCCAACTCATACTTTCAGTAACAACACTAGCGGTGGTCGACTTCCAAGAATAAAACATCAAATCTTTTTATTTTATAGTGTTTAGAGATTTCCATAACCATAACGTCTGCGGAGTTTCGCTAGCCAATTTAAACTAACGCTGTACAGGAAACTAGAGACAAAACAATTGTGTTCATTATAAATCGTTAGCTAACAGCATCTCCGGTCCCCTATTAGCGCCAGATCGCAGACATCTTGGCAACCATGATAATAAATGATAATAAAATCTTCCTTATTACATCAATATTTAAAAAGACCTTGGATACCAGGTCATATCCTACTTACATAACTTCGTTAAAATACAAGTTTCATTTAATAATCATGTAATTTAAAAATTGTTTTAATCTAGTAAGACAGTTACCGTAGCACCCAGAACGCTTAAACGAAACATAATTCTAAAAATAAACGACGAAATATTCACAGAAAAATCCAAAATAAATACCTGCTAGGAACTTACGGTAATCGGATCTTATTACATCGGATTGCCGTAAGAAAAATACCGAAACCGATCATAATCAGCCTATAATGTTCCCACTGCTGGGACACAGGCCTCCTCTCTGTGAGAGGGACTGGGCCGTAATCCACCACGCGGGCTCGTTGGTGGATGTCACATCTCTTCGAATTGTTAGTTTTCGGGCATGTCGGTTTTCACACGATGTTTTCCTTCACCGTTGTGTGAGCAGTGGTGATGAAATTATTTACACAAAGTAAAGCGCCTAGCTGGGTTCGAAATCACGATCTACAACTCGTAAGCCGGGGCCGTTACCACTGGGCTACCACTGGGCTACCACTGCTCACCGAAACCGATACTGATATCGAAATCAGGAAAATGTTGGATGCTTTAAAGAAGACGTATGAAAAAAGATTGCATGCAGCGGAGATGAGAATGTTGAGATGGATGTGTGGAGTGACGAGAATGGATAAAGTAAGAAATGAGTATATAAGAGGAAGTTTGAAAGTGGCGCCAGTGACAGAAAAGTTGAAAGGAAATCGTTTGGCTTGGTATGGGCATGTGATGAGAAGGGACGAAACGCATGTCACTAAAAGAGTGATGAATATACATGTTGATGGATGGAGAGGGAGAGGAAGGCCGAAGAAAAGATGGATGGATTGTGTGAGGAATGATATGAAAGAGAAGGGAGTGAATGATAGCGTGACGGTTGACAGGGGAGGATGGAAAAAGAAAACGTGTTGCGGCGACCACAAGTAACATGGGATAGGGGCAGGAAGATGATGATATGGTATGCATAATAAAGAGTATTCTATTCTACATTATTTATGTAAACTTCACAGACGTGATGGGTATGCGTATATATCTAAACACGATAAAACAGAAAACTTCTGCCACGGCTTATTTTAATGTCTTAATTGCTTTTATGTTTTCTATAACGGACGCTTTCAACATGCACGTCTTTCTACATCGTTCTCACATGTTTAATTTCAACATGAATGATGTGATCAATATTATGTGACAACTTTATGATTTAAAATAGTGTCTGTGGAGTTTCTTTGCCCGTTCTTTTCCATAGGTACCTACGCTTTGGAATGGGCAATTAACTTCATCTTTCTGATTGACCGACCCTTTGACAATTCAAAAGTGCCTGTAATTGGTTTATTTGAAATAAATGCAAACAGTTTTTCTCAACTCATACTTCAAGAAACAACACTAACAGCGGTTAGTATTATAATTATTACTAGAAAATCTTTTTAACATCCAAAAATTTTCTAACTATAAGTTGCAAAGCATCTCTGAATTCTCTCTGCTGAAAGTTGTCTATGGCAAACAAGTATGGTTTCTGCTTTAAAATTATTAATCCAATGTGATAATAACATAATATTATGACTGACGTAGCTATTGCACAGCGAAATTAAACGCTGCAGGCAACAAAGGTCGATATTGTGTGCCAGTGACAGTTTACAAAACGAAATAATTTGTATACTAAATTGGATTCTAATCGGTCTGACAGTTGACCTACGTACAACGGTATGGTTGAGAGTGATCTTAATGACCTGACAAATACATTATTAATTCTAATTATAACATAAGATAGCAGTAGCTCAATGGAAATTGCCGCGACTAGCAAGTTAGTAGTTCGAAGGTTCGAACCCAAGCAGGCACTATACTTCGTGTCAATTATTTCATCAATCACTACTGCTCTCATCCTACACTAGCCACACTAGCTGAAGACAAAGGGGAGCGGAAGGGAGAAAGGGAGGCATTTGCCCTGCAGCGGGACCACATAGGCTAAAAAGAATAATACTGCTCTCAAAACGGTAAAGGATAACATCGTGAGAGATTTACCAACCCGCACTGGGCCCGCGTGGTGGATCACGGCTCACTCCCTCTCTCAGAGAGGCCTGTGTCCCAGTAGTGGGAAAATTATAGGCTGATTATGCTATGCTGTACTGTAATCAAAAGCTCCCGAAGCTGGCAAAAGAAAGTTATAGTTACGTTAAATAAAATAACGTATACCTCCTTTTTTTGACGTTAAGAAAATCTATCAGACACCATACTCAATCCTAGAATCCGTACAACGCTAAACAATAGCGCTTTGTGTCGCAATTTATGTGTATAATCATGAAAGGTCCGATATATGTACATATACATAATATTATAAATTGAAGTCACATTTTGTGTCTGTCTCTGGCCTCGTTGTTCATCTAAGGGCAAATTTTTCAATAGTCAGATAACTTTTATCTGAAGAACATGACGTTTGACATATTTTCTACACAAAAGCTGTCAAACAATATTTACTTTTCAGTTCAGAATTATGTGACTACTGAAAAATCAGGCCTAAAATACGCAATGGATTCTGATGCGGCTTATATGCATAATACAAAATAGTAAACTTACATTATAATAAATAAATCTCCATGTTTTATCAAGTTGTAAAAACCGTACGAACCAGGGGTGGGACGCTTGCATTATTATTATTAAAAGCCTGGGATGTCTCAGTGCAGGACAAAGGCCCCCCTACTCTCCATCCACTTCTCACACCCTCTGTTCAAAGCTGCTAGGGACCAGGGGGCCTAAAAAGGCCACTTTGGCAGAATCATAATAAGATAACAATAAAATCATATTAAAAATCGTAAAATGGTCACAAACTGACAATTCATAATGTGATCTGTGCGCAATTCATATCACAATGAAATAACATTTAAACTGTAGAAATAAAAAATAAAAAACCAATTTGATTAATAAAAACTGTAAAATTACGGTTTTTATTTTTTTCATGCGGCAATGTTTACACCAAATATGAAATGAAATTTTACGAAAATTAGAGGAATTGCTAATGATCTGCTGGGAATTCAGGAAATGAATAGCTTTTAGAGGTATAGTGTAAAGTGAAGAGGTAAAGTGGCCTTTTTAGGCCCCCAGTTCTTATTGAAGGACTGCAATAATATTTATTTTTTTTGTTTTTTCAGAAATGTCCAGACACCTACGCGCCAGTGTGTGGCGTGCCCGGCATAGTGGCCAGAGAGCCGTCACTCATGTTCCAGAACCACTGCTTCATGGACGTCGCGCAGTGCAAGATGAGCTGGGAAGGCAAGAGTTTCACGTCTGGGAGTTCAGGTACTTACCTACTAACATCTCTAACGCCGCCAACTCTCAAATTCCCAAGACAAAAGGTGGTGGCAGGAATAGCCCAACCAGGTTGTACTGGACAAACATAACATTTATGAAGTTGTAACGTCACCACTCGGGAAAGCATTTATTAATTCACTTCCGAGTTTTCCGACCCACGGTTATTCGACTAATTGATAAATCATCTAGATTTCTTTATAACATGTAAGTTTAATATTATTGTTATAGATAGATAAATCCGTCGATGCTTATGGCTAAGTAATAACAGCCGCACGGGTCGATCGATCAGGTTAAGCTATGCTTGCCGCGCTTGTCCGTGGATGGGTGACCACCTTTACATACCAAGAACCCTCGTCTCTCGGAAAGCACGTTAATCCGTTGGTCCCGGCTGTCATTCGTGGATCTTTTACAGTCGTTACGGGTCGTCAGAAGCCCGAAAGTCTGACAACCAGTCTTACCAAGGGGTTTCTTATTACCCAGTAACTGAGTTGTGGAGGTCAGATAGGCAGTCGCTCCATGTAAAATACTGGTACTCAGCTGCATCCGGTTAGACTAGAAGCCGACCCCAAAATAGTTAGGAAAAGGTAGGCAAATGATGATGAGACGAAAAAATCCGTTGCGTAGTTTTAAAGAACAACGCGATCACAGGCACGAAAGGCTAATTTAATTTATAGTATAGTCTAGCAACAGCTCTGCCACAAATATGAACGTCAGTTGCTTGCCATGCAGCCTAATGTTCACCTATGCAGCTCATGTTGGTAACTGATGCTGCTGCTTTTTTCTTTTCTATTTCTTTTCTTTCTTTCTTTCTTCTTTGATGAAACACATGACTCTGACTGATGTTGTCGGCATACTGTGTAGCTTGCTAAGCCAAGTATTTATCAATCTCAAAGTCTGAACATTGATTAATGGTGGTTTTGTGCCTCAAACTGAATTCGAGTCCAATATACTAGATTTAGGGCCAATTTTTCCATCACTAAATAACTTTTATGAAGAACAAACAAAGCGATTTGATGTATTTTCTACACAAAAGCTATCAAACCGCAATTTTTATTTCTCAGTTAAAGTTACCTGAAGTTTGTAAAATCAGCACAATTCTTTAGATCAGTGGTCCTATTGTTTGTTCCTGACGGACGAAACTTTTCAAGGCGAATTTCATAAAAAAATCAACGCGGACCCGAATAAATACCAATTACTTAATAACTTTCTTTTGTTTCTAAGCTTTAAACTTGTGAATATGTAAATATAAAAACAACGTCATATTTTCTACAGAACAGTGTATTAGAACTAAGTCAAATGGTAGTCAAATTCATTTCATTAATTACCCCCTTATTTGTAAACGATGTTTAAAGTTAGTAATAATTAGTATCTGTTTAACCATACCTTTTTGACGTTTAAACATCTCTTAACTTAAAGCAAAGTTAAGATAAGAGAAGATAAGAGGGTAACTGAATATCATTTTCCAGTCCGTCGGCGGCGCTCCAATAAAATTGGCCTACCGACTCGCGGCGGCCAGACGGCTCGGCGCCGCTTTACATTTTAATTTTAGACAGAGACACACATTTGGCGTTAATTTTATTTTAAA
This sequence comes from Apamea epomidion, assembly GCA_947507525.1. Classification (NCBI taxonomy): domain Eukaryota; kingdom Metazoa; phylum Arthropoda; class Insecta; order Lepidoptera; family Noctuidae; genus Apamea; species Apamea epomidion. The sequence goes on along the minus strand of OX382237.1, from coordinate 4,856,221 downwards.
TAAAAAAACCGAACCAGTCGTGTGAGCTGACTGTTAAACATTTTAAAACTAAAACAAAATAAGTATCCTCAAAAGAGGTTCACAACTTTGGTAAAACTCTGTTGAATATTCCTCTCGGTTACGAAAATTTTTGGCGGGTTGAACTCCGGTGAAAAGGGGTGATGTCGGCGAGACAGGCTATAAATAGTATCATTTCGTAATTTGATACAGTCTGTGCGACAGATTCGCAAAAAAAAAAAACAGAACTTTAACATAGACCTTGTTATTTTCTATAAAAAGTGGCGATTAGCTAGTACAGTGGGTATTAAAAGGTGTTATCAGTCTGTTAAAATAATAAAATAAACAATTTTACTAAAAATAGAAAACAGATTTTTTTAATTAAAATAAATAGCGTAAAAATTGGCACGAAATAAACCACCCTTGGTAATATGGCACTAACCCACACGGCAGTGGTATCAACCATAGAAATGCATTCCTATATCTGTAGTATCAACAATTCAACACAATTTTTTGGTATTGTTATCAAATAATCACAAATTCAGTTAAATATTGTTATATAACAAAAACAAAGTAAGGTCCCACGGCTAGAATGTTAATTGTTATAAATTATTCAAACTGTGTATGTTTACACAATATTAATAAATTTAAATCTATATTTTAATTGTGTAGGACCTCATCTTGTTTTAAAAACATGATCGACGTGTAAAAGTTTTTGTACAAACCTACTTACAGAAATAAAATCATTTACCATTTATTTATCATTTTAAATACGTTATGTAAAATACGTGGTTTCAATTAATGTGATAATCTAATCCCCACACTGTATTAAAGTCCCATCTACAAAATAGCAAATATATTTTAAGCCCTTATAGTGGGCTGCTAGGCTACGGAATACGATCGATTACACGAGACGGGTATGAGTATTTTTAATCGAATCGATGGCCAATTAGCGATATTTTTCTCATTCCTTCCAAGCGTCTTAGCGTAAGTCCCTTAAGCGTTAGGAACTGTTATTTTCCTTCGATAAATACGTATTATTTTTGCTGTTGTTGTGAGAAATGGTTTTAATTAGTCATTATTGTAGTGTATTCCAGCAGACTTCCGTCGGATGTTATTATTCTCGTGATATCTAATCATTTTGTATAATGTATTTTATTCTGGCGACACGTGTTGTTTATTTCTGTTAGTAGATATTATAAGATACTTTTACGAGTCAAGTTGTTGGTCGGTAATCATAATCAAAATCAATCTGACTGTGCCTTCTCAATATATTTATGAAAATCATTTATATGCCCATAAAAATATAAAATTGTTTAAAAAATACAGTGATATCCATGATATAAATACTAGGAACAAACTCAAATTTGTTGTACCTACAAAAAGTTTCAAGAAAATAGGTGGCTCGTTCAGATGCCAATGCCGCTGCAGATGCTGATGCAGTGCCGCTTTTATAATAAAATTCCAAGCCCCGTTCAAGATCTAAGTCTTAATAAATTCAAATCATTCATTAAACGTAAGTTGTGCCAGAAAGCCTTTTATACCGGTAAGGATTATATCGAGGACAAAAAGGCTTGGGATTGAGCTGCTTCAAATTTTTACATAATGAATGTTTTTGTTTTTATTTTCTCTATTTGTTGTTTTTTTTTTTTATAAACACTTTGACATTAATGAATTTTATATATACTATGACATTTGCTTACTTTGTAAAGTATTCGATTATTTTAATTAATGTGAAGACTATGTGGGTCATTTTATTTATATTATTTTTCTCTGTGTTCTCTTAGTTTTTGTCATGGTCTGGCAGTTTGAGTAATTAATGTGGCCTACCCAAATGTCCTTTCTTTGGTATTGTTCGTCGAATCGTTGAGCTCCTTAAGTTTTGAGTTGAGCTGCACGATTTCTGACAAATGCGTGCACTGACTGGACAGGTCCTCTCAATCTGTGTGGTTCTTTCCTCAAAAGACCATCTCAGACATCGACCTACATGGTCTTCATATGATCTGACCAAGATTATGTCTGGACTTTAAAATAGACTATGACCTCTGAGTTTGTTTCGGCCTTTCTTCTCAGACTAGTCAGATAGGAAACGCCGACCTCATCTAGTTTTAAAATATGATTGACGTGTAAAATTGTTTGTACAAACCTACTTACAAAAATAAAATCATTTATCATTTATCATTATTTATAATCAAAATCATAATAGTACGAGCTACGCTGTACATTGACCTTTATGGTAGTTTGTACATACGTCACACTCATTTATGCACAAGCATTATGTTTAGCTGTGCATTTCTCTAACATAGCATTTAAGTGTAATAAGTGTGTTATTTATTATATTCCGTAGCAATAAATCCATCAAGGGAAACGTTTGTCTACTCATTTACATAGCAGAACATACCTCACAAGTTTAGATAACAAATACATAACATTTTCACTGTTGGGCATTGCACCCTAACAATAGTCATTTTCATAGGGCTTTTTTTACCTGGAGGGGTCCGCGGGTAAATAATAACTGCCATACAGGTCGATCGATCAGTGCGGTAATTGCGTAAGACACTATCAGTAGCAATGGGTTTCATTTTGACAGCTCAACAACAACATTCATTACGTTATTTACGTTGTTGAGCAGACCAATTCTTCGAACATTGAAGCAATGGATTAGCAATATCTTCAAATTGATTCAAATTGAGATCGATAGGGTGTTACGCAATTAGAGTGCAGGTTAAGCTACGCTCTGATCGATCTAGAAGCCCGAAAGTCTGACAACCAGAGTTACCAAGGGATATCGTATTTTGAGGAGTGGCTGGAGAGGCGTCACGTAGCCCTCACCTTCCGCCTGAAGCAGGACCGGACACGGTTGTTTCGGGAGGTTCCTGTTCGGGATAAGGCGGGAGAAAACGCCAGGGTGTCACCAGTGTGTGGATCGCGCGGAGGACACGGTGGAGCATACGGTGGAGGTCTGCCCGGCTTGGGCGGAGCACCGCCGCGTCCTCGTGGCGGCGATCGGCGGCGCCGATTTCTCGCGTCCGGCCGTGGTCCAGCCCATGGTACGGAGCGAGAGTGTATGAGAAGCTGTCACCTCCTTCTGCGAAGCATTAATGCTCGCAAAGGAAGAGGCAGAGCGCGTGAGGGAGAGGCAATCTCTGCGCCCTCACACCCCTAGTCGCCGCTTTATTTATCTCAACATCATATTACAGCCATTAAATGAAATAATGCACAATCTTAAATAGAGAAAGGTGTCTGAGATAGGAGGGTTCTGAGTTACAGATCACCCGGCTTTTAGATAGGACATGTTAATTTACAAAACGGTTAGAGTCAAGATATTATATATAAGAAAGTAAAATTGCAATTAAGTATGAGCAGAACATACAAAATTAAGAGAAAAATACAAATTGTTTTTGATAGGTACTCATAAAACTCAGTCCTGCAATCAAGGGTATCGTATTACCCAGTAACTGGGTTGTGGAGGTCAGAGAGGCAGTCGCTCCATTTAAAATACTAGTATTCAGCTGCAGCCGGTTAGACTGGAAGCCGACCCCAACATAGTTGGGAATTCCCAACATATTTTAAACCTAGATGGCGCCAACATTTCCTAGCTGGCTGATCCCTGAGAAGAAATGCCGAAACAAACTCAAGAGGTCATGGTCTCTTCTAAAGCGACCAAACATCAACTTGAGTTAATAACTTGAAGTTTAGACATGTATAGTTTGTTTAGTTATACAGCAGTCGTTTTAATTAATTTATTATTTATTTAAACTTTTCGCACAAAAAGGTACAAAGGCCTACGTAATGCCATGCGTATTCTCTACCAGTCAACTAAGGGTGGTGAAGAGATTAGATTTTAGGTGCTTTGGTTGAGAGGAACAATGAAAAAAAAGAATACTAATAGTAGGTTACACAAATACATACATAAGTTATAAACCTATAATTAATTAATTAATTTCACTTTATTTTGAAATACTTACATCAGTAACTTATTATAAAAGGTATTTAAATTACAATTATAACACCTTCACAGACTTATTGGAAGGGCATGGCTTACATGGCATACAGGGTTTGAAATGGGCAACTAGCTTCATCTTTCTGACTGACCGACCCCTCGACAATTCAAAAGTGCCTGTAATTGGTTTTTTTGAAATAAATACTTTGAGTTTGAGTATATCCAAGGCGATGTTAAAAGTCAAAATGAAACTTTAAGTTTCCAGAATTTTGATTTGATATTTAAAGAAAGGCTTCTTGACAGCGCCTTCATTTGCGAAGTATACTGTGCAACCTTACAACGACGTTCCTTCTAAACAACTCAGATGAAAATAAAATCATTGTTCCGACGTCTGCGAAGTTTGCGAAGAAGCTTAAAAAAATGTCTTAAACTTTCTATTGTGCAACCGCTGAGTTTCACCTGAATCCTTAAGAACTTACAGTTTACGAAGTTAGCAAGAAACGTTGATTTCAGAAATTGAAATAGAGGATAGACGAAATCGTATAAAACAATATCAAGTTCCATTTCATTCGCAGAAATAATATTAATTTCTGTATTTACAGTTCATACTAACTTCATCTGCACTAATTGGTTCATCTCTCGGAATCTCTATTTATTTTGAACATCCACTATGAAAGGATGGATCAAATTCACAGTAAGGGCTTCAGCACCAATTAAGTTAGAACTCAATGTAATTCAATCAAAATAATTATGTATTTTCAATATATTTCTATGAAAATAAACTTAAATAATTTAGAGCTGATTTTTCCAACGCCATAAATTTTTATCTGAGGAATAATTTAGAATTTTCGACAGTTCTTCCATACAAAATCTGTCAGACGTAAATTTTATTCCACGAATAAAAAATATCTGTCAATTGAAAAGTCAGCCCTTGGTGTTATTATTACTGCCAAAGTAAAAATAGTGTGGCTTAAAATAAAATGTCATCATCTTCATTTCACCCGAAATAATAGGGGTTAAAGTATGAAATTGCCGTTTCATTGTAATAGGTACTTCGAATGGACATAGAACCTTCATGGTTTGATATTTTTGAGTGAAACTATTTTCACATGGTACAGTCAGCAACAGAAGTCGTTGATCATAATTTGTTTCCAATATTTCCAAATCATTATTATTCAGCATAAGTTATTGACTAAAGTAAATTATTAACCAACTTGTCATAATTGAACTACAAAAGTCACTGAACTCAGTTAAACCTTTAATTGCTATACATTACTACCGACAAAATTGTATGATCTGTGATAAATACAAAAGTCGCTGAGCATAGCTAATTTCCCACATTTCCTGTTTGTTAAGACCGTTTGCTCCAAGGCACTGTCTGGCGAAGCGCAGCGCACCGCACCGCACACGCCACCGCACCGCACACACCACCGCACCGCACACACCGCCGCACCGCACACACCACCGCACCGCATAAACACAGTTACTAGTTCCGAACATAAATTCAATATAATTGACTATAATCGACTCTTCAAGTGACCAGAGGGCTGGCCTGTTTCTTGGCCAAAGAATTAGCATCGCCATACAACGTGGCAATGCTGCCAGCCTTTTGGGCACTGTTCCTGTTGACAGTGATGCGAACGAATTTTTTGATGTCCTGTGATTCTTTTGCTTATAATTTCACATGTACATACCTATGTATTATTATTTAAAATGTTAGCTAAAAAAACAACTGAAAGTCGATAATCGAATGTTGCACATTTTTTAAAAGAAGAACTTCATAGGTACCATGTGAAAAAAGCATTTGCAACATCCGATTATCGACTTTCAGTTGTTTTTTTTATTCAGCTTAGACAAGAAAGATGGATACTTCGAAAATTCGAGTTAATTTTGAATACGAGTTCCGACACGGAACTAACGCGGCAGAAACAGCTCGCAATATCAATGTTGCGTTTGGAGAGGGAACTGCTAATGAACGCACCGTGCGATTTTGGTTTAAACGCTTTGGTGATGGAAACTTTGATTTGAAGAACGAACCACGTGGAAGACCGCCCACACAGGTGAATAACAATGAATTGAAAGAGACGGTGGAAGCCGATCCGAGCCAAACTACCCAGGAATTAGCGGCATGGCGTTACCTTACCAACAGTATTGACTCATTTGCGTCAAATCAATAAAATAAAAAAATATGAGAAATGGATGCCTCATGATTTGACTGATCTGCAGAAAGAAACGCGTGTTGAAAGTTGTGTTGCCTTGTTGAATCGATACAGAAATTAAGGAATATTGGATTGAATTGTGACATGTGATGAAAAGTGGATTCTTTATGATAACCGTAAGCGAAAAATGCAATGGCTGACCCTAGGTCAAACGCCGCAACAGTGTCCTAAAGCAAAGCTTACCAATAAAAAGGTAATGGTAACTGTTTGGTGGTCTCAGCATGGTGTTATTCACTACAGCTTTCTCCGATCTGGTCAAGCAATAACGGCAGATGTCTAGTGTGCCGAACTCCGAACAATGATAGCAAAACTAGCAGTGAAACAGCCCCGACTCATGAATCGATCTTCACCATTATTGCTCCATGATAACGCGAGACCTCGTACAGCACGAGAAACCGTTTTAACTCTACAGGAACTGCAATTAGAAACCACTCGTCACCCTCCGTATTCGCCAGACCTTGCTCCAACGGACTACCATTTTTTTTCGTGATTTGGACAATTTTCTACGTGATAAAAAGTTTTCTTCTCAGGAGGCAGTACAAAATGATTTCACACAGTTTGTCGAATCTAGATCACGAGAGTTCTATCGCAAAGGCATAAATGACCTTCCTATTAGATGGCAGCAATGTATAGATAATAATGGTAATTATTTTGATTAAATAAATATGTTAAATTAAAAAAAAAACGAATTTCAATTTTTCAGTACAAATCGGCAATTTCATACTTTAACACCTAATACGTCCACTGCTGGACATAGGCCTCTCCTGTTGCACGCCATTCAACTCGATTTTCGGCAGCTCTCATCCAGCCGCTACTAGCCATCCTCCGAAGATCGTCGCTCCACCTAGCCTGACGTCCCACCTTACGTTTACCGATTCGCGGTCTTCACTCAAGAACACGTATACCCCAAAAAATAAAATGTAGTGACAAAAAATTAAAAGATAATTTCGTCATGTTGAGAGGATGAGTGAAAGGTGACTAACAAAAGGACGCCGCCGGTAGGGGAAGGAGATATAGTAATCTTATTGATAATATTCTTTTAGAAAGGTCAGGTTCGTAGTATTCTCAACCAGCGTGCTTGTATGACCAGCCGATCAATTTTTAAGTGAGCCACCAGAAGGCCAATTCTCGTAATTTAAAACGTTCAAAATCTAGTCGCAGTCTCATCTCGGCGACAAACAAATGTCAAAAACTTGTCAAAATGTAGGAAAATTAGACGTATTATTGACAGATTGACACTGAGATCAGACTGTGAACGTTCTTGAAATTACGAGAATTGCCCCTCTGATGTAAGCAAATGATACTATTGACCACTCACTTCACCAAAGTTTTCACGGTGAGATTTTTGCAGAATACACCGACAGATGTATGAGTGTACATGGGACTTTACCATAACTTTACGAGATGACTGTATACCTCTGCCTAACCCTTGGGGGACACAAAGCGTAATGTTATCTCATCTGTGTATGTGTACTATAAAAGTATTTTTTTATAGATAATCACTACGTCGTATATAAGATGGAATCATTATTGTATGAAATGTCATTACTACTAATACCATAGCAACTCGTAGCCGCCGCCTACGATATAGCCGCCCTTGCTACGACATTTACTTTTCAGTCTATTTTTGCTACGTTTCACGTGGGAACCGCTGCAGCTGTTGAAAAGTTTTTCTTGAGGGCAATTACTTAGGTTCGTTTGCAATATTGTAACTTTCAGTGTGTTAATATTTGAATTTTAAGACGAAGTTTAGTTATTGCATGGAATTTCAAGGAAAACATCGTGAGGAAACCAGCATGTCTTAGAAACAAAAACTCAAAAACATGTGATATCTACCAACCCGCGTGGTGGCTTACGGCCCACTCCCTCTCACAGAGAGGAGGCCTGTGTCCCAGCAGTGTGAACATTACAGGCTGATTATAGACGAAGTTCACACAGTTTTCATTCTGGAAGTTAAGGACCACTCATAAGTATGGTTCAGTTATAATTAGAAACGATTTATAAAAAATCTGTGCAATAACATCATCAATAACCCTCTGTTTTTATGCTAACACCCCATTGTAGTTAGTAACGTACCAGGCCACTTGCAGATTGAAACATTTTCGCATCAAAATACAAGAGCCGCTAAAGCCTCTTGAACTGCAACACCATAATAATTCCTTTATAATTGCAACACTAATTCCGAGTAATAATAATAATGATCCCTGTTACAAATTCCGTGAACAGCTTCCAATAAGACCCTTCAAAGGTAGGAATTTGTAGCTTCTACTCAGACTATCGTGTCTGAGAACCTACTTACCTGACGTATAATAGGTTCAAGTATTTTATTATTTTCAGACAAAGATGGAGTAAGAATGAAGTGTTCATTCGTACTTTTCAGAATAAAATATTCAGAAGAATTTGTTTTACCATATAAAACATTAAAGTACGACTTTAAACAACTTTGAAGTTTCGGTTTTATATTTAATTTTAAGGTTATTATGAATGTTAACCGGAATAAATTTCGGAAATGATGGCTACAACCGTATCTAAATCTATTGTGTAGTTTAAAAGAACAGAGTTTAGTTTAGTTAGTTTTAAGCGGTCACACAGACAGACGCAAAGAACAACTTTATTTTATAGATACTATAATAAATAGATAGTTTAACTAAAATGATTAAAAAATAAGACATAAGGGTCCTGTGGAAAATCTTTTTTTATACTTGCTCTTCAACTCTTGTAAGTAAGTCATCGCAACATATTAACGATTCAACGATTGACACCGGTAATAACAATGAACTGTGCCATATGGTTTAATACTAAAAAAAAAATGAAGACTATTAATTTTTAAGTTATGTAAGTAAATATTTTAAATTAATAAAAATCCGTATGCTAGGATTAATAGGATTTCCCATAGGCAAAAATTACGAATTGCCATAAAAACTTTAATTCCCTATTTAAACCATTTAGGGAATAAATTAAAGAAAACATATTTCCTTAGTACTTAATTTCATCGTATGGTTAAGGACATCTTGTGCAAAAATTCATGATTCAGGATTAGGCTGTGCGATGTCTGTAAGTGAGTGAATTAATGATTTTAAGATTTTCCTTAAGTAAATCTATACATTAGCGCTCCATTCCTTCATAATCCATGTTATACCTAAGCTGCGTAGGATGCAAGAGCAGAAATTTTTCCAAGAAATAATTTTCCAAGAAACCTTCTATAAGCTGATAAAATATTAAATTCCTGAGATGGCCTTCTTACCTGAACAATGAAGATATTTCTCTAAATCTCTATAGTGCCTTTTATCAATTTAATATTTTCTGTAAAAAAATTAAACAGGTATATTGAATTATGAGGCATGCAATATTGTTTATTTTTTCTCTTTTCGTAGGTCGCTTCATGAAATTTAGTTTCTTTAAAATGCTAATAAAGTCATGCTAAAAACATGAAAGGAAGACATCCTATCATTTTAAGCTGTAGAGATCAACGAAAAATTAATCAAAACTCTGTGAGTTCTACGTGGAAAAGTTTACTGTAGGTAATAAATCTTGTTTTACAGCCACTTTTTTACAAATGCGTTGCTTCAGCAATATTATAAAAAAGCTACGAAAGGTTTCTGTTTTTACCACGGGTTCAATTAATTTACCAAAATAAACTACTATTTAAAAAAATGTCCTTTGTTTTTGTATTTATTTGTATAGGAAGCCATTTAATTTAGTATCTAGTGCAAATGGTTATCTATACATACAATAAAACTCATTAATAGTTTATTAACTCATCATCTACGTAGCCTTTTCCCAACTATGTTGGGGTCGGCTTCCAGTCTAACCGGATGCAGCTGAATACCAGTATTTTACATGGAGCGACTGCCTATCTGACCTCCAAAACCCAGTTACTGGGTAATACGATATATAGATAGTTTATATCATCATCTGCCTAGCCTTTTCCATAGATAGATAGTTTATATAATAGTAAGTATTTTATTAACTACAAAAAAATAAACGCCAGCCACGTTTAGATTCATGCCAAACAAAAATCACTGCTGCATTTAAAACAACAGTGTTTGCATTCAATAAAAAGGTCAAACCGGACATGGCTTACCAAAATCAATTTACGCTGGTCCCATCATCAACCAGGCGTGGAACGGATTAACGCTAGCCAGAGGGTGGCTTTTAGCATTCGATTAGCGTGACTGACTGGCCAAATGGAAGAGTACACTTTAATGGATATTGTGTGTATGTAGTTTATATGTACATCAAGGAAAACTCACCCCTATTAATCCGTGTAATGGTCTTGGGTTAACAAATAAGTAAAGGTGTAACATAATGTACATACTCACAGTTATCTTCATTCATGCCTCCAGGTCAGAACAAGCATTCTGTTACCGTTAGGCGCTGATCTGATTATTTATTACGACACGTTTCATCCACAATCAGTACACAGACACAGCTCCATCTTTAAGATGACACTACGATGATTTAGTGACATCCAAGGGTTGGTAATTACGCCCACACTGATGGATATAATTTTTCCTATAATCACTATACTTCTAATACAAAATAACTATAGATTTTATCGTATTTTATTAATAATATATTTTATTATGACAGCTTTGACAACGACGTTTAATACGTCGCCATGGCAACCTTTCTTTCAAATTCTTACCTGCCTGTATCTTTTTAGCTAATTAGACATGAATACTTATTATATTTAATTACTGGCCATCTTCGTAACTCAAATTCATATTTTCTACATGATGTTATTCTACGAGCTGACATTATAGATCCACGCAATCCAAGGATCAGTTCGGGTTTCGCCTCTAAAGCGGATACAATAAAGAGCCTGATACTCCAGGGCTACCTATCCCGGGAATACCCAGTGTACCTCTCCGCTCCGGTACCTCTCGGACCCTGCCTACGCCTCCGTCCTCCGTACTCCGTGAAGGGCTCCTGTGATTATTGGGCCGCGCCTCATCCGAGGGCCGCCTCACCTGGCGGGCTGACAGCGTCTGTGTCGTGCCTCTCTCTCTTGCTATCGAGCTGCGTCCTGCCTTGCTGCGTGGACCCTCCAACGGGTGTCCTCCGCCTGCACTCATCTATACCTGTATCTGCGCCGGCTCCTGCTGCCGTGCTGCAGCCTGCCCTGCTGCGTGGGCCCTCCTACGAGTGTCCTCCGCCTGCACTCATCTATACCTGTACCTGCGCCGGCTCCTGCTGCCGTGCTGCAGCCTGCCCTGCTGCGTGGGCCCTCCTACGAGTGTCCTCCGTGCCGCACACGCACCAGCGACCTGCCCTCATCTGTACCTGCATCTGTCGCCGGCACCTGCCTCACGTCTACCTCTCTCCATCTGCATCTCCACCTCAGCCTCCTCAGCCCACCTATCACGCATCGTCATCCACACACCCCACCTCCACAAACTACACACCTCTCTGTCCATCTCCATCTTAAAGTTATAAATATACCTTTAATTGTTTTCTACCTCCCTTTCTTTAATTTCATTTTCCTTTGGTTTTTATAAGTTAGTTACTTGTCGCTACACGACAAAGGGTAACAAAAGTTTTATTGATTAAAAAATTATTAATTGGAATAAATTGTAAAAATAAAACTAGCGAAATGTGGGTGTACTGCCTAACTCTTCAGGGAATACAGAGGTGCATAATCAGCCTATATTGTTCCCACTACTGGGACACAGTGACACCTCCCCTCTTCGAAAGGGAACGGGCTGTAATCTACCACGCGGATTCAGTGCGGGTTGGTAGATGTTACATGTGAGCGAATTTTTGTTTCTAGGACATGCCGGTTTCCTCACGATCTTTTCCTTCACTGTTTTAAGAGAAGTGCTGATAAAATTATTTACACTAAGTGAAGCGCCTGCCTGGGTTCGAACACACGACCGACAACTCGTAAGTCGGGTCCGTTACCACTGAGCCATCACTCTTGTTACATACAGGCGTGGTGTTATATTATTAATTGTGGAATTTGCATTGCACCCGTCCAAGTAACAGTCGAATCTATTTGTTGAAATTTTCACCCACATTTCCCTAATCCAATGTACCTAATTTAACTTTTACATGGTATTTATCAGGAACACTACGACGCGGTGACCGGCCGTACTAACATCAGAATAAACGGTCACCCATAAAATGTTTTTTGTCTTCTAGAATACAATGGAAGCAATTGTTTGAGAATAGGAAGCAAAGAGGAAGCAATTCTTGGGCATAAATTCAACGTTAAATACGCCTAGTTACCGTTCATCCAGACGCACACAATAGTTTTCGTGAAACTAAAATATCATAGTGTACTATTTACTCTTTTTTAAAATAGTTTTTTCATCTATTTCAGTACTGTTTAGATGTGCATCGTTGCTCTAATAATATATATAAAAAGTAAAAACACTTCGTAAGGAATCTCTATAACTCGAACCTCGTTAAGTCGAAATCCTCAGTAAGTCGAAAAAAAATGCCATTCCCTTCCACTGAACCCCTAAATACGCGATATCTCAAATTATTTCGACTTTGTAATTCGAACAAAATGTTGTTTCTCTACGAAGTATTGATAACACATATTTATACTCTATAACTCGAATTTCAATAAGGCGACTCCGTAAGTTGTAGTTAGTAAAATACGACTTACTTGGAATTCCCCGAAATAATAGTAATGAAAACCAAAATGAATGTTCGGGTTCGGGGCTTCTAATCTATTGTGTTTGTCTTGTACACGTGCAATGAATGAATACACTCATTAAACTTTCTAAGTAACACAGCTGTGAACGTTATGTTTGTTCCTTGTCGACACAGGACACGATTACTTCTAGCGGAGCTTGTCCGTCAGTACTTATTTGGCTGTTAACTAACAACAACATGAATACAACGCGGAAACTAAAGAATTTAACTCTACGTGAAAAAAGCGATGTTATCAATGCGGTAAAAAGTGGCATGAAAAAAAAGACGTAGCGGCTCAATACACAAGCACTTTGTCTACAATAATTAAGAATGAAGCCGACATATTGCAAAGATATGAATCAAGTAGCAATTTGTCTAGCAAAAGACGGTGTCTAACGGAGTTTCCTGATTTAGAGGAATCCCGGAGGGTTTCCGGATTTTTTTTAGTGTACAGTTTACTTCACTAATATGTAATTTGTTTTAATATGTAAAAAATAAATACATACTATAAAACTTAAGTTGAATTGTTATTCAAATTTGACTCTACAAATTGAAAAATATACTTAGAAATCGCGCCTTTGTCAGTCGAAATTTCAGCAGTTAAATCATGTATCTCAAGGATCTTGTTAAGTCGAAAACTCGTTAACTCGATTTTTTTTTTGCATTTCCCTTGACATTCGAGATATAGAGATTCCACTGTAACTTAATAAACTGCTAGGTACCGAGTAATTTACTGACAGGGTGCACTCTACCTGAACAAAGGATGTTTGTCGTAGGGAAAACAATAACATGCCGCATTTTCCTTTATAAGGAATTTAATTCCATTAACTATGCTTTCGCTTTATAATAACAAACAGTTTGTTCAATTACGCCCTTTAAAGTATGCTAGATATATTAAAAGCCGTCACGGCACTTTACCTGTATTTTTATTAAACTAACTAGCGGTTGCCCGCGACTTTGTCTGCAATCCATGATGAAAAGTAGGCTATGTCCTTTTCCACGTTCCCAGCTACCTATCTGTCAAATTTCATCTAAATCCATTCGGCCGTTTTAGCGTGAAAGCGTAACAAATAAACAAACAAACAAGTTCATTTTCGCAGTTATAATATTAGTTACGATTAAGGACATATTCCGGTCTGAGGGCGACATTATTATCCCGTTGACTGCCAGACGACAGACAAAATACAAAAACCTATTGTTACTTTTTACGCCTGTAAAATATAAGAACTTTAATAAGTTAAACTGTGGGGTGAAGCGGGGCCGAATTCCAATTCGAACACAGGCGTGGGCAAAGTGTTACTGAGTTTTTCCATCATGAATCAGGCAAAAAGTTCGCCGTAACGTTTGACCTTTAAATAAAATGAGGTTTGGGTACCCACTATAAGTACACTGCTTATCTCGTCGGGGAATACAGACGAGGTATTCCTGGACGAGATAAGCAGTGACGAGGAGCTCCGTGTACTTTCAAATTCCTAAAACCTGAAAGCCAATTCCAGTAATTAAAAACGTTCAGAATCTAGTCGCAATTTCATCTCAGCGACAATCAATGTCAAAAACTTGTCAAAAATGTAGGAAAACTACAGGTATTTTTTTCAGATTGAGATTGAGATTAGACTTTGAACGTTCTAAAAATTAGAAGAATTGCTCCTCTAATCAATTTATATTGTTGCCATATTTCCAGCATACATCGAGTCTTCGTTCCTGTTCTGCCTGGGAGATGAACTGAACGGCTTGTACCGGTTCCTGCCCCTCATCAGGACCCTGCAGCACATGGGCAGACTGAAGAATAGGGGCCACTTTAGGTACAAGATGAGAAACATGAGGTTCTTCAATAACCTGCTGGGAAGAGAACCTAAGCTTATGGGATAGTTAATAAAAACTTTTAGTTCGTGTTTTATTTCTTGTTTGTAAAAAAAAAAAAAATTGATACAAAAATGCTAGACAGAATGAAACTGACATTCAAATCAAATATTGTCTTATTTTACTACAAGGGTTTTAAAAATCAACTCACCCTCCTTTTTGGGTTCGATTCCCACCCAGGACAAATGTTTGTGTAATGAGCACAATCATTTGTTCTGTGCCTGGGTGTAATTTATCTATAATATTTATGTATTTAGAAATATATAAGTATGTTTATCAGTTGTCTAGTACCCATAACACAAGCTCTGCTTAGCTTGGGACTAGATGGCGTTGTGTGATAGTTGTGGAATATTTATTTATTTATTTATTTTTGTCCTCGAGGCATCCGACCCACGGGTACATCGCTCGCAGAGGATGTAAACTGTAATGTACAAACATACCGCAGTCAATCGACTTCAACCGTTGATTCGAAATGTGTCACAATGGTCCATACATATGAAATTAGCGTTTTATATAGAAAAAGCATTTTTTTTTTTTTGTGAAATCACATATTTAATCATTCAGTATGTACCATTGTTACCTTTGTAGTTCATTGATTCCTTTGCTGAAAAATGTGGGAGAATCTATAAAATCTTTGATGGCGGTTTTGACGGCCTCATCGGAATTGATTTTTTTTCCTTGCAAGAATTTATCCAAATTCCGGAAAAAGTGGTAATTTGTTCGAGCAAGGTCCGGGGCGTATGGTGGGTGTCGAAAACATTTAAATCGCAGCTCCTCTAAGCTAGCCTTCCACGGGGTTTGTTCTGTAGGTCAAAATTTCCGGAACAAAAACGTACCGTGTTTTCTTTTACAGTAGTTTCCCCATACACAGCTGTTTCTGCAGCGCTGGTGGAACTCGTACTCCTAAATAACGCGATATTTTAAGTTTTCCATATTGTGAACAGAACGATGTCAAATTGCGCGAAAACAAATGAATCACTAAATTCGAAACACAAATACAAGCCTAAATTTGAATTTCCAAAGCTAAAGCCAGGGGGGGAATTCTCGCAATTTTAAGAACGTTCACAGTCTGATCTCAGTCTCAATCTGTCAAAAATTACTTCTAGTTTCCCTATATTTTGACAAGTTTTTCGACATTTTTTTGTCGCCGAGATGAGACTGCGACTAGATTTTTAACATTTTAAATTACGAGAATTACCCCTCTCATCTCAATCTCAATCTGTCAAAAATACCTCTAATTTCCCTACATTTTAACAAGCTTTTCACATTTGTTGGTCACCGAGATGAGACTGCGACTAGATTTTGAACGTTTTAAATTACGAGAATTGGCCGTAAGAACCTAACAATTACCTATATCACAAAATAATGTCACAATGTCTTCAACCGACCGCTCACTTTATCGCAATCAAACACCCGCCATTCTCTTCACTCAATGTCTACCTGCCTGCCTCGGCAGCGATATAAGTGGTATTATAAGTCATTTACTTATTTATTTATCATACATAAGAACAAACATGTTGAGGTTTTTTTATTATGAAGAGTGTGCTATGATGTTTCGTTCTTCAGAAATTCACAAATTAAGTCTTTATGGTTATCTCAACTCTCTAGCCGCTGCGGTGTCAATGCTGAAAATTTGTTATCACTACAAAAACGCAAACACAGAAATGTTCTTACTAACTCATCCATACTTTTATTTATATTATAAAACGAATACTTATTATAAATTAGAAAGTAACTGTCTGTAGGTATGTAACCTTTTCACGTCTACACCACTGAATGGATTTCGATTAAAAATTGGCAAGGAGATAGATGGCATCCTGAGAAAGGAAATCAGCTTTTTGTCCCGGCAGAACGTTCCTGTGGGATAATTTCCCACATCCACGCGAGCGAAGCCGCGGGCGGAACCTAGTAGGTAATATTCTAGAAAAACTTTCGTTAGGTACTGAAGATTTTTCTTCTATAGGCTAAGCGCGCATTACTACATAATCGTTGCGGATAATAATCGCCAATCTTTGAACAATACCAATAGTCCTGAGTCTCGCGCACTGCAGTAAAAATGCTTGAGAATTCGCTTGAAAGCTTATTTGCGTTTACGATTTTATTCCGCATGAACATGCGATAGAAAAATCACATCACAGTGCGCGCATAGTCTTACTTGGCGATATCAATTACGAAAGAGGTAAGAGGTACGTCCAAAACATCATCAGGACATCATCTCAATCTATGTAATGTTATATCGTAATTATTCCATTCAGTGACCAGCACAAAAGCAAACTGACCACTGTCGCCACAAGGCACAACAATCAATACACGAACCCTTTGATATTCGATACGATCATACGTCAAAGACATACACAAAGGCCTAACGCACAATGTTCAGTAGTAATTCCAGGAATAGCAAACGTTAACGTTGGCTTAGTTGATGAAGACATCCGAGCACACTGCCCATCTACCGCCCCTCCCTGTGAAATCTTTAGGGTGGTTCTGCATGTAACCAAATGCCGACCACTGATTAGAATGTCTCATCTATAATTGTACATATAGCATTAAAGTTTAATATGCAGGCGATAAATTCACGTTTATGTTTTTTTAACCTGTCATATGCAAATTATTTATTTAGGGCTGATTTTTCAATCGACAGATAATTTTTATTCGTGGAATAAAATTGACGTCTGACAGATTTTGTATGGAAGAACTGTCAAAAATTCAAAATTATTACCCGGATAAAATTATCTGGCGTTGGAAAAATCCGCCCTTAAAGAAATAAAGAAAAAGTATTTATTGGGACTCGCCCAAGAATACTACAAACTACACCAACGCGCAAAAACTACTGAATGGATATGGATGAAATTTCCAGGATTAATAAATATGATACTTTTTATCCCGATATTCCCCCGGGATCGAGACGTATGTGAGTGAAACCGCGGGGCGCAGCTAGTATAAAATAAAATAAAAGGCACTTTTGAACGTCAAAATTCACAAGAAAATAGAATTTATTCTAGTCGCCCCTTCCAAAAAGAGTAGTTTCGTATGGAGAATAATAGGCAAGAAACCCCAAGAAACTCCTGAGCCTCTCTCAACACAGCGAGAATTCTAATCTTACTGCATCTTCTGTATATTTTTTGTCTACCGTACTTACATGCTTGTTAAATTCGATACCCTTGTTATACACGACAGAAAATCAATGTTGCATGTCTACAGCCGACAGATACCTACCAACATAAATGTAAGGGGACGTAAAGGGCAGAACTCTAAAATCGAAGGGTACTTACCTATTTCAAAAAGTACTTTTGAAATGGGTAAGTTTTATTCAAGTTCAAGTTTTAAAGTCGATATTATTGACAACAAATAATGCGGACGAGTCCTAGAGTGGAGACCGCGTATCGGCAAGCGTAGTGTGGGACGCCCCCCAGCTTGATGGACGGATGGCTGGGGTAGACTGGATGCGGAAGGCGGAGGACAGGGTGTTGTGGCGCAGTCTAGGTGAGGCCTATGTCCAGCAGTGGACTGTGATAGGCTGAGTTGATTGATTGAAAGCATAATTCAAATTAAGTTATAAAAAATGTGTGTAACACTCGTAAACGTAACAATCTATACATATGGAACTTTAATGACAGGCCTGTTGGTCTAGTGGTTAGTGACCCTGACTGCTATGCCGTAGGTCGTGGGTTCGATTCCCACCCAGGACCTGATAATAAGGCTGCATAAGTCTTGATTTCTTCATTTTGTCTAATAATTATAACGGGTAAGCTAGGCAAAAGGAGTACCTACGTAAGGATCGTAGCGGGTGGCGTTCTGTAGTTTTTGCCTACCCACATGGGAAGAAGGGGTGAGTTTGTGTGGTGTGGGTGATAAAAAGACGCTTAACGAAGCCGAGAGTCACTTGTTCTTCCTGTGATTGTCATCACTTTTTGTGTACTGGACCATACCTGGAAACCTGGTTGGAGATATTGAGTTTTTTTTTTAATATAAAAACGTTGCTCCACACTACGAATTACTCCTGTATCGTGAGAGCGTTTACAAACATTTAAACTCACATACACAATCAACCAGACCCGAAACAACTACCTGTAGGCAATACAAATATTTGTTCCGTGCGGGAATCGAACCCGCGACACGCTGCGCCAACCGTGTCATCAAATGTTTAGAATGTTAAAGTTTCAACGATTTTTTTTAAAATTACTTTAGAAATTAATGTTAAAACCTACAGTTCGGACGTCGCGAGAATGCGTGCCTAACACCTGTCAGTGCGACAATTCTACTAGATAATTAAGATCAAATTCGCAAAACTCGTATTCGTCAGTATGTAACGACGGCCGGACTCTTAACTTTAAAAACAACCCCTGTACCGTTGCGTGCTCCCTACCGTAAACAGCGATTCACACCAAAAATCTGAATGAATCTATGTGATGGGTCTACACCCTGTACATTATTTACGGATCAGTGCATTTTATGAAATCCCTCCGTGAACCGGCTGTCTGCTATCAATTTATTTATTTCTAATTTTCCCAAGCTGCATTTATTCTACGACCTACATTGTATATCTGGACTTCATTTTAATGCCTAAACTTTGTGAAAATCTGTAAATAGATGTCCCCATTAGTTTAAAACGGACAGACGACTTACTATTATGACACTCAGATCGATCACTCACATCCGCAATTATTTTCGTCAGAAATGAATTAGTGACTTTTATATATAAAAAAAAAAAACAAAAAATGGCAAATAAATCTTTTTGAAGAATTAACACTAAAACATATTATTTTAACAAAATAACTTTAGATATGTAGGTATTATAAAACAGTAGCCTTTACAGCTGAAATAGTCACCTTCTAAGTTTTATAATAAACAACATGGCAGCCAATTCAAATTATGACATTACTTTTACGCCACCCATTATAATCGTAATAGTGAATGGAAAAGGAAATTATCATATGCAGACGTTTCTCCTTAAAGTGCACCTTATTTCTATAGACAGAAAGCAGCAATGAGGCAAGGTATTGAATTTTGAAAACGGAAGTTACTAAAGTGTGTCTGCCGTCAGGCCTCGACATACTTACCGAGTTTACAGGAAATGTAATCATAAAACACGATTGATAGAAGACGAAGTTACAAGGAAATAGCTGTGAAGCGGTTTCTTACTTCGCTCCGTACATTATTCTTTTTGAACCAAACACGGCCAGTGATCGCGACGATATGTCATGGTGGACTTACACGAAAACTGAGTGGACGTTATAAGCATGTAAGCATAAAACAAGTAAGCAATCGCATGCATTGGGCATCTGTCTTAAGCATTTGTTGGTGAAATTTTTTTTTACGGAAATGTTTGCGTCTAAATGATTTTTAGTTTGTGTTAGTCGATCGTGTAATTTTACTTCCTAATTTATGTTATAGGTATTTTGTCCCGACCTTTCTTGTTGTCTGTGTTTATCAGTGGAAACTTGTACATGGCCTTCATTTGTATATTGTTTAAGAACACTGTTTATATTTGGTAAGCTTCCCGAACACGATAAAATAAAATAAATGTAGAATGAAAAGATGAAATTACAACGGTGTCTATTGGTTTAAATGCAAACAAGAAAAACTCAACTCAGCTCAGATTTAAAGTGAATAAAATGTCTTTCACTGACTTGCACTTACAGTTTGAATACAGTGCAGGTGTGAAATGTAATCATCCAATTTTGAATTTAACTACATACATATTTGCATATTTAAAAATGGCAAACGACAAAGAGTGTGTATGTATAAGTGTATGAATGAGCTCAACTGCTACTAATGAGACGTAATTACTTTTTCTATTGTTCATCAAAATCATAATCAGCCTATAAGGTTCCCACTGCTGGGACACAGGCCTCCTCTCTTCGAGAGGGAGTGGGCCGTAATCCACCACGCGGGCCCAGTGCGGGTTGGTACATGTCACATGTCTTCGAATTTTTCGGTTCTAGGACATGCCGGTTTCCTCACGAGGTTTTCCTTCACCGTTTTGAGAGCAGTGGTGATGAAATAATTTACACAAAGTAAAGCGCCTGTCTGGGTTCGAACCTACGACCTACAACCTACAACTTGTAAGTCGCCGTCGTTACCACCGTTGTCTATTGTTGCCGAACTTAATAAGCTTGTAACTATAGTCTGTTCCAAAATTAGGTATCTGATGAACGTGTAAACAAAGCCAAGTTCAGAGTTTCAGCTTAAATTACTAAACAATCACTCACTAAAAGTAATTATTTACACATTTACCTGTTTAGAAGGTTTCAACTTTATGTCTCACCACTTTTTCCAACTATTATTATTAGAATAAAATTATTAAATTGTAATTGAAAAATCACAGATGAAATTTGAGGTTATAAAATTTACCTCAGCAACTGTCTAAAGAAAAATATATTTGAGGTGATTTAAAAATATAGAATTTCCGGTTTAAATATTGAAATAATCAAATCAAACTACTCAATTTGTAAGTATCACTACAAATTGGCATCCACAGGTATGTACGATTTCTGATCAATTTGTTTACATTTTTACCAGATACTTTTGGAACAAACCATATTTAAGCATCCGTTTCCATCTTAACTGGCTAAAATTGTCGTCTTTACAGCGAATAAGTCACGCTTTTCCTTAATAATAAAATATCCCTTACTTAATTTCCTCGGTAACTGCTCAGCTGTACTTCCTGTGATGTACGAGCGGAAAAGCTTTCGATTTTATTTACCTGAGTCCTGTCGCCCACCCGGCGGAAGTTTAATAATAAATCACACACAAAGAGATGTCGTTAACTACATGGTCCCTCTCACATAGGCCTGTGACCTAGCAGTTGATTATGTTAGACTATATTACGAGGGCCTGTTCCCCCTTAACTTAGGTACCTAACAGGTAATTTTATACAAATGAAAGGGAGTTCCATTTTATTTATTTATTTGATGAGTAATGGCTATTCGCACATCGTGATACCGGCCGTTACTGTTTTTGATACATATCATATGGTTTTCGACTTTTTCGAATGTCAGCGCGATTTGAAATGTTTTCCTTTATTTCAAAGTTTTCCCAAAAGTTTAAAGTTTTCTTATTCATTTGACATTTGAGACTAAATGCATTAGGAAAATTATGAACTAAACAGCCTGTATCCTCTTTCTTTCCCGTTTCTAACTCCTTTTTTATCCCTTACGTTCCTTTAATTCCACCGGCCCCTGGCTATAATTAAAAACATCGAAACTATATTAGCAACGTCCATTAGTGGCAGGAAAATGACCCTTAAAAACAAGCACTAATAGGTGCCCGGAATAAAATTAACTTGGTTAAAAATCCTAGTAAATGCATTTCGTCACATGCCGTCGCCAATTTCGCTGTGAGCGTGGGGAGCACCAGTGTCGTAACTGAATTATCGGGTGCGTCCGACACACGTGCAGATGGAATGCAAGTTCCATGTCATTCGGATAAGCCACTCGTGCAACTTGTGAAACGCACACCAAACAAATTAGTCGGATAATTCAACTTGACGTTAGCTGTTAAGGCGGAAGCGAAATACATAATTATAATCATTAAGATAACTCTCTAAGTTGAAATTGCCATATTGAATGACTATTTGAGGGCAATTCTAACTTAGAAGTTTGTGTTAATTATAATTCTGTTAACACATATTTGTTAAAAAGAAAAAGAAGAAAGAAAAAACGTTTATTCTGCATAAATAAGACGCACATTGTACATTGCAATAAAAACATAAAATAAACTAATTAGCCAAATGAAATGTGAATGATTTTTTCGACGCTATATTTTAGTTTGTTGTATAGTTTTAGTTAAGTGAGGATTTAATTATGTATTAGTTGTTATTTGCTTATATATTATTTTAATTTACAAATTTAAAAATTGCGGTTACGGTTGCGAACCATACCTACAACCTCATTCCGACCTAAAAACATAAGAAAATTGTATTTACGCGGGTGCACCCCCCTTAATGCAGGTGGATGGTGACTAATGCGTCTGGCTAAACTATATTTACAGGCAGTACGTCAGTCAGTTTGTTCGAAGTAATCGTTGAATAATTTAGGCACCTTCGTATCGGTACAGAAAGTGTTATTGATTGGCTGCAGTTATAAATAGGACTACTGTTTGCAGCGCCCGACGCCTTTCTTGTGTAGTTAGGTCTGCTAAATGCTGCCTAGTGTGTCGTGAGTCATGACAAATTGAAAACACTTTTTCAAAAACAGACTTTTATGACCGATAATTTCGTCGGGGTAATACCTCTGTAATACCTGCATCAGTCATGTTTTAGCTACTTACACCGTTTTGTTACGAAACGATATTTAACATTAGCCAGAACTTAAAAAAACCATCGAGCCGGTTTTTGAAATACGAACTAATGGACTGACAACTTATTACCTACCGGTCTAAGTTGTCAGTTTTGTATAAATAACTGTATCTCGATAACAGCCAGCAAGAACTTTACGATTGTCGGAATGAAGTTCAAAATACAGTAACACTCTCGCAGATTTAGGCTAAGCCTTAAGTTAGAACTCGTTTTGTAAAAAGACGGAATGAGTTCTTAATATAAGATCTGAGTCGATGGTATAAACCATCTTAAAAGAAACCTTGTTTAGTAAAAAGACCGAACCAGTCTAAATATTGATAACTTTAGTCTCCGTTTCAATCTTATTTCTGTAACAGTTTTCCTTTGACATCCGCTGCAGATGCCCTTTATGACTTGCCAATTTATGTATTTACACTTTTCCTTCAGACACGTCAAACGACTTAATGCACCCTCTTAAATCTTGATAGATTACTGCGATACTAGCAAAGGTAAATAGCATGTCAAATGCACAACATATTGAATTTTATCATGTCTGCATTAATGTACTTACTTACCTGCATGTACTACCAATAACTTACCGAAGACTTTTGGCCGCGGGACGTGGTGTTCCGTCGCTCCCGCGGGCATGTTCCCCAGGACAGCACAAAGTCAAGCTAGTGCAAAGTGAAATGTTACTAACTTAGGGGTGAATTTATAAACGTTGCTTCAAGTTAAGTAACGGTTAAACGTCATAAATGTATGGTTAAACAGTCGCTAATTTGTTACTCTATGCAACCTTTATAAATAAACCCCTTTGTCTTAAGTAAGCCTTATTTATTGACACAAGTTTTATTTATAATAATAATATGTATGTTTAGGTTGAGGTATTTTCTGTGGGCCCGTGACACCTGAAAATAAATGGATTTGTCATTATTATTTAGCTTTCATTAGCTTCTACTATCTCTCTATTTTTTTTCTTTATGCTCGGCTCCTAAGAGTTCTAGCGTGATGTTGATAGCATATAGCCTTTCTCAAGATTGGGCTATGAAATGCAAAGAATTTTCCAATTTAAAGTAGTTAGTAGCTTCAGAGATTAGCACGTTCAAATAAACAAATTCTTCAGCTTTAATATCAGTATAATATAGATTATTAAAAAAAAATATTTACAGACAACGAGCAAAGTACATGGTCAAAGGCTAGTTACGATACTGGTCGCCCGAACCATTGCCGGGTGTACAATCGTTAACAAGATCAGCAGGACTGCCGGGAGCAAGTGTGACGTGATCTGTTAGTCTCGCTAGCGATGGTGCTGCTCTCACCGTTTCCAAATTAACTGGATGGATTTACTGGATTATCCAATTATTAAATCCGTCTGCATGAGACGGATTTAATAATTGGCTTCTGTTGGACTGAGAGCGCGACTGTTATAATATTTATGTTGCATGGCAGATGGCTACATAGATTAAATGGTACTGTATAATTGATAAGTGTAAAATTCAGCTAATGGTCTAATTAACAAGTCTTCTGAGCATTGCTGCGAATAAGACTGAAGGCCACCTGATGAGGCACCTGTGCGCAGTGCATGTACAGTTGCCTGGTGTCTCTAGAAGATGGCTTCATAGGTACCTATTACTAGAACTTCTTAAGTTATATTGATTAAAGACAAAGAAATAGAAAGTACTTGAGTTTTTGTTTGTTTTTGGTTTAGTTTTTTTTGTTGAAGTATTTGTTTTTTGTATTTGTATTTGAGTTTTTGTGCTTTTTATTGTTATTATTGTTCCTTATTTGTTTATGTGTATGTCTTAGATAATTATACTTACATAGTTTTAAGTAAAACTAACAAAATTATGGGTAAGGTGCATGAATTAAAGATAAATAAATAAATAATTAGCTTGGTGAAGATGCCATTATAAATAATTCTAGTCCATTTCATTTATTTTTTCATTTTGTAGTTTTGAAAACTACAACAGAAATGAAATAGACATTGTATAAACAAAATGGACCTTTGGTTAATTGGACCTTATCATATATACACCTTATACACCTTAGGATGTGTGGTAGGATGGATGATAAGGTCCGATGGGGTTGGTGTATCCGTATGAATGACCCCTTTATTAAATCATCATCTGCCTTGCCTTTTTAAAAACTATGTTGGGATCGGCCTCCTGTTTAAACGGATGCAGTTAAATACTAGTATTTTACACGGAACGACGGACTATCTGACCTCAACACCCCTGTGACTGGCTATAAGATACTCCTTGCTAAGATTGGTTGTCAAAATTAAATAAAGAGAAAAATCAAAATTAAATAATTTTCGCATACAATAAATTTTGACAAAGTGTATGACCCTGTGGGACACAATTCGAGGTCACCTGTTAGCCTTTCTTATCGCTTCTTAGCCAAAAGGCCGAGAAGCGAGTCGTGTACGTTGTATATTTATTGTAACTTAAAACTTATATTCATTTAAACATTATATTACAACATAGGTATTGTGGGACGAACGGGAATATACGATATTCTGTACCTATCTATGTATATCTTATTAAAATAAAAACCTATTGTTGTAATTTGCATGCCCTAAGCTAAAATGGACTTTACCTATATTAAACCACCAACCTTTACATCTGGTACTACCTATATTTTCTGCAAATAAATAATTCTTATTCATATTTCTTTTGTGTACCAAAGACCCTCTGAGAAACATACGTTACGATGCAATTCCTCTTACAAATTTAGATATCCTCGCAATGTCGTTTCTCAAATAGAAATAAGTATTTCCCACAACATGGCAGCCGCTTATACAATTTTCCTTCAACCCTGCTTCTGCAAATATGAAACGGAAACTGCCTGTCTCCGCTTCAATATTTCACGGAAATGTCGCAACCAACGAAGATAAGCTGGAGTCGTCAAACGGCTCATCTTATTTTGTGCTCACTTTGATTTTAAACGTTTGATTTTGCGAGGATAAAAGTAGATCATAACGACGAATGAGATGTTATAAATAAACATAGGTTTTAACTTATTAAATCAAATCAAATCAAAATCAAATCAAAATATTTATTTGCTAGAATATGGTACATAAGGTGTTACAGTAAATTTGTTTCAGCATATCCTGCCATAACATGGCGTGCAAATGTATTCACACTCAGCGATGTCACCTAATCTAACTTACAGACTCTATTGATTTCTTAACGGCACATGGCCATTATCAGTCAATTCAGGGTTCATCGCGGCTGCCGAGCTATCGTGGGTAGGCGGGCGAGGAGAATTAAAACCACGTGTTGAAGTTGATCAACGATGCACGAATATTATTTTAACAAACAGAATTACAATCAACGCTTTCTAATCAATTGGAACAGGTACAACGACGCTCCACCGAACACGTTTTGTTTGGGCGCGATGCAAATGGATCCTGATCCATCCGACGGCCACGTGCAAAAGAGCCTGGAGTTGCGTCAGAGTGAAGAAACGTCAACCCGCGCTTATCAAAATGTCCGCTGTCATTCTTCACGTTTCTTAACACTCTCAAAACGTCGAAGCGCCGTCAAACTTAATAATAGAGGTACCAAATACACTACTCACAACATTATCCACATACTACGTTGTATGCTGTCTTATGTTGTAGATAGTACAGCTACATAAAACAGCACATCATCGTAATCATGTGTTCCACGTGCGCCTCAAAGAGATGTCAGCATAGTTGACGGGGCCCGACAGGGCCGAAGCTTGCCGGGGTAGCGGGATCGTCCGAAAGGGTTACCGCTGCCCTGGTACATAAAGGGCTAAGGAAGGAACACGGGTGGGTTTTAGTCAGTAAGAGTCTGACACTCCCTTCTGCTCCACCCAGAGCGGGAGGGGTCATTTGATGATATCCCATCCTCAAAAAAAAAAAAAAAATCATAATCATGTATTCGCAATAGGTACTAATACAGTATTGGTCTTAAAGTCAGTAATAAAGTTTCCTAATATAATATAGTCAGACATTTGACATGCAAAACTTTAGGACCCCAAAATAGGTATGAGGTTCACAAAAACAGGCGCAATCATTATATTAGAGGGTGCAATAATATTTTTAGTAGCGCATAATGAGATTTATTAAAGGTTCGATTAAATACATGCTTCCTTTTGTGCACCCCAAAAAACACAGGAAGTTAAAAGAGGCTCATTTATTTAAAAAAATGCATCGTTAGAAGCGCAAAAAGTGAGTCCATTAAATTCAAAAAGTGTCCATCATTAGCAAGTCGGTAAGTTTTGAGAGGATACCCTTTATTAAATGATTTATTTTCCTCACATATCTTTTTTCTCCAAATGAATTCAGACATGATGTCTTAGGATTAATTAAACTACTCCATGAGGGCGACAAAAATCAACATATTTCATAATGCTACAATTAACTTTGTGTCTGGGTACGGTCTTACCATAGAAACGTCAAAAACAGGAGAAGTGGCAAGGGGGCGTATCTGTGTCGTCGCGTCATGGCCAAAATGACCATGCACTAGGCGAATGGCTGTCTCCGCGAACTACTGCGCTTTTGACCGTGATCGTGATAAAATATAAGAATGCCGTGTTGTTCAGTGGTTTCTTGTAAAAACCGAAGCCAAAACCAAAACTTTGTAAATCATGGAATCACTTACCATATATAAATATAAGTATTTTACTATATTTGTCTTTAAAATCATGAAAAACAACAATTTGTAAAATTTCTTGCTTTTAATACGTTAATTTTGTTTTCAAATATCGCAGCGACTGTACTATTTTCGCAATAAAAAACATTGCAGCTTAACCACTACTTAAGTATGTCGCTAAGTGACTAGACAAGCAATGTCACAAAACGATACTTTATTTATGCGGTGCATCGCATGGTACAGCCGCTGGTTTTTTTTTTTTTTGTCTAGCGCAACAAATTTTGTATGCCATAAATGGCAAAACATGTAGCCACCTCACAATAATTATATTAAGACCTTCATACTGTACTCATGTTTTACAAAATAAACATTATCTTATCTTATCTTATCTTACATATTTAGTTAATTTTACAAATTTTCAACCAACGTTAAAATCCGGTTATCCGATTTTCAACTTTATCGAAACATTAAGGTTCAAGGTTGATTGGGAAAATTTGACCGTTTCAGGTAGCTTGATGTGCTAGCGTCTATGCCTAGGTATTAGAATTCGATTATTTTATTTATTTTATTCTGTTCGGGAAACTTACAGCTTACATATTACAGTGTTCTTAAAAATACGACAGTGTAGGCCATTTACAAGTTTCCACTGATAAACATTAAAATACAAAATAGTTCACGATCGATTAATATAAACTAAACCTCGTTTATACGCAAACAATTACTTTTCCGGGAACAAAATGTTCACCAACAAATGCACACGGAAACACTGGTATTGAATTCCTGGCACCTGTCAGTGCGTCAATTCAAGTGAATGGCCGCATAAAGATCAAATTCGCAAAACACGTATTCATTAGTATGCAACTGACAGGTGTCAAGAACGCATTCTCTCGTCGGCCGAACTGTAGGCAGTTTATTAAAACTTTTGCTTGCATGGATTACAAGCGAATTCTGCCTGTACGCAGACTCAAAATGCGTGGACTTTGTTAGCAAAACATCGCGTTTTCACGTTTTACAACACGATAAAGAAAGTTATTCAGTCGTCTGTAAAAAGAAACAAAACAAAAAAAAAGTTAAGGTAGCGTCCACCCTTCCTTTTTACAATTTCGCAAAAATCAGACTCAATAATGTGTCCTGCACACACAAAACGAACATAACGTTTGTCCAATAACACATCAAAGGACGGTCGCATTCGCAATATTTAATTAACAACAGATTTCATCTCCGCGTCACTCGGAGCTTGTCAAAGGGAAACCGACCAATATGGCGCTGCAACGAATCCTTTGTCCCATCACTAATATTACAAAATTGAACTACCGAATTTACTGATCAATGTTTGTATGAAAAGTGCTTCTGTACGGTCTCCAAATTATTTGTTTTGAACTAACTATTATTTTCCGTAACTTTATCTTTATTTGGAAATCCTCATGGATATTTTCCGTCTACGAAGGCGAAGAGTTGTTTCAGACTTCTGACAACTTTAACGACACGTAACCTAGCCTTATGTTACCCTTTTTTTTTCCGAGGTGGAAAATCTTCATGGATGTCCGCCGCCCTGGGGCGGGCGGCGGAGACTGTCAGGCTCTTACTGACTAAAAACCATCCCAGTGTTCCATGTCACACCTACGCCGGGGGTCGCGGGAACGTACGATCCTTCCGCAACGCCTTATGTTACCCTAACTAAACAGTTACAATCCTCAGGCGGTCGTAGCATTTCGCCGGATATAAAGCCGGTGACATCGCTCGTCCATGAGTTTCATTTGTTTAACATCAAAACAAAGAAAATTATGTTCCACTTCCTAGTGCACAAATTTATATTTATTTTCTAGGTAACCTAACTGTTCTGTTGACTCTACCTTAGTACCGAGAACCGGGCTGCCGAGCTCACCCGGGCGAGTATCGGGAAATGGGAGGTCCATTATCTGAGCTGCACGGCTCTCATTGGTTGTTGCGCTGTTCAAATTTCCCGGTGCTGCAGCTTTGTGTTCAAGGGGATTATTATTCGAATGTACATCTCTATTGAAGAGCTTCTGCGTATTTCGAATTTATTACAGGTTGCCGCTCTGTAAATTAAATTTCGTTTCCGAGAATTAATTATTGCAATTATTCTGCAAGGTAAAGCGTTGTGTGTAGTGTATTCTGTGGAATGGGTAGCATTCAGTACTAAACAAACTCTTCACCTAGAGTCAAATCTGTGTGTGACTTGTCTGTCGGATTGGTAGTGAATGTAGTGATATCCAACTTGCTCAGCAAGACGTTGAGCAAACTGTAAACTTATTCTGGCATAAATAAACTGACATCAAGGAAATCGCTCCGTACATCTAAGCGATGTTATTACGAATAAGCAACATGGTTTAGTGAGCGACCTATGTGCAGCAGGCACCTGCAGTAAATTTCGTTTTACACTACTGGGTAAAATTCAATTAGCTAGCAAAACTCCGCAGACGTGATATATATCGATATCTCTACACGATAAAACTAAATAGAAATTATTTGACGATTTATTTTGTTGGTCACCGACCGCAGTTAGTTATTGTGTAAATTTCACCGACGTGATGGGTATCGATTTCTCAACACGACAAAACTAGAGAAAACAGACTTTCTCAACGAATACTTCAGGTTAAACACACAGCCAGCGGCCGTTGAACCCAAAAAAAAACGTTGAATCTCTTTTGTTTTTATTTTATCGTGTTTAGTGACCAATACCGATCACGTCTGCAGAGTTTCGCTAGCTAATTACATTTCACCCGGCATAATTGTGAATATCAAAATCAACTAAATATCAACGTTAATCTTACTTGACTTGCCAAGCAAATTTCGTCAAACTACAACAAACCTTCAACATTCAGGATAACAAAAGCAAAGCATTCGTATCACATTCCATCATTCCACCTAAAAGCCTGAACACGAAATAATTAAATGAAAGGCAACACTACGAACTCACACATGCAAGCCGGATTTGCGTGTTGAAACGCAGCACTAATTGCAATATCGATATTGTTCAGCTTAGTTGGCCCGGGCATTCTGTGAATACTGTACTAGTGTGCGTGCAGGTAGCGGTTCCGGCGAGCCGTCCGGCTCTTTGATGTCCTCAATGGTTGACAGACCGTACATATTGGCATTCAGATGCTGTTTTGACTAAGCTACCCGATAGATTTGATTACATAGAGAGCTATAGTCAATGTGTAATGTGACTTTGATGGTATTGGTGGCGAGACACGTTTTAATTACAAAGAGGGGTTGTTTGATGTTGTCGTATATGTAAGATCATTTTAGCTGTAGACTTCGGCTGATTTTTGAATCGACGAATAAAGTTGACGTCTGACAGATTTTGTATGGAAGAACTGTCAAAAATTCAAAATACTAATTTTTAAATTTCACAAAAATCAGACAACAGATAATTTTATCGGAGGACTACCTCCTCATGTACCTCACTTTGAAAAAATCAGCCCTTAGAAAAATATATGAAATAACGTCAGTTATTGTGTAAAATTGTTGAAATGCGCTGCATTTAAGAGTTATTTTTAAATGTAAATGGTAAATAGGTTACATTGCTTTGTATTTATCGTGAAATATCGGAGTTAATTATACGTTTATATGAAAATAAAGAAAGGGTGATAACCGTTATTTTTCTAATGTTATAATAAATGGGGTATAAGTAGTTGTGCCCGCTAATTTAACGTGTAGACTTTCTTTTCTACGCTGACGATGTTTACTCCACTGTGGTCATAGGTTCGATACCCGGGTCTGGCAAAATGTTATTGGATACCCTCTTAAGATATTTTTGGTAGCTCAGTCTGGAACGCCAGTTGACTCTTATGGTGTACCTACACCCCTACCAACACAAAATATTTCGGCAGTCGACTACATCGCTGCACACAAACGAACTTCACAAAACAAAAACAGCAAAACAATGAAATTCAAAACAAAATACCATCAATCATACCAGCAGCCAGCAGTAGTAATGGATATTGCATGCTTTTACTGACGGACAGCGAGCGAAACCGAATAATATCGATGGTTAATTAGGAAAGATATCAGTTGCAGGCCAGTGCAGCCCCATCCGACTGATGTTTACGCAAGCCCCTAATTGTTTTCACAACGCACGAACAGTCGTAACTAACCGCCCGCTGTCAAAAGACAACACCCTTATAGTTGTGGATTACAGCTTAAATTCAAATGAAAGTATCTCAATCAAAGGGCTTCGGCAGACGTAAATTATTTGCCAGGTATCAAATGATTTTGCGTAGGTGAACACACGCCTCCAGTCCTTGATGTCCCGATATTTATGTGAGAACTCTAATTGGTATAATCTGATACCAGCAGACAGGATAATTGCCTGGCCAATTAGGAAACCAACATTTATATATCGGTACCTTTTTTATGTTAAAAGCGTAGGTTGCCAATCCCTTCTTTGAGCGATCACTTGGTAATTTGATGGAAGCCTTGCAAATGATTCGTCTGTAAAGAAATTGATTTCGTTATACTTCTTAGGATTCCGTTATTTCCGCCGTATGATGCACCGGTTGGCGTCATCACGTCGACGTCGGCTGTCGTTAAAAACCATCACTGGAGCTCTGTCTCGCATAGAGAATTTGCATTATGCTTAGCGTCGTTTTGCGTGGATGTGACGGATATTTTCCCCCAACTTGTTATTTTTTGTGTTCTTTCTTTGCGTCATGTTTACCGCATATAAACGTATTTTCTTTCTTTTTTATTCGTCTGTCCGCTCGTCCGGATATTACACAGACATTTTACTCGGAGACTTCTTTCCTACATTGGAAAATTGGAGAGGTGTATTCTGTGCACCTCTAAACAACGGTTTAGTGAAATTACGATAAGAATAGTTAGGTATACCTATAAAAAAATAGCTTTTAGCTCTCTCCCTACATTGCAATGCAATGCATGTGTGGTATTGTTGGATCCCATATTTTAAAAGATTACGGTGTTTATTAGTGAGTTTGATATTTAACTCAATAGTTTTTTAGATATAGCATACTTTCTGTTACAGACTCAGAAATAACTTTGTTTTTCATAGTTTGCGAGGAAATAAACTTATTTTTGCGGACGATAAAATCAATACCGTGGAAATATTAATTCCAAATATGAAACCCTTCACTGTAAAAAAAGAATGAGAGAA
The DNA here is from genome assembly GCA_947507525.1 of Apamea epomidion. Classification (NCBI taxonomy): domain Eukaryota; kingdom Metazoa; phylum Arthropoda; class Insecta; order Lepidoptera; family Noctuidae; genus Apamea; species Apamea epomidion. The sequence continues at coordinate 4,823,517 of OX382237.1, read as the reverse complement.
TCGTTATCGAAAGGCCCTTTGTACACATACCTACATTTTTTCTTGCCGTGGAAACTACGATTTATTCCCGGTGTGCAGGCACGGTAGTCGGTGATGTATGGATCACTATGAAAACTTATTTACACCTATGGGCCTGTTGCTAGATTAGGTAGATTCATATAAGGTCCTTGGATCTTTATTTCACTGTTTGGTTTCTACTCGGCTTAATAAAAAGTAGGGTTACGCAAAAAATATTTATGGTGTAAGAGACATAGACGAGAGCAGTGGTAGCCCAATGGTTATAGCCGCGACTTACGACTTGTATAGGTCGTAGGTTCGAACCCAGACAGGCGCTTTACTTTGTATTACTTATTTCTTCACCACTGCTCTCAAAACGGTGAAGGATAACATCGTGAGGAAACCGGCATGTTCTAGAACCAAAATCCGAATACATGTGACAACCCGCACTGGGCCCGCATGGTGGATTACGAATTTACGGCCCACTCTCTCTCACAGAGAACTAGCCTGTGTCCCAACAGTGGGAACATTACAGACTGATTATGCTGAGGGAACCATGAAAACAGCACACTAAAAAAATACAATACCTACACGGTAAGAAAAAAAAAAAAAAAGAAAAGACAGTCAGTATCAGTATGGAACAGCTTTGTTTTTAATAACCGACAAGTAATTTCCACGCTGGGGTCTAGAATAATGCGCTTCATTTATGGTATACAAACTAGGTGGCAATACCGCAAACTGGACGAGACAAAGGTTTTATTAAGACAATAAAACACAAACAAAACGCAGATCCAACCCTTTTCGCATTTCCCAAGGTCAAAATTCATTTTACAATATGAAGAGTTGTTGATTGCACTTGAGTGTATTATGGAAATATAGCCCCCAGCGAGGGATGATCAGCCCTCACCCTAAGTTATTACGCGCGCGATGCCAGCATATTTGTCGAGGGTCAGTTTAACATCGAGTGGTTGCCAATTATAAGGGTTTATCATTTTGTTGGAAAATTACTATTGGAAATATGCAAATAATAATACCAATGTTATTCCTTTTTTCAAGGACTTTCCTTTGGGTACTGATGGGCTTTAAAAATACATCTTCTATACATGTATCTCAACATTTAATAAAATAGTAACGAAATCAAAACTGTACATTGAACATTTGTGAACAAAGTAATTACTACGAGGTGAGGGGCACGACGCCGAAAATATAGTTTTTAGAATCATTGTCGGTTTATCTGAATGCATGTTCCGGATTGGCGCAAAAACGGCTGAACGAATTTGGTACACGGATAGTTTATTAACCTGGATTAACACATAGAGTACTTTACATCCTAGTAGTGTGTTCCCGTAGGCTTAACAACGTTTCAGATAGCTTTTGCCACGGGCTAGAGCTAACTATAACGTTACTGAGAGAGTATTTACTATATGTAAATAATAAAATTTATTTATTGACATTCACCTCAAAGGAAAACTAACATGGTCTGATTTTCATAAAGTCCAGTCCAGCACTGATCAAATATCAGATACATTGAGGAAATAGCAAACATGCTGTGTAACCAGCTTTATTTACCGTTCATGTTCGGAATACCAAATAAACTTTATTTTCTCGCTCAAAGGAATTTTGCGTGCAATGACGACCCATGTATGCTCTACGTATAAATGTTGTGTATGTGTGAGTAAATCGCGTTTCCAGTTCTTCTTTCGTAAAAAATATTGCATGTTTTAATTGCATATTTTTCAACACACGCTGTCTGCTACGCTGAATTGAACACAGCAAATTGTGTGTAAAGTACAGTCGTCAATTAAAACATGGATATTGAAAATTACTCGACTGTAGCATGCTATCATGCAGATATCTGTATGAATACCTAGTTAATATAGTTTTTTTATTATCATTGCGTGATGAAAGATTCAATAATAATGTGATTGAAGTAATTTACATATTGGTAGTGGAAAGAGAAGAGCCCCGACTTACGAGTCGTAGGTCGTGGGTTCGGACAGGCAGGCAGGCGCTTTACTTTGTGTAATTAATTTCATCACCACTGGTCTCAAAACGGTGAAGGAAAATATCGTAAGGAAACTGGCATGTCCCAGAACCATGAAATTCGTAGACATGTGACATCTACCAGCGCGCGCTGGGCCCGCGGGGTGGATTAAGGCCCGCTCCCTCTCTACAGAGGGGAGGCCTGTGTTCCACCAGTGGGAACCCCATAGGCTGATTATGATATGTAGACACAGTGGAATTTAGACGTACAATTAAGTAAGTTACATCTTGTATAAGTCAGAAGCTCGTTTTCACTACCCGTTTTATCTTTCCATAACGGTATATTCATAAATAAGAAATGAGTACATAAGAGGAAGTCTGAAAGTGGTATCGGTAACTAAAAAGTTGTGTGGAAATCGGTTGTATGGGCATGTGTATGCACGGATAGGTGAGGAAAATGTCGTGAGGAGAGTTTTGAGTATGAATGTCGATGGCTGTAAGAGTACGGGAAGATCAAAGAAACGATGGATGGGCTGTGTGTATGATGATATGGTTAGAAAGGGGGTGACTACCGAGATGGAGATTGATAGAGACCCCAAATAAATTGGGATAAATGCAGAAGAATATTGATGAGTGGTATTCATAAAACATATCGATTTGCTTTTTCTCTCGAAGATGAAACTAATCCATGATGGGACAACCAAAAAATCCAATACCTTCGCAAAAAGAGGCACTGAAAACTCAAACTGCTCTGCTGGGTCTGGCTGTTTGTGTATGTGAGTTGAAATGTTTGTAAACGCACCCACGACACAGGAGAAATTCCAAGTGTGGGGCAAAGTTTTAAAAAAAAAAAAAAAAAACTTTACTACAAAGCAACGGAACTATGAAGCACTTTCTAGACATGTTTACCTGTGATAATATATTATAATCCACTCAACTAGTATCTCGTATCTCCTCTTCTACTAATTCTTTTATTTTCTAAGTAGTCGCTGTATTGCGCTCAACTACTAAGGGTTCATATAAAATCATCATCATCATCTGCCTTGCCTTTTCCCAACTATGTTGGGGTTGGCTTCCAGTCTCACCGGATGCAGCTGAATACCAATATTTAACATGGAACGACTGCCTATCTGACCTTCACAACCCAGGTATTAGGTAATACGATACCCTTGGTGAGACTGGTTGTCAGACTTTCAGGCTTCTGACTACCCTTAACGACGAAGGTTTCATATAAAATATAGACCGTTTATTTTTTAAAACTCAAACTCAAATCATTTATGTCAATTAAACCATTTACAGGCACTTTTGAATTGTCAAAATTAAATAGTCGGTCAGTTAGTCAGAAAGTTGAAGCTAGTTGCCCATTTCAAAACGCAGATCTCTATGGAGAAGAACGGGCAAGAAACTCCACGGACACTTTTTTAAATCAAGATATTATTACAAAATCCTGGGTACATTATTCTTATTGCTTCTATATGTGAGAACAATGTAAAAAAGAAACAATTTAAAATATAAAATTAAAAAGAAGCCCTGGCAGTTAAGAGATGACCAGTCTCAACCGACGGCGACCGTTCACGAACATGACGCGTGGATCAGCACCACCCAGCTCAACCATTTCGTAGGGAACCAAATGATCCAACACACGCGCCACCACCAGTGAGAAATTTAAGTGAGCATGACATATTCTCAACTGCCATGCTCTTTCAAGTCAACATCAAAATAATGTAAAAAAAAACGATCCATGGTTCTTACATTTACAAAATTTAAAAAATGCTTCTAAATTATACAAAACTATAGTTAGCAATTTATTTAAGACATGAGAAAAAAAAATTACTACCAATCAGGAAGAGGTTATAAGAGGTTTATTTTACTTACAGTCATGATTAGACTTTGTTTTTCATTAACTGATTTGAGATTCTTCTTCATAGCGTGTTGATGACAATCTATATAGGGTGACTGGTAATTAGTGACCGATACTTAAACACATGATTACTCATCATATTAAACAACTTTCCTAAAGAAACTATTTTTTTTTTAATTTACCAAGTGCATGAACCCAATCACCTCAATAGAATATAGAGTACTTACATAGCTAGAATAATACACCATAATCTGTAATGTAATTTAGTAACTTATCCCTTTTTAAAAACAAAACTATTCCACTTATACCATGCATTATACTGTACCTGCTAACAAAATATGGATTGTTATTGTCCGAAATAAACATTTTTAATTTAATTGAATTATTATTTTTCATTCATTCAGTAAATTAAAAAAATCGTTTCTCGTGACAAACGTCTTTAATTAGCAAAACTTTAGTGTCAAAAAAAGGCGTGTGTGATATTTCGGAATAAACTGTTGACGTATCATGATATAAATGGCGTTTTTGTACAAATACAATAGAATAACAGTTATTCTCATTAGTTAGAATTACTCCACAGTCGTAATAGCCTCGCCCGACTACTTATATTCTGTTTTCGCAAACAATCATCAACCTGAACATTATCCTAGGGCAGACATATTATCAATTATTATAGATATCACATTATAACAAATTGCCACAAAGAATTTAAAACAAATAAAATCAACATAGATTCTGTAGTTTAGGCCTATTTGCAGTTCTCCGTCCGTCGGATGAAGACTTCGTTGAACCAATGTATTTAATTCTAGGGTCTAAATTCTAATGGGTACTGTGACGGGATACTTTGTAAAAAGTTGTAGTCTGGATTTGTGCCAGTTGATGGCAATAGACTCGCCCCCTATTACGTAAATGTGACGCATGTTTACCCCCAACTTGTTTTTTTTTGTGTGCTTATGTCCTTTTTTCATGCGTCATGTTTGGCGCAAATAAATGCATTTTCTGTCTTTCTTTTCTTTTCATGTGACTTAAACATAACTGGCAAAATGTGCGGGTACTGCAGGTAATCTCACACCTCTGCCTAAGCCTTATCTTTATCCGGGATCACAGCAGGCCAATTACCGTAATTAAAAACGTTCAAAATCTAGTCGCACTATCATCACGGTAACAATTAAATGTCAAAAATGCAGATAAACGCTATACAATTTTTGACAGATTGTGATTGAGATTAGAATGTGAATGTTCTTTAGATAACGGGAATTGGATAACGGAGACAAAACAATAACACACGCCTGCCTGCCCCGAAGGGTTAGGCAGAGGTACAGTCACAAGCATAAGCGTACACTTGGCTTTATTCAAAAGCGATTTACTTCTTTATTTTTTAATAAAATTTTATGTTGCTACGATCATAATAATTTCGAACCCGTAGGTTTTTGCAATGTCTCCTATTTAATTATTGTTTCGTTATTTCACGCAAAAATCATATTCAAAGTTTCCAAGTGTTGACAAATTAGTGCTCGTGACTGTACCTATAGTACACCCACATTTCCCTTATTGTGAGGTTGAATAAATCACTATGGCGTCAAGACAAACTCTATTTTCGGGTCCTAAGCCATGTACTAAAAGTTTAGCAGTATGCTACGAATCCGCTACGAGACTGCTACGAAATCTTAGCCACGAAGCTACGGCGTAGCAAATGTATCTTTGCAAGAGTTTACTGTTTCTTCGCAATTTCTATTCTGCTACTTATGACTTGGAATATTAAGCTAAAATTTAGAATAGAATATTATTTGTAGATGCTGCAGGTGGTTAACAAATAAAGCTGGTCAATAATTAAAAAAAGTATCTCTAACATACCTCTAGTAGTCTATAAGCAAAAGAATGGCATCCCTAATGCGTAGGATACGTGGAGGCTCCAACAACATCCTGAAGGTTATTGTGGAGAGGCCAGACTGCCCTTTTCTGATGCACTGGTCCCGTAGGCATAGCTGCGGGCCCAGTGCCGAGGAAAGATATTTAAATTAGTGAAAAGTAATTAGTAGTTAAGTTAGACTAAATATAATGAAATAAATTAGATTATATTAAATTAGATTAAATTTTGTTGTTATTTTTAATTTGATTTTCTAAATTGATTGATTGTGTTTATTTTTATTTTTTGTTTTTATCTATTTTATAGTTGAAATGTATTCGAGAATGCTGCAATTACTAACATAGTTTTTAGGACCTCCGTTACTAATATTATATGGAATTGACATTTCTTAAATAAATTATTATTATTATTATATAATATATAAAAATCAATTGCCGTGCGTTCTTGCGAAAACTCGACAACAGCTCGACTGACTTCAATTTAAAAAAATTGATTTATTCGCCTTAGTACTCTCAGGTCGAGGTAAAAAGAAAATTAGGAAAAACCCAAATTAGGGTCAGCAGAAAAATCGGATTTCACGGAGTCATCTAGTAAGTAATAGTATAAAGAAAAATACAACTATAAGATGAGAATACATAGATTTAGTAAAAAAGAAAGTAGGTAAAACTCAAAAAAATCATATAAAATCATTTATTTCTCAATCATGGGTATTTTTTTCAAGTAGCATATTTTCCTAGAATATACTCGACTAGGGAGTCAGTTTAAAATATTCATTAATTCAATTATAACGTTTCTGTTAAAGTAAATTCGCAGTTGATTTATTTAACTAATATTGTAAAGATTTTTTTATATGTCGCTTAAAACTTTAAACGTTATTATATAAAAAAAAATGTTTATTTCAATTACAAAGGGCCTTTTGATACATGTTATTGGAGATCACCTTTTAAGCAAGGAATTGCTTGTGTTAGGAGAAAATATTTATAACACAAGACACTATAAAATAATGAGAAGATTTGTTTCTTTTTTGTGTTTAACGACCGCTGGATATTTTGTTACTTGAAGTATGAGTTGAGAAAATATGATTTTTTTAGTGTAGTCGTGTTGAGATATTCGATATCGATACACATCACGTCTGTGAAGTTTTCATAATCAAAAGCTAATTTTTAAACTCAGGGGCAATTCTTGTAATTTTAAGAACGTTCATAGTCTGATCTCAGTCTCAATCTGTCATAAATACCACTAATTTCCCTAGATTTTCGACAAGTTTTACTTTGATTGTCGCTGAGATGAGATTGCTTGGGATTTATTTTGAACTTTTTTAATTACGGGTTTGGCCTTCTGATATTTCAAGTAACTACACTATTGCGGTCGGAGACCCCACAAAAAAATTGTCAAATGAATTTCTTTTTTGTTTTATGTATTATGTTTAGATATCGATACCCTTCACGTCGGCGGAGATTCGCTTGCTTTTTTATTTTGACCCTGTATAGAGGAAGGTCTTTATTTTGTTCAACCATTCATTCGCTTTCAAAAAACAGACGCGGTAGATAGCGACGTACGTTGACTATAACTTCTTTAGGCATCATTCCTGACGTGCAACATAATTATGTACAGGATGCCACAGGAATGGTGCCTCCATGCCTGTGGCGCATCCTGTACGTACATATTCTAAATTCGTTAGCGTACCCGCGTCTGCACTCGATCAAGTATCGGAAGGCCAATTCCCGTAATTAAAAACGTTAAAAATTTAGACGCATTCTCGTCTCAGCGACAATTAATATCAAAAACTTGTCAAAAATGTAGGGAAATTAGTGGTATTTTTACAGATTGAGACTGAGATCATACTAAACGTCCTTAAAATTACGGGAATTGTCCCTCTGATTTCGTGACGTAACCGAGGCAGGAAAAATAAATGGATTCATAGTGTTAAACTAAAACTAATTTTATTTTAAGTAACAAAATAAAAATACTATTTTATTTTTTAAACTAATATGATTAAGACAATAGAGATTGCCTCATTTAATATATATATATATTATTATTACTAATAACAGTGCTGAAGAGTTTGTTTGTTTTTTGTTTGCATGTTTGAATGCGCTAATCTCTGGAAAACTGCCTGTCGGATTTGATTTTTTTTTGCCTTTGTTGCCCAATTCTTGAGGAAGGTTATAAGTTATTTAACATTACGCTAAGACCCTTAGGAACCGAGTAAAAATAAAAATAGTCAGAAAGAGCGCTAGGCGAGTAGGCATTGCGAGGCGACGCAACGTGGTGGTTCGGGGGAACAAAATATTAACTATAATATTATAAACGCGAAAGTTTGTATGGAAGGATGGATGGATGTTTGTTACTCTTTCACGCAAAAACTACTAAACGGTTTTGAATGAAATTTGGCACACAGATGGTTTATAACCAGGATTAACATATAGAATACTTTTTATCCCGATATTCCCACGGAATCGAAACTTATGCGGGTGAAACCGCGGGGCGCAGCTAGTTATTTAATAATTGCCGGTCTAAGACTATAGTGAATAAATGTTGATTTTTAGTTGACAAAAATTGGTCTTCTCGACGATCTTCTTTCCTGAAGATCAAATAATATATTTATGTACACATTGAAGTAAGTCATTTTAAGTTGCTGTAATAGAGATGACATTATTTTCATTCCCGATCCTGTAATATTCCACGCTTCGAAATTGCAACGCAACATTTTCATCGGAAAATATCATCGTTCACGAAAGCCCTAATCAAGTTAACACCGCGTTCAACCGTTAAGAATTCTGTTACAAACCCTAACATAATATTGTAATCAACTTACTTCGCTACGCCGTAGCGCGTAGCACCCGCTACGGCTACGAGCGTAGACCGCCGATGTCGCCGTAAATATTGAAACCGTGTAATATGATTTACTTGAATTTGTTTCAGCTCGGGCTGCAATCCCTACTCGAAACACACACTTACACACTCAAAATGTACTATTATATCTGACGCACAAAAAACTACGCTAGATATAGGGGCAATTCTAGTTATTTTAAGAACGTTCACAGTCTGATCACAGTCTCAATCTGTCAAAAATACCTCCAATTTCCTTACATTGTTGACAAGTCCTTGACATTTGTTTGTTGCCGAAATAAGATTGTAACTAGATTTTGAACGTTTTAAATTACGAGAATTGGCCTTCTGGTTACAGTTTGCCCGTCAATGTCCCTGCCACTCTGTATTGTTATAAACACACTTCATCACCGCCATTACAGCCGGAAGGCATCCACTACTGGCCTCCAAGCATCACTATTCCGACCGGTCCTTTGCTTCTCGCATCCAGCGGACACCCGCGACCTCCACTTTGAAATTTAAATTTACGCTTTGCGGGACACTAAACGCCCCCATACATAATAACAATAAAACTTCTATTGTGTCTCGTTCAGTGGCCTTCGCCCCATGAACGTAAAGTGTCTTTAAACAATAACATACTTTAAAGTCATTCTAATGCTTCGGTCTTTATAAACTGTTCTTGTTCATAAACGTCTTCAACCCTATTGGCCCGTCCATTTTATGAACATAAAAGTTATATTCTCTTTATCATGTTTCAAGTTTGGTCATTTGTAATCTTTAACCTTTTTTAAAAGGGTAAAGATTACAAATGACCTACAATACCATACTTATGTATATTATTTATTAATTATCTTAATCAATAATATCTTGATTGAATTTATTAGGTAACAATATGTAGACGTTAGTTTAAGGTCACGCTGACCAATTTATTCTTTGTTGCCATTAGAGGTACCTATGTTATTTGATGTACAAACGCCAGCAGGTCAAGCTACGCGGAACTGTCAAATTTTCCCAATCAACCTTGAACCTAATGCTTCAGCGATAAAGTTGCAAACCTATTAAAGAAATTTGACAGATTGTAGTAGTTGCTTAATCTGCTGGCGTTGTGGCTATGTTTAATACTGGAAGGATGAAATGGCGGCAGGTCACAGGAACAATATGCGAATCCCGCATTACCCTTAAACTAAAGGGGAAGCTATATAAAACCACGGTTAGACCTGCTGTCTTGTATGGATCAGAATGTTCGGCCACAAAAGGGATGAATTAAAGGCGATTGGATGCAGCTGAGATGAGAATGCAAAGAGGAATGTGTGGTGTTACACGAATGGATAGAATAAGAGATGAGTACATAACAGGAAGTCTGAAGTGGCACTGGTAACTGAGTTGTGTGGAAATTGGTTGTCATAGTATGGGCATGTGTTACGGATATAATAGAAAAATGTCGTGAGGAAAGTTTTGAATATGAATGTCGATGGTTATAAGAGTAGGGGAAGATCAAAGAAACGATGGATGGACTGTGTGTCTGGGGTGACTACCGAGATATCGACAAATTATTAGAGAAGTATGGAAGAAAAAGACACGTTGCGCCGACCCCTCATATTTGGGATAAGGGCAGGAGAATTATGATGTACTTATGTGTAATTTTTTTTTGCTACCCCACACTAAATAAAAAATAAACTAAATAAAAGTAAATACTAAATTATTGACTTTTAAGTTCCATTAAATTATTTTGTTAGGAATAATAAGAAGAGAATACTTATCAATTATACAGGCATTAAACGCATTGTTATAATTTTAAGTTTAAAAGTATTTGTTTTGTATTAATAGTTCGCAGTCTCATCTCTGCGACAAACAAATGTCAAAAACTATTAAAAAGTATTTTTTCAATTCTCGTAATTTAAAACGATCAATATCTAGTCGCAGTCTCATCTCGGCGACAAACAAATGTCAAAAACTTGTCAAAATGTAGGGAGATTTAACGTATTTTTGAAAGATTGAGACTGAGATCAGACTGTGAACGGTCTTAAAATTACGAGAATTGCCCCTCAGATCATTTTATCTGTTGCAATATTCATGTTAGGGTAGCAAGGGTAGACAACTGTCATTTGAAATGTTATAAAGATCGTGTAACTTTAGTTTTGGTCTCTTTTCTGTACGTATCGCTGGATTGGTAACTATATACGACGTTATAAGTAATTGATCATCATTTAAACTCAAACTCAAATATTATTATTATAAAATTTTAATTATAGGGGTTAAAGTATGAAATTGCCGTTTCATTGTAATAGGTACTTCGAACGGACATAGAACCTTCATGGTTTGATATTTTTGAGTGAAACTTTTTTCACATGGTACCTATGAAGTTCTTCTTTTAAAAAATGTGCAACATTCGATAATCGACTTTCAGTGTTTTTTTTTATTCAGCTTAGACAAGAAAGATGGATACTTCGAAAATTCGAGTTAATTTTGAATGCGAGTTCCGACGCGGAACTAACGCGGCAGAAACAGCTCGCAATATCAATGTTGCGTTTGGAGAGGGGACTGCTAATAATATAAAAGGTAAAACATCAATATAGACCCTGTCGGGCACAGCAACATTTAGGAGAGATTAAGAGAGCTAAACGCGGCAATTCAAACAATTAAATATTATTAGATGTGCTTAATTGGGTATATAATCATGTATATATATATATATTTAGTTTTGTGTATATAGGTATAGTATATTAGTTATTTTATATATTGCGTAAGAATATGCAGGTAATTATTATGTAGTTCTTAAAAGTGCTTTCATTATTATTAAATTATGTTATTATTTATGTATTCATATTTTCATATATTAGATTTTCTGTATTCCATATTATATTATATATATTTCACAATGTTTGGTATATACGAGATATATGAGTTTATCATCAACCTTCTTCCCAACTCCTATAAATCAAACAGTTTTTGTTAAAGCTTACATATACATAATAACAAAAAACGTTCCCGAACATGCCTTAATGAACTGTCGCATCAAAGAGGGAACATTTTAATAACCCCAGCCTTTGATGAAATCTGTCGATGACGTCCGCTATACAAATACTGCCGCTTTTATTAAACTACTCACACTATTGCAGTTTTAATCCCCATGACGTATTATACACGGCGCACCGCGCTTGGCGGTAATCCCCTTGTTAAAAACAGACGAACCGTCGGACACCCCCATAAACGATGTATTAATTAATATCTCACTATTGAAATATGGAACAAAAACCGTGCTGGGCGATACGAGCCTTACGACCGACAAATAACCCGGAATCAAAATAGGAAACACAATGCAAATGCAAACAGGACAATAAAGATTTAATACTCTCTCTGAGAAGCTCAGCTCAGCTTTCTTTGTGTAAAGCGCATGTTTATTTGATTAATTTTCTTTTTGTTAAAACAAAGTTCGCGTTTAGTTCGTTTATTTTCCTTTGCTTTGAAATCCTGACTATGGCGATAAGCAGTATATATTTGTACATTTTGTTTTTGAGAACAATGCCAATAGAATTTCTTTATTTTACATACTTTTCCTTTATTTTTTCACAACGTGAGCTATTTTAATATTTGTATAAATATTGACAACTTCTAATTGCTTGATTTAATTGTATACTTAATTTAATCCTACAAAATTAAGGCTAATTGTTTAACTTTAATGTACCTAATAAATAAATAAATGAAAAATATTACAAAAACTGGTACCTACTCTAACCTGACATAATAAAGTTAACTTCTTTAGGTGTAAAGTTTAACGTATTTTAATGTACGGATAAATAACCATCAAAATAATATCTCTACAATCACTTATTTTCACATCACCTTCCCTCAACAAAAAACCTCCTGACGAAAAGCTCTTCAAAGGGAAATATTCGTAATATTTGAGCTTAGTACAAAAAGTTTACAATAGGTGTGCTTTCGAGGGAGGTAAGGGGGTGTTGAAACCCTCTCGTCGACCGGAACCAGGATCACAGCGACACGGGTGTTAGCCTGCCTGTTGCATCCCGGGCAGAGGTGTACAGACAGACTAAGTTTTAACTTGATTTTATAACTTGGTTAAGTGAGTTTATGGCACAGTTTGCATTTAATAGACTGTTGTATAATGACGTGCTTTATGGAAATCCAGACGTGCTCCTCCCTTGTCTTTCGTTATTATTAATGCAGCTAAGCTAGTCCTACTAAATGAATTTGAAACTAAATTGAAAACTGATCTGCACCAAATGGAAACGCATTGTGGACCACGGTAGTGACCGACTTACGTTCTTATTTAAGTTATGAAATACCCTTTATTGCCACCGTAATTTACCTTATCATAATTAATTATTTCAAAAAAGGTTTTTTTTAAATATTGTTGTCAAATGGGCTGAGTGATACTGGCCTGTTTAGCCGAAAAAAATAAAGCCATTTATGTAAGTATAAATTAAAAATAAATCTTATTTTTACTCTTTTTTAAACGATTTTACATGGCATTGAACAATTTTTTTGGGAATAATGGCCAGATATAAAATTATATTTGGGTCTTAAAAAAGTCGTTTATTGATTTAGGTCTTTCATCATAGTTTTGCATCAGGACTACCACTGGCAACAGGTAGTTAAATGTTACGTAACAATCAGAACATTTATGATTAAATAAAACAGTCCGTTCACAATGATTATACCTCTGACAGCAGCAACCTAACAGCAAGCTTATCGTAACGAGAATAAAGAGCACAATGATTTTGACAGACTTGTCAGTGGCAGCAATCCAACAGTGACCTTATATGAATTAGAATAAAGATCAATGTGCTTTGGAAAGTGATGCAAAATCAGATATAAAATAACTGTAAACAGACTGTAATGGCATTAAACATTTATTATTCTACTGTTATCATTTATATTTTATAATTTTATTGTTGCATGAAAGGTTTTAAATAATGCGTTCATATACATATTTGGGTCGTAAATAATACTAAAACTAATAGACATAAAAATACGTTTTCTTAGTGAAAACCAAAACGTATGAAAAGCATGTGAACTGTTTGTCGCTGGGCTACCGGTAGCTGTGGGCTGTGCTGGCTCGTTTGCGCTTACCTAACACGCTCGGGCCTCTAACCACAAAACGCCGACCGCAAATCAATCCGACCGGCTGGATCAGCTTTTGGTAAACATTTTGTAATTTTAATTGAGTGCACAGGTAGAATTGGTGTATTTGCATTTTTGGTAAGTAAAAATGGAAAAGTTATTCCATCGAACTTTACTAGCAAAACATGTAAGAAACTACTGGTCTTTCTGAATTTAAAATCAATCATTTCTCCTTTTATTTGTCTGCTAGTCTGTCTGCTTAGGTTAACTATCTACCTTATTCTAATCAATGCTCTTGAAGATAATTAAATCTATTGTTGAAATGAAAATGCTAGATCTGCATACAAATAAAGGAGACAGAATTAGAGACAAATAAGAAACTAGTTTTCTTTTGAGAAAGCTAGTCTCTCTTATATGACGTGACTTTCATACCTTAATAATAATAAACTTAACTACCTGCATCTTAGAGTTATAGTAGCAGTAGTTATAGTAGTTATAATTAATAATTACGTAAACGTAAACTCAAAAATCAAAATTAGGTATCAAAATGAATTTGCTAATCGTACTCAAATACCTCACAAAAATAATAAAGACTGCCAGGCACCGGCTTAACGCTGTGTGCACTGTGCATTCAGTAGGAAAACACATCGTTCAAACATGGCCGGGCCGCGATGCACCCACCGCCCGCCCGTAACTATGGCAACGAGCTCAAGGCTTCCAACCTGCCCGGGACCTAGACCACAAAATAGATAGACGTACAGAAGGTCGACCCCATACAACAAACGAAAACGCACACAGACACGCATATATGTACAATCACCAAAGGAGATAAGTTACCAGGGTCGTCGGATCTAGTTGAAGTTTAGTAAGAAACCGATGGATGTTTTTAAATAATAATACTTAGGTATTAAATCTATGGTAACTAATTTTAAAAACGTTCAAAATCTAGTCACAATTATGAGATTGTGACTAGCTTTTGAACTTTATAATTACGGGAATTAGCCTCCAGCCTTCTGTACCTATCTACTATGTGCCGCTATGCACCCCCGCACCCCACCACCCGCTCGTATCCATGGCAACAACTGAGCAGCGCATCCCGGGATTTCAACTGCGCTCTTATTTAACTCAATCAATTTTACTGTACCTGACGGACGCCGACCGTAGCGATCGTAGAGGGAATGTGAGTTATGTTTCGTGTTTTGTGATGCCTGTTCAATGTGGTTCATCTTATTGTGTCAAAGTCAAAGTGTTTTATTTGTTAAACATAGGTATAAAACTGCAAACTGAAGGCCAATTCCCGTAATTAAAAACGTAAAAATCTAGTCGCAATCTCATCTCAGCGACAATCCATTGTCGTGCAGCGACAAGGAAAGCTAAACGTTAAAGTCAAGGGTAAAATTAAATTAAAGAAAGGGAGGTAGAAAATTATAGATATATTTACAAGAAAAGGATGGAGATGGAATGGCAGTGGTGTGTATAATGTGGAGGTGGGGTGTATGGGTTACGATGCGCGATAGGTGGGTTGAGGAGGCTGAGGTGGAGATACAGATGTAGCTGAAGCAAGGCAGGTGTCGGTGACAGGTGCAGGTGCAGGTGAGAGCAGGTGCTGGTGTGCGTGCGGCACGGAGGACACCCGTAAGAGGGCCCACGCAGCAGGAGCAGAATGCAGCACGGCAGCAGGATTAAGCAGGCACGGCGGGGATGTTGTCAGCCCGCCAGGTGAGGCAGCCCTCGGATGAGGCGCGGCCCAATAGATACAGGAGGATCTTCAGAGTGCTCCGACAAGCCACGGCCCAGTAGGTACTGGAGTGTCTTCTTAGGCGGCCCTCGGATGAGGCGCGGCCCAATAGGTACCGGAGGCCTTCACGGAGGACGGAGGACGGAGGCGTAGGCAGGGTCCGTCAGGTACCGGAGCGGAGAGGTACGCTGGATGTCCCCGGGATAGGTGGCCCTGGAGTATTAGGCTTTTTGTTGTATTCGCTTTAGAGGCGAAACCCCAACTGATCCTTGCATTGCGTGGATCTATAATGTCAACTCGTAGAATCATATTATGTAGAAAATAAGAATTTGAGATATGATAGTGGCCATGGTTAATTTTGTCAAAGTGTCAATGTAAAATCAGCTAAAAAGATACAGGCCGATAAGGATTTGAAAGAAAAGTGGCCATGGCGACGTATTCTATCTGTTGAGCGTACAGTTGAAATTGGAAAATGCCTGTATAGAATTAGAGCATTTTGTTGTATTAAGTGTGTACAGACCCCCATCAGGATTGTATGACTGCTTTGAAAAGGTAATGGATGAAGTGTTAGACAGGATTTGCAACTCAAACAAGTCCGTTATCATTTGCGGTGATTTTAATGTCAATTTATTAGAAAGCTCAAGTTCTTGTAGTAAAATTATAAGTCTGTTTCAGTCCTACAATCTTGTAAACCTATTTTTGGAGCCTACAAGAATAACCCCTACTAGTGCCACATGCCTAGATAATATTTATACAGATATTATACCAAGCCACAAAGAAATTATAAATTTACTAGATTCTGATCATTGTGGGCAAAGGATTACTATTCAAAATCAAAACAAAATAGTGGTTAAAAAAGATATCACTGTTAACCCCAAAACTGCAAGTCGCTTAGAGGCTTTCAAAACTAAACTCACTGATAAATTACCAGTTTTGTCAATTCATGCGGTTCCTAATCATCTATATGATATTTTTTTTAATATATACTGTAAACAATTTAATTCAACCTTTATTCCCAAGAATATCTCGGTTAAAAGTGATTGGGCTACCATCGGTATTCATAAAAGTAGAACGCGGCTTTATGAACTGTACAATGAAAGGACTTACGTAAACACTGATGAATTTAATTTGTATGTTAGAAATTATTCAAAATTATTTAAAAAAGTTTGTTATATGGCCAAGTCACGTTATTTGGGTTCAAAGATTAAAAACAGTAGTAATGTAATTAAAACGACTTGGAATATTATTAATAGTGAAACGGGATGGTCTAGTAATCGAAATACTGACTACAGCCGGTCGATTAATGACAACATAATAAAATTAGACTCACAAGTCGCCGAGGCATTTGAAAATTTATTTTCCGATATTCCCGTTTCAACTACTAAATCCCTAAACTCATCACCTTCTGTTGCTGAGTCTTTGCTTATGAAAAATGTTAATGGTTGCGATTCGGAATTTCATTTTGAACATGTTACCTGTAGAGATATAATTAAAACCTTTCACACTTTAAATGTAAAAAAGACTGCTGATCTGTGGGGTGATTCTGTAGAAGTTGCTAAGTCTATTATTGACATTGTAGCACCTACTCTAGCGCTTATCTTTAATAGTTGTATTGAAGGTGGGGAGTTTCCTGACCTCATGAAAAATAGTAAAATAATACCTTTGTTTAAATCGGGTAGTACATCAGACCCTACAAATTATAGACCTATTTCCGTACTACCTACATTTAGTAAAATTTTTGAGAAATTAATTTTAGAACAAATGCAAAGATTTTTTAATAAACACAAATTTGTACATAGCAATCAGTTCGGTTTTACAAGGGGTCGTTCAACTACTGATGCCGGTGTTGAACTTATAGGACATATTTATAATGCATGGGAAGACAAATGCAATGCCTTGGGCATCTTTTGTGATTTGTCCAAGGCATTCGATTGCGTTCTTCACGAAACATTAATCAGGAAACTCCGCCACTACGGGATCCGGAACGCTGCTCTTCTTACTTCATACTTGAGTAACAGGATTCAGGGCGTTGATGTTAATGGAAAAAGATCTCCCGGATCTATAGTAACAATGGGAGTCCCACAGGGCTCAATTCTTGGTCCTTTCTTGTTTCTTATTTATATTAATGACTTGCCGTACCTAATAAAGGATAATCATGGTATAGTGTTGTTTGCAGATGACACTTCACTTTTGTTTAAACTTAAACGTCAGCAGCAGGTTACTGACGATATAAATAGCGCGATCTCTAAAGTAGTCCACTGGTTCAATGTTAATAATTTACTTCTAAACCAGAAAAAAACCAAATGCATTAAGTTTACGTTACCTCACGTTAGACAGGTGAAAACTAATGTGTTGATAAAGGGCGAAGAATTGAATCCTGAAGACAGCACAGTATTCTTGGGCATAACTTTGGATGCTAAGCTTCAGTGAGGTCCACATATAGATAAATTGTCAAAAAAGCTAAGTTCCGCAGCATACGCTGTTAGAAAAATTCGTAATTTAACTGATATAGAGACAGCCCGTTTAGTGTACTTTAGCTATTTTCATAGTGTAATGTCGTACGGTATTCTATTGTGGGGAAATGCCGCTGATATTCCCCACTATCTTTGTTTTGCAGGAGCGAGCTGTTCGATCAATTTATAAATTAAGTCCGAGACACTCGCTCAGAGACAAATTTAAAAAAATTAATATTATGACTGTGCCTTCTCAGTATATTTATGAAAATCTTTTATATGCCCATTAAAATATATATATAAAATTGTTTAAAAAATACAGTGATATCCATGATAATTATAAATACTAGGAACAAACTCAAATTTGTAGTACCTACAACAAGGCTCAAGAAAATAGGTGGCTCGTTCAGATGCCAATGTATACGCTTCTACAATAAAGTTCCAAGCCCCGTTCAAGATCTAAGCCTTAATAAATTCAAATCATTCATTAAACGTAAGTTGTGCCAGAAAGCCTTTTATACCGTTAAGGCTTATATCGAGGACAAAAAGCCTTGGGATTAAGCTGCTTCCAATTTTTACATATTTAACGTTTTTTTTTTTTTGTTTTTTTTTATATACACTTTGACATTAATGAATTTGATATATACTATGACATTTGCTTACTTTGTAAAGTATTTTATTATTTTAATTATTGTGAATGTGAAGACTATGTGGGTCATTTTATTTATATTATTTTTCTCTCTGTTCTCTTAGTTTTTGTCATGGTCTGGCAGTTTGACAAATGTCCTTTCTTTGGCATTGTTCGTCGAATCGTTGAGCTCCTTAAGTTTTGAGTTGAGCTGCACGATTTCTGACAAATGCGTGCACTGACTGGACAGGTCCTCTCAATCTGTGTGGTTCTTTCCTCAAAAGACCATCTCAGACATCGACCTACATGGTCTTCATATGATCTGACCAAGATTATGTCTGGACTTTAAAAGAGACTGTGACCTTTTTTTTTTTTTTTTTTTTTTTTTTTCAGGATGGGAAATCATCAAATGACTCCTCCCGCTCTGGGTGGAGCAGAAGGGAGTGTCAGACTCTTACTGACTAAAACCCACCCGTGTTCCTTCCTTAGCCCTTTATGTACCAGGGCAGCGGTAACCCTTTCGGACGATCCCGCTACCCCGGCAGGCGATCCCGCTACCCCGGCAGGAGAGACTGTGACCTTTGAGTTTGTTTCGGCCTTTCTTCTCAGACTAGTCAGATAGGAAACGCCGACCTCATCTAGTTTTAAAATATGATTGACGTGTAAAAGTGTTTGTACAAACCTACTTACAAAAATAATATCATTTATCATTTTTATTAAACGTCGTTGTCAAAGCTGTCATAGTAAAATATATTATTAGTAAAATACAATAAATTCTATAGTTAAACTGTGTTATAAGTGTATTGTTTATAGGAAAAGATGATATCAATCAATGTGGACGAAACGACGACGGGGCTGGGACCCAGCCCTTGGATGTCACTAAATCGTCGTAGTCTTATGTTAAAGTTAGAGCTGTGTCTGTGTACTGATTGTGGATAAAACGTGTCGTGAGGAATAATCAGATCAGCGCCTAACGGTAACAGAATGATTGTTCTGACCTGGAGGAATGAATGGAGATAACTGTGAGTATGTACATTATGATACACAATGTCAAAAACTTGACAAACATGTAGGGAAATTAGAGGTATTTTTGACAGATTGAGACTGAGATCACACTAAATGTTCCTAAAATTACGAGATCTGCCTCTCTGGTCTCAACATGCAAACTGGTCGCGACGACCTGGCAACATAACGTTGGAAGAGTTTCTGGGTGGTCAGAAGGTAAAAATATAACATAAACCAGTTACTGAATTGGATTATCACTAAATTTTTAAATACTTCAGCAATTTGCAAATTCTACGTTTGCATTATCGACAGCTTCATGAGCAGCTCTAAATATTTTTTCTTCTCGTTTTACCTCGTCGTTTTTGTACAGACGCCAGCAAATCAAGCTACTACAATCTGTCAAATTTCTTTAATAGATTTTCAACTTTATCGCTAAAGCATTAGGTTCAAAGTTGACTGGGAAAATCTCAGTATCATGACATTTCGACTTCAGTGTTTTAAATAGATGTAAGTTTGACTTCACGAACACCGCTGTCTCATAAATATACATACATGGCAGGGTTGACAACCTAAGCTTTTATAAAAATGGCAAGCAACTGTTAGTTGATTGTTTTAATTAATTTTTAACCAATTAATAATACTTTATAGAGATCTATTTACATAATTTTCATATGTACTTATATTTTTACTTCGGAGGATTACTGTGCTGTCATCGGCAAACAGAATAGTTTGGTGTTCAGTACGCTCTCCAGCCTGAGGCAACGGAGGACCCGTCCCAGGTTGTGAGTGCTCTGGACTGCATCCCCAACCAAGATATACCTGATACTGTGCAAAAATTATCTCAAGCAATACAGTCAGCAGCTAGTAGTGTTTCCGCTTGTAGTAGTCAAGTATGTTATCAGTCAGTTATGTTTTCAGATAGTATAGGAAGAGGTTTAGGGAAATTAGTTAGTGACAACTTTAGTTTTAATACTCAAAACTATTGTTTACCTGGGACATCCTTCAGAGAAATAATGACATCAATTACAGGAAAACAATATGATTCTAATACCAACATTACTGTATTTGTAGGTAATAGTTCACAGGTCAAAAAAGAAGATGTCACTGACAGTGTTTCTGAGCTTTTAAAGATAAACTGTAATAAAATTATTTTGTGTGCTTTTCCATATTTTGAGAGATTATCAAATAGACAAAACAATTATATACATATGCTTAATAAGCATATGCATTTCTTAGCAAGTCACTACAGTGACAAACTTATATTTTTTGACACCAACAATTTTGTTGATAAGTTGAAATCGACAAGGAATACAGTGTATCTGCCCATTAGGTTTAGACATAAAATAGCGAGGCTATTAGCTTATATAAACTCAGACATAAGTAGTATGTCCAAGTTTTGGATTATTAACACCTTAACAATTAGTAATAATACTAATAATAAGGTGGCTGACCTAAGTAAGTGTAGCTCAAATGCTATAAATATTTATACAAATTGTACGAAGGAGGTTCCATTTCCCTCAAGCACTATGAGCTCACAGCTTGGTGATAACATTGAAGTCTTGAGATTAACTCCGGATAATCTTTTAAACTAGTTTGTAAGACAACAGAAGGTACCAGAAATAATATCCTTATAGCTAACAACAACAAGGTATCTTCTTGCTATAAATTAAGTAAATATCCAAAAGGAGATCAGCAGAATGCCTTGAAACTATTTCATCAAAATATTCAAGGTATGTCTTCCAAATTATTAGAATTTCAAATGTTTTTGGAAAAAACAAAGTTTGACATTGTTTGTTGTACTGAACATTGGTTAAAGGATTACCAAATGCTAATTAATTATGAGAACTATAGTGTGGGCAGTTGTTTTAATCGTAAATCTATGCTGCGTGGAGGTTCTTTAATCTTGATTAAAAATTGTTTAAAATCCAAACAACGAAATGACATAGTGGGTTTATCGATTGAACATTGCATTGAACTGTCCTGTGTTGAGCTCGATAAGCATGTTGTAGTGTGCGTTTACAGACCCCCTAATTATCAGAACTTTTCGTTATTTGAGTCAATAATGGAAGATGTCCTAGCGAAACTTGCATCCAACAACAAAGCCGCAATTATTTGTGGTGATTTTAATATTAATATTTTGGAAAATAATTCAAATAGCAGTAGATTATTAAGCCTTTTCAAATCATTCAATTTATCTAATGTTTTTACTGAACCAACTAGAGTAACTCCAACTTCTGCTACTTGTATCGATAATGTCTTTTGCGATTGTGATTATTTAGATAAAGCCATCGTAAATTATCTGCCGTCTGATCATAGTGGACAAACGGTAACTTTTAAGTTTAAAACACCTTTGCAAAAAGTGGAAATACAATTTAGGCCAATAACAACTAGTAAACTAAATAGATTCAATAGTACCCTAAATAATAAGTTAAATGATCTGGGCCATAATATGGATATGGATGATGCAAATAAATTGTACGAGGATTTCTTTTCGGTAGTGCACACTCAATTCAATAAAACTTCTGAAAAGAAAAGAAAAATTATTTTCCCTAATTTTATATTTAGTGACTGGGCAACTAGAGGTATTAGGATAAGTAGGGAAAGACTGTTCGAGCTATATGGCCTTAAGCCTTACATAAATACAGCAACTTTCAACAAGTATGTTGCCACATATTCAAAAATTTTTAGAAATACCTGCAAGATAGCCAAAGCCCTGTTCATTAGCAACAAAATCAAATCAGCAGAAAACAAAATAAAAACAGTTTGGAAAATTATAAATAACGAAACTAGTAGGAATAAAAAACGAAACACTGATTACACATTGGAGTCTTCACGTGGTGCCATATCCTCTAATTTAGAAGTAGCTCAAGAATTTGTAAATTTCTTTACTAATATACCATCAAAAACGACGGAAGTCTTAAATTCCTCACCGGACGTATCACTTGAGTTACTAAAAGCGAACGTTCCAGGCTGCCCGGTTGAGTTTCAATTTAGACATATAAACCCTATGATAGTTATAAAAACTTTTCGACAAATCAAAATCAAATTGACCGAAGATCTATGGGGAATGTCTATCAAAGTTTGTACATCCATAATCGAGACTATATCGCCATACTTAGCTTTAGTGTTTAATTTGTGTGTAGATCAAGGAGTCTTCCCAGATTTAATTAAATATAGTAAGGTTATTCCACTTTTTAAATCTGGGGACTGCAAAGACACCAATAATTATAGACCAGTATCCGTGTTGCCGGTTTTCAGCAAAGTGTTCGAAAAGGTAATGCTCAATCAAATGCTTAATCATTTTAACAACAACAAAATCTTGCACGATCAGCAATATGGCTTCACCAAAGGACGTTGTACGACTGACGCCGGTGTCACTTTATTAAAACACATATTTACAGCGTGGGAGGAAGCCCAAGATGCCATAGGAATCTTTTGTGACCTCTCCAAGGCATTTGATTGCGTTAATCACAAAACCTTACTCTTGAAACTTGAGCATTATGGACTAGGTAAACTTGCGCTCAGTTTAGTAAAATCTTATTTACATGATAGACAGCAAAAAGTTCAAATAAATGGTGTCAATTCACTTGGTTTACAAGTAAGAATGGGTGTTCCACAAGGCTCGATATTAGGTCCTTTCCTCTTTTTAGTATACATAAATGACCTGCCGCATTTATTAAAAAACCAACCACAAATGGTGTTATTTGCTGACGATACTTCCATAATTTTTAAGATAAATAGACGTGCATCAAATCTTGACGACGTAAATAACGCCCTACTGCAAGTGCAAAATTGGTTCACTGCTAATAATTTGAATGTTAAAAGTAGTGATTGTGACATAGTATTGAATAAAGAGAAACTAGAATTCGTCGATAAAACTGTTTTCCTGGGGATAACGCTCGACTCAAGGATGCAATGGGGTCCTCATATAACATCTCTTGCAAGACGGCTAAGTTCAGCAGCATATGCTGTAAGAACAATCCGTCAATTTACTAATGTAGATACCGCGAGACTGGTCTATTTCAGTTATTTTCATAGTATCATGTCTTACGGTATTTTACTATGGGGACGGGCTGCAGATATTGAGTCCATTTTTATTCTGCAGAAAAGAGCCATCAGAGCAATATATGGCCTACGCAGGCACGATTCTCTAAGGGAACTGTTTAATATTAATATCATGACGGTACCTTGTCAATATATCTATGAAAACATCATGTACGTAAGGATAAATTTAAATCTTTTCAGTAAAAGAAGTGACAGACACGCCTATAGAACCAGAAATAGGGACCAATTAGTTCAACCAGGTTTCAGACTGGCTAAAGTAGACTCTTCCTTCATGGGGTACTGTTTAAAATGTTATAATAAAATACCTCCCCACATACTCCAACTCAATGAAACGAAATTCAAATCTTGCAGAAAACGCACACTATGCAGCCAAGCATATTATAAGTTGGGGGATTACATCGCTGACAAAAATGCTTGGCTAAACGCTGGTCCTGTTCCACAGGACGCATAAATAAATTGATTGGCATTTGAAAATACTTCACATACGCCTACCCAACCTACATACTGTTGGAGCTGCTGAAGATTCTAAAATACTATGTTTGCATTATATAAATTCAATCTCCTAGTATTGTATAATTGCATAGAACGTATGTGAGTACTATGTTACATACTACAAAGCTACCATTTACTGGGTACGTCTTTCATTGACTTGAATATGCCTTGGCGGATGAGAGTATGGCATGCTCACTCTAATGTCTCGCTGATGGTGGCACATGTGTTGGATCATTTAGCTCCCTTCAAAATGGTTGAGCTGAATGGTGCTAATCTATGCGTCATGTTCGTGAACGGGCGCCGTCAGTAGGGACTGGTCAACTCTTTGCTGCCATGGCTTATTTTGATTTAAATTAATATTTGATTTTTTTTTTTTTTTTATCTTTTCATTACGGACGCTTTTAACGTTCTGCATCGTTCTCACATGCATAATTTTGAACATGAATGATGTAACCAATACTTTGTAACAATATTATTATGATTTAAAAGAGTGTCCATGGAGTTTCTTGCCCGTTCTTCTCCATAGGTACCTACTACGCTTTGGAATGGGCAACTAGCTTCATCTTTTTGACTGACCGACCTTGACAATTCAAAAGTGCCTGTAATTGGTTTATTTGAAATAAATAGTTTGAGTTTGAGTTTGAGTTTGAGTTTGTACATTTTGGTAAATCATTAATGTACAGTCAACAGCAAAAGTAGATGATCAAAATCAGAAATTCAAACCAAAGTTAAAACTGACCACGAATAAATGGCAGCTGTGCTAGTAGTAAATGTTTGGTATAATTTACAATCACATACTTTTGAATCACTTCGACGCCACACAGTTCTGACGCGAACTCCGTTAATTAGTATTGAATTTCTGATTTTGATCATCTACTTTTGCTGTTGACTGTACCAAGGACACTTCCTTGAGACACCCCACTTATTGTTATCCTAGTTGTGTACGTAATTTCTGCTTTCGCCTTTCGACAAATTGTATTTATGACAGTCACTTGTTTTCTGTCAGTTTGGTATGCTTTAATCAATTTTAATACGTTACCTCTAATGCCATTGCATTCTAATTTGCTCAATAATATATCGTGGTCTACATCATCAAGCTTTTACCATTTACATTAATATTGCTGTAATTGGTATTATATTGACAACATTCAGAACAATATTGGAAAAAAACTCGATCACTGCTTTATTTATAGTTCTATTTTTTCTACGTCTTTTTTTTTTTTCTGCTAGTCTATTATTTGATTCAATAAAAGAGGATAAGGAATTATACATTACTTCTTTAAAGACTTTAGACAGTATTGGTATTAAAGCAATAGGGCGGCAATTTGATATGGTTGTTTTATCGCATTTTTATGTAATAGTTTAATTAATGTAATTTTTTGCCGACTTGGAAAGTGTCCATTTTCTATACATAAATTAATGACATAGCTTAGCACGGGAGCCCATAGTGTTTGCCACAAATTTAAGAATTTTTGTTGCAATGCCGTCTTAGCCGGCGCTATTTGTGTTTTTAATGAGTCAATCACTTTTAATATTTTGGAAGAATCAGTAGGTGCCATAAATATGAATTTTGGATAATGATTTATGTTTGAGAAACAATTACTATTATTAGTTTTGCTACTTGTTTGTTCTGCTACATCTACATAATAATCATTAAATGCTGTAACTACTCGTATTCCTATAGGGTCATTTATTACTTTACTAGCTGCGCCTCGCGGTTTCACCCGCATAAGTTTTATTTTCAGCATTATTTACTACATAATTATTTTGTAATATTTGAGTCAAGAAAATAAATGTATTGAGCTGTTTTGAATATTTTTTTAATAATAGTCTGTTGTCATTAGTAGGCGATCTTCTATATTGCTAAAGCGGTTCTCTTTTCAGTTTAGTGTAAGTTCTAATAGTTCTTTAGAAATCCATTGGTGAGATTTCCGAATTGAGATTTTTTCTTTACAGTACGGAAACACAAGAGGTTACCCATTGTAAAAGTCGCAGCATCATGCTGATATCCTTTTGGCCTCGTATAGGACTTTTTCGTTGTGTTACTCTTTTATATATATATATATATATATATATATATATATATATATATATATATTTTACTGTGTTTAGTTTATGACCTTCCTGTACGAGTCGCAATAAATACTTTTTCTTTCTTTCTATTCTGAGAGGTAATTCCCGTAGATAGGTACATAGTAGTTAGTAGAGCTGGTTGATAAAAACCTCGTCCGGGGAAGGACTACTACCATAACTGCCTACTTTTGCCCTTTTTTTTTTTTTTTTTGTGGATGGGAAATCATCAAATGACTCCTCCCGCTCTGGGTGGAGCAGAAGGGAGTGTCAGACTCTTACTGACTAAAACCCACCCGTGTTCCTTCCTTAGCCCTTTATGTACCAGGGCAGCGGTAACCCTTTCGGACGATCCCGCTACCCCGGCAGGCTTCGGCCCTGTCGGGCCCCGTCATCTATGCTGACATCTCTTTGAGGCGCACGTGGAACACTTACGCGCCGTCCGGCACGGGCCTGGTCCTGATCGGACGGAGAGCTACCCATTGCTCTCCGCCCGCAGGCCCGCGCCTACGGTGGCCGGGAGTCGTCACGCGGCTCCCGACGCCCGGAGCGTCTCCCTCGGCGGCTGAGGCGTGAGGATCTCTCCCTCGCCCATCCCGCCACCTCCTTCGCTAGCATGACTGCTTCGCAGAAGGAGGTGACCGCCTCCCACTCCCTCTCGCCCCGGACCATGGCTTGCACCAGGGCCGGACGCGAGAGGTCGCCGCCGCTGCCGATCGCCTCTACGAGGACACGGCGGTGCTCTGCCCAAGCGGGGCAGACCTCCACCGTATGCTCCACCGTGTCCTCTGGGCGATCCTCGCAGTGGTGACACCCGGGCGTCTCCTCCCGCCTGATGATGTGCAGGAACCTCCCGAAACATCCGTGTCCGGAGAGGACCTGCGTCAGGCGGTAGGTGAGAGCGCCGTGACGCCTCTCTAGCCACTCCTCAAAGAGGGGTCTTATCGCCGCTATCGTGGCGTGCCCTGCGCTGGGTTGCGATAGTCGCGCCTTCCATTCCACCATGAGACCGCGCCGGAGGTCCGTCCGCTCCGCAGCGATTTGCCGCGGGTGCAGAGTTTCCCCCCGACGTAGTGCCTCCGCGCGCCAGTCATACAGGCGCGCGAGGACTATCGCCTCCAGATCCCATGGTGGCAGTCCGGCAAGGAGGCTTGCTGCCTCGCCCGAGATCGTGCGGTACCCCCTTATAAGCCTTACGGCAACCACCTTTTGGGGCGCGTTCAGATAGTGTGCGGCTCGAAGCCGCAGTGAACGCGCCCACACCGGGGCCCCGTAAAGGGCCATGGACCGCACGACCCCTGCGTAAAGCCTCCGGCAGGAGGCGTTTGGCCCCCTCAGGTTGGGCAGGAGCCGCTTTAGGGCGGCCCCGGCCCGTTCCAGTTTGGGGGCCAAACGTCGGAAATGCTCGACGAAGTTCCACCGGCTGTCGAGGACGAGACCCAGGTATCTCATCGTATTCTCGACGCCGATGTGAACCCCTCCTACCATCAGTTGGGATCCCGAAGGTGGCCCGTACCGAGGCCCATGAAAGGACATGGCCTCGGACTTGTGCAATGCCACCTCGAGACCCAACTGCCGGATCCTTTCCACGACTATCGCAACCCCGCGTGTCATCGCGTCGGCCGCCGCCTGATGCGACCTCCCCTGCGCCAGGACCAGCGTGTCGTCAGCGTAGCAAACTACGCTGAC
Organism: Apamea epomidion; assembly: GCA_947507525.1. Classification (NCBI taxonomy): domain Eukaryota; kingdom Metazoa; phylum Arthropoda; class Insecta; order Lepidoptera; family Noctuidae; genus Apamea; species Apamea epomidion. The sequence goes on along the minus strand of OX382237.1, from coordinate 4,795,755 downwards.
GCCATCAGGGAGGTCGGCCCGCAGCACCCAGTCGTAACCGATGTCCCACAGGAGCGGCCCCAGAACCGATCCCTGTGGGACACCGCACGACATCTCTCGCCGGTTCCAGTTCCCGTCGCGACCGGGGTAGATGACGGCTCTGTCCGTCAAATACGCCCCGACTATTCGACGGAGGTAAGTCGGCACCCGGTGATACCGGAGTGCCTCCCCTATGCAGCTCCAGGGCAGGGTGTTGAACGCGTTGGCGATGTCGAGTGACACCGCCACGACCACCCCACCCCGGGACACCGCGTCCCCCGTCGTGAGGGCTCTCACGCGCATGATGGCGTCCACCGTCGAGCGCCCCTTGCGGAAGCCAAACTGGCACTCCGCAAGATCCGGCCCCGTCCTCACCAGGTGCCCGACGAGGCGGCCCGCAATCACTCTCTCAAAGAGCTTGCCGACCTCGTCGAGCAGCACTATGGGCCGGTATGCGGACGGAGAGTCCGCAGGGCGCCCTGGCTTCTGAATGAGGACCAGCTTCCCCGTCTTCCAACGGAGTGGAAACTGGCCTCTCTCCATGCATGCGCTTAAGAGCGCCTCCAGTCGAGGCCCGAGAGCCCTCGAGGCCAGGACCCAGGCTTTACCCGGCAAGCCGTCGGGTCCCGGGGCGGTATTTTTGGCCTTCAGCCGGCCTACCGCCGCTCTCAGATCTACCCCGGTCACTACAGGGGTGTCGTCGTCGTCGTCCGCGTGGTCCGCTTCGGACACCGCAAGTGGCGGAGCCATAGGCGGGGGAGTATGTTCCCCCCGTGAAGGGAACAGAGCGCTCACCACCTCCTCCACCAGCTGTGGGCGGAGACTCTGCGTCAGCGGGGGGGCCCATGTGCGGAGTTTATTCCGCACCATTCTGTAGGGGCGCCCCCATGGATCTCTGTTCAGAGTCTCCAGCATCTCCTCGCGGGCCATATCCTTGGCCCGCTGAACAGCCTGTTGGAGGGCGGTCTTCGCCGCTCTGTACCCCTCGTATAGCTCCACCTCCGTGGCTTCCGCATCCGGAGGGCGGATGCGGAGCCTGCGGTGCCTGGTGTACCGGTGTCGCGCGTCGACGCACGCCTTGCGTAGCGCCCCAACCTCCTGCGACCACCAGTACACCTGACCTGGCCTCCCGGAACCACTCCACCTCATCGTCAATATCAGCAGGCCTGTCCGGTGAAAACACCCAGGCCTGCACGATCGAGGCTTCCAGGAGAAGCTCCCGGTCCAGCTGCTTCAGCGCCCACCGCGGACCACTCGGGGCCTGTTGGACCAGCGCACTAGAGGGCTGGGTGGAGACCTCAAACCGGATATACCGATGATCGGAGTAGGTCTCCACCTCCTCCATGACGCGCCAGTCAATGACACGCTGTGACAGAGCGGGGCTGGCGAACGAGATGTCCACCACCGACTCGCCCCGCATCCGCACACACGTAGGAACAGAACCCCGATTTAGGACGACCAGGCCTGTTTCCAGAGCCCAGTCCTCCACCATCCTGCCCCGCACATCCGTGCAACGGGAACCCCAGGCCAAATTCTTGGCGTTGAAGTCCCCGAGCACTAGCACGGAGAAGGCGTGGTTTCTGGCGACGACGACACTCAACTCTGTTAAAGAGTTCTGGAACTCGGCGAGAGTTCGGCTCGGAGAGAAGTATACTCCCACTACTACAATCTCTCCGAACCGTGCTGCTACGCACCCCTGTCCCCTCGTGACACCTTCGAGGGACGGGGTACCGGCGGCGGCCGACGAAATTATGGCCACTGAGCCGTTTAGGTCCTCCACCCAGTCATCCCTGGGCGGGACAAAGTACGGCTCAGCGACCACGGCGACGTTAATCGACCACTGCGCCATGCTCTGGAGCAACAGGTCCTGAGCGCAGGCGCAGTGGTTGATGTTCGCCTGGAGAAGGCGTAGTGGAGGAGTTATTACTCCTCCATTTCAGCCCCCTCCCGGGCCCTATCGGCAGTGGTGGCGGCGGCGGCGGCGGCGGCGGCGGCGGCGGTGGTGGCGGCGGCGGCGGCGGCGGCGGCGGTGGCGGTGGCGGCGACAGTGGCGGCGACGGTGGTGGTGGCGACGACGGCGGAGGGCCTGCCCTTCCTCCTGGCTTCGGCGGGTGGAGCGCAGGACTTGCTCCCCGCCCGGTGATCGGCCGGCTTGCCAGCAGCCGCACATACGACGCAGTGCGGCGCGGCGTTGCACGAGCCGGCCGTATGTCCGGGCTTGCCGCAGCGGAAGCACAGAGTGCTGCGGTCCTCTAAGGTGCACTGGACGCCCACGTGGTGCCCCACGAGGCATCGATAGCACCTTAGAGGTCTGGGCTCCATCAGCTTGACCTGCGCTGACACCCAGCCCACCAGGAGCCTTCCACCCTCCACAATTTTCCTCGCCGCCGTCACGGGACAGCTTACCGTTATGGTTCGCATACCCGTGAAGTCAGGACGTAGGGTGCCCGCCTTCACCTGGTCGGCCAGACACCCGCCCGTCCTGACGACGGCGGCTACCACCTCTGCCCCCGTCACCGAGTCATCCAGGCCCACAATGCGGATATCCGCGCACTTGACGGGCCTGGAGACTCGAGCCTCGTCCGCATTGAGGGACGCCCTTAGCTTTTCAGCCAGGGCGTCTGCGGTGGGGCCACTCGTCGCACCGGGGACCTCCAGCATGCGGGCACCAGTGGCGGTCACCCTATGCCGGAGGCCTCCGGTGATCCCCAGCTCCTGGAGATCCACTGTCGCTCTCGCTTTGGCGAGCACGTCGCCGTAGGTCACCCCCCTCTTGACCGCGTCCGGCTGTAGTGTGATGACTACAGCCGCGGTCTTGGGGGAGCGAAGCCTAGCCGCAACGGCTCGCTCCTTGCGGCGCCTCCTCTGCGCCTTTTTTCTGGCCGCCTTGGCCGCCTTCTTTTTCTCCCCGACCACCTGCCACTCGGTGTTGGTCGTGGGAGATTTGTTCTGGGGAGGCGTAGGCTCTGGGGCCTTCCCCTCCCCAGCCGTTCTGCCCTTTTTCCGGGATGGCACCGCGGGTTTGGCGGCAGGCGCCGATTTCGCCGGCGCCGAGGCTCCACCAGCCGACGTCGGTTTCGCCGGCGCCGGGGCTCCTCTTGCCGACGCCGGTTTGGCCGGCGCCTGGGCCCGGCCAGACGGCCCGGGTTTAGGGGCGGCAGCGGCCGCGTACGAGGCCGCCTTAGGCCCTGGGGCCGTCCTACCCGCCAAGGGAGGGCGCAGAACGATACCCTCCAGGACGGCGAACCGCGCCTGGAAGGTCGCCAGCTCCTGCCGAACCAGGTTCAGGACCTGGTTCTCCACCGGCACGGGCTGGCTTGGTGGTGGGATTGTCTGCGCTCTGGCGGCCGCTCGCATCCCGGCCAGGTCCGCTCGGAGCTCCTCATTCTCCTTTCGGAGGAGCTCCATGGCAGCCGTCAAGCGGGCCACCTCCGCCCGCATATCGGACGTTACGTCCGGCGGGGGCCCGGTGTGGATGGCTTCCGCCGCCGCCATGATGGAGGCCTTGGCCGAGACTATGGCCCTGTTTTTAGAAGTCTGTAACTTCTTCAGGGCCACATCCCGGATCGCGGCCTCCACGACCGCCGCAAACCTCTCTTTGCGGTCCGCATCAGGGCCGCCTACCTCAGCCGCCTCGTCGCTTGAGGTCTCTGATGCGGACACGCGACCAGAACCCCCCTCCTTTGCGGGCTCCTCCGCTTTCTCCGCCGCCTCCCGAGCAGTGAGCCCCCTCCCTGCGCCTCGCTCTCGGGCTCCTCCCCGCCTGCTGGTGGGGATTTTTCTGGCCGAAGCCAGCTCCCCGTCAGAGGACGACCCCTGGCCGTCCACTGACCTTGGCCGCTTGCTCTGTGCCTTTCTCTTGGCAGCGGCCGTCTTCTGGTCACGGCGAGGGCTCACTGAGCCTCCCGTGCTCGCTCCTCCAGATGCAGCGTCGGACTCCGACACCGCATCACTCCTCCCTTCGTCTCTTGTGGTTTGGGTTTTTTTTAAAAATTTATCCATTTTGTTCCCACGAGTAAAAACTTTGTGTACCTGCTCAAAAAATGCGTGGTTCGCACTAGTGACTAAATCAAGCTACCCATTAGCCAAGCTTACTACCTCCCTCACGGTGCGCCGCCGCTTGGAGGTTTGGGGAATTTTTTATAGAGGTTAATCTTCCTCGCGGTCCGGGCGGTTAAGCCAAGACCCTCGACCCCCGTCAAAAGTCAGAGACATGACCTTGACAATCTTCGGGGCTACGATATTAACGGTGGCAGAAGGGGGGGTACCCCCTCCTGCCTGCCCGGCGGCAGGGTAAGTGCACACCAGGCCCGCTCTTACTCCACACAGTAGCCGCTCTGCTCCTCATAGCGGCTTGTGTGGAGCGTTCCTCTTGGCAGAACATTAGCATGCGGGCAGCGATATCTCATTGGGAAAAAATCCCACTGAGAAATAGCTGCCCGCACCCCAGGATGCACCGGCCCGAAAACTGGTCTTCCCCCCGGACGTATCCAGAAGGGAACTCCAGTCCCCAGGCACACGTGGAGGTTTTCTGCCCTGGCACCCCCTACTTTTGCCCTCAAACAGCTCATGCTTGAGATTTTTAACACATTGACTTACACTAAACTAGACACAAAAGAAATGATCACATCTAGTGATATGTATGTCTGTATGTATGGATGGCAACGCATCAGAGGGACAATTCCCGTATTTTTAAGACCGTTCGGTTTCTATTTTCCGTCTCAGCCTGTCAAAAAGACCTCAAAGGCGGTTATCATACTGCACCGGACACCGCTCAGAAGGCAAATTCCCGGAATTAAATACGTTCAAAATCTAGTCGCAACCTCATCTGAGCGACAATCAATGTCAGAAACTTGACAAAAATGTATGAAAATTAGACATATTTTTGACAGATTGAGACTGAGATCAGAGGGGCAATTCTCGTAATTTTAAGAACGTTCACAGTCTGATCTCAGTCTCAATCTGTCAAAAATACCTCTAATTTCCCTACATTTTGACAAGTTTTTGACATTTGTTTGTCGCCGAGATGAGATGAGACTGCGACTAGATTTTGAACGTTTTAAATTACGAGAATTGACCTTCAGACTGTGTACGTTCCTAAAATTACGAGAACTGCCCTTCTGGTGTGCGCTGCTGCGGTTTTTAATTTAACTTTGACGGTAGACCGCACGAAGACGCGGTGGCAGTGTGTTTTACTCTGCGGGTTTTGTAAACCAATCAAGATTGTGTAGTCAAAGTTAACTAATTAACTGTCCGTTGACCGGTGTAGTGCATTTTAGATAGGTATTAACTTGGCGGTTGCACTAAGTAAAATTTTTGACATTGATTATCCCTGAAATGAGATTGCGACTTGAATTTGAACATTTTTTAAGTAGATTTGATTTTTTTAAATTGCCCCTCAGAATTAACTTTCTGAGGGGCAATTTCCATATTTTTTAAAACGCTCGCATTCTCACCATAGTCTCAACCTGTTTAAAAAAATATTTTTGACAAGTTTTTGTCCCAGATTTAATTACAATTGAAGGTAGGTAGTAACCCGTGCCGGACGGCGCGCCCGTGCCGGACGGCGAGTATGTGTTCCACGCGCGCCTCAAAGAGATGTCAGCATGATTGACGGGGCCCGACAGGGCCGAAGCCTGCCGGGGTAGCGGGATCGTCCGAAAGGGTTACCGCTGACCTGGAACATAAAGGGCTAAGGAAGGAACACGGGTGGGTTTTAATCAGTAAGAGTCTGACACTCCCTTCTGCTCCACCCAGAGCGGGATTTCATTTGATGATTTTTAGGTAGTAAAGTTTTGTGTTCAATTAGGTGTAGGAGTTATGTAGTTGTTATCAAGCTGGTTTAACAAACTTACATGCTCAAATGACGACTAAAGACTACTTTAGTCTTCATTTAACTGTTAGAGGGTTTAAAGCATTCATGTTTTTCTTTATTTATTTATAAAGATTCTAGTGATTTTACGTTGAGAAAATGAGCTATGATCAATTGTGTTTCAAGTATATGCATAATCTTCCCAGTGCTGGGACACAGGCCTCCTCTAGTTTAGCACGCGGGCCCAGTGCGGGTTGCTAGATGTCTTCAAATTTTTGATTCTAAGATATTTTTTACGGTTTTCCTCACGAAGTTTTCCTTCGCCATTTTGAGAGCAGTAGTGATGAAATTATTTACACAAAGTGAAGCGCCTGCCTGGGTTGGAACCCACGACCGACATCCACCAAACCATCTCGTAAGTCGGGCCGATACCACTGTGCTACTACAACTCCTTGTTGAAGCTGTTCCCTGTTCCAAGTTGCTTACTCGATAATATATGTTAGGTACATATTAGGTACCTAGTCTTTACAGCTGTAGATTTCGTGAAACCTTTATTACCCTTTTTGGTACTGAAGTTACGATTTTTCGTATTTTGGTTTATCCATGCAACCCAACTCTGCTTCTCTTCTGACAAAATCGCCGACAACGCTGCTTCTTTTTTTTATAATTTATATTTTGTTACTTACGAACATTTCTTGTTGACGGATGAAGTATTTCACAGAGCACGGAACCCCCGCGTCCGCAGCGTTAAGTAGTAGTCGACGCAATGAATTTTATTAGTCGTAGTACAGAAGCCAGCCCATCAAGCTACTACAATCTGTCAAACTTCTTTAATAGATTTTCAACTTTATTCCTCAATCATTAGGTTCAAATTTGATTGGGAAAATTTTACAGTTACGGGTAGCTTGACCTGCTGGCATCTGTACCAACTAATAAAAGTCATTGCGCCGAAAGTGCATTGAGCGCCCACGGACGGCCATTAATGCCGTCAGTTTCGTTAGTCATTAGTGTCGTACTGTGGGTAAACGGTGACAGTTGACACGCTTGGCTATATGTACAAAGGAAAGTGTTGCCAATGCCGCCTCCAGCAACCGCCACCGCCGTCGAGGCGCGGGGCGACTTCGAGTCCTGTGAGGTGTCTTAATAAAATATTCATGTAATTCAAGTTCTACTCAACAACTCAACTTGGACAATGGAGATAATCGTACTGAACCTGGGTCTCCCTTTTTACAATGGTAGATAGTGATAATATAGGGTGACTGGTAATTAGTGAGCGATACTAAAGGCCGGTTTTTTTGTTTTTTTGATCCGTAGCTAAACTCAAACAGTTGTTAAAAATACTAACTAATGGTTAAATTTTTGCAGAATATGTTTTTTGATCAATTTTTAGTTTATCTAATGATATAATATCATTGCTAAGGTCAAATAATTAACTATAAGTTTAAAAAATAACCATTAGATAAACTAAAAATTGATAAAAAAAACACATTTTGCAAAAATTTCGGCAATGGTCATGGTTATTTTTTTAACTAATAGTTAATTATTTCGTCGTTAAAATCTGACAACAAGTATTACCAAGATTGGAAGCCGACCCCAACATAGTTGGGAAAAGACTACGCAGATAATAATGAGTTAACTATGGGTACTCGTACGCCTCCAATGTCCGGGAATCTGAGTCTCGAGCACCTGCCATTTAATCTCTTCACCACCCTTGGTTGACTGGTAGAGAATGCGTAAGGCATTAAGTCCGCCTTTGTACCTTTTTGTGCGAAAAGTTTAAATAAATAAATAAATGTCGAAGACGTAATCAATAATAACGACTACAGGACAAAAATTATTATCTGCCCGCGAACAATAGCGTAATCGCGAAAATTTTATCAACTGTCCCATAGAAAACTTCAATACCTACCTACTCGACCTAAATGTATGGGACGGCTGAATTTTTATTCGCGATTACGATGTTGGTCCCATGGAGAAAGTTGTTCAGTTTGATAGTCTGTACCACATCCTTAAATTTGGCTGGTCTTTAAAAAATCAGCCTGTATATAGATGTTTTACCCATTTATTGATAAATGTTGCCTAAAGTGATTAGTGATTAGTGACTGTTTAACCATACGTTTCAACGTCACTTACATAACATTCATAATCGGCCTATTATGTGCCCACTGCTGGGACACAGGCCTCCTCTCTCCAAGAGGGAATGGGCTGTGATCTACCACGCGGGCCCAGTGCGGGTTGGCAGATGACACATTTCTTCGAATTTTTGGATCTAGGACATGCCAGTTTCCTCACGATGTTTTCCTTCACCGTTTTGAGAGCAGTGGTGATGAAATTATTTACACAAAGTAAAGCGTCTGCCTGAATCGAACCCGCGACCTACAACTTGTAAGTCGGGGAAGTTACTACTGGGCCACCAGTGCTCTCATTTAACTATAATTATCGTTAGTAAATATACCTCATAGTGTTTAAATAAACGTAACATTTGGTAGGTACAGGAAAAACAAAAAAAATAAAAGGTCTCCTCACAAAGATTGGACAATCATTGTATTATTATTTGTAATACTCATTAACATTATACATACTTGTACCTCTTTATTCATAAACGTTTCTTATAGTAGTGATTAGCGACTGTTGAACCATACTTTTTTGACGTATAAACATCACTTAACTTTAATCATCGTTTATAAATAAACCCCCTATTATTCCTTTATACTGCAGTTACCTATAATTTATTTCACAGTCTCCGTCATTCAGAAATAACTCGCAGTAAGGTGATTTGTTGTGAGAAGTGAATACATTAAGATTCTGCGCAGTAAGTAAGATAACGAGTTGACATAGTTCACACAGTTAGGTATTATTCTTATCATATCGCTGTTATGTTTACTTACAGTTCACTTTCAGGGTTCACATTCGCTTATCACAAACCGTAATGACTCCCCAAGATCCACGAATGACAGCAGGGACCAACGACTTCACGTGCTTTCCGAGGTTTCGGTAGGTAAAGATGGTCACCCACCCGTCCACGGACCGGCCTAAGCAAGCGTAGCTTAATCTAGTCGTTCGACTGTGCGAATGTTATTATTATAACAAAGCCTCGAGCCACTTCAATTTAGAATATTAGATTATTTTCATTAAATATCGCTTACTCAACTATTTACCTCAGAGTTATGTAGTTTAGTTTGACATTTGAATGGCCATTCTAAATGAAAAGTCTTAAAAAAATAGTTTTGTTTGGAATTTCAACTTTGTCATGTTTGACATTGAGTTTCTTGTTGTACGGTAGGTACTTGATCGTAATAATAAAACCAGTTGCAGCATTGGCAAATGCTACATTATAATTTTATCACGAACAACCTTCTTTTATAACAAATCCTACCTTATTTGTAACCAGAAAGGTTTTTTCTTCATTTTGGTTTTGAATCTAAAAGTGTCATGTCTTTTCTCTTACCGAGATTTTTCATTGGAAGGATTTTTTTGGATATAGGACGGAAGTCTAATTTATTATTATTTTCTACTTTGACAATGAAATAATTCGCTGCAATATTAGCGCTGAGTGTATAACGGATTGAACGACCGAGTTCTGTGCGGTCATCCAATTGATCCAAGGGCAGTGTTCCCGAAAATAAACGTATCACGTACGTACTTGTAAAAACTGGACTCGAGGCAAATGTCATGAAGACTCGATTTGTCCGAAGATCGGAAGGCGAACTGGAATTCGCCCCACCCGATACCCTAGTTCCAGACGTCTACAAGCTTCCTATTGGGAATCGAACCAAACACAAGAGGATTCTGATACCGGCCAGCGAGGAGTCTTCCAACTGCCAGCGTGGAGCCTAGGACCGGATTTGCGTATAATTTGTAGCTTTGTTTTTATTTTCAGTAGTTACTATTGTCTCAATTTAGTTAAAACAGTGATATAAATTATTACCTCGCTACCTGATAACAGTGATAACCGATTGACTTGGTGCAAAATACCCATTTTAGGACGACCAGGTATCTATTTTGTTACGGGACATAGGATCGTTTGCAAACGTTTCGTGACCGACGCGTAACAGGTATATGTATACGTGAATTATAGGGCTCTAACACCAAGGACGTCGCGTCGGCGTTTAATCCTTTAAACAAATAAGAACCGTGCTGTGTCCTTTATTAAGTTTTGTTTACTGTATATTATTTATTATACAAAATTAAAACGTGGTAAAGTGTATCGGAGAAGGTATATCTGTCTCTCGCTAGCATCAGGCATATTTTAATTACTGTGGGCGTACTATGGTAGTGTTAGTTATAGCACAATAGAAAAACGGTTTACAGTTCAAATCAGATTATAATTTACGAACAAATTAGTCACACTAGCGAATCACACACTCACACAACTCAACGATACGGAACGCAATTGACAGTTTCTATGCACATGTTGTTCGTACGATGTCCAATGTTTCGATTCTCCCGAGAGCTCTGCTCACACCGCTTTTGTAGTTGTTGCCCACCACGAACTCAAGCTAGACTCTGTCTAGCGCCACGAGATGGCGGTAACGTTCCGAATAGTCAAACGAATGACTCCGACAAGTGAATATTTTTTATTATTTCGCTACATAGCCTATTATTGCCCCACTGCAGGGCAAAGGCCTCTTATCAAAACTTGACAGTAAATACTAATTATCTATGATTCTGAATTAATTTTCCTGGAGGAGGTAGTTTTAGTAATTTAGAAGACCAAGCAAAAAAAATTTAAAACTTTAATGTCAAATAAAAAATAATTGTAACAGTTGTCGGAGGCATCATTTTGATGATATGGAAACCAAAAGTGTTGTTTTTATTATAAGTAAGTTAGTCGTAAATTCCTTATATATCAAATTGTAAAAAAAATAAAAATAATTCCAGTTTATTTCTTCAGTTAATTCCAATTAAAATAATTAATTTAAATCCAAATGTTCTTATTTATTAAGTAGATACCTACCACGTCCCGTTTATGTTAATCATAAAACATAGAATAATCGTACCAATCCGATGATACTGGAACCCTGAAAAATAAAAATATTTAATTAATATTATGATTTGAAGAAACTGCCTCGATGGTCTAGTGGTTACAAGCGCTACTGCTGAGCATGAGGTCCTGCGGTTCGAATCCCGAGTCGGGCAAAGTGTTACTGGGTTTTTCCATCGGAAATTTCTTGGCAGCGGCCCGGGGTCTGGATTTATGCCCGGTTGATAGCATTATGGATGGCTCGCCACCCACACACTCACACGGACACATGGGACATGGGACTTAAACATAACTGGGGAAATGAGTTGTACTGTAGGCACACCTCTGCCGAACCCTTTGGGGACAACAGGTGTGATGTTACGTATGTTATGTTGAAGAAACTGCGCTCAGGTTCTTCTCTGCGCAGTTTTACCACCGATATGGCTTATTTCTTGTGTCATTTTATATTTCTGTTTATATAGTTTGTTACCACTTAATTTTAATACATTTCGTTCTTACCTTATTTATGTTATCACTGTATTTGAGAATGTTGGTTCATCTGTTAATGGCAACTATATAAGCCCATGACTGTTATCTACTGTTATTTGATATTTTGTTTACAGAAGCTGTTGGTGTACCTACCTATAAAAATAAATAAATAAACATGGCACTGACAGAGAAAAAGCTACACTTAATCGGAACGATTGCAAAGATGGCGAGCAATAACATACGAGTCCATGTTTTTTGTTATAAACTTAATTAAGCACTTCATCTAGGTATTCAGTATTCGGCGTCAAAAGGAGGTTGTCCATAAAAAGTGTTTTTTTTTTACAATTAATAAGCAATTTAACTATAACTTAATATTTTACGCGCTATATTATGTTGTAACATAATCAACCTATAATATTCCCACTGCTGAGACTCATGCCTCCTCTCTTCTACAGGGAATGGGCTATAATCCACCACGCAGGCTTAATGCAGGTTGGTAGATGTCACATGTCTTAGAGTTTTTGGTTTTAGGACATACCGGTTTCCATCACCGTTTTGGGAGCAGTGGTGATGAAATGATGTATGCAAAGAAAAGCGCGTGTCTAGGTTCAAACCAACGACCTACAACTTGTAAGTCAGAGCCGCTATACCACTGGCCCACCGCTGCTCTGATAGATTATGTTATAACTAAGAATATTATTTTGCACTTATACTCAATTCCGTAGCACTTTCTTCGTGTGTTAGGTATATGTCACAGTATTGTTACTATATATTATTCATTCACTATTTGTACACTACACTAACTCAAATTGTTTCGTTCTCTTTAACCTACGCCCGCGTTGTCTATCAGCCTATTGCTGACAATTGGGCACAAATCCAAACTCTTGGCTGCTATTGAGTTTATCCTGACCATTTTATCGAATCCGGGACGCCATGATCAGCAAATCAGTCATTCTTACGACCATTATACCGATGGGGCAGTCTCAAATACAATATAGTTCATACTTAGATCAAAATTGAATTGTTAAAAAAGTACTCACGAACATCTTCCTGACGCCAATTTGGGTGCACCACCTGGACAATAGAATGTTTCCGCTATGGGGCCTGGAAATCCATTTTCGTGGTTGTTGTTCGGCGGATTGTGTTTGTTGTTAAAATCTTGAGGAGGTGACACATATTTAATTCTACCAGCTTTACACAGTGAGCTGAGTACAGTCAACAAAACAAATAATATAAGTAAGAGCTTCATGCTTACGAGTTCACTTGTGCGCTACTGACAGATGTATAACGTGTGCATGAGTAACGTCGCATTTAATTAATAATAATTCGCTCTGATATACCTATAGAATTTATTGTAGAGGGCGACCTGCCCGCGCCTTTGAAATGTGAAAACAACGTGATTTATGTGCTATATCTATCTCATATTAATGTGTTATATATAATATTATCTATACAGTAGTAATGTCTTATGCACATTAACATTCCGGAATACATTCTCTAAATGATATTGAAAACCGCTTTTTTTTTTTGAGAATGGGAAATCATCAAATGACCGCTCCCGCTCTGGGTGGAGCGGAAGGGAGTGTCAGACTCTTACTGACTAAAACCCACCCGGGTTCCTTCCTTAGCCCTTTATGTTCCAGGGCAGCGGTAACCCTTTTGGATGATCCCGCTACCCCGGCAGGCTTCGGCCCTGTCGGGCCCCGTCAATCTTGCTGACATCTCTTTGAGGCGCGCGTGGAACACATACGCGCCGTCCGGCACGGGCCTGGTCCTGATCGGACGGAGAGCTACCCATTGCTCTCCGCCCGCAGGCCCACGTCTACGGTGGCCGGGAGTCGTCACGCGGCTCCCGACGCCCGGAGCGTCTCAGGCGTGAGGATCTCTCCCTCACCCATCCCGCCACCTCCTTCGCTAGCATGACTGCTTCGCAGAAGGAGGTGACCGCCTCCCACTCCCTCTCGCCCCTACGAGGACAATCGAAAACCGCTTCAAAATCCGTTACGCAGTTTTGTAGAACAACGCGATCACATAGACTGACATGAAAAGCGATTTTGATTTGTAATATGTACTGGCTGCGCCCCGTGGTTTCGCCCGCATAAGTTTCGATCCCGTGAGAATATCGAGATAAGAAGTATTCTATATGCTAATCCTGGTTATAAACTGTTTATATACCAAATTTCATCCAAATCTGTTCAATAGTTTTTGCGTGAAAGAGTAACAAACATCCATAGAAACTTTTGCGTTTATAGTACATATTAGTAGGATATTACGAAAATCGAGTTGAATGACGTGCAATAGGAGATAGGAGCAGTCTATGTCCAGCAGTGGACTGCTTTAGGCTGATGATGATGATAATGGTATATGTAGGTAAAGAAGATGCACATAAACCTTCCGAAGTAAATTGCCTAAATGATAGCGAAAACCTCTTTAAAATCCATTGTATAGTGTAGAAGTGCTAAGTAAGTGCGCATACACACAGTCACGAAAAGCGACTTAATTTTATATCATTGCTAGTTTACTTTTTGACTGTGGCTAGGCCCGTGTGGATGTCGGAAAATACCCCACGGGAACGTACTCCCGGGACTTAAACCATAAGTACCATACCACAAGTGCTAATCGCACCATCAGTGCTAATCCAGGTTATAAACTATTCAGCCAAATATCCAATATTTTTTTGCGACGCAGGCGTAAAGTTCGGCCAGTCAGCATGATTTTTTTCTGACATCTTCAACAGTCATCGTCCTATTTCAACGAATTTACACGAAACCATTGTGAAATTAAAGTGATTTTTAGTTTTTTCTTCAAATATGATTGACTGTGTTTCTGATTATCTCATATTCGCATTGTTGTTTACTTCGGCTATAAAAACAAAACCTATACCTCTAATCTCGGGCCACTCTGATTTTGCCTGGTTCCCAACAGAGATCCAATGTTCTACAAACTGGGGCTGGGCAAATGAATTTCACTCAAATCTAACTCCGCGATCGACAGCTTTGAATCTATTTTTTGAACTCATCAGATTTGGGAAGGGTCTTCACCAAGTCTTACGACGAAGAAAAATATACAGGGCTATGAAACACATACATGTGGTTTTATTTGTGTCCATTTCTGTGCTAAGCTTGTATGGGACCGTTATCCATCTCCTTTGGCGACTTTTAGAAAAAAACTATTTATTATCTTCAAGTTATATTGGTAGCCGAATTCTATGAACATTTCTCCTGTTTGATTCCTGTTACTATAACCAAATTCACCCATTGTAAGGTTTTTATCTGGCAGTGGGTTTCCAACTTTTGCTGTCGCCCATGAGAACGATATTTTTCGCACTTTTTCCATTGCTTGTTTAAGACAATATAGAATTGTTGTATTTCAGTTTCGTTGGAACTCCCTGTTTGACCATACCCCCCCCCCCCCCATTTTGCTCTGACAGATTACTACTTTTTCCGGAATTTGGACAATTTCTTGCAAGGAAAACATTAAATTCCGATGAGGCAGTCAAAACCGCCTTTAAAGATTTTATTGATTCTCGTTCCAACAATTTCAGCAAAGGAATCAATGTCAACCTATAAAATGGTGAAATACAACGTCCCGACATCAATAGTTGGGCAGTTGCCTGCCAGCCACGACACCCGTCTTGTCGGAGGATCCTCCCTTTTCTATGGAGGGTGAGTTAACTTTACACCCTGTTCCTCATACCTATACGACGACTACGATACTCGTATTTGACCAGATCAACCATTACTTATATTTTGTTCTGTTCGTCTCCGGCTACACGTGACTCCACGTCATCCTCAACTATCGCTTTGTCACCTTCAACCTTTAATTCACTAACTTCATCAGCACCCTAATTGCGTAACACACTATTAATCTCAATCTGAATCATTTTGAAGGATATTGCTAATCCATTGCTTCATATGTTCGTATATGGCGCTGCTGAGTGCGTCTGTGGGTGACCTCAGGGAGCTCATGAGCATATGCGAGACGTACGCTCACTCACATGGCCTCAAGTATAACGTCGCCAAGAGGGGACCGAAGGTCTGACGGACGTTCCTCCGGTCAAGTTGTGCTGCGTGCCCTTGGAGCGCGTGCAATCTTTTAAATACTTAGACCATATTGTGACGCCTGACTTGAAGGATGACGACGATATTGAACGGGAGTGGGGACGCTGTCGGTGAGTGCGAACATGATAGCTCGCAGGTGTGCTCGTAGCTCCAAGGAAATCAAAGTCACCTTGTTTCGAGCCTACTGTACTGCATTTTATACGAGCAGCCTGTGGGTGTCATACTCGCAGAAAGCCTACGGAGCCCTCCGAGTTTAATATAATAACGCGCTGAGAGCATTGCTGCGGCTGCCTCGCTTCTGCAGCACGTCGGGGATGTTCGCCAGTGTGCGCGTAGACTGTTTTATGACACTATGCGCAGGAGGGCAACCTCGATAGCGGGCCGTGTGAGGGCCAGCGGCAAACAGTCTCCTCGCCGTTGTCGCCGACAGGTTAGACGGGCCATTCATGTGGCATTGGTTGGCCCTACATGCGCCCATATTTAGGGCATGGGTGAGATAAGTCGTTTTAGGGTATTGATATTATTGTGGATTATATTTATTTTTTTATGTTATTTATTATTATGTTTTATTATTTGTTTTATGATTTTAATGAAATTCTTGATTTTAATTTATATTCAGTGTAATTAATTTAAAGATGGACTTAAATGATTTTAGAGATTTTAATGAATTTAAAAATTATTGCGATTTTAACTAATGAATTTATTTTACAATTTGACTTTATATATTTCAGTTCTTTAATTTTAGTTATATTGTGGCATGTATTTTAATCTTTGGTTATCTTTGGTAAAACGTGTCTGCTCAACAACGTAATTAACGCAATGAATGTTGTTTAACTGCCAAAATGAAACCCATTGCTACTGTTAGTGTATTACGCAATTACCCCGCTGGTGCCACGTGATCACGCGCCAGCGAATGACCTGGTCAAATCAATATCAAAGTTAACATCTTTCGTGAATGATAACTTTATTTTTTATTACTAAGACATCCTACTGATATCATAAACGCGAAAATTTGTATGGATGGATGTTTGTTACCATCTCACGCAAAAACTACTGAACGGATTTGGATGAAATTTAGCACACAGATGATTTATAACCCGGATTAACATATATGATACTTTTTATCTCGATATTCCCATGGGATCGAAACTTATGCGGGTGAAACCGCGGGGAGCAGCTAGAATCAAAATATACAAATGCATTTATTAACCTCGTTTAAATTTAATGTATCAAAATTTGTGCACTGTTATTTTTTTTTCCTGTATCTGTCCTCATCGTGATCAACATTTTCCCTTGACAAGGTTTTTCTGATGTTCTGAAACAGTTAATAGATTTAATAAATGGACTGGATTGACCCGATTTGTTAATTTCTTCCTCATATTCACTCTCAAACACTTCAATCGATTCCTCCTCATCATTCACTAGTCTTAGCAGCTGCGCTCGTCACCATCATCGTCATCACTATCATCATTACCGTTGTCACTGCCTTCTTGGCAGCTATGCTTAACATCTAGCGGGTTAAGCTCTCTTCCGCTAGAAACTAAATTAGCATCATTATCTACATTTACGACACTTTTCGATGTACATTCTTCAGACATACCTTGTGCAATCTCCTCTTCTTGCACCCTATACGCACCTTTTACTTCGTGGCTTTTGCACGGAATCTCTGCTCATAACTCGTCGAACATCGATTTAAAACTCATACTCTACATCGCAGGACCCTCGAGAGATTGCGTGCACTATCAGCGCTCAATCGCTTTCTCGCCATCCGTTGCTGGTGGCAATAAGTCTGAACTCTATTATAAACTAGTATCTAGGCATACGCCGATACCCAAGATGAACTGCATCTGCTGAGCCATCTTGCCCTGTTTACAAATCAATTATAAAACTACTTATCTCTGTTCTCCACTCTTCTTGGCGTGTGATAGGCCTTGTCTTAACATACATATATTATATGGGGAGTACACTTTTTCTTCACGCAATACAACTCTTTAGGCATGCTGCGTTTTACTATAAAAACGCTAAAAAACACGGCGCCTCCACCAAAATGGAAGGATGCTAACATTTTACGACATAGCTTGCCAGAGTAAGCAAACTGAAGTGGCAGTGGGCTGATAACGTCTGTCGAAGGAACGATGGCCGCAGGAGCAGACGAGTCCTGGAGTGGAGACCGCGTATCGGCAAGCGTAGTGCGGGACGCCCCCCAGCTAATGAACGGACGACCTAAAGAAAGTGGCTGGGATAGATTGGATGCGGAAGGCGGAGGACAGGGTGTTGTGGCGCAGTCTGGGATAGGCCTATGTGCAGCAGTGGACTGCGATAGGCTGAGTTGATTGGTTGATATTTTTATACTATGACATACTCTTGTCAGCTAAACTGACCTCTACCGTTTTTTCTTCTATTCTAAATTCATATTAGTACTTATCTCATAATTGTATGCCATTATTTTAGAATGACTAGCA
Organism: Apamea epomidion; assembly: GCA_947507525.1. Taxonomy (NCBI): domain Eukaryota; kingdom Metazoa; phylum Arthropoda; class Insecta; order Lepidoptera; family Noctuidae; genus Apamea; species Apamea epomidion. Next base: position 4,777,950 of record OX382237.1, on the reverse strand, counting down.
AAGGTTGCATATTAGAGCTATGCAGGTCATTAATCTCAACAGTACTAAGTATTATTTATCGAATCAAGTTATCTTTTTTATATGCACATATTACTGTGAAAAATAAACCATATTTTCCTTCTATTTTATTCATGTGTAAGTATAGCACACTTACATTTCGCACGTTATTTTTCAGTCCCGTGTAATAGATGGCAAGCCTACTGCCATGAAACGGACACAAATTCTTACTCGGGGCCGTTACTTAAAAACACTGCCCGACCCCGGCGATGGAAGCCAGAAGCCAGCGCTCAGCAGTCGCACTTGCAATCACTACCCCAACAAGGCAGTGATCGTATTTAATTATTTAATGAATGTAGCTTATATGGTATGATGTGCGTTTGCAACTTAGTTTCCAAACATGTAAACAAATAATATGTGTATTTGGAAAAATAACTTTAGTACACACACATCAGTTTGCAGTACAACTTCAAACTTTAGTACACACACATCAGTTTGCAGTACAACTTCAAACTTTAGTACACACACATCAGTTTGCAGTACAACTTCAAACTTTAGTACACACACATCAGTTTGCAGTACAACTTCAAACTTTAGTACACACACATCAGTTTGCAGTACAACTTCAAACTTTAGTACACACACATCAGTTTGCAGTACAACTTCAAACTTTAGTACACACACATCAGTTTGCAGTACAACTTCAAACTTTAGAGTACAACTTCAAACTTTAGTACACACACATCAGTTTGCAGTACAACTTCAAACTTTAGTACACACACATCAGTTTGCAGTACAACTTCAAACTTTAGTACACACACATCAGTTTGCAGTACAACTTCAAACTTTAGTACACACACATCAGTTTGCAGTACAACTTCAAACTTTTTGATGACTTCATCAATAGGTAGTAGTCTAGTAATTCTGAAGTCAACTTAATTTACACAGGCCGTTTAGTGTACTTTAGCTATTTTCATAGTGTAATGTCGTACGGTATTCTAGTGTGGGGAAATGCCGCTGATATTCAGACTATCTTTGTTTTGCAGAAGCGAGCTGTTCGATCAATTTATAAATTAAGTCCGAGACACTCGCTCAGAGACAAATTTAAAGAAATTAATGTTATGACTGTGCCTTCTCAGTATATTTATGAAAATCTTTTATATGCCCATAAAAATATAAAATTGTTTAAAAAATACAGTGATATCCATGATATAAATACTAGGAACAAACACAAATTTGTTGAAGAAAATAGGTGGCTCGTTCAGATGCCAATGTATACGCTTCTACAATAAAGTTCCAAGCCCCGTTCAAGATCTAACCCTTAATAAATTCAAATCATTCATTAAACGTAAGTTGTGCCAGAAAGCCTTTTATACCGTTAAGGCTTATATCGAGGACAAAAAGGCTTGGGATTAAGCTGCTTCCAATTTTTACATATTTAATATTTTTTTTTTTTTTTTGTTGTGTTGTTGATTTTTTTTTATATACACTTTGACATTAATGAATTTGATTTGATATATACTATGACATTTGCTTACTTTGTAAAGTATTTTATTATTTTAATTATTGTGAATGTGAAGACTATGTGGGTCATTTTATTTATATTATTTTTCTCTCTGTTCTCTTAGTTTTTGTCATGGTCTGGCAGTTTGAGTAATTAATGTGGCCTACCCAAATGTCCTTTCTTTGGTATTGTTCGTCGAATCGTTGAGCTCCTTAAGTTTTGAGTTTAGCTGCACGATTTCTGACAAATGCGTGCACTGACTGAACAGGTCCTCTCAATCTGTGTGGTTCTTTCCTCAAAAGACCATCTCAGACATCGACCTACATGGTCTTCATATGATCTGACCAAGATCATGTCTGGACTTTAAAAGAGACTGTGACCTCTGAGTTTGTTTCGGCCTTTCTTCTCAGACTAGTCAGATAGGAAACGCCGACCTCATCTAGTTTTAAAATATGATTGACGTGTAAAAGTGTTTGTACAAACCTACTTACAAAAATAAAATCATTTATCATTTATCACTGTTGTAAAGTTTATATTTCTTTGCATGGAACTAAAATAGGATATGAATATGGAATAGTTATTCTGTCTAACAAAAATTCATTCTCTCCACATCCCTTATGAGTCGCAACCCAAGACGGCCTTAAAATGAATGACAGAAAACTGAGGCCTCAGCTAAAATTGACCACAACTGAATTGATTGTATGCGTTTGCTCGTCGACTTAATTATGTAAGTACCCAGTTGAAATTGCTTATTCGAGTTTTAGTTGAGGGACTGAACTGTTTGATGGAGTGTCAGTTGAGTGACTGAACTATTTGATATAGTTTCAGTTGAATGACTGAACTATTTGATGGAGTTTTAATTGAGTGTATATGCAGTCGCCCTTAAACTATTATACTTAGTATATTGTTAGTAGACCCAGCAACACCTCGCCGCCGCCGCCGGCGCCGCCAGCTCCTGTCTCTTCTCCCGGCGCTCAAATTCCGATGTAATTCATGATCATTTCGAGCAACCTCTAAGAATTTGTATACCTACTTATTTTAGATAATGGTAAAAGTCACTAAAAGATAATAGACATTCGCATGTCATTAGGGTGGAAACCAACCTCAACCAGATGATGATAATTTGATGAATGTGGTGTGAGTCGACCAGGGCATAGTCAGCCTAATGTATATTATTATTATACTAATATAGTTTCCACTGCTGGGACACGATCCGCCACACGGGCCCAGTGCGAGTTGGTACATGTCACATGTCTTCGAATTTTTGGCTCTAGGATATGCTGGCTTCCTCACGATGTTTTCCTTTACCGTTTTGAGAGCAGGGGTGATGAAATAATTTACACAAAGTAAAACGCCTGTCTAGGTTCGAACCTGCGACCTACAAGTCGTAAGTCGCGCCTGTTACCAATGGGCCACCACTACTCTCAAACAGGGTTCGTACCATAATCATTTGCAAGGCAGTTCAAGCGCAGGGCAAGTAGACAGCAGTCAAAACCGCAGCACTCATGCTTCAAAATCGCTGGAGACTTTACTTGACACTCACTTTATGCCAAATACCTATTAGCCTGCTTTCAGTCAAATATTAAGTTGCATGGTTGGTTGACTGCATGGTAAATTGAGTGCATGGTTAGTAAAGTGCATGGTTTGTTGAGTGCATGGTTGGGTGAGTGCGAGGTTGCGCGTTCAACGTCAGTCGTTAGTTTACTTGTGTGTCTTTGTCTCTTGTCTTGTCCGGATAGTGAATACCTAATCGTAACCATAGAAATTATTGTGTATATTAAATGTATTTTGTTACGACTATTTCGCAATAAAATTAGTGCTTATTTTCTTTAGCAAAATTCGCCGGCCGCTGCTACGATGCAATCGCTTTGCTTGCTCAGCTCGCGCAAGGCATTTGGGTCACTTGTTAGGTCGGTCTGTTATTTTAATCTTAATAAGGATATCCAAAATGAAACAAAAAAAATCATGATATACATTTTTTTGTTTATTTTCAGTTTTTCCATTTTTTTTTTTATTTTTTGGTTTGTTTTTATTTTTTTTTTTTGTGTCCTTAAAATTATGAATACGTTGTTACTATTACTACCTACACAAATGTTTATATATACCTAACTTAATTCGTATTTATTTACACTTAGCAGATTTTGTAAAGCATTCTTAAATAATCAAATCTAAATCGGTTCGGCCGCACACACACTGGCCGGTACCACGCTGAGCGCCTAGTGTCTAGCGAGACATCTAGGAAAAGAAGGGGCCGGCCGCACTGCGCACTAGGTGCCCATTTCAAGAGGCCATCCATCAATCACATCACACGAAAAGGGCGTTAAAATTGCAAATTAGTGGGGCTGGAGGGGGGTGGCGGGGTCACAAATCATGAAACTCGTGTGATGATATTTATGGATGGCCCGAAACCAGCAGCTGGATGTGGCTAGACAATAAGCTCTAAGCTAGACACCTGCTATGCGCACTGTCCTTACCAATATAACCCATTTACAATATATACACAACTTAGACATGGGCTACACTTTATCTTAATTATTAATTGAATCTTTAGTTGTTTTGCATTATGCACCTAAGTGCCTACTATTTACAAAGATTACGACTATATTAAACACTAATCTAATACAAATGAAGCTTCTACACTAACACTAGAAGTCACCTAAATTGAATGCCTAAATATTATCGTACCACTGGATTTTCAACTCTCGGCGCTGAGCCGAGAAGTTAAATATCCAACAGCGCGCTTCTATTATAGTGAGAGTAGATACATATATACAAATATTTACAAAGGATGATTTACATAGGATGAAATCGTATGACTGAGGTTCATCCTATATAAATGTTGTCATGTTGAATAAACTGCTATATTTAATATCACCCACAATACCCTTCATGACCACCCCAGGAAAAGGAAAAGATTATTCTTCAATACGCAGAAGTTAGTCTTCTGCGTATTGAGGAATAATCTTTTTCTTTCCTTTAGCTTAAGTTGTATTTTTATCCTATTTGTGTTATATTACATATATACATATTTAATGGCATACAAGCCAACGGCCCACCCGATGCTAAGTGGTTCCAACGCCTATTGACATCTGCGTTGTCAGTGGTATCGCAAGTGTTCCGCCGCCTATCGACATCTGCGATGCCACTGCTATAAGCCACGTAGCATCAGGTGGGCCGCCGACTTGTATGCCATCTTGAAGACGGAGCTGACATGTCTTATGTGCCTGTAATCACACCGGCAACCACACCCTTCAAACCGGAACGCAGCAAAGCTGCTTTGCGGCAGAAATAGGTGTGGTGGTAGTACTTCCCCGGGCGAGCTCGTTCACAAGGAGCTCTACTACTCTTTCATATTATTATGTATAATAAGATTACTATTTACTTTAACCCTGTCTTTTATCCGTTTAGAAGTTCTTAGATTCTACCATTAAGTACTAAGATTGAAAGGGCATTCCAAGAAAAAAAATTGTATTTCACCAATATGCGGAAAGATGAGAAACGTGAACTTATAAAACCTATATATACAATTGAACCTATAAATTTTGGGCCTGTTTTGAAAATGTTGATTTTACTTTGGTGATGAATTGATGATGTAGGTTTAACAATATAAATAACTAACTTCTGCCCGCGACTTCGTCCGCGTGAAATTTCTCGTTCCCCTGACCCACACCGTCACGCCGCATCTATTACGTTTTCGCTTAGCGTTCTTTCTGACTTTGTTTTCTTTTTGCTCAGCTCCTAAGGATCCTAGCGTGATGTTAAATAACCTATAGCCTTCTTTAACAATTGGGCTATCAAATGCAAAAATAATTTATCTAATCCGAGTAGCAATCTTCTTTATTATTAGTATAGATTTAATAAATAGTTACTTGAAGCGCGTAACAACATTAACGCGTGTCTTGAAAGTTTGTTCAGAATTGATTACAAATAAGTAATTGAAATATTTGAATGTCGGGCCAGAGCACTTTTTGTTTACTAATAATTATATTATAATAGGGCAAATCAAAGTTATTAAAAGCTGTATGGAACCTCATTTTCAGTTCAGCCATATTGTAGATCCAACTTGCACTTACCACAAAAAAATGTTTTTTTATTTTAAATTGATTGAAAAATTGGGTCCCACCAAACGCACGACGCCATCGCGGCAGGCCAAGACGAATATGGCGGGACGAGCTTGACCCCTACCGTAAGGACTGGCCGGCACTAATAATAATTAATAATAATAATTTAAGGTAAGCATTCGACAATTGGAATTCAAGGTCGCTCAGGGCGCTATGGAGCGAGCTATACTCGGGTGTCTTTGAAGGATAAAATCAAGAATGAAATTAACCGAGAAAGAACCGGAGTTACCGACATAGCTAGCAGAGTAAGCAAGCTGAAGTTGCAGGGGGCTGGCCATATTTGCCGAAGGACCGATGGCTGGTGGAGCAGACAAGTCCTGGAATGTAGACCGCGTATCGGCAAGCGTAGTGTAGAACGACGACCAGCTATCTAGCTGGTCGTCGTTCTACACAGTCCCAGTCACCTTCTTTAGGTCGTCCGTCCATCTGGACGGACGACCTAAAGAAGGTGACTGGGACTGACTAGATGCGGAAGGCTGAGGACAGGGTGTTGTGGCGCAGCCTGGGAGAGGCCTAGGTCCAGCAGTGGACTGCAATAGGATGAGTTGATCGATTCGACAATTACTGTAAAATAATTTTATATTGTTTTCATTCAGTTACATAAGCCTAAGGTTTATTATTTCCTATAAGTAAAGTTTTAAATACTTCTCCTAAAATACTTAACAAGTAATTGTCATTAAATACCTTTTTTAAAATACACTACTTATTATTTATGTAACTACTTATATACAACTGATTTAAAGTCAAGAATATTACGTCCATTTAACACATACGCCCGCATCCCACATAAGCCATCATTTGGCAGGCTAATGTACCTTATATGTAAGAGTAAACTATGTTATAAGATATCATCACTGAGTTCTTGAGTTGCTCACCGGAATAAGAAGGTAAGTGAGTTATTTGCGTTATCGAAAGTAAAATAGTTATCAAGGAAAGCTTATTGGTACAGTCACGAGCACTTATACAGGGTGACAGGGAAACTCGACGTATTCCTTAAAAGGCGTTATAGTAGAGGTCATTAGCCACAAATTTAGTCCAGTTAACTAGAGTTCAAAACTGGATGGTTACAGAGCTGTGTCGGTTCTTCGATTATTTAGAAATTTTCTGACTAGTTACCAAAAACAATTAATTATGAGAAAAAACTACTTTTCTGAGGTGAAAACTGGGTGATCATTGAAAAAAAAAGCTTGCAAAACTTACATAATCTCAGAAATTAGCAAAATTTTTATTTTTTACAATCCAGTTTTGACCCCTAGTTCACTGGACTTAATTTGTTGCTAATAACCTCTACTATAACCCCTTTCAAGGAATATGTCGAGTTTTCCTGTCACCCTGTATGTCAACACTTGGAAACTTTTAATAGCGATTTTTGCGTGAAATAACGAAAACAACAATGAAATACGACACATTGCAAAACTTATGGGTTCGAAAATACTATGTTCGTAGCAACTTAAAATTTCATTAAAAAAGAAATGAGTAAATCGCTTTTGAATAAAGCCAAGTGCATATTATGTCGCAGCCTACTGGTTTAATTAGCCGTTTAGTTAACGCGTTAGTTAGCGTGTTACTTATGCTCGTGACTGTACACAGATTGTATAACAATATGTATGTGAATAAAAGAATATTATGTTTTTATTTTCACATTCACGAAACCAATCGAATATGTTTAATTTTGCATAAAAATATAGAATAAATATAATATAGAAAACTGGATCGTTGAGTAAAATATAAATAAAATACAGACCTCCCATTCCGATCATGTAACGAGTTTAACTCGCACAATAGACTACCTAGAGTATAATATTTTAAATATTGACCTTAACAATATTTTTTATGTATTATTTTACACTTATAGATAGATATTTTTTATTAATATTATGCAAGTCTAATTGATGCCCTGAATTAAATTGGCAACAGTTTTTTTTATGAATCACCTTGTAGTATATACCGTACTAAGTATGACTCACTGTATAATGTCCTAAGTAAACTAACCGTGAGTGTACCTCACGCATAAGGATATTTTAAGTATAATCCCTACAATGGCCCACCCACGCCTTTGACACTGGTAGGTACCAATTTAATTAGAAATAACATTTTTAATGTTTTTCTAAAACATTCTAATGCTTAAAAGCTAATCTACGCGCGGCATAGGAATTTAAGTTGTATTATTAATTCACTGGAAAAAAATAACAGTTTGTAGCTGCTCTTTTATTCGCGGGATAAAGTTGACACCTGACAGTTTTTGAATGGAAAATCTGACAAAAAGTCAAAATGATTGATTAAATAAAGATATCTGGCGTAGGAGAAATCATTTCTGAATGCACATAACTAGGATAAGTGTAAAGTCCAAATACAATAAATATTACCATTTTATTTTACAAAGTGACACCTAATTTCTGTCAGATTTTTACAGCGAATTTTTAATACAACTTTAAGCAGAAATATCTACAAAAGATTTATTTATTTATTTACCATTAGATATATAATATAGATATATAATTTAGATATATGATATAGATATATGATATTTTTTTTTTAGATTTAGTTAGTTTTTATATTTTTTTTATTTACAACTACTTGAAAGTGATGATTTTTGACAAAATCGTGTCACAGCAGCCACTTAGGAACCTTATCTTATAAGGTAAGTATGGGTGACCTCCAATTCTGTACCATTTTTTATGTCCCGTCCCGAAATAGATAGCCAAACAAAAAAAAAATGGACTGCTTCCGCCTGTCACACGCGATGTTCTCTTAAACGTTTGACGTAATAAGTCGAGCAACGCGATAGTGAGTTTATTGCAAATAAAAAGTAAAGTAAATGAACAATATTATTTTTAATAATGTATCCCAATGAAAATGTAATGGTTTTTTTTCTTTTTACTCGCGAAACTACTACTTCGCGAGCAAAATCAATATTTAGCCTTACCACTGAAAATCGGATCCTGAAGTTTTTTTTTTTAATCGATATCTCTTGAGACAAACTAGACAACTACATAAATACGCTACGCACTAACTCCGCAAATACGACTAGATTATTTGGGTAGTTTTTGTTGAGAATGAGTTTTGTAAATAGGTAGGTACATTATTAGAGCTAACCTTCACTATTCCTAACTACGATGTATCCACACACACACATCCACACTGCCCATACATTATATTATACCCAACTTACCGTGAGTTTAACTCACATCTAAGGATAAACTAACATAAACCTGCAACGTTTTATACGTTGCGTCTAGCCTAGTATTCTAATATTGTCAAAGCCTTAGTAGTAGCTAGGTACCTAAGGGCTACGCGCGGAATAAGACCGCACTCACTTTGCATGCGTTATGGTACAAAATTCTGTGGAGCGGGATTGTTCGTGCCTTTTTGCACGCGTTCACCTCGAATTTCGTACGGACACGCACGCAAAGTGAGTGCGGCCCAAGAAGTAAGCCTAAATATTTATATAAATCTAAATAAGTATTATTCACAAAGGTACTGGGTGGCGCATACGCATGTGTAATGGGTCATATCCTCTTACTAGATACTAGATTTGGACGGGTAAACTATTTTTTTTTTTTTTTTTTTTTTTTTTTTTTTTTTTTTTTTTTTTAATTACATTATTTATGAGAAAACTGCTGTAATCTGTGATCTGTTGAGAATTTAAGATCGTGTATTCTGTACGCCCAGCGTCCGCTATTTGTAATTTGGAATGAAGTATAGACTTCTTAATGCGGTCTGTGAGCTGAACACCTAGTGTAGGTACTTCGTTCCATTGCCCTTTGGCAGACTCCAAGTGCGGACTTTAGACGCTTTGTATGAGTACATGTTTGCGCTCCGTAGGTGAGGGCGGGAAGAATGCACATGTCCATGAGCTTTCGTTCTAAAATTAATTATAAATTTAATATTAATTTTTGAAATACACGTTTAAGCGTTTAAAATGGGTTAGTCTGGAGTCAGATTTTCCGTAAAGAACAAATGTTTTGGGAGTTTTATTGGCAAAAATTGTTAGTGTAGATTGTAATGAATCAAAATGACTATACTACGTGTCAACCACATAAGAAAATAATGCATTTCATTAGTTTATTTATAGTTTCATAAATTCTGTAGTTAGTAGGTAGGTAAATAATACATAAATTAAACACCATACACAAAATGTTTTTTTTACTTTAAAACGTCGACGCGGTTCTTAAGAACAAAATCTACCTCTAATAGTTTCAGATTTGCCCATACCAACTCGTCTTAACGGAATATTTTGTAAAGTTGAAATAAACGACAAATTTACTGAAGCCAATATCTAAGTTAAAAATAATCTAAGTTAAGCACACTACTGCACATAAAAGAATACCATCGTGATGTTTTGTAGTTGGTATTCCTTAAATGCCTACTTTTCTTACAGCATCACATTTCAGCTTGTAATTCCTGTATTAATCCATACAAGGTTTGTACTTATTTACAACTTAGGATTACATTGTCCTACATGATTAAATACATGAATATACAAATATGGTCTATTCTAAAAGTATCTGATGAAAATGTAAACAAATGGATCAGAAAACTGACCTGTGGATGCCAATGTGTAATCGATGGTGCATAAGCCGCGGCGTGCACCAAAAAATATTAAATTTTCTGATACAGACTGAACTTTCATTATTGGAAACTTACCTGATACATTTTTTTGTTTATTATTTTTATTATTGTATTTATAGGCAAACTACTATAACATGTGATCCGTTAAGAATTTAAGATGGGTTAGTCTGTATAACGAATAGTATGGTGGTTTAGGGCGATGCCACACGGGCGTGACCAATGCGTTGCGTCGGCGGTAACTGCAGCGCTCGTGCGGCAATCACTGCGTCGAAATCACTGCGCTGCGACGACGCAACGCATTAGCGACGCCCGTGTGGCATCGCTCTTAATTTGGATAAATTGTTAGTGTAGATTGTAATTAATCATTTTTACTTACTTTACAAAACCCCATGTTAGCAATGACAGTGACGACGATATCTAAATGATACCTTCATCAGTTTAGATATAGGTAGTTCCATAATTAATTTAATGATTATTTTTGAACTAATAGTTAATTATATGACCATTAGCAATGATATTATATCATTAGATAAACTAAAAATTGATCAAAAAACACATTTTGCAAAAATTTAATCATTAGTTACTATTTTTAACAATTGGTTGTGTTTAACTATGGATCAAAAAATCGGCCCTAAGTCTTATCGCCGAAAATCGAATCTTCCTAATTCCTTTAAATTAAATCTAAATAATTTGATACAACCTACCTAGTACAACTACATAAGTACGCTACGCAGCATTAACTCTAAAAGTATGACTGGTCGATTTTTGTAGATTTTGTTGAAAATTTGTAACTAACCTTCACTATTAGGTACTTACATACACATACATACAAACTTCTCATACATTATGCTTATCTTATACAATTAATATTATACAACTCTAATTGATGTCCTGAATTAAATTTGGTACAGTTTTTTTATTAATTACCTTATAGTGTATACTGTCCTAAGTAAACTAACTGTGAGTGTAACTCACGTCTAAAGATATTTTCAGTATAACCCGTACAATGGCCCAGGCCTTTTAGACACTGGTACCAATTTAATTAGAAATATTTTTTTAATGTTTTTCTAAAACATTCTAATACTTACTTAAAAACTAATCTACGCGCGGCATAAGAATTTAAGTTTTATTATTAATTCACTGGAAAAAAAAACAGTTTCTAGCTGGCAGTTCCAAAATTAATCCAGCATTGCTATTTTTTTTTAAACTCACGGTAAAAACTTAGGTGAAGTGAGCTGTCATTCCACGTGATTTCACCTAAGTTTTCACGGTGAGATATTTACAGAATAGATCGGCTGGTTTCCTTAAGAAGTTGTACCTTCACCGATGTCAGTAATGTCACCATGTAGGTAATGAATTGAAAAAGTCGGTGAATTACGGACTGATTTGTCCAACATTTTATATATAAAGGAAGATATCTAAAATAAAAGAGGATATCCTACAGTTTTTGAATGGAAAATTTGACAGAAAATCAAAATTATTGATCAAATAAACATTCTGGCTATGGCTTAGGAGAAATCAGGTCGGAGTGCACATATTATAAGTTTAAAATCTAAATACAATAAATATTACTATTTTATTTTACAAAGTGACAACTTAATACTGTCCGATTTTTACAGTGAATTTTTAACACAACTTTAAGCAGAAATATCTACAAAAGATTTAATAAGTTTTTATACTTTTATTATTTTACAACTACTTGAAAGTGATGAATTATGTGCACATCGTCTCACGTGAACCACATACTTGTAAACCTTATCTTATAAGGTAGGTATGGTTGACTTCCAGTAATGTACCTTTTTTATGTCCCATGCCAAAATAGACAGGCAAAACAAAAAAGCTTTTGGAATCACTCGTGCTGGAATCCGTCGGCCTGTCACACGCGATGATCTCATAAATGTTTTTGGTAATAAGTTGAGCAAACAGTACGAGTTTATTCAATATAAAACATTAAGTAAATGAACAACATTCTTTTTAATAATGCATCCTGATTAAAGCGCAATGTTTTTTTTTTACGCCTTCTCGGGTAAAATCAATAATTAGCCTAACTATCGAAAATCGGGGTTATTCCACTAATCGCGTTTGGGAATTTTTTTTTTCCACAAATCTCCGAGCTCTGTGAGGCTTAAATGGGGATTTGTGGAAGAAAAGTTCAGGAATCCCCATTGACGGGGATTGTCAATGGGGATTAGTGAAAGTCCCGAAAATCGAATCATTTGAAAGATTTTAAAAAATTAAATCACAATCATTGGGTACAACCAACCAGTACAACTACATATGTAATTACGATACGCAGCACTAACTCCACAAGCACGACTGGGCAAATTTTGTAGATTTTGTTGAAAATGAGTTTTGTAAATAGGTACATTAGTAGAGCTAACCTTCACTATTCCTAACTACAACGTATCCACACACACACACATCCATACTGCCCATACATTATATTATACCCATCTTACCTTGAGTTTAACTCACATCTAAGGATAATAATTCGTAATATAAACCTACAACGTTTTAATGTTGTGTCTAGTCTAATATTAATGTAATACTGGCGAAGCCTTAATAGTAGGTCCTAGGTCCCTATAGGCTACACGCGACATAAGACCGCACTCACTTTGCATGCGCTTTGGTACGAAATTCGGTGCGAAGAATACCGATCCGTCAAGTACTATGGGATGCTCACACTGGATGCAAGTTAGTCGAACCTCCAGTGTGAACACTCCCATTGTCCTTGAAGGTTCGGGACCGTTCGTGTCTTTTCGTACGTGTTCGCATGACCGAATTTCGTACGACGCACGCAAAGTGAGTGCGGCACAAGAACAAAGCAAAAATCTCTACAAAAATCTAAATCAGTTTTATTCACAAAGGTGATGTAATGCGACATATTCTATTACGTTCTACAAAAAAAAGTCCATTCAATAGTTTGACTATGAACATTCTTCACCCACGTGGCCGACCTGATGATAAGTGGTCCACGCAGCCTACGGCCAATACGGGAGATATCACCATCCCAGAGACAAAGCTGAAATGCCTGAAGTGCCTGTAATTACACCGGCACCCACACCCTTCAAACCGGAATACAGCAAAGCCGTTTGGCGGTTGAATTAGGTGTGGTGGTAGTACTTCCCCGGGCGAGCTCGTTCACCATGAGCTCTACTACTACTTTCATTACGATCTCGAAAATGTTTCTATCCGCGTACAATAGTTAAAAAAAAAAAAAACTTATTATTATTATTATCCATTATTTTACGGATGTAATAAGCTCCTATTTCTACACCTAGCTTAGAAGAATAAGATTTGGACGAGTCAACTGATATATTTAGTTAATTATTTTAATTATTTTTTTTTACTTTTTTTTGTTTTTTTTTTTATTATTACGCTATTTATAGTAAAACCACTATAACCTGTGATCCGTTGAAAAGACGGGTTAGTCTGGAGTCAGAATTTCTGTAAAAATCAAATGGTTTGGTGATTTTATTGGGTTTTTTTTTACTTTTTAGTATAATTGTAATGAATCAATCAAAAACATTGTATCATCAATATAAGAAAATGATGTTTTTTTTTTAGTTAAGTTTTAATTCCATAAATTCTGTAGGTAGGTACCATCGCGAACACTGGCGGTGGACCACTTTTCAACCTTATTACTAAGGGCACATGGGTGAAAAGTGGTCAGCCGCCATTGTCCTCGATCGTACATTCTACCTTAAATAAATACAAAATTTTATGTAGTGTTTTTACTTCAAATCGTCGACGCGATTCCTAGAACTAAACCTACCTCAAATAGTTTCAGATTTGTCCATACGTCCATATCAACGGATCACCTGTACAGTTGAAATGAACGACTAACTTACTGAAGCCAGCAGCTAAGTTTAATATAAGCTAAGTTAAGTACACTACTGCACATAAAGGAACACCATTGTGATGTCTGAAGTTGGTATTCCTGGAGTGCCTACTTTTCTCACAGCTTCAGATTTCAGCTTATAAGACCTGTATTAATCCATCATTTGTCTTTACTTATTTACAACTTAGGATTACATTTTCCTAAATGATTAAATACATGAATATACAAATATGGTCTGTTCTAAATGGATCTGATAAAAATGTAAACAAATGGACTAGAAAACGGATCTATGGATGCTAATGTGCAGTGCTACTTAATTTGAACATCATTCAGGTGTCGAACATTTTATACACAAAAATTAAAGAGCCCGCCAGAAAAAAAAGTACTAGATCTATGTTGTAATAGTTAAAACGTGTTTGGGATGTGATATTCAATTAAAAGTTGGTATTTTTTAAAATGTTGAGCTTAAAATACTTGTTATTAAAATTTGAGTTTTGGCATTTCCAATCTCAAGTAACAGCCGAACGTAAAACTACAATTCACCCCCCATTAATTGTAGTTTTTCGTTGTAATAGTAAAAAATGCTCAAGATGTTATTTCCCATAAAAACAATGTTTTTTTTGCTGTCGGTACTTTTACTATGGAGTACGAAATGAATGATTTCCTTGAATGCTTTGATTTGATCATTTGAATACTTTACCCGAAACTCTGATTTTGAATCGCCGTAAAGATGTTTTTCATTTGACAATTGAGGTTAATTTCATAACCTGAATTTTCGGCGATGTTTTTTCCATTACAATAATTTTAATTTGTTAATAGTTTTGGTTAGTTTAGAATATTATTTATTTATTTATTTACTTATATATACTTTATTGTACACCAAAATACATAGCAAGAAAAAAAAATTTAAGAAATTTATCTAGTGTACTAATGTTATTCAAGCAATAATTATTGGAAAAATAGTGAGATATACAGTTGAAACCTACTAAATATAGATGAATGTCTTGCTAATTTCTTCTAGTGAGTGATTGCATTAGAATTGAACTTGGACAGGGTTTGTTTACACTTTCATCTGAAGCTTTTAGAACCGACTATTCTGACCGAATTAAGGTTACATATCCCTAAACAATGAAATACCTACATGAATGACTACATTAATGGGCGCTGAGCAAAGATGATTGTATCAATATTTTTAAAAGACCTTATAGATTTACTCATTAATCTAAACACTACTTAAACTTTAAAGCTCCGTACCTTTCGATTTTGAAAAAACAATAACATCTTAATTTCAGGCTAAACTTGAAAAAAATATCGTTTTACACATTCATTTGCTGATAAAAAGGTCGTCAAATCAGTTGAGCATAGAGTCAACCTTAGAGTAAAAAGGGTAGCGATATTTCTTTGAAAGAGGAGCAAAAGTGAAAGATACGAGAGTGTACAGACAGATGTTACTGTACTGTTGCAGATGTACTTGTAAACGGAGAAAAAATCCATCACAATGCTGAGAAGTATTGTGCAGAAACAAATTGATAAACTTTTGAAATTTGGAAAAAAATTGAAACTTACGAGAATCAACACCAAAATTGACTAACAAATTAGCAAACGCGACTGTGAGGCCGTAACTTATGAGTTGCAGGTCGTAGGTTTGAACCCAGACAAGCGCTTTACTTTGCGTAAATTATTTCATCACAACTGCTCTCAAAACGGTGAAGGAAAACATCGTGAGGAAATCGATATGTTCAAGAACCAAAAAAATGGAAAGACATGTGGCATCTACCAACCGCACTAGGCCCGCGTGGTGGATTACGGCCCGCTGCCACTCACCGAGAGGCCTGTGTCCAAGCAGTGGAAACATTGCAGCAGGCTGTTCATCACTCATCACTCATAATCGGCTTATAATGTTCCCACTGCTGGGATACAGGCCTCTCGATGACAGGAAGCGTAATCCACCATTTCTTTGGTTCTTGAACATGTCGGTTACCTCACAATGTTTTGATTCACTGTTTTGAGAGCAGTGGTGATGAAATAATTTACACAAGGTAATGCGCCTGTCTAGGTTCGAACCTACGACCCACAACTCGCAGTCCCGGCCGTTATCACTGGGCCACCACAGTTCTACTTTTTTTACTTTTGGTATGAAAACCCATACACGTAAAAGACTATGATTAATTAATTACAGTACAACTATTTAACCTGTGCGCCTCGGCGATCGTCAACTATGTTCGGAAATACGAAGGCGCAATAACGTTATTCCGATA
Source organism: Apamea epomidion (assembly GCA_947507525.1). Classification (NCBI taxonomy): domain Eukaryota; kingdom Metazoa; phylum Arthropoda; class Insecta; order Lepidoptera; family Noctuidae; genus Apamea; species Apamea epomidion. The sequence continues at coordinate 4,761,657 of OX382237.1, read as the reverse complement.
TATTTATAACAAGATTGGATATAAAGGTGCTACACTAAAACAATATTGCTATAACGGAAAGAATATTAGTATTAGGTACTATGTGATTCTCAGCTTTGTGATGGATCATTTTACTCAGAGGACGCTGCTGCCCATCCTCCTTTGAAGCCCTTAGTCGCCTTTTACGACACCCATGGGAAGAAACGGGGTGGTGCTATTCTTTGGTTCCGGCACCACACGGAACTTTACGTCCATTTATTAATTAGCAATTTAAAGAAAGCCAGCAATACTTCAAGATTCGCGCTCACCAAGATCAATACTTATGCCTAGATTTTACCGTCTTATTCTATAATAATCTCTTTATAAACAATCTATTCTTAATATAATAATTATTATCTAATTATATACATAATATGTAAAGCTAATAAGCTAAGCACGATAATAGATTCTCGATTCACTTTATTAGACGATTAAAGAAAGGAGATGTCGAAAAGTGAAAATCGCCTTGCTTTTCAGAGCTGTCAGTGTCCGGGTGTACAAAAGGTCGAGTATCAAACTGTCAAAAAACTCCTTGTGTAAACGAGGCTATAAAATTGAGTACAAGCCAATCTTGAATTCATTCATTCACTGACAGACATTCACTGACATATAATAAACAAGTACGCTGGACTACATACTATCGATGACAAAATGAAGAAATTTGGTTTTCGCCATTTTGGCGCTGACAGCAACGTGAGCGTCCGTGGAACTAATGTTTTTGACAGAGAGTTTTACAATATGCGCATACTCTCATGACAAAAATGTTCTAAATATCTCGTAGTAAACACAAAGTACACAAAAAAGTTTTATTCCACGATTTAGACTAAATCATCAGCGACGTACTAACACAACACGACGACCAACAACAGTTGCAACAGTGTATCAATTTTAGTTCCTGAGACGCTCGAGTGGGGCGCTTTGAATCGGCACAAAAAACAACTGTCATTTCATAAAGTATATTTAGTCCAGCGTACTTGTTAATTAGAGGTCAGTGCAGACAATGCACAGCCTAAACCGCTGGGTCTAGAAGAATCTGAATTTTGCAATAGAGTTTCTTAACAAAAGTGAGCACGGACTGAAAGTTTGTACAGATTTGTATTTTTGCCGATAGAAAGTCCTATCAAGCACACGTTTTGTCTTTATTATAAATACCTCCGAAGCCAACGCGAAGATTCTTCTTCATTCTTGAGGGGCTTGAATGGAAAATTTAGCAGGTTGATGTATGGTGATTGCAGGCTCCGTGGGTAAATTGTGGGTACCTAAAGACATGTCAAGTTTTATGTTGTGTCCAACTTAAAAAAAATAAGGTCATGTATTCGACGCAAACATATTTTGTGTATATTTGTATGGTCCGTGATTTTCTAAAAAAATATTGAACTTTTTTGTGATTATGATTGTTTTTTCAAAATATATAAGTAAAATTATATAACTCTGTAGCCACTATATGTATGGGCAGAAGGGCAAAGATGTATAGGTACCTCATTGGTAGGGAGCTGTTGTGTTTGGTATCCCGGCAGGCAGCATTCACCCTGCTTTGAGCTGTTTTTGGCTATGTTATAGCCGCAGTTACCAGTTCAGGAAACAAGGTTGTGGAAGGTAGATGTTGCGTCGTCGGATTCATGAGTTGATTGTGGGATCTGAAAATATTTCAAGTTTTATTTTGTGTCTAATCTAAAAAAAAATAGTTTACTATCTTGTCATGACTTTTTTATATCACGTAAGTCTGTATCCTCGATGGTATGGGCAGAAGTGTACCGTTGTATACTTACCTCATCAGTAGGGAGCTGATATTATGTTCTGTATCTTTCTAGTGAAAGTTGATTATAAAATTGTCTGACGATATCTTTGAGTTATCCGAGAGCTTTTATACTGGAAATTGAGCTAAGTTATAGCTGCTGTACCCAGTTCAGAAAACTGTAATTTAGGAGTTAAAGGTTCCGTAATCGGAATCATGAGTATATTGTGGGGACCTGATTGTATCCAATAAGAATAAAGTTTTCGATAATCCGGTATTTTCGCAAAAACGACTGAACTCACATACATACACTACACACACACACTATACTGTTTATACATATAAGGTATATATATCACAGCTGGATGATATAAGTAAAAGGCTAACAACGTATACGTACCTTATAGGCAGCGAAGTTATATTTTTCTTTGTGCAGCCAGCACTCAGCACTAGCATGATTTCTTGAGGTCAGCCAATTGGTGGGATGCTTTTTAAGCACATGCCTTGTCTTTATTATAAACACCTCCGATCCCAACGTGGAGATTCGTTTTTATTCTTGATGGGCTTGAATTGAAAATTGAGCAGGTTGATGTATGGCGATTGCAGTTGGAATATTGTGGGTACCTAAAAACATGTCATTAGTTTTATGTTGTGTCCGACTTCAAAAAATTAAGGTCCCTTATTCGACGCATAGGTCTATTTTATGTCTATATGTCGTCCGAAATTAATTTTTTTTTTAACCAATATTGATGTTTTTTCACAATTATAACATAACTCTGTATCGTCTATTTATACTATGGGCGGAACGGTAGAGTTGTATACGTACCTCATCGTAAGGGAGCTGTTATGTTCTGTATCCGGGCAGGCAGCATTCTTCGTACATAGGCATCGATCGGCAACATCTTTTGTCTTTTATCTTATGTCTATTTTAACGAATATTAGCGAAATTCTCAGGATTGTTTCGAAACACAAAACATTCAACAAAATTCAAAAGATTTGGTAATTCCGCGAACGCGCATGCTTTAGCTGTTTTAGGCTAAGTTATAGCCGCTGTTACCAGTTCAGGAAACAGTGATGTGGAGGGGTATGGATGTTGCGTCGGCGTCGTGGGATTCATGAGTAGATTGTGGGATCTGCAAATATTTCAAGTTTTATTTTGTGTCTGATCTCAAAATAATAGGTTTTGTGTCTTGTTATGACTACTTATATCTCAAGCTTGTATTCCCGGTGGTATGGGCAGAAGGGTGCCATTGTATACGTACCTCATCAATCAGTAAGGAGCTGATATTATATTCTGTATATCTTTGATGAAATTATGTTATAAGATTCTTCTTATAAGATTGTCTGACGATAACTTTAAGCTATACGAGAGCTTTTAAACCGCAAATTGAGCTAAGTCATAGCTGCTCTACAGTAATTTGGGAGTAAAAGGTTGCGTAATCGGAGTTATGGGTATATTGTGGGAACCTGAAAACATATTTAGTTTTATTTTGTATCCGACATTGTTATAAATATTAAGTATATGGCAACTCTGTATGAGCAAATGGGCAATGACGTACCTTATGGGCAGTGAAGTAACATTTTTCTTGGTACAGCCAGGAACGTCAATGGTGCCACTTTATTGAACAACAGTATTTTTGGGTAAATCTTATACTTAAAAGTATTTCTCTCTTGGCATGTTCACGTTGTTTGGCTAATACGTGATGCAACTTCTGGTTTAATTTCTTTAACAAATACTACTTCTTTATCAACTGTTTTATTTTGCCAATGCCTAAAGATGTAATTTAGTTGTTCGAGTGTTTTAATGGTACTTAAACCATTTCCTTTTCCTCGGCCATGTCGGTCTTACAGCTCATATTGGTGATAGCGTCGTGTTTCTAAGACAGGGTTAGTGGTATAAGGTCTTTTCGGGGAAACTTCCTTGAGAGGTTTGATACGAAAATTGAGCAGGCAGGTAAGACGATTGCAGTTGCTATATTGTGGGTACCTAAAAACATGTCAAGTTTTATATTGTGTCCGACTTCAAAAACATAAGCTCCTGTACATGTATCTACGAATATTATGATGTTGTTCTGTATCCACTATGGAATGGACAAAAGGGTACATACAGCTCTGTCCCTCCGATAATATAGGTAGAAGTGTAGGTACCGTTGTATACGTACCTCATCAGTAGGGAGTTATTGTTGTTGTTTTGTTTGTGTTTTTTGGTGACCTTTTATCAAATCATATTTAGTCTGCCTTTATCCGGTTAGACTGGAGGCTGACCCCAACATATTTGGAAAAAGGCAGATGATGATTTAGTCTGTCTTTGCTACATTATTTACTTTATGTGCGAAATCTGCTGGAACAACCTTTTCACTGACTGCTTTTTCATTGTTTATATCTTTAGGCTTTACAAGAGTTACATTCCAACTTCTTAGTTCATCTCAATTCCGCGGTATTTTATACTTTGTATTTTATAGAGCAGGTCAGATAAAATTGACCCTGATAACTAGACCGCGCGCATAGTTTAAAATCTCTTGACAATCTCAAGACACTTCAGTTCGGGTTATATATTGGCCTGCTTCCCACCATATACTGAGTGCCTGATTGTTGGGATGTTTGAGGAGCCAAGGGAAATTGAGCATAGTTGTTATAACCGCTGTGGCCGCTGTGGCCGCTGTGGCCGCTGTATCCTGTGTGCGCTATCGGTGTAGCTGATGGACCACTGTTGTTGCGGTACAACATTATAAACAGTCGTTGATACCATAGGCTTCGTGACCGGAATCGTTTGACCAATTGAATTGATAACACCACCACCACCAAGAACACCACCAACACCACCACCACCACATGGCCACGTGGCCATCGTGTGGCCACTTCCATTATTGTAGCCAGTTCCATGATTGTAGCCAGTTTCATTATTGTAGCCAGTTCCATTATTGTAGCCACTTCCATTATTGTAGCCAGGGATATTCTGTCCGACCCCTTCGTATCTGTTTTGAGTATGGACGTTGTAATTATGTTGGCGGTATTGGATGTTTTCTTGGTGAGCGTTGCCTCCGCAAGCTTGGCGGTACCTTTCACGCTGCTGTTGGTACCGTATTTCTGGTTGATAAGGGTGGTTTTGATGGGTGTGTTTATGTCGATATCTGAAAACATATTAGATTTTATTTTATCCAACTTTAAGCTCCGAATTTTTATGCCGGTAGTTTGAAGTTGCATCATGCTTGCATATAATTGGAATCATGGTCAACCTATACTGGCACTGAAAATATATTTTTATGTTCTGCTTTGAATCCGTCTTTAAAACAAAGAACAATCTGAATTCGACCCGCCCGCCTGTTTCGCGCCGTTTAGTCCACTCTCGGGCCCTCGGCCCCAATAAATATTGTTTCCACTGGAGCCCTAACTATAGCGTTTAGTCCACTCTCGGCCCCCCGACCCCCAATAAATATTGTTTCCACTGGAGCCTTAACTATAGTGTTTAGTCCACTCTCGGCCCCTCGACCCCCAATAAATATTGTTTCCACTGGAGCCCTAACTCTAGCGCTTAGTTCACTCTCAGCCCCTCGACCCGCAATAAATATTGTTTCCACTGGACCCCCAACTATAGCGTTTAGTCCACTCTCAGCCCCTCGACCCCCAATAAATATTGTTTCCATTGGACCCCTAACTATAGCGTTTAGTCCACTCTCGGCTCCTCGACCCCAATATATATTGTTTCCACTGGACCCCCAACTATAGCGTTTAGTCCACTCTCAGCCCCTCGACCCCCAATAAATATTGTTTCCATTGGACCCCTAACTATAGCGTTTAGTCCACTCTCGGCCCCTCGACCCCCAATCGCGTGAATCTTCTCAATTTTCAGAAAGTAACATTGGTATTTTTTTATTATTTGTTCACTTTCTGCCTCATCGTGATTTTTTTTAATGATTTTTATTTCCAGATCATTAAATGGCACCAATGTTTACGCCACTTCATATGGCATTCCTATAAACACCGTGTTCCGGACGATGTACATAAACTTCGACCAGATGTTCAGACCATGGAAATAAGCATTTTTCATTATGGACACATTAATGAATTCTTATTTTTTATTTATTATTAATTTTCATACAAACTAAATACCTTGATGTAAATCACGCGATATGCATACCTCTTTATCTCTTTATCTGAAGCATTTGATAGATTTATCATTTTAATTGCACTAAGCGGCAATTTAGGCCAAATTAAGACCCTTTCTTGCTGCATAGCTCAATTAAATTTCATTAAATGAAATTATAAATATATTTGTAACGAATAGATTTGATGTGTAAAAGCTATAGAAGCGTTTGCCAAAATTTATGAATAACGTGAAGAACACGGTGTATACCAAAAATTATATTACATATGTGTAGGACAAAAGGGTAATAACACATACGTACCTCATGGGCAGCGAATTCAAGTTTTTTTTCGTGCTGCCTGCATTCACGACACTGCCAGGAACATCAATGTTGCCAGTTTGTTGAGCAACTGGCCGAGGATTAGAGGTTCCTGTACTCTTTTTTGATAAATCGTTCAACAGCATTTCTTTATTCCTAGTGCTGGCCTCTATAAGCATGTTTAACTTTTCCTGGCTTATAGAAGTGGCAGCGTCTAGTTTTATCTCCTTCACAAATACCACCTCTTCGTCTACCTTCTTGTTTTGACAGTGTCTAACCATATCTTTTAATTGCTCCAGTGTTGTAATGCCGTTGATTCTTAGAAAATTTAGCATTTCCTTTCCCTCGGCCATGTCGGTCTGGTGGCTCATTCTGGCGCTGGCGATGTATTGTTGTTACGGGTGTGTTAGTGCTATAGACACTTGTGCTGGATACTTCTTCGTCTAAGGTATAGCAAGGAAATAGTGCTTGGCAACGAATTAATTCTTGAGGTCAATCAACGGATGGGATGCTTTTTATGCTACTGTTTACGTACGCAAAATACGCGCATTGTCGTGGAGTTGCAGACACCAGCCCGTATTACCTATTATGCTACTGTTTAAAACCGAACTTTTTTATTTTCTACATTTTCTGCTATACCGGCTGACTTTTTTACCGTCTGGACATAAACAGGGTATAAAAGGTAAACGGAGTAGAAGCCTCTGGCACAAAAATCTCTAATTATAACAAAAAAATTAAAAAAGACATTATTTTTTTTACATTTAATCCTTTTATTGTTAAGCCGGCCGAATCTTTGATAATTTCTGCGCGTAGAGTAGGGTGCATACAAGTTGAATTTTTATATATATTTTCAATTTATTTGTTTTTTTTTTGTGTTACTGTGAGAAGTTTGCTTCAAATAAGTAATATTATTTATTGATAGGTTAATTACATTTTAGGTTTTTGAAAAAAAAAAGGCTTCTACTCCGTTCACCTTTTATAATCTGTTTTTGTCCAGACAGTAAAAAAGTCAGCCGGTATATTTAATGAGCACGTTGTTTACTATAATGTTTTTAGTCGTACGTCCGAATGAAAAACGGAACCCTTATAGGATCACTCGTGTGTCTGTCTGTGCGTCTGTCACAGCCATTTTGCTCTAAATGTATATGGAAGTCACTTTTGAGAGGCAAATAAAATTTTTTTTTTAAATTTAGAATTCAAAACTTTCTGGTTTTGATATTATTTGGTGGCAAACGTGTTGGTTGGTGGTTGTCACCGCCTATGGGCCCCAGGACCCTGATTCCATTAATTTTCGTACGTTCCAATTTATGTGTTTTAGACAAAATTTACATGACACATCTCTCAAAAACACACAATCGAAAGACAAGTGAATCATTTGTAAATTAGTGCAATCAACCTCTAGAAGACTCATCAAGACTAATTCTCGTACTTAAAAAAACGTTCAAAAAGTTGTAATCCCATCTCAGCGACAATCGATGTCAAAGACTTGTCTAAAATGTAGGTAAATGTCAACTATACCGATGGATTTATAAGACGGGGCAGTAAGGGCCGGTTTTTTGATCCGTAGTTAAACTCAACCAATTCTTAAAAATAGTAAGTAATGGTTAAATTTTTGCAAAATGTGTTTTTTTATCAATTTTTTGTTGGTTGAGTTTAACTACGGATCAAAAAACCGGCCCTAAGGGTAGGTACAGTCCTGCCGGGGTAGCGGGATCGTCCGAAAGGGTTACCGCTGCCCTGGTACATAAAGGGCTAAGGAAGGAACACGGGTGTCTTTTAGTCAGTAAGAGTCTGACACTCCCTTCTGCTCCACCCAGAGCGGGAGGGGTCATTTGATGATTTCCCATCCTCAAAAAAAAAAAAAAAAAAAGGGTAGGTACAGTCGCGGTCAAAATCATAAGTTGTAATCTAGGTCCGGTGTATTTTTTTTTTTTTTTATTTCTTCTTGTGTTATTTATATCTCCCGTATACTATTTTTAATTTTATATTTTGAATACGTTCTTCTTTTTTTTTTTTTTACATTGTTCTCACATACAGAAGCAACAAGGATAATGTACCCAGGATTGTGTAATAATATCTTGATTTAAAAGAGTGTCGTTGGAGTTTCTTGCCCGTTCTTCTCCATAGAGATCTACGTTTTGGAATGGGCAACTAGCTTCAACTTTCTGACTAACTAACCGACTATTTAATTTTGACAATTCAAAAGTGCCTGTAAATCGTTTAATTGAAATAAATGCTTTGTGTTTGAGTTTTGACTACACTGGTTGACGTCATCACGTTAACCCCGGCTGTCGCTGAAAACCAGCGCTGAGGCTCTTTATAGCATAGGGCATTATGCTGAGCGATGGCGGTTTTGCGTGAATGTTGCGTATATTTTGCCCCAACATGTTTTTGTATTTGTGATCTTTCTCTGCGTCATATAAAAAATATAAATATTTTCTTTTTTTATTCTTCTTTTCTTTGATTTTTCAGGAGAGTATTTTGAACACAAAACTGTGATAATTAAAAGATGAAAAAAGCTATCTTCTTCTATTTTACAACATTTAATCTTTTGGGACTTACAAACGAAATGGTTAAAGCCAATAACTATCATTTTTTTCCCCAAAATACGGCACCGTCGTCTATCTACTATCGACGTCCCTATCTACTGCGTACAAAAAATTCAACGAAATGAGTCACCTGCCATACAGTCCCGCTTCTACGCGGGACTTCCTACTTAATTGCTTAAGCTTATTAAATTTTAAATATTAAAACAATAATAATTATAAATGTATGTGGACTCGGCAATCATTGTGCCGATAGTCGTGACAGCCAGTGGGTTAATAACCAAGAGCCTCAACCAACACCTGAGGAGGCTCCCGATGGGCAGCTTGATCAAGGGCTTGATTCAGAAAGCGGTACTTCTGGACACGGCACGCATTGTCAGGAGGTTCCTCTCTTTGGAGCCCTGACCGCCGGTAGCTGGGACCCTGTTCCCGATACCAATGGGCTACTATTTTTTATATTTTAAAATGTTTTTATATTTTTTTAATTCTAATATTTAAAAATATAATTTATATGTATTTTATAAAATAAAGGAGAAAATAAAGGTATGTAATCATTTTCCATAGTTCACTATTACTTGTAATGACGGGATTATTATTTTTGTACTAAATAACGTAAGTATAAAAAACCGATGCTAAAACGGCTATGTGACTGATATCTTTGTTTTCAACAGGTGAACGCGCCGATAGTCCGACGTAATATGGTACGACAAGGACTAATGGTATAATGTCCATGTCTATTTCGTCAGTTTGTGAAAAATTGGTGTAGTTTTTATATTCGTAACTTAATATTAGTAAAAAAATTAGACAAACAAAAAAAAAAACACTTTTGATTTTGAAAGAATTTTGAGTCGAATTATGAAAAAAGTGAAATTGTAAAAAGTGGAGTTGTACTTTGCTGCCGTAGATTTTATCGTTTTTTTCATGACATTGATGTGTGCATGCAAGTATAAACCTAAAGGTGGGAAGATTTTCAGACCGCGACTGTACCTTAACCATTGTAGCCTCAGGAAAACGGTCTTAGAGACTGTTCTTAACTTTTTGAGATATATTGAATTCAGTGATTTAAAAAACTGTAAAGACAGCAAAAAAATGGTCAATTTTTACAAACACTTTTTTTTTTTTTTTTTTTTCTTGATGTCAATCGATCCTGTTTTTCGTAAGGATATAAAAATCTCTGTCAGACCAACTGAGGTACCAGAAAAATCAGAAATCCCAAAAAAAAACCCATACATTTCGTAGGAAATGAGACTCCAATTTACTATTTTATGATGGAGTGACTGACCGTTACAAAAGCTAGAAATCTCGAAAAAGTTCCTTCAGGCAATTCTAAACGTTCTAAATTATTGACATACGTACATTCCGCGTTTGACAGATTGAGACTGAAATGAGAATGCGAACGGTTTAAAAAATACGAGAATTGTCCCCTTGGTGCGTCGCCATACCGGACACTAAGGCTGTCAGCCTTAGTGTCCTAGATGTGATACTGACAACAGTGGGTAACACTTTTTTGTGTCTCATTTAGTTTCCCTCAATGTACTACCTCAAGGAGGCAGTGGTGGTCCAATGGTATCAAACCCCGAGTTACAATTATAGGCCGTGAGTTCGAACCCAGGCAGACACTTTACTATACCAAAAGTAAAGAAAGTAAGAGTAACGGCGCAGTGTTAACGGCCGGGACTGCGAGTTCTGGGTCGTAGGTTCGAACCTAGACAGGTGCATTACTTTGTGTATTTAATTTAATTACTACTGGTCTCAAAACGGTGAAGGAAAACAGTGTGAGGAAACCGGCATATCCTAGAACCAAAATTTCGAAAACAGGTGACATCCACCAACCCGCGCTGGCCCCGCGTGGATTATGCCACGCTCCTTCTCACAGAGAGGAGGCCTGTGTCCCAGCAGTGGGAACATTATAGGTTGATTATGATGCTAGCAAGACTGCTTGATGGTCAAAGTAGGTAGTAATGGAGGTACTTCCCCGGACGAGGTTTTATAAACGAAATCTACTAACTATTTAGTACCTATCTAATTTAAAATTGGCATGGACAAGCCGACAGATACTTCGTTATTTTTAGAATTTTTATTTAAACTATTTTTTTGCCTGAAACAATACAGAAATATGTTTAATCCTTGAACGGTATGCCACTTAAGGCCAGACAAAATTCAATATCAGTTTCGTGCGGGAATCGAACCCGTAGCGCAGGACTCGTTCGCTCAACCACTGCGCTAGCGCCAGCTACTTTATCCATGTCGACCAAGAATGTTTCAGTAGTCCAACTTACTTTTTTTTTGCGATGTCCTTGCTGTCCTGCGGCTTTATCTCCACCTTGTCACGCTTTTTGCAACTTTGAGTTCGGCAATTATTATTCTTTAAATCTCGCTTAATTCTACGATTTAATTGTTTTTCGTTATATTTTTCATATAAAGCAAGGCCATATTCAGACTGCGGATTTTTCTCACATTTTTTGACATTTTCGTATTTTGTAATTAGCCAATTGTGCCCCTCAAAATCTCGTCCGATTCTACGATTATAATTTTTTTCTCTGACGTGTTTTTGGTACAAAAAAAGGAGATACTTCGTTGTTTTCATAATTCACAATTAATCAGTGACCACTTACTTAAATAAAACATAAGACAAATATAGACTTTTAAACTTACTAAATAAAATAACGCGAAGTACAATTTACGACAAAGAGAGAATTAAGTACGGTAAAGGCGGACTTAGGCTTCGCGATTCCGGACTTCCGGAGAAATTCAGTGTCAAGATTTGACAAAGTATTCGGTGTCGCGGCTCGTCGAAGACTGATGGAGCTGCAGACCTGGGAGCCTTTTATACATCCAGAGGAATACGACAGGGGATGGTAGCCACTGCCCCCTAATTTTCTCCACCAATAAACGAGCCCTGCGCGCGCTGCATCCAACCCTTTGTCTCCGATAAAAATGTTTTACTTCACTACACATTATATACCTAAAGGTGATGCATATAAGGTTTTAAATACTGCCAACAATGCTTGTTAATTTAATGTAGTTGTATTTTCACTGCAGAGTTGCGCCCCTTTCTCATTATATAACTTATGTAGTTAATATACGTATGTAGAGAAGCAGATGGCTGCATAATGTAATTGGTTTTTTACATAATCATTATTTAATTATGTGGAGGTAGGTACCTAACATATCCAAGCAGTTCGAGTTTATCTACATACAAGCAGAGCGCCGAGGGCATAAATCATGAGCTTCTATACAAACATTCTTCGGCTATTAAACAATTTTAGGGGATGCATTTTCAAAAATCCTTTCTCAGTACTCACCCTCGCTAAATAAGGAACTCTTGTGCAACATTTCAAGCTGCTGGGCCCAGCGGTTTAGGCTGTGCGATGCCTGTCAGTAGTTTTAAGATTTAGATTACATAGTGTTGTTTTAAATAACTGACGAAGAATTTCAACGCAATCCATAAGTAACAGGTTTTGTGTCGATGTCCCTGCCACCCTGTGGATTTAGGAGGAAGTCTGTGAGTCTGAAAGTGGCACCAGTGACTGAAAAGTTGTAAGGAAATCGGTTGTCATGGTATGGGCATGTGATGCGAAGGAATGGGTAAAGTTTTAAAGACCAAAAAAACGATGGATGGACAGTGTGAAAGACGATAGGGCTAGAAAGGGAGTGCCTACCGAGATGACGACTAATAGAAAAATATGGCCAAAAAAGAGCTGGTGCATCGACCCGAAATAAATCGGGATATGGGCAGGAGAATGTTGATTTAATATTTACCTACTGTAAGCGTGTAACCCATTATTGTAAAAATCGGTACAAATTCCTTACGTTTTTAAGATAAAGCTACTATTGAAAAAAAAAATGCTAATAAAAATAAAGCTAAAATCTACGTGCGTTTATTAATAAGGGTGATAGTGACTAACCGTTGTTGTGTCTGTAAAAAGAAAATGTTATTGATTACGCGTACACATAAAGTTTTACCTGCGTTCATTCTGAAAGTTTGCCGAACGCGACGCGACGGACGCTACCGCCGACCCGGCGGCGGCGGCGGCCAGAGACAATCGCGTGCCGACGGCGAAATTTTTCCAATAAGCTTTATATTCTTTATTTCAGTGTAAACACATAAAAATTATATTAAATTAAATTATAAATTATATTTTTAAATATTAGACTATAAAAACACTTAAAAATATAAAAAAAAGTAGCGCACCGTTATCGGGAACAGGGTCCAAGCTAGTGGTCAGGGCTCTAGAGAGAGGAACCTCCTGACAATGCGAGCCGTGTCCAGAAGTACCACTTTCTGAATCAAGCCCTTCCTCCTTAGGTGGATCCAGCTGCCCAACGAGAGCCTCCTCAGGCGGATCCAGCTCCCCAACGAGAGCCTCCTCAGGTGGATCCAGCTCCCCAACGAGAGCCTCCTCAGGTGTTTTTATGTTAACTATTATATTTATCATTATATTTATATTCAACTTTACCAACCTTAGAAGGAAATGTATAAAAATAATCAACGTGTTTGCCTACCTATTCGGATAATTTTATTTAGATATAATTTTTGGTAATTTTACTTGAATAATCTGTAATTAAGTTTAGATAATCATATTAATATTATAAACGTGAAAGTTTGTATGGATGGATGGAGGTTTGTTACTCTTTCACGCAATAACTACTGAACGGATTTGGATGAAATTTGGCACACAGATGGTTTATAACCAGGATTAACATATAGGATACTTTTTATTCCGATATTCCCACGGGATCAAAACTTATGCGGGTGAAACCGCGGGGCGCAGCTAATACCTAAGTAATGTCTGTCCTATCTTACTTTGGTTTTTCCATTTACCTATCAGTTTTTTAATGCACTAATTGATAGGCACCTAAAAGTGAACATTTGTCAAAAATGGGTGATTAAAAACTTACGGCCCGTCTATACGCTAATTCTAGAGTAGTTTAGCCGCCTACTCGTTGTGACACCAAGATGCGCAATATTGTTTCACCAACATGTTTTTGTGTTGCGGGAAACCTATTGCTGTCAACACAGAATGTGTAAATGTTCCTCGCAACATGCCTTTGGAAACAAACTACGCGTATCGTGGTTTCCAGCAACATTGATGTAAGTATACCTATCTAGCTTAACATTAGGTATTTGAGCGTTAGGTGAGGATACACTAGAGCATTTTCTCGAGCATTTCCATGTAATGTCACGTTCTTACGAATGGTACAATACAGGCAAAAGCTCAATTTCCAAAAGCATTTCCATGTTAGGTATGTAACGTTCCTGCGAATGCTCGACGCTGCGTCTTTTGAGACATTATACTTATAAACGCCTGTTGCGTGTATTTGGAGGCTTATATTGATGTTTATAACCTTATTTTTATACGGGCCCTGAATACCCGCCGACAAAGGGGGAACTATGGCCAAGACTCAATCAAAAAATATATCGATCAAAAGATTTTTTTTTTTTTAAACCGGGTACTTTAGTATTGCGGTAAATGATGTCTGGTCCGGGTCTGGCTGTTTGTGTATGTGCGTTTAAATGTTTGTAAACGCACCCACAATACAGGAAAAATTTCTAGTGTGGGGCAACGTTTTATAAAAAAAAAAAAAAAAAATAGTCAAAACATGTACAAACTTACTTATTGAAAATCAGCTAATTGTTGTCTATACTTTCTTTGTAATAGGTAAGATTATAAGGCGCTTTCTCCGTATTCATGACACAGACATGTCAACAGTTCGACAATATTAAAGCTAAATTAATTAGTCATAGTCATTACTTGGGTCACTGGGTCATGGAGGACCTTGCTGATGACGTGGACGTTGAGAGGGAAGGAAGGGCTTGGCGGTCCGCGGGAACATGTTGGCTCGCAGGTTTAAACGGTGCCCTAATGAGGTTAAGTGCACAATGTTCAGGGCATACTGCCAATCGTTTTATTCGTGCACCCTATGGATCAGCTACACTCAGCGGACACGGAATGCCCTTCGTGTACCTACAATATAATAATGCTTTTAGGATGTTGCTGGGGCTGCCAAGATACTGTAGTGCGTCTGGCATGTTTATGGATGCTCGGATTGATGGTTATCATATTGCACCGTATCCGAGCAAGCTCCAACAGCATTCTGAAAGTAATACCGGACCGTTTAGACGGTCCTTTTCTTAGATACTGGATCGCACTCCACGTGTTTATTTAATTTCGTTTATTTTTTCTTTCTTGGTTTACTATCTTAGTTCTCAAGTACTTACTAACACAAATATTGACGTTCTCTGAAATAAAGTTATTATATTCCAGGGTAAAAATAACAGTAGGTACAATATTTTGTCCGCCAGTTGTTTGTTATTACTGTATGTCTCCGTCGTACAATTTTCTCATATTGCAACTTGGGGTTGCTGGAGAGATAATCTGCAGAAAGTCCAAATTCTGCTGCTGTTAAATCTACGAAGGTATTTCAAGTATGTGCTAATTGAATACACATGTGTGTACAATCGCGTTGTGAGTTTATAAATGGCAATACAGATAGTGGGCTTCCTAGGGAGCTCGACGTGAACAATTGTCTAATCCTCAAAACTGAGCACGCCATTTGCCTTCCTTCTGATCGCATTTTTCTTCTTAGCATGTCGATGGCAATCAAAATACACTCGGCCCGGAATTCGGCTACGTGTTTGGCGCCATCACTACCGTCCATCAGTTCCTGTAAAGTACAACTGACAGGACACATAGGACATGATAATAAGTGTCCCATCGTTTGTGGAACAGCACCACATTTACACTCTATGAATCTCCAATTCTCTGACCGCATTAAAGTTATATTGTTTCCACAGGGACAAGGGCAAACATGCGATATGTTGAAAACTGCAATAGACTATTACGGAATACGTATCTAGGTATAGCGGAGAGACATTTGAGGCAACTGAAGAAGCATACCAGAAATACAATCAAAGTGCCAATAAATTATTACATAGGTAACACAGTTTTTCATTGTTAATCAAAACATATAGATATTAGGTATAATTTTGGAAGAGAGTGTATTAATAACAACATTGTTAAAGTAAAGTACCTACCAACAGCTGATATGGCTGCAGATGTTCTTATAAATTTTTTAAGCTGTGTAAAACATTTGATGTTTTTGGAACTGATGGGGGTGCAACATACATGTAATTAATTTAGTGTCTTAATATGTTATATTTACTGTGTAACATTTTTATATAGTGGGGGTATTAATATTATGTATGAATATCAAAAGTTCATGTATGCTACAAGTAGCGACATCTGTGTTCATGTAGCGTAACCATACAATGGAATGTGAGATTTGAATAAATATAGTTCTTCTGTTGTTTTGTTTGAAAGCACACGGTCATTTTATTAATAATAGGGGTTAAAGTATGAAATTGCCGTTTTATTGTAATAGGTACTGCGAATTGACATAGAACCTTCATGGTTTGAGATTTTAGAGTGAAACTTTTTTCACATGGTACCTATGAAGTTCTTCTTTTGAAAAATGTGCAACATTCGATTATCGACTTTCAGTTGTTTTTTTTTATTCAGCTTAGACAAGAAAGATGGATAATTCGAAAATTCGAGTTATTTTTTAATACGAGTTCCGACGCGGAACTTACGCGGCAGAAACAGCTCGCAATATCAACGTTGAATTTGGAGAGGGGACTGCTAATGAACGCACCGAACAATGATAGCAAAACTAGCAGTGAAACAGCCCCGACTCATGAATCGATCTTCACCATTATTGCTCCATGATAACGCGAGACCTCATACAGCACGAGAAACCGTTTTAACTCTACAGGAACTGCAATTAGAAACCATTCGTCACCCTCCGTGTTCGCCAGACCTTCCTGCAACGGACTACCATGTTTTTCGTGATTTGGACAATTTTCTACGTGATAAAAAGTTTTCTTCTCAGGAGGCAGTACAAAATGCTATCACACAGTTTGTCGAATCTAGATCACAAGAGTTCTATCGCAAAGGCATAAATGACCTTCCTATTAGATGGCAGCAATGTATAGATAATATTGGTAATTATTTTGATTAAATAAATATGTTAAATTAAAAAAAAACGAATTTCAATTTTTCAGTACAAATCGGCAATTTCATACTTTAACCACTAATATTATTATGTATGAATATCAAAAGTTCATGTATGCTACAAGTAGCGACATCTGTGTTCATGTAGCGTAACCATATAACGGAATGTGTGATTTGAATAAATATAGTTCTTCTGTGGTTTTGTTTGAAAGCACACGGTCGTAATAGGTAAATTACTTTACTTTCAGACACTCGTGACGTCCATGCAGGGTCGACACTCAACAGTGGTTCCTTAAGAGGCGTCCATATGGGCTCGAGACATTCGCACAAACGTGCTATATCTCTGATGCGTACGAAGTAAGACTCAGGCCGAGATTGGTACACGTTACTTAGCACGAGCTTTCGCTCAGTGGCGTGTTGGGGGCCAGTTTTATCACGATGAATGACCATCGCCCGTACACTTGGTACAGTATCGCTTCTCGGCTATCAAATTATTCGGCTTTCTACAGTACCAGCCGTTCCATTCATCTTATATAGTATTTTTATCTCACGAAGCGACGCGCGCTTTACTTGTGGTTACCAATTGTACAGACACGCTGTGAATGTGCGTAAGCGCCGGAGCTCTATATAGGTACCGGCCGAGACAATGGCGAAGTAGGAAGTGTGTGCGTGTGTGTATTATGTGCTGGCGCTACTCGTTTGCACGCACATGCGATGCGGGGCTCGCCCCATCCGCCGGGATCGGACCACGTTTCTAAACGTTCGGAAAAGTCTTCTCGTAAAGGAACACACCCCATCAACGCTGCCCAACCCGTTGATCGAACCCGTACCCTATTTGCGTATCACATTATGAATCTCAGTCTGAATAATTTTGAAAGATACTGCTAATCCATTGCTTCATATGTTTAAAAAATGTGTCAGCTCAACCACGTAAATACCGCAATGAATGTTGTTGAACTGTCAAAATGAAACCCATTGTTAGTGTGTTACGCAATTACCCCGCCGGAACTCCAAATTCAACAGTCGCGCATGCGATCACTAAACTCGAAACAGTCGTAGACCTACTAGGTACAGTTGGGTGGAAATGAAAAAAATTAAATTATACAGTGATGTAATTTTATTGCACAATAATAATCTCAAAATACCTTCACGCCATTGTAAAAATCACTGTAATAGCAACTGTCACCTTAAATTATTGGAAATGCACTTTGTGCCCTACTATTATTAAAACATATTATCTACTCGTCAGTTATAAATATCTAATATTCTAATAAAATTACCTTGCTGTGGGTACAATAAAAAAATATTCAGTAAAAAACGTTTTATACATATAATATAAATGCTAGGTATATTGTATAACTATTGTAAACGTGACAACAAAATCAAAATCATCACCGCCGTACGGCTTACATCTTAGAAACTACTTTCGAGTTTTTCTTTATTATTTTATTTACTATGACGTGCCCGTCGTCGTAGTACGGGTTGAAGTGTTGCCGAACTTTCTTCAACCATACCTCGATGTTTTTGAAATTCTCGCTTGGATCATAACCACTCATTCCTAGAAGAAGAAAAAAAGAATTATCAAATTACATAACATCCACGCTTGTAATCCCGAAGGGTTAGGCAGGGTGTACATAGGTACACCCTAAGACCTAAGACTTGTCATAGCTGGTGTTTTGAATTTAAATACAGGACACAGAGCTACACTACTCACTCGCAAATTCCTACACTCAACGAGACTTGATATAAAGTTCACAATTCAAATATTTCACCATCTCAAGAATTCAATCATTTTCTTAACTACTTATGAAAACCATAAGTAGTTAAGAAAATGATTGTATTGATTTGTAGGCCAGTAACGAAACCATTGTGAGATCTTATTCGACGACAACGCCATCTAGTTAGAAAAGAAGTACTAATTGTTACACAAAGCTGAAAATGAATAACTTAAATGAGGTCTGGGTTGACACAATCCTCAACTAATTGAATTACTTAGACACAACTAACTATAATTTTATTCGACAGCAACTGTTTTTTTTTATAAAACTTATTTAGGAATGAAACAATAGCGCGATACAACTGACGCTTAGCGCCATCTATCGACATTTCTATGAAGTTGTTCGAAACTTTCGAGTCAAATACAATTAATCGACTATTACTCGTAAACTTGTAAAGCCTACTTAAGTGTGATAGTTTTCCTTTAAACTTCGTTATATATAGGTACTACTGCCGTGACATTTGAATTTCTAACTACAACCGTTTAGTTGGTAGAGGGGGGGGACACTTGACTCTAACGAAAATTGGTACTTTAAAGCTTGATAAGTCACGAACGGTTTACTTAATCAAAACACGGTCTACCCAAACCTCTAATATTTTTGAAAGACCTATCCAACGATATTCCACACTATGGGAAGGACGAAAAAAAAAATGATCATCCCCACTTCACATGTAGATAAAATAAATAAAAATAAATAATTAAATAAATGTAAATAATAAATAATAGTAAATAATTGTTTTTTTCAAATTTTATTTTACCACTTTTTCGGGGACATTAACGTGTATACTCATGCTAAATTACAACTTTCTAGTACAACTAGTTTTTGAGCTAAACCGCGGACAGACAGACGGACATGGCGAAACTATAAGGGTTCCTTGTTGACTACGGAACCCTAAAAACAAATGACTTACGAGGCTGTTCCAATTCGCAGGCCGCCAACAAGTCAGCAACCGTAGGAGTGTTGCCAGTAATAAAGTCTGTGCCTCTGCCCAGCCATTTGGTGTTGAAGTCAGTGAGTGCAGACTCCATGCGACTCTCATATCCTGCCAGAGTATTTGCATCCGTTGGCTTGCCAAACATCACAGGATTTAAATACTGTAATGGAAATGAGACATGTTACAGGAGGTTACAAGGCACACTCAAGGCATTTTTTTAACTGCTTCATGGGCGTTACCTATTCTCTTACAGAGTGGCAGGGACATCGACGCACAGCCTTTTGCCATGGATTCAGTACATGATTCTGGAAACCCCTACGTTGAAATTTTAGGTTGGCTATTTAGAAAACAACAGCTGGTTCCTACAAATTGTAATACTTACGCGGTCAAAATGTATGGAACAGCTAGGTCCAGAATCATGTACTGAATCCATGGTAACAGGTTGTGCGTCGATGTTCCTACCATGTATAGTTCAAGGCAATATCGTCGCTACCGTGCCATTTTCATGGATTTCGCGGGTGCTAAAGGCGATAGAGGTCAAAATGAAAATCTACTATGGCGGCTGCGAAAATTTTCGAATTTTTTTTTTTTTTGTATCGTTTTCATAGTCTTCGAGGATGCTGTAATGCCAGGAGTGTCGTCAAAATGAAAATCCAAGACGGCAGCGGCGGAATTTTTTAAATTTTCCATCATGGTTGTCGCTTTCATGGTTTTCGAGGGTGCTAAAGCCGGTAGTGAGGTGAAAATAAAAATCACAGATGGCGGCTGCGAAAATTTTCATATTTTCCATCATGATTGTCGTCTTCATAGTTTTCGAGGGTGCTAATGCCGATAGTGAGGTCAAAATGAAAATCCAAGATGGCGGCTGTGGTGTGTTTGTGTGGTGTTTAGATATACCCATCACGTCTGCTACTTTCGCTAGCAAATTTTATTCGACCTTGTATATTTACTTACTTTCACCCTGAAGTACATAGCACAGTGCAACCTCAGTCCAGCGTGCTGCCATTCTAGAAACTCTTCAACTCGAGCTTGTGCTTTTGACTCTTTGGGGTACAAACTCTCTGGTATTATATTCTCTCTGGATAGGTAGTTGAGAATGGCTACACTGGAAAAACAACACGATTTTTTATTTATAGATATTTGCAGAGAACAGTGGTGGCTCAGTGGTCTCGGCCGCGACTTACAATTTGTAGGTCGTAGGTTCGAACCCAGTCAGGCGCTTTACTTTGTGTAGATTATATCATCACCACTACTCTCAAAACGGTGAAGGAAACATCGTGAGGAAACGTTCTAGAACCAAAAATTCGATGACATGTGACATCTACCAACCCGCACTGGGCCCGTGTGGTGGATTACGGCCCACTCACTCTCACAGAGAGGAGGCCTGTGTCCCCGCAGTGGGAACATTATAGGCTGAGTATGATATTTGCTTCTATACTAATAAAATTATAAATGCGAAAGTTAACAGCTGTATCGATTTCAATGATATTTGGCACACAGGTAGACCAAGCCTGAGTTAGCACATACATTATATTTCGGTGGTAGGCTCCTGTGGGATTAATTCCAACCTACACGCAAGAGAAACTGTGAGCAAAAGCTAGTGTTTATATATATATATCTGGCTCATACTGCTGACGATTTTATGATTTTTAGGTAGGTACAGACAACTGCATGTCACAAGTAATACTTGATCTATGAAACTTGATCTTGACTACCCTTACTGCTGCTAAAGAAAGTTGCTGTCAAAATCACTTTGTCCCGATCAATGTACTGACTATACTTTGTAACTAACTTAAAAAATTCAAAGTCAACGTTTTTATTTGTAAAACATAGGTTGGTGTAAAAACAGGTGTTGTAAATAGAATGTATATGTACACTATGTTTTACCGTTGATAAATTTACAATTATTTCACAGAATTAAGTTTCATTAAAATTATATTCATTTTTCGTTAAAAAAAATTAAATGACAAAATCAATCCACGCTAATTTACATAAAACAAAAATAGTACATTTTCTGGAGCTTAACATACCTTTCCGTTAAAATGAATCCATTATGGTCGATCACAGGAACCTTCTGCAATCTATTTATTGCTGTATACTCCTCAGAATAATGTTCAGCTGAAAAAAATAAATAAAACTTAGCTGGGGAGAATAATTTTTTTTTTTTCATTTAGGCACAAAGATGGCGGGTAGAGCTTGACTCCAACAGTAATGACGGGCCTGACTTGCAAAATACAGAATTATGTGGAAAAGGGAGAAGGAGGCCTTTGCCCTGCAGTGGGACAGTACAAGCTAGTTAGTTAGACACAAGAAGAAGGAAGCCAGTGCTCAGCAGTAGGTGGAACAAGGCTGCCAACAATAATGATGATGATTATTTATGGTCTGAGATCACCAGCAATGTCACCAATTCTGTCACATGTCACAGGTCTATATATATATTATATTCAGTGGCGTAGCTCATCCTAATGGGGCCCTGTATCAATTTTTTTTGGGGAAAACGAAGTAAAAGCGTATCAATGCGATGCGGCGGGGTGCGCCGTGGGAACCAGTAATTTCACGCGGACGAAGTCGCGGGCACAAGCTAGTTAGTAAGAAATATATTATTATTGCCATACTTCTTCCTATACACTGTGTTTAACAAGAAGTATGGCAATAATATAAAGTTAAGACATCCAACCATGCTTACCTTCACGTAAATTGACGGATTTCATCTCAAAATCACATTTTATTGACTTCAATAATATATAGAGAGCCCTTGAAGGCTGAGACATAAGATCGCAATACAGTTTTAAAGACATTTTGTTTGAAATTGAAATAAAACAGTGGATTTCAGGGAGTGAACTTTGTACAGACCTACTTACTCTGTTTTTTACGTAGAATTAGTATTAGTGGTTTTGAATGTTTTCATTTTGATAAGACAAATATAAATGACGCACGTAGAGAAATTTGACCTTTATGAACTTTATCAATAAAGTTGAAAATTACTGTTTGTGAGATTAACAGAAATTCGGATTTCTTTGTGTCAATGTCATTGTCATGCAAACAAACTTTGCTGACAGTTTAACTGACTTTATTGTTTTCGTCCTGGAACTTGGAATAAAGAACAGGCTACATACAGATACTACGTATGAATAAACCATCATTCAGACCAAATCGGTGGCGATGGCGGTAAATACTCAAATCTTTATTGCATTCCATACGTGTTACATAAATGGTATATACAAGATAAAAGATCAATAGGGACCCTGTTGGGCACAGCAAAAATTTAGGAGAGAGGAAGAGTTTCGAATTGTAATGCTAAGTCGCAGAACAGGTAGTACTAACTAAACTATAAATTTTGAAAACGCCAGCAAGTCACCGCACAGCACATTGTGATTTTGACAGCCGCGGTGGATCTGTGTGTATCTTCATAGAATATCAAAACTAAATTGAATGCTAGAATAATCTAAATTAATAGTTTTGAGTATGGTAGATCTAGAGCTTAGCCTAGAGTTTTCGAAGTCGATGTCTAATATTCGCTCACTTTTGCATTTAGTCGACTGTTGACGCTCGAATAAGTATTGCTTCGCTTCAGTGTATAATCTACGTTTCTGCATCTGCATTGCACCACATCACTATAGATCGAGTATATTTTTGGTGTGACGCTGATCTTGTTCGCAGAGAAAATACATTTTATAAATTTATTTTACCAGTTAATAACTACGACATGGCGTCGTTAGATCTTTTAACACCTCATATAACTAAAATAAAAATACCCAACTCTCAGCAACTGATCTACAAGGATGAGTGTGTGTATTCTTTTGACAATCCGGTGAGTTGCACTTTTTATTTTATAACCTTTAAATTATTTTTCTAATTAATATCGCATGTTATTTGAAATGAACTCTCTCGATTTTTGCTTTGAAAGGTAAAAATCTACATTTTCAACCATTTCGTGCTATTCTTAGGGTTTTCTCCATTGATAAATATCTGGTCTGCTCTGTAGTGAGAATTCGTTTTTTTTTTGTGTAGGTAGTAGACACCGATATAAAAAAAACTGCTGTAAAAAAGCTACACTACAAGAAAACCAAACTATTATTTTAAAACGTAGCTTTTCCTAAAGACTCATCATGTTTACGAAAACCTCAAGCCTTATTGGGGCGGGTCGCGTCTTGATAATATATATTAATTACTGTTAGTGTTGAAACTATTTATAAACTACTGCTATTTTGCTAGCCTCTGAAACCGTATTTGTATCCAATCTTTCTGAGATTTAGTCTAAAATTCATGTTGCCTCAATGTTTTGAGAAAGAACAGAGGTACCTACCTATCAAAAAAAAAAATGAGACCAGTCTCAATTTAACAATATTTATTCAGAAAAAATGTTAATCCACATCACTAAAATAACACACATTACGACTCCTTTTATAGCCATGTTATAAATAGTCTAAATCTATTCAAATAGGACTGACAGTATTATCCTTAAAATATTTAGTATTCATAAAGTTCTTCACAGCTTGATACACATTGGCTATAATGTTAAAAATAGAAGTCCTCATCCCGTTCATAGTGTATGAACACAATGTGAGAGACAGAAATGTATCAAGCATGACCGGGCTCCAAAACAAAATGTTGTAAAACAACTCTCTACTCACATAAGTCTTAACATTCTGCTTTTTTAGTTCCATAACATGTATCTTTGTCAATATTACAGTTGAAATAGTGATTGGCACGAAATAACTCACAACAGTAATAACAAACATGAACAATAGTAGATTCTTGTTATCTAAAAAACATATTTTCATGCAATTTTCATTCTCTGATTTTGGCGTTCTGAACAATGGAGCAGTTGTCACATTAACATCAGCATAATGAGTTCCATTTTGTATATCGGCAATGATCTTGTAAACATTACTTACGATAGAGTCAAACTTTTCTCCTGTATTGTTTGGATAGTTCTCATACACTTCAAAATAATTTGGCATATGTGTACGTAACTGTAGAGTGTTGTTCATATTAATGTTTATGGAACAGTTTTTCTTACTAACATCCAGGAGAGCCATACAGGAATCACTTAAACTTCGAACATCACTCACAGATATAATTCTTTCCTTTACATCCATTGAATACATGGAAAGTGTTATAAGAACTGGTAAAATCCACTGTATAGCCACAGTTATAAAACTAAAATGCTTTTTCCAGAATGAGAACAAGCTTTTTATTGTGCTTTTGGCTTCTGCTCTCAAACTGTCCCCCAGTTCTCGCACTGCACTTTGATCTTCATTTTTCTTTACATCTGCTATCATTTTGTAATGCATGTAGTTGTCAATGATCAAGCTTAGGAAGCTGTTCACCAGGGACACAATAAGGGGACCATAGCTTATAAGAATTGATGTAAAGTTGCAGCTGATGTCTTCATGTTTCATAATATCGGCTGATCTCTCCTCCATATCATCCATTTCCACATTAATCGGACTTAGTTTGTAGACAGCTCGACTTATAAGGGTGATTCCAATGCATGTGAGGAGTATATTCTCTGATAGGAGCACAGAGGGGAATGATGCATTTCTTTCTTTTACTATTCTCCTTAGATTGAACAGGCTTAATGTAAAACCACACAATATTAGGAAGCTTCCTAGGTATAAATCTACAGAGTTCAACATTTTTTTAAACATGTAATGGCAACTGAATACAGTACTAATTTTGCCAGTGTTGTGAGCAGAATGGGACATTGCCTGCCCCTATGTTTTTTTTGCAGGAAAGTGATTACTGTTATCAAGTGTATGTAAATTATGGGGGCCCTTTTTAAATGTGTTGTTAGCATAAAAGAAAAGTTTTATAAAATATACTTACTACTTAGGTACCTGCATTCATGTGCCATTCCATTTCCGTTTGTCTTGATCAATAGTGATTGTGATCATTAGTTGATAAGTAGTAGTAGTAGTAGTTAGTATTATAGTTTGACCAAAACCGCTGTTACGCGCCTTCGGTAAGTGCGCGGCGAGAGGGGGGGCAGTGCAGGCCGCTCATTCGTCATCGCTCACGGCGTCCCGCCCCCCGCCTCGCCGCGCATTCCTCCCGCCTCGCCGCGCATTCCTCCCGCCTCGCCGCGCATTCCTATGGCGCGGTACAGCAGTTTCGGTCAAACTATAGTTAGTTAATATTATAAAAAGAGAAAAGATTTGTTTTTTTGTATGTTGTTTGTTTGTTACACTTTCATGCAAAAACTGCTGAATGGATTTGGTGATATTTAGCATATAGGTAGACCATACTGAATACAAATGGAATAGAGTCAAATGTACAGACGCCAACAGGTCAACACCCGAAACTGACAAATTTACCCAATCAACTGAAAATCTATTAAAGAAATTTGACAGATTGTAGTAGCTTGATGTGCTGGTGTCTGTACAAGTATTTGGAGATTTCTTTTTTTTGCTGCTAATCTAAAGAAGATTTCTGAGAGGAAAAGTGTAATTTTCAACTGATAATCTATATTTTCAGTCTTAAATAATATTGCCTTCTTTACTAAAACTTATGAGAATTATTTTGTTTTGTTTTAGGAGTCGGACACAGGCCTCTACATATCCCTGGTGAGCTTCTTGGGCTTCGGGCGCAACTACGTCGAGCAGTACTTTCAGAAGACGGGCAACAATGTCTTCCTGCACATCAAAAGGGACAAGAAACCTGTAAGTTTGAGTAAAAAGTATACAATAACTGCCAACTGTTCATGATTGTGATGACACTTTCATAAACAAGTAGATGCTTGCTTCAAAGAAAACTTGTAGGAACCAGGCAACCAAAACAAATCTGGTTCAATAAAATCAATACCACTTGGTATCATCAAACGGGGTGAATAGGGATTCACCCCATTTCATGATACCAAGTGGTATTAAAATAATATAGTTTGTTGCCAAAAAGGACTCTTGTGTTTACTATATTATAATTAACGATTAAGTGCCCTTGTTGGCAACAAATTATTTTATTTCAATATTAAAATCCATTTTAAAGTTTCGTCCCAATTCATCCCTGCATCCCTATCCAGCCCGTTTGTGGGTAAATGAAGACTAATATAGAGAGAGAATTCATTTGCTTAAAAATCGTTTTGTCTTAATCGTAGTTCTTCTCCATAGGTATCTACTACGCTTTGGAATGGGCAACTAGCTTCATCTTTCTGACTGATCGACGCCTTGACTATTCAAAACTGCTTCTAATTGGTTTATTTGAAATAAAAGCTTTGAGTTTGAAAGAGTGTAAAAGAAATGAATTTCCATCTACATGTTGGAAGCTCGACCAAGGTTTTTCTTTGATTTCGAAATCGATAAACACACAACGTGTCAGTTTCGAGAATCGCGTTAAAAAAGGAACAGTAATTATAGGGGAATCCTACTAATATTATAAACGTGAAAGTTTGTATGGATGGATGTTTGTTACTCTTTCACACAAAAACTACTGAACGGATTTGGATGAAATTTGGCACACAAATAGTTTATAACCAGGATTAACACATAGGATACATTTTATCCCGATATTCCCACTAGATCGAAACTTATGCGGGTGAAACCGCGGGGCGCAGCTAGTATGACATAAAACAATTAAAAATATTATTGTTTTATGTCATGTTCCCCTGTATTTGGTACTCATCATTCTCCTGCCCAGATCCCAAATTATTTGGCGTCGTATCGTCATATCATCATTCACACAGTCCATCCATCGGTTCTTAGGTCGTCCCCTACTCTTAAAGCCGTCGACATTCATACTCGAAACTTTCCTACGACATTTTTTTATAAACATTGCCTAAAGTTAAGTAATCATTAGCAACTGTTTTTGACGTTTAAACGTCTCTTAACTTTAATCAACGTTTATAAATTCACCCTATTATTGTTATCCAGATCCCAGAGCCAGAGCAAACCGGCGATGGTCCAGAAAAGAAGATCACGCGGTTAGCGATCGGCGTGGAGGGAGGGTTCGATCCCGCTTGTGGCAAGGCCAAGTTCACGTTCACAGACAACTATAGTATTGTGGTGCTGCCTGGCTTCCATACCTACCCATGGCCTAACCCTGCCCTGCCCGAAGTTGTAAGTTTAATTTATTTTAAAAATGATTTTACTGTTTATACCTACATTGACATTAGTACCCACATCGAGATTCCCTAGAGCTCATCGGAATCTCAATAAGAACATTTTCAAGCAATTTAGTCCAAGCAGATCTGATCTAATTTCAAATGTTTCCTAATCTTTTATTTAAGAAAATCCCTCTTCTAGAGTTAGAATCTTATACTATACAGACTTTGGAAAGCCAAGAACCCTCAATGAGATTGTAAGTTACACCGAGGCGTTGCTGGCCTTCCTTGAGGAAGATAGATCTAATGATCGATTTTCCCACCCGTACGCAAAATACGAGGTTGGAAGTGGAGTTGCGGACACCAGCCCGTTATACTATGCAGACTACTTATGATGTCTCCTATGCAGGTGAACAAGGCCGTCCAAGGAGTGATCGACGCTGAGTCTCCGTTCAAGATCGCCGAGCTAGCAGCCCTGCAAGGTACCTGGGATGGAGAGAAACGTGAAGTCTCTGTGTGAGTCGCCATTCTTTACTTACTATGGCAATTCTTCCTGTATTGTCTCTCCTCTATTTGGATTAAAATGTAATAGTTCGCTTTTAGCGAGATGATTTTTGTGTCACCATATGTGTCATTGTGTCACCATATGTAAAACAAATTCTTGACACAGTATGTTAAATGATGATGATGATATTTATTTCTATAAATTGGTTTAAAAAAAACACTTATACGTCAAACAAATTATGTTATAAGACTAGATGAGTTCAGTGTTTCCGATCCGACTATTCTAAGAAGAAAGACCGAAACAAAATCAGAGATCACAGTCTCTTTTAAAGTCCAGACATAATCTTGGTTAGATCATGTGAAGACAATGTAGATTGGCTCGGATGCGTTCTGTAAGATTCTCAATGCTCGGCTCAATACCGAAAGTAGATATAAAAAATCGCGCGTGCGTACTAAGACCACGTTGACTGCCAGACAACAGACACAATAGAAAATCTATTGTTAGCGGACCCCGTGTGACCGCAGTGGCAGTCAATGACTTAAACACAACGAAAAGTGGGTTTAAATTACTCGCCTGCCTATCTCTTGTAATATTACCCGTTATTAGTGCTCCGTACTTCAATAGGAAAAAAAAATGGAACCCTTATAGGAACACTTTATTGTCCGTCCCGTCTGTCTCTCTATTTCACGCACAGGTTGCTTAATCCAGCTCCCCTTTTGCAGTCACGCGGTAGACCTGAAGCAGCTGGACAACGGCGTGAAGATCCCGCCGTCGGGGTGGAAGTGTGACAAGTGCGACCTTACCAACAACTTGTGGCTCAACCTGACCGACGGCTCCGTGCTGTGTGGACGCCGGTTCTTCGACGGATCCGGCGGAAATGATCATGCTGTTAGTATTATTGCGAGTTTTTAGGGATCTGTGTTGTTCTATGTTAGAAGGTTTGGTGAAGAAGGTGGCTATAGGACAGACGATGCGGTAGGCGCATGACAGGGTGTTGTGGCGCAACCTGGGAGAGACCTATGTCCAGCAGTGGACTGCAATAGGCTGAGTGGGCCATGGCGGCCGTCGGTGGTTCATTCAACCAGCCGATCTCCCTCCAGAAATTGATAACGTCTCTTGTCCTGTTGAGAACATCTGTGTAAGATGTGGGTGTGAGGTGGGAGACTTAATAGGCTTCTGGAGGTAGGTGGACTGGTTGGAATAGCCACCAACGGCCGCCATGGCCCACACACAATGGTCCACCTAAAGGACTAAGTGCGGTAACCAAACCCGTAACATAGAACATAGATGTGGGTGTCCCAAGGGTTTCTGACTTAATCTCTGAGTGACGCCTGTGCGCTCAAAGAGCTAACAAAACAAAACATCATATGTCTTCGAATTATAGCTCATGTCGGTTTCCTCACGATGTTTTCCGTCACTGTTAGAGTAGTGTTTATGAAACACATTTTATACAGGGTGGCAGGGTCATCCACGCACAAACTGTAGCCATAAGTATCAAAAAAATAATTTGCTTTTTTATTAAAAAAAGTGCAATACCTACACGATCAAAATAATTTATAAAATAATCAAAATAATTTAATCGCATTTAGGTTCAGAATAATGTACTGAATCCATGGAATAGGTTGCGCGTCGATGTGCCTCCCCCACCCTGTATAGTAAAGTGAGTGTGCCTGTCTAAGTTCGAACCCACTACCAGCAACTCGTAAGTCGAAATGTTACTACTGAGTCACCAAGCTCATAAGTACAGATAGATTATTGAATGTACGGAAAAATAAAACAATATCGATGCTTTTTAAATTTTGAACCAATTGATTTATGGTACTTTTTTTATAATGTTTCTTCTCAAGCACCTATCATCTAATCTCTTAACCACGCTTAGTTTCCTGGTAGAGAATACGTTAGGCACTAAGTCCGCCTTTGTACCTTTCTTGTGTACGAAAACTTAAAAAAAAAAAAAATAAGCCAGTAATTTATAACATAATATTTATTGCCCACAGGTGGAACATTACCGTCAGACGGGTTTCCCGCTAGCCGTGAAGCTGGGCACCATCACCGCAGACGGCAAGGGAGATGTGTTCTCCTACGCTGAAGACGACATGGTGGAAGACCCCTTCCTCGCTGACCATCTCAAGCACTTCGGCATCAATGTGCAGCAGTTGCAGAAGGTATTGTTCATTTTACCGTTTTCTTGCACATTTTGTTATCCAAACTATTAAAATACTTCATCATCATCATCTCCCTAGCCTTTTCCAACTATGTTGGGGTTGGTTTCCAGTCTAACCGGATGCAACTGAATACCATTGTTTTAAATGGGGTAATACAATAACCCTTAGTAAGATTGGTTGTCAGACTTTCGGCCTTCTGACGACCTGTAACGACTGTCAAAGGTCCACGAGTGACAGTCGGGTCCAGCGGCTTAACGTGCTTTCCGAGGCACGGAGGAGTCTTGATATGTAAAAGTGATTACCCATCCCCCAACCAACCGCGGCAAGCGTAGCCTAATTTTCGAACGACACGTGCGGCTGTTATTATTTAGTCAAAATTACAAAAGACAGTCCCCCAAAACGCCCGCCCTTCACCACTTCCTAGTGCTTTCACTGGGAAGAAGTGGCGCAACAAACTCCCCAGCATTTTTTTTTTGGTGATTGAATTAACATAAACTAAGGTTAAATGTTTTTTAAATTACAGACGGACAAATCAATGATAGAATTGGAGTTGGAACTGAACCAACGCAGCGGAGAATGGAACACTCTGCAGGAGTCGGGCAGTGAACTGCGACCCTTATGCGGCCCTGCACTCACTGGACTCAACAACCTCGGCAACACTTGTTACATCAACAGCGTTGTGCAGGTTTGTACTCTGAAGCACCGATTGGTACAAAAACAGGCGATTCTAGCCCGTTCTTCGACATAGATACCTACTGTGCTTTAGAATGGGCATATAGCTACATCTTTCTGACTGACCGACCCCTTGACAATACAAAAGTGCCTGTAATTGAATAAATGCTTCTGAGTTTGAGGAAGCCGATTGTTGAGATCAAATTGAAGAAAAATGTTTCCTGTATACTGTTTTACACACTGTGTCTATGTCCCTCTTCCTACTCTCCTGTCGCAGGTCTGATAATAGATAGTTTCTGAAGAAATAAGCACTACCTATGTGCTTTTCTATCCCAATATACTTTTCTCTAATGTTTTTTTTGTGTACATAAATAAATAAAACGAGGAGCCACAGCCTTTTATCTTTGTCACCAAAGAGGTTGCAATCACATTGCCGACCAAATAGACAAATTGTTACTTTACCAGCCCATTCAAACTGAACGGGTATACCAGTAGTAGTTTCCCGGGTGAACCATTTCACAGAGTGTTGACTACTAACTGATGTCATTTCATGTCATGTGTTTATATTACATAGTGCTGAAAAAAGAGCGTATTTTTATAAAACCTTCACCACATTAAAGATAATGTAATTATTTATCTTTGAGAACACTTGTTTTACGTAACTTGGCTAAGCTGTATTTACTATAAGTTAGTAGTTAAGCATTAGTATTTAGTAATTATAGTACCTAAGTATGTTAAAAACAATTGTACGCATATATTGCTAAATGTAACTTGTTTGTAGACGCCTTGGGTTGACCTGTTAAGTCTACAAAATAAATCTAATAAATAAATAAATGTCTGAATGTCTGTTAAGCATAAACATAGTCTATAATGTTCCCACTGCTGGGACACAGGCCTCCTCTCCATGAGAGGGAGTGGGCCGCAATACACCGTGCGGGCCCAGTGCTGGTTAGTTCTTCTACTACCTGCTGCATATAACTTGTAAACCAAGCAGTAAGCTTGGTATTTAATTACGTTTTGCGCCAATTAGGACCACCATTACCAATGACCTGATTCCCACTTCACATGTGATTATAGTTGTTTTATTTTTGTAGGTAATGTTCCGCATGCCTGACTTCGTGCGTCGGTTCGTAGATGGAGCGCCCGAAATATTCTCCACCTTCCCAGAGGATCCCGTCAATGACTTCAATGTGCAAACGTAAGTACTACCTATCCGCAATTAAGCGCTACCTGTAGTCATGTCTTTTGTTTTCTTGGTTGTCAAATCATCAAATAACTTCTCGCGCTCTGGGCAGTGTCAGACTTTTACTGACTAAAACCCTCCCGTGTTCCTTCAGTTGCCTGTGCCAGGGGCCACGATAACTCTTTCGAACAACCCGCGACCCTGGCAGTAGTCCTATGTCTTGAACCTTAGTTCAGTCAGTCTTAAAACAATTATACTAACAACTAAAATACAAATAATGGAAGGAAGTAGGCAGCTAAAACTATGAATTTCTGATTTCCATACCTCATACTCGTATTCATAAAACGTATATTGAAATTATAACAAAAACATTCCTTCCTACAGTGCCAAACTAGGCGTGGGCCTGGTATCAGGTCGCTACTCATTCCCGAGCGCAGAAGGCGGCTTCCAAGCGGGCGTGTCCCCGCACATGTACCGCAACCTGGTCGGCAAGGACCATCCCGAGTTCATGAGTAAGCGGCAGCAGGACGCGCACGAGTTCTACCTGCATCTACTGTCGCTGCTACAGGTACGTGACGTTTACACGTTAAGAGACAAACAAACAAACTCTTCAGTTTTATTTTGTTAGGCCGAAAGCAGATCCAAGCCGGTAATCTTCTGGCCTTAGAGGTTCCATTAGAGGAATCTGATATGTTTTCACTCTCTAAAAGATTTATCTCAAGAAGATTTATCACATTGACCGCTAAAATCACAAAAGATCATAAGCCAAATTGTGATGCTGACAGCATGACACAGTGTTTATTTTTATTTTAGTTTAGATTTGCCTAGTGTGGGGGGCACATTAGGCCTGTCTTCTATTTGTGATTGCTGGTCAAAAGGTGAAAATGACTATGACTTAAAATGAATCTACATTACTTACATTTTTATGATTACCATCTTGCATTTAAAAAGGGCCAAGATCATAAAAATACCATCCTGGTGTTACAAATTAAAATTTGTGGCCTCTTACGACAAGCTAACATAAGCCCAAAGAACAGGCGGCTTGGTATCGATATATAACGAAACAACAAACTATCTCAAACTATTATAAAAATAACCTATTAATTTATAAAAATAAATCTAAAGCAATAAAAGGTGAACTTTAAAAAAAAAATTTACTTTATCATTAACAAATTAGATAGGTGACTATAGCTATATCTTAATATTGCCAGCCAGCTAGGGTCGTGGGGAGTTGGAGATAAACCCAGTACTGTTCCGTTTTAAATGTTTCAATTAAATAATATAAATTTCAAATTTAAGATATAACCTTCCAGTTATTTGAATGTTATTAATTAGTAAATGGGTGCCAGGGACTTTGAGAGTCCCGGATCCCGGAGCCGACGAAGGTGTCCAATATACTTCTGGATGAACGTAGAATGTCGAACTCAAGATCCTCAATTCAAATTATGTTGAAGACCGGTATCCAATGTTGAAAACCGGACTAAGGTAACCAACGGGTTCTTACAAAAAGCGTTTTAAAATTTTTAAAAATCTTATAAGGCATAAAAAAAAATCGTCCCGCCTGCGCTATCGCTAGACGGACTCCTACAGCCACACAGTCGTCTCCACAAGAGGCATCGAGCGAACTCGAGGAACGGATCTCGCGTCCAGGCCCCAGACGCTCCTCTAGATCCTGGCAGCGAGACAAATCTCTTGAGGTGCCTCTCCTGGAATTGACAATACGGAGACCTAATAATATAAGGAGAAACTAATTTACTTTCCTTGAGGTGACCGAGCTTTCAAATCTAGAAGGCTAAAACATTAGCCAGTTAACATGGCCTTCAAATAGGATTAAGGATTACCCACGTGGCGTTCATCAACTCCACAACAAGGGCTCGTTGCCTTGAACAATAATTTAATACCGAGGTTAACACTGAGGAATCTATGGTAAATAGTCAGCGGGCGAATCACTCACGGTTGATTTAGGGAGAATGCACTTGACTGCAAGATCCTCGACTGGCTGGAAAGTTGTCAGCGTATGCGCAATTTGGAATCCTGTAATAAATATCCACGGATCACGACAATATCCTTTTAACAACCAGGGAAAGGGTCACAGACCACTTCCTGACACTATTACAACAAAATCCTTACCTTTTAAAACATGGAATAAGGGGTGTAGTATCACTCAAGCGTGTTCAAGGGCAAATAGACGCCATCACGGTTCAATAACCCTGTCATGGATCACAAACCGGAACTAGATGGAGCATCCCAAAAATCTCCCCTATTTCAGGTAAAATGATTAGAGGATAAACACTACACCAAGACACTTAATTCTTGAAAATCACTAACAACTGTCCAACGTGACGTTTAAATGCTCAAACAATAAGAATCTTCATGATCCAGACCAACAAACAAATTACGAGGGTCATTCAATAAATACTTAGCCTACAAAAAGTAAACGAAAATTTTGGAAAAGTGGCAATTTATTTTTCAACATAGTCTCCTTTTAGTTCGATACACTTAGCCCAGCGATGCTCCAACTTTTTTAACCCGTCCGATAAATACGAGGTGCATTCAATAAGTAACTAGCCTCATCGCCAGAGGGCGCTGTAGTTTCAAAAGAGTTTTACCACAGTGTAGCACATTCTTTTTTAATTCTTTTTTCAAATTTTCATTCCAATCCCTTCATTTGTTTTAATTTGACAACTTATGGAAGCGAACGTATCGATCGGTTTTACAAAAATGGAAAAAGAGCAACATCGTTCGGTGATTCGATTCCTATTTTTGGAAGGGAAAACGCGCATCGAAATCAAAGAGCGCTTGGATGCTGTGTACGGTGACTCTTCTCCATCGATGGCCACCGTAAAGAATTGGTTCAACGAGTTTGCACGTGGCCGTACGTCGGTTTTTGATGAACCACGTCCAGGTGCACCGAAAACAGCTGCTACGGAGGAAAACATTAAAAAAATCCATGATCTCGTATTGGCAGATCGCCGATTGAAGGTTCGGGAGCTAGCTGAGACTGTAGGCATTTCAGAAGGAACAGTGTATCATATTCTTCACGAGGAACTCGGTATGAGAAAGCTGTCGGCGCGATGGGTGCCGCGTTTACTCACACCGGAAAACAAGTGCAACCGTGAGACCACATCGGAGACGTGTTTGGCGCTGTTTAAGCGGAATCCAGCGGAGTTTTTGCGTCGTTTTGTGACCGTCGATGAAACCTGGATCCACTGGTACACACCAGAGACCAAGGAGCAATCAAAACAATGGATCCAGACCGGGGAACGTGCTCCAAAGAAGGCGAAAACTGTAAAATCGGCCGGAAAAGTTATGGCCACCGTTTTCTGGGATTCACAAGGTGTGATCTACATCGATTACCTCGAGAAGGGTAAAACAATTACAGGGCTTTACTATGCCGATTTATTGGGCCGATTCGACGCCGAATTAAAGAAAAAACGACCCCATCTGGCGAAGAAAAAAGTGCTGTTTCACCACGACAACGCACCGGTTCACACGTCTGCCGTTGCCATGGCCAAATTGGTCGAATTACGCTACGAATTGCTGCCCCATCCACCGTATTCTCCAGATTTGGCCCCTTGTGACTTCTTTCTGTTTTCTAATCTGAAAAAATCTCTCGCCGGGAATAGATATGGATCAAATGAGGAGGTCATCGCCGCCACGGAGGCCTATTTTGCAGAGTTTGACAAAAACTACGAGGGTCATTCAATAAATACTTAGCCTACAAAAAGCCGTACACAGCATCCAAGCGCTCTTTGATTTCGATGCGCGTTTTCCTTTCTAAAAATAGGAATCGAATCACCGAACGATATTGCTCTTTTTCCATTTTTGTAAAACCGATCGATACGTTCGCTTCCATAAGTTGTCAAATTAAAAAAATGAAGGGATTGGAATGAAAATTTGAAAAAAGAATTAAAAAAGAATGTGCTACACTGTGGTAAAACTCTTTTGAAACTATAGCGCCCTCTGGCGATGAGGCTAGGTACTTATTGAATGCACCTCGTATTTGTGATTTCCAATATCAAAATTTGTCCTGATTGGGGTAATTATCCCAGAATATTCATTCGGCAAAAGAAGGTACAACCTTGCCACACTATGTCAAAGACAATGCACAGATTAAAATTGGATTTATTTGACAACGAAGTTTCTAGAAAGAAGTCTATATAGAAAAGGTAATTACACTTCTGTATTCGATTATTCGGTTTATTATGAATTTTTACTGAAAGCTGAAAATTATTAGGGATTGCTCCATACGATATTATTTAAATGGTTAGCAATCAATATGTTAAAAAATCGATTAAACTACAACTGAATCGGCGACCACCAGATGTCGCTTATAACTGTCAGAAACTGACATTCAACTGAATGGCATTTGGAATGTAAACAATTAACTTGATTACAATACTCAAACTCAAACTCAAACTATTTATTTCAAATAAACCAATTACAGGCACTTATGAATTGTCAATGTCGATCAGTCAAAAAGATGAAGCTAGTTGCCCATTCCAAAGCGTAGTAGGTACCTATGGAGAAGAACGGGCAAGAAACTCCATGGACACTCTTTTAAATCATAATAATATTGTTACAAAGTATTGGTTACATCATTCATGTTCAAAATTATGCATGTGAGAACGATGCAGAACGTTAAAAGCGTCCGTAATGAAAAGATAAAAAAAAAACAATTCAAATATTAATTTAAATCAAAATAAGCCATAGCAGCAAAGAGTTGACCAGTCCCTACTGACGGCGCCCGTTCACGAACATGACACTCAGTATTTTAGAATCTTCAGCAGCTCCAACAGTATGTAGGTTGGGTAGGCGTGTGTGAAGTATTTTCAAATGCCAATCAATTTATTTATGCGTCCTGTGGAGCAGGACCAGCGTTTAGCCAAGCATTTTTGTCAGCGATGTAATCCCCCAACTTATAATATGCTTGGCTGCATAGTGTGCGTTTTATGCAAGATTTGAATTTCGTTTCATTGAGTTGGAGTATGTGGGGAGGTATTTTATTATAACATTTTAAACAGTACCCCATGAAGGAAGAGTCTACTTTAGCCAGTCTGAAACCTGGTTGAACTAATTGGTCCCTATTTCTGGTTCTATAGGCGTGTCTTTCACCTCTTTTACTGAAAAGATTTAAATTTTTCCTTACGTACATGATGTTTTCATAGATATATTGACAAGGTACCGTCATGATATTAATATTTTTAAACAGTTCCCTTAGAGAATCGCGCCTGCGTAGGCCATATATTGCTCTGATGGCTCTTTTCTGCAGAATAAAAATGGACTCAATATCTGCAGCCCGTCCCCATAGTAAAATACCGTAAGACATGATACTATGAAAATAACTGAAATAGACCAGTCTCGCGGTATCTACATTAGTAAATTGACGGATTGTTCTTACAGCATATGCTGCTGAACTTAGCCGTCTTGCAAGAGATGTTATATGAGGACCCCATCGCATCCTTGAGTCGAGCGTTATCCCCAGGAAAACAGTTTTATCGACGAATTCTAGTTTCTCTTTATTCAATACTATGTCACAATCACTACTTTTAACATTCGGTGAAGCAAATCTTATGCATTTAGTTTTTTTCCCATTTAATACTAAATTATTAGCAGTGAACCAATTTTGCACTTGCAGTAGGGCGTTATTTACGTCGTCAAGATTTGATGCACGTCTATTTATCTTAAAAATTAAGGAAGTATCGTCAGCAAATAACACCATTTGTGGTTGGTTTTTTAATAAATGGGGCAGGTCATTTATGTATACTAAAAAGAGGAAAGGACCTAATATCGAGCCTTGTGGAACACCCATTCTTACTTGTAAACCAAGTGAATTGACACCATTTATTTGAACTTTTTGCTGTCTATCATGTAAATAAGATTTTACTAAACTGAGCGCAAGTTTACCTAGTCCATAATGCTCAAGTTTCAAGAGTAAGGTTTTGTGATTAACGCAATCAAATGCCTTGGAGAGGTCACAAAAGATTCCTATGGCATCTTGGGCTTCCTCCCACGCTGTAAATATGTGTTTTAATAAAGTGACACCGGCGTCAGTCGTACAACGTCCTTTGGTGAAGCCATATTGCTGATCGTGCAAGATTTTGTTGTTAAAATGATTAAGCATTTGATTGAGCATTACCTTTTCGAATACTTTGCTGAAAACCGGCAACACGGATACTGGTCTATAATTATTGGTGTCTTTGCAGTCCCCAGATTTAAAAAGTAGAATAACCTTACTATATTTCATTAAATCTGGGAAGACTCCTTGATCTACACACAAATTAAACACTAAAGCTAAGTATGGCGATATAGTCTCGATTATGGATGTACAAACTTTGATAGACATTTCCCATAGATCTTCGGTCAATTTGATTTTGATTTGTCGAAAAGTTTTTATAACTATCATAGGGTTTATATGTCTAAATTGAAACTCAACCGGGCAGCCTGGAACGTTCGCTTTTAGTAACTCAAGTGATACGCCCGGTGAGGAATTTAAGGCTTCCGTCGTTTTTGATGGTATATTGGTAAAGAAATTTACAAATTCTTGAGCTACTTCTAAATTAGAGCATATGGCACCACGTGAAGACTCTAATGTGTAATCAGTGTTTCGTTTTTTATTCCTACTAGTTTCGTTATTTATAATTTTCCAAACTGTTTTTATTTTGTTTTCTGCTGATTTGATTTTGTTGCTAATGTACAGGGCTTTGGCTATCTTGCAGGTATTTCTAAAAATGTTTGAATATGTCGCAACATACTTGTTGAAAGTTTCTGTATTTATGTAAGGCTTAAGGCCATACAGCTCGAACAGTCTTTCCCTACTTATCCTAATACCTCTAGTTGCCCAGTCACTAAATATAAAATTAGGGAAAATAATTTTTCTTTTCTTTTCAAAAGTTTTATTGAATTGAGTGTGCACAACCGAAAAGAAATCCTCGTACAATTTATTTGCATCATCCATATCCATATTATGGCCCAGATCATTTAACTTATTATTTAGGGTACTATTGAATCTTTTTAGTTTACTAGTTGTTATTGGCCTAAATTGTATTTGCACTTTTTGCAAAGGTGTTTTAAACTTAAAAGTTACCGTTTGTCCACTATGATCAGACGGCAGATAATTTACGATGGCTTTATCTAAATAATCACAATCGCAAAAGACATTATCGATACAAGTAGCAGAAGTTAGAGTTACTCTAGTCGGTTCAGTAAAATCATTAGATAAATTGAATGATTTGAAAAGGCTTAATAATCTACTGCTATTTGAATTATTTTCCAAAATATTAATATTAAAATCACCACAAATAATTGCGGCTTTGTTGTTGGATGCAAGTTTCGCTAGGACATCTTCCATTATTGACTCAAATAACGAAAAGTTCTGATAATTAGGGGGTCTGTAAACGCACACTACAACATGCTTATCGAGCTCAACACAGGACAGTTCAATGCAATGTTCAATCGATAAACCCACTATGTCATTTCGTTGTTTGGATTTTAAACAATTTTTAATCAAGATTAAAGAACCTCCACGCAGCATAGATTTACGATTAAAACAACTGCCCACACTATAGTTCTCATAATTAATTAGCATTTGGTAATCCTTTAACCAATGTTCAGTACAACAAACAATGTCAAACTTTGTTTTGTCCAAAAACATTTGAAATTCTAATAATTTGGAAGACATGCCTTGAATATTTTGATGAAATAGTTTCAAGGCATTCTGCTGATCTCCTTTTTGATATTTACTTAA
This sequence comes from Apamea epomidion, assembly GCA_947507525.1. NCBI lineage: Eukaryota > Metazoa > Arthropoda > Insecta > Lepidoptera > Noctuidae > Apamea > Apamea epomidion. The sequence goes on along the minus strand of OX382237.1, from coordinate 4,721,918 downwards.
TTTATAGCAAGAAGATACCTTGTTGTTGTTACCTATAAGAATATTATTTCTGGTACCTTCTGTTGTCTTACAAACTAGTTTAAAAGATTATCCGGAGTTAATCTCAAGAATATTTGATCTAATTTATTGTGAAAACCTGTTAAATAGGTTTAGAAAAGTGATTTATTGTGAGAAAGTGTTAACTAAATAATCCAGTGACGAAATACAGTTGAAGGAATGAGTCCTTCAATCAAATGTAGGCCTAAGTCAATTGTACAAACTACAATGAAATATATTACTCGGAAACCTCATAATGTTACTTATGTTTTCAGGTAAATGCTACTTTACTTATTAGTAACGCAGCTGTGTAATACCAACCCGCGTTAGGTACAAAAAACAACGTAACACTGGCCATTTTTGTATCATTGTTACAGATAGGCACTCGGCTCTGTCGGTCTGTCCACTATCCTCGGGAGCTCCTTGGTTCTAGGATATAATTAGGCACTCCGGTGAGCGTTTCCGACGAAGTAAACCATGCATACCTATGGTCTTCCAGCGCCACAGCCGCCACAAGTCCAACCCGGCCGACTGCCTGCGCTTCTGCGTGGAGGAGCGCGTGCGCTGCGGCGCGTCGGGCGGCGTGCGCTACACGCGGCGCGCCGAGCAGCACCTGCCGCTGCCCGTCGCGCTGCACGCCGCCAGCAACACGCAGCAGCTGGCGGACTACGAGCTGCGGCGCGCGCAGGCCGAGGCCTCCGGGCAGAGACTGTAAGACTTCAAACACAACAAAAAAAAAAAACAGTTTTTTTTTTTAAATCAGCCTAAAAGCTCCATCATAGTTAGATGCCATCACGGTTAAGGTCTGCGAGCAGCTGAAACTACAGAACAGCTCATGACAGCTGACATGTTTCTAACCTTCATATAGGACTCCACCTTCAAATAGTTTAGTCAAACTACGATACCGGCCTCTTATTGTCTCAATACAGAGCAAAGACATCCCATATAGAGAAGAGACATGAGGATTTTTGACTTAAATCAAACCATTCTTCTTAGAAAATACCAAAACCTTATCGGGTAACATAACGCATATATTTCCAGGGACCCGTCGCAGACGGTGCGGCCTCACATCCCGTTCCAGGCGTGTCTGGACAGCTTCATGAAAGAGGAGACGGTGGAACAGTTCTTCAGCAGCGCCGTCAACAAGAAGGTCACCGCTCACAAGTCAGTAAACCTGCAGCTATTGTAATATTTATATATTTATTCTACAATCACAGTCTTGCGAAAAATATGCGACGGAATTTCGGCGAACTTACGCGACTTAATTTTGGCCTGAGTAGTGTAAAAAATATATTACACATACCTTTTGTCCTTAATATTTCAGAATCACTCGTCTTGGGACGTTCCCCGACTTTCTGCTGATTCAGCTGAAGAAGTTCACCATCAAGGAGGACTGGACGCCCGCAAAACTAGACGTCGCCGTCGATATGCCCTGGGAGGTACGTACACACTCACACTTGCAGTGGCTTTACATTGGCTGCTATCACTTGACTCGCTTTTGTATTAGCTGCATAACCCATGGCAGTGTCCGGTTTAGTTATTTGATGCCTTGCCTATGTTTTTGTACTTAAAATGTGGCTACACTAATGTAGCTTTATGTATTATTCAATTAAGTAGAATATTTCTATTGGTATTCTTATAAATAAATATAAATATACAATTCCGTCATTGTTTGCCAAAGATTCAGTAAAATGCGCAGAGAGCCGCGCATACATGTTTATGTTTTTATAACAAAATGAAACCACATTTTTTAAAGTAATCAAAATACGCATGTATTACGTGTAATAAACATCGGCCATCTGTTCTGCGAGCATGTGCCCTGCCCACTGCCACTTACGTTTGGCAATTAAAATTAAAATAATAAATCCTTTTCTATGTCGGTTACCTTGGTTCTCCTGCGGATATCTTCATTTCTGATTCGATCGCGCAGGGAAACTCAGCTTAGCCCTCTCCATTGCCCTTTGGGTGACTTTAAGCCTTCTAATAAGGCCCATTGTGAGCGACCACGTTTCAGTGCCATAGTAAGAACTCAACTGACAATCACGTTCACTCACTCGAAGTTAGCCGAATGATGCGCGACAATTCATGAACACCTAGTTTCGGCGGAGCCGAAGGTTCGGCCAATTATTGGCCGAAACCGAAACTGTGGCCGAAACTAGCCGAAACCGAAACCGAACCTTCGGTCGGTCCTTAATCAAAATCACCTTGTACCCAGTACAATATAGTTGTATGCTACATGATTCACATAGACAGAGTATGTGTTTACAGATGGATCTGAGCTGCCTGCGCGGGCGCGGTCTGCAGCCCGACGAGACGCAGCTGCCCGAGGCGGCGCCTGAGACTCCCGCGCCTGTCTACGATGAGGCCCTGCTCTCACAACTTGTAAGTTACACTGACACTAAACTGGCTGTCGAATTTATAGTATTTCTATAGAAAATTACCATATTAATGAGCCAAAAAATAAAAATCGTGATAACCTCTTCCTTTTTACCGGTACCTTCCCAAGCAACTGAACTTTGAAATATTATCTTTTTTAAATGTAATCAATCAGCCTTTCGGCTATAAATAAATGTGCTGTTTGGATCATGGGATCCAAACAGCACATTTGGTTTCACACGTGGTATGAAATATTACCTCGTGACGAAACTAGAAATAATCAAAAAAAAAAAGATAAGATCGTATTTGATCATGAACATAAAATGTGGCCTATCGGTCGTCTTCTAAAAGAAAAGCTCCCGAAATTACCCGCACTTACAAGATAATAAGTGTATGGTATTACACTAGCTTAAGAAAATACCACTAACTCTACATTAGCCTGGTTATTAGATCAGTAGAACTAACAATTATCTATTGTACTTTACAGTTAGACATGGGTTTCCCGCTGGAGGCGTGCAAAAAGGCGCTTTATTACACGAACAACTGCGGCATGGAGGCGGCCTCCAACTGGCTGATGGAGCACATGACGGACTGGGACTTTGCCAATAAATTCACACCGCCTGGTAGCACAGGTACAACATAGTTATTATTTTACTTGATCATTTACCTAAAGGGAACCTTTCACTAAGGACTGGGATTTTTCAATCGTCAATTAACTTCTGAAAAAGCAATATGGTGGTTTGTCATATTTTATACTCAAAAGCTGTCAAACTGCATACTTATATTTTTTCTCGGATAAAAGTTATCTGAAGATTGAAAAATCGCCATACACTGAAACCGCGGTTACCGGTGTCCGCCAACAGTAGATTTTCTATTGTGTCTGTTGTCTGGCAGTCAACGTGTTAACTTGTGCCGTCTGTCTGTCAGTTTTGTATATTTACTCAGTTGACTGTTCTTACATGTATGCAGCAGTTGTCTTGCACTCTCCATTAAAATTATATTTTTCTATAAAATGAGCAGGCCTCTTTCGTAACGTAACTAAAATATTAAAATGAATTTATTCAATGTCTGGTCGACATTTATTATAAAAAGAAAACCTTGTTTTGTCTAAATAATTATCTTCACAAACAATAAAATATTATAACTAAAAGTTCTGGTGTCTGTGAAACAATGATTTTTTTCATCAGTAGGTACAGGCTCTACCAATACATTTTTCTCAGTAATGTTCATTTTATTTGGGAAATGTTTTTGTTTTTTTTTTCTAAAATATTTATTATTATTAATTCTAGGCGCGGACAGTGGCGCAGCCAGCGTGGACGAAGCGAGCGTAGAACAGATAATGGGCATGGGCTTCACGCGGGCGCAGGCCGCGCGCGCGCTCGGCGCCACGGCGGGCGACGTGGCGCGCGCGCTGGACTGGATCTTCAGCCGCGCCGACGAGCTGGACGCGCACGAGGCCGCGCCGCCGCCCGACGCCGACAGGACGCTCGGCTGCAGGGACGGACCTGAGAGTGAGTCGTGGGCTTATACCTGGCCGTAGCCGAACGTCGAAAGTTAATAAGGGAATCCTGTATTCACTTTGGCAAAATGGTTGCCATAATTGACATGGTGATAGAAGTTTCATCATCAACCTCCTCCCCTTACCCGTGTATAATGCTGCATGTCTTCTTTCATACATATCTATTGGCCATCATCTCAGTACTCATCCCCATTTCTAGCCATATATATCATCTTTCACACAATACATCCATGCATCCTTTCGTTGGTAAAGTGATGATCGGAGTTTGTTGTTACAAAAATATATTGTTGATCTTCATTTTCACACAAATCTCTTAAAGAGGGATGTTTTATTTTGATTATACTTATCTTTGATCAATCTTATCTCTAATTTCCAGACCCGGTTGTAGGTAAAAGACTTGCGCTTAACTGTATTCAAGTTAATCTCCATTCTTCTAGTGGCAAAAAGCTAAAAACATTGTTCTTAACGCCATAATGTTGTGTTTACAGAATACAGGTTGTGTGCGTTCATATCGCACATGGGAACGTCGTCCATGGTGGGCCACTACGTGTGCCACATACTGCACGAGGGCCGGTGGGTCATATTCAACGATAACAAGGTGTGTATATCTCAGTATGAACACAGATATAGTTTCAAACTGCTTTTTTTTTTTAATGAAAACTAGTAGATACTATGACTGATACATTTAAAATAAAGTTTAAATGAGGTTATAAACAACCATTCGAAATTGATCATTGATTGGTATGCTTATGATTAAAAAATTATAAAGAAATTCAATCACTGATTCACTAGACAATGGTCAATCTAAATTTTGCTCAATAGGTATTTATTTATTCACACAAATAGTACAACATCGTACAGTTTTCCAAGACGATATTATACACACCCTATTAAACTATCTATAACAAAATCCAACTATAAAATAAAATAATAAAAATGACGATATTCTTATCAAATTTGTATGCCTCCTTCAATGCACCTTTGTGCTCCTGGTACAAATTTCGGCAGGCTATCGAACGCATCAGCTTCCGACGGCATATTATTTATATCGCTAAAACTTGTTATTTATGTAACCAAATAAATAAATAAATATTCCACAACTATCACACAACGCCATCTAGTCCCAAGCTAAGCAGAGATTGTGTTATGGGTACTAGACAACTGATAAACATACTTATATATTAAATAATATAACTAATGCCTTGTTTCGTTTCCTTCCAGGTGGCCCTATCAGAAAACCCGCCCAAAGATCTCGGCTACCTGTACCTATACGAAAGGCTGTGATGATCATGATAAATATGAATTGTTTGTACCAAAAATCGCTGGCACGGTTGTATGGGATACGAACCTCTGTGTTAGACTGCGTTTGTATTATCTAAACAATAAGAGATTTTATTAAAAAAAAACAACTTTTAGGCGATATTTATTTTATAGAAAGAAACAAATTGTTAAGAAATTAAATTAGGTTAATAAAATTTATTATCTTAGTTATTTTGCATAGAAAATGCTTTCTTTTGTTTTGCAATTTTTACGTAAGACATCTGTTTTGTAGTCGGGCAGTTATGATGTGTAGTTATTGAATTAGAAATAATCCTTGTAACCGCTTAGGACAAGACATGACAGCATTAGCGTGTGATTATTGCACAGGAGTCTCATGTATAACACTTTACTTTTGTAAACGTTTATGTTAACTAAGCTGTATATTATTTCCCTGATATACCGATCACTATTATAAAACTTGTACTAGAAGTGCATTTTTTCATTAAATAATTGCCGTACCATATAACAAATGCATTTATTGGGTAAGCAGCTTAGTGTTGGATAATTTTATTGTATAATATCATTGAACATCACTAAAACAACGAAAACTGAAAGTAAAATTATTACTGAAATGCTCTCTTATTTATTTGTTTCTTTTACCCTCTAAACCGGCAAAAAATAATTGTGATAACTAGAAGACACGAGAAATTCACTAGCAATGGTCTGAAAATAGAGATCCCAAGAGAAGTCACTTGCAAGATAAACGTAAATACTAGTAGTAGTTGCATAAATATCAGGAGTTCGCTGAGAGTGAAGAGTGCATCCACAAAACTGAGTGACACAAAAGACAAAACATAGTTGTCTCTGTTGCACGCACACCCATTACTAATTTTGAAAACAAGATAGACCTCAAGCAAAGACCCATCTTTCCTTTTATGTACTTTTCATAGAGCAGACTATTGCTATCTTGTTAAACAAGAATAACTAATAATAATTTATTGTTTTCATTAAATAAGCAGCAGGTAGAATCATCCTACAGTTAGGTGGGATGTACACCCAGCAATGGGTGATTTCAGGCAGAAATGATGATGTGCATTTGGATTGAGTGATGAAATAAGCTCCTAATCGATTCTGTTATAACAAAAATTCTGCTGCTATTATGTACCAATGGATAAAATATCTTCTACTTTCATGTTTTGCTTAACAAGGTCCAAAACTTTTAGGGAAATCCTAGTAATCCTCAAACGTAAAAATGTGTTATTTTCCATACTAACTAAAGGAATAGCAAAGAATATTTTCATAATAATGGACAGAATGTGACTGACTACTTTTAATGAGTTGATTTACACCCCCTTTAAGTTACAGCAAGTGAAAAAAAAAACATCTTTTATATTTAACAGTTAATGTACATCATTTAAATAATTATCTCTTGAATCTGTCTACGGGCTTCGGTATCTTCCTCATGAATATAGTGCGCTCATCATAATATGTATTGAACTTCTTATAATCTCTCCTTTTCTTTGGATCCTTTTTGCAATTATCTGGAGTCAAGTTGATCATAAGACCTGGAACATGAAGACCAAAATAAATTAGAGAGAACAGTCATTTTAATTTAACTCGACAAATGTCATATGAACCAGCGTTTATTCATAAGTAAAATACACTCGGAAACAATGATAAATATAATCGTGAAAACCGTTGAGCAAAGGCAGCTTGTGTGCCAGCAGTGGGAACATTTAAAGCTGATATTTATATTCTGCTGACTGCTATAAAATGTTGATGGGTTGAATGGAGATTGTTATACCCTTGTGATTTTAACAGGTTGTGTTTTATCTCATAGTATGTCTCTTGTTATTTTGACGTTCGTAAAGTGCTGATTCTCAGCCTAATTTGAATAAATGACTTCATTTTGATTTTTAGTATGAGCTAATTGTATACAAACCCGCTTTCTGCGCCATAGTCACCAACTTGCCGATTTTCTTTTGCTGTCGTCGGCACAACCCAGTTATTCTTCGGGGTAACATACAGCCATCTGTCCTCACAAACTGGCTCAGGATCAATACATCGGTATGTTTGACGTCGAGCCCAATAGCACACATGTAGCAAGGAGGATTGTCTGATGTGCTGATACCAGGGTCTTGGGACGGAAGGTTCTCCGGCCGAATCAAGAGTTCGGTGCGGGGCGACGGCACAGTAACCGCTTCTATGACCACTGTTGAGCCCTCAATGCGTTCGCGTACTAAAAATAGTAGGAATTACTAATTAGACTATTGCTTTAAATTATAATTGTGGAGAAAAGACGAGCCAAGTGTTTTGAGGTTATGTAACAAAAATCACAAAATTATGAGCAGACATATATATGTGCTTACTCTCTTTTAAATGCAATGGTTTTGTTGACGCTATTGAGCGTATGGATGTAGAGAAAATTGCACTTTTTGTAAAAGAAAACCCAGCTCGAACCAGCCCCGCCATGTTTATTTATTTTATAAACTGTCAGACTGTGACAAAAGGTTAGATGCTCTGTGACTTCCCTCTATAATATTACTTTACTCTTTGTCTGTGACTGTGACTGGCACAGAACATATATATATTATATATTTAAAGGGTGACTGGACTGGACATTTCTCACGCGATCAAATGTCAAAAAACGTTTTGTTTCTGCTGTATGATGATGGTATAAATATTAATTTTAATATAGGTAGTCTGGCCACACCGAAAGTTCACTTCCGGTTAAATGAGCGCGTAATTTGAAAAATCTCAAACTTGTATTTCGTATCAGATCTCTTTGGTTGGGACCTACAAAACAAGACAGGATATTAAGGGCGAATTATTTTTCTTCTTTATATATAAAAATCAATTGCCGTTCGTTAATTTCACTAAATCTCGAAAATGGCTCGACCGATTGTGTTGAAACTTTTGTAAGTTGTTGTGTGCGCAACGGAGGTTCTTAACAAATGAAATTAAAGGCTTTGCAACGCATGCGGCATTAGCTAGTTAGTTATAATATTTATTTTCTTTAGTTCGGCTTAAGGACCGATTCACACGCTACGAATACGACGCTAGAATGCATGGATTTTCAAGCGATACTGGTATTTTAATTATGTATTGAGTTTAAAATAATTTCACACTGAAAGTGCTCGCCGTGCCGCTGCCGTTCCGGTGTAAGTCGGCCCTAAGACAATTACTTTATTTAATTACAAAATAAATTATGGTGATTTGGGTATCAAAATGATAAACAGGTACGTATGGGTCGCATGTATTTATTGAACAACACATAGTACATAAGTAATATAAATTTAACAGGCATAGAAAATAAACAAGATATTTGTTTAATAATAATTTGATTAAAACATGTAATTATAACGGATAAAACACATTTTTACTAAGCAACAATTATCAAGCGCCGTTTCAAAAATATGACTGATTCTATAATATAATTCTTCTATATTTTTTAACATCCGTATATGTGTATCATAAAATAGACTGCTAAGCAGTAATGTAACAAATATTATATCATATTTAGGCTTCGTAAGCATCACATTATTATATAATATGCGAGACTTCGTATCCTGTAACGCTGTGTAGGTACTATTGTAGGAACAAGGTGAAACAGTTTCTTATTTTTATTTGTAAAAGGCTATTCATGGACGGTAAGCCAAGCATAGAAATCCGAGACGTGTGTTTGCGAAATGCATTTCAAATGCAAAATATAAAATGAGCTTAAAATAACTTAAAACTTATCTTAAGAAATAATATAGACGCCTACACATGAGATTGCAATTTTGTGACTTAAATATAAAATATTTAATGCAAATATAATAATAAAATTTGCAAAGCATAAAATGCAGAATCGTCAATCGTGTAGAGGTATCATTAAGTAATACAATATTCGATTTTGTTCTTCACAATGTCAATTTATAAGTATACATTTATGTTAGTAAAACTTACTAACTAGAAACTATACAATATTGTACTATTAATTAAAACAAAACTTACGAACAATGTGCATGTTTATAAACAAAATGTGATGAACTATTCAAAATAATGTGGCAAGGAAAAATAACAGGTTTCATAGACATGGAATATCAAATAACAGGCAAATAGTCATTCAATGTACCCACAGGTAATTAAAAAGTTAGCCAAGTTCTTAGCTTATGTTTCAAAAACTGTATCGTTTTATTATTTATATCCGACATACACGCCTTGTATAGCATTGTCAATACAAAACTATAAAGAAACATATTTAGAAATAATTCAGAACTTGTAACTACATAGAAAGCTCAACATTTAGGCCTAACACTCAAGATTTTACTAATAAACCCTCTGTTGAAGCCTGTTATATTTCCGCTCAACACGTGAAGGTAGCGATGATGACAAGCTTGTGCTGGACGTTTACTTGGGGAAGGCACTCAGACCCTTGCTGAGCAGACCGCTGGCGCCTGTTGAAGCGTCGTTCACGGCTGAGGACAGGCCTGTCAGCATCTGAAACGTTGCAAACATATTTTAGCACCTAAGTATTACACGCATATAACAAGTTCGAAAATGTTTTAGTAGGTCGGCCTTAATAAGTATCTAACCGTGAAGATTTTTTTTGCATGACAATGATAATAAAGGTATGTAGTAGGTATTTAGTTTGTTTATAAATTTGAGAAAAATCAATGTTATTCTCATATTTATTTTATCTATTTACGTCAGTTAAGAACTCAAAAACTTCCGTAATGGTATTGTGTCACCTTGCCAATCACGTTTCATCATAAACAAACGTAGAATAAAACAAATTCGCGTTTCTGTCTGTTTGACCGCTTTGTTCTTCCAATGTAAATTATACAATGAATATTCATGCGGTTTTTACCATTATTTAGTTAAAGAATTGATTCCGGAAGGCTTATGTGACCCATTACACTGTGTGTTACATTAATATTTAACGTAGATAATATAGTACAGATATCTTGTGCGAAGTATACCATAACCATAAGTCATAGGCACGTCATTTATTCATTTGTTGAACATAGGTCCAAAAATAATGGTTTAAAAATATAATAAAGATTGTGCTATGTTATGCCAGAGGGCGTACAAATGTTTCGTGATTATTTAATTAAGTAAGCCAGCTAAATCTCGATACTAAAATAAAAAATAAGTCTGGACAGTAAAAAAATAAATATAAAGAATGACATTTCATAATACAAATTAGTTAATAATAAATATCAATAGAAATCAATGTCAATAAAAAAGAAAAAAAAAAAAAAATATGTCAACACAGACTGAAAACCATAAACCCATGGGTCGCTAGTTTAAAAAGTAAAAGTTTTCTTACATGATCCCTCTTCTCGTTGAGGTATTTGTCGGCATTCTTGATCTTGGAGTCGACGACGGTGCTAGCGTTCTTGATGCCCTCATCAGTGGCAGTCTCCACCCTCTTCAGCGTGTTGTCCACAGAGCTGTTGATGGCGTTGCTTGCGTCTGTCGCTGCTTTCTCCGCAGCCTTCTTGGACTCTTCTACGGCTGCGTCTGCGGAAATCGGGTTTTGAATACGAACTTGGCTAATACACTGCCGTGAGCACAGACAAATAAAAAAAAAAAAGAATTTGAACTTGAACATTTTATACTGACAAGAAATCAACTTATTTTATTTATAACCCTTTTAGGCAATGTCGTCATACCAAGACCCCTCCGTAACTCGGAAAACACGCTAAGCCGTTGGTCCCGGCTGTCTTTTGTGGATCTTTGACAGTCGTTACGGGTACTCAGAAGCCCGAAAGTCTAGTTGGACAACCATTCTTACCAAGGGGTATCGTATTACCCAGTAACTGGGTTGTGGAGGTCAGATAGGCAGTCGCTCCATATAAAATACTGGTATTCAGCTGCATCCGGTAAGACTGGAAGCTGACCGCAACATAGTTGGGAAAAAGACTAGGCAGATGAAGAAAGGGGATTATGAAACTTTTCCTCTGTATATTCCACTTACTAGCAACTCTCTTGGCCTCGTCTTCAGCAGCCTTGGCAGCGCGCCTGGCCTTTTCCTTGGCATCCTCAGCGGCCTTAGCAGCCTGTGCCTTGGCATCCTCCGCGGCCTTCTTGGTCGCGTCTACCGTTGCGTTGACCGTGTCTGTCGAACAAAGACCCTTGTTCAGTGAAGGATACAATATCGCGTGATGTTTCACACCTAAGCTTTGAAAGAACCTTTTGTTGAGTAAAATAACGCAAATATTTTAAAATAATGTCTATTAATATTTAGCCCTCCTATCCTCCTGAATTGGAAGAATGTTCTGAACTCTGAACATTGATCATGTTCATAGAACTGTCCTTCCAAGAAGGATATGATATCATTTTATAAACAAATCAAGTACCTAGCTAGGTACGTAACGATGGACTTCCATTTACTGTCGTCACCGGTGACTTGTACTGTTTTAATTAGATTCTAAATAAATTTTCTTCAAACAAAAGGTTTTTTAGGTATTACAGCGAGAAACACGTTCTTAGTCTTAGTTCACATCCATAAAAATATTTATTTTTATTAATAGATCTCGAGTGTTGTATCAATAAGTTTCATCAATACTAGGGATAGGTGAGCTATTGCCTTTTATGTAGCGCAAGTAACAAAGAGAAGTGGTATTTTATTGATTAATCACAATAAGACGCAGAAAAAGTGCCTATAACATTTTATGGCCACGTATTTACAGCATTAGATGATGCTAGGAGGCGTTTGATGGTTGCCAATGCCACTACAACCAACAATGGATGGATAAATCCAATAAAAAAGGAATGTACCGGATTAATTAAGAGATGCACCCTTTTTTATAAAAGATAATGCAATATACTCTATAGGAGAAGCTAATTTGAAGTAATAAGTGAGGTATCCACTTGAGGAGCCTCATGTCGTATTCGAGGCTTCCCCGATCGGATAGGCAGCCGAAGATTTCTATCGATGTGGACTGCTTTCAGATTAATAAACGTTAATATTCACTCTAAGCACTCGGGCCAAATAGCTTTGATTATAAGTTATATCATATGTGTCAAAAAGCCGTAATTTAAGCGACACACTAAGTACCGGTCGTATCTGCAACTGTCTTTCCATACACGTTGAATGCCTTTCCTGAGGAATCTTTGAGCCCTTGCAAGTTGGTTTGAACTAATCCCATTAGAATTGATTTTATTTAGGTGTAGCTAATTTTCTAGTCTTAAGTATTACAGGCATAATTTTGCTCACACGTCACAAAGTATTTTTATGCGTAATTAAAGGTTCAATTCTACATGAGTATTACAGTATGAATAAATAGTAAGTATAAGGCGATCTGAAAGAAAAAAGCCCTGAAAACAGTTGTATTAGTTTTAACTAGCTTACACAAAGTTCGGTTCTTAACAAATCACCATTAGTAAAAGATAAAGGAAAGTTAATAATGCTTTGTTACCTTCAGCAGAACCTACAGCATCGTCTGTGTCTTCCGCTTCAGTATCCACTACGTTAAACAGTGTATGTGATACTGTATCTACAGAAAGTTAGCAACAGAATGTTAAAACAGGAAAAGAAATAAACAAATTAAGTAAAGACTAAAAGCGTAATGCAACATGCAGCCCAAACCATGCAATTAACGAACTGTAACAAATGTATGGAGTAATTATAGGATATTGAAATGAGTTTAAACACAATGAGGCAAGAAAATCATCTTTATTTATTATAATTATAACATCGTTTATACCTTTAGCACCTCCAACAATAGATACTCCTTTGTCAACAACTGAGGCTGCGGCACTCTTTGTCGTATCTACAGTGCTGTGAACAGTGCTTGCTACCGTATCTACAATCCAGGCAAAATATGCAATGTAAAATGATGAATCATGAGTAAAAATACGCACTCGCAACAAGCTCAAAATAATACCTTTGGCAGTTCCTAAAAATGATACGCTTGTGTCTACGGCTCCGGCTGCTGCATTCTTTGTTGTATCTAATGTGCTTGCCAATGTATCTACGAAGTGAAATAATACAAAATAAATAAAAATCTACAAGGTAAGGAGTATGTGACGGAAAATACACAAAAATGTCTACCTTTAGCGCTTCCTACGAAAGATACTCCTTTGTCTACTGCTGATGAGGCTACATTCTTTGTTGCATCTACAGTGCTATGAACAGTATTGGATAGGGTGTCTACGAAGGAAAATAAAAAAATTAATTTAATAACAAAAAAAAAGAAGAAAATGTATAAAGAAATCAGATAGCGTGACTAACTACCTTTGGCACTAGTAGCGTAAGATACACCTGTATCTACAGCTGAAGCTGCTGCGTTTTTCGTTGAATCATAAGTGTGGGCTACGGTATCTACAAAACGAAAGTGAAATAAAATAGTGTAAATGGAAATAAGTAAACTAAAATGACGTATGAGACAGGAAATAACCAATAAATCTACCTTTAGCGCTTCCTACGAAAGATACTCCTTTGTCTACTGCTGATGAGGCTACATTCTTCGTTGCATCTACAGTGCTATGAACAGTATTGGATAGGCTGTCTACGAAGGAAAATAAAAAAAATAATTTAATAACAAAAAAAAAAGAATAAAATGTATAAAGAAATCAGATAGCGTGACAAACTACCTTTGGCACTAGTAGCGTAAGATACACCTGTATCTACAGCTGAAGCTGCTGCGTTTTTCGTTGAATCATAAGTGTGGGCTACGGTATCTCCAAAACGAAAGTGAAATAAAATAATGTAAATGGAAATAAATAAACTAAAATGACGTATGAGACAGGAAATAACCAATAAATCTACCTTTAGCGCTTCCTACGAAAGATACTCCTTTGTCTACAGCTGACGATGCTACATTCTTTGTTGCATCTACAGTGCTATGAACAGTATTCGCAAGCGTGTCTACGAAAGAAAAGAGAAAAAAATAGGTATATAAACTAAATATGTACCGTGAATATAAAAAAATAAATATTGTGGCAAACTACCTTTGGCACTAGCAGCATAAGATACACCAGTACCTACAGCTGAAGCTGCTACGTTTTTCGTTGCATCATAAGTATTGGCTACGGTATCTACAAAAAAATGCAATAAAATAAATAATAAATCAAAATAATAATCTAAATGTGTGCATGAGACAGAAAATACCCAAAAATCTACCTTTAGCACTTCCTACAAAAGATACGCCTTTGTCTACAGCTGATGATGCTACATTCTTTGTTGCGTCTACAGTGCTATGGACAGTATTCGCAAGCGTGTCTACGAAAGAAAATAAAAACATATAACAACTAAATAAATGTAGAATTATAACAAAAAAAAAAAGTTATAGCAAACTACCTTTGGCACTAGTAGCATAAGATACACCAGTTCCTACAGCTGAAGCCGCTGCGTTTT